>CM038671.1:155658464-157061851 GCA_021605145.1 Aegilops bicornis | reverse complement strand
CCATACTTTTAACGCGCTTCAGCCTTTTCAACTCTTACGCAATACATGAGCGCAAGCCATGGATATAGCACTATGGTGGAATAAGGTATAATGGTAGGGGTTATGTGGGAAGACAAAAAAGGAGAAAGTCTCACATCAACGAGGCTAATCACTCGGGCTATGGAGATGCCCATCAATCGATGTTAATGCGGGGAGTACGGATTGCCATGCAACGGATGCACTAGAGCTATAAGTGTATGAAAGCTCAAAAAGAAACTAAGTGGGTGTGCATCCAACTTGCTTGTTCACAAAGACCTCGGGCATTTGAGGAAGCCCATCATTGGAATATACAAGCCAAGTTCTATAATGAAATTTCCCACTAGTATATGAAAGTGACAAAATGAGAGACTCTCTATTATGAAGATCACGGTGCTACTTTGAAGCACAAGTGTGGTAAAAGGATAGTAACATTGTCCCTTCTCTCTTTTCTCTCATTTTTTTATTTGGGCCTTTTCTCTTTTTTATGGCCTCTTTTTTTAGTCCGAGTCTCATCCCGACTTGTGGGGAATCATAATCTCCATCATCCTTTCCTCACTTGGGACAATGCTCTAATAATGATGATCATCACACTTTTATTTACTTACAACTCATGAATTACAACTCAATACCTAGAACAAAATATGACTCTATAAGAATGCCCCCGGTGGTGTACCGGGATATCCAATGAATCAAGAGCGACATGTATGAAAGAATTATGAACGTTGGCTTTGCCACAAATACAATGTCAACATGATCATGCAAAGCAATATGACAATAATGGAGCGTGTCATGATAAATGTAACGGTGGAAAGTTGCATGGCAATATATCTCGGAATGTCTATGGAAATGCCATGATAGGTAGGTATGGTGGCTGTTTTGAGGAATATATAAGTACTACTATGCATGCTCCTAGGGGAAGGGTTGGTAGGAGTTAACCATCGCGCGATCCCGACCGCCACACAAAGGAAGACAATCAACAAATACTTCATGCTCCGACTTCGTTACATAACGGTTCACCATACGTGCATGCTACGGGAATCACAAACTCCAACACATGTATTTTTCAATTCCACAATTACTCAACTAGCACAACTATGATATTACCACCTTTATATCTCAAAACAATTATCAAGCATCAAATTTCTCATGATATTATGATTAAAGCAACTTGTCATGCTATTTTAAGACTCTCAAAATAATATAAGTGAAGCATGAGAGATCAATATTTTCTATAAAACAAATCCACCACCGTGCTCTAAAAGATATAAGTGAAGCACTAGAGCAAAACTATATAGCTCAAAAACTATAAGTGAAGCACATAGAGTATTCTAATAAATTGCGAATCAAGTGTGATTATCTCAAAAGGTGTGTACAGAAAGGATGATTGTGGTAAACTAACAAATAAAGACTCAAATAATACAAGACGCTCCAAGCAAAACACATATCATGTGGTGACTAAAAATATAGCTCCAAGTAAAGTTACCAATGGAAGTAGACGAAAGAGGGGATGCCTTCCGGGGCATCCCCGAGCTTTGGCTTTTAGGTGTCCTTAGATTATCTTGGGGTGCCATGGGCATCCCCAAGCTTAGGCTCTTTCCACTCCTTGTTCCATAATCCATCAAATCTTTCACCCAAAACTTGAAAACTTCACAACACAAAACTCAGCAGAAAATCTCGTGAGCTCCGTTAGCGAAAGAAAACAAAAAACCACTTCAAGGTACTGTAATTAACTCATTCTTTATTTATATTGGTGTTAAACCTACTGTATTCCAACTTCTCTATGGTTTATAAACTATTTTAATAGCCATAGATTCATCAAAATAAGTTAACAACACACGAAAAACAGAATCTGTCAAAAACAGAACAGTCTGTAGTAATCTGTAACTAACGCAAACTTCTAGAACTACAAAAATTTAGCCAAGATAGGAAGACCTATACAATTTGTTTATTGATCATCATCAATTGGAATCAATATTTTATCACATTCTTGTGATTTTTAACAATTATTTTCGTGAACAGAAAGTTTCTGGAATTTACAGCAAGATCAAATAACTATCATCCAAGAAGATCCTATAGGTTAAACTTGGCACAAACACTAATTAAAACATAAAAAGACATCTAACCAGAGGCTAGACCAAATATTTATTCCTAAACAAAAGCAAAAAGCAAAAAACTAAAAATAAAATTGGGTTGCCTCCCAACAAGCGCTATCGTTTAACGCCCCTAGCTAGGCATAAAGGCAAGGATAGATCTAGGTATTGCCTTCTTTGGTAGGCAATCCATAAGTGGCTCTCATAATAGATTCGTAAGGTAATTTTATTTTATTTCTAGGGAAGTGTTCCATTCCTTTCTTTAACGGAAATTGGAATCTAATATTTCCTTCCTTCATATCAATAATTGCACCAATCGTTCTAAGGAAAGGTCTACCAAGAATAATAGGACATGAAGGGTTGCAATCTATGTCAAGAACAATAAAGTCTACGGGCACATAGTTCCTATTTGCAACAATAAGAACATCATTATTTCTTCCCATAGGTTTCTTAATAGTGGAATCTGCAAGGTGCAAGTTTAAAGAGAAATCATCAAATTCACGGAAACCTAATAAATCGCATAAAGTTTTTGGAATCATGGAAACACTAGCACCCAAATCACACAAAGCATAGCATTCATGATCTCTAATTTTTTATTTTAATAGTAGGTTCCCACTCATCATAAAGTTTTCTAGGGATAGAAACTTCCAACTCAAGTTTTTCTTCATAAGATTGCATCAAAGCATCAACAATATGTTTAGTAAAGGCTTTATTTTGACTATAAGCATGAGGAGAATTTAGCACGGATGGAAACAAGGAAATACAATCAATCAAAGATCAATTATAATAATTAAATTCCTTGAAATCCAAAATACGGGGTGTATTGAGATCTAAAGTTTTGACCTCTTCATTCCCACTTTTATCAATTTCAGCATCAAGATCTAAAAACTCCGAATTTTTGGAACGCCTTCTAGGTAAAGGTGGATCATATTCAGTCCCATCATTATCAAGATTCATATTGCAAAACAAAGATTTAATAGGGGACGCATCAATAACTTTCAGATATTCATCTTTATTTTCATAAAAATTAGAAGAACACGCTTTCACAAAGCAATCTTTCTTAGCACGCATCCTAGCGGTTCTTTCTTTGCACTCATCAATGGAAATTCTCATGGCTTTGAGAGACTCATTGATATCATGCTTAGGAGGAATAGATCTAAGTTTTAAAGAATCAACATCAAGAGAAATTCTATAAACATTCCTAACCTATTCATCAACTTTAAGCAATTTTTCTTCAAGCAAAGCATTGAATTTTTTTTGTGAATTCATAAATTCCTTAACACTAGTCTCAAATTCAGAGGGCATCTTATTAAAATTTCCATAAGAATTGTTGTAGGAAGTACCATAATTATTAGAGGAATTACTAGGATAAGGCCTAGGATTAAAGTTTCCTCTATACGCGTTGTTACCAAAATTATTCCTACCAACAAAATTCACATCCATAGATTCATTATTATTCTCAATCAAAGTAGACAAAGGCATATCATTAGGATCACAAGAAACACGCTTATTAGCAAATAATTTCATAAGTTCATCCATCTTTCCACTCAAAACATTAATTTCTTCTACATGCACTTTTTTACTAGTAGATCTTTCAGTGTGCCATTGAGAATAATTAACCAGAATATTATCTAGGAGTTTAGTGGCTTCTCCAAAAGTGATTTCCATAAAAGTGCCTCCCGTGGCCGAACCTAAAAGATTTCTAGAAGCAAAATTCAACCCGGCATAAATATTTTGTATGATCATCCATAAATTCAAACCATGTGTAGGACAATTACGTATCATTAATTTCATCCTCTCCCAAGCTTGTGCAACATGTTCATGATCAAGTTGCTTAAAATTCATAATATCGTTTCTAACAGAGATGATCTTAGCGGGAGGAAAATATTTAGAGATAAAAGCCTCTTTGCACTTATTCCAAGAATCAATACTATTTTTAGGCAAAGATGAAAACCAAGCTTTAGCACGATCTCTAAGCGAAAAGGGAAATAGCTTCAGTTTAACAATATCATTATCCACATCTTTCTTCTTTTGCATATCACACAAATCAACGAAGCTATTTAGATGGGTAGCGGCATCTTCACTAGGAAGGCTGGCGAATTGATCTTTCATGAAAAGATTCAACAAAGCAGCATTGATTTCACAAGATTCAGTATCGGTAAGAGGAGCAATAGGAGTGCTTAGAAAATCATTGTTGTTGGTATTGGTGAAGTCACACAATTTAGTATTATCTTGAGCCATCATGACAAACAAGCAATCAAACACAAGCAAACAAGAAGCGAGCAAAAAAGGCGAACGAAAAAGAGACGGCGAATAAAACGACAAGGGTGAAGTGGGGGAAAGGAAAACGAGAGGCAAATGGCAAATAATGTAATGCGGGAGATAAGGTTTTGTGATGGGTACTTGGTATGTTAACTTTTGCGTAGACTCCCCGACAACGGCGCCAGAAATCCTTCTTGCTACCTCTTGAGCACTGCGTTGGTTTTCCCTTGAAGAGGAAAGGGTGATGCAGCAAAGTAGCGTAAGTATTTCCCTCAGTTTTTGAGAACCAAGGTACCAATCCAGTAGGAGGCCACGCACGAGTCCCTCGCACCTACACAAACAAATAAATCCTCGCAACCAACGCAATAAAGGGGTTGTCAATCCCTTCACGGTCACTTACGAGAGTGAGATCTGATAGATATGATAAGACAATATTTTTGGTATTTTTATGATAAAGATGCAAAGTAAAGAAAGTAAAATAAAAACGGCGCCAGAAATAGCTTGTTGTAGGGAGATTAGTATGATGGAAAATAGACCAGGGGGCCATAGGTTTCACTAGTGGCTTCTCTCAAGAGCATAAGTATTACAGTGGGTGAACAAATTACTGTTGAGCAATTGACAGAATTGAGCATAGTTATGAGAATATCTAGGTATGATCATGTATATAGGCATCACGTCCGAGACAAGTAGACTGACTCCTGCACGCATCTACTACTATTACTCCACACACTGACCGCTATCCGGCATGCATCTAGAGTATTAAGTTCATAAGAACAGAGTAACACTTTAAGCAAGATGACATGATGTAGAGGGATAAACTCATGCAATATGATATAAACCCCATCTTGTTATCCTCGATGGCAACAATACAATACGTGCCTTGCTGCCCTACTGTCACTGGGAAAGGACACCGCAAGATTGAACACAAAGCTAAGCACTTCTCCCATTGCAAGAAAGATCAATCTAGTAGGCCAAACCAAACTGATAATTCAAAGATACTTGCAAAGGTAACCAATCATGCATAAAATAATTCAGAGAAGAATCAAATATTGTTCATAGATAAACTTGATCATAAACCCACAATTCATCGGTCTCAACAAACACACCGCAAAAGAAGATTACATCGAATAGATCTCCACGAGAGAGGGGGAGAACATTGTATTGAGATCCAAAAGGAGAGAAGAAGCCATCTAGGTAATAACTATGGACCCGGAGGTCTGAGGTAAACTACTCACACATCATCGGACAGGCTATGGTGTTGATGTAGAAGCCCTCCGTGATCGATGCCCCTCCGTGGCGCGCCCTAACAGGCCCCAAGATGGGATCTCACGGGTACAGAAGGTTGCGGTGGTGGAATTAGGTTTTTGGCTCCGTATCTGGTAGTTTGGGGGTACGTAGGTATATATCGAAGGAAGAAGTACGTTGGTGGAGCAACATGGGGCCCACGAGGGTGGAGGGCGCGCCCTGGGGGTAGGCGCGCCCCCCTACCTCGTGCCTTCCTGATTGCTTTCTTGATGTAGGATCAAGTCCTCTGGATCATGTTCATCCCGAAAATCACGTTCCCGAAGGTTTCATTCCGTTTGGACTCCGTTTGATATTCTTTTTATGCGAAACTCTGAAATAGGCAAAAAAACAACAATTCTGGGTTGGGCCTCCGGTTAATAGGTTAGTCCCAAAAATAATATAAAAGTGTATAATAAAGCCCAATAATGTCCAGAACAGAATATAATATAGCATGGAACAATAAAAAATTATAGATACGTTGGAGACGTCTCAGGGGACACAATCTTTACCCAGGTTCGGGCCCTCTCTATGGAGGTAATACCCTACTTCCTGCTTGATTGATCTTGATGAATATGAGTGTTACAAGAGTTGATCTACCATGAGATCGTAATGGCTAAGACCCTAGACTAGCCTGTCTGACTATAATTGTATATTGATCTCCCTCTGGGCCTAGCCCTGTGGTTTATATAGACACCGGAGGGATCTAGGGTTACATAAGGTCGGTTACAGAGAAAGGAATCTTCATATTTGGGCGCCAAACTTGCCTTCAACGCCAAGGAGAGTCCCATCCGGACACGGGTAGAGTCTTCGGTCTTTGTATCTTCACAGCCCATCAGTCCGGCCTGGGTATAATAGGTCGGACGCCCGAGGACCCCTTAATCCTGGACTCCCTCAGTAGCCCCTGAACCAGGCTTCAATGACGAGGTGTCCGATGCACAGATTGTCTTCGGCATTGCAAGGCGGGTTCCTCTTTCCGAATACTCCAAGATAGTCTTCGGACGAACATGTCCGGATCTGCAACACAAGTACCACACACAACCGCAGAGAGTATAATATTCCACGAGTCCAACCCGCTGACAACCTTTTGTAATGTGACATCACGTCTGCCCAATCATTATTTTGAACCGTTTTTGTTTGCCGTTCCATGTTCCGAGATGCGGTTTTCATTGGCACGTCTTGTCAAAGCAGAGATCGTGTCCCCTTATTGCGGGATTCTCATCAATACGGGCGTGGGTAATCCAACCGTGCCATTTGCACAGCCTTGGGAATAGGTGAGTTTCAAGGCGAGTGGGGAGGCCCTTGATATTCACTGCCTTTATAAGGAGATAAGGGTTCCCTTTCTTTACCCAAGTCTTCTCTCTTTCTCTGCCATTCCATTCTCGAGCTCCAACACCCAAGTCCTCATGTTTTCCGCCTCTAGAAAGCACTCAACCATGTCCGGATTGGGAGTGCAAGTCAAGTGGATGGCCTCCTCCGTCGAGAAGGACATCACCGAGCTTCGGGATGACGGGTATCTGGAGAAAGGAATCGCCCACCGTCTTCCGACCAAGGGGCAAGTTGTCCCCACCCCGAAACCCAACGAGAGGGTGGTGTTCATCCCTCATTTCGTTCACGGGTTAGGGTTTCCTCTCCAACCGTTCGATCATGGACTTATGTTCTATTACGGGCTAGATTTCCATGATCTAGCCCCGAACTTCTTCCTCAATGTCTCGGCATTTATTGTCGTGTGCGAGGCCTTCCTCCGCATTTCTCCCCACTTTGGATTATGGCTCAAGATCTTCAATGTGAAGCCGAAGGTGGTGGATGGCCAACATGCGGAGTGCGGAGGTGCCATGGTGAGCAAGATGCCAAATGTCACATGGCCCAAAGCCACGTTTGTGGTGACCGTCAAGGATTGGCAGAAACAGTGGTTCTATATCACCGAGCCTCGTGACACCACTTGGGACGCGACCCCCGAATTCAAGTCCGGAGCTCCAATGTAGCTAACCTCCTGGATAGAGAATGGCCCAAATTGGTCTTCGTCGGACGAACTGATAGCGCTGCAAACGCGCATCTAGCGCATGGTGGATAAAAACATCAAGATCGTCAATGTGATCCAGGTGATGCTAGTTCGCTGGATCCTTCCACGCCAGAGTCGAACGTGCCCTTCATGGGAATTTGATTCGGAGAAGCACCAGACTTTGGAGAGGCTCTTCAGGACCACTCATGAAGATGCATGGAAGTTGTTCTTTAAGGGCAATGAGACGTCGCCGGTCATAGACTCAGACCGCGGGCATGACCTTGCCCATCCTGCCAGTGCGGTAAGTCTTTCATGTCTCAAGGCGCATCCTCTACTTGCTTGTTCAAGGAAGATATCAAACCTTACTATTTTACCTTTTCATGTATGGACAGAGAAAGCGGAGCGGATTCGATGTTCGGCTCCGCTGCCCGAGGAACCAGCCATCCTGCTCCTGGCAAAGATGCTGGTCCCAGCGCCCTATTAGGCGTCAGAGAAGAAGGCCGAGAAGAAGTCCAAGGGGGTTCCGGAGTGGCCCCTGCCGCAAGGGAGCTTCAGACATGTCGTCCGAGGACAAGACTCACCCTTCCGTCGCTGAAGACGAGGAGGAGGAGGAGGAGGAGGAAGAAATCACCTCTCCCCCTGATGGGGGGGAGGAAGAAGAGGGCGGCCTCCACAAACCTTGAGGCGGAGGCGCCCAAGAGGGGGAAGGGCTCCCTCGCGGATAACTCCGCTAGGATGTTGACAGCAGCCCGGAGTGACCCCCCCCCCCCCCCGAAACAAGCCCCTGGCCACATTGTAAGTATTAAAAACCCGCATATGTCCATGTGTCCGGCCTCTCTGCTTCATGGTATTAATATGTAAAATTATGCTATTGCAGTCCGGCCCATGACAGCTCCCAACGATCCTCATCAGGAGGTTTGCTGGATTCGAAGGCGATGGACAGCGAGTCTCCGCCGGCCGCTCACTCTCCCCAGGCCAAGGGTGACACCGAGGTGCTGTCCCAAAGGACCTTCCTCGGCTAGGGGGAGGTTTAGGAGGCTGTTAGGGTGGCGCCAGAGGGCGAAACCTCGGCGGCCGGAAACATGGGGGAGCCGATCCCTATGGACACTGGCGATGGGGGCCGTGCTCCGTTCAGCCCGCGGCTGAATACGGTTCAAGAGACCAATATGGCTCCGGAATCCGGCGAGCAACCTCCTTCAAAAGAAGGGGGTGTGCCTATTCCACCGGCGACTTCTGGCCAACCAGAGGCACCGGATAATCTGCTGGAAGCGCTACGAGGCGCTTCCATTGTGGATGCACACCGTACCCTTACGGGTACGGTGATTGAGAGGGTTCAGTCCGTCAAGAGCGGACTGACCGAAGCCTGCAGCAACTTGTTCATAGGTTTTGAGGTAAGCAACGCAAAAAAGAAAGTCCCAATATAGACAGTAGCCCGTGAGACACTGTCCAGTGTTCGGAAAGAAAGGTCGGATAGAGGATTAATTTATTTTTGCAGGGAACTAAAATATGTCTTATATGAAAAAGCAGGCGTCGTTAGTGGCCGCGACCTCACACGCTGCCGAAGTCTCCGGACTAAAGCAGAGACTGGAGCGGGCCGAGGAGGAGTTCGGCCAAGCGAGGGAGCAGCTAGAAGACAAGTAAGGTATGTAATGACTTGTTGTATATTCGGAAAGAATAAATGATGTGTATTGACCATTGTGCCATGATATGTGTAGGAGCAGCGACCGAGGTCGAGGTCCTTACAAAGGCCCTGGCCGAGGCCGAGGAGAAAGCTGCCAAGGAAAAAGCCGCCCGTGAGAAGCACGAGGCTAGGCTTGACAAGGTCCAGCAAGAGCTCTAGGATGCCGTGCAGAAATTCGAATCCTTGGAGCGCGATGTTTCGGCTCAAGAGGCAGAACTCGTTAAGGCTCGCCAAAGCACGGAAGAGGCCCGGGTTGAGGCCCATGGCGCCCTCCAGGAGATCCAGGAGGCCAAGACAATCGCGGAGGGTAAGGCATTTAGTATGCAAAGCAAGTGTGTGAAGAAGAAGTATCTCTTACTAACCCGGATTCGGAGTTCTCCACGGGCGTTTGCGGATCTGCCGCGCAGTGTGTCTGACGCTGTGGAGTTCTTCCGAGCCAAAGAAGCGAGCTCAACGGAGAAGTTGTTCTGGTCGCAATATCTTGCGCCAGAACATCCAGTGCCCTTTAGCGATCAGCTAAAACAGCTGGTCGAGCTGCATAGGGTGGCCGAACTGGCCATGAAGGATTTAATAATCCGGCTGTGGCCTGCCGAAGCTATACCCAGCAGCTACTTCGGGCTCATGAAGAGTCTGGTGAATGCCTGCCCTCGGCTAGACGTCATCAAGCGGTCGGTCTGCATCGAGGGGGCGCGCATGGCCTTCGCCCATGTCAAAGTGTGGTGGGCGAAGATGGACGCTGTCGGGGAAGCTGATCTGGCCCACGAACACCTATGGGACCGGCGGACCGAGCCCCTTTCGGTTCGGCGGGGGGCGGAGGTCGCACGAAGAGCAGATCGAGGCGAAGCACACGAGCGCTTACCCAGCCGAGCTCTCCGGAGAGATAACACTCCTACTGCCGCATGTCTGAGTGTATTGAGTTCTTGCTCAGGAGCGCCGAGTGCTACAGTACACACAAGCTGCTAACGAGACCGGGCGTGAGTGTTCTCTGGCTTCGAACCTTTCCCCCCCTCTACGTTGTGCATGGGCCTCCTTTTATATGCTCAAGGGGTCTCCGACAGGTGGCAACGTAGACAAGGGTAAAAATGGAAAAAGGAATGCGGTTGGTACAACTACTTGTACAGTGTATCATACCTAACCCTGACGGCAGGGGACAAAGGCATTAAATGCCCGCTCACGCCGCCCTAACGGGCGAAAAGGGACCGTCAAGGGCGCCACCGCTTGCCACGATGGCAATCTTGTCAGCGCCGCTTGCCACCGCGCACCGCTGGCCGTGCAGCCTCTCGCCACGCTCGCCTGGAAAGGTCCCAGGGCGACACTTAGTGGATGTGCTGGAGCGCAGGTACAGAGTGGTGGTCTGCCACGGCAAGTGCCTTGCCGCGGTTGTTGTCTTGTCGCGTCCGGAAGCTTGTCATTCACCGGGCCTTCCCGGCAAGCTCCTCTTGTCGGGGCCTTGTCTCCTAGGTGCCTTGGGTGGCCTTCCCGGCAAGCTCCTCTTGCCGGGGCCTTGTCTCCTTGGATTGAATAGTTTGTTCTTGAATGGCTCCAAAGGAACCACGGAGGACCTTGGCGGTCACCCGTAAGCCTTGCCGCTGAGTGCTGCAAATCGCCCGTGCACAAGTTCGGGATACTAGGGTACCCCTACTCTAGTACACCGACAGAGCCCCAGGCTCGGGCCATACACGGTGCCGAGCGCTGTTGGGCCAGGCCCAAAACAGGGCACGGGCACGCGCGGCCTGGGTTACACCGTAACTCACTCCGGACCCACCACGCCCTCCACGAACGGCACGCGTCGAATGCGGCGTCGTGGGACAGCACCAGTGATCCCCCGGTGGCGGAGACCATGACTGTAGACCCTAGCACAGATAATCCTCTTGCTTGAAAACTTCCCTTGTGTTCTTCTTCTTCTGATTTTCTTTTTGAATATTTGCTTGACTTTTCTTCATTTTCCGGTCGTCAGATCCATCCGCCACAGAGCCAATGGAGACCGAGGCTGCCGGCGAGGAGGACGCGCGCGGCAATACTGACGACGCCGCTGCCATCAGAGAGGAAGCTGGCGCTGACGAGCCCGCCGGCGAAGAGGCCGCCAAAGCTGCCGCCACGTAGCCGGGCGAGGGGTCCGCGATCGCGACCGACGGCCCCGATGCCGCAGAGCGCCAGCGCCACGCCGACCGCTGATCCCTCCACCATCGCTGCAGGGTCGGGCTCGAAGAGCCCCAGCCAGCGTCTATTTGAAGGTCAGCGATGGCGTCTTCATCAAGCTCCCATGGGCGCCGAGCTCGAGGCGCCGGCCAAGGAGAAACTTTTGATGAAGAGCTGCTCGCCTCCATTGGATCGCGCTGGTTGACGCACCAAACAGCGAGCGGCGAAGTCTGAGGAGGAGCAGCTGCTGCGGAAGCTCTTGTCGCTCTACCGCGCCCGACAAGCCAAGCTGGAATCTCGAGAAGCGCTTGTCGCGAAGGCGGGAGCAGACATCGAGAAGCGCGCGGAGGAGCTCCGAGGCCTCAACCAGGAGGCTCTCCGGTCCTTGGCAGAGGAGCGGGATCGACTCGCCGAGGAGCGCAAAGCCTTCCTCCTCGAGAAGGCTGAAGCTGAGGAGCAACAGTGGCTTGCCGCCGAGAAGCTATCTGCGCAGGAAGGCGAGTTGGCGCAGAGGAAGGTTAATCTTGACAGCCATGAGGAGGATCTAGCCACGCCATGAGCAAACATTTGGCGGGGCTCTCAAGGAAGCAAAGGATGCCGCCGCAGCTGCCGAGGCTGCCAAGAAGGAGCTGGAGACAAAGGTGATGCAGTGGAGGCCAATCTCAAGGAGAGCGGCGAGGAGCTTGCTGCACTCAAGCATGAGCCGAGAAGGACGCCTACACTCTTGGCGAGCTGCAGGCTGCCTCGCCGAGAGGAGCAAGGAGCTCAGCGCCCGCCAAGGACTCCAACGCAGATCTTGAGTTGAAGCCGACCACCTTGACTCAAAGCGCCGGACGGTGCCGAGGGAGCAGGAGGTGGCCTTGAAGGAGAAGATCAAGGCCGACGAGGCGCCACTGGCGAAGTGTTGCTGCCGCCTGCAATACCTTTAGGGAGAATGTGGAGCACCGGACCGAGGGTCTCGTGGATGTTGCTGCAGCCATCGGCTGTGGAGCCTGGCGCACTGGGATGGAGGATCTTGGATATTCCTCCGATGAGCACCTCCGACCCAGCGCCAAGCTCAGCTTGTTCTTCAAGGGCGCGGTGACGGCCCTCCAGCGACTCCGGGAAGAAATCCCAAAGCAGCTGGCCGAGGAGTCGCGCCAGATCTACGCGGGAGCTCTTCAAAAGGTGCTGATGAAGGTGGCCTTCCGCAACCCAGGCCTCAACCTCACCAACGTCCTCAAGTCCTTGCCGCCGGATGCTGATGTGGAAGCGCTCAAGACCCTTGTCGCACCCATCATGGACAGGGTGAGCGGGATCAAGAGGGTTGAGGGCGATCGCATAGATTAGGCCGCACGCTTTCTCTTTTTCTTGCCGTTGCTGGTCATGTTATGAGAACAATCTATTAGAGCTGCGACAAGCTATCTCGTAATATAACTCTATTTCGGGTAGCAATTGCTATGTTATTTCCTTTACTTGGTTCCTTCCTTTGTATATTTTTGCCCTACGCTTTTAGGGAACTTGTCAAGAGCACACAGGTCATGAAGGCCGAAAAGTAGACGTCAAGCAGCTTGGCAAGCGGTCGCTACCGACAAGAAACCTTGTCGCAACTAGCCACAGCTCACTTAAGTTGTTGAGCGGACTCGAAACAAAGTAAGGGCGCAACTAGCTACGAGTTGGTTCCTCTGCGCACAGGTTTTCCATACAAAGCACGGTCGTTCGAGGAGAATAACTTAAAAAAATTTAGAACTGATTGCTCAAACTTTAGCAACTTAGCTTTTCTGTTGTTTGCTTCCCGGTAAGGCTAGACTTCCTTGAGCGACGCTTGGTCCACACCATTATCTTCTCCTTTCCCCCCGGCAAACTTGTGGACGAGGGAACCTTCCTTTCTTTGAGAAAGAGAAAGAAGATAAAATAAAGATATGGAGCCTTATGGCTCGTTATTGCTTACCGGGGTAGGTGCTGCACAAAGTGTCGATAACGCATGCAAAATAGAAGTAGAAAGCATGAAATTGACAAGATGTGCGGCACATTAGCTTTACTTATGCACGGGTCTGCGCCTCGGCTTTGTACAAAGGATTACATGCAACATCGGCAAGACTTGTACAAAAGGTGGTTGCCGGAACAGGTTCCGCAACCGCGCTTCTGAGTAAAACTTACGAAGATGCTCAATGTTCCAGGAGTTGCTCACCGGAATGCCATCTTCGGTCTCAAGGCGACAGCGCCAGGCCTAGTGACTCGTTTCACCCGGTAAGGCCCTTCCCACTTCGGCGTCAACTTGTTGGAATTCTTGGCGGACTGAATGCGCCGAAGAACAAGGTCGCCTTCCTCGAAACTTCTGGCATTAACTTTGCGGCTATGGTAGCGGCGCAAAGCTTGCTGGTATCGAGCAGCTCGTACAGCAGCCTGAAGACGATCCTCCTCAAGGACTAGCGCGTCATCTTGTCGCAACTGCTCTTGCTCAAGCTCATCATAAGCGAGCACTCGAGGTGATCCGTATACGAGTTCCGTGGGGAGAACTGCCTCTGCTCCATAGACTAGAGCGAAAGGTGTCTGGCCAGTGGCTCGATTTGGCGTCGTCCTGATCGACCAAAGAACCACCGGCAGCTCCTCGATTCAGTTTCTTCCGCACTTGTGCAGCCTGTCGAAAGTCCTGGTCTTGAGCCCGCGCAGCACTTGAGCATTTTCCCTCTCCGCTTGACCGTTACTTCTCGGATGAGCAACAGAAGCGAAGCAGACCTTGGCGCCAAGATCTTGGACGTACTGCATGAAGGTGTGGCTCGTGAATTGCGTGCCATTGTCGGTGATGATCCTGTTAGGAATTCCGAAACGGCAAACAATCGACCTGAAGAACTTGACTGCTGACTGTGCTGTCACCTTCCTCACTGTTTCCACTTCCGACCACTTTGTGAACTTGTCGATGGCAACGTACAAGTACTCAAAGCCCCCGGCAGCTCGGGGAAAGGGGTCGAGGATGTCGAGCCCCCAGACCGAAAATGGCCAGGATAGAGGGATCGTCTGGAGAGCTTGAGCTGGCTGGTGTATCTCCTTGGAATGGAACTGGCATGCTTCACACTTGGTTACTTGTGCAGTTTCATCCTGGAGGGCTGTCGGCCAAAAGAAACCTTGCCGGAATGCTTTGCCGGCAAGTGCTCTGGCGCCAATGTGGTGACCACATATGCCTCCATGTATCTCTGCCAACAGCTTTTGTCCGTCTTCCCGGTGAATACACTTCAATTTCACACCGTTGAGTCTTCTTATGTACAGTGTGTTGTCGACAAACTTGTACATACTTGACTGTCGGGCTACTCTTTCCGCTTCTTCTTGCTCTTCGAAGTTCTCCGTCCAAGGAAACGGACAATCTGCTGTGCCCATGCCGGAGCTTGCGGCTCGACAACAAGGACTAAAGGCACAATCGCTGCTGCGGGAACATCTGCTTCCACGGCGAGAACTCGCGGCTCAGCCGGAGCTTGACGCGTTCCCGGCAAGCTTGCCGGAGCAAAACTTGTCGGGAGCGTCCGCTTCAACGGAACAAACCCTAGGGCTTGCCGGAGCAGACTGCTCCTCAGCACCCTTGGTGTTGATCTTGAGGACCTTCTTGACGGCGACTTCGGGAAGCTCTGCCGGAAAATAGTCACCAGAGATCAACTTCCTCTTCTTGCTCTGTCGTTCGTGAAGAACTTGGCGCTGATCGCGACGAGCTCGTGGATCCGATGATGCGGTGAGTCGCTGTCGAGGTGGATCCGGCGAGTCGGCGATCTTGGCCTTCGGGGCGGAGAGTGCATGGTGGTTGCACCCCCACCGGTTTCGTCGCCACCGGCTCGTGTTTGGCAGTCCTGCCGCGGCAGCGATGCACTCGGCTGCCATGGAGCGTCGCCGTTGGCAAAGCCGATGAGACTACGAATGGTGGCCTCCATTCATCGACCTTGTCGGCTGTTGGAGGGTAATCCGGGGAAGCGATTGAGCTCTCGCCAAGGCTTCTGCTGGAGTGGTGGGCGGCGATGGCGAACGGCGCGAGGAGCGGATATGCTCGGACTTCTAACTATGTTAGAAGGAGCAGTATTCCGTCCAGGCGACCGTGCCTCGCTCGTGCCGGCATGTTGGCGTGCATGCTGGTCTTGAGCTCTCCGAAATCCACCAGCTCGATCTTGGTCCAACGAGCGTATGGCGTTGTGAATACCATGACGTTGTCGGTCCCGCGCCTCCTGAGATGGGCGCGGTGCATGTACGGACGCCGAGGTCTACGTTGCCTTGTCCTTGGACTTGGCAGCACCGTGGACTCCCCCGTCGATGTGCATTCTTCCGCCGGCGTCTATCCCACCACCCGTTTGCTCCGGTGGTGGTGGGTTCGATGTCGACGGAACATCTGCCGCCGAAGCCTTCTTCTTCGGTGGCATGTCGATGAAGATGATGAAGATCTAGCTCGTGTGGACGCCGGATCGGGTTCACACAATCTCGACGCCCCTACCGGGCGCCCAAGATATCGGGAAGCTGATCTGGCCCATGAACACCTATGGGACCGGCGGACCGAGCCCTTTTCGGTTCGGCGGGGGGCGGAGGTCGCACGAAGAGCAGATCGAGGCGAAGCACACGAGCAGTTTACCCAGCTTTGGAGCTCTCCAGAGAGATAACACTCCCTACCGCTGCATGTCTGAGTGTATTGAGTTCTTGCTCAGAGCGCCGAAAGTGCTACAAGACACACAAGCTGCTAACGAGACCGGGCGTGAGTGTTCTTCGGCTTGAACCTTTCCCCTCTACGTTGTGCATGGGCCTCCTTTTATATGCTCAAGGGGTCTCCGGCAGTGGCAACGTAGACAAGGGTAAAATGGAAAAAGGAATGCGGTTGGTACAACTACTTGTACAGTGTATCATACCTAACCCTGACGGCAGGGGACAAAGGCATTAAATGCCCGTCTACGTCGCCCTAACGGTGCAGAAAGGGACCGTCAGGGGCGCCACCGATTGCCACGATGGCAATCTTGTCAACGCCGCTTGCCACCGCATCACCGGGCCGCGCGCAGCCTCTCGCCACGGCGCTACCGAAATGTCCTGTGGCGACACGTTAGTGGATGTCTTTGGAAGCCGCAGTACTGAGTGGTGGTCTGCCGCTGCAAGCGCCTTTGCCGCGGTTGTTGTCTTGTCGCGTCCGGAAGCTTGTCGCTCATCGGGCCTTCCCGGCAAGCTCCTCTTGCCGTGGCCTTGTCTCCTAGGTGCCTTGGGTGGCCTTCCGGCAAGCTCCTCTTGCCGGGCCTTGTCTCCTTGGCTTGAATACTTTGTTCTTGAATGGCTCCAAAGGAACCACGGAGGACCTTGGCGGTCACCCGTAAGCCTTGCCGCTGAGTGTCAAGAATCGCCCGTGCACAAGTTCGGGATACTAGGGTACCCCTACTCTAGTACACCGACAGACGCCGTCAAGCTTGTGACCGAGGGGCCGCCTAAGGGCAAGGAGCACCGCACGCCCGAGCGGTATTTTGAAGACGTCCTGGAGGGGTCTCATATTGTGGCGACGCAATGTGCGCAAGACACTATCTTCGAATGAATACATTCATGTTGTCTCTGCCTTGTATGATGAAATAAAGTCGTTATGTAATATAATTTTTGGTTTTAAAAAATTTACCTCCTGTGCGGCCATACTGTATGAAATCTGAGGGTTGTACAGTCGTCGGCTTCTGCCCCCATGTAGGTAGTACGAGGGTGCTCGGGATGGAATCTAAACACTCTTGATCCAATTGTTTGGTCCTTGAAGGAGGTGTTTAGCGCAACGAACCAGGCAATCAGACTATGCGGCTTGAACACCCTCACTTAGACATAGGAGTTTGACAATAAAAATATAGGCGCAGCTCCTAGTATCCAGACTAGGATGCTGTAAACACCTGATCGAGTAAGTACTGATCCCTCGCATAATGTGAAAAAAATCTCTAAAGATTTGAAACCTCCGAAGAGCTGACCGGCTCTCGCCGCATCATGACAGTCAGTTTTCGGCTTTCTCTACTGAGGTGCTCATCCGGATAAACCAGGACACAATCGCAATAGTACTCCCTTTACTACCCTAGCCGATATAGCAGAACGTAAGGTAGTAAGCACAGGAGCCGGGCAACCCAACTATTGACCAAAGACATGATTCGGAGCCAATGCATATAATGCTAAATTCGGGGTGCCGAACTACGTTGTAAAAAGTGTTCGGACTTTTGTGTCGTATTATGGGTTGCCATGAAGCCCCTGGCAAATTGAAACGTACCAAGGTGTATGGGTGCTATCTAATAAAGTTATCAACAGAAAAGGAAAACAGGAAAGAAGAAAGTGTAGTGAGCTAAAGCCGCAGAGTTTGGGCCGCAAACTGTTTCCATTATAATTTCATTACTGCGTCAAGGCGCATTCGTACAAATAGTGCGATAAGCAAAATGCCACAACCAAGGAAGGGCTGCATGTGGGTCCTGAAAACAGGTAAAGGGATCTTTAAAGAGACCACCTAAAAATTCCCCAGTACGTCCATGCTCCTTGCCATCTTGGTGTATTTATCCTTCAAAAGGACCGGTAATCAGGCCATTAGGGAGGACCTATGGAAAGGAAACCTGAAAAGGAGAAAAAGGAAATAGTGAAAAGTATGTGTGTCCGGGGCGATCGAGCCGTATTGTGGATCACAAGCTAGTTATGCCTCCGTCTATGCCCATGGTATTTTTAGTGCGTAGTTATGTACGCGCGGTACGAATGTCGCCACTTGCTCGGGGCTGGGGCGGAGGCCGAATTGCTAGTCGAGCTCTTGACGAGCCGAGCTGTCCTGCTGCAGCATAGTCTGGACTCTCTTGACAGTTTCCGGGAGTTCGGCCGCAGAATTAAGGTTCTGCTTTAGAAGGCCGCTCTATACTTCTGCAGCTAACGCAGCGGTGTGCTCCTATGTACGTAGTTAGCGTTCCATATTTCCATTGACTGTTATGACGCCGCGTGGTCCGGGCATCTTGAGCTTGAGGTAAGCATAGTGTGGCACCGCGTTGAATCGAGCAAATGCGGTTCGTCCAAGCAGTGCATGATAGCTGCTGCGAAAGAAGACGATATCGAAGATTAATTCTTCTCTTCGGAAGTTGTCCGGAGATCCAAAGACACCCTCTAGTGTGATTGAGCCCGTACAGCGGGCCTCTACACCTGGTATGACTCCTTTAAAGGTAGTCTTTGTGGGCTTAATTCTTGAGGGGTTAATGCCCATTTTGCGCGATGTAGCCTGATAGAGCAGGTTCAGGCTGCTACCCCCGTCCATGAGGACTCGCGTGAGGTGGAATCCATCGATGATTGGGCCGAGGACCAGTGCGGCTGAACCGCCATGACGGATACTGGTCGGATGGTCCCTGCGATCAAAAGTGATTGGACAGGAAGACCATGGGTTGAACTTTGGGGCGACTGGCTCCATCGCATAGACGTCCCTCTTCGGGATATGGGTAGCGTATATCATGTTCACCGTTTTGACCTGAGGGGGAAACTTCTTCCGTCCCCCTGTGTTCAGTGGCCGAGGCTCCTCGTCATCGTCTTCGCTTCGCGATCCCTTCTCCTTATTCTCGGCATTTAACTTGCCGGACTGTATGAAAACCCAACAATCTCTGTTGGTGTGGTTGGCTGGTTTATCAAGAGTGCCGTGGATTTGGCATGGTCGATCGAGTGTGCGCTCCAGGCTAGATGGGCCCGAGTTGTTCCTATTGTATGGCTTCTTCCGCTGACCTGACTTGGAGCCACTGAATCCGGCGTTGACCGCCGTGTCATCGGTATTGTTGCCATTGTTTCGACGCTTATGTCTGTTGCATCGGGGCTTGCCGTTGTTTTCCTTGGCTTCGGAGGTGCCATGTTGGCTTGCGTTATTATTGCAACGGGCTAGCCAACTATCTTTGCCCGCACAGAAGCGGGTCATGAGTGCCGTAAGGGCTGCCATGGACTTCGGCTTTTCCTGCCCGAGATGTCGGGCGAGCCATTCATCGTGGATGCTATGCTTAAAGGCCGCTAGGGCTTCGACATCCGGACAGTCGACGATTTGGTTCTTTTTAGTTAATAACCTAGTCCAAAATTTCCTGGCTGGATCTCTGGGCTGTTGCACTATATGACTTAAGTCATCTGCATCCGGAGGTCGGACATATGTTCCTTGGAAGTTGTCGAGGAAGGCTCCTTCCAAGTCTTCCCAGCTGCCAATGGAGCTTTCGGGCAGACTGTTCAACTAGTACCGAGCTAGTCCTTTGAGTTTTAGTGGGAGGTATTTGATAGCGTGGAGATCATCACCGCGGGCCATATGAATATGGAGAAGAAAATCCTCGATCCATACCGCGGGGTCTATTGTCCCATCATATGATTCGATGTTTACGGGTTTGAACCCTTCTGGGAATTCGTGATCCATCACTTCGTCTGTGAAGCAGAGAGGATGTGTGGCGCCTCTATATTGGGCCACATTGCGACGTAGCTCCGATGGAGTCTGTCTGCGGTTTTCGGCTCGGGTGTGACTAGGCTTGTCACGTCCGAATAGATAGCCATCGTCACGTGTCAGGGCATGTCCTCGCGATCTGTAGATCAATTTGGTATGTCCTGCTCTATTGTCCAGGTCCTGCCGAAGGTCGTAGGTATGTCCCTGAGCTGTTTTATCTCTGCCTTTACGGTGAGGTGGGGCGGGCTGGTTTTCGGCTTGAGTTGCCGCTTTGTCCCGACCACGTGGTGGTCGGTCAGCCGCATTGCGCGGTTATGGTACGGGCTCCAGTGCCTCATCATTGAACTGAGGTAGCAATCTACGCTTGGGTAAATTTTGGCTGGGCTCCTGAGGCCATATTCCTTGGCTACCAGGACATTAGTCCATCTATCGCTTAGCAGATCTTGGTCAGCTTGAAGCTGCTGCTGCTTCTTTTTCAGGCTCCTTGAAGTGGCTATTAGCTGGGGCTTAAAGCGCTCCTGCTCAAGAGGTTCCTCAGGCACGATGAAATCCTCGTTGCCGAGGCTCACCTCCTCCTTGGAGAGCGGAACATAATTACTGTCCTCCGAGTCTTTGTTTATGTCATGTTCATCAGGGCTAACTTGCCCATCTTCGCGATCCTCCTGTTCGGCAGTTTGTTCGGCCGGATCTTCATTATTTTCGGCACCGTCCGGAGTGTTATTGTCTCCTGTGCCGGTGTTGCTGTCTTTGCTGCGGCATGATTTAGAGCGGCTCCGCTGACGCCGGCGCTTTGGTTGTGTCTTAGGAGGGTCATCCTCAATTGGGTTTTCCTTGTCATTGCCGCTATTATCTTTTGGTGCATCCACCATGTATACGTCATATGAGGAAGTGGCCGTCCATCGTCCGGTGAACGGCGGGTTTTGGGCCTCCTCTTCTCCAGCATCGTCGTCCATACCGTCGATGTCTTTGGAGTCGTAATCGAGCGTGTCAGTTAAGTCCTCGACAGTGGCTATGAAGTGGGTGGTGGGTGGGAAGCGAAATTCCTCGAGATCAGCCTCTAGTTCAAACCGGATATAATTTATCTATGAGTCCTCCGCTAAGGATAGATTTTTTAATGAGTTTAGCACGTCGCCTAAAGGCGAGTGTCGGAAGATGTCTGCGGCACTAAATTCGACGATCTATGACTGATCTAGCTCGACGAGCGCGGACGCACATGGTTCGGAACCTGTAGCCGGAAACGGGTCCGAGGTTCCGGTGACACAGACGTCGCTCGAGGCAAGTCTGTTTGCGGCTCCAACGCCGCAGAGTCTGCGGTTTCCGTGGCGGGGTTGAGCTTCCCGTCCTCGGATGGCGCGATCTGCTCCGGAGCTAAGGCCAGATCAGCTAGAGGTGCTATCTCCTGGGTAAGATTCGATAACAGATTTACGTCATGTTCATCGTGATGGCAGGGAGCGGCTGTCGTGGTCTCGAATCCATCAAAGATCAGGTCTCTGCGGATATCCGCGGCATAGTTCAAGCTTCCAAATCAGACCTGATGGCCAGGGGCGGAGCTTTCGATCTGCTCCAGATGGCCAAGCAAGTTGGCCCGCAGTGGGAAGCCGCCGAATACGAAGATCTGTCCGGGGAGGAAGGTTTCCCCTTGGACAACATCGTTGTAGACGATCGAAGGAGCCATCAAACCTTTTGACGATGGCATAGTGGAACTCTCAATGAAAGCACCAATGTCGGTGTCAAAACCGGCGGATCTCGGGTAGGGGGTCCCGAACTGTGCGTCTAAGGTTGATGGTAACTGGAGACGGGGGACGCAATGTTTACCCAGGTTCGGGCCCTCTCTATGGAGGTAATACCCTACTTCCTGCTTGATTTATCTTGATGAATATGCGTGTTACAAGAGTTGATCTACCATGAGATCGTAATGGCTAAAACCCTAGAAGTCTAGCATGTCTGACTATAATTGTATATTGATCTCCCTCTACGGGCCTAGCCCTCTGGTTTATATAGACACCGGAGGGATCTAGGGTTACATAAGATCGGTTACAGAGAAAGGAATCTTCATATTTGGATGCCAAGCTTGCCTTCCACGCCAAGGAGAGTCCCATCCGGACATGGGTAGAGTCTTCTGTCTTTGTATCTTCACAGCCCATCAGTCCGGCCCAGGTATAATAGGTCGGACGCCCGAGGACCCCTTAATCCGGGACTCCCTCAGGCGTGGCGCCGACCGTAAGTGGCAGAAGAGGTCATTGACATCGCTACGCACTACAAGAAATATGTCAACTTGTGACCTTCTCTTAGTGACCCCAGCTGAATTGGTCGTAAATCCACGGCCATTTCGCTTGGAAGGGCTCAAATCCTGAAATTGCTTACACCAAATGGTCACAAAGCAGACAGGAGGCGCCAATGACCTTATTTCTACCTGATTACGACCAATATAAACGGTCATGAGGTTGTGGACGTGGATGCATTGGTACTTATTGCTATGACTAGGCACCAGCTCATCAGTTTTACCTATGTGTCATGGCCATGTGTCAATTTTCGCCCTAGGTTGTGAAGCAACCTATATTTCCGTCATTCTCAAAATTCCCAAAAAAAATTGGGCATTATTTACTATCCAAATCATTGCCTCATGACAATATTCAACTCCATTTTCCTGGTAAATCTTCCTCGGCAAATTTCCAAAGTTTTTGTTCAACTTGAACTGTTGTGAAGGAAGTACTAGCTAGGCATATCCTAATGAGCTGAATTTTTGCCACATCTTCTATATTCCCAAATCATTGCTCTCCACAAAATTTGAGCCCCATCTAATAATACATGTGAGTGTGGCTTCAACATTCATATTTCTGTCCAGTGTGGTACGTTGCAAGGGAAGTGACACCGTATCGGTAACACCTTAGAAAATCTCACTTTGAAGGCAAGGCTAACAATGAAATCGCCAAAACATCTCCAGTGGAATATATTACAGATGAAGACTGGACAGCCCTTGTTAAACACTTGTCTGATCCAAAGTATCAGGTAGGCTATATGTATTTGATAAGACCACATATCAAACTTGTATTTCTGTATGTGCCTTACAAGTGTATCTTCTTCAAGGCTAACTGTTCGAAGAACAAGACCAACCGTTCTAAAGTGAAATTCCAACACACAACAGGATCTCGTAGCTATATGGCACACTGCGAGGCTCTTGTAAAGAGCTGCTACTTCCTTCTTTTTCTGTGCCATATTATCGTATCTATATTCACTTTTTCCAAATACAGAGGAAAGCACATGCGGACCAAAAGAACTCAATGTAATGCAGTGCAAATCTTCAAGGATTGCCACACCTGCAAGATGAAGGGCATGAGCACACTAGTTCAAGCCACTTTTGTAAGTCCTTACTTCTCCTGCCTTTGAACTGACTGGTACTGTGATGTGTTAATTTAACTACTTGGTTTGCAGCCAATGTCAGTTACTATTTTCACTTTTATACACAGTTGTCTTAACGTATCATTTCACCTTACATGGTTTAAAAGAGATGAAGGATATTCTTTTGGTCTTGATCTGTATTCTAGTTGTTATGTTCACGTGCGCACACAATGATAAAATTGCATGTTTGTTTTATATCTGTTTGCCCATGATATGAATGATGCCATACTATGTTCATCCTACTTTAAACCATGTCTCTTTATCCTTAGATGTCAAGGAATGTGAGGAAATAGACAATATAGTAGGCATGCTACATGGACATATGTTCCGAAAGTGATTTTATTATGTAGTTGGCACTACAATACATGCTAATGTATTACAGTAGTTCACCAAAATAAGTTATGTATAAACGTGTAACCTACTTTGTTTGTTTTTGTCTCATTAGTAACTTATCTGGTACACTAATCTACAAGTTCAAACTTTCAGGAAGTTATGGAAAAAATTATTGAACATCCACAACCACCTGAATGTGACGAGGCTACCACAGGCACAATGTCACCTCTTGCTCCAGTGCGTCAGTATCTCTCCACAAACAGTGCAAAAAGCACCTTCTAGCGTAATTCTAGGTTGGTTGTCAAGGTAACCTCGTTCAAATCGTCTACTGAACAAAATCTTCTTGCTAGATAGAGTGATATATCTGTGCTCCAGACACAAGTCCAATCCCTAATGGACGTCGTTTTGGAAACAAGAATAGTGGTTGACAAATGTCGTCAAGATATGAATGGTTTTGAAACCAGACTATCAGACATTTGCTTCGTTGTTCAAGATAAATGGCGGAAAAAAGGTGAAGATCATGCAACTCCATCAGATTCTACAGCCTGAAAAATTAGCACTCAGGTCAAATGATCTGTGCTTCTATACATCTGATGGTGCTTTTATCTGCAAGGACTATAAACTTTATGCCAACATGCCTTTTGTTGTTTGGTTGGAATTTATTTTGTTGTGATACAGCATTTATGATGCTGCCAAAGGCTGCAATACATAATTTGGGCCCTAAGTAACAATAGGCCATTTACAGGTGTAAATATCTCGAGCCCATAAAAAACATGGGCCTTTAAAAGACCGAAAGTGAGATTGGGCCCATTTACGATGTGGATCTTTCCACAGTCAAATTTGACGGGTCAGTAAATGTGCCGACCTAATACACGGGCCTTTAACAGGCCGGAAGTTCGGTCAGGCTAGATTATCATCATTTTTATATGGGCCGTTAATGGGCCCGATGTGACGTTGGGCCACATATGGCCCATGGATTTCGTCCGACGTTAACAGGCCGAAAATCACAACAGGATGAAAGTCACCCAAATCTATAGTGGGCCTCTAACAGGCCGAATGTCAGACATGGCCAAATATGACCCAAATCCTTCACGGTCGTTTATGGGCTGAAAGTTTCAATGGCCTGTAAATGGGCCCGAATGAAGCAGGACCTTTAACAGGCCGGAAATACACCGGGCCGTAATTCGGCCCATATACTTAGCGGACTGTTAACGGGCCAGAAGTGACCATGGGCCGCGATGATGACAAGTTTAGGATAGGCCGTTGATGGGTCGATTTGACACTAGCCGTACGGGCCTTAACTAAGAATGTTGGGCCTTTAGCTGGGCCGGCCCATTATGGTCCGCAAAATCTCGGGGGCATATAGCTTTGCCAGCCCATTATGGCCCGCAAAATATCGTGGTCCTTTAGCTGGTCCAGCCCATTATGATATGCAAAATCTCATGGGCCTTTTGCTGGGCTGGCCCATTATGGACCGCAAAATCTTGTGGGCCTTTAGTTGGGCCGGCCCATTTAAACTTTATGGGCCACTTTTGGGCCAGTCCACGTGTCAACATATCATAGGCGCATCTCGC
This sequence comes from Aegilops bicornis, assembly GCA_021605145.1. Taxonomy (NCBI): domain Eukaryota; kingdom Viridiplantae; phylum Streptophyta; class Magnoliopsida; order Poales; family Poaceae; genus Aegilops; species Aegilops bicornis. Next base: position 157,036,698 of record CM038671.1, on the reverse strand, counting down.
CCATTGGATGAGTGACACATGTGCCAACGCGGAGCTGACACCTGTTTTCGTCTGCCAATCAGAACTTTACACGTGGAAAATCCCCATTGGTCCGGGTTGTTAACGGGTTATCGGATCCAAAATCGGACCCGATAGCTTTATGACGTTCCGTTACGGTGGATGCCACGTGTCGGTCACCCTTGACGAAAGCACTTCTGTGACGCGCAATTTATCGTCATGGAAGTGGACACTTCCGTGATGATAATTTTGGTAATGTCATCGAACACTTCTACGACAGCACATGTATGACTATCTTCATTCTGTCATAAATTTGTCATGGATGTACATGCATGACAGAAAACGTGACCTACTGTGACAAACACGTGTCATCAAGGAAGTGTATTTTCTTGTAGTGAATGCTCAAAAATAAATTTTTGCTCTAACCTAGTGAACCTAGTTTGTTAACCTAATGAACCTAATTAACCTAGCTATTTAACCTAGTTAGTTAACCTAGCTAGTTAACCCAGTTTACCTAGATAATTAACCTAATTAAACTAGTTAACCTAGCTAGTTCTCTGTCAAAGCCCTAAATAATTTTTGCACTAACCTAGATAATTAACCTAATTAAACTAGTTAAGCCCTAACTAAATTTTTGCACTAACCTAGATAATTAACCTAATTAAACTAGTTAACCTAGCTAGCTAGTTCTCTGTCCAATGTTTGTGCTATGCATGAGAGAGAGAGAGAGGAGGGGTGGGGGCTTACAGAGGATGGCTCCGGTGGTGGCGAGCGAGGAAGTGGTGGCGAGGGAGGCACGGGTGTCGAGGGTGGATCCGGTGGCGCCGAGGGCGGCTCCGAAGGCGTTGATGAGGCCGCGCGGCTCCGGTGGCGTTGGGGGCGGCTCCGGTGGCGTTGACGACGCGCGGCTCTGGTGGCTCCGGGGGCGTCGACGTCGGTAGGAGACGGCGGTGAAGTGGGGCGACGACGAATTGGGGAGACGGCGGCAAAGTGGGGCGAGGGATTTGGGGGAGAAGTGGTGGCCGGGGGGAGGGAAACCGCTATTGGGTTAAGTCAAACTTAGTGGTAGGGCGTTTAGGGAAAAGGCGCTATAGCTAATTTAGCTATAGCGATTTTGACCAAACGCGCTACAACTATAGCTATGTATTTTCCTTTTCTTTTTTTTATTTCCTTTTCTCTTTCTATATCGGGGGTCCAAAAACGCGCTGCTGCTATATTATCTATAGAGCCTCTTATGAACAGACGCTACTGCTATGCCTTTCTCCTTTTTTCCTTTTTCATTTATTTTTCTTTACATTTTATTTTTTCCTTTCTCCTTTTTATTTTTATTTTTCTTTCATTTTCATTTACTTTTCTATTTGTTTTTCATTTTATTTTCTTTTCATTAGCAGTAGCGCCTTTCACTGTAAACACACTGCTACAATAATCTTAGGGGTAGCGCGGTTTTTACAAGACCGCTACTACTATGTGTAGCCTATCGGCTTAGTAGTGGGAATTTTAGTAGTAGCGCTTGTTGGGGAACGTATTAATTCAAAAAAAAATCTACGATCATGCAAGATCTATCTAGGAGATGCATAGCAACGAACAGGGAGAGTGTGTCCATGTACCCTCGTAGACCGAAAGCGGACGCGTTTAGTAACGCGGTTGATGGAGTCGAACGTCTTCACGATCCAACCGATCCAAACAGAGAACGCACAGCACCTCCGTGTTCAGCACACGTTCAACATGATGACTTCCCTCGAGCTCTTGATCTAGTTGAGGAGGAGGGAGAGTTCCGTCAGCACAACGGCGTGGCGACGGTGATGATGAAGTTACCGGCGCAGGGCTTCGCCTAAGCACTACGACGATATGACAAAGGTGGTCAACTGTGGAGGGGGGCACCGCACACGGCTAAGACAATTGAGATTGTGTCTTCTAGGGTGCCCCTGCCTCCGTATATAAAGGAGGAGAGGGGTAGGCCGGCCGGCCCATGTAGGGCGCGCCAAGAGCGAGGATACCTACCAGGACTCCAAGTCCTAGTAGGATTCCACTTGGCGGAAGGGGGAAGAAGGAAGGGAGAGGGAGAGGGAAAGGGGGCCGCGCCCCCTCCCCTAGTCCTATTCGGACTCCCCAAGGTGGGGGCACCACCTCCTCGTGGCCTGCCCTCTCTCTCCCGTAAGGCCCATGTTGGGCCACTACTTCCCCGGGGGGTTCCCGTAACCCCTCCGGCACTCCATTTTTACCCGGTACCTCTTGGAACTCTTCCGGTGTCCGAATAACATCGTCCAATATATAATTCTTTATGTCTCAGCCATTCCGAGACTCCTGGTCATGTCCGTGATCTCATCCGGGACTTCGAGAAAACTTCGGTCATCAAATCACATAACTCATAATAGAAATCGTCATCGAACGTTAAGCGTGCGGACCCTATGGGTTCCAGAAATATGTAGACATGACCGAGACACATCTCCGGTAAATAACCAATAGCGTAACTTGGATGCTCATATTGGCTCTTACATATTCTACGAAGATTTTTATCAGTCAAACCGCATAACAACATACGTCATTCCCTTTGTCAGTGGTATGTTACTTGCCCGAGATTCGACCATCGGTATCATCATACCTAGTTCAATCTTGTTACCGCAAGTCTCTTTACTCGCTCCGTAATGCGTCATCCTGTAACTAACTCATTAGTCACATGCTTGCAAGGCTTATAGTGATGTGCATTACCGAGAGGGCCCAGAGATACCTCCCCGATACTCGGAGTGACAAATCCTACTCTTGATCTATGCCAACTCAACAAACACCATGGAGACACCTATAGAGCATCTTTATAATCACCCAGTTATGTTGTGACGTTTGATAGCACACAAAGTGTTCCTCCGGTATTCGGGAGTTGCATAATCTCATAGTCAGAGCAATATGTATAAGTCATGAAGAAAGCAATAGCAATAAAACTAAACGATCATAATGCTAAGCTAACAGATGGGTCTTGTCCATCACATCATTCTCTAATGATATGATCCCGTTCATAAAATGACAACACATGTCTATGGTTATGAAACTTAATCATCTTTGATTAGCAAGCTAGTCAAGTAGAGGCATACTAGGGACACTCTGTTTGTCTATGTATTCACACATGTACTAAGTTTCCTTTTAATACAATTCTAGCATGAATAATAAACATTTATCATGATATAAGAAAATATAAATAACAACTTTATTAATGCCTCTAGGGCATATTTCCTTCAGTCTCCCACTTGCACTAGAGTCAATAATCTAGATTACATAGTAATGATTCTAACACCCATGGAGTCTTGGTGCTGATCATGATTTGCTCTTGAAGAGGCTTAGTCAATGGGTCTGCAACATTCAGAGCTGTATGTGATTTTGCAAACTTCTATGTCTCCCTCCTTGACTAGATCGAGGATGGAATTGAAGCGTCTCTTTATGTGCTTGGTTCTCTTGTGAAATCTGTTTTCCTTTGCCAAGGCAATTGCTCCAGTATTGTCACAAAATATTTTCATTGGACCCGATGCACTAGGTATAACACCTAGATCGGATATGAACTCCTTCATCCAGACTCCTTCATTTGCTGCTTCCGAAGCATCTATGTACTCCGCTTTACACGTAGATCCCGCCACGACGCTCTGCTTGGAATTGCACCAACTGACAGCTCCACCATTCAATATAAATACGTATCCGGTTTGCGACTTAGAGTCATCCAGATCAGAGTCAAAGCTTGCATCAACGTAACCTTTTACGATGAGCGGGTTGTCACCTCCATAAACAAGAAACATATCCTTAGTCCTTTTCAGGTATTTCAGGATGTTCTTGACCGCTGTACAGTGATCCACTCCTGGATTACTTTGGTACCTCCCTACTATACTTATAGAAGGCACACATGAGGTCTGGTACACAGCAATGCATAGATTATAGAACCTATGGTTGAAGTATAGGGAATGACTTTCATTTTCTCTCTAACTTCTGAAGTGGTCAGGCATTGAGTCTCACTCAACTTCGCACCTTGTAACACAGGCAAGAACCCTTTCTTTGACTAATACATTTTGAACTTCTTCAAAATTTTATCAAGGTATGTGCTTTGTGAAAGTCCAGTTAAGCGTCTTTATCTATCTCTATAGATCTTGACGCCCGATATATAAGCAGCTTCATCGAGGTCTTTCATTAAAAAATTGTTATTCAAGTATCCTCTTATGCTACCAGAAATTCTATATCATTTCCAATCAACAATATGTCATCCACATATAATATTAGAAATGCTACAGAGCTCCCACTCACTTTCTTGTAAATACAGGCTTCTCCAAAAGTCTGTATAAAACCATATGATTTGATCACACTATCAAAGTGTATATTCCAACTCCGAGAGGCTTGCACTAGTCCATAAATGGATCGCTGGAGCTTGCACACTTTGTTAGCACCTTTAGGATCGACAAAACCTTCTGGTTGCATCATATACAACTCTTCTTCAAGAAACCCATTAAGGAATTCAGTTTTGACATCCATTTGCCAAATTTCATAATCATAAAATGTGTCAATTGCTAACATGATTCGGACAGACTTAAGCATCGCTACGGGTGAGAATGTCTCATCGTAGTCAACTCCTTGAACTTGTTGAAAACCTTGCGCAACAAGTCGAGCTTTGTAGACAGTAACATTACCGTCAATGTCAGTCTTCTTCTTGAAGATCCATTTATTCTCTATGGCTTGCCGATCATCACAAGTCAACCAAAGTCCACACTCTGTTCTCATACATGGATCCCATATCAGATTTCTTGGCCTCAAGCCATTTCACAGAATCTGGGCTCATCATCGCTTCCTCATAGTTTTTAGGTTCGTCATGGTCAAGTAACATGACCTCCAGAACAGGATTACTATACCACTCTGGTGCGGACCGCACTCTGGTTGACCTTACGAGGTTCGGTAGTAAATTGATCTGAAGTTTCATGATCATCATCATTAGCTTCCTCACTAATTGGTGTAGGCATCACTGGAACTGATTTCTGTGATGAACTGATTTCCAATTCGGGAGAAGGTTCAATTACCTCATCAAGTTATAATTTCCTCCCACTCCTTTCGAGAGAAACTCCTTCTCTAGAAAGGATCCATTCTTAGCAACGAATATCTTGCCTTCGGATCTGTGATAGAGGGTGTATCCAACAGTCTCCTTTGGGTATCCTATGAAGACAAATTTATCTGATTTGGGTTCGAGCTTATCAGGTTGAAGCTTTTTAACATAAGCATCACAACCCCAAACTTTAAGAAACGACAACTTGGATTTCTTGCAAAACCACAGTTCATATGGTGTCGTCTCAATGGATTTAGATGGTGCCCTATTTAACATGAATGCAGCTGTCTCTAAAGCATAACCTCAAAACGACAGCGGTAAATCAGCAAGAGACATCATAGATCGCACCATATCTAATAAAGTACGGTTACGACGTTCGGACACACCATTACGCTGTGGTGTTCCAGGTGGCGTGAGTTGCGAAACTATTCCACATTGTTTCAAATGAAGACCAAACTCATAACTCAAATATTCACCTCGACGATCAGATCGTAGAGACTTTATTTTCTTGTTATGATGATTTTCCACTTCACTCTGAAATTCCTTGAACTTTTCAAATGTCTCAGACTTATGTTTCATCAACTAGATATACCCATATATGCTCAAATCATGTGTGAAGGTCAGAAAATAACGACACCCGCCGCGAGCCTCCACACTCATCAGACCGCATACATCAGTATGTATTATTTCCAATAAGTCTGTTGCTCGCTCCATTGTTCCGGAGAACGGAGTCTTAGTCATCTTGCCCATGAGGCATGATTCGCAAGCATCAAGTGATTCATAATCAAGTGATTCCAAAAGCCCATCAGCATGGAGTTTCTTCAGGTGCTTTACACCAATATGACCTAAACGGCAGTGCCACAAATAAGTTGCACTATCATTATTAACCTTGCATCTTTGGCTTCAATATTGTGAATATGTGTACCACTACAATCGAGACTTAACAAAAATAGACCACTCATCAAGGGTGCATGACCATAAAAGATATTAATCATATAAATAGAACAACCATTATTCTCTGATTTAAATGAATAACCATCTCGCATCAAACAAGATCCAGATATAATGTTCATGCTTAATGCTGACACCAAATAACAATTATTCAGGTCTAAAACTAATCCCGACGGTAGATGTAGAGGTAGCGTGCCGACGGCGATCACATCGACTTGGGAACCATTTACCACGCGCATCGTCACCTCGTCCTTAGCCAATCTTCGTTTAATCCGTAGCCCCTGTTTTGAGTTGCAAATATGAGCAACAGAACCACTATCAAATACCCAGGTGCTACTACGGGCATTAGTAAGGTACACATCAATGACATGTATATCAAATATACTTTTCACTTTGCCATCCTTCTTATCCGCCAAATACTTGGGGCAGTTCCGCTTCCAGTGACCAGTCCCTTTGAAGTAGAAGCACTCAGTGTTAGGCTTAGGTCCAAATTTGGGCTTCTTCACTTGAGAAGCAACTTGCTTGTCGTTCTTCTTGAAGTTCCCCTTCTTCCCTTTGCCCTTTTTCTTGAAACTAGTGGTCTTGTTAACCATCAACACTTGATGCTCCTTCTTGATTTCTACCTCCGCAGCTTTTAGTATCGCGAAGAACTCGGGAATTTTCTTATCCATCCCTTGCATATTATAGTTCATCATGAAGCTTTTGTAGATTGATGGTAGTGATTGAAGAACTTAGTCAATGACGCTATCATCAGGAAGATTAACTACCAGTTGAGTCAAGTGGTTGTGGTACCCAGACATTATGAGTATGTATTCACTGACAGAACTATTCTCCTCCATTTTTCAGCTATAGGACTTGTTCGAGACTTCATATCTCTGAACTCGGGCATTTTCTTGAAATATTAACTTCAACTACTGGAACATCTCATATGCTCTGTGACGTTCAAAACGTCTTTAAAGCCCCGATTCTAAGCCGTAAAGCATGGCACACTGAACTATCGAGTAGTCGTCAACACGTGACTGCCAGGCATTCATAATGTCTGGAGTTGCTGACGCAAATGGTACACCTAGCGGTGCTTTCAGGACGTAATTCTTCTGTACATCAATGAGGATAATCCTCAAGTTACAGACCTAGTCCGTGTAATTGCTACCATCATCTTTCAACATAGCTTTCTCTAGGAACGCATTAAAATTCAAGGGAACGATAGCACGGGCCATTGATCTACAACAACATAGCACTTACGACACTTCTATGACGATAATTGGGACACTCTGGGCTGAACGAATTTTTTTGTCATACTTATGACACTTCTATGACGATAATTGTGACAAAACCCGGTGTCATCATAGATGTGGTGGGCTCCTACTGCTATGACAAAAAATCATGACAGAAAATGGGCTTTTCGTCCTGCGCGGACCGGAGACCCAGCTGCATGACATTCTTTGGGTCGTCCATTATGGAAAAAACCATGGTAGAAGCAAGGGCGAGGAAAATATCTAGGTGTTCTCGGTTATAGTGGGTGGTCGGGGCTGAGCGATGCACGGAGGTTTGTGCGTTTCTCTCGTACACGCACGCGTGTGTGTGCGAGGCGTTGGGCTCTAACTGAACCCGAGCGAGGCGTTCTCCTACTGAACCCGAGCGATTGTACTGCATGCTACACGTTACTGAACCCGAGCGATCGATCGATGGCTGTTAACTGAACCCGTTCGAGCGATTCCTTCGCTACTGCTACTAACTGAAGCCGATTGATGCTGCCTCTGGATGAATACTGAGCATTGCTGGGGGGTTTGGATGAACAGTTCCTGGTGGGGGTGGATGAACAGGACCCCGTGGTGTTGCCTCTGGATGAACAGGACCCCGATCGATTGAGACAGTTGGGGCTGGATGAACAGGACCCCGTGGAAGGCAGGATGAAGAGGACCCCGTGGAGGGCTGGATGAACAGGACGACCCTGTGGAGGGCTGGATGAATAGTAGACGGTGGAGGGATGGATGAACAGTAGCCCGTGGAGGGGTGGTTGAACAGGAGCCCATGGAGAGGGCCGGTTGAACAGTAGCCGGTGGAGTAGCGCGCGGTGGAGGCTGGATGAACAGGAGCCCGTTGTCACAACCCTAGAATAATGCTTGTAATTAGTGGCATTGCATCCATGCATCATGTCTAAATTCTGAAAATTGAACTGAAAAAATTTGAAAGCCTCAAAATTTTAATTAAAAGAAGGGAAAATAACCCTAGAAAATGCATTCAATGATTCCAAAATGTTCCTTTTGAAGTTCTGAGAATTTTGGCCAGAGCTATTTATCAAACCAAAATGTAGGAACATTTTTGAAGGAATTATTTTGGGACTGTGAAATTAAATCAATAAGTATTTGAGTTTTGGATTATATTCATTGTATATAGAATATAATTCAAGAGGCCCTGAAATTATTTATGTGCCTTTGGAAAAGTCCATAGTGGCAGCATAAAAATATTCAGAAGGTTTTGCCCTGTTTTTGAATTTCTTTTGGATTTGAATTAGTGGCAAAATGAATAAATAAAAAAACAAAACAAAAAAAAATTAAAAAGAGAGAAACCTAACCTTTCTTACCTGGAGCTGGCCCAGTTGGCCCAGCCCGGCAACCCACCTTGCCAGTCGTCTCCTAGCTTCTGCCAGGAAGACTAGACCGTGTCGACGCACGTGCAACCGAGCTCCACCTCCTGCTTCCACCTCCTGCTCTCGCCCCCGCCCTCGTTCGAGCACCCGGAGACGCCCAGCGCATTCTCCCTCACTCCCCCGCCTCTCTGGTGCCTCTCTCCCTCTCTAGCCCCTGCTCCCCGCGACCACCCGAGAATGCCGCCGAGCACCGCCACGGCCACAGCCGTCCCCTCGCCCCCCGATCATGATACCGAGCTCTGAATCCTCGAGCCGCTTCTCCGTGACGAAGGAACCAAGCCCGAACGGCCTGCATCACCGTCGCCATCATCTTCTTCAACCTCGGGTCACCGAGATTGCCGGTGACCGTATGTCGCCTCTGACGCCTCCCCAAGCCCGATGAAACCTCCAAACAATGCGCTGTGAGCCTCCGGTCAATTCCCCTCTCCTTCCCGTGTCGTTTTCATGCTCTAGCCGTAGATGCATTGGAGCCGAGTTGTGCTCGCCGCCGGTCATGAGGCCGCCGTGGACAGAGCTAGCAAAGCTCGCGTTCGAGCTTGTCGTCATGCTCAACATGCTCCCAGGAGCCGAACGCACACACTCACTTGTCCTGCTGTGCGCCAGAACCGCCTCCCGGTTCACGGCCGAACTCCGGCCGCCGCTCCGCCCGTTGCCGCTGCCGCTACACTACACCCCGGCACCTGTCGCTGCCTCCTTTAGATGCGCTGCAACGTGCTGGTCACGTAGGCGCTCTCCGCCGCCGATTTGGTCATCGGGGGAGCATTTCCGACCGCCCCGCCGTCTCTATCGTCGCCGGCGACGAGTCACCGGCAGGTTTGACCGAGTTGACCAGGGTTTGACCCCCCTAGGTCATTAACATGTGGGCCCGAGGCCCTGCTAATTTAGTTTAGATGCTAATTAATTTTAGCTAACCCACTGACGCGCTGACTGTGGGCCCCAACCCTTCTAATTACTTTACTTAGGATTTAACTAAACCCTGGTTAGCACTGAGTCCATGACAGGTGGGCCACACACTCAGTTTGACTCGACGGTCCTGTTGACCAGCTGACGCCAGCATGACTTAATCCGGACACAGTAAAGTTTTCAGGAATTAAAATAAATCAGAAATGATTTATAAATTTCATAAAATACCCCAAACTTCTAGAAAACATAGAAATTCAACCATAGCTCAGAATGAAATAATTTATATATGAAAAATTATCAGAAAAATCCAAAGAATATGTTTATGGCATCCTCATGCATGTTTGAACAACTTACAACCACTATATATGACAATTGGAATAAATGGCATTTGAAATGTCTTATATGGAGTTTGAATTTGAACCTTTGGTTCAAACCAACTTCATTTAATCTGGTTGCTAGTTGCATTAGCTCAATCAATAGCATATTGCCATGTCATGATCATGCATCATGTTGTTGCATCGCATTGATTGTGTTCCCTCTTGTTTGCCGGTGTTGTTCCCCCTCGGTAGACGTTGTTCCGACGTTGTGATCGTTGACACTAATGAAGACTCAATGCTATCTTCAGAAGTGTCAGGCAAGCAAAAGCCCCTTGTTCATTCCGATACAATCCCACTTTCTTGCTCCTGCTCTCTTTTACTTCATTAGGACAACACCGTTTCAACTGTTACATGCTGCGGTAGTTGAACCCCTTTCCTCTGCATGACCTGTCATTGCCACAGTAAATAGATGAAACCCAGTAGCATGAGTAGGAGTTGTTTGAGCCCTGATGTGCCTACTCATTCATGCTTGTTTTACATGCCTGCTATTGCTTAGAGTTGAGTCAGGTCTGATTCATCGGGGATGACTTGGAATGTGGTGAACATGTCCTACTATTGAGAGCTAAGTGTGTGAACACATTTTGGTAAAGGTAGCGGTGAAAGGCCATGTAGGAGTACATGGTGGGTTGTCTCATTGCAGCCGTCCTCAGGAACTGAGTTCTGTGTTTGTGATCCATGAACAGTTACTACCACACATTGGGCTCCGGGCGCTCCAAGCTCTCTCGACTTATTAATCAACCTGATCTCTGTCCAGGAGTTGCAACTAGTTTTTGGTGTTTGTAGGTAGTGTTAGTAGTCTACCAAGTGGTACCCGGTACAGGTGGGCTTGGGACAGACTAGGCACAGTGGCACGGTGTACCAAGTGGCACCCGGATGGTGGGCCTGGGAACCCTGCTCACATCGTTTGGGGCCGTGAGCGACACCCCGGCCGGATCTCCTTGCAGATGGAACCCGAATAGGCGATAAACCTGGACTGGAGACTTGTTGATTAGTCAGGTCATGGCCGACTCCCTCGCCAGGCTTCCGCTTGAAGGTTGCCGAGATACACGATGTGTACACGGTGGTAAGTGGCGAGAGCGTGTGTGAAGAAGTACACCCCTGTGGTTAACATCATCTATTCAAATAGCCGTGTCCGCGGTAAAGGACTTCAGGTTGCTCTGCAGTTCATAGACAAGTGAAAGTGGATACTGTAAAATGCGCAAGATAAGCGTGAGTGTTATGGATGGCGTTCTCGTAGGAAGACAGGAGCGGATCCATAATGGTGTATTGATATGGTGAATATGTGGACTCGTGTGCGCCACCTCAAAAGAGCTACTTGCAAATGTAGTTCGGGATAGCCACTGAAGTCAAAGCAGTGCTTGCGGTTAAACTCCACCACCCCTTTGTTGATACCGATGCATATGTAGATAGTTCTGATGTAAGTCTTGCTGGGTACATTTGTACTCATGTTTGCGTATTTTATGTTTTTGCAGAGAGACGTCAGTCTCGCTAGTAGTACCGCGTGGACTTCGACATTTAGCTTGTTACCTCAGCTACGATCTTGTACCCTTGGGAGGGTCTTATAGATAGTCAGGCTTCTCAGCCTTCTTCATTTGTAGTTGTCTGTACTCAGACAAGTTAAGCTTCCGCATGTGCTTGTTGCTTGTATGTTTCAGATGTTGGGTCATGAGACCCATGTTTGTAATACTTGACTCCTCGGAGCCTAATGAATAAATACTCTGAGTCGTAGAGTCTTTTTGTGATGCCATGTTGTATTTGCACATATCGAGCATATTGTGTGTATGATTGAAATGCTTGGTATGTCTGGGATCCGACAACCTAGTTGTTTATCCTTGGTAGCCTCTCTTATTGGGAAATGTAGTCTTGTGCTTCAATGAGCCATAGTAGTCCACTACAGCCCGGTTCACTAGAGTCCTGCTAGCCCAGCACTACTGCTCCGGAACACTTGACTGGCCGCCATGTGATTCACTTCGTTCCTATGTCTATCCCTTTGGGGAAATGTCACGCGGTGACATCCGTAGTCCTGCCTAGCCTGCTACAGCCCAGTTCACCGGAGTCCTGTTAGCCTAGCGCTACAGCCCGGATTCGCACGCTGCTGACCGACATGCTCGATGTTGCTTCATGTATGCCTATCCCCGTAAGTTAGTGCCACTTTGGGTTCACGACTAGTCATGTCGGCCCGGTTCTCTCATCATATGGATACTAGCGACACTATCATATACGTGAGCCAAAAGGCAAACGGTCCCGGGCCATGGTAAGGCGACACTGTGGAATACCGTGCGTGAGGCCGCAAAGTGATATGAGGTGTTACCGGCTAGATCGATGTGACTTGGAATCGGGTCCCGACAACTTTGGTATCGAGCCCTGATCGTGGGATTACCAAGCCAAACTGGTCGAAGTTGAGTCTAGAAATGCTTTATTTATGTAAGGGAATTGATTGCGGAAGGGAACGTAAGGCTCTTTTTACACCTTTACCTTATGCCTTATGATCTGAGTCAACCTCTTCTTTTTCGCGGGGATTAAGAACTAGGCTTCTCAATTTTCTATCAGGATCACATGTTACTAATCCGTAGACTTATAGGATTGATGGTTTCAAGTCTCAGTTCAGTTTCTACTATTTTCGTATGCTCATAGCTGGCCTCAGAACCTTGATATTGTGATGCTGAGTGGTCATGCCACTATTTTGTAGGATGTCTCAAATCTTTTCGAGCATTTACAGCCGTTATGTTGTCCGAGTCATCCCAGGCTTCTTACTAGTCTGATGCATTTGCAACTCGCATGTTTCCGTTCCCGATGTTCCTTTGGGCCAAATTAACCACACTAACCAGTGAGTTGAGGTACTCTGTTGCCTCGACGTATATGTTGGAGCTATCATTATGACACTAGGTGTTTTAGGGAGTCACCTAGTAAGCTAGCCATGTTTTGTGTTCCTAGTGTGATGATTCTGGCCACCATTCTCGAAAGCATCTCGTGATGTTATTTAGTTAGTAGGTATCCTATTTCCGGGTCCTTGGACCCAAGATTCACTCTACTTACTTCATGTTGATAGTGTTGCTCGTACCTTTAGGATATTAGTAACTTTTGTGATAGTCCTCGAGGTTCGCGGTATATCATTCTTCCAAATACCATGAACCATTCTTGGCAGGAGTTCTTTTGAACCGAAAGATCACAGTTAGAGTACTCTTGATGAGTTCTCCGTTCAATAGTTGTGACTCTGCCAATCGTACCTCTCTGCATGGGATATCCAGAAGAAACATGTTGAACTTGGTTCGACATACTAATCTATGCCTCCACAACTCATAAGGTTATACGTTCTTTGAGTTTTCCCCCTTCAGTTATATTCCGACCTTCATCTATCAATTGATAGTCAAGGGTATGTGTGCGATCGTGTTTATCGATGCCTATTATTCTTGTGGTCCGTCAAGCCATTCTATTCCGGAATGACTAGGAGAAACAAACTCCAGTAGCTCATCCATATCCAGGATTGGGTCAAAGTAGTTGTGCTCTGCAGATCAAATGCCAATCCAGCCTTTGCTCTGTTCTACCTTGGAGTGTTACCATCTTTATGTCAAGAATGTCATGAGAATTGCACCATCTCTTATGAATTCTTGATGAAGTGATACTTCTCGCCATCATTGTTTCATTCCTCAGTTCCATGTTATTGTAACCGGAATGCCGACAAGTGAACTGTGATGCGTGAAATCAATACTCCTAGCAACTCCGTTGCTTGGTAGCTAATGGACAATAATTTCATTCTTAGCGTGTTGGTTATTGAATCATCATCCTAAGATTGATCGTGCTACCTAGTCCATATTTCCTGGTGCACTCTTTGATCAAAGAGTTAGGATTGTGTCAATCCCTTTCTTACTTGATCACATCATCTTGCCTCAAAAGCAAGAATGCTCCCGAGCTTAATAACATATCGGTGGTTCGTGATTTTCTGAATATCTTCTCGGAGGTATTACCGGGTTGTTTCCTGACCGATATGTTGAACTCGTGATCATGTTGGTTTTCTTCTAAACGACCCACTCTCCAAAATTCTGTGTTGAATACCCTGAGCTAGTTGTTTGTGAAACCTCAAAAAAAATTGTTTGGTTTTCAACAAAAAAAAACTTTGTTGGATTTAAAGAAGGTCATTTAAACCCTTCCAAAAATCTCTCTCTCAAAAATTTTCACTTTGGCAAAGGATTTTAGTTTGGTATCATTTTCAACTCTGGTGTTTGGTTATTAGAAACCTTTCCTCTGATTCTCCCCTCCTCAAATTTATTTTTTGGGATTTATTTTTTAAAAAGAAAACCCTAGGAGTTTTGGGTCTTCTCTTATATTGAAACCATCCATACTTTTTACCATGTCTCATGTGGTAAATCTTCCCAAAACCCCTCCTTCCACTTTGGGACAATCCAAATATTCTGACCCAACAAGTCCAACTCATTTTTGGATTTTATTTCATTTATTTCTTTGCCCAAAACAATTCTGTCCATATTTTTGAGCCTAGGTGATTTGCAAAGCAAGTACCAAATTGCCTTTGAACTTTAATCTCAAATCAACTCCTCTGGATAGTCCCTGGAACCCACAACCTAGAACCATCAAGATCCACTCTTCTTCTTTTCAAAATTTTCAAGTTTCAGCTTCTGCAAGTTTGGACCAGATTTGTCAAATTTGGTGAAATTCATATCTCCTCTTCTCCAAAAATTCCACCAAAATTCAGGAAACCCCAGTTGCAATGAGAGGCCACTCCACCAAAAATCAGCTGAAGGAAAAATCCCCACATACCAAAATCATTCTGTCGAACACCTGGCCTACACTGTTACTTTGCACTTTTAGAGAAATTCAGAAATTCAGAGATTCAGTTTCGTCAGAGTCTGGTCACCTGTCAACTGTGCGCCTAGCGCGTTGCGCACGGCCCCTCCTCCTGTCAGAAGCGCCAGACGCGCACTTGGCTGGTTCTTTGGCGTCGGTGGCACCACGCCCGTCTGCGCCGGCGTCTTCTGCGGCGTCGGGACCTCCCGTGGCGGCCAACAGGGGCACCCTGCGGCACAACGCCGTTCGGCACCGCCCACACCACCTGGGAGCTCGCCGTGGCCGTCTCCCTTGCCACGGCGCCGCGCTGCAGCACCGTCGCCGGTTCGGCACAGCACGCATGTAGCGCGCCTCTCGCCACCGACGTGTCGCACGGCCGTTCCGTTGGGGACAGGTCGTAACCGCTCCTGCCTTGCTGAGTTAGGCACCGGCATGGAATCAGTACTCCGTCTAGACGATGCTCCAGCCCCTAAACCAACCGTCCAGCCACAACACCGCCATAATCGCTCGCCGGACTTTTCCCGTTCACGGCAACCGCCTCGGGCCGGCTATAAATAGCGCCTCCGAGAACCACATGAGTGTTAAATGTTTATTTCCTGTGGATGGACTAACCCGTTTATTATCATGTGATGAATGTTTTCCTATGAGCACTATTTCTTGCATGTTAACCGATATGAAAAGTGAATTTTAAGCCCTTTCTGCGATGTCGCTTAGACGTCCGACTGTGGCATTGTTATTATTTACTTTGATATAAGCCCTTTCTGCGATGTCGCTCAGACGTCCGACTGCGGCATTGTTATTATTTACTTTTGTTATAAGCCCTTTCTGCGATGTTGCTCAGACGGCCGACTGCAGCATTGTTATTATTTACTTTGTTATAAGCCCTTTCTGCGATGTCGCTCAGACGTCGGACTACGGCATTGTTATTATTTAATTTCGTTATAAGCCCTTTCTTCGATGTCGCTCAGACGTTCGACTGTGGCATTGTTATTATTTACTTTGTTATAAGCCCTTTCTGCGATGTCGCTCAGACGTCCGACTGCGGCATTTCTATTATTTACTTGTGTTATAAGCCCTTTCTGCGATGTCGCTCAGACATACGACTGTGGCATTGTTATTATTTACTTTGATATAAGCCCTTTCTGCGATGTCGCTCAGACGTCCGACTGTGGCATTGTTATTATTTACTTTGATATAAGCCCTTTCTGCGATGTCGCTCAGACGTCCGACTGCGGCATTATTGTCATTTATTTTCAATATAAGCCCTTTCTGTGATGTCGCCCCGACGTCCGTCTGTGGCACGCATGTGTTTTATTTTCAGTATAAGCCCTTTATGTGGTGTCGCTCAGATGCCCGACTGTGGCATGATTTTATTTATTTGTTCAACCTTCGCGGCGTCACTTCAGACACCCGATCGGTTTTCAGTTATTTTTACTACCACCTGACTTCCTTCTCACTAATTGATGTTGTGTTACTTCCTCATTGGGATGTACCATATTAATTGTTCATGACGCATTCATGCATGCATTTGTTATATCTTATGTCCGAACTGTCTTGTGAGTACTTTCAAAGTACTCACCGCTTGTTGATTTGGCGGAATCTTGTGAAGGCAATCTCATGGATGAAGAGTTCGATAGCGAGTCTGACGCCTAGAGGAATCCCAGTCAGTCTCGTGCGACCCTGGATTAGTCACCATGTTACTTCCGCTTCCGCTACCCAAATAAATCCATCGAGCTTCACCTCGACGCTCGATGAGCCGCCAGTGTAGGAGTCATGTTATCCACTCCACCGTGTTATTCCACCACCACTTTACCTCGAGTCAGTAGTATGCCACCACTCCACTGTGTCATATCCGCCACTATGTATAATTATTGGCGTGCTTGTAATAATTTGTTGAGCAACCTCAGCTCAACCCTGTAATATATTAAATGCTACTAGATTATTGTATCAAGGTTTTGTCTACCAGTAAGGAGGATTTTCCTCGTACTGGACTCAAAAGGTCAGTTTCTCAATAAACATTTTTATTGGAAAACCGGTCGTGACAAGCTTGGTACCAGAGCCAGCCGATTAGGGAAGCCACTAGGTGCGATCGCTAATCGGTTATTAGCATATTAGAGCTAATTCATATTTTTTTCAAATGTAGTCAATTTCTGACAGTCACCATAAATTTATGATTTTACCACTCAGAATTTTTGCCTACTTTTGTAGATGGCTGGCAAAGACTGCGAGTCACAGATGTTCGCCAACATTCCTGATGGGTTCGTCAAGCTTCTCTCCTTCATCGTCCAAGTCGCTATGGGGCCATCTGTGCGCCCAGTCTTCTCACTCTCTCAGCACAAGGTCAATGACCATCTAACCATGCACCAGGCCGCAGTGCAATTCAAGGGAGGGCGAGTTGAGCGTTTCCGGTTCTTGGGGAGAGCCATGCCTACGGAGAAGCATGCACTGCAGATGGCAGCCCGTGAGGCGATAGCTCGTCTCGTGGATATCCTTCCTTCGATGAAGACTCGTCGTTACCGCTACCTTCCATGTCACGTGCCATACACCTGTCACTACGCGTTCTCTTGCCCCAGAGGAGAATGAGACGAGGCTTTTGAGATGCTTCTCGAGTATCTACGGGCTTTGGAGGCAGCCTTCGACAACCTGGTGGACGACTTTGTGGCTGCCCGCATGGACTCAGTCCATGGCTGTGCCGCCAACAGGAGGGAGCTCCTGCGCACCGCACCGCCATTGACTTTCGTCTCGTCATCAGCATCTTTCGCACCTACTGCTCTCGCCACTACTCGTCGCCTACCTACCACTGAGGAGTTCAACCATGTCATTGCGCCTACTCCAGTTCGTTCTGCACCACCCCTTGCGCCCGCTCATGTTCGTGTTGTCCCGCATATGTCACCTGCTCCACCAACTCAGCGCAGCACTTCACGTCTGGAGCCTATTACCGAGGAGAAGGTTGAGTCCCCAGCCTCACTGCGCCTCACCCTCGGCAGGCCAAGGGAAATCCTTACCATCTCCTACTGAGTACGCTTAGCCGCCATGCGATGTACCGCTTGTACGATATGTTTATATGTACATAGGCTGTGAGAAGTAGCTTGTTTGCGCATCATGTAGGAACTGGAGAAGTGCACTAGCCTAAATAACATGTCAGGAATATGTACGCATATCTTGAGTGATGTATTGTATAATTACTGCTTGCGTGTAAGATATGTAATGAGCAGTCCTTCTCCGTGCGCAAACGTTTATTCTTTTGAAAAATCTTGGAGCATTTAAGACTTTTTCCGTCTTCATGAATTTATTGACTTTTGTGACTCAATTTATTTTCTTATGAGTTTTACAAAATATATCCCCAGAGTGAACAATGTCTCGTCCTTGGACGTGCTCCATGCCAACTCCGCCAGAGCAAAATTATGGCACACAACCCAGCAACAATTTCACACAGGGGCAGTCAAGTCAACGGGACAGTGAAACAACACTTTCCAAAATGTGTCGTCTTTATGAGCAGAGTCAGCAACAACATCAGGAAATGATGAACCAAGTCATCAATATGGGAAATCACCGTGGACAGTATCAGCAGCAATCAAAGTTATCTGAGCTACAGAAGACGCGTCCCCAAACATTTTCTCACACTGACAAACCTCTTGAAGCCAAGGACTGGCTTGAGACATGGAAAGAAAATTAATTATTGCCCGGTGTTCAGATCTTGAGAAAGTACTATATGCACCGCACTATCTCTTTGGAGCAGCCGCATCATGGTGGGAAAATTTCCTACACATGCACCCCAACGAAAATAATATAACCTGGGAGGAGTTCAAAGAAGGTTTTCATGGGGCACTTATTCCTAAGAGTCTTATGAAGATCAAAAAGAGAGAATTTGATGACCTCAAGCAAAGGACAATGACGGTGTCGGAATACAACAGTCAGTTTACTCTGTTGTCTCGCTACGCCAATGAGGAGCGTATGTCTGAAAGCAAGAAGATGGAAAAATTCCTAGATTTGTCTGACGCCCGCGCTTAAATGCCAGCTGGTTGTGCACACCTTCCCAGATTTTAAAACGCTGGTGGATAAGGCCATTACCTTGGAAAATGAGAGACGCAGCTTGGAAGATTTCCACAAGCGAAAAAGGGACCAGACTAATCATGCTCGCAACCACCGCAACAAGACAGATGTTCAGAAAAGTTGGACACCCAAACCCACGACAAACGTCTCACGTCCAATCAAGAATTTCCATGCAAGGGACAAGGAGTTCACATACCGCCCAGTCGTTACTTGCTATGCTTGTGGAGAAGAATGGCACTATACCAAGCAGTGCCCCAAGCCAAGGAACTCGACCCCAAAGCCGAACAACGGAGGCAATAATTCGGCGCCAAAGCGCAACAATTTCAACCCAAATAACAGCCACATGAAGGGTCATCTGAACCACGTGACCAAAGAGGAAGCATGTAATGCCCCGGATATCGTGACTGCACGCTTCTGTCAACACAATACATGCCATGGTTTTGTTTGATTCTGGAGCTTCTCACTCATTCATTTCGAAAAGTTTTGCTTTGCAAAATAATTTTTCGATGCTTCCCTTGGAAAAATCAATGATCATCAAGTCCCCTGGGATTAAGCAAGTTACCCAGAGTTACTGCCAAGGTGTGATTATTGAGTTTGAAGGGTTGAAGTTTCACGCCAATCTTATTGTGTTGGAAAATAAAGGACTGTATGTCATCTTAGGGATGGATTGGTTAACCACCAACAAAGGTTGTATTGACTGCTTCAACCGGACCGTGATTCTCACCCACCACCACGGGAAGACCATAAAAGTTTCAGCCAAAGAAAGAAAAATATCCCGGCAACCAAGATTGAACAAGGTGGATATTTCTGAATTAAGCAAGGTTCCAGAGTGTGTGAATTTCCGCACGTATTTCCCGAAGAACTACTGTGCATGCCACTGCATCGAGAGATAGAATTAAGCATTGAGCTAGCACCTGGAACCGCCCCCATATACAAGAAACCATACAGAATGGCACCATCCGAATTGGTAGAACTGAAGAAGAAAATAAAAGAATTACTGGACAAAGGTTATATACGAGCCAGCGCCTCACCTTGGGGTTCACCAATTTTATTTGCCAAAAAGAAGGATGGAACACTGAGATTGTGCATAGACTATCGAGCGCTTAACATGGTCACAATCAAGAACAAATATCCGATGCCACAGATAAATGATTTATTTGATCAGCTCGCTCAGGCCAAGGTATTCTCAAAAATTTACTCGAGGTCGGGATACCATCAATTAAGGTACGAACAGAAGATATTCCCAAGACGGCTTTCACCTCCAGATACGGATTATATGAGTTCACCGTAATGCCTTTTGGACTAACGAACGCCCCCGCATATTTTGTTCACCTCATGAACAAAGTATTTATGAAATTCATGGACAAGTTTGTGGTGGTATTCATCGACGATATTCTGATATACTCCAAGACACCAGGAGAGCACGCTGAACATCTCCGAATTGTACTAGGGGAACTCAGGAAACATCAATTGTACGCTAAATTCAGCAAGTGTGAATTTTGGCTAAGGCAAGTAAGTTTTCTGGGCCACGATCTTGACCAAGAAGGTATTGCCGTAGACCTTGAAAAGTCAAGGCCAGATTATTGGAAACCACCAGCCCGGTAATAGCAGACGTCTGAAGTTTCACAGGAATGGCAGGTTACTACCGAAGATTTATTGAAGGATTCTCCACCATAGCAAAGCCAATGACGCAGCTACTCAAGAAAGACAAGAAGTTTGAATGGACGGAAGCTTGCGAGAAAAGTTTCCAAGAATTAAAAAGTAAATTAACGACAGCACCAGTATTAATTGTGCCAGACATACACAAGAATTTTGAGGTGTACAGACGCATCCGGAAGGGCCTCGGATGCGTATTGATGCAAGAAGGCAAGGTAGTCGCATATGTCTCCAGAAAACTTCGCAAGCATGAGGAAAATTATCCTACTCATGACCTGGAGTTAGCAGCAGTTATTCATGCACTCAAGGAATGGAGACACTTTTTGCTTGGAAACCGTTGTGAAATATACACGGACCATAAGAGCCTCAAGTACATTTTCACACAACCGGAACTGAATTTACGGCAACGACGCTGGTTGGAATTCGTGAAGGATTATGACGTTGGAATCCACTACCATCCAGGAAAAGCAAATGTAGTGGCAGACGCTCTAAGTCGGAACCCTAGCCCAAGCGACGACAACCTACCAAACCTGAGACCTGAATTTCGGCAGGAGTTTGCTAAACTCAACTTGCTGGTAGTCACCGAAGGCAGCGTATCAAATTTAGAAATACAGCCTACCCTGATGGAAACGATTAAAAAGGCTCAGCATGGACACCCCAGCATTGAAGGCATTAAGCGGAAAGTGAGTTTGGGCAAGCCCCCGAGTTCATTATCGATAAGCAGGGAATATTGTGGTACGGAGATAGACTTTGCGTACCAAATATCAAGGACCTTAAACAACAAATCTTAGCTGAAGGCCACACCGCTCCGTATTCAATCCATCCTGGAGGAACAAAAATGTACAAGGATATTCAGGAAAAATATTGGTGGCATGGTCTAAAAAGGGACATAGCCACGTTCATCGCATGTTGTGACTCTTGTCAACGCATCAAGGCCGAGCAAAAGAAACCGGCCGGACTTTTACAGCCAAATAAAATACCTGAGTGGAAAAGGGACGAGATTGGAATGGATTTTATTGTTGGGCTACCTCCGTCACGGCACGGAAATAATGCCATTTGGGTCATCACTGATAGACTGACTAAAGTAGCACACTTCATCCCCGTGAAGACAACCCACACCACTCGTAAGCTTGCTAGGCTTTATCTTTCCGTATCGTCGCTTACATGGAGTCCCAAAGAAAATAATATCGGACGGAGGCACTCAATTCGTCTCCGATTTTGGGATCACTTACAACAAGCTCTGGGAACTCAAGCTGGCGTTCGACCGCATACCACCCCGGACATATGGACAAACCGAACGCAGAAACCAGATTCTAGAAGACATGCCGAGAGCATGTGTCCTCACCTATGGGACCAGTTGGGAAGAGAGCTTACCATACGCAGAAGTTCGCACATAACAACAGTTATCAAGCCAGCTGCAAATGGCACCGCTTGAGGCTCAGACGGCGGAGATGTCGTACCCGCTAAATTGGCCAGAAACCGGAGATAGCCATATCTTCGCCCGCATATGCTCAAGGAGGCTGAAGATAAAGTTAAGGTGATTAGGGATCGACTCAAGACAGCCCAAAGTCGACAGAAAAGTTATTACGATCAAAAACATCGGGGAATCAGCTTTGAACCTGGTGAATTTGTTTACCTACGAGTATCTCCTATGAGGGGCCTGCAACGATTCAAGATTAAAGGGAAGCTAGCACCAAGATTCATCGGAGCATTCTGTATAGTGGCACGAAGGGGCACGGTGGACTACCAGCTAGACTTACCCGAAGATTTATCTGACGTCCACGACGTGTTCCACGTCTCGCAGTTGAGAAAGTGCGTAAGCAACCCAGAGAAGCAGGTACCCCATGAAAACATTGACGTGCAGCCAGACCTCACATATCGGGAACATCCTATAAAAATCTTGGAAGAGTTTGAAAGGAGGACACGACAGAAAACCATCAAGTTTTTCAGAGTTCAGTGGAGCAATCACACCGAGAGTGAAGCCACTTGGGAAAGGGAGCATTTTCTTCGGACAGAGCACCCACACTTATTTGAGGATCAGCTGAAATCTCGGGGATGAGATTTTTTCTAAGGGGGTAGGTGTTGTGAAACCTCAAACAAAATTGTTTGGTTTTCAACAAAAAAAACTTTGTTGGATTTGAAGAAGGTCATTTAAACCCTTCCAAAAATCTCTCTCTCAAAATTTTTCACTTTGGCAAAGGATTTTATTTTGGTATCATTTTCAACTCTGGTGTTTGGTTATTAAAAACCTTTCCTCTGATTCTCCCCTCCTCAAATTTATTTTTTGGGATTTATTTTCTTTTAAAAGAAAACCCTAGGAGTTTTGGGTCTTCTCTTATATTGAAACCATCCATACTTTTTACCATGTCTCATGTGGTAAATCTTCCCAAAACCCCTCCTTCCACTTTGGGACAATCCAAATATTCTGACCCAACAAGTCCAACTCATTTTTGGATTTTATTTCATTTATTTCTTTGCCCAAAACAATTATGTCCATATTTTTGAGCCTAGGTGATTTGCAAAGCAAGTACCAAATTGCCTTTGAACTTTAATCTCAAATCAACTCCTCTGGATAGTCCCTGGCACCCACAACCTAGAACCATCAAGATCCACTCTTCTTCTTTTCAAAATTTTCAAGTTTCACGTTCTGCAAGTTTGGACCAGATTTGTCAAATTTGGTGAAATTCATATCCCTCTTCTCCAAAAATTCCACCAAAATTCAGGAAACCCCAGTTGCAATGAGAGGCCACTCCACCAAAAATCAGCTCAAGCAAAATCCCCACATACCAAAAATCATTCTGCTGAACACCGCCTTGATCACTTTGCACTTTCGTGAGAAATTCAGAAATTCAGAGATTCAGTTTCGTAGTCCTGGTCACCGTCAATCAGGCGCTTTGGCGCGTTCTTGACCCTCCTCCCTATCCAGAGTGCCGTGACGCGCTTGGCTGGTTCCTGGCGTCGGTGGCACCTCGCCCGTCTGCTACGGCGTCTTCTCATGGCGTTGGGACCTCCGTGGCGGCCAACAGGGGCACCTGCGGCACAACGCCGTTCGGCACCGCCCCACGCCACTGGGAGCTCCAGCGTGGCGTATCCCTTGCCGACACGCCTGCGGCACCGCCGCGCCGTGGCTCGCACGCACAGTGGCGCACCCTCTGCTGCCGTGCCGCCGACGGCCGTTCCGTTGGGGACAGGCCGTAACCGCCCCTGCCTTGCTGAGTTAGGCACCGGCATGGAATCAAGACTCCGTCTAGGCGATCTGAAGCCCCTAAACCAACCGTCCGGACACAGACCGCCAGAATCGCTCGCCGAACTTATCCCGTTCACGGCAACCGCCTCGGGCCGGCTATAAATAAGCGCCTCGAGCTCGCTCTCGACCCGCACATCTCCACCACCTCACCAGACCCGCCCAGCCACCGGAAGAGCCTCGAGGGGCCCTTCTTCCTCAACTCCGCCACCTCCGTCCGCTTGGCTCCGGCAGCGTTCCCTCTAGTGAGAGCTCCTCCACCGCCCCTAGACTTTCCGTAGCCTCATGACATCTCTAGGAGACTAACCCCCACTCCAATTTGACCCAAAGAACTCTCTCCGTGAGGCCCACGACTACCCGAACCACCACCGTCACGGAGCAAGGGTCGCCGTCGACGTGGTGCTCGGCCGACCACCACCACCACCCATCGGCGGAAGGATGCACCGAGCACGGAGGTACCACTCGATCACCTCGCCTCGCGTGGATCGCCGCCCGGCGACCACTGCGGCTCTCGGCGCCACGAGCTCTGCCGCCTCTTTTGAATATTCAAACCTGACGGCTGGGACCCGCCCGTCAGCCTCTCTGTTCTTTTTTTTGAACCATTTCTGATAACGTATTCTGGCAAATGCACTTTCTATTCTGAATCGTTTTCTGTACTTTTCTGCTTAGACCCCTGAGAGTTTTCTGTTTCATTACAGAGAGGTCCTTGGACCAAAACTCTTATAACTTTTAAACAGAAAAGGATTTTTGAGTGATTCTTTTCCTGTCCTCTTGAAAATTTTGTCTAGTTGTTTATAAGATTTATTTGAAAAATATTTGGAATAATTTTGTGCACCCCATGGTATTTACGTTAGTGCGTGTATTTTTGTATACCGTAGATACCGAAGGAGGTGACGGAACCGCGAACTTCACCGAGCTAGGCCCCGACTATCCAAACCAGGCAAGCATGTTTGAACTTTTGATATGATGAGTGTTTGGGCATGTTTGCATTAAGTAGTTTCATGGCATGTTCATGAGCATCTCGATGAAAGTTATATCACGTGAAAAGTTGAGGCAAGTGAGTTTCTGAAATCCATGAGTTGATGGAAATGAGTTTGTATGGCCATGAGTTGGCATGAGAATGGGTAAGATGGCAGTGTTGTAGCATGCCGCCTTATGCCGCATTGTTTGACCCAAAGGTCAACATGAATCGATCCAGCTTCCGTCTGTTTTCCCTTTCCGTACTACCACATGTTTTCCGCATGAGGTACGGCTTAGTAAGTTGCAAACCGCTTTACGGTACACACCAAATCGAGAGGCGGGATGAGGGTTCCATGGACCTGGATTAAAGCCTATCATCCGGTCGGGGCATCGGTGTTTCGGTTGGGACCGAGAGGGGCACCCTTAGAGCGCTGCCAGATATAAATTTGATCCCATGCTATTCGAGATTGTGATCTCCCCGTCTCAAAGTTTTTCTTGAACGCTATCCAGGGTGATTCCTGGCAACGTAAGGTGGGACGGGTGTGTACTGGTTAGCTGTGTTTCCTCCGAAATACCGTAAGCGGAACTAGTAATTCGTGACTACGAAAATCCGTTGGCACTGGATAATTTTAGTACAAACTCTGCAGAGTCAAAAATCCTTGAAATCATCTTATCCATGTCCAAGAGTTGTGTTCATCTTATCTTGTCAAGGGTCAGTCCCAGTGACAGAAACTCCTGAGAACCACATGAGTGTTAAATGTTTATTTCCTGTGGATGGACTAACCCGTTTATTATCATGTGATGAATATTTTCCTATGAGCACTATTTCTTGCATGTTAACCGATATGAAAAGTGAATTTTAAGCCCTTTCTGCGATGTCGCTCAGACGTCCGACTGTGGCATTGTTATTATTTACTTTGATATAAGCCCTTTCTGCGATGTCGCTCAGACGTCCGACTGCGGCATTGTTATTATTTACTTTTGTAATAAGCCCTTTCTGCGATGTCGCTCAGACGTCCGACTGTGGCATTGTTATTATTTACTTTGTTATAAGCCCTTTCTGCGATGTCGCTCAAACGTCCGACTGCGGCATTGTTATTATTTACTTTTGTTATAAGCCCTTTCTGCGATGTCGCTCAGACGTCCGACTGTGGCATTGTTATTATTTACTTTGTTATAAGCCCTTTCTGCGATGTCGCTCAGACGTCCGACTGCGGCATTGTTATTATTTACTTTTGTTATAAGCCCTTTCTGCGATGTTGCTCAGACGTCCGACTGTGGCATTGTTATTATTTACTTTGATATAAGCCCTTCTGCGATGTCGCTCAGACGTCCGACTGCGGCATTGTTGTCATTTATTTTCAATATAAGCCCTTTCTGTGATGTTGCCCCGACGTCCGTCTGTGGCACGCATGTCTTTTATTTTCAGTATAAGCCCTTTATGTGGTGTCGCTCAGTTGCCCGACTATGGCATGATTTTATTTATTTGTTCACCCTTCGAGGCGTCGCTTCAGACACCCGATCGGTTTTCAGTTATTTTTACTACCACCTGACTTCCTTCTCACTAATTGATGTTGTGTTACTTCCTCAATGGGATGTACCATATTAATTGTTCATGACGCATTCATGCATGCATTTGTTATATCTTATGTCCGAACTGTCTTGCGAGTACTTTCAAAGTACTCACCTGGCTTGTTGATTTGGCGAGATCTTGTGAAGGAGATCTCATGGATGAAGAGTTCGATAGTGAGTCCGACGCCTAGAGGAATCCCAGTCAGTCTCGTGCGACCCTGGATTAGTCAACATGTTACTTCCGCTTCCGCTACCCAAATAAATCCATCGAGCTTCACCTCGACGCTCGATGAGCCGCCAGTGTAGGAGTCATGTTAGCCACTCCACTGTGTTATTCCACCACCACTTTACCTCGAGTCAGTAGTATGCCACCACTCCACTATGTCATATCCGCCACTATGTATAATTATTGGCGTGCTTGTAATAATTTGTTGAGCAACCTCAGCTCGACCTCGTAATATATTAAATGCTACTGGCTTATTGTATCAAGGTTTTGTCTACCAGTAAGGAGGATTCTCCTCGTACTGGACTCAAAAGGTCGGTTTCTCAATAAACATTTTTATTGGAAAACCGGTCGTGACATTGGTTAAGCTGAACAAAAACTTGGAGAGTTGGAAGATAAAAGCTTGCCTAACTTAGTTCGTTCCAAAGGGATATTCTTGTGTAGTGTGTGTTGAAGAAAGATGATATCTTCATCGGTTGGTCCCTGTGATCAGTTGTTGGACCTATTGTCTTATCAACCCTTTGATTTGAGTGTGGGATATCGTCAAATCAAATTAGTACCAACGATGTTCGTAATGTTTTCTTACTCGTGGTTGATCCCTCGAGCATACACCATTACATCTTTTGGTCTGACCAATACTAACACATTGTTCACATAATGGTGGGAGTCCATTGATATGGAAATTCCGATGAGTTGCCGTTGAGCCCAACAGCAGCATCTTGTCTCCTCCATGATTCATGTTGAACATTGAGCTAGTTTCGGAAACTTTTGTAAGAATTTCTTTCGTGTTCCGTTCATGAGGTATATGTTTTGGGTGAAAGAAGTGACTTTCTCCAAGTTCACGTGCATTAGGTGTAAGTTGCCGCCCTGGATTTGAGAAAGGTTTGTTTCTATTTCCTCTGGCACCATCCGAAGTCAGTTATGCATGTGCGAATGTATTCTATGGTTTCGTAGATTAATTACATCCATTCCATATGTATTCCCTAGCACACCAAGCCACTGGCTGATTTGTTCAGGGAGAAGAAGTTTCTTCATCAGAGCTAATCATATGACTTATGCAAGGACTTCGATATCCTTGATGATGGTTCCCAACTAGGACTCGGTAGTGTTTCATTGTAAGACTACTATGTGGTCATGCTTGTCTGGGACAGCATGTTCACATGTGTTTAGCAGAACCAGCTCATGTTTTGGAGCATGCTACCGTAGTTCATTTCCCGAGAATCTCGCAACGTCATCTCGTCGGTTTGTGTTGCAAACTTTCTTTTCCAGACATGTTGTCTAAAATATCCTGTTACCAACCAGATCTGAATCTCAGGCAGATATGATGGTTGGAACTTTTCCAAGACCTATGATGTAGGCCCCGACAAGGTTGATGTTCTGGCCGACACACCTAGCCGGAAGTTCTATCGTTGTAGTATCTTGATTGAGCTATTTGACAATCTTCTCCATGAGGATTTCGTGCGACTTATTCTAGAAGTTGCTTCTTAGGGATCCTTGTGCTCTCGATTTCCTCGATTATGTTATAACCTTCCAAACAGTGGGCTCACTCTCTACTGTTGAGTTTCTCCCTGTTAATAGAATCATTCCCAGCATTAGCATTTTGTTCTTAGCTTGCACCGCCATTGTGCCATTCAACCTTGGACTACCCTTCTCGGTAATTTCTGGTTAGGATCACCTTCAAAAGTGGACTTACCGTGGGTCCCATCCATTTCCGGTGATAAGCAAAAATCATTCATTGCGTTGTCTCCAACAAGGTAGTCCACAACATCCATTCTAGTCCGAGTGTGTCATTCTTTCGAACACCTTCAAAGGATCGATTGTGATTGCCTTAGGCTGGTATAAAGAGTTTCAATGATCTTTGTATCAAACGTAATTCTTTTTGCTACTTAAGGGAATAATTCTACGAGTCACCTCTTCTAAGGTGTCTCGTTATGGTATCATGGCCAACTCCTCGCTACGTTGACAACCATTCACCACCTTCGTAAGTGTGGAATTGTTGCCCACCTAGTGAACCTTCGTCCTATGTTTCACTCCATCCCTCTGGATGAATGCTTGTGTCTGACCTCATGGGTTGATCCTGAGTTGCTCAAACCTCAAGAAGATCGATCCTTCTAGAATTCTCCCTTTCTTCTCGTTGTTATGTTGGATGTAGTTCTCAAAGCAAGAAGTCAAGATCAATGTGATGCAATGGATCAACATCTTCGGGAAAGGCAGTTGGATCATGAAGATTGTGTAGTTTTGTGTCCCCTCTGTCTTCTTACCTCACGTCTTGAATATCGGGACGAGATTCTTGTTTAGTGGGGTGAGTTGTCACAACCCTAGAATAATGCTTGTAATTAGTGGCATTGCATCCATGCATCATGTCTAAATTTTGAAAATTGAACTGAGGAAATTTGAAAGCCTCAAAAATTTAATTAAACGATGGGCAAATAACCCTAGAAAATGCATTCAATGATTCCAAAATGTTCCTTTTAAAGTTTTGAGAATTTTGGCCAGAGCTATATATCAAGCCAAAATGTAGGAACATTTTTGAAGGAATTATTCTGGGACTTTGAAATTAAATCAATAAGTATTTGAGTTTTGGATTATATTCATTGTATATAGAATATAATTCAAGAGGCCCTGAAATTATTTATGTGCCTTTGGAAAAGTCCATAGTGGCAGCATAAAAATATTCAGAAGGTTTTGCCCTGTTTTTGAATTTCTTTTGGATTTGAATTAGTGGCAAAATGAATAAATAAAAAAACAAAACCAAACAGAAAGTAAAAAGAGAGAAACCTAACCTTTCTTACCTGGAGCTGGCCCGATTGGCCCAACCCGCCAACCCACCTTGCCAGTCGTCTCCTAGCTTCTGCCAGGAGGACGACGCCGTGTCGACGTGCACTCAACCGAGCTCCACCTCCTGCTTCCACCTCCTGCTTTTGCCCCCGCCCTCGTTTGAGCGCCTGGAGAAGCCCAGCACATTCTCCCTCACTCCCCCGCCTCTCTGGTGCCTCTCTCCCTCTCTAGCCCCTGCTCCCCGCGACCACCCGAGAACGCCGCCGAGCACCGCCGTGGCCATAGTCGTCCCATCGCCCACCGATCATGATACCGAGCTCAGAATCCTCGCGCCGCTTCTCCAAGATGAAGGAACCAAGCCCGGACGTCCTACATCGCCGTCACCATCGTCTTCTTCAACCTCGGGTCACCGAGATCGCAGGTGACCGTACGTCGCCTCTGACGCCTCCCCGAGCCCGATGAAACCTCCAAACAATGCGCTGTGAGCCTCCGGTCGATTCCCCTCTCCTTCCCGTGTCGTTTTAGCGCTCTAGCCGTAGATGCACCGAAGTTGAGTTGTGCTCGCCACCGGTCATGAGGCCGCCATGGACAGAGCTAGCAAAGCTCGCGTTCGAGCTTGTCATCGTGCTCAGCACGCTCCTAGGAGCCGAACGCACACACTCGCTTGTCCTGCTGTGCGCCAGAACCGCCTCCCAGTTCACGGCCGAACTCCGGCCGCTGCTCCGCCCATTGCCGCTGCCGCTACACTGCACCCCGGCACCTGTCGTTGCCTCCTTTAGATGCGCTGCAACGTGCTGGTCACGTAGGTGCTCTCCGCCGCCGATTTGGTCATCGGGGGAGCATTTCCGAGCCGCCCCGCCGTCTCTATCGTCGCCGGCAGGTTTGACCGAGTTGACCAGGGTTTGACCCCCCTGGGTCATTAACATGTGGGCCCGAGGCCCTGCTAATTTAGTTTAGATGCTAATCAGTTTTAGCTAACCCACTGACTCGCTGATTGTGGGCCCCAGCCCTTCTAATTACTTTAGTTAGGATTTAACTAACCACAGTTATGCATCGAGTCCATGACAGTGGGCCACACACTGCCGGGTTTGACTGGACGGTCCTGTTGACCAGGTGGCCTTGACATGACTTAATGCTGACGTAGTAAAGTTTTCAGGAATTAAAATAAATCGGAAATGATTTATAAATTTCAGTAAATACCCCAAACTTCTAAAAACATAGAAATTCAACCGTAGCTCAGAATGAAATAATTTATATATGAAAAATTATCAGAAAAATCCAAAGAATCTGTTTATGGCATCCTCGTGCATGTCTGAAAAACTTACAACCACTGTATATGACAATTGGAATAAATGGCATTTGAAATGTCTTATATGGAGTTTGAATTTGAACCTTTGGTTCAAACCAACTTCATTTAATCTGGTTGCTAGTTGCATTAGCTCAATCAATAGCATATTGCCATGTCATGATCATGCATCATGTTGTTGCATCGCATTGATTGTGTTCCCTCTTGTTTGCCGGTGTTGTTCCCCCTCGGTAGACGTTGTTCCGACGTTGTGATCGACACTAATGAAGACTCAATGCTATCTTCAGAAGTGTCAGGAAAACAAAACCCCCTTGTTCATTCCGATACAATCCCACTCTCTTGCTCCTGCTCTCTTTTACTTCATTAGGACAACAACGTTTCAACTGTTACATGCTGCGGTAGTTGAACCCCTTTCCTCTGCATGACCTGTCATTGCCACAGTAAATAGATGAAACCCACTAGCATGAGTAGGAGTTGTTTGAGCCTTGATGAGCCTACTCATTCATGCTTGTTTGTCATGCCTGCTATTGCTTAGAGTTGAGTCAGGTCTGATTCATCGGGGATGAGTTGGAATGTGGTGAACATGTCCTACTGTTGAGAGCTAAGTGTGTGAATACGTTTTGGTAAAGGTAGCGGTGAGAGGCCATGTAGGAGCACATGGTGGGTTGTCTCATTGCAGCCGTCCTCAGGAACTGAGTTCTGTGTTTGTGATCCACGAACAGTTACTACCACACATAGGGCTCCGGGCGCTCCAAGCTCTCTCGGCTTATTAATCAACCTCATCTCTGTCCAGGAGTTGCAACTAGTTTCTGGTGTTTGTAGGTAGTGTTAGCTAGTAGTCTACCAAGTGGCACCCGGTACAGGTGGGCTTGGGACAGACTAGGCACAGTGGCACAGTGTACCAAGTGGCTCCCGGATGGTGGGCTTGGGAACCCTGCTCACATCGTTTGGGGCCGTGAGCGACACCCCGGCCGGATCTCCTTGCGGTTTGAACCCGTATAGGCGATTAACCTCGATTTGGAGACTTGTTGGTTAGTCAGGTCGTGGCCGACTCTCTCGCCAGGCTTCCGCTTGAAGGTTGCCGAGATACATGATGTGTACATGGTGGTAAGTGGCGAGAGCGTGTGTGAAGAAGTACACCCCTACAGGGTTAACATCATCTATTCGAATAGCCGTGTCCGTGGTAAAGGACTTCTGGGTTGCCTGTACAGTTCATAGACAAGTGAAACTGGATACTCTAAAATGCACAAGATAAGCGTGAGTGCTATGGATGGCGTTCTCGTAGGAAGACGCGAGCGGATCCATAGTGGTGTATTGATATGGTGAATATGTGGACTCGTGTGCGCCACCTCAAAATAGTTACTTGCAGTGGTAGTTTAGGATAGCCACCGAGTCAAAGCTGGCTTGCTGCAGTTAAACTCCACCACCCCTTTGTTGATACCGATGCATATGTAGATAGTTCTAATGTAAGTCTTGCTGGGTACCTTTGTACTCACGTTTGCAGATTTTATGTTTTTGCAGAGAGACGTCAGTCTTGCTAGTAGTTCCGCGTGGACTTCGACATTTAGCTTGTTACCTCATCTACGATCTTGTACCCTTGGGAGGGTCTTGTAGATAGTCAGGATTCTCAGCCTTCTTCATTTGTAGTTGTCTGTACTCAGACAAGTTAAGCTTCCGCATGTGCTTGTTGCTTGTATGCTATGTACGTTGGGTCATGAGACCCATGTTTGTAATACTTGACTCCTCGGAGCCTAATGAATAAATACTCTGAGTCGTAGAGTCTTGTTGTATGCCATGTTGTATTTGCAAATATCGAGCATATTGTGCGTATGATTGAAATGCTTGGTATGTGTGGGATCTGACAACCTAGTTGTTTATCCTTGGTAGCCTCTCTTATGGGGAAATGTAGTCTTGTGCTTCCATGAGCCATAGTAGTCCGCTACAGCCCGGTTCGCCGGAGTCCTGCTAGCCCAGCACTACTGCTCCGGAACACTTGACTGGCCGGCATGTGATTCACTTCGTTCCTATGTCTGTCCCTTTGGGGAAATGTCACGCGGTGACATCCGGAGTCCTGCCTAGCCTGCTACAGCCCGGTTCACCGGAGTCCTGTTAGCCTAGCGCTACAGCCCGGATTCGCACGCTGTTGACCGACATGCTCGATGTTGATTCATGTATGCCTGTCCCCGTAAGTTAGTGCCACTTTGGGTTCACGACTAGTCATGTCAGCCCGGGTTCTCTGTCATATGGATGCTAGCGACACTGTCATATACGTGAGCCAAATGGTGTAAATGGTCCCGGGCCATGGTAAGGCGACACCCATGGCAATACCGTGCGTGAGGCTGCAAAGTGATATGAGGTGTTACCGGCTAGATCGAGGTGACTTGGAATCGGGGTCCTGACAGCTTTGGTATCACAGCCTGACTACCTGTAGGATTACCAAGCCAAACTAGTCGAAGTTGAGTCTAGAAATGCTTTAGTTATGTAAGGGACTTGATTGTGGAAGGGAACGTAAGGCTCTTTTTACTCCTTTACCTTATGCCTTCTGATCTGAGTCAACCTCTTCTTTTCTACGGGGATTAAGAACTAGGCTTCTCATCTTTCTATCAGGATCACGTGTTACTAATCCGTAGACTTATAAGATTGATGGTTTCAAGTCTCAGTTCAGTTTCTACTATTTCCGTATGCTCATAGCTGGTCTCAGAACCTTGATATTGTGACGCTGAGTGGTCATGCCACTATTTTATAGGATGTCTCAAATATTTTTGAGCATTTACAGCCGTTATGCTGTCCGAGTCGTCCCAGGTTTCTTACTAGTCTGATGCATTTGCAACTCCCATCTTTCCGTTCCCGATGTTCCTTTGGGCCCAATTAACCACACTAACCAATGAGTTGAGGTACTCTGTTGCCTCGACGTATATGTTGGAGATATTATTATGACACTAGGTGTTTTAGGGAGTCACCTAGTAATCTGGCCATGTTTTGTGTTCCTAGTGTGATGATTCTGGACACCATTCTCGAAAGCATCTCGTGATGTTATTTAGTTAGTAGGTATCCTATTTCCGGGTCCTTAGACCCAAGATTCACTCTACTTACTTCATGTTGATAGTGTTGCTCGTACCTTTAGGATATTAGTAACTTTTGTGATAGTCCTTGAGGTTCGTGGTATATCATTCTTCCAAATACCATGAACCATTCTTGGCAGGAGTTCTTTTGAACTGAAAGATCACAGTTAGAGTACTCTTGATGAGTTCTCCGTTCAATAGTTGTGACTCTGCCAATCCTACCTCTCTGCATGGGTTATCCGGAAGAAACATGTTGAATTTGGTTCGACATACTAATCTATGCCTCCACAACTCAGATGGTTATATGTTCTTTGAGTTGTCCCCCTTCAGTTATATTCCGACCTTCATCTATCAATTGATAGTCAAGGGTATGTGTGCGATTGTGTTTATCGATGCCTATTATTCTTGTGGTCCGTGAAGCCATTCTATTCCGGAATGACTAGGAGAAACAAACTCCAGTACCTCATCCATATCCAGGATTGGGTCAAAGTAGTTGTGCTCTGCAGATCAAATGCCAATCCAGCCTTTGCTATGTTCTACCATGGAGTGTTACCATCTTTATGTCAAGAATGTCATGAGAATTGCACCATCTCTTATGAATTCTTGATGCAGTGATACTTCTCGCCATCATTGTTTCATTCCTTGGTTCCATGTTATTGTAAACGGAATGCCGACAAGTGAACTGTGACGCGTGAAATCAATACTCCTAGCAAGTCCGTTGCTTGGTAGCTAATGGACAATAATTTCATTCTTAGCGTATTGGTTATTGAATCATCATCCTAAGATTGATCGTGCTACCTAGTCCATATTTCCTGGTGCACTCTTCGATCAAAGAGTTAGGATTGTGTCAATCCATTTCTTACTTGATCACATCATCTTGCCTCGAAAGCAAGAATGCTCCCGAGCTTAATAACATATCGGTGGTTCATGATTTTCTGAATATCTTCTCGGAGATATTACCGGTTTGTTTCCTGACCGACATGTTGAGCTCGTGGTCATGTTGGTTTTCTTCTAAACGACCCATTCTCCAAGATTCTGTGTTGAATACCCTGAGCTAGTTGGTTAAACTGAACAACAACTTGGAGAGTTGGAAGATAAAAGCTTGCCTAACTTAGTTTGTTCCAAAGGGATATTCTTGTGTAGTGTGTGTTGAAGAAAGATGATATCTTCATCGATTGGTCCCTGTGATCAGTTGTTGGACCTATTGTCTTATCAATCCTTTGATTTGAGTGTGGACTATCATCAAATCAAATCAATACCAACGATGTTCGTAATGTTTTCTTACTCGTGGTTGATCCCTCGAGCATACACCATTACATCATTTGGTCTGACCAATACTAACACATTGTTCACATAATGGAGGAAGTCCATTGATATGGAAATTCCGATGAGTTGCCGTTGAGCCCGACAGCAGCATCTTGTGTCCTCCATGATTCATGTTGAACATTGAGCTAGTTTCGGAAACTTTTGTAAGCATTGCCTTAGTGTTCCATTCATGAGGTATATGTTTTGGGTGAAACAAGTGACTTTCGCCAAGTTCACGTGCATTAGGTGTAAGTTGCCGCCGTGAATTTGAGAAAGGTTTGTTTCTATTTCCTCTGGCACCATCCCATGTCAGTTATGCATGTGCGAATGTATTCTATGGTTTGGTAGATTAATTACCTCCATTCCATATGTATTCCCTAGCACACCAAGCCACTGGCTGATTTGTTCAGGGAGAAGAAGTTTCTTCATCAGAGATAATCATATGACTTATGCAAGGACTTCGATATCCTTGATGATGGTTCCCAACTAGGACTCGGTAGTGTTTCATTGTAAGACTACTATGTGGTCATGCTTGTCTGGGACAGCATGTTCACATGTGTTTAGCAGAACCAGCTCATGTTTTGGAGCATGCTACCGTAGTTCATTTACCGAGAATCTCGCAACGTCACCTCGTCGGATTGTGTTGCAAAATTTCTTTTCCAGACATGTTGTCTAAACTATCATGTTACCAACCAGATCTGAATCTCAGGCAGATATGATGGTTGGAACTTTTCCAAGACCTATGATGTAGGCCCCGACAAGGTTGATGTTCTGGCCGACACACCTAGCCGGAAGTTCTATCATTGTAGTATCTTGATTGAGCTATTTGACAATCTTCTCCATGAGGATTTCGTGCGACTTATTCTAGAAGTTGCTTCTTAGGAATCCTTGTGCTCTCGATTTCCTCGATTATGTTATAACCTTTCCAAACAGCGGGCTCACTCTCTACTGTTGAGTTTCTCCCTGTTACTAGAATCATTCCCAGCATTAGCATTTTGTTCTTAGCTTGCACCGCCATTGTGCCATTCAACCATGGACTACCCTTCTCGGTAATTTCTGGTTAGGATCACCTTCAAAAGTGGACTTACCATGGGTCCCATCCATTTCCGGTGATAAGCAAAAATCATTCATTCCGTTGTCTCCAACAAGGTAGTCCACATCATCCATTCTAGTCCGAGTGAGTCATTCTTTCGAACTCCTTCAAAGGATCGATTGTGATTGCCTTAGGCTGGTATAAAGAGTTTCAATGATCTTTGTATCAAACGTAAGCTACTTAAGGGAATAATTCTACAAGTCACCTCTTCTAAGGTGTCTCGTTATGGTCTCATGGCAACTCTACTCCTCGCTACATTGACAACCGTTCACCACCTTCGTAAGTGTGGAATTGTTGCCTACCTAGTGAACCTTCGTCATCTGTTTCACTCCATCCCTCTGGATGTATGCTTGTGTCTCACCTCATGGGTTGATCCTGAGTTGCTCAAACCTCAAGAAGATCGATCCTTCTAGAATTCTCCCTTTCTTCTCGTTGTTATGTTGGATGTAGTTCTCAAAGCAAGACGTCGAGATCAAGGTGATGCAATGGATCAACATCTTCGGGAAAGGCAGTTGGATCATGAAGATTGTGTAGTTTTGTGTCCCCTCTGTCTTCTTACCTCATGTCTTGAATCTCGGGACGAGATTCTTGTTTAGTGGGGTGAGTTGTCACAGCCTTAGAATAATGGTTGTAATTAGTCGCATTGCATCCATGCATCATGTCTAAATTCTGAAAATTGAACTGAGGAAATTTGAAAGCCTCAAAAATTTAATTAAAAGAAGGGCAAATAACCCTAGAAAATGCATTCAATGATTCCAAAATGTTCCTTTTAAAGTTCTGAGAATTTTGGCCAGAGCTATATATAAACCAAAATGTAGGAAGATTTTTGAAGGAATTATTTTGGGACTTTGAAATTAAATCAATAAGTATTTGAGTTTTGGATTATATTCATTGTATATAGAATATAATTCAAGAGGCCCTGAAATTATTTGTGTGCCTTTGGAAAAGTCCATAGTGGCAGCATAAAAATATTCAGAAGGTTTTGCCCTGTTTTTGAATTTCTTTTGGATTTGAATTAGTGACAAAATGAATAAATAAAAAAACAAAACAAAACAGAAAGTAAAAACAGAGAAACCTAACCTTTCTTACCTGAAGCTGGCCCAGTTGGCCCAGCCCGCCAACCCACCTTGCCAGTCGTCTCCTAGCTTCTGCCAGGAGGACGACGCCGTGTCGACGCACGCGCAACCGAGCTCCACCTCCTGCTTCCACCTCCGCTGCCCCGCCCTCGTTCGAGCGCCTGGAGACGCCCAGCACATTCTCCCTCACTCCCCCACCTCTCTGGTGCCTCTCTCCCTCTCTAGCCCCTGCTCCCCGCGACCACCCGAGAACGCCGCCGAGCATCGCCGCGGCCACAGCCGTCCCCTCTCCCCCCGATCATTATACCGAGCTCCAAATCCTCGCGCCGCTTCTCCAAGACGAAGGGACCAAGCCCAGACGTCCTGCATCGCCATCGCCATTGTCTTCTTCAACCTCGGGTCACCGAGATCGCCGGCGACCGTACGTCGCCTCTGACGCCTCCCCGAGCCTGATGAAACCTCCAAACGATGAACTGTGAGCCTCCGGTCGATTCCCCTCTCCTTCCCGCGTCGTTTTCCCGCTCTAGCCTTAGATGCACCAAGGCCGAGTTGTGCTCGCCGCCGGTCATGAGGCCGCCATGGACAGAGCTAGCAAAGCTCGCGTTCGAGCTTGTCGTCGTGCTCAGCACGCTCCCAGTTTCTGAACGCACACACTCGCTTGTCCTGCTATGCGCCAGAACCGCCTCCCCGTTCACGGCCGAACTCCGGCCGCCGCTCCGCCCGTTGCCGCTGCCGCTACACTACGCACCCCGGCACCTGTCGCTGCCTCCTTTAGATGCGCTGCAACGTGCTGGTCACGTAGGTGCTCTCCGCCGCCGATTTGGTCGTCGAGGGAGCATTTCCGAGCCGCCCCGCCATCTCTATCAGCGCCGGCGACGAGTCACTGACAGGTTTGACCGAGTTGACCAGGGTTTGACCACCCTGGTTCATTAACATGTGGGCCCGAGGCCCTGCTAATTTAGTTTAGATGCTAATTAATTTTAGCTAACCCACTGACTCGCTGACTATGGGCCCCAGCCCTTCTAATTACTTCAGTTAGGATTTAACTAAACCCTGGTTAGCACTAAGTCCATGACAGGTGGGCCACACCTGTCAGGTTTGACGCAGTAAAGTTTTCAGGAATTAAAATAAATCAGAAATGGTTTATAAATTTCAGAAAATACCCCAAACTTCTAAAAAACATAGAAATTCAACTGTAGCTCAGAATGAAATAATTTATGTATGAAAAATTGTCAGAAAAAACGAAAGAATCTGTTTATGGCATCCTCATGCATGTTTGAACAACTTACAACCATTGTATATGACAATTGGAATAAATGGCATTTGAAATGTCTTATATGGAGTTTGAATTTGAACCTTTCGTTCAAACCAACCTCATTTAATCTGGTTGCTAGTTGCATTAGCTTAATCAATAGCATATTGACATGTCATGATCATGCATCATGTTGTTGTATCGCATTGATTGTGTTCCCTCTTGTTTGCCGGTGTTTATCCCCCTTGATAGACGTTGTTCCGACGTTGTGATCATTGACACTAATGAAGACTCAATGCTATCTTCAGAAGTGCCAGGCAAGCAAAACCCCCTTGTTCATTCCGATACAATCCCACTCTCTCGCTCCTGCTCTCTTTTACTGCATTAGGACAAGAACGTTTCAACTGTTAGATGAAGCGGTAGTTGAACTCCTTTCCTCTGCATGACCTGTCATTGCCACAGTAAATAGATGAAACCCACTAGCATGAGTAGGAGTTGTTTGAGCCCTGATGTGCCTACTCATTCATGCTTGTTTGTCATGCCTGCTATTGCTTAGAGTTGAGTCAGGCTTGTTTCATCGGGGATGAGTTGGAATGTGGTGAACATGTCCTACTGTTGAGAGCTAAGTGTGTGAACACGTTTTGGTAAAGGTAGCGGTGAGAGGCCATGTAGGAGTACATGGTGGGTTGTCTCATTGCAGCCGTCCTCAGGAACTGAGTTCTGTGTTTGTGATCCATGAACAGTTCCTACCACACATTGGGCTCCGGGCGCTCCAAGCTCTCTCCACTTATTAATCAACCTGATCTTTGTCCAGGAGTTGCAACTAGTTTCTGGTGTTTGTAGGTAGTGTTAGTAGTCTACCAAGTGGCACCCAAAGACAGTGGGCTTGGGATGACTAGGCACAAAGGGCACGGTGTACCAATGGCACCCGGATGGTGGGCTTGGAAACAATGTTCACATCGTTTGGGGCCGTGAGCGACACCCCGGCCGGATCTCCTTGCGGATGGAACCCGAATAGGCGATAAACCTGGACTAGAGACTTGTTGGTTAGTCAGGTCGTGGCCGACTCCCTCGCCAGGCTTCCGCTTGAAGGTTGCCGAGATACACGATGTGTACATGGTGGTAAGTGGAGAGAGCGTGTGTGAAGAAGTACACCCCTACAGGGTTAACATCATCTATGCGAATAGCCATGTCCGCGGTAAAGGACTTCTGGGTTGCCTACAGTTCATAGACAAGTGAAAGTGGATACTTGAAAATGCGCGAGATAAGCGTGAGTGCTATGGATGGCGTTCTCGTAGGAAGACGGGAGCGGATCCATAGTGGTGTATTGATATGGTGAATATTTGGACTCGTGTGCGCCACCTCAAAAGAGTTACTTGCCATCGTAGTTAAGGATAGCCACCGAGTCAAAGCTGGCTTGCTGCAGTTAAACTCCACCACCCCTTTGTTGGTACCGATGCATATGTCGATAGTGATGATGTAAGTCTTGTTGGGTTCATTTGTACTCACGTTTGCCAATTTTATGTTTTTGCAAAGAGACGTCAGTCTCGCTAGTAGTTCCGTGTGGACTTCGAAATTTAGCTTGTTACCTCAGGTACGATCTTGTACCCTTGGGAGGGTCTTGTAGATAGTCAGGCTTCTCAGCCTTCTTCATTTGTAGTTGTTTGTACTCAGACAAGTTAAGCTTCCGCATGTGCTTGTTGCTTGTATGCTCTGTATGTTGGGTCATGAGACCCATGTTTGTAATACTTGACTCCTCGGAGCCTAATGAATAAATACTCTGAGTCGTAGAGTCTTGTTGTGATGCCATTTTGTATTTGCACATATCGAGCATATTGTGTGTATGATTGAAATGCTTGGTATGTGTGGGATCCGACAGCTAGTTGTTTATCCTTGGTAACCTCTCTTATGGGGAAATGTAGTCTTGTGCTTCCATGAGCCATAGTAGTCCGCTTCTGACCGGTTCACCGAGTCCTGCTAGCCCAAAGACTACTGCTCCTAACACTTGGTAGCCGGCATGTGATTCACTTCGTTCCTGTGTCTATCCCTTCGGGGAAATGTCACGCGATGACATCCGGAGTCCTGCCTAGCCTGCTACAGCCCGGTTCACCGGAGTCCTATTAGCCCAGCGCTACAGCCCGGATTCACACGCTGCTGACCGACATGCTCGACGTTGATTCATGTATGCCTGTCCCCGTAAGTTAGTGCCACTTTGGGTTCACGACTATTCATGTCGGCCCGGGTTCTCTATCATATGGATGCTAGCCACACTATCATATACGTGAGCCAAAAGGCGCAAATGGTCCCGGGCCATGGTAAGGCGACACCCGTGGGAATACCGTGCGTGAGGCCGCAAAGTGATATGAGGTGTTACCGGCTAGATTGATGTGACTTGGAATCGGGGTCCTAACACCCATGGATGAATAGTCGTAGGTGGTGGCTGGAGGAGGTCGACGGTGGATGAACAGTAGCCCGTGGAGGCTGGAGGGGGTCGATGGTGGAGATGAACAGTATCCCGTGGAGTCCCGTTTTGCGGTACGGTACAACCCTCCCGATGAACAGGACCCCCGTTTCGACCGTAGCACTCCAACACAAGTCCGTTTCCTCCATTTTGTTGTACGCCACACCCCTCCGAATCAACAGGACCCCGTTTCGACCATAGGAGGTCCAACACAAGTCCATTTCCTCCGTTTTGCGGTACGCCAGACCCTCTCGATGAACAGGATCCCGTTTTGAACGTGGCTGGTCGAACACAAGGCCGTTTCCTCCATTGTGCGGTACGCCATGCCTCGTTTCCATCAGTTGCTCCGTCCAAGCCCTCCCGATAAACACGACGACGCATTCCATTCCGACCCAGCTGGTTGGCTCCCTATGAACACGACGACGACACTGTTTCTCCGTTTCGACCCAGCCATGTACACGAGCCCTGGCCGTACGTATGCGCGAATAGGCGTTCGAGACCCCGACCGTATGTACGTACGTGGCTGTATTTTCTTTCTTGCACCCTGGCCGCTGTACGTACGTGTACATGCTACATGCACGCCTCTACTACGATACGTGTGAGGGAGTCCTGGATTAGGGGGTCCTCGGACAGCCGAACTATATACTTTGGCCGGACTGTTGGACTATGAAGATACAAGATTGAATACTTCGTCCCGTGTCCGGGTGGGACTCTCCTTTGCGTGGAAGGCAAGCTTAGCAATTTGGATATATAGATCTCCTCCCTTGTAACCGACTCTGGGTAACCCTAGCCCCCTCCGGTGTCTATATAAACCGGAGGGTTTAGTCCGTAGGACAACAACAATCATAATCATAGGCTAGCTTCTAGGGTTTAGCCTCTACGATCTCCTGGTAGATCAACTCTTGTAATACTCATATCATCATGATCAATCAAGCAGGAAGTAGGGTATTACCTCCATCGAGAGGGCCCAAACCTGGGTAAACATTGTGTCCCCCGCCTCCTGTTACCATCCACCTTAGACGCACAGTTTGGGACCCCCTACCCGATATCCTCCGGTTTGACACCGACATTGGTGCTTTCATTGAGAGTTCCACTGTGCCGTCACGATAAGGCTTGATGGCTCGTATTGTTGTCAAGGACAACATTACCTCTGGGGGAGCCCTGGCTTCGTCATGACCGCTCGTTCGGCCGTCGCGCCGACGATGACTTCTCGGGTCATCAAAAACGGCCTCCACGTCGGCTCGGGATTCGTCGAGCAGATGGATCCAATGGATCTCTCTTCCTTGAACGAGCTCTTGGATCACATCGCCGCCCTGGGAGCCGCTACGGACTATGATCGGATCGGGCTTAGACCCGACCAAAGGGAGATTAACTCTCCGCCGGTCACCCATCAGATAGCGGTGGTGGAGCAATGTAGCGATTCTTCCTCTATTTTGAGGACAAACTATGTCCGGATTCCCGAGCTCTCCGAGCCGGATACCTTTCTACGGGAGGACACAGCCCAAGCTTCATACCTAGAATCAGACAGCGGGCCAGAACTATTGGGCAACATCCCGGAGCCCGAACTGCCAAGCTCGAAAACTCCTCTGCCCCTGGGTCTCAGATCGGGTCAGGGTTTGGACCTAAATCTACCCACCCACCCAGACATAAGTGATCTTTCCCACATTAGACAAGATCCCCAAGACACAGTACATCACTATTGGGCCATATTCCTCCTTGTAATGAGCAAGGTCAAGGACTGTCGCGAGGAAGACGCAATTTCATTCTTTTGCAAAAATTGCATGGACAAGGGAATCCTCAATACCATAAGTTGCCGTGACATAGCACACTGCTACTCTCGAGCACTGTGTTGGATTTCCTTGAAGAGGAAAGGATGATGCAGCAAAGTAGCGTAAGTATTTCCCACAGTTTTTGAGAACCAAGGTATCAATCCAGTAGGAGGCTACGCGCAAGTCCCTCGTACCTACACAAAGCAAATAACTCCTCGCAACCAACGCGAATTGGGGTTGTCAATCCCTTCAGGGTCACTTACGAGAGTGAGATCTGATAGAGATGATAGATAATATTTTTGGTATTTTTGTGATAAAGATGCAAAG
The DNA here is from genome assembly GCA_021605145.1 of Aegilops bicornis. Taxonomy (NCBI): domain Eukaryota; kingdom Viridiplantae; phylum Streptophyta; class Magnoliopsida; order Poales; family Poaceae; genus Aegilops; species Aegilops bicornis. The sequence goes on along the minus strand of CM038671.1, from coordinate 156,993,818 downwards.
TAAAAAAAAGGCAAAGTAAAAAAAAGGCAAAGTAAAAAGCAAAGTAATATTAAAGTGATGGAGGATTAATATGATGAAGATAGACCCGGGGGCCATAGATTTCACTAGTGGCTTCTGTCAAGAGCATAAGTATTTTATGATAGTTATGAGAATATCTAGGTATGATCATGTATATAGGCATCACGTCTGAGACAAGTAGACCGACTCCTGCCTGCATCTACTACTATCACTCCACTCATCGACCGCTATCCAGCATGCATCTAGGGTATTAAGTTAAACCATTGCAAGAAAAACCAATCAAGTAGGCCAAACCAAACTGATAATTCGAAGAGACTTGCAAAGATAACCAATCATACATAAAAGAATTCAGAGGAGAATAAAATATTGATCATAGATAATCTTGATCATAAACCCACAATTCATCGATCTCAACAAACACACCGCAAAAATAAGATTACATCGAATAGATCTCCACGAGAGAGGGGGAGAACATTGTATTGAGATCCAAAACGAGAGAAGAAGCCATCTAGCTACTAACTATGGACCCGAAGGTCTGAGGTAAACTACTCACACTTCATCGGGGAGGCTACGGTGTTGATGTAGAAACCCTCCATGATGGATGCCCCCTCCGGCGGGGCTCCGGAACAGGCCCCAAGATGGGACCTCATGGGTACAGAAGGTTGTGGCGGTGGAATTAGGTTTTTGGCTCAGATGTCGATCGTTTGAAGTGCGTGAGGTATATATATAGGAGGAAGAAGTACGTCGGTGGAGCAAGGTGGGGCCCACGAGGGTGGAGGGCACGCCTGGGGGGAGGGCGCTCCCCCCTACCTCGTGCCCACCTCGTTTCTTTCTTGACATAGGGTCCAAGTCTCCTGGGTCATATTCGGTGAGGAAATCACGTTCCCGAAGGTTTCATTCCGTTTGGACTTCGTTTGATATTCCGCTTCTTCAAAACTCTGAAATAGGCAAAAAGCAGCAATTCTGGGCTGGGCCTCCGGTTAGTAGGTTAGTCCCAAAAATAATTTAAAAGTGGATAATAAAGCCCAATAATGTCCAAAATAGTAGATAATATAGCATGGAGCAATCAAAAATTATAGATACGTTGGAGACGTATCAGGCATCCCCAAGCTTAATTCCTGCTGGTCCTCGAGTAGGTAAATGATAAAAACAGAATTTTTGATGCGGAGTGCTACTTGGCATAATTTCAATGTAATTCTTCTTAATTGTGGTATGAATATTCAGATCCGAAAGATTCAAGACAAAAGTTCATCTTCAAAATAAAAATAATAATACTTCAAGCATAGTAACTGAGCAATCATGTCTTCTCAAAATAACATGGCCAAAGAAAGTTATCCCTACAAAATCATATAGTCTGGCTATGCTCTGTCTTCACCACACAAAGTATTTAAATCATGCACAACTCCGATGACAAGCCAAGCAATTTTTTCATACTTTTGACATTTTCAAACTTTTTCAATCTTCACGCAATACATGAGCGTGAGCCATGGATATAGCACTATATGTGGAATAGAATGGTGGTTGTGGAGAAGACAAAAGGAGGGGAAGATAGTCTCACATCAACTAGGCGTATCAACGAGCTATGGAGATGCCCATCAATAGATATCAATGTGAGTGAGTAGGGATTGCCATGCAATGGATGCACTAGAGCTATAAGTATATGAAAGCTCAACAAAACAAACTAAGTGGGTGTGCATCCAACTCGCTTCCTCATGAAGACCTAGGGCATTTTGAGGAAGCCCATCATTGGAATATACAAGCCAAGTTCTATAATGAAAAATTCGCACTAGTATATGGAAGTGACAAAATGAGAGACTCTCTATCATGAAGATCATGGTGCTACTTTGAAGCACAAGTGTGGTAAAAGGATAGTAGCATTCTCCCTTCTCTCTTTTCTCTCATTTTTTTATTTGGGCTTTTCTCTTTTTTTATGGCCTCTTTTTCTTTTCTTTTTTTTCGCCCGGAGTCTCATCCCGACTTGTTGGGGAATCATAGTCTCCATCATCCTTTTCCTCACTTGGGACAATGCTCTAAAAATGATGATCATCACACTTTTATTTTCTTACAACTCAACAATTACAACTCGATACTTAGAACAAAATATGACTCTATATGAATGCCTCCGTGATGTATGGGATATGCAATGAATCAAGAGTGACATGTATGAAAGAATTATGAGCGGTGGCTTTGCCACAAATACGATGTCAACTACATGATCATGCTAGCAATATGACAATGATGGAGCGTGTCATAATAAACGGAACGGTGGAAAGTTGCATGGCAATATATCTCGGAATGGCTATGGAAATGCCATAATAGGTTGGTATGGTGTCTGTTTTGAGGAAGGTATATCGTGGGTGTATGATACCGGTGAAAAGTGTGCGGTGTTAGAGAGGCTAGCAATGGTGGAAGGAAGAAAAGTGCGTATAATCCATGGACTCAACATTAGTCATGAAGAACTCATATACTTATTGCAAAAATCTACAAGTTATCAAAGCAAAATATTACGCGCATGCTCCTAGGGGGATAGATTGGTAGGAAAAGACCATCGCTCGTTCTCGACCGCCACTCATAAGGAAGACAATCAATAAATAAATCATGCTCTGACTTCATCACATAACAGTTCACCATACGTGCATGCTACGAGAATCACAAACTTTAACACAAGTATTTCTCAAATTCACAACTACTCAACTAGCATGACTCTAATATCACATTCTTCATATCTCAAAAACAATTATCAAGCATCAAACTTTTCTTAGTATTCAACACACTCAAAAGAAAGTTTTACATATCTTGAATAGCAAGCATATTAAGATTTTTAAGCAAATTACCATGCTATTTAAGACTCTCAAAAAAATCTAAATGAAGCATGATAGATCAATAGTTTCTATAAAACAAATCCACCACCATGCTCTAAAAGATACAAGTGAAGCACTAGAGCAAAACTACATAGCTCAAAAGATATAAGTGAAGCACATAGAGTATTCTATCAAATTACAATTCATGTATGGCTCTCTCAAAAGGTGTGTACAGCAAGGATGGCTGTGGTAAACTAAAAAGCAAAGACTCAAATCATACAAGACGCTCCAAGCAAAACACATATCATGTGGTGAATAAAAATATAGCTCCAAGTAAAGTTATCGATGGAAGTAGACGAAAGAGGGGATGCCTTACGGGGCATCCCCAAGCTTTGACTTTTTGGTGTCCTTAGATTATCTTGGGGGTGCCATGGGCATCCCCAAGCTTAGGCTCTTGCCACTCCTTGTTCCATAATCCATAAAAAGATTTCACCCAAAACTTGAAAACTTCACAACACAAAACTCAACAGATATCTCGTGAGCTCTGTTAGCGAAAGAAAACAAAATACCACTTCAAGGTACTGTAATGAACTCATTCTTTATTTATATTGGTGTTAAACCTACTTTATTACAACTTCTCTATGGTTTATAAACTATTTTACTAGCCATAGATTCATCAAAATAAGCAAACAACACACAAAAAACAGAATCTGTCAAAAACAGAACAGTCTGTAGTAATCTGTAACTAACGCAAACTTCTGTAACTCCAAAAATTCAGAAAAATTAGGAAGACCTACGCAATTTGTTTATTGATCAGAAGGAATTGGAATCACTATTTTATCTCGTTATGGTGATTTTTAACAATTGTTTTCGTGAACCGAAAGTTTCTGGAAATTACAGCAAGATCAAATAACTATCATCCAAGAAGATCCTATAGGTTTAACTTGGCACAAACACTAATTAAAACATAAAAACACATCTAACCAGAGGTTATGTCAAAGATTTATTCCTAAACAGAAGCAAAAGCAAAAAAACTAAAAATAAATTTGGGTTGCCTCCCAACAAGCGCTATCGTTTAACGCCCCTAGCTAGGCATAAAGGCAAGGATAGATCTACGTATTGCCATCTTTGGTAGGCAATCCAAAAGTGGCTCTCATGATAGATTCATATGGTAATTTTATTTTCTTTCTAGGGAAGTGTTCCATGCCTTTCTTTAATGGAAATTGGAATCTAATATTCCCTTTCTTCATATCAATAATTGCACCAATCGTTATAAGGAAAGGTCTACCAAGAATAATAGGACAAGAAGGATTGCAATCTATATCAAGAACGATAAAATCTACGGACACATAATTCCTATTTGCAACAATAAGAAAATCATTAATTCTCCCCATAGGTTTCTTAATAGTGAAATCCGAAAGGTGCAAGTTTAGAGAGAAATAATCAAAATCACGGAAATATAGCAAATCACACAAAGTTTTGGGAATAGTTGAAACACTAGCACACAAATCACATAAAGCATAAAATTCATGATCCTTAATCTTAATTTTAATAGTTGGTTCCCACTCATCATAAATTTTTCTAGGGATAGAAACTTCCAACTCAAGTTTTTCTTCATAAGATTGCATCAAGGCATCAACGATATGGTTGGTAAAGGCTTTATTTTGACTATAAGCATGAGGAGAATTTAGCACGGATTGTAACAAGGAAATATAATCAATTAAAGAGCAACTTTCATAATTAAATTCCTTGAAATCCAAAATAGTGGGTTTAGCAACATCTAGGGTTTTGCTTTCTTCAATCCCACTTTTATCAAGTTCATCATCAAGATCTAAAAACTCGAATTCTTAGAACGCCTTCTAGGTAAAGGTGGATCATATTCAGTCCCATCATTATCAAGATTCATATTACAAAACAAAGATTTAATAGGGGACACATCAATAACTTTTATATCTTCATCTTTATTTTCATAAAAATTGGAAGAACACGCTTTAATAAAGGCATCTTTCGTAGCACGCATCCTAGCGGTTCTTTCCTTGCACTCATCAATGGAAATTATCATGGCTTTGAGAGACTCATTGATATCATGCTTAGGAGGAATAGATCTAAGCTTTAAAGAATCAACATCAAGAGAAATTATATCAACGTTCCTAGCCAATTCATCAACTTTAAGTAATTTCTCTTCAAGCAAAGCATTGAAATTCTTTTGTGAATTCATAAACTCTTTAACACTAGACTCAAATTCAGAGGGCATCTTATTAAAATTTCCATAAGAGTTGTTGTAGGAATTTCCATAATTATTAGAACGATTACTAGGATAAGGCCTAGGATTAAAGTTCCCTCTATATGCGTTGTTACCAAAATTATTCCTACCAACAAAATTCACATCCATAGATTCATTATTATTCTCAATCAAAGTAGACAAAGGCATATCATTAGGATCAGAAGAAACACTCTTAGTAGCAAATAATTTCATAAATTCATCCATCTTTCCACTCAAAACATTAATTTCTTGTATCGCATGCACTTTTTTATTAGTAGATCTTTAGTGTGCCATTGAGAATAATTAACCATAATATTATCTAGGAGTTTGGTAGCATCTCATAAAGTGATTTCCATAAAAGTGCCACCCGCGGCCGAATCCAAAAGATTTCCAGAAGCAAAATTCAATCCGGCATAATTTTTTTGTATAATCATCCACAAATTTAAACCATGAGGAGGGCAATTACGTATCATTAATTTCATTCTCTCCCAAGCTTGTGCAACATGTTCATGATCAAGTTGCTTAAAATTCATAATACCGTTTCTAAGAGAGATGATCTTAGCGGGAGGAAAATACTTAGAGATAAAAGCATCTTTGCAGTTGTTCGAAGAATCAATACTATTTTTAGGCAAAGACGAAAACCAAGCTTTAGCACGATCTCATTATCAACATCTTTCTTCTTTTGCATATCACATAAATCAACGAAGCTATTTAGATGATTAGCGACATCTTCACTAGGAAGGCCAGCGAATTGATCCTTCATAACAAGATTAAAAAAAACAGTATTGATTTCACAAGATTCAATGTTGGTAAGAGGAGCAATCGGAGTGCTAAGGAAATCATTATTGTTGGTATTGGTAAAGTCACACAATTTGGTATTATCTTGAGCCATCGTGACAAACAAGCAATCCAACACACAAGCAAGCAAAAAGCAAGCGAGAAAAAGGCAAACGGAAAAGAGAGGGTAAATAAAACGGCAAGGGTGAAGTGGGGGAGAGAAAAACGAGAGGAAAAAGGAAAAGAATGTAATGCGAGAGATAAGGGATTGTGATGGGTACTTGGTATGTTGACTTTTATGAGACTCCCCAAAGAACGGGCGCCAGAAATTCTTCTTGCTACCTCTTGAGCACTGCGTTGGATTTCCTTGAAGAGGAAAGGATGATGCAACAAAGTAGCGTAAGTATTTCCCTCAGGTTTTGAGAACCAAGGTATCAATCCAGTAGGAGGATACGCGAAAGTCCCTCGTACATACACAAAGCAAATAACTCCTCGCAACCAACGGGAATAGGGGTTGTCAATCCCTTCACGGTCAATTACGAGAGTGAGATCTGATAGAGATGATAGATAATATTTTTGGTATTTTTGTGATAAAGATGCAAAGTAAAATAAAAGGCAATTGTCGGCGTTCTGGGAACGGGGGTCCCCAGACTTGCCTGCCTGCGGCCTGCGGCTTGGCTGAAAAGGGGCCCCAGCACGGCCCATCCTCATCAACACGAGCTCAAGACCCTCGTGAGGGGCCAAGCCTCGTGGGGCGGACGACAAGGAGCTTCCTCAGGCGCGGCCTCATCAGGCTGGCTCACAAGGAGGCGGAGAGATCAAGGCGGGGTACCTCACGAGGTGCCCATGACGCAAGCCATGACGACCAAGGGCGCCAGGCAGGCTCCAGCCAGCGCAGTGTCCTCCTTTCCTCTTTGGTGCAAAGGGAGCAAGCGAAGGCGAGAGCATCAAGCAAAGGCATCCGTTTCGGTGCAACAAGACCAAGACCAGCCCAACAGCAGGAAGGAAGTCATTGTGGAGCCCAAGCAGGCGTCACCACCAGAGCCTTTGACAAAGCGAGGACCAACTTTAGTCAGGATAAGTGTACCAGATGTTCCCCTTCAAAATGGCCAATTGTTGGCGCCCTTCCCGCTCAATATTTGGGAAGAGGCCCAGGGCCTTTGCCTACAAATAGGACTAGCCACCCACAGGGTAGAGGCATCTAGAATCGAATCAAGAGGCATCAGAAAGAGAGAAAGAGAGAGAGAGAGAGAAGGGCGACGGAACTCCCCCTAGCAGTTCATCGCACCAGCCAAGAACAGACCCTCGCGAGGCTGTTCTTCCTTGTATTGTTCATCACCATCAGCCCAAGAGGCAATCCACCACACCACAAACTAGAGTAGGGTATTACACCACAATGGTGGCCCGAACTAGTATAAACCTTGTGTCTCTTGTGTTGTTCCTTTCATAGCTTAGATCCTAGCGAGGCGGCGGGGTACAGGTAGGTAGAGGGCGAGATCTCCGCGCGCACCCCTGTGTTCGAACCTCAAGGGTCTGCCGGAACCCGAAATCCGACATTTGGCGCGCCAGGTAGGGGTGTGCCGGGATCCACCTTCTGCCACTTCGCGTCTCGTCGCATCGTCATCATCATGTCCGGCGACCAGGCGGGCAAACCTGATCCTTGGGCGGCCTGGCCCGCCCTCACAGTGCCGCTCGCCCCGGGCAACCCCATGCCCCAGGCAGCTGGCGGTCCACAGGGCGCTGCGGGCCGCGGGCGACGCGGACAAGCAATGACAACTCTCACGCCGCGGCAGGCGTGGTCAGTGGCAAGGGACTCCAACCACGCCGTGACCACGACGCCATACACCCGCCGGGAGCAGGCGAACTCAAGGGCTGCGCTCGCGGTGGCCCGAGAGCTACTGCAGTGCAGGCTACCGGAGGGCGGCCGCGACGTGTTGCTGGAGCAGGTGGCTGAGCTCCTAGGCTTCGCCACCTCGGGGGCTCATCCCTTCTGCACCCAGCTCCCACCTCAGGTCCAGGGCGGCCCACGCGGAAGCTCCACGCGCGCCCGCGGGCTCCAAGGCTACTCCAACACCATCGAAGCTATCAGCACCAGGCCAGCGGCAGCGCTGCCTCCGCTCCCAGCCAGTGAAGGACTCATCGCAACCCACGGCCCCAGTGGGCCGCCGCGCTACCACCCCCAGGTGGGCGCCTCAAGCAGAGCTGCGTGGCACGCGGAGCACTATGGCGCGGCCTTCGGGATGACGGCCCCAAAAGAATACGCGCCCCACATGATGGACCAAGGGCACCCGCATGAGGGCGAACAAGGCTCGCTCCTCAGCCCAAGCTGGGGGGACGAGACACCAGAAGATGAGCTCTTCCAGGAGCCTCGGGAAGGCCCTGCCGGCCACGCTGGAAGCGACGATTATCGGGTACCGCTACTTCCTCAGGAGCAGGCATACGCTAATCATGGATCGCAGGAGGTGCAGGTCGCCAGCGGCGGCTGCCCGCTCGCAGCCTCCTACCCCTCAGGAGGAGGGCGTCGGGGGCTGCAGGAGAGGGGCCGAGATCCGGCATGACCACCGCGGCGTTCGGAGCAAGGCGTTCTCAGGAGGTAGGCCCTCTGCTGGGGAGGTGCCTCCGGGCCTGCCCCTGGCGGAGGACCCGTGGTCGTCGGGGGAACCGCTGGCGACAGCTCTACCCCATCGGCAGCGTCCTGGTTTCCGGCTGTCGTTGATGGCACTAGAGTGTGGCGCAAGGAGAGGCCATCGTCTGGCGATATGAAGCAAGGCCGGTACCTGTGAAGAAGGCCCAGTGCCTGTGAAGCTCGCCGCCCCGTGACACTCTCACGTAATAATGAGTGGGGTTGTACACGCCCCAGAGTCTCAGGGGTGCCGGCCTCAGGCCCTGGGGCTCCCTCCGACGCCCAATGGCAGCACTTAGCTCCGCGCTGGTGAGAAGACGTCCAAGACTAGACTAGGTGCCGGACGCGGCCTTTTTTCTGCTTTCATTGCTTTTCCCTTGGTTGTCACTTTCCCCCACTGGATTTAAGTTGGATTCGAATTTGAGATTTGCGTGTGTTTGGGGAAGGGGTGCTTAGTCTCGTTCAAGCAATCTCTCGCGTTCTGGCTACCATTTCGCCTCAGCTGCCTCCCCTCGTGAGCCCCTCGCGAGCCGGGTCTGGCCTAGCTTGCGTGCAGCCCAGACTGCCGCCGCCGCATCCTCTCAGGATGTTTTTACTGCAGATCCTACGGGTACGATCAGGAGACACTCGAGACATCACAGCCTTCCACAGGCTATCTCAGGGCCCGCACGGGACGAAGGTAAACTATCCAACCAGCTCGTCGCTTAGCCGACCACTTGGCGCGGGCGTACGGGTGATGAAGCATCTACTAATACGCTGAACACAAGTTTTACATGAGGGGCTCCCCCTCCCAAAATGCTCTTACAACCATCGGGCCAAAACCTGAGCTCTATTCATGCAGGGTAAGGAAACAGGAGCGATGCGTAGTCAGTCGGATAAATCCCCCAATGCATCCTCTGGAGAACCTCCCGAACCGTTGCTGGCGTCGCTGGCCTCGTCGTCGCTCTCTGCATTGCCATCAGCGGCGTCGGGGCTGTTCACCACGCCGCCCTCATCAGTAGCCACGATCACGCCGTCGTTATCTGAAGCGAAGGCCCTGACGAGAGCGTCCACGTTGTCTTCCACCCAGTGCGTCAGGTCGTCCCAGACGGCCTAGGGTACTGGGGCGATGGCGGCGTCGAATTCGAAATGGGAGTCCATATTCCGGAGATGGCTGAAGATGCGAGAAAAGACGCGCCCGAGCAGGGCGTGGCTCCTCTCCTCCACCAACCTGTCGGCTCTAACCAACCGCGCCTCCAGCTGCGTCACCACATCGGTGAAGAACTGAAGATTGCCGGCGTAGTTAACTGCGTGCGGCTCGCCAACAGCCGTCTCACAGATGTTTCCCAAGGCCGTGTTGGCTCTCTCCCGGAGCGTGGTGAGCATGGGGCCGTGTTCATGCTCCAGGATCCGCCGCTGGCGTATCTCGTCCAAATTTTGTCACGCGACGGCCTCAGCCTCGTCCACCCGTTGGCGAAGAAGAAGCACCTCGGCGCGGGAGGTGGTTGATTCCTCCTGCGTCACCTCAAGGGCGGCCCGGGAAGCATCGGCCCGCCGCGTCGCTTCCTCCAGCTTGGCCCTCAGGGTAGCGGTCCTACCTTCGGCCTCGGCCCGGATCAACCCCAACCTCTCCTCGAACTCGCGTTCAAGGTTCAAGCGCGCCGTCGTCACCCGACGACCGACCTCCTCCGGGACACGGGCCTCCCGCGCGGTGACATCATCCTCCGCCTGTGTCACCAAGTGCTCCCTCGTCTCTAGGCGTTCGTACTCGCGTGCGCGTTTGGCGGCTTCCAGCGTCAGCGCCTCCTCACGTTTTCCGGAGCTCTGCTGGGTCGCGCGAGGCCACCTTCATCGATGCAAGGGCCGCCTCACGTAGCTCCACCTGCTCCTCCAGTGAGTGGCACCGGGCCAGGAGTTCCCGCGCCCGCTCCTCCGCCGCCTCTCGCCGCCGGTCAGCTTCCCGGGCCTCCTCGACGGCCCGAGAACGGACCTCCCGAGAGGCCGCCAGCGACGCCTTGGCCTCCTCATTATCAAGATCGTGCTGGTGGCGCGCAAGGGCGACAACCGCCTTCAGCTCGCGCCTCTCTGCAGCCAGGCGCAGGCCCTCGGCCTCGAGGCGCGCGTCTTCATCAGCAAGCTCTTCACCGAGCAGGCTCACCGCGTCGGCCGCCCTCCGAAGAAACCCTTGGGGAAGGGCGCGACGCTCCCGGGCACGCTCGAGTACATCTTCTACACCGTCATCCGCCCCAAGCAAGCACCGTGGGCCACGAATCAGCACTCCCCCTCCGGGCAGGGGGCTGGGGGCTAGCGCCCTCGTGACGGTCGGGCACGCCTCGCCAGAAGCCCGGCCTGGAGCCAGCCCATCCCCAAAAGAAGAGCGCAGGGAGGACCTCAGCCAATCACGGTCCACGACCAGACGAGAAGCCCACGGCAGACTGGCTATGCCACGAGAAGGCTCGCGAAGGAGGGTCGCGAGGCACGCTGGGCCGCGATGCGCCTCAGGATGGTTCATCTCTCCGACCGGACTCACCACAAGGGCTCTGCTGCTCGAAGTGCTCGAAGACGGTGGAAAAGGCGGGGCCAAGGAGGACGGCTCCTCAGCCTTCTCCGTGAACTCGGCAAGAAGGGCCCTGCGGAGCAAGGATCAGTAAAAGCAACATAAGGATCAGGAGCTAGGAAAGGAGAAGACTTACTCATCGGTGGTGAAGTACTTCCTACGCTTCAACAGGCGACAAGGGTAATCGTTACCCAGGGCCTCCCTTCTCTTCTGGAGGGCCTCGAAGTCCACGTGGAAGCGACCCAAGAGTTGAGCGCAGGGGTCAGCCTGCGACGAGGAAGAAGCATCAAGGCGACCGGCGTCAGGGGCGTGTACCTGATGCGCGCCGCCGGTCACCTCACCAAGTGGAGTGGCTGGGGCCCTAGAGGCCTCAGCCGCAGGCACCGCACGTAGCTGCTCGCCACCCTCAGCCACAGCAGCACGGGTCTCAGGAGCCGCTCCCTCAAGAGCGCCGCCCGGCGCCGTCACCCCGGCGGGGGCCCCCTCGGTCTCCAAACTCTTGAATTGAGGGGTGGCCGTGAAAGAATCACTGTTTTGATGATATGAATGAAAACAAGAGATTTCATTCTTCATGGCTTCTCCAGCAGAGCTGGGCGCCGGGGCCCTGGATGCGCTAGCAGCTACGTGCTGGCACTCAATCAAGTAGTAGCGCTGGCACGTCACTCGGTGGCAATTTCTCCACTGCATTTTTTCTTTTTCTCTTTTTTGCTAGCACCTTTGGGCTGAACAACATCGCTCCCTAGGAGGGCAGTCTACCACAAGATAGAGTTTGAGCCTGGAGCTAAAGCCCCAACCCCTCCATTTTAGGAAACAATTTTAGCGCGCATTGTTTGGAGGGGAAGTCTACCCTTTTTAATGGATTCGGAAGCCAAAAAAAAGTGATTTTAGCCCTTATAAAAATAAAACGGATTCTTGAACCTCTTTCACGCTCCCGGAAACCTGGGCATGGCTTTTTGAACTTAGTTGATTTTGCACAATCGGAAATGGGAATATTCCATTCCATGGCATAGTTCTCAATGTTAGTAAACGGAGCGGTCCATGCCTCCCTGCCCCGCCACTTGAGGAAGGGCCGCCGTGGCCGACTGAAAGGGCGGCCACCACCACTGGATTCTCGCGAGGCCCCCGGAGGCCAGTAGGGCGCAGCCCCCATTCGTCGAAGATGGGCATCTGACTCACAAAGTCGTCCCTGTTCGGGCAGAGGTACACAGGCCCCCCTTGCGGATGCTTTGCCAGGATGGGGTCCCCGATCAAGACCAAGAGCACCTTCCTCAGTGCTTCAGGCGTCAAGTCCTCTTCCTGGAGCCTCATACGATCCTCACGCCCGCTGAAGGTCCACATCCGGCGAGAGTGATGTTGGAGAGGGGAAACACGGCATAGCAAGAACTCCTTCACCATCTTGGGCGCCGTCACGCCGAGCACCCTCAAGAACGCGAAGCGGCGCCAAACGAAGACAAACCGGGAGCTCGTGAGCGTCTCCTGGCCCCAGCCTGAATTAGGGACAGCAGGCGAAGATGGCTCCGACAGCAGGGGGCTGGGCACCCCTACATCCACGTACAGCCATCGCTCGCGGAACCCAGGCGAGGGTGGAGGAAGGCTGAAGTCGATCCCTGAAGCCGCTGTTTCAGGTGCGGCAATAAGGCTCACGCACCCCGAGCATTGGGTGGAGTCGACAAGGCGCAGAGAGAAGAAGTGGCGCAACAAGCCGACCGAAGGAAGGATGCCCATCATTGCCTCGCAAACAAAGGCGAAGACCGCAAGAAGAGTGATGGATTCGGGACCCAGATGCATCATATGGATCTGATAGTGGGAGAGCACGGCGTTCAAGAAATCGGAAAAGGGGGGAACCAGCCCCGCCCACAGGGCGTCGGCGAAATACCGGACCTCGGTGATTATCCTGTCGATGGAGGAGTGAGACGCGGGCCAGGCCGTTGTCCTCCCACATTCGTTGAAGATGGTGGCCAGAGCCGAGCTGACCTTGCCCAAGCCCTCTCAATTGAGTATGATCGACCGATCAACGGCGGGGGCTGCCGCCGACGGCGAGCGAGGCGGAGGCACGGGTTTCTTCCCTCTTCCCTTCTTCGTCGGAGCCATGGTAATGGAAGGGGGGGAGGTTCGAGATTGGATTGGGAGCAGAAGCTCGAGTTCGAGAGGAGGAAGAACAGGGGACGGTCGAGCAACGGAAAGAGGGGCGGCTGTGTGCGACTACGAGTCCGCCTAGCACGGCACAAAATAAGGAGGCGTGGGGGAACAGTGTTGCCCACGTCCAATCAACCGCCACGCGGCGCCAGAGGCCGCAGGCTGTTAGTGCCCGCGGCGCTTCGCACTTGCCCCTTCTCTTCTCTTCTCAGCCAAGCCCGCGCGCGCCTCGGGCTGCTGTCGGCGTTCTGGGAACGGGGGTCCCCAGACTTGCCTGCCTGCGGCCTGCGGCGTGGCTGAAAAGGGGGCCCAGCATGGCCCATCCTCATCAACACGAGCTCAAGACCCTCGCAGGGGCCAAGCCTCGCGGGGCGGACGACAAGGAGCTTCCTCAGGCGCGGCCTCATCAGGCTGGCTCGCAAGGAGGCGGAGAGATCAAGGCGGGGTACCTCACCAGGTGCCCATGACGCAAGCCATGATTTACCAAGGGCGCCAGTAGCGCCAACCAGCAGTGTCCTCCTTTCTTCTTTGGTGCAAAGGGAGCAAGCGCAGCGAGAGCATCAAGCAAAGGCATCCGTTTGATTGCAACAAGACCAAGACTAGCCCAACGGCAGGAAGGAAGTCATTGTGGAGCCCAAGCAGGCGTCACCACCAGAGCCTTTGACAGGCGAGGACCAAATTTAGTCAGGATAAGTGTACCAGATGTTCCCCTTCAAAATGGCCAATTGTTGGCGCCCTTCCCGCTCAATATTGGGGAAGAGGCCCAGGGCCTTTGCCTATAAATAGGACTAGCCACCCACAGGGTAGAGGCATCTAGAATCGAATCAAGAGGCATCAGAAAGAGAGAAAGAGAGAGAGAGAAGGGCGACGGAACTCCCCCTAGCAGTTCATCGCACCAGCCAAGAACAGACCCTCGCGAGGCTGTTCTTCCTTGTATTGTTCGTCACCATCAGCCCAACAGGCAATCCACCACACCACAAACTAGAGTAGGGTATTACACCACAATGGTGGCCCAAACTAGTATAAACCTTGTGTCTCTTGTGTTGTTCATTTCATAGCTTAGATCCTAGCGAGGCGGCGGGGTACAGGTAGGTAGAGGGCGAGATCTCCGCGCGCACCCCAGTGTTCGAACCTCAAGGGTCTGCCGGAACCTGAAATCCGACAGCAATGTAAAAAAGCAAAGCAATATTAAAGTGATGGAGGATTAATATGATGAAGATAGACCCGGGGGGCATATATTTCACTAGTGGCTTCTCTCAAGAGAATAAATATTTTACGGTGGGTGAACGAATCACTGTTGAGCAATTGACAGAATTGAGCATAGTTATGAGAATATCTAGGTATGATCATGTATATAGGCATCACGTCCGAGACAAGTAGACCGACTCACCTGCATCTACTACTATTACTCCACTCATCGACCGCTATCCAGCATGCATCTAGAGTATTACGTTGAAGAAAACAGAGTAACGCCTTAAGCAAGATGACATGATGTAGAGGGATAAATTCATGCAATATGATAAAAACCCCATCATGTTATCCTCAATGGCAACAATACAATACGTGCCTTGCTGCCCCTCATCCTTTGGGAAAGGACACCGCAAGATTGAACCCAAAGCTAAGCACTTCTCCCATTGCAAGAAAAACCAATCTAGTCGGCCAAACCAAACTGATAATTCGAAGAGACTTGCAAAGATAACCAATCATACATAAAAGAATTCAGAGGAGATTCAAATATTGTTCATAGATAATCTTGATCATAAACCCACAATTCATAGGTCTCAACAAACACACCGCAAAAAGAAGATTACATCGAATAGATCTCCACGAGAGAGGGGGTGAACATTGTATTGAGATCCAAAAAGAGAGAAGAAGCCATCTAGCTACTAACTATGGACCCGAAGGTGTGAGGTAAACTACTCACACTTCATCGGAGAGGCTATGGTATTGATGTAGAAGCCCTCCGTGATGGATGCCCCCCCGTGAGACTAACAGGCCCCAAGATGGGATCTCGTGGAGTGCATGAAGGTTGCGGCGGTGGAATTAGGTTTTTGGCTCCGTATCTGATCGTTTGGGGGTACGTAGGTATATATAGGAGGAAGAAGTACATCGGTGGAGCAAGGTGGGGCCCACGAGGGTGGAGGGCGCGCCTAGGGGGGAGGGCGCGCACCCCTACCTCGTGCCCACCTTGTTTCTTTCTTGACGTAGGGTCCAAGTCTCCGGGGTCATATTCGGTGAGAAAATCACGTTCCCGAAGGTTTCATTCCGTTTGGACTTCGTTTGATATTCCTTTTCTTCGGAACTCTGAAATAGGCAAAAAACAGCAATTCTGGGCTGACTCGGCGGCCATAGTACGTTAGTCCCAAAAATAATTTAAAAGTGGATAATAAAGCCCAATAATGTCAAAAACAGTAGATAATATAGCATGGAGCAATCAAAAAATTTAGATACGTTGGAGACATATCACACGCTTCGCTGATTTTGCATCCATAGTACAGAAGTAGTGTGCGATGGAAAGCGCCTGGAAAACCCAAACAAAATTCTGGGATTCCCTAGCTCTCACTAGACCCCCCGTCCGAACTAAAAGGGTGTACTCTTGAAATTCACCCGATCCAATTACAAAGAAACCAAAGCCCACTACAGGGCGTGGAACTATATTGGAGGGATGGCTCAATGGGCCATGCAAAATTCACAGTACACCGGACACCATGCCAACACACAGCCTTAGAGCATGTTGGATACTCCGGCAGGTGGCCAAGAGCGGCGAGGATATCCTCATCAACAATACCACGGAGCACCATCCCATGGAAAATAACAATACTGTATTGACAGTCTTCGAGACCTTCGCCTCAAATAATAGGTGCAAGCGAGCACTCCGCAGCCTTGCCGAAGTCTGCCACGTTGTAGCAATAAATCCATGGAATGACACGGCTATAACCTTCAATGCTAGTGACGAACCTCAATTTCGAACAGCCCGAGCACCAGCCGCTTTGGTCCTTAGTCCAATTGTGGACGCCTTCCGGCTTACTAAAGTGCTCATGGACGGTGGCAGCGGATTAAACCTCATCTACGAGGAGACTCTTAACAAAATGGAAATAGGCAAGAGCCGCATTAAGCAAAGCAACACGACCTTCAGAGGAATCATCCCTAGCCGGGAGGCACGATGTGCGGGAAAAATCACACTAGATGTGGTATTCGGCACACCAGAAAATTAAAGGTCCGAAGAAATCACATTCCAAGTGGCCCCGTTCAGTAGCGGATACCACGCCCTTTTAGGGCGGGAGGCATTCACGATCTTCCAAGCTATACAACATTACGGGTACATGAAGCTCAAAATTCTCGGGCCCAATGAAATCATCACTCTAGCTAGTGATCCGGACATAGCACTCCGCGCCAAAAATAAAACCGCCGCACTGGCCCTCGAGGCGTTATCTGAAGCCCTTGCGGCAGAAGAACTAACTGCGCTACGCTCCACATTGGACAGGGACGACGTGATACTCGACAAAAGGCCCAAGTCCACCTCTTTTAAACCAGCAGACGAAATAGTCAAATTCCAACTCCACCCAACGGAGCCTACAAAAACAGCATCCATCGGGCACATTTGAACCCCTACAACAGACGCCTTGTCAAGAGTTCTTCTTGCGAGAATTGGGACATCTTCGCCTGGCATCCTTCAGACATGCCAGGAATCACACGCAGGCTGGCCGAGCATAGCCTAAACATTCTAAAGGGATACAAGTCGGTCAAGCAGACTCTTCGGCATTTCTCAGAGCCTAAGCGACAAGCCATGGGAGAGGAGCTAGCCAAGTTACTCGAGGCCGGATTCATTTGAGAAATAAAACATCCGAACTGGCTAGCAAACCTGGTAATGGTACCAAAGAAGGACAAATCCTGGCGCCTATGTGTCGATTTCAAGGACCTTGACAAGGCTTGCCCCAAGGATCCCACCCCCCTCCCCCGCATCGATCAAATTATCGATGGTACCGCAAGTCACGACTCATTGTGTTTCCTCGACACATACTCCGGATACCATCAAATTAAGATGGCGGAGTCCAATCAAGCCGCAACGGCATTCATCACTCCATACGGCCCCTTCTGTTTTAACACCATGCCTTTCGGGCTCAAAAATGCCGGTGCAACCTATCAACGCATGATTCAGACATGCCTGGAAACACAAATCGACAAAACAGTGGAAGCATACGTAGACGATGTGGTTATCAAAACCAGACACGTCGAATCCTTAATAGACGACTTGAGGCTCACGTTCGACAATCTCCGAACATATGACATCAAGCTCAATCCGAAAAAATGCGTTTTTCGCGTGCCCGCCGATAAGCTCTTGGGCTTCATCATTTCCAATAGAGGAATTGAAGCAAATCCGGCCAAAATCCGAGCTTTGTCACAGTTGGCTATCCCAACAGACCTCAAGCAAATCCAGAAATTAACTGGATGCGTGGCTGCCTTAAGCCGCTTTATCTCCCGATTGGGAGAAAATGCACTACCTCTTTATCGCCTTATTCGACGCACCGAACACTTCGAGTGGACAGAAGCGGCCACGGCCGGATTGGAAGAAATAAAAGCTGTCTTGGCCAGCAACCCGATCTTGGCCCGCCAAATATCGGCGAACCAATGTTGTTATATATAGCGGCAACACACCAAGTTGTAAGCGCAGTGCTTGTCGTAGAACAAGAGACGGACGGACATAAGTTCCCGCTTCAAAAGCCAGTATACTACGTATCCACTATCCTCACTCCATGCAAATCACGGTACCCACATTATCAAAAGATACCATACGCGGTCTTCTTGGCATCCCGGAAACTACGACACTACTTTCAATAGTGTTCAATTACGGTGGCCTCTAAAGTACCACTCAACGACATAATAAATAACCGCGATGCCATGGGCCGGATTGCTAAATGGGCTATTGAGCTCCTCCCATTCGACATAACATACAAACCACGACGAGCCATTAAGTCACAAGTACTGGCTGATTTCATCGCCGAATGGACAGAAGCCGAACTCCCTAAAGAGTACGGCGCGTACTCCAATTGGATCATGCATTTTGACGGCTCTAATATGCTGGCTGGTTTGGGGACAGGCGTCGTCCTGACATCCCCCACCGGAGACACAGTCCAATACGTACTCCAAATATTATACACAGACTCCAACAATGCAACAGAATATGAGGCCCTGTTGCATGGTCTCTGGATGGCAGTCTCCATGGGCATTCAACACCTAGAGGTGCGTGGGGATTCGAACCTTGCAATATCTCAAATAAATGGAGACTTTGACGCCAAGGACCCAAAAATGGCGGCTTACCGCAACGCCGTCCTCAAAATGTCAGCTCGGTTCGAGGGGCTCGAATTCCACCATGTGGTCCGAGAAAACAATCAAGCGGCGGATATCCTCGCCTGCATCGGTGCTAAGCGCAACCTTGTCCCACCTAATATCTTCTTGGAAAGGCTGTTTAAGCCATCCGTGGTGTGGGAAGGGGAGACCAGCAAAAACAGTCCGGATCCGGCCACAACGCCAGACCCCGAACACTCTGACGTAATCGGAGGCTCTGCCACCGAAAAAACACCTTCGGCCCACGTGATTATGGCTGTCATCGCCCCGTGGATAGAACCGTTCTTGGCTTACCTAACTAGGCAAGAACTCCCTGAGGACACAAACGAGGCACGTTGCATTGTGCAGCGGTCTAAAGCCTACAAGGTCCACGGGGGAGAGCTTTATAGGAAAAGCGCTACCGGAGTACTTCAAAGGTGCATCTCCGAAGATGAAGGATGGCAACTTTTGGCAGAAATTCATGCTGGACTCGGCGGCCACCACGCCGTAGCTCGGGACCTTGTAAGCAAGGCCTTCCGTACAGGTTTTTACTGGCCGACGGCCCGAGCAGACGCGCAGGACCTCATTCAACATTGCGTCGGTTGCCAGCTTTTTGCTGACCAAAGCCATATGCCACCTACCGCTCTCCAAACAATCCCCATTACTTGGCCCTTTGCGGTCTGGGGCCTTGATATGGTCAGACCCCTTAAAGGAGGAGCCATAGGAAAAAGTACCTATTGGTCATGGTGGATAAATTCACCAAATGGATAGAAGCCAAACCAGTTAAAACGGTCGAATCTGGACCGGTGATAGACTTCATATCCGGGGTTGTACACCGTTATGGTGTCCCACACAACATCATCACCGATAACGGCTCAAACTTTACAACCGACGAGGTAAAAAGTTGGCGCGGCAACATGGGCATTAAGCTCGATTATTCCTCCGTTTATCACCCTCAAACTAACGGTCAAGTCAAGCGAGCAAATGGTCTTATCATGAGCGGCATTAAACCCAGATTAGTGCGACCCTTCAAGGAATCAGATACGCACTGGGTCGAGGAGCTCGACTCCGTACTATGGGGGTTGCGGACCATGCCAAATCGCACTACCGGATACACACCGTTTTTTATGGTGTACGGCGCAGGGGCGGTACTGCCCTGCGACATCATTCATGACTCACCTAGAATGCACATGTACGAAGGCAAAGAAGCCGAGCTTAATCGGCAGGACAATTTGGACGCCCTAGAGGAGGAGCGTGATGTGGAAAAAGCCCGCTCCGCATTCTATCAGCAACAAGCTCGACGGTATCTAAGCAGACAAGTACGGGCCAAAACTTATAACGTTGGCGAACTCGTTCTACGCCTACCAGACAAGAAAAAGGACAAGCTCAAGCCCAAATGAGAAGGTCCCTTCGTTATTGACAAAGTTCTGACCGGTGGAGCGTATTGTCTGCGGGATGCATCGGAAAATCGACTCGAGCCAAACCCATGGAACGCGGACAAACTCCGAAGGTTCTACGCCTAGTGCCGGACTATGTGTCCGTCTCCTTACCTCCGTAATTTTTTTATATATATCCGTTATCTGTCTTTTCTTTCTTTCTTTTTCTTCACGGCCTTAAAAGGTTAAAATGTGTCTTGACTACACAATCTTGACGTGCTAGGCATGCTCACTATACCTGGGGGCTTCTTATACAGAAGCTTAATATAAGTATGTTCCGGGCTCTATGCCCCCCGCACATGTGTTACTTTTACACATGTACCTTTTCTTCGCCATTATATGCATCGATATGACTTAAGTTTGGCCAAGCTGGGTTGCCCGGCTCTTGTGTTTATGCCCTACGTTCCCGTTAATTCGGCTAGGGCATAAGGGGAGCACCTCTGCGATTGTTACTGCCGGGTCAGCCGGATGTGTACCTCAGACTGGGTGAAGCCGAAAGCTAGCGTTCTTAAGGGAATATTCAGTCAGTGAACAAAAGATGTCTTTTACTTGTTGTAATACATGCCCCCAGATGTTTATATCATGCGTCTCTTTTCGCAGTTCGGACATGCACATTAATGCATGCGTACCCAGGGAAAGGATCCCTTAACGGAACTATTCTCCCTGGAAGATGTTTCTTACTATCCATGTAATATAACATAGCTAGTTGGGTACTTGTCTATTCAAGCAAGTATGACCCCTGCGCCTGGTTTCCACGCGTACCCCGTTTTACATAACTGAGCGGGTATTCGGATACACTCCGGACTGTCGGGTTCGGAGGTCGAAGCGAAAAGGTCCACCATGACAAATGATTTACAATCCGGCTAGGGACAATATATGTCACTTGAAGTACACAATCACTTAGACTGACTAAATTCTTCTTCTATACCATCCAACAGGCTGTCTAGCCTACAATCCTGTTGGGAATACTTTGCGGCTAATTTCACCTGGTCATACACCAAACTGACGGGGATCTCTTTCCCATCAGACCCCACAGGTCCGACCTCGGCCATGTGGTTTGGGTCAGCCTTGGTATATCGAGTCTTCACCATGGCCCAGGCTTCCCTCGCACCTTGTCGGCAGGCAGATATCTTCCATAATCAGAAGCGCCGCCGCGCTCCCTTGAGCATCTCTACAAGCTCCCCCATGCCTCCTAGCAGGGAGGCGGATGGCCCTAAGGCACAGGCAATGCCTGCATCACCTGCCGAACTTGTTCGTGATGTTGTGAGAGCTCTGGCAGAAGTTCACCGGCAGACCCGGGCATCTCCTCTGCGGGACGACCGTCAGCATACCTACAGATATAACTCTGTTAGCCGGTTTCTTCGCCGAACTCTATAAAAGTTCGTTCAAGCACTTACTAAAAATGCCGCGTCGAAGCCTCTTATTCTCCTTTACGGAGTCAGCAAGCTGGGCCCGAACATCTTTCAGTTCAACACTCAGCCGGGTATTGGCATCTTGGAGATCGTTTTTCTCCCGTCTAACCCGCGTAAGCACGCGCTCGCCAGCCTTTAGCTGTTGTTGAGCATGTTGCTCATCCCCTCGCACGACCTCCGGATTCACCCTGGAATTATCTGTAGAATCTATAGTTAGATTTGCATGCATGCCAAATACTAACTGGTATATGTCGTTCTTTTCGATAGGAACAAGTGTTACCAGATGAGGCCTTCTTGGACTCCTTCATTGTGGCAACTGCGGCCTGCTACCTTTTGAGCATTGCGTTGGATTTCCCCGAAGAGGAGAGGATGATGCAGCAAAGTAGAATAAGTATTTCCCTTAGTTTTTGAGAACCAAGGTATCAATCCAGTAGGAGGCCACGCGCGAGTCCCTTGTACCTACACAAAGCAAATAGCTCATCGCAACCAACGTGATTAGGGGTTGTCAATCCCTTCACGGTCACTTACGAGAGTGAGATCTGATAGAGATGATAGATAATATTTTTGGTATTTTTGATATAAAGATGCAAGGTAAAATAAAAGGCAAAAGTAAAAGCAAAGCAATAATAAAGTGATTGGAGATTGATATGATGAGAATAGACCCGGGGCCATAGATTTCACTAGTGGTTTCTCTCAAGAGCATAAGTATTCTACGGTGGGTGAACAAATTACTGTTGAGCAATTGACAGAATTGAGCTTAGTTATGAGAATATCTAGGTATGATCATGTATATAGGCATCACGTCCGAGACAAGTAGACCGACTCCTGCCTGCATCTACTACTATTACTCCACTCATCGACCGCTATCCAGCATGCATCTAGAGTATTAAGTTAATGAAAACAGAGTAACTCCTTAAGCAAGATGACATGATGTAGAGGGATAAATTCATGCAATATGATATAAACCCCATCCTGTTATCCTCGATGGGAACAATACAATACGTGCCTTGCTGCCCCTGCTGTCACTTGGAAAGGACACCGCAAGATTGAACCCAAAGCTAAGCACTTCTCCCATTGCAAGAAAAACCAATCTAGTAGGCCAAACCAAACTGAGAATTCGAAGAGACTTGCAAAGATAACCAATCATACATAAAAGAATTCCGAGAAGATTCAAATATTGTTCATAGATAAACTTGATCATAAACCCACAATTCATCGGTCTCAACAAACACACCGCAAAAAGAAGATTACATCGAATAGATCTCCACGAGAGAGGGGGAGAACATTGTATTGAGATCCAAAAAGAGAGAAGAAGCCATCTAGCTACTAACTATGGACCGAAGGTGTGAGGTAAACTACTCACACTTCATCGGAGGGGCTATGGTGATGATGTAGAAGCCCTCCGTGGTGGATTCCCTTCAAGGAGCTCGGAACAGGCCCCAAGATGGGATCTCGTGGATCTGAGAAAGTTCTTGGCGGTGGAATTAGGTTTTTGGCTCCGTATCTGATCGTTTGGGGGTACGTAGGTATATATATGAGGAAGGAGTACGTCGGTGGAGGTTCGAGGAGCCCACGAGGTAGGGGGGTGCGCCCTAGGGGGGGGGGCGCCCTCCACCCTCGTGACCGCCTCGTGGCTTTCTTGATAGAGGGTCCAAGTCTCCTGGATCTTATCTGATGAGCAAATCACGTTCCCGAAGGTTTCATTCCGTTTGGACTCCGTTTGATATTCCGTTTCTTCGAAACACTGAAATAGGCAAAAAACAACAATTCTGGTCTGGGCCTCCGGTTAATAGGTTAGTCCCAAAAGTAATATAAAAGTGGAAAATAATGCCCAATATGGTCCAAAACAGTAGATAATATAGCATGGAGAAATCAAAAATTATAGATACGTTGGAGACGACGTATCGAGGCATCCCTAAGCTTAATTCCTACTCGTCCTCGAGTAGGTAAATGATAAAAAGAGAATTTTTGATGCGGAATGCTACTTGGCATAATTTCAATGTAAATCTTCTTAATTGTGGTATGAATATTCAGATCCCAAAAGATTCAAGACAAAAGTTCATATTGACATAAAAATAATAATACTTCAAGCATACTAACCAAGCAATTATGTCTTCTCAAAATAACATGGCCAAAGAAAGTTCATCCCTACAAAATCATATAGTTTAGTCATGCTCCATTTTCGTCACACAAGAATGCTCTCATCATGCACAACCCCGATGACAAGCCAAGCAATTGTTTCATACTTTAGTAATCTCAAACTTATAAACCTTCACGCAATACATGAGCGTGAGCCATGGATATAGCACTATGGGTGGAATAGAATATGATGATGGGGGTTATGTGGAGGAGACAAAAAAGGAGAAGATCTCACATCAACGAGGCTAATCAATGGGCTATCGATATGTCCATCGATTGATGTTAATGCAAGGAGTAGGGATTGCCATGCAACAGATGCACTAGAGCTATAAATGTATGAAAGCTCAACAAAACAAACTAAGTGGGTGTGCATCCAACTTGCTTCCTCACGAAGACCTAGGGCACTTGAGGAGGCCCATTGTTGGAATATACAAGCCAAGTTCTATAATGAAAGATTCCCACTAGTATATGAAAATGACAAAACAAGAGACTCTCTATCATGAAGATTATGCTGCTACTTTGAAGCACAAGTGTGGCAAAGGATAGTAACCTTGTCCCTTCTCTCTTTTTCTCTCATTTTTTTCTTTTTTTCTTTTTCTTTTTTTGGTCCTTCCTTTTTTATGGCCTTTCTCCTTTTTTATTTTTTTATTTTACCTCACTTGGGACAATGCTCTAGAAAATGATGATCATCACGCTTCTATTTATTTACAACTCAATGATTACAACTCGATACTAGAACAAAGTATGGCTCTATATGAATGCCTCCGGCGGTGTACCAGGATATGCAATGAACCAAGAGTGACATGTATGAAAGAATTATGAATGGTGGCTTTGCCACAAATACTATGTCAACTACATGATCATGCTAGCAATATGACAATGATCAATATGTCATGATGAACGGTATGGTGGAAAGTTGCATGGCAATATATCTCGGAATGGCTATGGAAATGCCATAATAGGTAGGTATGGTGGCTGTTTTGAGGAAGATATAAGGAGGTTTATGCGTGAAAGAGCGTATCATATCACAGGGTTTGGATGCACCGGCGAAGTTTGCACCAACTCGCAATGTGAGAAAGGGCAATGCATGGTACCGAAGAGGCTAGCAATGATGGAAGGATGAGAGTGCGTATAATCCGTGGACTCAACATTAGTCATAATGAACTCATATACTTATTGCAAAAATCTACAAGCAATAAAAAACCAAATCACTACGTGCATGCTCCTAGGGGGATAGGTTGGTAGGAAAAGACCATCGCTCGTCCCCGACCGCCACTCATAAGGAGGACAATCAAATAACACCTCATGTTTCAAATTTTTTACATAATGTTTACCATACGTGCATGCTATGGGACTTGCAAACTTCAACACAAGCATTTCTCAAATTCACAACTACTCAACTAGCACGACTTTGATATTATCACCTCCATATCTCAAAGCAATTATCAAGCATCAAACTTTTCTTAGTATTCAACGCACTCAAAAGAAAGTTTTACAAATCTTGAATACCAAGCATATTATTATTGTTAAGCAAATTACCATGCTATTTAAGACTCTCAAAATAATCTAAGTGAAGCATGATAGATCAATAGTTTCTATAGAACAAATCCACCACCGTGCTGTAAAAGATATAAGTGAAGCACTAGAGCAAAACTATATAGCTCAAAAGATATAAGTGAAGCACATAGAGTATTCTATCAAATTACAATTCATGTTTGGATCTCTCAAAAGGTGTGTACAGCAAGTATGATTGTGGTAAACAAAAAGGCAAAGACTCAAATTATACAAGACGCTCCAAGCAAAACACATATCATGTGGTGAATAAAAATATAGCTCCAAGTAAAGTTACCGATGGAAGTAGATTTAAAGAGGGATGCCTTCCGGGCATCCCCAAGCTTTGACTTTTGGTGCCCTTGGATTATCTTGGGGTGCCATGGGCATCCCCAAGCTTAGGATCTTGCCACTCCTTGTTCCATAATCCATCAAAAAATTCACCCAAAACTTGAAAACTTCACAACACAAAACTCAACAGAAATCTCGTGAGCTCCGTTAGCGAAAGAAAACAAAAGACCACTTCAAGTTACTGTAATGAACTCATTATTTATTTAAATTGGTGTTAAACCTACTGTATTCCAACTTCTCTATGGATTATAAACTATTTTACTAGCCATAGATTCATCAAAATAAGCAAACAACACACGAAAAACAGAATCTGCCAAAAGCAGAACAGTCTGTAGTAATCTGTAACTAACGCAAACTTCTAGAACTCCAACAATTCAGCAAAAATAGAATGACCTAGGAAATTTGTTTATTGATCAGTAGCAATTGGAATCACTATTTTATCATGCTCTTGTGAATTTCAATAATTGTTTTCGTGAACAGAAAGTTTCTGGAAATTACAGCAAGATCAAATAACTATCATCCAAGAAGATCCTATAGGTTTAACTTGGCACAAACACTAATTAAAACATAAAAACACATCTAACCAGAGGATAGAACAAATATTTATTCCTAAACAGAAGCAAACTAAAATAAAATTGGGTTACCTCCCAACAAGCGCTATCGTTTAACGCCCCTAGCTAGGCATAAAAGCAAGGATATATAGATCTAGGTAGTGTCGTAGTAATAAGATAGATCGGTGAAACTTATTTCATATTCTCTACATTCGGCAGAAAGTTTTCTTTGAGGCAAGCAAAAGTAATCAAAAGGGCTAAATTTAATAGGACAAAAGTCCCCAAGATCAATTTTAGGAGGTATAGGTTCCTCTTCGCCCTTCGTATTGCACAACCAATTCATCATTATAAGCATTCTTTTGACAGAACTTTGTGAGCCTATAGTCAAGAGAGCATCCTAGCTCATTATTTCAAATAGCCAAATCATCATTAAGTTCAGAGATTCTGTTAATTAAACTATTGGTAGGCACCTTTTTCTAAGGTTTTCATTGAAAGCAACATGGTCAAGAGATTGAAAACGCATTATTTCTTCTTGATCAAAGAGGATAGATTCTATGGGAGGACGGCCAGCGTCCACCCTATAATGCGCAAAGATTTCTTTGGCCTCTTTTATTATAAATCTGAATACATGATCCAAAAAGATTGTAGCGACGCGCTTAACAGAGGAATGTTTGATATTAGAAAATTCTAGGAAAATTCTTTGTATAGAAGGGTGCATATGCAAAAATTGCCTTTCAAGTTCAACAATAAGCATGGCAATAGCATCCGCAAGACTACTAGTTCTATGGAGAATAGAACCGCCCATAGAGGGCAAAGCACCGGCACAAGTAAAGAAATCTTGAATAACTCATTTTCCAATAATATTACAACTACCGATTCAAAATATTTTTGTATGAAAGGTAGGAGGTTCTTCAGCAGGAGCATCAGAATTCTCTATAATATTATTATCACCCATATCAGCAATAATTTCCCCAATTTCAGACATAGCGACAAAGAGGGCGAAGAGCAAAAACAAGGCGAACAAAAAAGGAGAGGGCGAATAAAACGGCAAGGGTGAAGTGGGGGAGAGGAAAACAAGAGGCAAATGGCAAATAATTTAATGCGAGAGATAAGGGATTGTGATGGGTACTTGGTATGTTGACTTTTGCGTAGACTCCCCGGCAACGGCGCCAGAAATTCTCCTTGCTACCTCTTGAGCACTTCGTTGGATTTCCCCGAAGAGGAGAGGATGATGCAGCAAAGTAGCGTAAATATTTCCCTCAGTTTTTGAGAACCAAGGTATCAATCCAGTAGGAGGCCACGCGCGAGTCCCTTGTACCTACACAAAGCGAATAGCTCCTCGCAACCAACGCGATTAGGGGTTGTCAATCCCTTCACGGTCACTTACGAGAGTGAGATCCGGAGATGATAGATAATATTTTTGGTATTTTTGATATAAAGATGCAAGGTAAAATAAAAGGCAAAAGTAAAAGCAAAGAAATAATAAAGTGATTGGAGATTGATATGATGAGAATAGACCCGGGCACCATAGATTTCACTAGTGGCTTCTCTCAAGAGCATAAGTATTCTACGGTGGGTGAACAAAGTACTGTTGAGCAATTGACAGAATTGAGCATAGTTATGAGAATATCTAGGTATGATCATGTATATAGGCATCACGTCCGAGACAAGTAGACCGACTCACACTTTTGCATCTACTACTATTACTCCACTCAGCGACCGCTATCCAACATGCATCTACAGTATTAAGTTAATGAAAACAGAGTAACGCCTTAAACAAGATGACATGATGTAGAGGGATAAATTCATGCAATATGATATAAACCCCATCTTGTTATCCTCAATGGCAACAATACAATACGTCCCTTGCTGCCCCTACTGTCACTTGGAAAGGACACCGCAAGATTGAACCCAAAGCTAAGCACTTCTGCCATTGCAAGAAAAACCAATCTAGTTGGCCAAACCAAACTGATAATTCGAAGAGACTTGCAAAGATAACCAATCATACATAAAAGAATTCAGAGAAGATTCAAATATTGTTCATAGATAAACTTGATCATAAACGCACAATTCATCGGTCTCAACAAACACACCGCAAAAAGAAGATTACATCGAATAGATCTCCACGAGAGAGGGGGAGAACATTGTATTGAGATCCAAAAAGAGAGAATAAGCCATCTAGCTACTAACTATGGACCCAAAGGTCTGAGGTAAACTATTCAAACTTCATCAGAGGGGCTATGGTGATGATGTAGAAGCCCTCCATGGTGGATTCCCCTTCCGGCGGAGCTCCGGAACAGGCCCCAAGATGGGATCTCGTGGATACAAAAAGTTGCGGCGGTGGAATTAGGTTTTTGGCTCCGTATCTGATCGTTTGGGGGTACGTAGGTATATATGGGAGGAAGGAGTACGTCGGTGGAGCTTCAAGGGGCCCACGAGGCAGGGGGCGCGCCCTAGGGGGGCGCTCCCTCCACCCTCGTGACCGCCTCGTGGCTTTCTTGACGGATGGTCCAAGTCTCCTGGATCTTATCTGATGAGCAAATCATGTTCCCGAAGGTTTCATTCCGTTTGGACTCCGTTTGATATTCCGTTTCTTCGAAACAATGAAATAGGCAAAAAACAGCAATTCTGGGTTGGGCCTCCGGTTAATAGGTTAGTCCCAAAAGTAATATAAAAGTGGAAAATAAAGCCCAATATGGTCCAAAATAGTTGATAATATACCATGGAGCAATCAAAAATTATAGATACGTTGGAGACGTATCACGGCCCGTAGCTGGGCTCTGCACTCCTCCAGCTCTTGAGACAACTGGGTATTCTTCTTCGTAAGAACCTTCGCGAATAATGATCCTTAAATCAGTTGTGCCAACTGTTTCAAGTCTCAGGGGCTACTGATATACATAATTATCAGATTTTCTTACCCGTATATCCTTTACATACTGGTTCGTGGCTCTGGCAAGACCATTTTGAGCAGCTCGGATGTACGCGTCCCCTGAGTTGAAGGCATCGAATGCCCCTTTAGAGAAACTAGGGTCACGGAGTACGGCCCGACGACGCGTGTGATTCATGGCACTCTCCACTTCGGAATTCGTAGCGGACAGCCTATCCGCATCCTCTGTAGGAGGAACATCCGGCATTGCCCCCACGTTAGCATCTTCCTCTGAGTCCGGCTCGGGAGCCCGACTGGTGGAGGCGTGGCCGGCAGGCTCTCCGGATACAGTCCGGTGAGCATTTTTCCTGCCAGGAGCCATGGACGTTATTATATTTTAAAGACGACAACCGCGGAGCAGGGTTCTTTTTCATACCTCTGCGACGGCGTCTAAGTCCTGACCGCCTTCCTTTTAAGCCTACCCGGTTTCGGTGCCCCTTGTTGATGAGTCACTGCGGGTTCGGCATGGCGTCCCGAGGGCCTTCCCTGTAAGACATCATATGTGTGCGGTGGGTGAAGTGTAAAAAACGGATCCTTCTCGGAAGTTGGGACTATGGTTTTACTTACATGCGATGCAGGGAGCAGTCCAGGATAATCGGCTATGATGGCCACCAAGGCACCGTCACAGCTTAACTGATAGAACGTCCTGTTGATGAGCTCCACAATATGTCCAGATCTTCTTCGAGTCCAGGGTCGAGGGCCCAGTCAGGGTCCTCTGGCTGTGGAGACGGGCTGTGGACCTCCCTCACAGCTTTTCGCAGTTCCTGCTATGGAATAGCAAGGTAAATATTTATGACGAAGAATGCGAGAAGGTCTGGAGTAAAAAGTAGCAGCTCACCCAGTTTGCGTGGTTGTACATGGAGAATCCATCCCGTGGCTTAATGCGGATGAACTCCTCTTCCTCTCCTTTATATAGATCAGACAATATTTTCGCTAGAGCAACGGAGGAGTCCGGACCTTTACGGCCGCATCGGGTGGCATCGTCTTCTCCATTGAAGTACCACATGGGTTGTCCCCGATATTGAAGTGGCTGCACCCCCCGCATTATACATATTAACATAACCTCGATTATTGTCAGTCCTGATTTGGCGGCGTTTTATCGGCCCATCGTAAAGGACCTCTGTGTTATCTTCCTCCTGGGGGCTCCGAGGGCACCAACTACGGCGTTTCTCCAAAGGGGCGTTATTGAACTCAGGAAGGCCCATCCGAATAGGGTCCGGAAGGGGGACGTCCTCCATATAAAACCACTCCGAAGGCCAGTCTTTGGATATCTTCTTCGGAGTACCGGACAGATATCCGGTCCCGGCGATGCGCCATATTTCGGCTACGCCCACTTGATATATTGACCCCTCCTTTGTATGGGGCATTAGGCAAAATAGCCTCTGCCATAGCTCGAAATAGGCTTCGCAGCCTAGAAACAGCTCGCAAAGGGCGACATAGCCAACGATGTGTAATATGGAGGCGGGAGTAAAGTTATGTAACTGGAGGCCGTAGAACTCCAGGAGCCCACGGAGGAACGGATGGATTGGAAATCCAAGTCCCCTTAATAAGTAAGGGACAAGGCATACCCGCTCCCCCATGGATGGGTTGGGAAAGCTCTCCGCTTGCTCCCCGCCGTTGTAAGTGGCAAGTCCGGCTCGGACGGGGACCATATCATGGGAGGGAGAAACCCCACAGGTGCATAACTCTACTAATTGGCTGTGGGGGATGGAACACTTCTTCCAATTTCCTGGCTTAGGGCTACAAGAGCGAGAGGAGGAGCTGCGATGGCCAGCCATGATGGGATGGACCTTTTTGGGCGTGCCCCGATGGATACTCGCTGTGGGAGGATGGTGTGATCTGGATCTGAGTATCCCCGGCTCTTTAAATAGACGATTTACTCACATGGTTAGGGTGGAAAGTGTAAAAATGCCCCGACTTCTCGCATTCGCTCGACACGTGGAAGATAGCCATTATTAGGCGCAGAAGCCGAGGAGTGCAAAATTCATGGGAAGCCGGACGCTACTCGACAGGTACTCAGAATTGGGAGAAGAACCCACCTTGCAATGCCGAGGACAATCTACCAGTCTGGTTCAGGGGCTACTGAGGGAGTCCTGGATTAGGGGGTCCTCGGACAGCCGGACTATATACTTTGGCCGGACTGTTGGACTATGAAGATACAAGATTGAAGACTTCGTCCCGTGTCCAGGTGGGACTCTCCTTTGCGTGCAAGGCAAGCTTGGCAATTCGGATATATAGATCTCCTCCCTTGTAACCGACTCTGGGTAACCCTAGCCCCCTCCAGTGTCTATATAAACTGGAGGGTTTAGTCTGCAGGACAACAACAATCATAATCATAAGCCATCTTCTAGGGTTTAGCCTCTACGATCTCGTGGTAGATCAACTCTTGTAATACTCATATCATCAAGATCAATCAAGCAGGAAGTAGGGTATTACCTCCATCGACAGGGCCCAAACCTGGGTAAACATTGTGTCCCCCGCCTCCTATTACCATCCGCCTTAGACGCACAGTTCGGGACCCCCTACCCGAGATCCACCGGTTTTGACACCGACAACGTGCGCGTCTACATCGACCAGTATGTACGTACACGTTCGCGACCAGAATGACAATGCTACGTACGCTTCGACCAGGTGGGTCCCGACTATCAGGCACTTCCTTGCGTGCGAAGATGTAGCTGGTGGGTCCCAACAGTCAGGGGGGCGAATCGTTTTTTTTGCTCGGACACACTTCCTTGCATTCGAAGATGTAGCTGGTGGGTCCCAGTAGTCAGGGGGGAAACATTTTTTTCGAGAAATACGGTGGCCCATCCGGTGATTCCCTGCTGTTAGGTGGAGGAATAATTATTTTGCGCGTAATAAGGTGGCACTTCCTTGCGGCCGCCGTGGACCGAGCTGTCAACCTCTCCACGTACAGTACTATTCCGATGGAAGTCGTTCCTTGACAATGTTGACCACGACGCGCCGAGAGCACCAGGGCGATGGACGACAGAGAGGCCTAGGAAGGGGACGACGTGGAGCCGGGGAAGATGCGGCAGTGGATTCCCACGCGGAGAGGAGTACGAGGGTTCACTGGTTCGGCTGTGGTGTGAGGCTGTCGTCGCCGCAGAATAACAGGGGGTGTGGGTGAGTAGAGGGATGTCCTGGCCAGCGGTGGGAGTAGTATGGGCGATGAGGCCTGCGTGGCACCCCAGCCGGCCACGGGAGGCGGGAGCAGGTGGTCCCGCCTGCGCTGGATTTGGCGGCTGGAGCAAGAAGACCAGAGATTGAAGAAACACGACGGCCGTTGGATTGACATCCAACGGTTACATCTGCTAGAATCGTTTGTTTATGTATATAATAACTAATAAATCCTTGCATACGCGTCAGCTTAATAGGCCCACAAGTCAGACCATTCCCTCTTTTTTAATAATTTATATATAGCTCATTGCGACTTGTTATGCAATTTCTTGCAGTCCGTTTTTTTGGTTGGCCAGGGCCAATTTCGAATATTTTTGTGGGTTCCAAACTATTTTTAATACCAAAATGTCGAGCCATATTTAAAGTACTTTGAAGATATATTTAAATTAGGTTAATTTCCAGTGAAATAGGAATCTGAAAATGAGAAAAAAAATCAGAAATTATAAAGTAATTGCCAATTTGTCATCTGTTTTTATATTTACAACCCATTTCATATTACTTTCAAGATTTGCAGGCATCTTGAAAGAGTTGCAACCCATCACGGCGTAGAAAAATAAGTAGGCCTGGATAGGGTATTCTTCAGAAAAAATAAACTGGGCTCATTTTCACACAGAAAAAATAGCTGGACTGGTCACATGTTGAACATAAAGTATAAGCCTGGGCTAGACGGGCCACAGCCCAGTTCAAACCCTGCTCTGTCTCAACAGTAACAAAAAAATTCTGCTCGAGCAGCTACGTCCCAGGTGTTAGCCGATCTTGTGTTATTCTCTTGTCTATTGACTATATACGCTCACAATGTTGTGGGTCCCAGATGTCAGGAAAACACTAGGAGGAAGCATTTTATTTTTCCATACGCTAACATGGTGGGCCCCTACTGTCATCCTCTCCACCTACTTCTGCAGATTCCTGTTGTTTGTTGACCATGTTGACAACGCAAGAAGGCGGCGCTGCGGCAAGCGCACCATAGCGCGCGGAGGATGACGGCGGGGCCTCGGACGTCAGCGTTAACGATTTAGGAGATGGTGGGGCGGCGATCGTCTTGGCGCGAGGCGCAGCCGTGGTAAGCGGAAGCAGGCGGCCCCGGGCGCTGGTTTGGTTTTTGGCGGCCGGAGGAAGACAGACTGAAGAAATACGACATCTTGTAAAAGCGGCAGGAGTACTTAACTACCTTAACTGAAACCAGCGGGGCACTTAACAAACATAGCCGAAAGCAAGATGAGTACTTATACAGGTTCAACCGCATAAAGCACGCCTCGAGCGATTGCTACTTTGCCTATAGTTAACCAAGGGTGAGGCCGCCAAGCTCCAGGACAAGGCCCAGGCGCCACCCCGCGCATCCACAACCTTCTGAAAGCGGCTTCATCTCGCAATGTGGTCAATAAACAGGATATTCGCTTTAGAGCATAGTGCTTTAGAGCCATGGAAAAGTAGGAACATAATCTTCTGTCCTATTCTCCAAGATGGACGGGCCTTCATTATTTGAGACCACCCATGAATAAGCATCTTTTCACCGCCAAGGGGAATGGAGTAGGTCGACATAAACATCATGCTGTGACCAAGCGCAAGTTTGACCCGACCATGGTCAGGCATCTGTATAGGAACAATAGAACTGTGCAGTTACTGTTTCAAGAAGATCTGGCTAAAAGCTGTGTATAAGCAATAGTTTATGTACAACATATATAACAGAAAACAGCTCGTACCATAAGTTTCTCGACATAGTTGGACCTGTTCAACGAGTGCAGCAGTGGCACACATATCCCACGTGGCCTTCCACCATTGAAATGCCCCACAAGGACCTCAAGACGATCAATAAAGTGCAGGAACTTGTGGATGTCATCCCAAATCAACTTCAAAGGCCATCAAGAATGTGAGTTGTTACAGAATAACAAACGAGCAGCACAGCTTAACTTCGAAAAAACCTACACGTACCACCAATTATAAGAAAATATTAGTTAGAAGTAGCATATTAAGTGAGAGATTCGTTGCTACTTCTAAAGTTAAATTGTGATTAGTTAGGCAGAATAGGTGGATTAAGAAGTAATCGAGGCAACGAGCAAGAACCAGATACGAAACTAACATGGATGAACAATTGGAACGACGTCGGGGTGGAAGATCGCAGTGAAGATGAGACCAGGTTCTGCTATTTCCATCAACATTCGTGCACAAATTTCAATCTGTAACACTTGAGAAAGTTTAGCCAAGTTCGGCCATAAAAAAGAAGCGATCTTCTTGGTTCATGAACCCAACTCGGAACTTACATCCATGGCTTGTCTTCACTCTGACCACTAAACTAGTGTATTCAGTTATGGCAAGGCCGAGCATCTTGAGTACATGTGTTCTGGCAGAGCAAATAATGCACTGCAGGAAAAATAATATGAGAACAAAATGTATTCCCTATCCAAATCTAGAAATAACTTCCTCCTTCACGTCAGTGTTGACCAAGTTGTTTTTAACACAGTATAGACGAGTTGTTTTTAACACAGTATAGACGAGTTGGTGATGATGGTGTGCCTGCCATCCTGCAATATAGGCCGTCCAATTTATATCTGACGGATAGGAAGGAAACTATGGCAATTTTGCAAAAAAGGTACCCACACACCTCTCCATATTTGCAAATAAGGCCTTCCCTCATTCATCCTTTTCTCTCACAAGATAAAATACTCATACAAATGCATCTTGATGTTACATGCAACGCACGGGCATTATGGGGGTTCAACTAAGAATATAATACTCAGACAGGCTCACGGTTCTGGACTTTGGGCCGCATGCCCACCCTGCATGTTTGGGGGATCATGTGTTCTACCTCAGCGCTTTTCATATTGCAAGCGATCGATGCAGTAGCTGGTTTTAGATCTTGTCATAAAGGCGAATACACAAAATTGAATAAAGCACGGCAGCTGTTGGAATGAAATCGAACGATAGTTCCTAACCAGCAATGAGAGTTGAAATTCTATCAACGGATATACCATGTTATAAATAATATTGTCGTATTACTTATACACATAGGACACTTGTTTCACCATGCCAGATTATTACATCAAAATCTCTCGGAGGATAGACCAGTTCGGCAGTTGCGTGCTGCTACTGAAGAATTTCAAAGTTGATTTGGACCAGCTCTCCTTGCCGAGAAAGTTTGATTTTGAGATCATCCCCTACCGCAAGATATGATTTAGATTTGAACCTTGACCATCCTTTAGCATCAATCATCATGCGACCCTCCTTTGTACTTACAATATATTGAGCAGGTTCATTCACATCAAGGCTGCGCATGGTAAGAGAAACTTGGCCGCTGTCGCCTGGATTGTTGAACGACTCCCTCGTTGCTCTAGGAGTTCTCTGTTTGCAAACAAGAAGACATACCCAAACAGTTAGATCAACACAGTGAATCATGCGAAACAACATGGAAAGAAAAAAGAATGAAGCACTTGGGCGGCCAATGCTTACCAAGAAGGTGGACATGTCGTTTTTTGTGAGGACTTTGGTATATGAAGTGCGAACTGCATCCCAGTCTATTGCATGTGCAACTGCTTGTTCGGTTGCCGCTGCACGGGCTGGAGCAAATGCAAGTGCAAGTGTTGGTGCAGGTGGCAAAGCCACTGCTGCTGCCGGAGATGGTGCTCCTTGTAGAGCTGGTGCCGGTGTCGAAGCAGGTGCTGGTGTCGATGCCCGATCCTCCGGTAGATCAGCCTGATCCGCTGACGCGGTCGGTGCCCAATCCTCAGCTGGATCAGACTGAGCTGCTGCCGCTGTCAGTGCTAGAGCAACTGCCGGTGTTGCTTGTTCATGTAAATCAATCAAACCATTTGTTTTAGAGATCATGTAATAATTGTTTTTTGTTTTTTTGTTTGTAATTTTATTTGAGCACAAGACTGTATTAATTGATATGACTCAGAGACATTTCATTTTGATTACTGTGCCAGACCTACAAATATGCCAATCGGGCTGAATGTGCATTCAGCAATAATAGTAGTATAGATGGACCATAAGTGGCACGCATCGGAAAGGGCCAAGATGCTGTAGTAGCTTGGCTAAAAAAAGGATTTTGTTGTAGCAAAGAAAAGTAAAAAGGACAGGCTTATGTATGTTAGTTGATATTATTGATCCATATACTCTATAAGTGTTTACATGTCTGTTACTTCTGTACATTCTTGGTTGATTGACTCGGTATTTGAATCTTGATACATCTCTTGTGTACATATCTGAAAGTTGGACATGAAGTGTTCCAAATATTCGAATTCACCTTAAACTGGATTCTAGCTTCTGAATTTGAGTATCGACATTTGTAAAACATATTCATATATGACAGTGGAATACATCTTTGTCGTCCTTTTGAAGATATATAAAAACACATAGAATGATTTATAAAGATTCGTATAAAAATACAAAATGGATTCGAATTTAGTTGCCAGTGTAAACGTGGATAATTATTGTCCCAAAATTCGAAAGAAGCGGCAAAATGTCCACTCCCATGTTGGCTGCCCGAAGCCAAGTGTTTGGGAGATGGAAATTACTTTCTACCCATTACACGGACAATCCATCGGCCCGATTTCCACCGCTCTAGATAGGGGTATGTTAGTAACTTCAATTAGACGTGACACGACCGCCTCTGAGCCCATTCCTACACGATGGGCGCCAAACATGGGTGGCAAAACACATTTGATTCAAGCTCGTCCGAAAGACCTCTGTTTCTCCCACCATTTCCCCATTCATACACGGTGGGCGGCAAAACAAACTCGACTCGGCCGAAATCAATGTAGGCAAATATTTTCAATAGGGGCAGGTTTGTAACTTCACTCAGACGTGACACAACCACCCTACCTGTCAGCCCCGTTCATACACCGTGGGCGCCAACCACCCTCTCCTCGCCAGAAATCGCTTTGGGCAAATATTGGCGATATGCGAGATTACCGTCGTATCCCCAACCCGACGAGACGTCCAAATTTTAAATGGGGGCTAAGTTCGTAACTTCCCCATATTTCAGACAGGCGCGTCCCAAAAACATGGTTTCCCGTACATTTCCCTCCATTTTCCCATTCATACACCGTTCACGCTAGAACACGATCCCCACACCAGCCTCCGTCCGCCACCCCATCCATCGCCGCCGTCCTCCACCCCATCCATCGCCGCCGTCCTCCACCACATTCATCGCCACCGTCCTCCACCATGCCAGAGCGCCTACCAAGACCACGACGTCCACTACTAGAGATGGATGTTTCTCATCCACGGCGACGGACTAAGAGCCTTCGATCACGTCCTCTCGCTTCATCGGCGTCGTCGTCCTCTTTGCCGGGGCCGCTTACACGACCTTCTCTTCCACCGCAACGGGACTTATCCCCCGATGCACCCGTCTACCGTCGCAGATCTGCTTCAACGCCACCGACAGCCATCGCACCCCCGATGCCTACACGGTGCCGCAAGAGAGGTGGTACTTCATATCTCCTTAAATTTTTGATC
Organism: Aegilops bicornis; assembly: GCA_021605145.1. NCBI lineage: Eukaryota > Viridiplantae > Streptophyta > Magnoliopsida > Poales > Poaceae > Aegilops > Aegilops bicornis. Next base: position 156,956,342 of record CM038671.1, on the reverse strand, counting down.
TCAACCAGAAAATAGATCTTAACTTGGTTACTCTACTTTCTTTTCAGCTCTTAGAATTTAGTTCTTAGTTCGAAGGAAACAATGGCTGCTAAATATCATTTCTCTGGTTTGCAGCTTCAAATCTGCCATGGCGCAGTCATAGTACGGTTTAATTGATCATGTTGGTTCCGTGGTGGTTTCTTTAATAGAAATCGGAGGGGAAACCATCTTTTGCTAAAAAAAGATGGTTAGAGTTTCCCCCTTTTATGATCATTATACGATCAGAATACGTGCTTCGTGTCATAATAGCACCGCTCCACCCATCAAGCTAAACGAGCTTAGTTGTTAAAATACGAATATGATATTATTAAAACAGAGTCGTTTAATTGGTCAGCTAAATGTTCCTAAATTAGTTTCAAAAATGCATGTTCACCGCTCGGGTGTGTATCTCTACAGGGTGCCCACGGTGGACCGGCTCACCCTGGGATTTTGGGTCGTCCCAGGCCCCGATTCCCCTCTGTTCTGTTGCGCACTTCCGATCTCTACTGCTGACCGCTTTGCCTGCTGGCGACTTGCCGTCCCCGGACGGTATGACTCTAGGAGGAGACGCCGGACTAACAGGAGGTCAGGAGCCGCTCGCCCAACAACGTCACCGCTGCCCGGGCGCGCCGCCGTGCCTACCTTCCCAGTCCGTTCAGGGCTCAGGTGTGCAGCACCCACTAAGCCAACCCGATTTATCCTGAGATACGTCCTCAACACTCAGCAGCCACTCCTCATCACCCATTTTCTAATTGATTCATTACTCATTAGGCAGGACTGTCATTAGGGTTTGTTGTGTGCTCAGTGCTACCTACACTTAATGGTTCAGATGTATTTCAGTAATCTTTAGTACCTGTAAAGTTCACGGGGTTTTCAAAATTCTGGCCCTCAGAATAGACACTAGTCATTTTGGATTGTTGGTCGTAGTGACATTGACCCAGATTACTACTGCAAGCCAGGTTTGTTGACAATTTTACTTGTCTTTCTTACTCATTCAATATAATATCCAATTATTCACATCGATTAGTTGAAAACAATAAGTGCTAGACAAATTTTCTTGATTCAGATTTTGGACGGTCTCTTACTACAGTTACAATTATGCATAATTGTCCTAGTAAGCTCACAAGTAAATGATTGATTCACTACATCTATGCTTGCCTTGTCATATTTGTTTTCAATATTCTTTTAGGGTGGACCACCCTGTTTCTAAATACTGGAACCATAGACATGAGTGAATAGTATTTCTCTATGTGATCTCTTCCATCATGTGTGGGCAACGAACACCAGACCGTATAGAAAGAAAGTGTCATTTCCAGCTTTTACATAGGCTTCGATCTTTTACATGGAATACAATCTGCCTACTTGCTTTGTGTCGCACTACCAACACTCCACCCTTGAAGTTAAACATTATGCCACTCATAATTCCTTTGTTTATTTTTTCAAATACGAATGTCATATGATTCTAATGTTCCTACTTTAATTTTGAAATGTGTGTTTTCCTGTTATAGAGACATAAGGGGTTTGTATTTCTGTGTGTGGTCTGGTCAGCACGGTTGGGGGGAGAACTTTGCATATGCAGGGGTTTATAGGGAGACACTCTTCGTGCTGAATCCGCAATGCATTCCATAGATAATCTGGCTACTTTTTATGTTTTCATGAATCTCATATTCTGAACAGCATCATAATGATTATGAGCTTGCGCGCATGAAAAGAATAAAGCAGAACAATGCCATGGCTTTCAAACTTGGCATTAAGGGACTGAAATCAAGTCTGGATGCAATGCAACGCATAAGCGCTCTCCACCTACAGATTCCTGCTCAGAATATGATCCTAACAGTGATTCTGAGCTAGAGGGAGACCTAAGTCATTGTAGCTCCCTAGTGGAGGAGTCAGAGGAAGATGCCCTATCTTATTCAGCCATCAAGTTGCTTACTCTAACTTTCCAAGGTTATATTGGTCGCACATATCTTGCAACTGATGCTTTGCATTGCTTCTACTTTGTTGAACTGCCATTAACTTAGTTAAACATCGTGTATGTGAATACGCCCTGCCTATCCATTTTCAGTACATATTCCATCTGTCATCATACCATATTTATCCATTCAAATGTTGTTCATGTGTATCAGACGTTCAAAAGGAAGAGGGCGATTGCTGATCGTGGAGGAGCACAAGCAAAGTATTTGGAAAAGGTAGTGGCACCTGATAAATCAAATATCCCATTAGGTGTAGTTGGAATATCACCTGACCCACAAAACACCCCAACTCTAGCAGACTCTAGCCCTACTAAACTGGTCATTTCTAATGCCCCAACTCAACAGACCCCAGCTGCAGCAAACAGTATGATTATGCCAGTTGACATATCACCGGCTCTACAACGCAAAACCCCCATTCCAGCAAAGAGTACACCAAATCCAGTTGCCAAATCCCTTTTCGAGCCAGAGAGAGCCCCAATTGCAGCAAATAGGACCCATGTTCCATTTCTTCCCAGTTTAGAAGATGAAGCTTATATTGTTGTCAGGAACTTTTTGCGCATCTTTCCTTCACAGAAAGATTATACCGCAGACACAGAACAATTTCCAGTCTTCCTCCATAACTTACGCGTAAGTAATGTACTAATGTTATTCATGGTCATTACTGCATATCTTTCTGCTGACTGAAGACATAAGGTTTCATTCTTTTAAATAGGCGAGGACCAAACTGGATTGTGAAGACGAGCAAGGGTTGGTTGCGCTTTTCAAGCACTCGTAGATGAAGTATCGTTCCTACCTGAGGCAAGCGCACTTCGATTGCAAGCCTCTAAACGAAATTTCTGTAAAGTCTCCGGTGCTACATTTATCCGACGGTGACTGGAATAATATTGTTACACATTGGTCTCGGCTGCAGCGTAAGGTACTGTCTATGATATCACATCACAATTTGAACTACATTTCTGCATTTGCCTTAACATCTCACTTGTACGAAAACTGTTAGCAGAAGAACATTCATTCTCAAGGTACCAAAGAATCTCGCAACTATACTGCACACTACATTGTTCTTGTGAGTACCTCTTGCCCTGTATGACCATACTTTCATAGCTGTTTAATTATGTAGCATCACTGCACATAGCCTTGTTATCGTCCATTTGGTGGACATTATAAGATCCGTATGGACTCTTACATAAATTTAGAATCAACCCAATGCTTTTGAAGAGGTTTAGCTCTGCAGTCCTCTTGTAAGGATTGGACGTCATCTATCACTGTACTTACATTAGCAGCTACTCCCTCCGTCCCATAATATAAGAACGTTTTGTACAGTACACCAGTGTTCAAAACACTCTTGTATTATGGGAAGAGGGATTGGTTCATTGTGTAGCATTCTGCATCTTATCTACCTTGCCACCATTTACTAAAAAAGATGAGATCTATATTTAATCTTACCAAAAAGTAGAATACCTGAGACAATGTCGGTCTTGAAGTGTAGCCCATTGCTCTTGTCAGTACATTTTGTCCTGTAACGCTTGTACTTCTAGGGATCAGTAGTTGATTATGTAGCATCAATCCGCATCTTATCTTTATTATCCTCTATCCCTTCCAGTATTATCATCTCTATAATTACTCTCTACAAAATGTAGATTACAGGCAATGCTTATGAAGAAGATTCTATGCTGAAATTCTTGAGTTATCCTTCCCTTAACATGGAGAAGGGCATTATAAAGCCGGTGTTAACTTTTAATGTAAGCCAGTCCTTCTAAAGCCTTTATCCTCAACTGTTGTTTAATTTGCTCATACTCCCTATCGTTCTTCTTTGTTTAGTTTGCTGTTTCTACCAAAATGCATGTTCGCAAGAACCGTAAGTTCTAAGTTTTACTTGTAAAACCAAATTCCTTATTCATACCATGCACATTACTCAATACTCCCTATATGTATGCTTGTCTTGTTGATCTATAATGCAGTGTGTGGTGAAGCAGCCCACGTTTGCACCTTGTCATCTCCTGTTTTATCTTACTGATGTGGCTGATGATATGAACAACATGCCATGCACATTAACCAAAATAGATACAATGATTTTCTTTGCCCTTCATCTATGCTTGTTATGTTGACATGGTAATCAAGTAGTGTGGTGAAGCTCCCCTCATTATGAACAACTAGCAGGTGCACCCGCGCATTCGCGCGGCTAGAAGTGGATATATATTTTCAAATTTATAGTTTTCAACATTTAATGTTAGGAAATTTATTTTGTTGTGTATTAAACACGTCCTTATTAATCTGTGTATCTTCTTTTGGTCATATTTATTTATTGAAATTTCAAGTGTATTTAATTTAAGATTTGAATATTTAATGTGAGTAAGTTCATATATTTTCTATTGGGCAACTATGTATTCATTTATTCAGCTTCATATATGGTCATATTTATTTTCTATTTTCTCCATCTATTATTCAATTTACCAAATCATATACCAGATAGACCCATGTTCTAACTTTCAAGAGAAACATTTAAAATTCCTCAAATTTTTGTCACTCGGTTCTCACAATTGTGAACCTGATTAATGTTCTTTTGTATAGCATGATGTTTCCCCGACTTTGTGCAGCCCACATTTTTCTTATGGGTATGTGCAGCCCGGTATGAAGCCTAGCTAGATATAGGTCAACAGGATGCGATGGAGGCCCATTTTGACGCGTATCATTTCTTGAAAGTAGAACACTGGTGCATAGAGCATACTACCATTTCCTGTCAAAAAAAAGCATACCACCCTTTTCGTCTCGGTCGATCCCCTTCAGGTAGCTCATCCACATGCATGGATGCGCCATCACTTGTGATTGGCAGCTGGGCAAGGAAGATGTTGCTAGCATTCATGAAAATAATCCCAAGATATCATGGTTGTACTTCTCTTATTTTCTTCAAAATTTTCTTTATGTGGTTACTAAATGTGAACCCTAATTGTTGTGACCTTAATTGGGGAAAGCAGCAATGGCATACTTCCGCGGATGTAGTGTTGCTCTTTTCTCCCAAAGCCTAGACTAATAGTGTTTCTCTTTTGTACCTTTGACATTCTTGATCGCAAGAGTTTTGCCATAATATATATCTCAACATAAAATATTAGAAGCAAGGTTGAGCTATTCAAATGATATCAAAAAATGCAAATGCATACATGAATAATTGCATGCGAATATCACCCAGGGTTGATGTTGTTGATGTCGTGACTTCAGATTGTTGGATGTTTGTTGGTGCCTTCGATCGTCTCAGTGTCTCCGGCATATATTCGATGCAAGTTGCTGGAGTTATTCCATTCCTTTGATTTGTCGGCGTCTTGTGTGTTTGATAAATGCGCCCATCTTTATAAAAAAGCTATTGAAGAAGTGCGTCCTGGATCAAACCCAAGAGTTTTATCATGAATGTCTTCTTGTAAAATTATGGTTGAATTATTATGTGATATATAGCACATATGCCCATGTGTTACAACGGGTAATCTGAGATATAGACTTGATTTGGCCGAAAAACATTGATCAAAGTACCTGTACAAATTTCATAGAAATTTTGTTAAGACATATTCAGCAAGGCATATAATATTCACATCTTAATCTTATATCAAAAAACACGGAGGTAACAAACTATTTTAACTGTGGATAAAACTACAATATATCAGCCTAATTTAGTGTATACTCATTGCTCCAAAAAAAATTAGATAGTTACCTCACAGAAGTTGCCTTCCAATATGAATTCTGCACCTATATATTTCATCTTTCTAAGCCTTAATTTGGATCAACATTCAATCGTCAACCATCCTTGTCTCAACCCTTTTCACATTTAATTTAGAACTATAAAAACTGCTAGTAAGAAATCCACACATTCAATCTTGCAAGGTTAGGGCGCGACCTGAAATTTTATGCGAATGGTTTTTGTGAAATTCAAGCAGCTAAGGATTAACAAAAAAAAACCATGTCTTACATTACGAGCAATCATAATTAATATACACTAAAATTAGTTAATACCAAATTTGGCCTATATCTCATGCACATTGTTGATCAAGTTATCGATGTGCACCTTACGTACTGCCGAATCGCATTTGGTCATGCACGCATACACATCCATCCAGCTCTTGCCAACAATAATGAAAATCTCTGAAGCCCATGTCTTGCTCGTCATAGTCGCGGCTTCTTTTCTCCGATGACACCCAGTTTCATGCCTACATCAAAAATAAAAAGTGCCATGACTTACATTACGAGCAATCATAATTAATATACAATGAAATTAGTTAATACCAAACTCTTGCAAGTGGCCTATCTCTCATGCACATTACCGATCAACTTATCATGGTGCAACTTATGTACTTCTGCCAAATCCCATTTGATCATGCACGCATACACATCCATCCAGCTTCTTACCAACAATAAGGAAAATCTCTGAATCCCATGCCCCACTCTTCATCTGCGCGCCTTCTTTTTTCGACAATCCCCGGTTTCTTGCGTGACAGTCAATTGAAACTCTGAATGTTATAACATGTAGAGTTCGTTCCACAGGCAATGGATAGCATCGGGGATCTTTGCCGACGATTTATACATAGAGCAATGATGACAGCCACATGCCCTTGTGATGCAAGGTGAAGCATGTGTGCCTGACGCGAGATAGGAAATAAGCGCACCAACGATTATCTGCGTCTGCTGCCCATAATCCTAATTTAATTTTTGGGAATTTGCAATTGAGCAATCAAGCGGGGAGCAGTCAATGCATGCGTCCATGTAGAACTGGAACCATGGATCGTGCATGTAGAATTGGATTCCATCTATATGCATGCTAGCATGTCCCAAACATCCACGATTTTTGTTTCGCCTTTGGATCACACTGGAATTATTGGTTTAGCATTATGCGTCGGTGATCATGATATCCTCCCTTCTAATCCTCATCTCCATCAAGCACAACGGCAGCGACCTACTCGGTGACGGTAGATCCTCATCGGCGACTACGCGCACAAAGGCTCCAATACGTTCGTATGTGCCTGTGTGTTTCTTGTGAGAGCTGAGCACCGGCAACGGAGATAGGCACATCCATGCGCCTTGCACCGGGTGGCCGGCTGGCGTGCGCCTTGCTAAGATAGAGATTCCGCCATGATGCTATATGTACGATCGGCCCTATCTTGCTGATGGTTTGTCTTGTTAGGATTCTTTTTTTAAGGGAGCTATGTTAGGATTCTGCAGAAAGATCGTGTGTGATACTGTTTTTTAGTTTCCTTGTTTTCTTGGTCGTGCGTGTAACTTTTTTTTAGTTTCCTTCTATTTTATTGCTAGGGAGGACATAAGAAGCGGGTCTCTATTTTTTTACGTGTAGTATTTGCCTAATCCTCACCGTTGATACATCTTAGTTTTTAGAGCGTTAAATCATCACCGTTCTTTTTCTATCGTTTTAAGTATATAATAGAAGATAGATGCCAAATTATGCTATTGATATTTTGAACTTACTCTTTATTTTCTAATTTGAAATTGGATGGAATTGACAGCACATTTATCATCTTTGTTTATACACGTGAAAAACCTGTCATCTCTCTGCTATGTTTCAGGGTGATATGCCTGATGGCATGCACAAGTCTGCTGAAGGCTGTGAGACAAACCCAACATATATTGCAGCAAAGAAGGCAAAACATCTTGAAGATAGCGAGACAACCCGAAGTCTTGTCTTGATGCAGTGTTCAAGTTACTTGAGACTAGCAGTCAGACAAGCTCACAGAATTTGTTGTCTGAAACAGTTCGACTTCTTCAGTCCCCAGTTCTAGCAGAAAGGCATTCTGCAACTCAACTTCGACTTGAAGTCCTATCTCTAAGAAATATTGCGGAAAACACCAATGAGAACCTCATCGCTCAACAGCTACACCTGGAAGCTATGACCTACATGCTAGGCCGGTATCATAGCCTTGCTCGGCTGACTTCTTGTGGCAGTTCCTCGCATAAGGCTAACCTTTCTTGAACTGTCTTGGAAGTGGTCTCGGTTCAGTATTATTTTTACGCTGCAATGGTGCCCGATTTTTGTAATCTGCTTCTTTGTTGCGCTTTATGATTACCGTGGCGAACTTCGATGCCGATGGATGTAATATACCATAAATCCTTTATTGTATAGTGTAGGTTTATTCTTAGTTACTATGTCGTAATTTCTTTATTGTATAGAGTAGGTTTGTTCTTAATTCCTACTAGTTACTGCCATCATTCGCTATCTAAAAAAAATCAGATGTAGTCGACCGGGCCAAAACATTCGCCTCTAACGGGCCTGGTTTTTAGTTGGCCACAATTGGGCAGGCCTGCATCTTTCTTGGGCCCGAACGATTGGGGCCTTCACACACCACAACTTACACCGGCCTATATTTTAGTTGGGCCTTTTGTGGACCCAGCGCTTAGTTTGGCCCAGGTAGCGTTGGACCATTAACATGCTGAATATTGTACTGGCCTGTTACGGCCAGATGAAACCATGGGCCTTTAGCAGGCCGAAATGCATGTTGGGCCTCAATTTTCACTAGTCATCGACGGACCTTCAGCACGTTGAAATGTAGACTGGGCCTTTTTTGGCCCAGTTATATCACGGATAGTTACCAGGCTGAAACATATCTCGGGCCTTAGTTGGCCCACTGATATCATGTGCCTTTAAGAGAACGAAAGCTTAGTATAGACATCAACGGGCCGAATTATGCGACAGGCCTTTAACAGGCCCAAAGTCACGTTGGGCTTAATTGTTCCCAACTTTATCACGGGCCGTTAGTGGGCCCGATGTCCCGTCGGACCATATATGGCCCATGGGCAGCATGGGCCATTCCCAGGCCGAAAGTCACACCGGGCTGAAATGGGCCCATGTCTACATCGGGCCTCTAACAGGCCGAAAGTCACTGGGCTGTAATTGGGCCCAAATATTCGGCGAACAATTAACGGGCCAGATCTGGCTTCGGGCCGTAAATGGGCCCAAATATTCGACGAACAATTAACGGGCCGGATCTGGCTTCGTGTTGTAAATGGGCCTTTATTAAGCAGGCCGTTATTGGGCTGGCCCACTAGTACGTGACTAAGTACTATGGGCCTTTGTCTGGGCTAGCCTTTCTAACCTATATGGGCCTCTGTTGGGCCCAGCCACATGTCGACGTATCATAGACATGTCTCCTCCAATGGACGGGGACATCTGGCCCACTGACGAGCTGACAGGTGTTCCCTCCGGCCAATCAGAATTTTACACATGGAAATTTCCCAAAACGGGTTATCGGATCCAAAACCGGACCCGATAGCTTAACGGTGTTCCGTTACGGTGGATGCCATGTGTCGGTCACCCTTGACGAAAGCACTTCTGTGACGCGTGATTTATCGTCATGGAAGTGAACACTTCCATGATGATAATTTTGGTAATGTCATGGAACACTTCTACGACAGCACAAGTATGACTATCTTGATTCTGTCATAAAATCGTCATGGATGTACATGCATGACAAAAAATGCGCCCTACTGTGACAAACACGTATCATCATTGAAGTGTATTTTTTTGTAGTGTAGACATGCAAAAACTATCAGGTACTAAGTTCATGATAAATTCAAAGTTCAATTAATCATATTACTTAAGAACTCCCACTTAGATTGACATCCCTCTAGTCATCTAAATGATCACGTGATCCATATCAACTAAACCATGTCCGATCATCACGTGAGATGGACTAGCTTTCAATGGTGAACATCACCATGTTGATCATATCTACTATATGATTCAAGTTCGACCTTTCGGTCTCATTGTTCCGAGGCCATATCTGCATATGCTAGGCTCGTCAAGTTTAACCTGACTATTCTGCGCGTGCAAAACTGGCTTGCACCCGTTGTATGTGAACGTAGAGCTTATCACACTCGATCATCACATGGTGTCTCGGCACGACGAACTGTAGCAACGGTGCATACTCAGGGAGAACACTTATACCTTGAAATTTTAGTGAGGGATCATCTTATAATGCTACCGCCATACTAAGCAAAATAAGATGCATAAAAGATAAACATCACATGCATTCAAAATATGTGACATGATATGGCCATCATCATATTGTGCCTTTGATCTCCATCTCCAAAGCACCGTCATGATCTCCATCATCACCGGCTTGACACCTTGATCTCCATGGTAGCATCGTTGCCGTCTCGCCAACTATTGCTTCTACGACTATCGCTACCGCTTAGTGATAAAGTAAAGCAACTAGATGGCGATTGCATTTCATACAATAAAGCGACAACCATAAGGCTCCGGCCAGTTGACGATAACGGTTACAAAACATGATCATCTCATACAACAATTTATATCTCATCACGTCTTGACCATATTACATCACAACATGCCCTGCAAAAACAAGTTAGACGTCCTCTACTTTGTTGTTGCAAGTTTTACGTGGCTACTACAGGCTTCTAGCAAGAACCGTTCTTACCTACGCATCAAAACCACAATGATTTTTCATCAAGTGTGTTGTTTTAACCTTCAACAAGGATCAGCCGTAGCAAAACTTGATTCAACTAAAGTTGGAGAAACAGACACCCGCCAGCCACCTGTGTGCTAAGCACGTCGGTAGAACCAGTCTCATGAACGCTGTCATGTAATGTCGGTCCAGGCCGCTTCATCCAACAATACCGCCGAATCAAAGTAAGACATTGGTGGTAAGCAGTATGACTATTATCGCCCACAACTCATTGTGTTCTACTCATGCATATAACATCTACGCATAGACCTGGCTCGGATGCCACTGTTGGGGAACGTAGTAATTCAAAAAAATTCCTACGATCATGCAAGATCTATCTAGGAGATGCATAGCAACGAATGGGGAGAGTGTGTCCACGTACCCTCGTAGACCGAAAGCGGAAGCGTTTAGTAACGCGGTTGATGTAATCAAATGTCTTCACGATCCAACCGATCCAAGCACCGAACGCATGGAACCTCCGTGTTCAGCACACGTTCAGCACGATGACGTCCCTTGAGCTCTTGATCTAGTTGAGGTCGAGGGAGAGTTCCGTCAGCACGACGGCGTGGCAACAGTGATGATGAAGTTACTGGCGCAGGGCTTCGCCTAAACACTACGACGATATGACCGAGGTGGTAAACTGTGGAGGGGGGCACCACACACGGCTAAGACAATTGATCTTGTGTCTTCTAGGGTGTCCCCCTGCCTCCGTATATAAAGGAGGAGAGGGGGAGGCCGGCCGGCCCCTATAGGGCGCGCGAAGAGTGAGGAGTCCTACTAGGACTCCATGTCCTAGTAGGATTCCACTTGGTGGAAGGGGGAAGAAGGAAGGGAGAGGGAGAGGGAAAGGGGGCCGCACCCCATCCCCTAGTCCTATTCGGACTCCCCAAGGGGGGGCGCAACCTCCTCGTGGCCTGCCCTCTCTCTCCCCTAAGGCTCATGTTGGCCCACTACTTCCCTGGGGGGTTCCGTAACCCCTTCGGCACTCCGTTTTTACCCTGTTCCTCTCGGAACTCTTCCGGTGTCCGAATAACATCGTCCAATATATCACTCTTTATGTCTCGACCATTTCGAGACTCCTCGTCATGTCAGTGATCTCATCCGGGACTCCGAAAAACTTCGGTCATCAAATTACATAACTCATAATACAAATCGTCATCGAACGTTAAGCGTGCGGACCCTACGGGTTCGAGAACTATGTAGACATGACCGAGACACATCTCCAATCAATAACAAATACCGGAACCTGGATGCTCATATTGGCTCCTACATATTCTATGAAGATCTTTATCGGTCAAAACGCATAACAACATACGTCATTCCCTTTGTCATCGGTATGTTACTTGCCCGAGATTCGATCGTCGGTATCATCATACCTAGTTCAATCTCGTTACCGGCAAGTCTCTTTACTCGTTCCATAATGCATCATCCCGTAAGTAACTCATTAGTCACATTCCTTGCAAGGCTTATAGTGATGTGCATTATCGAGAGGGCCCAGAGATACCTCCCCGATACTTGGAGTGACAAATCTTAATCTTGATCTATGCCATCTCAACAAACACCCACTACTAGGGAAAACCTTATACACAGAAATTTAGCAGTAGCGCGTGTCAAAAATGGGCACTAGTGCTAAATAGTAGTAGCGCACATGCGAAAACCGCGCTATAGATACAACAGTAGCAGTAGCATGTGCACATGAAAAAGCGCTACCACTAATATTCCCATTGCTAAAATGATAGGCTACACATAGCAGTAGCGGTCTTGAGAGAAGCGCGCTACCGCTAGGACATAAGTAGCAGCCCGTTTCGCATGGAGAGCGCTACTGCTAATGGAAATAAAATAAAATGAAATAAATTGAAAAGTAAATGAAAAATAAAGAAATAGAAAAAGGAGAAAGGAAAAAATAAAATGTAGAGCAAAGTAAATGAAAAAGCGAAAAAAGGAGAAAGGCGTAGCAGTAGCGTTTGTTTGTAAGAGGCGCTATAGCTAACGTAGCTGCATCACATTTCCTAGACCCCCGCTGTAGAAACAGAAAAGGAAATAAGAAATTTAAAGGAAATTACATAGCTATAGCAGTAGCGCATTTTGTGAAAATCGCTATAGCTAACTTAGCTATAGCGCGTTTGGTGAAAAGCGCTACCGCTAAGTTTGACTTAACCAAAAAACCGTTTCCCCCCGGCCACCACTTCTCCCCCAAATCCCTCGACCCACCCTGCCACCATCTGCCCGATTCGCCGTCGCCCCACTTCCCCACCGTCTCCTGCCGACGTCGACGCCTCCGGAGCCACCAGAGCCGCGCGCCGTCGACGCCACCGGAGCCGCCCCACCAACACCACCGGAGCCGCGCGGCCTCATCAACACCACCGGAGCCGCAGTCAACGCCACCGGATCCTCCCTCGCCACAACTGCCTCGCTCGCCGTCACCGGAGACGCCCTGACTCCCTCGCCACCACTGCCTCCCGCGCCACCACCAGAGCCATCCTCTGTAAGCCCCCACCCGTCCTCTCTTTCTCTCTCTAAATTAGTTAGGTTAATTTAGTTAGGAAAATAATTTAGTTAGGTTAATTTAGTTAGGAAAATAATTTAGATAGGGCTTTGACAGAGACGCCCCTGCCTCCCTCGCCGTAGGAAAAAAATTGTACATGCTTAACTAAGGCTTTGACAATGATGCCCCTGCCTCCCTTGCCACATCTGCCTCCATCTATATTTGGTTTTTGAGTTGAGTTTCAGAGAGCATGAGATTTGTGTAGATTTTCTTGAAGTGCCAAACACTAGGAGATGCAAATTTGAAGTGGTCATGATATATGACAAATCCTCAGTTGTGTTTGCCCATTGATCATAATCGACATTGAAGTGGTTCGATTGTGCCCAAGTGGCCTTTTGTTGTTTACAGGGAATGAAGCCGAGTGGCCAATGTTTTGCCGAAATGTTGATTCATTTCCATTCCGGCAAAATTCAGGTTCTCGATTTGTCCACTTTTTAGCAAAGGTCATGCCGAAATTGGCAGATGAATTTTTGAGCCTTGCCGACGAGACTGAGACTGGCGCTGAGGCTGAGACCGGCATCAAGACCGGCGCTCAGACTGAGACCGGCGCCGAGACTAGCGGAGCCGGTGTAGACCGGAAGCAAAGAGGAAACGGCTTCCTAACAAGCTAAGGACTACTAGACTGGTGGTCACGGAGGTGGACAACGACAATTTTGAGCCAAAAGCGCCCCAGGAAGCGCGCGCGTGCTATGGCAATCAAATAGGCTGCATCGTACGGACAACTGCCACCAGCAACGATCAGAAACTACAGAAGATAGATAATATGAGGACCTCCCTCCTAAAGAAGTCTCACCAGATATTCTTGTTCCTGGGCCGGAATGAAAAGGATTATAAAGATCCAGATAAGGACCCGGCAATGAAGAAGATAAACAAACACGCCATGACCAAGTTTAGCGACGCGTTGGCCGGCTGAAAAATAAGGGTGAAGGCAAGGATCATCGACAAGAAGGAACCCTACTCCAAGATTGTAAAGGATAATCCGACAATCACAGAAGAGTAGTTTCAAATATTTAAGGCGGCTTGCGAGGCCGAAGCTGCCAAAAAAAGTCTAAGTACATGAAGGGGCTTCAACAGAGGAACATTGGGAGCCACCACCTCGGAAGCCGTGGTTACGGAGGGAAGAGGTCCAAATGGGCCAACGAGGATGCGAAATCCGCGAGTCTGGGCATCCCAGACCCCTTGGCGGAATTCACCGTCCCACAGGAGCGTGACGTCCTCAGGGCCCGGCACAGTTGGGCCCAGTGAAGAAGGTTTTTCGAGACGAACGCGGTCACGATGGAGTTCATCAGACTGCTGGTAATTTTACTTCTTGATCAATTCGACTGCATGTTAGTCATATTTGTAAACAATCCTTGTGCCTTTTGTAGAGATAGCAACACAGGATTGCGGCCGAAAGCAACTCGCCGTCTGAGGCGTTAGCGAGGCCCAAGTGGGATACTCCATTCAACCGGGTGTTGAACATATTGAAATGACTCCCGGTGGATACTCGACCGTCATATGGATGCGTGCACGGTGTTGGAGACGGCGCCACATGGAAGAAGTACTACAGTGAGACCAAGGAGGAGAGGAAGGAAAGACGGAGGTAAACTGAAGAAAACATCGACAAGAAGGTTGAGATTGCGGTTGAGAAGAAATCATCTCAGATAGTCGCAACAGCGGTAGCTGCCGCAAAACAGATGGTTGTAGATATGTCCATTTCCTTGGTTCTGGCCGTTTTTAATTGGACCAGGCAAAATCCAGAAAAAATGCAGCAGACTTTCCCCTTGCTGACTACTTGGGGAGCAGCTTGACTAGCGTTGCACCAACACCTGCAGCTGCACCTGCTCCCACACCGGCTCCCGCACCTGCTCCCGCACCGAACGTGCTCGGCGGTGCTTCATCTTTGGCTGAGCTCGACGCCCTCACGGTATCTGTCACATCGGCCCCTTCAATAAATGTATAATCTCCAGTTTTCGTTGCCTTTCGGATGTCGCACGTCGCAGACTTTTCTTTGCAGTCCGACGAAACCCCGTGCACCATATTGTACACCATCAGCGAATAGAAGGTGGATGTGGGGAAGGCGACGATAATGAAGATGAAGGAACCATTGTTCCACAGCCGGCCGATCCCACCGAACGTCTTCAATGTTTCCGTGGCCAGTGTCAAATCGGGCCATGAGAATTTGCCTCCTCTGGTACTAGGGGGAATGACAACAAGACCCCGCGGTGGCTTGGTGATTGTTGCAATGGGCGGGTCCTGTTGTGGCCAAAGAGTCTGCTTCGTCTGGAGGCGTCCGGGTGCACACCCACGAGCACGCAGCCTCAGCAAGGTATGAACATCAACACCCCACCTACCCAATTAGCGTCGGGTGTCGGGTTGGGTGATAGCGGACGGGGTAAGGAAGAGGCTCCATTAGTCGTTGATGACGTCGCCATGGACGAGGATGATGATGGCAGCTAAATTCGGCGATGCCCATATTCTGCAATGGGCAAAGAACGTAGGAGATATCGAGGATCATCGACTTCGAGCTGAGTTCTATAGCATCCAGCGCGAACTTGCCTAAATCATCATGAAGGAGGTCGTCGGAAAAACAGGGATGTTCTACGAAGAAGGACAAATGTCACGCGAAGACGTCCGAACATGGGTAGCCTCTCAGCGTCACGACCTGAAGCCTTTCACTAGGCTCGGGGACTATCTCCCTGACTTGGATGGATGGCATGACATGTTGGAGTAATTGTCGATATATGACAATGTGTCCGTTTAGTCCATACTTCCTGTATGACGAAACTTTGAGTTATGCATGACGAAACTTTATTTGTGATGTAATTAAACCATCCTCCTCGACTAGCGACGATCACTCTAGTTAGGGAATTTTTGGTATGATCAACTTTGTTATTTATGCTTATGATATGTTGCTTCTATTTTTGCCAAGTCTATCTCTTTCTGTTGCTCAACTATATATGTTGCATATCATCGACTCATGTGACGATGCAGATGCATAGATCATCGATGGCGAAGAAGTGCTACGCCAGGAGTATATATACAACGAGTGGCGGAGTGTCGTGCCCAGTGTACCGGTTTCCGGTTCCGAGCGACGAGCAGTAGTTAGTTTAGGTTCACGCTAATGCGAGAGAGGGATATGAACTCATGTACTGCATAGTTCCGCTCTCACTTAAAGTGATAGCTCTTCTCGCGTATATCATTGTTTAGATGGATGACGATGTAGTTGCAATTGCAAGTAATCGAGACTTGTAGCGCTATTTTCGAGATGATGACGAGATACTACTTTGTGTTGGATGATGATTATGATGAGACTATTTGTATGTATATGCTATGATTACATTTGTGGCCTCGCGGCCATTTGTATGTGTATCATGATGACATTTGTATCTGCTAAAGATTCTTGTATAAAGCCTGTTCAAATGCAAAACAAATATGCAGAAAGAAAACAAAAACTACTAAAATTAGCAGTAGCGAGTGGAGAAAGTTAGCAACAGCGTGATAGTAGCAGTAGTGCGTCCAGCCCAAGCACGCTAGAGCTATTAGCAGTAGCGAGCTTGCACGAAGCACGCTGCTGCTACACATGTATACCAACAGCGCGGGAACCCATGCGCTGCTGCTAAGTGCTAGCTGTAGCGCCTTATTAGTAGCGCCGGTCCCCGCGCTACTAATGTGCCTAAAACCCATGCTGCTGCTAGGATTTTCCCTAGTAGTGACCATTGGAGACACCTATAGAGTATCTTTATAATCATCCAGTTACGTCGTGACGTTTGATAACACACAAAGTGTTCCTCCAGTATTTGGGAGTTGCATAATCTCATAGTCAGAGGAATATGTATAAGTCATGAAGAAAGCAATAGCAATAAAACTAAATGATCATAATGCTAAGCTAACGAATGGGTCTTGTCCATCACATCATTCTCTAATGATGTGATCTCGTTCATGAAATGACAACACATGTTTATGGTTAGGAAACTTAACCATCTTTGATTAACGATCTAGTCAAGTAGAGGCATACTAGGGACACTCTATTTGTCTATGTATTCACACATGTACTGAGTTTCCGTTTAATACAATTCTAGCATGAATAATAAACATTTATCTTGATATAAGGAAATATAAATAACAACTTTATTATTGCCTCTAGGGCATATTTCCTTCAGCCCTTTTAAAGGGAGATGCGCTAGTGCTACATGTGTATCTGTAGTGCGGTTTTCCTGCACGCGCTACTACTATGTAGCACTAGCGCCCTTTTTAAACAAGCGCTACTGCTAAAGTTTTGTGTATAAGGTTTTCCCCAGTAGTGAGGGGGGCCAACACAATCTATCCCTTTGACCCAACATACGAGAAGTGTTTAACCATGATGGTTTTCTACTGCTATGCGTGCCATGTTAGACCAAATAAAGTTTGAGCGCATGTGTTGGACGACACACCCCCCCCCCCCCCCCCGCCTCCTCGAAGTTGGGGAACCGCCATCGTACGTATTGAACCTGGCTTGGGGCCAGGTGCGGTGTTTGGTTTGTAATGTAGTTCCTGCCCCATCGAAGTTGTGCATTCAAGATTTGAACACATCACACACCAGCCTACCCATACATATTTTTGGGCCGCATGCAGTGTATAGGGGGTCTTCTGATCGACCACGTCTCCCTTGTGCGTTTTTTTTTGTGACGACACGCATATTTGTGGGCTCCCCGAGTGTATATATATGATCCCTTTGACCGATAACGATGGGTATGTGTCGTCCATGAATGGATTCCTCCTAGTTCTCGTGTTAGGGCCGGTCACTGTCACATGTCGTTCAACCGAAGCTCGAGCTCATGCGTTGTCAGGATTCCCTCCCACATGCTTGGATTGCTGGGTTCGACCTACACCGTATTGATGACCCACAAGTATGGGGGATCTATCGAAGTCCTTTTGATAAGTAAGAGTGTCGAACCCAGCGAGGAGAAGAAGGAAATGACAAGTGGTTTTCAGCAAGGTATTCTTTGCAAGCACTAAAATTATTGATAACAAATAGTTTTGTGATAAGATAATTCGTAACGGGTAACAAGTAACAAGTGTAACTAAGGTGCAACAAGGTGGCCCAATCCTTTTAGTAGCAAAGGACAAGCCTAGACGAACTATTATATAAAGCAAAATGCTCCCAAGGACACATGGGAATTACTGTGGAGCTAGTTTTCATCATGCCCATATGATTCGCGTTCGTTACTTTGATAATTTGATATGTGGGTGGACCGGTGCTTGGGTGTTGTCCTTACTTGGACAAGCCTCCCACTTATGATTAACCCCTCTCGCAAGCATCCACAACTATGAAAGAAGAATTAAGATAAATCTAACCATAGCATGAAACATATGGATCCAAATCAGCCTCTTATGAAGCAATGTATAAACTAAGGTTTAAGCTTCTGTCACTCTAGCAACCCATCATCTAGTTAATACTCCCAATGCCTTCCCCTACTCCCAAATAATGGTGAAGTTTCATGTAGTTGATTTCACATAACACCACTAGAGGAAAGACAAGATACATCTTATCAAAATATCGAACGAATACCAAATTCACATGATTACTTATAACAAGACTTCTCCCATGTCCTCAGGAACAAACGTAACTACTCACAAGGAATATTCATGTTCATAATCAGAGGAGTAATAAATATCATTAAGGATCTGAACATATGATCTTCCACAGAATAAACCAACTAGCATCAACTACAAGGAGTAATCAACACTACTATCAACCCACAGGTACCAATCTAAGGTTCTGAGACAAAGATCTGATACAAGAGATGAACTAGGGTTTGAGAGGAGATGGTGCTGGTGAAGATGTTGATGTAGATTGACCCCCTCTCAATGAGAGGATCGTTGCTGATGACGATGTCTTTGATTTCCCCCTCCGGGAGGGAAGTTTCCTCGGCAGAACAGCTCCGCCAGAGCCCTAGATTGCTTCTGCCCAGGTTCCACCTCGAGACGGCGGCGCTTCGTCCCGAAAGCTTCCTTATGATTTTTTCCAGGTCAAAACCCTCCATATAGCAGAAGATGGGCACCAGAGACGTGACAGGTGGCCCACAAGCCCTAGGGGCAGCCCCCCCAGGCTTGTGGCCACCTAGTGGGTCCCCTCTAGTATTTTCTTCACTCAATGTTTTTTATATATTCCAGAATAATTCTTCGTAATTTTTTAGGACTTTCGGAGTTGTGCAGAATAGATCTCTCAGATTTTCTCCATTCCGGTCCAGAATTCTAGCTGCTGGCATTCTCCTCTTCACCTTGCAGAATAGGCCTCGGAACACTGGAGACCGAAAGGTCGAACATGAGTCATATAGTATATATGATCAACATAGAGATGTTCACCATTGATGACTACCCCATCTCACGTGATGATCGGACATGGGTTAGTTGATTTCGATTATGTATCACTTAGATAAACTTGATGTATGTTTATTTAAGTGGGAGTTCATTAGTAATTTGATTAATTGAACTTAATTTATCATGAACTTAGTCTTGATCGTTTTGCATATCTATGTTGTACATCAATAGCTCGCGATATAGCTCCTATATTTTTTTGATATGTTCCTAGAGAAAACTAAGTTGAAACATGATAGTAGCAATGATGCGGACTGGGTCCGTGATCTGAGGATTATCCTCGTTGCTGCACAGAAGAATTATGTCCTTGATGCATCGCTAGGTGACAAACCTGTTGCAGGAGCAGATGCAGACGTTATGAACGTTTTGCAAGCTCGATATGATGAATACTTGCTAGTTTAGTGCGCCTTGATTTACGGCTTAGAACTGGGACTTCAAAAACGTTTTGAACGCCACAGAGCATATGAGATGTTCCAGGAGCTGAAAATTGGTATTTCAGATTCATGACCATGTCAAGAGGTATGAGACCTCTGATAAGTACTTTACCTACAATATGGAGGAGAATAACTCAGCTAGTGAGCATGTGCTCAGAATGTGTGGGTACTACAATCGCTTGAATCAAGTGGGAGTTAATCTTCCAGCTAAGATAGTGATTGACAAAGTTCTCTAGTCACTATCACCAAGCTACTAGAACTTTGTAATGAACTATAATACGCACGGGATGACAAAAATGATTCCCAAGCTCTTCGCGATGCTGAAATAGGCGACCAGTAGTTTCAAGAAAAAAGGGCGAGGGAAAGAAAGGGAACTTCAAGAAGAATGGCAAGCTAGGCGACACTCCCATGAAGAAGCCCAAAGCTGGACCCAAACCTGAAAGTGAGTGCTTCTACTGCAAAAGAAATGATCACTAGAAGTGGAACTGCCCCAAATACTTGGCGGATAAGAAGGATGGCAAAGTGAGCAAAGGTATATTTGATATACATGTTATTGATGTGTACTTTAGTAGTGTTCGTAGTAACCCCTAGGTATTTGATACCGGTTCAGTTGCTAAGATTAGTAACTCGAAATAGGAGTTGCAGAGACTAGTTAAAAGCGAGGTGACGATGTGTGTTGGAAATGATTCCAAGGTTGATATGATCACCATCGCACACTCCCTCTACCTTCGGGATTAGTGTTGAATCTAAATAAATGTTATTTGGTGTTTGCGTTGAGCATGAATATGATTAGATCATGTTTATTGCAATATATTTATTCATTTAAGTCAGAGAACAATTGATGTTCTGTTTACATGAATAAAACCTTCTATGGTCATACACTCAATCTGAATGGTTTATTGAATCTTGTTCATAGTGATACACATATTCATAATAGTGATGCCAAAAGATGCAAAGTTGATAATGATATTGCAACATATTTGTGGCACTGCTATTTAGGTCACATTGGTGTAAAGCGCATGAAGAAACTCCATGCAGATGGACTTTTGGAATCACTTGGTTATGAATCATTTGATGCTTGCGAACCATGCCTCATGGGCAAGATTACTAAGACTCCGTTCTCCGGAACAATAGAGCGAGCAACTGACTTATTGGAAATAATACATACCGATGTATGCGGTCCGATGAGTGTTGAGGCTCGCGGCGGGTATCGTTATTTTCTGACCTTCACAGATGATTTGAGCAGATGTGGGTGTATCTACTTAATGAAACACAAGTCTGAAACATTTGAGAAGTTCAAAGAATTTCAGAGTGAAGTGGAGAATCATCGTAACAAGAAAATAAAGTTTCTATGATCTGACTGTGGAGGCGAATATTTGAGTTACGACTTTGGCCTTCATTTAAAACAATGTGGAATAGTTAAACAACTCATGCCTCCTGGAACACCACAACATAATAGTGTGTCTGAATGTCGTAACCGTACTTTATTAGAATATGGTGCGATCTATGATGTCTCTTATCGATTTACCACTATCGTTTTGGGGTTATGCATTAGAGACATCTGCATTCACGTTAAATAGGGCACCGTCTAAATCTGTTGAGACGACACCGTATGAACTGTGGTTTGGCAAGAAACCTAAGTTTTCGTTTCTTAAAGTTTGGGGATGCGACGCTTATGTAAAAAAGGCTTCAGCTTGATAAGCTCGAACCTAAATCGGAGAAGTGCGTCTTCATAGGATACCCTAAGGAAACAATTGGGTACACCTTCTACCACAGATCCGAAGGCAAGATCTTTGTTGCTAAGAATGGGTCCTTTCTAGAGAAGGAGTTTCTCTCGAAAGAAGTGAGTGGGAGGAAAGTAGAACTTGATGAGGTAATTGTACCTTCTCTTGAATTGGAGAGTAGCACATCACAGAAAACCGTTCCCGTGATGCCTACACCAACTAGAGAGGAAGCTAATGATGATGATCATGAAACTTCAGATCAAGTTACTACTGGACTTCGTAGGTCGAACAGAGCACGTGTCACACCAAAGTTGTATGGTAATCCTGTCCTGGAAGTCATGTTATTAGACCATGGCGAACCTACGAACTATAAAGAAGCTATGATCAGCCTAGATTCTGATAAATGGCTTGAGGCCATGAAATCTGAGATAGGATCCATATATGAGAACAAAGTGTGGACTTTGGTGGATTTGCCCAACGATCATCAAGCAATTGAGAATAAATGGATTTTCAAGAGGAAGACGGACGTTGATGGTAATATCACTGTCTACAAAGCTCGACTTGTCACAAAAGTGTTTTCGACAAGTTCAAGGGGTTAACTACATTGAGACTTTCTCACCCATAGCGATGCTTAAGTCCGTCCAAATCATGTTAGCAATTGCCGCATTTTATAATTATTAAATCTGGCAAATGGGTGTAAAAAACTGCATTCTTTAATGGATATTAAAGAAGAGTTGTATATGATGCAACTAGAAGTTTTTATCGATCCTAAAGGTGCTAACAAAGTGTGCAAGCTCTAGCGATCCATCTACGGAGTGGTGCAAGCATTTCGGAGTTGGAATGTACTCTTTGATGAGGTGATCAAAGCATATGGTTTTATATAGAATTAAGGTGAAGATTGTATTTAAAAGAAAGTGAGTGGGAGCTCTGTAGCATTTTTGATATTATATGTGGATGACATATTGCTGATTGGAAATGATATAGAATTTCTAGATAGCATAAAAGGATACTTGAATAATAATTTTTCAATGAAAGACCTCGGTGAACCTGCTTACATATTTGGCATCAAGATCTATAAAAAAGATCAAGACGCTTGATAAGATTTTTCAATGAGTACATACCTTGACAAGATTTTGAAGGAGTTCAAAATGGATCAGTCAAAGGAGTTCTTACCTGTATTGTAAGGTGTGAAGTTGAGTAAGACTCAAAGCCCGACCATGGCATAGGATATAGAAAGATTTTTCAATGAGTACATACCTTGACAAGATTTTGAAGGAGTTCAAAATGGATCAGTCAAAGGAGTTCTTACCTGTATTGTAAGGTGTGAAGTTGAGTAAGACTCATTCCCTATGCCTCAGCCATAAGTTCTATAAAGTATGCCATGCTATGTACCAGACCTATTGTGTACCTTGCCATGAGTTTGTCAAGGGGGTATAATAGTGATCCAGGAGTAGATCATTGGACAACGGTGAAAATTATCCTTAGAGGACTAAGGAAATATTTCTTAGTTATGCAGGTGATAAACAGTTCGTCGTAAAGGGTTACGTCGATGCAAGCTTTGACACCGATTCAGATGACTATGAGTCTCAACCTGGATACATATTGAAAGTGGGTGCAATTAGCTAAAGTAGCTCCAGGCAGAGCATTGTAGACATAGAAATTTGCAAAATACATACGGATCTGAATATGACAGAACCGTTTACTAAACTTCTCTCACAAGAAAAACATGATCACATCTTAGTAATCTTTTGGTGTTAATCACATGGCGATGTGAACTAGATTATTGACTCTAGTAAACTCTTTGGGTGTTGGTCACATAGCGATGTGAACTATGGGTGTTAATCACATGGCGATGTGAACTAGATTATTGACTCTAGTGCAAGTGGGAGACTGATGGAAATATACCTCATCATATTCAATGAGAAGGAGTTTTACAACAAAGTAATAGGGACATAGATGCCTAGAAAAAAATGGGACTACTCTCGCGGCATCAAAGTTCTGAAGTGCTTAGCACTGGCCATACCCCAAAGGGAAGCCTCATGCTTGATTTTGGCGAAGACCACAGAAGGCATGGAGGAGATTCCACGGAAGACCCGAGCATTGTGCTCGTTCCACAGCTCCCACACGACAAGCAGAAGGTGGGAGGACAAAGCATGGCACCGTCTACCAGCAGGAAGGCACAAGGAGGACCACCACTCCTTGACCGAAATTGATGGAAATATGCCCTAGAGGAAATAATGAAATGGTTATTATTATATTTCCTAAATCATGATATAGGTTTATTATTCATGCTAGAATTGTATTGACCAAAAACTTAAATACATGTGTGGATACATACACAAATACCATGTCCCTAGTGAGCCTCTACTAGCCTAGCTCATTGATCAAGGATGGTTAAGGCTTCCTAATCATAGACATGTGTTGTCATTTGATAACGGGATCACATCATTAGGAGAATGATGTGATGGACAAGACCCATCCGTTAGCTTAGCATAATGATCGTTCAGTTTTATTGCAATTGCTTCCTTCATATCGAATGCGTATTCCTTCGACTATGAGATTATGCAACTCCCGTATACTAGAGGAATACCTTGTGTTCTATCAAACGTCACAACGTAACTTGGAGATCATAAAGATGCTCTACAGGTATCTCCGAAGGTGTTTGTTGAGTTGGCATAGATCGAGATTAGGATTTGTCACTCCGAGTATCAGAGAGATATCTCTAGGGCCTCTCGGTAATACACATCATAAGCTTGCAAGCAAATGGCTAAGGAGTTAGTCACAAGGTGATGTATTACGGAATGAGTAAAGAGACTTGCCGATAACGAGATTGAACTAGGTATGAAGATACCGACGATCGAATCTTGGGCAGGTAACATACCGATGGACAAAGTGAATTACGTATGTTGTCATAACGGTTTGACCGATAAAGATCTTCGTAGAATATGTAGGAGCCAATATGGGCATCCAGGATCCTCTATTGGTTATTGACCGGAGAGGTGTCTCGGTCATGTCTACATAGTTCTCGAACCCATAGGGTCCGCACGGTTAACATTCGTTGATGATATAATGTTATATGAGTTATATGTTTTGGTGACAGAATGTTGTTCGGAGTCCCGGATGAGATCACGGACATGACGAGGAGTCTCGAAATGGTCGAGAGGTAAAGATTGATATATAGGATGATGGTATTTGGACACCGGAAGTGCTTTGGGACGTACCGGGAAGGAATCGGGTCATCAGAAGGGGTTCCGGGCACCCCACGGCAAGTTATGGGCCTTATGGGCCAAAGGAGGGGACAAACCAGCCCACAAGGGGGCTGGTGCGCCTCTCCCTTGTTTGGCCAGCCCTAGGGAAGGAAAAGGTGGAGGGCTAGTGAAAGTGCAATACATATAGGGAACTAATCAATTCTATCAAGTGCATCTCAGGTTTTGTTCCCGGAAGATATTAGTGTGGTTCAAAACTTACATATTCAAGATACTCAAAGGAAGGTGAAACAAGATGCAAAGCTTTAGACCATTCTTTGTTTTACTTTATTTTGAGTATAGGGATCCTGCACTATTAAGAGGGGATAACTGGTTCTCGCAAAAGATTTGCTCAAAATCTAGAATAAAATCTCTTAGAAAGTGTTCCTATCTCAGTGGGCCTTTTGGCCTCTATTTCTCGCCGGACGACCATCAGTCTCCGGACGTCCAGTGCTTCCCTGCTCTCCAGATGTCCGGTGCAATCTAGATGTCCGGTGCCATGTCACAGAGAGTTATTCATGGATTTCCGTTCCCTTCAGACGACCAGCTTCCGGACGTCCGGTGGTGAACGGCCATCCGGTACCACTTCACAGAGCCGAAATTAACGGAACTCTAATAGGGAAAACCTTATACACAGAACTTTAGCACTAGCGTTGGTTAAAATGCGGCGCTAGTGCTACATAGCAGTAGCACGTGCACGTGAACCGCACTACAGATATGGGTGTAGCAGTAGCGCTTCTTCTGGGAAAAGCGCTACTACTAAAATTCCCACTACTAAGGCGATAGGCTACGAATAGTAGTAGCGATCTTCAGAAAACCACGCTACCGCTAAGAATATTGTAGCAGCGCGTTTTCCGTGAAAAGCTCTACTACTAATGAAAAGAAAATATAATGGAAAACAAATAGAAAAGTAAATGAAAATGAAAGAAATAGAAAAAGGAGAAAGGAAAAAAATAATATGTAAAGAAAAATAAAAGAAAAATAAAAATAAAGGAGAAAGGCATAGCAATAGCGTCTGTCCATAACATGCGCTATAGATAATATAGCAGCAGCGCGTTTTTTAGACCCCCGCTATAGAAAGGGAAAATGAAATAAGAAACGAAAAGGAAAATAAATAGCTGTAGCAGTAGCGCGTTTTGAAAAAAGCGCTATAGCTAACTTAGCTATAGCACGTTTTTCCTACCAGCGCTACCACTACGTTTGACTTAACCCCCGCGCGGGTTCCCCCCCCCCCCCCCCCAGCCACCACTTCTCCCCCAAATCCCTCGCCCTACTTCACCGCCGTCTCCCCACTTCGCCTTCGCCACTGTCTCCTGCCGGCATCGACGCCCCCGGAGCCACCAGAACCGTGCGGCCTCATCAACGCCACCGGAGCCGCCCTCTCCACCACCGGATCCACCCTCGATGCCCTGCCTCCCTCACCGCCACTGCCTCCCTCGCTGTCGTGGATTTTTCACGACATATGTCCTAGGTTGAGGACTTGGTTGTGAGGCCAACGTATCTATATGGTAGCTTGAGAGGGGTTGGTCGGAATCGAGAGATATGGAGTTTTACCCAGGTTCAACCCCTCACAGTGGAGGTAAAAGCCTACATCCTACTTCATTGATATTGATGATGATCACGATTACAAGGGTGCTCTATCTCAGGAGCTATTGATTTGTCTGTCTAAACCTAACTTGTGAAACTTGTCCCCCTTGGGGTGCCCTGTCCCTCCTTATATAAGTTGGAGGGGCTGGTTACATGTGGAGTCATAGTAGGATTAGGACTATCTATTACAAGTGGATTCCTAGTCTTGATTCCTTTGTAAGGGAAAATTCCTTATGCCTCTCTCTTAAGCCGACCCACCATAACACGAGCCGGCCTTCCAT
Organism: Aegilops bicornis; assembly: GCA_021605145.1. NCBI lineage: Eukaryota > Viridiplantae > Streptophyta > Magnoliopsida > Poales > Poaceae > Aegilops > Aegilops bicornis. Next base: position 156,929,743 of record CM038671.1, on the reverse strand, counting down.
GAACCGCCTTCTGGGCCTCCGGGTTTTGTCACTCCTCTGACCCACCTGCCGGGTCACCAATGAGTCACCTAGTTCGGCCGGGTCATCAGTGAGTGGGAGATCCGTGCGGGTCACTTAGTGAGTTGCCAAGTCAGGGCGGGTCACTAGTGAGTCGCCAAGTCCGGCTGGTGCATATATCCAGCCGGGTCATACCACGGGGTATATCCTCGACATTATCCCTCAGTTTAATTTGGATTTACCCATGTTAAACTGATCCTGCAAAATAAACACAAGAACAAATTTGACAGGTTGTGCTCCGTGTTAAAAGTTTTTTTGAGCCGGCACCTGTTCATCCTTAAGTCCTTGTCATTTCCTTCTTGATACGTGTCGATGACCTCATAGCAAATCTCCTTTAGCAGATATGTTCAAACTTTGCCAATGCAACAAATCCAGATACTTCTTCTGAAAAATCCGGGTCAACATGCCAGCTTCATAGTCAATTTGCTGACATTGGTCTCTTGTAGAAAAAAATATTGTAAGAAATAATATATTTGAGTCGGCCTCCAAAGCTCTGACTTCACAAAATATTGGATTTGAGATGTCCTTCTGGAGCTAAACCAGCTTTTAAAAACTCCGGCTGGTTTGTTCAAAAAACTGAGAACTTGAAGATGTTCCTCCCTGATATGGATATCACCTGTAACCCCCAAGTCTTAAGAAGAGAACGTAGTGATATCTTAAGACTTGCTTTAAAATGCTGCAGCTTTAGAGAAATCCAGTTTGTTCATCTAAGCCACTAGTCATAAACTAAATATTTTTTCCTTCACATGTGTAGCCCCCAAGTGCTGGGTCATTATGCAATAATGAGCAGGGACTTTGTAGATATGATCATTTAGCCTTGTGCAGCAATGTGTAGCCCCCAAGGGCCGAATCAGTAAGATAATACTGAGCTAGGACTTTACCTGTACTTCATTAAAAATAACATCATATAATGTATCCTCCAAGTTTCAGTTTACCTTTGATAGGAGAAATTAGTAGTCCCCAAGGGCCGGCTCATCACTATGTGATCGGTCGGGTCTTCAATGAAGCGAGTTTATGATGACTTTTGCATTAGCCCCCAACTGTCATGGTGCATGCTTGCAACGACATGGGACTTGCATACTTGATATAATCTTGATTTGAATAATGTAGCCCCCAAGTGCCGGGTCGTATGCCTGCAGCGACTAAGGACTAAATAAAACCATATCAATTGTCCGGATGATGTTGTTGAAAACCTTTGGATATTCAATATTAAACCATGCTCTTTGCTGAGCCGGTATTCTTAGATAAATAAATAATAGCCATTGCTCTGAAGCGGCTTTGAAAACCTCAATCATAATATTGGTTATTGATAACCATAATAAAAATCCAGCCATGTTAGCTATTCAAGATTTGAATAATATAATCCGGTATGGAAACCTCAATCATTCAATATCAAGATGGGTGAGCGAGCTATGTTCATTGAACAGGAAGCCCCCAAATGTCTAATAAGGTGGCTGGAGGCCGGGTCAAGATGGGTGAGCGAGCTATGTTCATTGAACAGGAAGCCCTCAAATGTCCAATAAGGTGGCTGGAGGCCGGATCAAGATGGGTGATCGAGCTATGTTCATTGAACAGGAAGCCCCCAAATGTCCAATGATTTTTCTAAGAACTCAAACTTGCGAGAGACGCCCTCCTCCTGAACCGGGTTTTGAACCGGATATTGAGAGCTCAAAATTTTGTGAGAGACGGATTTCCCTTGAGCCGGATATTGAAACGAAATCTCTTCTTATAACCCAGAAACTTTCTTTTGAGCCGGAACTTTCTGATTGCTCGGAATTTTTTAATCCAGAAATTTTTTTGACGGTCTTTTAGATTTGCACCAATGTGGCAGCAGCCTCCGGGGCCGAGTTATTTACCCTCCAATGACCCGGGGTTCTTGAATCTGCTGAAACTGGCAAGATTTGTTGAGTCATGTCATTGTAGCCCTCGAGTCTTAAGACGACTCGAGGAGTTGTCTTGAGATTCTCTATACTTGACCATGATATAAACCAGTATATTGTTAAACAGTGGAACGCTCGGCGGGTTATAAATGACCCCGTATGATTTGTGTCAGTAATCCGACCGACGGTTCATCCCAGCTGGCTGTTGAAGTTAATCAAACTGCGGTGATGGCGACTTGTGCGCCTGTCCATTGAGCCATCTGGTGCAGGCGGAGGCTGATAACATATTATAGCTTGCTTCAGAGTTTTTGGAATAAATCGGGCTGGAGGAGCGGCGACTTGCATGCGCTCACTAAACAACTCGTGCAGACAGGTGCAGCTCCAGTGTGTTGATGTAGATCAGACCACGGGAGCGAGCGGTAAAGACGACCGCGACATCATAGGCAGCACGGAAACAACCGAGTTGGCCACGTGGACGGAAAAATGAGTCGCCCATGGCATTTTAAGCTGGTGCTGACGGGCGAGTCAATCGAAGGTGCGGTGAACCGCACGGGCGGGTGAGTCAACCGCATCATGTTAATGTAAATTGGGCCGCAGAGGCGGTGGTTTGCGCATATATTCATTGAGCATCATGGCACAGTCAGATGCTAGCGTATGATAATGGTGGTGTGAGTTATATAACCATGGCACAACCATCACTCTGTAGTGAACAATTGTCCTGCATCAAAAAATATCGCAAGCCAAAGTAATTGTTCACACAAAAATTAATACGTTCTATTAAAATAGACTTGGAGGGATATCACCTGATGTTTTGTTGGACGAATGCGGACACTGGCATTCAATAATGCTGGATCAGTACGTCTCCTCTGGCTTCCTCTTTTTTATCTAGGGAACCACGCCATGCATCGCTGGATAATTTGATCCTTTGTGTCGAGTGCTTGATTGACACTGTCTCGTTGGATGTAAGACCAGCACCCCCAGTTCGAGATTGAACCGTGTGTAAGGTACTGGAAGTGCATGGAAAGTGAATAGTATATGCATGTGATTTGCACTCTGGCCATATAATTCATGCACATAGCAGGTTTTCTCCTTCTTTTCCTGACACTTGACCACTTTGACTTTTCGTCCAACCAGGCCCTTCTTGTCCTTTTTCCTTATCCAGATGGGCAAACGGCCACGTTAGCTGAACAACGTCAATCGACAAGGTGTAGGGGGGGGGGGAGGGCTCGAGCAGGGGCGGGTCATCCGCGGAGAGGTTGAACAGGTTGAAACAAAGTGATGCCTGGCAACCGCAACAATAGGGCCGCTCGGTGACTCATAGGCGGACGTAGCAGAGGCGGCAAGCCGGCTTGAACGAGGATTACGGTGGAGACCACGACAGCGGCGACTCGCGGTGGCGGAGCGGCGGCTCGCTGCAGACCGCGGCGGCGACTCGCCGACAGTGGCTATGGCCGGGTCGTATGGATGCAGCCAGCAGCGGCGACTTTCCCGGGCATGTGGGTGGCTCAAATCGTCGAAGACGGGTGGCTCGGGACGGCCGCAGTACGTTCGCTTCCGGGTCGTCGTCTGCTTTTCCCTCTTCTTTTCTTTAGATGACCGATCGGTAGTAGCTAGCAGCACGTTCCAACGCCTACCATGACCAGTTATTTGGACAGTATTGTAGCACATAATATCCACCTGAAAGCTTTGATTTACTTAGCAGCTTGACTCCACGTAATGTAATACGAGCAAATCAACTTTGGAACTTCAAATCAGTAATCCCTTAAAAACCATGTAGGAATTCCACGTGAGGTCGAGGCGCATCCATGGTAGAGGTGAAAATGCGGCGGCTCAATGGTGAGTCACAGGTGAGGCCGCGGCTTAAAACAACTTGCAGGCGAACAGATGCAGAGAAAACGACTCAGAGTCCGACGCGGGCGGCCAGCAAGAGCGGTAAAAACGAGCCGGCGCCAGAGTACAGCAGCAAGAGCGCACCAGCGGGTCGACGGCCGAGGCAAACCTGGCGGTCGGGGGTTTGGGGCGCAGTCACGGCTGCAGCAGAGGCAGAGACCGCAACGGAGACTAACCGAGTCCCTGTCTTTCTTCGGGTCGTAATTGCTTTGATCAATCCTTTTTGGCTGGGTGTGTGAGCGGTGATTTGACCTTTCGATGGTTGCCCTTCACGTGTAGAACATAAGCTAGAGCAAACCGATTTTTCTTCTCGGGAACTTGGTCCTGTAGTTGCTTGTAGTCACAGCAGTAAGGTGGCATCTCAGCAGATAACGTGGCGTGGAGCAGCCGCTTGGCCTGGAACAGCAGCACGGGCGGCCGATGACATCAGCCCGTGGTTGATTGGCTTGTGATGGAATCAATTTGGACTAGTAGTTCCTTCTCATCTTGATGGTTCAACCTTGTCTTCCCATAAAAAGTAACAACGACGAAACGCTTTCGGCTTTGCCTGCCATCGCCGCTATGGAATTTCCTTGGGATTTGTAGCGACACCGTCGAAATTTCCTTCGACTCGGACTCGGCGGATCTCTATGGTGCGTGCGGTGGTCGCATAACGCATAACCCTAAAAATCTCTTGCTCACAATCTTGTACATGCTCAAACAACCGGCTGCTCGTGGACGATGTAGATCAGATCGCGCCAGTTCTTCTTCATCTGGTTAATCACGAGATTCTCGATCCTTTAGAAAATCCCTCCAAGAACTCAACTCCACCGTGCGCAGGACCCACGGTGGGCGCCAACTGTCGTGGATTTGTCACCGCAGATGTCCTAGGTTGAGGACTTAGTAGTGAGGCCAAGACATCTATGTGGTAGCTTGAGAGGGGTTGGTTGGAATCGAGAGACATGGATTTTTACCCAGGTTCAGCCCCTCACGATGGAGGTAAAAGTCTACATTCTGCTTCATCGATATTGATGATGATCATGATTACCAGGGTGCTCTATCTCGGGAGCTATTGATTTGTCTGTCTAAACCTAACTTGTGAAACTTGTCCCCCTTGGGGTGCCCTATCCCTCCTCATATAAGTTGGAGGGCGGGTTACATGTGGAGTCCTAGTAGGATTAGGACTAGCTATTACAAGTGAAGTCCTAGTCTTGCTTCCTTTGTGAGGGAATATTCCTTATGCCTCTCTCTTAAGCCAGCCCACCATAAGACGAGCCGGCCTTCCATGAACCGCCTTCTGGCCCTCCGGGTCTTGTCGCTCCTCTGACCTGCTTGTCTCGTCACAAATGAGTCACCTGGTTCGACCGGGTCATTAGTGAGTGGAAAGATCCATGCGGTTCACTTAGTGAGTCGCCAAAACAGGGCGGGTCACCAGTGAGTCGCCAAGTCCGGTCGGGTCATATATCCGGCCGGGTCATACCACGAGGTATATCCCCGACACTTGCCACCACTGCCTCCCTCGCCACCACCGGAGCCATCCTCTGTAAGCCCCCACCCCTCCTCTCTCTCTCATGCATAGCACAAACATTGGACAGAGAACTAGCTAGCTAGGTTAACTAGTTTAATTAGGTTAATTATCTAGGTTATTGCAAAAATTTAGTTAGGGCTTTGACAGAGAACTAGTTAGGTTAACTAGTTTAATTAGGTTAATTATCTAGGTTAGTGCAAAAATACAGTTAGGGCTTTAATAAAGAACTAGCTAGGTTAACTAGTTTAATTAGGTTAATTATCTAGGTAAACTAGGTTAACTAGCTACGTTAACTACCTAGGTTAACTAGCTAGTTTAACTAACTAGGTTAACTAGCTAGGTTAATTAGGTTCGTTAGGTTAACAAGCTAGGTTAACTAGGTTGGCTAGGTTAGAGCAAAAATTTAGTTTAGAGCATTAGGTCAGAAGGGTTAGAGAAAATGGAGCTCCTTTGCAATTTAATTGGGTTCTATCCTAGGCAGAGAAGGGTTAGAGAAAATAATGTGTGTGTGAGAGAGAGGAATAGCTAGAACATAATTTGGGTTCTATTCTAGGAAGAGAGTGTTTAGTGAGATCATTTTGCAAAGGTTTTTGATTTTTGAAAAGACCACTATTTTTCAAGGAAAAGAATTTAGGCAAGTTTTATTTTAAAGATGATCCTTTTCTAGACTTTTAGCTTTAAACAAAAAACAAAAGCATTTAGCTAAAAATAAAAAACAATAGCTATGGCATTTAGCTATAAACAAAAAACAGAATTGATGTTACATGATATATGTCATTGATGTTCATTTGCATATTCCATTATTGTTGATTATATCTTTTCATTGAAGTGGTCATGTTATATCTTTTCATTGAAGTGGTTCGATTGTGCCCAACTAGCCTTTTGTTTTTTCCAGGGAATGAAGCCAAGTGGCCTATGTTTTGCCGGAATGTTGAATCATTTACGTTCCGGCAAATTTTAGGTGCTCGATTTGTCCACTTTTTAGCAAAGGTCATGCCAAAAAATTTCGTGAATTTCGACATGACTTGTGCTACAAACTAGGACATATCGAGTGCCCGGTGATTGCAACGTCTACATGGCGGCAGGCGATTATTTGAACCTTCTCGTCGAGCAACGGTTGTTGCAGGGCCCACCTGTCACATCCGAGACCGACATCGAGACCGGCGCCAAGATTGGCGTTGAGACACAGCCCGACACCGAGACTGGCGAAGCCGGTATAGAACCGAAACCGAAGAGGAGACGTCAATGCCCAAACCAGCTCATCACTACTAGAATGGTGGTCACGGAGGTGGACAACGGCAATTTTGAGCCAAAAAATCCTGCGGAAGCACGAGCATGCTACGGCAATCAAATAGGTTGCATCATACGGACAACCACCACCATCAACGATGAGAAACTAAAGAAGATAGTAAATATGAAGAACTCCCTCCTGACGAAGTTGCACCAGGTATTCTTGTTCCCGGGCCGGGATGAAAAGAAATATACCGATCCAGATAAAGACCCGGCAATGAAGAAGAAGAAAAAACGTGCCATGAGCAAGTTTAACGATGCGTTGGCCGCCTGGAAAGTAAGGGTGGAAGCAAGGATCATCAACAAAAAGGAACCCTACTCCGAGATTGTAAAGGATAATCCGACAATTACGGAAGCGCGGTTTGAAATATTCAAGGCGGCTTGCGTTGCCGAAGCTGCCAAAGAAAAGTCGAAGTACATGAAGGGGCTTCAAGAGAGGAACATGGTGTGCCACCACCTCGGAAGTTGTGGTTATGCGTGGAAGAGGTCCATATGGGCCAAGGAGGAAGCGGAACACGAAAGTCTGGGCATCCCATTATTTATAACCCCCTTGGTGGAGTTCACCGTCCCGCGGGAGCGTGACGTCCTCAGGGCCCGATACCATTGGGACCCAATGAAGAAGGTTCTCGAGACAGACATAGTCACGACGGAGTTCATGAGTCTTCTGGTAATTTTAGCTTATGATCAATTCGACTACACATTTAGTCATATTTGTAAACGATCCTTGTTCCTTTTGCAGATAGAGCAGCACAGGATTGCGGCCGAAAGCGACTCGCCGCCTGAGGCGTTGGTGAGGCCCAAGTCGGACACCCCATTCAATTCGGCATTGAACATATTGAAACTCCCGGTGGACACTCGGACGTCGTATGGACGCGTGCACAGCATCAGAGACGGCTCCACGTGGAAGAAATATTACCATGAGACCAAGGAGGAGAGAAAGGAAAGACGGAGGTTAAATGATGAAAACATCGACAAGAAGGTTGCGATTGCGGTTATAAGAAATCAGCTGAGATAATCGCAGCAGCAGTAGCTGCGGCAAAACAGGAGTTTGCAGCTTTGTATGGTGTCTTGATTCTGGCTATCCTCAGTTGGAGCAGTCAAAATCCAAATAAGGATGAAGTGGACTTTCCCCTTTCCAACTTCTTGGGGAGCAGCTCGACTAGCGTTGCACCAGCACCTGCTCCCGCACCAGCTCCCGCACCTGCTCCCGCACCTGCTCCCGCACCTGCTCCTGCACTGGCTCCCGCACCAGCTCCCGCACCGGCTCCCACACTTGCTCATAGAAGCCCGTCCTCTGTCTCAGACGTGCTCGGCGATGCTTCGTCTTTGGCTGAAATTGATGCCCTCATGGTACCTATCACACCGGCCCTCTTTAATAAGTGTATAATCTCCCGTTTCCGTTGCCTTTCAGATGTCTCACGTCGCGCACATGTCTTTGCAGGCCGACGTAACCCCGTGCACCATATTGTACACAATCAGTGGCCAGAAGGTGGATTGGGGAAGGCGATGATAGTGAAGCCGAAGGAACAATTGTTCCACAGCCGGCTGATCCCCCTGACGTCTTCAAGGTTTCCGTGGCCAGTGTCAAACCGGGCCACGAGAATTTGGCTCCTCCGGTACTAGGGGAAGATGACGACGAGACCCCACGGTGGCTTGGCGATTGCAAGAGGTGGGTCTTGTTGTGGCCAAAGAGTCTACTTCGTCTAGAGGCGGCCGGGAGCACACCCACGACCACGCAGCCTCAGCAAGGTATGAACATCAACATCCCACCTACCCAATTAGTGTCGCTTGTCGTGCCGGGTGATAGTGGACAGGGTGAGGAAGAGGCTCCAGTAGTCGCTGATGATGTCGCCGCCGTCGAAGAAGCAATGCATGATATTGATGCCATCGATGAGGATGAGGATGACACTCTACAGTATCTCAATACTGGCACCTATGACGACGCAGGATTGATGGCTCAGCAGTATGAGTACTCAGGGTTTGAGCGTCATGAGTCAGTGCCTAAATTCCCGGAGGATGAACGTATTATATACAACCTTCTAGTACCAAAGAAGCATAGGAAGAGATTGAGGAAAGGCAACAAAGCAGCTTCTATGATCCAGTCGCCTCAGTAACCTCGGGCTCAAGATCGTATAGCTATCCCCGGTCGTCCTGTCCTACATAAGGCAGCGGTAGAGGCCATATACGCCGATCTAAGGAGACTTCATAACGATGTGCTACGGAGAGAGAAAAGCCTAATCTCCCCAGAAAATCCAGGATACCCACTCTACATGGTTAACGTGCCGCGGCAAAGGTTGTACGTCAACACATTCCCCGAGGAGAAGTTCTTCCTTCGATTCGATTACATCTTCGACATGTTCCACTTGAAAAAGCAGGATTTTAAGTTTGTCCGCCTTTTTGCCTTGTACATGAACTACATCATCGGGATTGAGCAGATACCTTATATCTGTGTTGCTGACCCGTACTTCATGCACGAGGGCTTCTTGGCAGTCTGCCCAGAGCACCATGAATACGTGAGGGACTACATCGCCTATTTCATGGTCGCCAATAAGGACAAGGAGACAATTCTCGTGCCTTATCATCCCATGTAAGTCATCCGCGCGTATATCTTTCCTTCAATTTCAATCATTCATTTGCACGATGGAGGCTAATTTGAGGTGTATTTATTTTGCGCAGCCACGGGCACGCCGTCCTCATCATCCTTTACCCCCGGTTTTTGCATGCTCTTTACTTGGACTCGTCGAAGAACATGAACAAAAAGGATTACACCCGCATCAAGTTTGTTCTCGACAGTGCTATCTTTATCTAGAACACACGGGGTGGAGAGATCAAGAGCAGGAAGACAAGGAACCGCAGGCCCGCCTTCGGCCATAAGACCGACTTCTGCTGCATCTAGCAACCGAGTGGTACTCTTAGTGATGTATTATATGTCCTACACCTCATGCTGGAGTACAGACGGGATCAGCAGGACCTTTGCATGTCACCTACATGCAGCGATGCCCATATTCTACAATGGGCAAAGAACCTAGGAGATATCCCGAATCATCGACTTCGAGCTGAGTTCTATCACATCTAGCGTGAACTTTCCCAAATCATCATGAAGGAGGTCCTTGAAAAAACATGGATGTTCTATGAAGAAGGGCAAATGTCGCGGGAAGACGTCCGAACGCGCGTAGCCGCTCAGCGTCTCGACATGAAGCCTTTCACTAAGCTCGGGGACTATCTCCCTGACTTGGATGGATGGCACGACATGTTAGAGTGATTGACGATATATGACAATGTGTCTGTTTAGTCCATACTTTCTGTATGATGAAACTTTGAGTTATGCACGATGAAATTTTATTTCTGATGTAATTAAACCGTCCTCCTCAACTAGCAAAGATCACTCTAGTTAGGGCATTTTTGGTACAATGAACTTTGTTATTTATGTTGGAAATATGCCCTGGAGGCAATAATAAATTGGTTATTATTATATTTCCTTGTTCATGATAATCGTTTATTATCCATGCTAGAATTGTATTGATAAGAAACTCAGATACATTTGTGGATACATAGACAACACCATGTCCCTAGTAAGCCTCTAGTTAACTAGCTCGTTGATCAATATATGGTTACGGTTTCTTGACCATGGACATTGGATGTCGTTGATAAAGGAATCACATCATTAGGAGAATGATGTGATGGACAAGACCCAATCCTAAGCCTAGCACAAAGATCGTGTAGTTCGTATGCTAAAGCTTTTCTAAATGTCAAGTATCATTTCCTTAGACCATGAGATTGTGCAACTCCCGGATACCGTAGGAATGCTTTGGGTGTGCCAAACGTCACAACGTAACTGGGTGGCTATAAAGGTGCACTACGGGTACAAATCTTTACCTCCGGACCATTCCGGAACTCCTCGTGACGTCCGGGATCTCATCCGGGACTCCGAACAACATTCGGTAACCACATACAAACTTCCTTTATAACCCTAGCGTCATCGAACCTTAAGTGTAGACCCTACGGGTTCGGGAACCATGCGCATACCACGAGACGTTCTCCGGTCAATAACCAACAGCGGGATCTGGATACCCATGTTGGCTCCCACATGTTCCACGATGATCTCATCGGATGAACCACGATGTCAAGGACTCAATCGATCCCGTATACAATTCCCTTTGTCTAGCGGCATCGTACTTGCCCGAGATTCAATCGTCGGTATCCCGATACCTTGTTCAATCTCGTTACCGGCAAGTCTCTTTACTCGTTCCGTAACACATCATCCCGTGATCAACCCCTTGGTCACATTGTGCACATTATGATGATGTCCTACCGAGTGGGCCCGTAGATACCTCTCTATTTACACGGAGTGACAAATCCCGATCTCGATTCGTGCCAACCCAATGTAGACACTTTCGGAGATACCTGTAGTGCACTTTTATAGTCACCCGATTACGTTGTGACGTTTGGTACACCCAAAGCATTCCTACGGTATCCGGAGTTGCACAATCTCATGGTCTAAGGAAATGATACTTGACATTAGAAAAGCTTTAGCATACGAACTACGATCTTTGTGCTAGGCTTAGGATTGGGTCTTGTCCATCACATCATTCTCCTAATGATGTGATCCCGTTATCAATGACATCCAATGTCCATGGTCGTGAAACCGTAACCATCTATTGATCAACGAGCTAGTCAACTAGAGGCTTACTAGGGACATGGTGTTGTCTATGTACCCACACATGTATCTGAGTTTCCTATCAATACAATTATAGCATGGATAATAAACGATTATCGTGAACAAGGAAATATAATAATAACTAATTTATTATTGCCTCTAGGGCATATTTCCAACAGTCTCCCACTTGCACTAGAGTCAATAATCTAGTTCACATCGCCATGTGATTAACACTCACAGGTCACATCGCCATGTGACCAACATCCAAAGAGTTTACTAGTGTCATTAAACTAGTTCACATCGTCATGTGATTAAGACTCAATGAGTTCAGGGGTTTGATCATGTTTTGCTTGTGAGAGAGGTTTTAGTCAACGGGTCTGAACCTTTCAGATCCGTGTGTGCTTTGCAAATTTCTAGGTCATATTGTAAACGCTGCTTCCACACTCCACTTGGAGCTATTCCAAATGGTTGCTCCACTATACGTATCCGGTTTGCTACTCGGAGTCACTCGGATAGGTGTTAAAGCTTGCACCAACGTAACCCTTTACGCCGAACTCTTTATCACCTCCATAATCGAGAAACATGTCCTTATTTACTCCAAGGACAACTTTGACCGTTGTCCAATGATCCATTCCTGGATCATTCTTGTACCCCTTGACTGACTCATGGCAAGGCACACTTCCTGATGCGGTTCACAACATAGCATCTTGTAGAGCCTACGTCTAAGGCATAGGGGACGACCTTCGTCCTTTCTCTCTTTTCTGCCGTGGTCGAGCTTTAAGTCTTAACTTCATACCTTACATCTCGTGCAAGAACTCCTTCTTTGGTGATCCATCTTGAACACCTTCAAGATCATGTCAAGGTATATGCTCATTTGAAAGTACCATTAAGCGGTTTTGATCTATCCCTATAGATCTTGATGCTCAATGTTCAAGTAGCTTAATACAGGTTTTCACTTGAAAAACACTTTTCAAATAACCCTATATGCTTTCCAGAAATTCTACATCATTTCTGATCAACAATATGTGAACAACATATACTCATCAAAAATTCTATAGTGCTCCCACTCACTTCTTTGGAAATACAAGTTTCTCATAAACTTTGTATAAACCCAAAATCTTTGATCATCTTATCAAAGAGTATATTCCAACTCTGAGATGCTTACTCCAGTCCATGAAAGGATCACTGGAGCTAGCATACCTTTCAGCATCCTTAGGATGGACAAAACCTTTCTGATTTTATCTCATACAACCTTTCCTTACGGAAACTGGTAAGGAAACTCGTTTTGACATCCATCTGCTAGATTTCATAAATGCAGCTAATGCTAACAGAATTCCGACGGACTTAAGCATCGCTACGGATGAGAAAATCTCATCGTATTCAACTTGTGAAAAACTCTTTGCCACAAGTCGAGCTTCATAGACGGTGACATTACCGTCCACGCCCGTCTTCTTCTTAAAAATCCATTTATCTCAATAGCTTGCCGATCATCGGGCAAGTCCACCAAAGTCCATGCTTTGTTCTGATACATGGATCCTATCTCGGATTTCATGGCCTCTAACCATTTGTCGGAATATGGGCCCACCATCGCTTCTCCATAGCTCGTAGGTTCATTGTTGTCTAGCAAAGATGACCTTCAAGACAGGATTACTGCATTCTCAAGCAAAGACGCATCCTTGTCACCCCACGAGGTAACGGTAGTGACTTGATCCGTAGTTTCATGATCACTATCATAAGCTTCTACTTCAATTGGTGTAGGTGCCACATGAACAACTTCATGTGCCCTGCTACACACTAGTTGTAGTGATGGTTCAATAACCATATCAAGTCTCCACCATCCTCCCACTCAACTTTTCGAGACAAACTTTTCCTCGAGAAAGGACCTGATTCAAGAAACAATCCCTATTGCTTTCGGATCTGAATTAGGAGGTATACCCAACTGTTTTGGGTGTCCTATGAAGATGCATTTTATCCGCTTTGGGTTCGAGCTTATCAACCTGAAACTTTTTCACATAAGCGTCGCAACCCCAAACTTTTAAGAAACGACAACTTAGGTTTCTCCAAACCATAGTTCAAACAGGGTCGTCTCAACGGAATTACGTGGTGCCCTATTAAAGTGAGTGCGGTTGTCTCTAATGCCTAACCCATGAACGATAGTGGTAATTCGAGAAGAGACATCATGGTACGCACCATATCTAATAGGGTGCAACTATGATGTTCGGACACACCATCACACTATGGTGTTCCAGCGGTATTAATTGTGAAACAATTTCCACTATGTCTTAATAGCGTGCCAAAGCTCGTAACTCAGATACTCATCTCTATGATCATATCATAGACATTTTATCCTCTTGTAACGATGATCTTTAACTTCACTCTGAAATTACTTGAACCTTTCAATAATTCAGACTTGTGTTTCATCAAGTAAATATACTCAGTATCTACTCTAATCATCTGTGAAGTAAGAACATAACGATATCCACTGCGTGCCTCAAAGATTCATTGGACTGCACACATCAAAATGTATTACTTCCAACAAGTTGCTTTCTTGTTCCATTTCTTTGAAAAACGAGGCTTTCACTCATCTTGCCCATGTGGTATGATTTGCATGTCTCAAGTGATTCAAAATCAAGTGAGTCCAAACGGTCCATCTGCATGGAGTTTCTTCATGCGTATACACCAATAGACATGGTTCGCATGTCTCAAACTTTTCAAAAACGAGTGAGTCCAAAGATCCATCAAACATGGAACTTCTTCATGCGTTTTATACCAATATGACTCACATGGCAGTGCCACAAGTAAGTGGTATTATCATTACTATCTTATATCTTTGGCATGAAAATGAGTATCACTACGATCGAGATTCAATAAACCATTCCTTTAGGTGCAAGACCATTGAAGGTGTTATTCAAAAATAGAGTAACCATTATTCTCCTTAAATGAATAATCAGTATTGCGATAGACATAATCCAATCATGTCTATGCTCAACGCAAACACCAAATGCAATTATTTAGGTTTATCACCAATCTAGATTTGGTAGAGGGAGCGTCTTGCTTGATCACATCAAGCTTGGAAAAACTTCCAATACATATCGTCAGCTCACCTTTAGCTAGTCTCCGTTTATTCCGTAGCTTTTATTTCGAGTTACTAACACTTAGCAACCGAACCGGTATCTTAATACCACGGTGCTACTAGGAGTACTAGTAAAGTACACATTAACATAATGCATATCCAATATACTTCTATCGACCTTGCCAGCCTTCTCATCTACCAAGTATCTAGGGTAAATCTGCTCCAATGGTTGTTCCCCTTATTACGTAAGCACTTAGTCTCGGGTTTGGGTTCAACCTTGGGTTTCTTCACTAGAGCAGCAACTGTTTTGCCGCTTCATGAAGTATCCCTTGTTGCCCTTGCCCTTCTTGAAACTAGTGGTTTTACCAACCATCAACAATTGATGCTCCTACTTGACTTCTACTTTCGCGGTGTCAAACATCGCGAACACTTCAAGGATCATCATATCTATCCCTGATATGTTATAGTTCATCACGAAGCTCTAGTAGCTTGGTGGCAATGTCTTTGGAGAAACATCACTATCTCAGGAAGATCAACTCCCACTCGATTCAAGTGATTGTTGTACTCGGACAATCGAGCACAAGCTCAACGATTGAGCTTTTCTGCCTTATTTTGTAGGCTAAGAAAATCGTCGGAGGTCTCATACCTCTTGACGTGGGCAAGAGCCTGAAATCCTAATTTCAGCCCTCGAAACATCTCCTATGTTCCGCGACATTTCGAAAACGCCTTTCGTGCCTCAACTCTAAACCGTTTAACTGAACTATCACGTAGTTATCAAAAGCGTGTATGTCCGATGTTCGCAAAATCCACAAACGACGCTTGGGGTTCAAAGACACCGAAGCGGTGCATTAAGGACATAAGCTTTCTGTTGTCCGCATAATCGCTACTTTCAACTTTCAACTATATTTTCTCTAGGAACATATCTAAACAGTGGAACTAAAGCGCGAGCTTACGACATAATTTGCAAAAGGTCTTTTGACTATGTTCAGGATAATTAAGTTCATCTTATGAACTCCCACTCAGATAGACATCCCTCTGGTCATCTAAGTGATTACATGATCCGAGTCAACTAGGCCGTGTCCGATCATCACGTGAGACGGACTAGTCATCATCGGTGAACATCTTCAAGTTGATCGTATCTACTATACGACTCATGCTTGACCTTTCGGTCTCTGTGTTCCGAGGCCATGTCTGTACATGCTAGGCTCGTCAAGTTAACCCTAAGTGTTTCGCGTGTAAATCTGTCTTACACCCGTTGTATGTGAACGTAAGAATCCATCACACCCGATCATCACGTGGTGCTTAGAAGCGACGAACTTTAGCAACGGTGCACGCTTAGGGAGAACACTTCTTGAAATTGTTGTAAGGGATCATCTTATTTACTACCGTCGTTCTAAGTAAACAAGATGCATAAACATAATAAACATCACATGCAATTATATATAGTAGTGACATGATATGGCCAATATCATATAGCTCCATTGATCTCCATCTTCGGGGCTCCATGATCATCATCGTCACCGGCATGACACCATGATCTCCATCATCATGATCTCCATCATCGTGTCTTCATGAAGTTGTCTCGCCAACTATTACTTCTACTACTATGGCTACCGATTAGCAATAAAGTAAAGTAATTACATGGCGTTGTTTAATGACACGCAGGTCATACAATAAATAAAGACAACTCCTATGGCTCCTGCCGGTTGTCATACTCATCGACATGCAAGTCGTGAATCCTATTACAAGAACATGATCAATCTCATACATCACATATCATTCATCACATTCTTCTTGGCCATATCACATCACATACCATACCCTGCAAAAAACAAGTTAGACGTCCTCTAATTGTTGTTGCATGTTTTACGTGGCTGCTATGGGTTTCTAGCAAGAACGTTTCTTACCTACATAAAATCACAACGTGATATGCCAATTGCTATTTACCCTTCATAAGGACCCTTTTCATCGAATCCGTTCCGACTAAAGTGGGAGGCGGCACCCGCTAGCCACCTTATGCACCAAGTGCATGTCAGTCGGTGGAACCTATCTCACGTAAGAGTATGTGTAAGGTCGGTCCGGGCCGCTTCATCCCACAATACCGTCGAAACAAGATTGGAGTAGTAACGGTAAGCATATTGAACAACATCAACGTCCACAACTACTTTGTGTTCTACTCGTGCAAAGAATCTACGCAATAGACCTAGCTCATGATGCCACTGTTGGGGAACGTAGCATAAATTCAAAATTTTCCTACGTGTCACCAAGATCTATCTATGGAGAAACCAGCAACGAGGGGAAGGAGGGTGCATCTACATACCCTTGTAGATCGCTAAGCAGAAGTGTTCAAGAGAACGGGGTTGAAGGAGTCGTACTCGTCGTGATCCAAATCACCGGAGATCCTAGTGCCGAACGGACGGCACCTCCGCGTTCAACACACGTACAGCCCGGTGACGTCTCCCGCGCCTTGATCCAGCAAGGAGAGAGGGAGAGGATGAGGAAGACTCCGTCCAGCAGCAGCACAATGGCGTGGTGGTGGTGGAGGAGGGTGGCAATCCTGCAGGGCTTCGCCAAGCACCGTGGGAGAGGAGGAGTACTTGGGAGAGGGGGAGGGCTATGCCAGAACTTGTGGTGCGGCTGCCCTCCCACCCCCCACATATATATAGGGGCAAGGGAGAAGGGGGCCGGGCCCCTCAGATCCAATATGAGGAGGGGGCGGCGGCCAAGGGGGGGGGGAGGAGTGCCTCCCAAGTCAAGTGGAGGCCATCCCCCTTAGGGTTTTCCCCTTCCCATGCGCATGGGCCTTGGGGGGGCTGGTGCCCCTGGCCCATTAAGGCTAGGGCGCCCCCTTACAGCCCATGCTACTGTATTGGACGTGGTGGAAAAATTTCCGGACCTCCGGACCCCTCCGGAATCCTCCGGAACCTTCTGGAAGCTTCCCGGTACAATACCGAAAAAATCCGAACTTTTTCCGAAACCCGAACAACAACTTTCCATATATAAATATTTACCTCCGGACCATTCCGGAACTCCTCGTGATGTCCGGGATCTCATCCGGGACTCCGAACAACATTCGGTAACCACATACAAACTTCCTTTATAACCCTAGCGTCCTCGAACCTTAAGTGTGTAGACCCTACGGGTTCGGGAACCATGCAGACATGACCGAGACGTTCTCCGGTCAATAACCAACAGCAGGATCTGGATACCCATGTTGGCTCCCAAATGTTCCACGATAATCTCATCGGATGAACCACGATGTCAAGGACTCAATCGATCCCGTATACAATTCCCTTTGTCTAGCGGCATCGTACTTGCCCGAGATTCGATTGTCGGTATCCCGATACCTTGTTCAATCTCGTTACCGGCAAGTCTCTTTACTCGTTCCGTAACACATCATCCCGTGATCAACCCCTTGGTCACATTGTGCACATTATGATGATGTCCTACCGAGTGGGCCAGAGATACCTCTCCGTTTACATCGCAGTGACAAATCCCGATCTCGATTCGTGCCAACCCAATGTACACTTTCGAGATACCTGTAGTGCACCTTTATAGTCACCCGATTCGTTGTGACGTTTGGTACACCCAAAGCATTCCTATGGTATCCGGGAGTTGCACAATCTCATGGTCTAAGGAAATGATACTTGACATTAGAAAATCTTTAGCATACGAACTACGATCTTTGTGCTAGGCTTAGGATTGGGTCTTGTCCATCACATCATTCTCCTAATGATGTGATCCCGTTATCAATGACATCCAATGTCCATGGTCGTGAAACCGTAACCATCTATTGATCAACGAGCTAGTCAACTAGAGGCTTACTAGGGACATGGTGTTGTCTATGTACCCACACATGTATCTGAGTTTCCTATCAATACAATTATAGCATGGATAATAAACGATTATCGTGAACAAGGAAATATAATAATAACTAATTTATTATTGCCTCTAGGGCATATTTCCAACAACATGTTCATGCCAAAAAATATAAGATAGTAATGATAGTACCACATACTTGTGGCACTGCAATTTTAGTCACAATGGTATAAAATGCATGAAGAAGCTCCATGTGTATGGATCTTTATACTCGCTTGATTTTGAATCACTTGAGACATGCAAATCATACCACACGAGCAAGATGACTGAAAGGCCTCGTTTTCAGTAAGATGGAACAAGAAAGCAACTTGTTGGAAGTAATACATCTTGATGTGTGCAGTCCAATGAGTCTTTGAGGCATGTAGTGGATATCGTTATATTCTTACTTCACAGATGATTTGAGTAGATGCTAAGTATATTTACTTGATGAATCACGAGTCTGAATTATTGAAAGGTTCAATTAATTTCAGGGTGAAGTTGAAGATAAATGCGTGACAAGAGGATAAAATATCTATGATATGATCATAGAGATGAATATCTGAATTATGAGTTTGGCACAGAATTAAGACATTGTGGAAATTGTTTCACAACTAATACAGCCTGGAACACCATAGTGTGATGGTGTGTCGGAACATCATAACTGCACCCTATTATATATGATGCATACCATGATGTCTCTTATCGAATTACCACGATAGTTTATGGGTTAGGCATTAGAGACAACCACATTCACTTTAAATAGGGCACCACGTAATTCCGATGAGATGACACCGTATGAACTATGGTTTAGAGAAACCTAAGCTGTCATTTCTTAAAAGTTTGGGGCTGCAACGCTTATGTGAAAAAGTTTCAGGCTGATAAGCTCGAACCCAAAGCAGATAAATGCATCTTCATAGAGTACCCAAAACAGTTGGGTATACCTCATCTCTCAGATCCGAAAGCAATAGGGTTTGTTTCTAGAATCGGGTCCTTTCTCGAGGAAAAGTTTCTCTCGAAAGAATTGAGTGGGAGGATGGTGGAGACTTGATGAGGTTATTGAACCGTCACTTCAACCAGTGTATAGCAGGGCACAGGGAGTTGTTCCTGTGGCACCTACACCAATTGAAGTGGAAGCTTATGATAGTGATCATGAAACTTCGGATCAAGTCACTTCCAAACATCGTAGGATGACAAGGATGCATACTACTTCAGAGTGGTACGTAATCCTGTCTTGGAAGTCATGTTGCTAGAAAACAATGAACCTACGAGCTATGGAGAAGCGATGGTGGGCCCGGATTCCGAAAATTGGCCCGAGGCCATAAAATCCGAGAGAGGATCCATGTATGAAAACAAAGTGTATACTTTGGAAGAACTGCTTGATGGTCATAAGGCTGTTGGGTACATATGGATTTTAAAAGAAAGACGGACAATGGTGGTAAGTATTACCATTAAGAAAGCTCGACTTGTCGTTAAGATGTTTTCCGACAAGTTCAAGGAGTTGACTACGATGAGGCTTTCTCACTCGTAGCGATGCTAAGAGTCTGTTGGAATTATGTTAGCAGTTATTGCATTGTTTATGAAATCTTGCAGATATGATGTCAAAATATTGTTTCCTTGACGATTTTCTTGAGGAAAGGTTGTATGTGATACAACCAGAAGGTTTTGTCGATCTGAAAAATGCTAACAAGTATGCAAAGCTCCAAACAATCCTTCTAAGGACTGGAGTAAGCATCTCGGAGTTGGAATGTACGCTTTGATGAGATGATCAAAGCTTTTGGGTTTATACAAAGTTTATGAGAAACTTGTATTTCCAAAGAAGTGAGTGGGAGCACTATAGAATTTCGAATGAGTATATGTTGTTGACATATTGTTGCTCAGAAATGATGTAGAATTTCTGGAAAGCATATAGGGTTATTTGAAAAGTGTTTTCAATGGAAAACCTGGATTAAGCTACTTGAACATTGAGAATCAAGATCTATAAGGATAGATCAAAACGCTTAATGGTACTTTCAAATGAGCACATTCCTTGACATGATCTTGAAGGTGTTCAAGATGGATCAGTTAAAGAAGGAGTTCTTGCCTGAGTTGTAAGGTATGAAGTTAAAGCTCGACCACGACAGGAGAAAGAGGAAGGACGAAGGTCGTCCCCTATGCTTTTGTCATAGGCTCTATACGGTATGCCATGCTGAGTACCGCACCTGATGTGTGCCTTGCCACATGTCTGGCAAGAGGGTACAAAGGTGATCTAGGAGTAGATCACCAGATAGCGGTCAAAATTATCCTTAGAGGAATAAGGATATGTTTCTCGGTTATGGAGGTGATAAAGAGTTCGACGTAAAGAGTTACATCGATGCAAGCTTAACACCTATCCGGATAGCTCTGAGTAGCGATACCGGATACGTATAATGGAGCAACCATTTAGAATAGCTCCAAGTAGAACAATTATTTGAAATGGCTCCAAATATAGCGTAGAGATTTGTGAAGTACATACGGATCTGAATGTTGCAGACCCGTTGACTAAAACCTCTCTCACAAGCATAACATGATCAAACCCAGAACTCATTGAGTGTTAATCACATAGTGATGTGAACTAGATTATTGACTCTAGTAAACTCTTTGGATGTTGGTCACATGGCGATGTGACCTGTGAGTGTTAATCACATGGCGATGTGAACTAGATTATTGACTCTAGTGCAAGTGGGAGACTGTTGGAAATATGCCGTAGAGGCAATAATAAATTGGTTATTATTATATTTCCTTGTTCATGATAATCGTTTATTATCCATGCTAGAATTGTATTGATAGGAAACTTCAGATACATGTGTGGATACATAGACAACACCATGTCCCTAGTAAGCCTCTAGTTAACTAGCTCGTTGATCAATAGATGGTTACGGTTTCCTGACCATGGACATTGGATGTCGTTGATAACGGGATCACATCATTAGGAGAATGATGTGATGGACAAGACCCAATCCTAAGCCTAGCACAAAGATCGTGTAGTTCATATGCTAAAGCTTTTCTAAATCTCAAGTATCATTTCCTTAGACCATGAGATTGTGCAACTCCCGAATACCGTAGAAATGCTTTGGGTGTGCCAAACGTCGCAACGTAACTGGGTGGCTATAAAGGTGCACTACGGGTATCTCCAAAAGTGTCTGTTGGGTTGGCACGAATCGAGACTGGGATTTTGTCACTCCGTGTGACGGAGAGGTATCTCTGGGCCCACTCAGTAGGACCTCATCATCATAATGTGCACAATGTTACCAAGGAGTTGATCACGGGATGATGTGTTATGGAACGAGTAAAGAGACTTGCCGGTAACGAGATTGAACAAGGTATCGGATACCGACGATCGAATCTCGGGCAAGTACAATACCGCTGGACAAAGGGAATTGAATACGGGATTGATTGAATCCTCGACATCGTGGTTCATCCGATGAGATCATCGTCGAACATGTGGGATCCAACATGGTTATCCAGATCCCGCTGTTGGTTATTGACCGGAGAGTCGTCTCGGTCATGTCTGCATGTCTCCCGAACCCGTAGGGTCTACACACTTAAGGTTCAGTGACGCTAGGGTTTTAGAGATATTAGTATGCGGTAACCCGAAAGTTGTTCGGAGTCCCGGATGAGATCCCGGACGTCACGAGGAGTTCCGGAATGATCCAGAGGTAAAGATTTATATATGGGAAGTCCTATTTTGGCCACCGGAAAATGTTCGGGATTTTTCGGTATTGTACCTGGAAGGTTCTAGAAGGTTCGGAGTGGGGCCCACCTGCATGGGGGGACCCACATGAACGTGGGCAGTGGGGCAAGGCCCCACACCCCTGGTCAAGGCGCACCAAGATTCCCCCTTAGAAGGAATAAGATCATATCCCAAAGGGATAAGATCAAGATCCCTAAAAAGGGGGATAACAATCGGTGGGGAAGGGAAATGATGGGATTTCTTTCCCCCACCTTTGCCAACGCCCCAATGGAATTGGAGGGCAAGAAACCAGCACCCTCCACCCCTATATATAGTGGGGACGCGCATGGGAGCTGCACCCTAGCCCCTGGCGCCTCCCTCTCCCCTCGTAACACCTCTCCCTCTCGCTGAGCTTGGCGAAGCCCTGCCGAAATCCCCGCTGCTTCCACCACCACGCCGCATGCTGCTGGATCTCCATCAACCTCTCCTTCCCCCTTGCTGGATCAAGAAGGAGGAGACATCTTCCCCAACCGTACGTGTGTTGAACGCGGAGGTGCCGTCCGTTCGGCGCTCGGTCATCGGTGATTTGGATCACGACGAGTACGAATCCATCAACCCCATTCTCTTGAACACTTCCGCTCGCGATCTACAAGGGTATATAGATGCACTTCTCTCTCTTGTTGCTAGATGACTCCATAGATTGATCTTGGTGATGCGTAGAAAATTTTAAAATTCTGCTACGTTCCCCAACAATTTATGCTTATGATATGTTGCTTCCATTTTTGCCAAGTCTGTCTCTTTCTGTTGCTCAACTATATATGTTGCATATCATCAACTCATGTCACGATGCAGGTGCATAGATCATCGATGGCGAAGAAGTGCTATGCCAGGAGTTTACGACGAGTGGCCGGAGTGAAGGCCCAGGTGTACTAGTTTCTGGTTTCTGAGCAACAACCAGTAGTTAGTTTAGGTTCACGCTAGAGCGAGAGAGGGATACGAACCAACGCCTCAAGAAGTACTATATTATGTATGATGAGACATCTCATGTAACTTGTATAGCTATATCGTGATTATGATGTGACGACATGATTTGTGTTGGATGATATGATGAGACTATTATGTGTATGATATGATGATCGTATTGCATGTTTATGATATGATTAGAATACTGTATAAAACCTATACAAAACATTGCAAATACGCAGCAAAAAAAGATATGAGAAAATATTGTAGTAGCGCTCTTTAGTGCTGGAAAGGGAAACACTAGTGCTAAAGCACTCAGTAGTAGCGCTGGTACGGAAGGCGCTACTACTAAGTAGGTATAGCAGTAGCGCGTGTCAAACAGCGCTACTGATAAACATTAGCTATATAGCGCCTTATCAGTAGGGCGGTGCCCCGCGCTACTGATAGACCTTAGACCCGCGCTACTGCTAGCCTTTTCCCTAGTAGTGGAAGCCGTTCGTTCCGGACGACCGTTCACCGGACGACCGACACTCCTGGACGTCCGCTCCATGTGCTTCTTCCCTCACCTCTACTACACTAGATCTTTGATTTTATCTATGTGTCGGACGACCGGTGCCTGCCGGACATCCAGTCGAACTTTTCTGTTCGGTATCGGACGTCCGGTGTTTGTGCAGCATAAGTGACCTCTGAGGGAGTCCTGCATTAGGGGGTATCCGGACAGCCAGACTATATCCTTTGGCCGGACTGTTGGACTATGAAGATACAAGATTGAAGACTTCGTCTCGTGTCCGGATGGGACTCTCCTTGGCGTGGAAGGCAAGGTTGGCGATACGGATATGTGGATCTCCTCCCATTGTAACCGACTCTGTGTAACCCTAGCCACCTCCGGTGTGTATATAAACCGGAGGGTTTAGTCCGTAGGACAACAATCATACCATAGGCTAGCTTCTAGGGTTTAGCCTCTACGATCTCGTGGTAGATCAACTCTTGTACTACTCATATCATCAAGATCAATCAAGTAGGAAGTAGGGTATTATCTCCATAGAGAGGGCCCGAACCTGGGTAAACATCGTGGCCCCTGCCTCCTGTTACTATCCGCCTTATATGCACAGTTCGGGACCCCCTACTCGAGATCCACCGGTTTTGACACCGACATTGGTGCTTTCATTGAGAGTCCCACTGTGGCGTCACCGTAAGGAAGGATGCCTCGTATCGTTGTCAAGGACAGCATCACCTCTAGGGGAGCCCTGGCTGTCGGCCAAACTCTCCGGCTAGGAGGTTTCGTCATGGCCGCCCATTCGGCTGCTGCACCGATGATGACTTCTCGGGTCATCGAAAACAGCCTCCACGTCAGCTCAGAACTTGCCGAGCAGATGGATACAATAGAGCTCTCCTCCCTAAACGAGCTCTTGGATCGCATCGCCACTTTGGGAGTCGCTACGGACTATGATCGGATTGGGCTTAAACCCGACCAAAGGGAGACTAACTCTCCGCCGGTCACCCATCAGGTAGCGTTGGTGGAGGAACAATGCGGCAATTCTTCCTCTATCTTGAGGACAAACTATGTCCGGATTCCAGAGCTCTCTGAGCCGGAAACCGGTCTACGGAAGGACCTCGCCCGAGCCTCGAGCCTAGAATCAGGCAGTGGGCCAGACATATCGGGCGACATCCCAGAGCCCGAACTTCCAAGATCAGAAACTCCCATGCTCCTGGGTCTCAGATCCGGTAAGGGTCTGGACTCAAATCCACCAACCCACCCAGATACAAGCGATCTCTCCCACATTAGTCAGGAGCCCCAGGAAACAGTACATCACTATTGGGCCAGATTCCTCCTGGTAATAAACAAGGTCAAGGACTGTCGCAAGGAAGACGCAATGTCATTCTTCTGCAATAATTGCACGGACAAGGGAATCCTTAATGCCATAAGCCGCCGAAACCTAGCACACTTCGTTGACTTAGCGGCCATAGTACGGAAGTACTGTGCGATGGAAAGTTCCTTGGAAACCGAAACAAAATTTTGGGATAATCCGGCTCTGACTAAACACCCAGTCCGAATTAAAAGGGTGCATCCTCGTAAGTCACCCAATTCAATTGCAAAAAAGGAAAAGCCCACTACAGGGCATGGAACCGTATTGGAGGGATGGCTTAACGGACCCTGCAAAATTCACAGTACGGTGGATACCATACCAACACACATCCTTAGAGCATGTTGGGTACTCCAGCAGGTTGCCAAGAGCGGCGAGGATCTCCTCTTTCAAAATACCGCAGAGCAACATCCCGCGGATTACAATACAATTCTAACAGTCTTCGAGACATTCGCCTCAAATAATAGGCGCAAGCGAGCACTCCGCAGCCTTGTCAAGATCTGCCAGGTGTCAGCAATAAATCCATGGAGCGACACGGCCATCACTTTCAATGCCAGTGATGAACCTAAATTCCGAACAGCCCGAGCACCAGCCGTGTTGGTGTACTAGAGTAGGGGTACCCTAGTATCCCGAACTCGTGCAGGCGATTCTGACACCCAGCTGCAAGGTTTGCACTGGTCACCGCCTAGATCCTCCGTGGTTCCTTTGGAGCCATTCAAGAACAAAGTATTTAACCAAGAAGACAAGGCCCGGCAAGAGGAGCTTGCAGGAACGCCACTCAAGGCACGCAGAAGACAAGACCCGGCAAGAGGAGCTTGCGGGAAGGCTCGAGAGCGACAAGCCTCCGGACGCCGAAAAAGGATTCAGCCGCGGCAAGGCACTTGCCGCGGCAGTAACCTCTCTTCATCTCCGCTCCAGCTCATTCACCAACGTGTCGCCATGGGACCATTCGATGCGCAGCGTGTCAAGAGGCTGTGCAGCCAGCGGGAGCAGCGATAAGCGTGACAAGCTTGCCATCGTGGCGAGCGGTGGCGCTCTGACGGTCCCTGTTGCCTTTGTTTAGGCGGCGAGGGACGGGCATTTAATGCTTTTGTCCCTTGTCGTCGGGGTTAGGTAGAGTACAGCATACCTTTGTACAAGTAGGTGTACCAACTACTATTTTTCCATTTGTACCCTCATCTACGTTGCCACACTGCCGGAGACCCCTTGAGCATATAAAAGGAGGCCCATGCATAGCGTGGGGGGGGGTTCAATTTACTCTCATGCTAGGTCTCGTTAGCAGCTGGAGTATCTGTAGCTCTCAGCGCTCCCTAGCAAGAACACAATACAAATCATACATGCAGCATGGAGTGTTATCTCTCCGAGAGCTCAAGCTGGGTAAACTGCTCGCGTGCTTCGCCTCGATCTGCTCTTCGTGCGACCTCCGCTCCCCGCCGAACCGGAAGGGGCTCGGTCCGCTGACCCCATAGGTGTTCGTGGGCCAGATCAGCCTGCCCCGACAAGCCGCATTGGCCCTCAGTCCAATTGTGGATGGCTTTCGGCTCACTAAAGTGCTCATGGACGGCGGCAGCGGATTAAACCTCATTTATGAAGAAACTCTCCAAAAAATGGAAATAGACTGGAACCGCATTGAGCAAAGCAGCACAACCTTTAGAGGAATCATCCCCAGTCGGGAAGCACATTGCGCTAGGAAAATCACACTAGATGTGGTATTCGGCACACCGGAAAATTACAGGTCCGAAGAAATCACATTCCAAGTGGCCCCGTTCAGTAGAGGATACCACGCCCTTTTAGGGCGGGAGGCATTCATGATCTTCCAAGCCATACCCATTATGGGTACATGAAGCTCAAAATGCCTGGGCCCAATGGAATTATCACTCTAGCTAGTGATCCAGACATATGATACGTCTCCGTCGTATCTACTTTTCCAAACACTTTTGCCCTTGTTTTGGACTCTAACTTGCATGATTTGAATGGAACTAACCCGGACTGACACTGTTTTTAGCAGAATTGCCATGATGTTGTTTTATCTGCACAAAACAAAAGTACTCGTAATGACCTGAAACTCCATGGAATAACTAATAAAATATAAAAAAAAATTCCTCGCCATAGATGAAGACCGGGGGCCCACACCACATCCCACGAGGGTGGGGCGTGCCCCTACCTCGTGGGCCCCCTGGAGACCTTCCGACGCCAACTCCAACTCTATATATTTGCTTTTGGGGAGAAAAAAATAGAGGAGAAGAAACCATCGCGTTTTACGATACGGAGCCGCCGCCAAGCCCTAAAACCTCTCGGGAGGGCTGATTTGGAGTCCGTTCGGGGCTCCGGAGAGGGGGATTCATCGCCGTCGTCATCATCAACCATCCTCCATCACCAATTTCATGATGCTCATCGCTGTGCGTGAGTAATTCCATCGTAGGCTTGCTGGACGGTGATGGGTTGGATGAGATTTATCATGTAATCGAGTTAGTTTTTTTAGGGTATGATCACTAGTATCCACTATGTTATGAGACTGATGTTGCTATGACTTTGGTATGCTTAATGCTTGTCACTAGGGCCTGAGTGCCATGATTTCAGATCTGAACCTATTATGTTTTCATGAATATATGTGTGTTCTTGATCCTATCTTGCAAGTCTACAAATCACCTACTATGTGTTATGATCCGGCAACCCCGAAGTGACAATAATCGGGACCACTCCCGGTGATGACCATAGTTTGAGGAGTTCATGTATTCACTAAGTGCTAATGCTTTGTTCCAGTTCTCTATTAAAAGGAGGCCTTAATATCCCTTAGTTTCCATTAGGACCCCGCTGCCACGGGAGGGTAGGACAAAAGATGTCATACAAGTTCTTTTCCATAAGCACGTATGACTATATTCGCAATACATGCCTACATTACATTGATGAATTGGAGCTAGTTCTCGTGTCACCCTAGGTTATGATCGTTACATGATGAACCGCATCCGCATAATTATCCATCCCCGATCCGATGCCTACGAGCTTTCCATATACTGGTTTATGCTTATTTACTTTCCCGTTGCTATTGTTACAATCACTACAAAATACCAAAAATATTGCTTTTGCTTTCATTACTCTTTTGTTACCGTTACCACCACTATCATATTACTTTGCTAGTAAACACTTTGTTGCAGATACTAAATTTCCAGGTGTGGTTGAATTGACAACTCAGCTGCTAATACTTGAGATTATTCTTTGGCTCCCCTTGTGTCGAATCAATAAATTTGGGTTGAATACTCTACCCTCGAAAACTGTTGCGATCCCCTATACTTGTGGGTTAACAAAACCTTTTTTAAGGCGCCGTTGCTTAGCATAGCTCTATTCTTTGAGTCATTTGGGATTTATATCTGCTGGACACTATGAAGAACTTGAAAGACGCTAAGACAAAAATTTATCCCTCAACTACGAGGGGAGGTAAGGAAGCGCCATCTAGCTCGCACTTGATTCACCTTACATAATGAGTAAGCTTGCGACACCTAAACTTATACGCTATTCGCTACGATATGTCGATGTTATTGATGATGCCACTTCTGCTATGCATGATACTTATGATGAAACTACTTCTATGCTTGATACTACTATGCCCCTTAGTGAATTTCTTGATGAACAAATTGCTAGGGCTAGAGAGAAAGAAATTATTGAATCTGATAATATTGATGAAAATGATGATGAGGATAGGACTGTTATTCCTGAAGGTTATATTTTTCATATGGAATCTTCTGCCGCTATTTTAGCTTGCAATGATAACGATGAGCTTAGAAGGTTAATAGCTAAATGGAACAAAGAATCACTTAGAGATAAAATGAGGCCTGATCCTGCTTTTGCTACTTCACCTATTTGTGTTCCGATAAGGATTATGAATTCTGTGTTGATCCTGATATAATTACTTTGGTTGAATCTGATCATTTCCATGGTTATGAATCTGAAACTGTTGTGGCACATCTTACTAAATTAAATGATATAGCCACCCTGTTAACTAATGATGAGAGATCTTGCTACTTTTATATACTTAAAATATTTCCGTTCTCATTAAAGGGTGATGCTAATATATGGTTCAATTCTCTTGATCCTGGTTGTGTGCGTAGTCCCCAGGATATGATTTATTACTTCTCTGCGAAATATTTCCCTGCTCATAAGAAACAAGCTACTTTAAAGGAAATATACAACTTTGTTCAAATTACAGAAGAGAGTCTCCCACAAGCTTGGGGGAGGCTTCTCAAGTTACTTAATGCTTTGCCTGATCATCCTCTTAAGAAAAATGAAATACTTGATATCTTTTATAATCGACTAACCGATGCTTCCAGAGATTACCTGGATAGTTGTGCTGGTTCTCTTTTCAAGGAAAGAACACCGGATGAAGCTGAAATTTTATTGAATAATATGTTGACAAACGAAAATAATTGAGCACCTCCTGAGCCACCTCCTGCTCCAATTACTGAACCTATTCCTAAACCAACTCCGAAGAAGAGAGGTGTTCTATTTCTCAGTCCTGAAGATATGCAGGAGGCAAAGAAATCTATGAAAGAAAAAGGTATTAAAGCTGAAGATGTTAAGAATTTACCTCCTATTGAAGAAATACATGGTCTTAATTTACCGCCTGTTGAAGAAACACATGATTTTAATCCTTTATTTATGGAAGAACCTCTTGATCCCGATAAACCGACATTGGTAGTAAAGGTAAATTCTCTCTATAGATATGATAAAGCTGAAATCCCTCCTACTAAAATTGCTAGTCAGTGATTGGATGAGTTTGATAACTTTATGTTTAAGCAAGAAGACTTCAATGCTTATTTTGGTAGACAATTAAAACAAAATGCTTATATGATTAAACACTTGGGGTGATTATATGGCTAATATTAGAGGTGAACTCAAACTTGTTAGCAAACATGCTTCTATGGTTACCACTCAAGTAGAACAAGTACTTCAAGCTCAAAAAGAATTTCTTGATGAAATGAATAGTAAGAAGAATGATTATGCTGTTAGAGTGGCTACTAGAACTGGTAGAATGACTCAGGAACCTTTGTATCCTGAAGGCCACCCTAAGAGAATTGAGCAAGATTCTCAGAGAAATAATATTGATATACCTAGTTCTTCTAAAAGGAAGAAAAAGAAAAATGATAGGACTTTGCAAACTTCTAGTGAACCTATTGCTGAAACACCTGAGAATCCAAATGATATACCTATGTCTGATGCTGAAACACAATTTGGTAATGAACATGAACCTAGTGAAGATGTTAATGACGATATTCATGATGATGCTCAACCTAGTAATGATAATGATGTAGAAGTTGAACCTGCTGTTGATCTTGATAACCCACAATCAAAGAATCAACGTTGTGATAACTGAGACTTTGTTGCTAAGAAACATGGTAAAGAAAGAGAACCATGCGTTCAGAAACCCATGCCTTTTCCTCCCAAACCATCCAAGAAAAAGGATGATGAGGATTTTGAGCGCTTTGCCGAAATGATTAGACATATCTTTTTGCGTATGCGATTGAATGATATGCTAAAAACTAATCCTTATGCTAAGTATATGAAGGATATCATTACTAATAAAAGAAAGATACCGGAAGCTGAAATTTCCACCTGTCGGTGTACTAGAGTAGGGGTACCCTAGTATCCCGAACTCGTGCAGACGGGCGATTCTTGACACTGTGACAAGGCTTGCACAGTCACCGCCTAGATCCTCCGTGGTTCCTTTGGAGCCATTCAAGAACAAAGTATTTAACCAAGAAGACAAGGCCCGGCAAGAGGAGCTTGCCGTGAAGGCCACTCAAGGCACGAAGAAGACAAGACCCGGCAAGAGGAGCTTGCCGGGAAGGCTCGGAAGGCGACAAGCCTCCGGACGCGACAAAGGATTCAGCAGCGGCAAGGCACTTGCCGCGGCAGTAACCTCTCTTCATCTCCGCTCCAGCTCATTCACCAACGTGTCGCCATGGGACCATTCCATGCGCGCGTGTCAAGAGGCTGTGCAGCCAGCGGGAGCAGCGATAAGCGGCGCTGACAAGCTTGCCATCGTGGCGAACGGTGGCGCTCCTGACGGTCCCTGTTGCACTGTTTAGGCGACAGGGACGGGCATTTAATGCTTTTGTCCCTAGCCGTCAGGGTTAGGTAGAGTACATTGTACACTGTACAAGTAGGTGTACCAGCTACTATTTTTCCATTTGTACCCTCATCTACGTTGCCACCTGTCGGAGACCCCTTGAGCATATAAAAGGAGGCCCATGCACAACATAGAGGAGGGGGGTTCGAACACTCTCACGCTAGGTCTCGTTAGCAGCTGGAGTATACTGTAGCTCTCAGCGCTCCCTAGCAAGAACACAATACAAACCATATAAGCAGCAGTAGGAGTATTATCTCTCCGGAGAGCTCCGAAGCTGGGTAAACCGCTCGTTATTAGCCGCCTCGATACGCTCTTCGTGCGACCTCCGGAACCGAAAGGGGCTCGGTCCGCCGGTCCCATAGGTGTTCGTGGGCGGATCAGCCTGCCTCGACATCTTTGGCGCCAAAGATGTCGGGCAGGATGATTGGCCCACGAACCTATGGGGTCAAACCGGCCCCTTCGATTCGAGCGGAGGTCGCCGAAGAGCAGAGGCGGCAGCACGCTGAGAGGTTTTACCAACCGAGCTCTCCGGAGAGATAACACTCTCAAGCTCCTCTTGCCGGGGCCTTGTCTTCTTGGTTAAATACTTTGTTCTTGAATGGCTCCAAAAGGAACCACGGAGGATCTTGGCGGTGACCAGGCAAGCCTTGCCTCGAGGTCTTTGCAACTGCTGCGTGCGAAGTTCGGGATACTAGGGTACCCTACTCTAGTACACCGGCAGAGCCCCAGGCCCAAAACAGTGCACGGTCACACGGCCTTGATCACGCCGTAACTTGCTCTGGACCCACCCGTCCCCACGAACATCACGCGTCGAACGTGGCGTCGTGGGAGAGATCGTGGGGGGTTTCTTTATTAGGAAAAGCGGAACGTCCGCCCCCTCTCCCTCCTTATAAACAGGGGAAACAGGGGTAGGTCGCCCACCTCGCCATTGCTGTCTCGTCTCGAAGACCACCGCTGCTCCCCCCTTCTTCTCTAGTGCGAAGAGAGCAGCGCTCCGCCCCCTTTCGCCACAGCGCCATCAACGCCGTCGGTCTCCTCCAACGCCTCCGCCATGGCTCCGAAAGTCGACAAGGGGAAGGGTGTGAAGTCGGCCGAGGCGTAGCGGCTCGCGGCGCTGCGAAAGGAGCGGGCCATCTTCTCCCCAGCTCGGCGCAAAGGAGGCGAGGAGGGTTACTACCTCTTCTGGTCGACGGAGACGCATGCGCATCCGCGCACGAAGGTACTCCCCGCCACCGCTTCGGAACTAGCCCCAACTGGGTACCCTTTCTTTGCGCTTTTCTTCTATTGCGGGCTCTGCCCGCCCTTTTCTGAATTCTTCTGCGATATCATGAACACCTACGGACTTCACCTCCTTCATTTCACCCCCAATGTTGTCCTGACCATGCCAGTTTTCGCACACCTTTGCGAAAACTTTGTCGGGATCCACCCAAACGTAGCCCTCTTCCGCCACTTCTTCATGCCCCGCGTTGAGAGAGGGGAGCCGCTTGCCGGAGGGATTGCTTGGATCTCCAGGATCGGCAAGAAACAAGCTTATCTGGAAGGAGAGCTCCGTAGCAAATGGGAGGAGTGGAGAGCCAATTGGTGTTGGATCGTTGAGGAGAACCCGCAGCCCTTCACTGCCCTGTGCCAAACCCCAATAGTGCGCGACAACGATTGGAGCAACTTGGCGCCGGAAGATGCTAGGTTGAAGATTGCTGTGACCGGATCTTGCGCCTCGTGCTTGCCGGACTCATCAGAGGCGCAGTTGGCAAAGATTTCCTTCGCCGCCGCATCGCTCCCTTGCAGGAGAGGAGGAGACCTGCTTGAGAGTTCCAAAACGCAGCGGACATCATGAGGCTGCACCCGGGTCTCAACTGGAATTTCACTGTCTTGGAGTTGGATGCGATGCTGCTAGAGCTGTTCAAGCATGACCCCGATCACCCCGAGTGGTTTAGGTTGCCGAGGGGGGTCGTCCCATTGTGCAACAATTCTGCGCTCGACCGCGTCCGCGCCATGATGCTGTTGTGCGATTCTCATGGGATCGTTCCAACCTGGCAAGAGCCTGTGGACGACGTCATGCGGCAATTCTTCGACAGCTTGGAAGAAATGCCGATCCGCCCGACAAGCGTAAGAAGCTCACCCGCAACACCACCGGACGAGATGCGCGCGCATTGCCACCAATTTGGAGGAGGCGGCAAGATTACCGGGCGCCTTCGGGTACACCGTGGTGGAGGCAGATGCAGCAGAGGCGACACGCCTTGCCGAGCTAAGGGAGTTCGCCGGTGAGTAAGAGCTTGCCGAACCCGAGGCGGGGTCGAGCGAACCCGCCGAGGGCGCTTCTTCCCCACTCATCCAGCGGCTTGCCGCATAACGGACCCGGCTCGCCAAAGAGGCGTCTCCGCAAGGCCGGAGGCAGACGGGCGGCAGACGGGCTAACAGCCGCAGCGCCAGCGCGCTCTCATCATGACAAGCAACGTTGCCGCGGGAGCGCCCCACACTACTGCGACAACTGGGGCGGGATCCTCCCAGGCCACCGCCGACACCTCCGCCAAGCGGTCAAGAGAGCCCACTCCTCCGCCTCGTCGCACCGGAGGCGAGCCAGAGTTTGATCTCTCCGCGCTCAGCTCCGACGAGGAAGAAGAAGAGTAAGCTTCAATATTGTGCTTGTAGTTCTTCAATTTTGTTGCTTCATCTTGAATCTAATTTGCTTCGTTCTGAACTCTTTCCTTTTCAGGACGCTGACCCAGAGAGCGTCGAAGAGAGCCAAGACCCCGGTGGTCGTCATTGAGGACGATCCACCCGTGGCAACAGGAGGCGCGTCTGAGACCCCCTTGCCGGACCCGGCAACCCTTCCTCAAAGCAGCCCCCAGCACAGCCCCCAGTAAGTATGCGGTTTTCTCCTTACTGTTAGGTGTGCATGGGTGCTCCTTCTTCATTGATATCTGACTGTTGGTTTGTGTAGGAGCAGAGCAGCCTCATCAGGAGGGCCCGGAAGCCGCCCCCGAAATTCTATCTGCTTCGACTACGCCGCCAAGGGAGGATTCTCTGGCAAGGGAGCGTTCTCCGGCAAGGGAGACTACTCCGGCAAGTGGCAGCACCAGTCATCCTCCAGTGGTCGAGACCATGGCTGCAGATCCCATTGCAGGTAATCCTCTTGCGCGAAAATTTCCCTTGGGCTCGTTTTCTTCTGTTTTTCTTTTTGAACATTTGCTTGACTGTTCTTTCTTTGTCTCGATCGTCGAGATCCATCTGCCGCAGAGCCAATGGAGATTGAGGTCGCCGGGCGAGGAGGACGCCAGCGCAATACTTGTCGACGCCGCCACCATGGAGGAAAAGGTCAGCGCCTGATGGATCCGCCGGGCGAAGAGGCCGCCAAGGCTGCCGCCGCAAGGGCTGGCGAGGTCGGGCGATCGACCGACGACCTCGAGGCCAGCAGGAGCGCCAGCGCTATGCCGACCGCCGATCCCTCCGCCATCAGGTCAGCTGCCGGGCTCGAAGAGCCCCAGCCCGGCGCCTATCTGAAGGCCTGCGACGGCGTCTTCATCAAGCTCCCCTGGGTGTCGAGCTCCAGGGCGCCGGTCGAAGGAGAAACCTTTGACGGAGAGCTGCTCGCCTCCGCTGGCCTGACGCTGGTGGACGCGCCAAGCGGCCGTGGCGAAGTTCGAGGAGGAGCAAACCGAAGAAGCTGTCGCTGCCGCTACAGCCTCGACAAGCCAAGTTGGAGTCCCGGAAGCACTTGTCGCGAGGGCGGAGCAGACATGGAGAAAGCGCAGAAGAGCTCCGGGCGCCAACCAAGAAACTCTCCTGAACGTAGCGTAAGAGCGGAGCGACTTGCTGAAGAGCGCACAACCTTCATCCTTGAGAAGGCTGAGGTCGAGGAGCAGCAAAGTCTTGCTGCCGAGAAGCTATCTGTGCAAGAAGGCGAGTTGGCGCAGCGGAAGATCAATCTTGACAGCTATGAGGAAGAGCTTGTCGCGCGCGAGGAGTCACTTGGCGGGGCTCTTAAGGAAGCGAAGGATGCTGCCGCAGCCGCCGAGGCCGCCAAGAAAGAGTTGGAGACGAAGGTGACGCTGCTGGAGGCCGATCTCGTAAGAGCGGCGGAGCTTGCTGCGCTCAAGCACGAAAGCCGAGAAGGATGCCTACACTCTTGGCGAGCTGCAGGCCGTCTCGCCGATAGGGAGCAAGGAGCTCGATGCCGCCAAGGATTCCAAGGCAGATCTTGAGCTGAAGCTGACCACCACCGATGCAGAGGCTGGACGGGCGCCAAGGAGCGGGAGGTTGGCACATTGGAGAAGATCAAGGCCAACGAGGAGCTGGCTGGCGAATGATGTTGCCACCAGAGCGCCTTGAGGGAGAGTGTGGAGCATCGACCGAAGGTCTCGTGGATATCGCCGCCGCCATCCACAGCCGAAATGATGGAGCTGGGATGGTGGATCTTGGATACTCCTCCGACGAGCACCTCCAACCCAGCGCCAAGCTTAGCTTATTCTTCAAGGGGCGTGGTGGCGGGTCTCCAGCCGACTCGGAAGAGATCCCAAAGCAGCTGGCCGAGGAATCACGCCAGATCTGTGCAGAGCCCTCCAAGGTGTTGATGAAGGTGGCCTTTCGCAATCCGTGCCTCAACCTCAACGGCGTCCTCGGATCCTTGCCGCCCGAGATGCCGATGTGGAGGCGCTCAAAGCCCTTGTCGCACCAATTGTGGACAAGGTGGGCAAGATCAAGCGGGTTGATGGCGACCCCGTAGACTAGGCTGCCAATTTTATCTTTCCCTTGTCGCTGCTGATCATGTTTAGAACAATTTATTAGATCTGCGACAAGCTTTTTTGTAATATGACTCTATCTTATGCGATGATTGCAATGTTATTTCCTTTACTTGATTCCTTCCTTTGTTCGTTTTTGCCCTCGCTTTTAGGGAACTTGTCGGTGCAGCACCTTTTGTCATGGCTGAGTGCGGAACGTTAGCAGCCTGCTGGCGGTGCCGCCTCCAACAAGCAACCTTGTCGCGACTAGCCGCAGCTCACTTAAGTTGTTGAGCGGACTCGAAACAAAGTAAGGGCGCGACTAGCTGCGAGTTGGTTCCTCCAGCGCCACGTGTTTTCCATACAAAGTACTATCGTTTGAGGAAGATAACTTAAAAATTTAAGAACTGATTGCTCAAACTTGGGCAACTTAGCTTTTCTGTCGTTTGCTTCCCGATAAGGCGAAACTTCATTTACGTTGCCATCGACAAGTTCACAAAGTGGCCGGAAATGGAAGCAGTGAGGAAGGTGACAGCACAGTCAGCAGTCAAGTTCTTCAGGTCGATTGTTTGCCATTTCGGAATCCCCAACAGGATCATCATCGACAACGGCACACAATTTACGAGTCGCACCTTCGTGCAGTACGTCCAAGATCTTGGCGCCAAGGTCTGTTTTGCTTCTGTTGCTCATCCGAGAAGCAACGGTCAAGCAGAGAGGGCAAATGCTGAAGTCTTTGCGCGGGCTCAAGACCAGAACTTTCGGACGTGCTGCACAAGTGCGGAAGAAAGCTGGATTGAGGAGCTGCCGGTGGTTCTTTGGTCGATCAGACGACGCCAAATCGAGCCACCGCCGGACACCTTTGCTCTAGTCTATGGAGCAGAGGCAGTTCTCCCCACGGAACTCATATACGGGTCACCTCGAGTACTCGCTATGATGAGTTTGAGCAAGAGCAGCTGCGACAAGATGACGCGCTGCTCCTTGAGGAAGATCGTCTTCAGGCCGCTGTACGAGCTGCTCGCTACCAGCAAGCTTTGCGTCGCTACCATAGCTGCAAAGTTAGTGTCAGAAGCCTCGAGGAAGGCGACCTTGTTCTTCGGCGCGTTCAGTCTGCCAAGAATTCAAACAAGTTGATGCCGAAGTGGGAAGGCCCTTATCGGGTGAAACGAGTCACTAGGCACAGCAATCGTCACCTTGAGACCGAAGATGGCATTCCGGTGAGCAACCCCTGGAACATTGAGCATCTTCGTAAGTTTTACCCATAGGGCGCGGTTGCCAGAACCTGTTCCGGCAACCACCTTTTGTACAAGTCTTGCCGATGTTGCATGTAATCCTTTGTACAAAGCCGGGCGCAGATCCCGTGCATAAGTAAAGCTCATGTGTTTCTTACAACTTGTCAAATTCATGCTTTCATCATTTTATTGCATGTTTTGGCTAACACTTTGTGCAGCACCCACACCCGGTAAGCAATATCGAGCCGATGGGCTCCATAACTTTATTTTCTCTTCTTTCTCTTTTCTCAAAGAAAGGAAGGTTCCCTCGCGCACAAGTTAACCAACGTGGGGAAGGAGAAGATAATACTATGGACCAAGCGTTGCTCGAGGAAGTTTCATATGTCGGAAGCAAACGACAGAAAAGCTAAGTTGCCCAAGTTTGAGCAACCAGTTCTTAAATTTTTAAGTTATCTTCCTCGAAGGATAGTACTTTGTATGGAAAACCTGTGCGCGGAGGAACCAACTCGCAGCTAGTCGCGCCCTTACTTTGTTTCGAGTCCGCTCAACAACTTAAGTGAGCTGCGGCTAGTCGGGACAAGGTTTCTTGTCGGAGGCGGCACCGCCAGCAGGCTGCTAACGTTCCGCACTCAGCGCCAAGGGCAAAGGTGCTCGCACCGACAAGTTCCCTAAAAGCGTGAGGGCAAAAACGCATAAAGGAAGGAATCAAGTAAAGGAAATAACATTGCAATCATCGCCAAGATAGAGTCATATTACAAAATAGCTTGTCGCAGATCTAATAAATTGTTCTAAACATGATCAAGCGACAAGGGAAAGATAAAATTGGCGGCCTAGTCTACGCTGGTCGCCATCAACCCGCTTGATCTTGCCCACCTTGTCCACAATGGGTGCGACAAGGGCTTTGAGCGCCTCCACATCGGCATCTCGGGCGGCAAGGATCTCGAGGACGCCGTTGAGGTTGAGGCCTGGATTGCGGAAGGCCACCTTCATCAACACCTTCCGGAGGGCTCCTCAGACAGATCTCGGGCGCGATTCCTCGGCCAACTGCTGGGATCTCTTCTCGAGTCACCGGAGACCCTTCACGACGCCTTGAAGAATAAGCTAAGCTTGGCGCTGGGTTGGAGGTGCTCGTCGGAGGAGTATCCAAGATCCACCATCCCTCAGCCCATCACCGGCTGTGGATGGCGGGAGCAAGATTCACGAGACCTTCGGTCCAAAGGTCCACACTCTCCCTCAAGGCGCCTGGTGGCAACAAGATTCGCCAAAGAGCCTCGCTGGCCTTGATCTTCTCCAATAGGCCCACCTCCCGCCTCCTTGGCGCCGGCCCATTCCCGTGATCAGTGGTGGCTTGACCAAGATCTGGCTTGGAATCCTTGGCAGCGCCGAGCTCCTTGCTCCTATCGGTGAGACGCCCTGCAGCTCGCCAAGAGTGTAGGCGTCCTTCTCGCCAGGCTTGAGCGCAGCAAGCTCCTCGCCGCTCTCTCGAGACTGCCTCCAAGGCCACCTTCGCTCTCCAACTCTTTCTTACGGCCTCGGCGGCTGCAGATCCTTCGCTTCCTTAAGAGCCCCGCCAAGTGACTCCTCGCCGACAAGCTCTTCCTCATAGCTGTCAAGATTGATCTTTCGCTGCGCCTAACTCGCCTTCTTGCAGATAGCTTCTCGGCGGCAAGCCTTTGCTGCTCGACCTCAGCCTTCTCAAGGATGAAGGCAGGCGCTCAGCAAGTCACTCCCGCCTTCTCGCCACGTTCGAGAGTTTCTTGGTTGGCGCCCGGAGCTCTTCTGCCGCTTCTCCATGTTCCGCCTCCCGCCTCGCGACAAGTGCTTCCCTGACTCCAACTTGGCTTGTCAGGGCGGTAGAGCGACATCGCCTTCTTCAAAGAGTGCTCCTCCTCGACTCACGCTGCTTTGCGCTGGCCCACCAGCCAGCCCAATGGAGGCGAAGCAGCTCTCCGTCAAGGTCTCTTCGACCGCGCCTGAGCTCGACGCCTGTGGAGCTTGATGAAGACGCTGTCACGCCGCCTTCGATAGGCGCTGGCTGGGGCTCTTCAGAGTCTGACGCTGCACCAGTGGCGGAGGGATCGGCGGTCGGCGAGCGCCTAGCGCCTCAAGCGCCTCGTGGTTGTCGCGACGCTCGACCAGCCTTTTTGCGGCGGCAGCCTTGGCGGCCTTTTTCACGGCGGATCCATCGGCGCCACTCTTCCTCCATGGTGGCGACGCTGCCAAGATAAGCCGCTGCTGCCCTCCTCGGCCGGCGACCTGAGTTCCATTGGCTCATGATGATGGATCTCGACGATCGACAAAGAAGAAATACCAAGCAAATGTTCAAAAAGAAAATGTAAGAAAACGAGCCCAAGGGAAATTTTCACGCGAAGAGGATTACCCGCAATGGGATCTGCAGCCATGGTCTCACCACCGGAGGATCACCGGTGCTGTCCCTTGCCGGAGTAGTCTCCCTTGCCGGAGAACGCCCTTGCCGGAGAATTCTCCCTTGGCGGCGAGTCGGGCGAGATAGAATTTTGGGGCGGCTTCCGGCCCTCCCGATGAGGCTGCTCGCTTCCTACACAAGCCAACAAATGATATCAATGAAGAAGGAGCACCCATGCACACCTAACAAAGAAGGAGAAACCGTGATACTTACTCCTGGGGCCAGGCTGGGGGCTGCTTGAGGAAGGGGTTGTCCGCAAGGGGTCTCAGACGCGCCTCGTTACCGTGGATCGTCTCAATGACGACTCACCGGGGTCTTGGCTCTCTTTGACGCTCTCGGGTCATTCCCAAAAGGAAAGAGTTCAGAACGAAGCAAATTAGATTCAAGATGAAGCAACAAAATTGAAGAAATACAAGCACAATATTGAAGCTTACTCTTCTTCTTCCTCGTTCGGAGCTGAGCGCCGAGAGATCAACTCCGGCTCGCCCGGCGACGAGGCGAGGAGGAGGGCTCTTGACCGCTTGGCGGAGGTGTCGGCGGTGGCCCGGGAGGATCCCGCCCCAGCTTGTCGCAGCAGCAGGGTGCTCCCGCAGCAACATTGCTTGCCGTAGAGCGCGTCGCGCCGGGCTGGGTCTGCCCGCCGCCTCTGCCTCGCCTCCGCCTTATGGAGATGTTTTCTTGGCGGAGCCGGGGCTGCTTATGGCGCGGGCTGCTGGATGGTGGGGAAGAAGCGCCTCGGCTGGTTCGCCGACTCGCCTCGGTTCGCAAGTTTTCCTCACCGGCGAACTCCCTTCGCCGGCAAGGCTTGCCGCCTCGTGCATCTCCTCCATGGTGTACCAAGACGCCAATGCAGAAGGCCGCCGCCTCCAGCTCGTGGCAATGCGCCATCTCGTCGCCGGTGGTGTCGCGGTGAGCTTTTCTCGCTGTCGGGGCGGATCGGCATTTCTTCCAAGCCGTCAAGAATTGCCGCGACGACGCCGTCCATGTGCTCTTGCCAAAGTTGGAACGATCCCATGAGAATTGCACAACGGCATCATGGCACGGATGCGGTCGAGCACAGAATTGTTGCAGACATGGGACGACCCTCGGCAACCTAAACCACTCGGGTGATCGGGGTCATGCTTGAACAGTTCTAGCAAAGATCGCATCCAACTCCAAGATGCTGAAATTCCAGCTTGAGGCCCCGGGCGCAGCCTCATGATGTCCTGTTATGCTTTGGAACTCCCAAGCAGGTCTCTTCCTCTCTCGCAAGGGAGCGCAACAAGCGAAGGAAATCTGCGCCAATCAAGCGCTTACATTGAGTCCGGCAGTTCGAGGCGCAAGATCCGGTCACAAAGAATCTTCAACCTAGCATCTTCCGGCACCAAGTTGCTCCAATCGTTGCCGCACACTATTGGGGTTTGGCGCAGGGCAGTGAAGGGCTGCAGGTTCTCCTCAACGATCCAACACCAATTGGCTCTCCACTCCTCCCATTTGCTACGGAGCTCTCCTTCCAGATAATCTTCTTTCTTGCCGATCCTGGAGATCCAAGCAATCCTCCGCAAGCGGCTCCCCTCTCTCAACACGGGCATGAAGAAGTGGCGAAGAGGGCTACGTTTGGGTGGATCCCGACAAAGTTTTCACAAAGGTGTGCGAAACCGCCATGGTCGTGACAGCATTGGGGTGAAATCAAGGAGGCGGCCCGAGGGTGTTCATGATATCGTAGAAGAATTAGAAAAGGCGGCAGAGCCCGCAATAGAAGAAAAAGCGCAAAGAAAGGGTACCCAGTTGGGGCTAGTTCAAGCGGTGGCGGGAGTACCTTCGCGCTGGATGTGCACGCTCCTCCGACCAAGAGGTAGTAGCCCTCCTCACTCCTTTGCATCGAAATGGGAGAAGATGGCCCGCTCCTTTCGCAGAGCCGCGAGCCGCTGCGCCGGCCGACTTCACGCCCTTCCCTTGTCGGCTTTGAGCCATGGCGAGGCGGTGGAGGAGACCGACGGCGTTGATGGCGCTAGGCGAAGGGGCGAGCGCTGCCTCTTCGCACTAGAGAAGAAGGGGAGCGGCGGTGGTCTTCGAGACGAGACAGCAATGGCGAGGTGGGCGACCTGCCCCCGCTTCGCTGTTTATAAGGAGGGAGAGGCGGACGCCCGCTCTTCCTAATAAAGAAACCCCCACGATCTCTCCCACGACGCCATCGCTCGACGCCAGGCTGTTCATGGGGACGTGGTGGGTCCAGGCAAGTTACGGGCGTGATCAAGGCCGCAGACTGCAGACCGTTTTGGGCCTGGCCCAACAGCTGGCACTGCAGGTGGCCCAGTGCCCGGGGCTCTCTGCCGGTGTACTAGAGTAGGGGTACCCTAGTATCCCGAACTCGCAGACGGGCGATTGCAAGACCTCAGCGGCAAGGCTTGCCTGTCACCGCCTAGATCCTCCGTGGTTCCTTTGGAGCCATTCAAGAACAAAGTATTTAACCAAGAAGACAAGGCCCCGGCAAGAGGAGCTTGCCGGGAAGGCCACTCAAGGCATGAAGAAGACAAGACCCCGGCAAGAGGAGCTTGCCGGGAAGGCTCGGAGAGCGACAAGCCTCCGGATGCGACAAGGATTCAGCCGCGGCAAGGCACTTGCCGCGGCAGGCAACCTCTCTTCGTCTCCGCTCCAGCTCATTCACCAACGTGTCGCCATGGGACCATTCCATGCGCGCGTGTCAAGAGGCTGTGCAGCCAGCGGGGAGCAGCGATAAGCGGCGGACAAGCTTGCCATCGTGGCGAACGGTGGCGCTCTGACGGTCCCTGTTGCCTTTGTTTGGCGGCGACAGGGACGGGAATTTAATGCTTTTGTCCCTTGCCGTCAGGGTTAGGTAGAGTACACTGTACACTGTACAAGTAGGTGTACCTGCTACTATTTTTCCATTTGTACCCTCATCTACGTTGCCACCTGTCGGAGACCCCTTGAGCATATAAAAGGAGGCCCATGCGCAAGGTAGAGGAGGGGGGTTCGAACACTCTCACGCTAGGTCTCGTTAGCAGCTGGAGTATACTGTAGCTCTCAGCGCTCCCTAGCAAGAACACAATACAAACCATACAAGAAGCAGTAGGAGTATTATCTCTCCGGAGAGCTCCGGCTGGGTAACCTTTCGTGTGCTTCGCCTCGATCCGCTCTTCGTGCGATCTCCGCCCCCCTCCGAACCAAAAGGGACTCGGTCCGCCGGTCCCATAGGTGTTCGTGGGTCCGATCAGCC
The DNA here is from genome assembly GCA_021605145.1 of Aegilops bicornis. NCBI lineage: Eukaryota > Viridiplantae > Streptophyta > Magnoliopsida > Poales > Poaceae > Aegilops > Aegilops bicornis. Next base: position 156,887,302 of record CM038671.1, on the reverse strand, counting down.
TCCCCGACACCACCATGCTTGCTAATTATACTTTTAAGGGTGGAATACCAAAGAAACTTGGAGATCCAAGAGTACCTACTATACCATGCTCCATTAAAAGAAACTATGTTAAAACTACTTTATGTGATCTTGGAGCCGGTGTTAGTATTATGCCTCTCTCTTTATACCGTAGACTTGATTTGAATAAGTTGACACCTACTGAAATATCTTTGCAAATGGTTGATAAATCAACTGCTATACCTGTCGGTATTTGTGAGGATGTGCCTGTTGTGGTTGCAAACGTTACTATTTTAACGGACTTTGTTATTCTTGATATTCCCGACGACGATAGTATGTCTATTATTCTTGGAAGACCTTTTCTGAATACTACATGGGCTGTTATTGATTGCACCAAAGGCAATGTCACTTTTCATGTTAACGGTAATGAGAATACGGTACACTTTCTGAGGAAACAACCTCAAGTTCATAGTATCAACTCTATTGGAAAAATTCCATCGATTATATTTGGAAGTTTTGAATTTCCTCTTCCTACTGTCAAGAAGAAATATGATATACTTATTATTGGGGACGTGCATATCCCCATTGAGGTAACATAGTGTTATTCGAAATTTCTCCGGTTCCATGTTAATCGGAATGAGTTTATTAACAAGACCTGATCAACCTTGTAAGTGGATTCCTTTTGATGAGCATGAGATGGATGAAACTAGAAGAATAAACTTCCGTACCCTCTTTATACTTTCTGTTATTTAGTTGAAATAAAGTAAAAATAGTATTTTTCTGTCTGTTTCCTGATTTATCCATGCAATATAAAAATGTCCCGAAAATAGAAGTCCTCAGAATGCCATGCCAATTTAATATGATTTTTTCGGGAATATTTGAGGATTTATGGTGCAAAAATCATCTGGGAGCTGCCACCGCCACGAGGGTGGAGGGCGCGCCCTACCCCCCAGGGCGCGCCCCCTGCCTCATGGGCCCACAGTGGCCCTCCTCCTCTTATTCCTGCACCCATCCTCTTCTTCTTCCTCCCCCAAACACGAATAACCAGATCAAGCACGAGTTCTAGCCCTCCTTGCTATAATTTTCGATCTCCTTGCTCAAAGCACCTCTCGCAAAACTGCTTGGGGAGATTGTTCCTTGGTATGTGACTCCTCCATTGGTCCAATTAGTTTTTGTTCTAGTGCTTTATTCATTGCAAATTTTTGCTGCACAGGTGACCATTTTCTTGAGCTTGCATGTCTAATTTATATGGTTCCAAGTAGTTCTAATGCTTGATATAGGCTCTAGGCACTTGTAGGAGCAGTTGCTGTCAGTTTTATTGAAGTTGGTTCACTTTTGTTTGAAGTTACTAAAAATTTCAGAAATTTTTCAGAGAAAAACAATATGCTTAGGAAGATGTTCCAAGGTGGTTCTTCTAAGAAGCAAGGACCCAGACTTGCTATGCGTGATGCTGACGAGGAACCACCAAGAGACGCTCTAGTGCGGCCCTGTGAATGGCCTTCGGAAAATTTTATGTATCATGCAGGAATTAATGAAGAACTTAACGCATATTTGCGTAACGCCGGTCTTGAGGACTTTGAGGCAGACAAATGCCCCCAGTATCATGATCTCACAAGCTCATTTGTGAGGAGGTTTGAGTTTCCATCTTCGCGTAATTCTCCTTCAGTCATGTTTGATCTTTATGACAAATCTTATACCATGGACTTAGAGGATTTCACTTTTGCTTGCAAACTTCCACAATGGGTAGTGTTAGGGATCCCCCTAAATCTGAATTTAGAAACGTTCATGCTAGTATAACTATAGGGGATCTAGGGATATAACGCAAGCTACCATAGGGAGCATTCACTTTCCTGCTATACATTATTTTGCTCTCTTCAAAGGTAGATGCATAAATGCTAAGGATGAAGCATGTCATATGTGTGTCCCTGACCTTAGCATTCTCAGGAGTGCTGTGTTAGGAGACCAATCTTATCATATGGGAGCCATTGTAGCTCGTAGGTTGCATCATAATAGATATAATGGAGATTTCTTTGGAGGAATTTATGCAACCCGCTTAGCTAATTTTCTTGAGATAGACGTTCGTGAAGGACACATGGAGTTGCCTCCTACTTATTTAGATTTTGATTCTATGGTTTCTCACCAGTTTGTTGAGAGGACTGAGTCACCTCTCCAGTATCGATTAATCTTTAACAAACGGCATGTTGTCCGTATTACTCTCCCTGCTCCTGCCTTCTTTGATTACCAGGCAAACGGAAGATATACTATTACCAGGGAGGAGGCATATGAGTACGAGAGGAGAGCGGAGGCAGCCCGACTCCACGCTGCAGCTCAGGAGGCGATAGCTGCTGCATCACAGTATAACCCCAACTACTCTTCGTCATGATGCGACCCGGCTACACCTACGGGTATCCGCCAGTTATCCCTGGCAATAAACCAACTTAGGCCAAAAGCCTAAGCTTGGGGGAGTACATATTTCTCACCGACATTACATTTATGTTCACACACACTCAGTGCTAGATGTCGGTGCTCATACTCTTTCACTGTAATATCCATGGTAGTTTATTTTCTTTTTCCTGCTTTCTTCTTGTGTGCTTGTTAAACCTTAAGAAAAAACAAAAAAAATAGTAGCAGTTTATTTTCTTGCTGTAGTAGTAGTTAAAAAGAAAACCCAAAAATATTTTCCGTTCTTCTTTTGCTTGTTGGGAGCTTTCCCATGTAAATAGTTTTATGTCTTTTCTTTTCTTTGGGGGTCGATAGGAGAAGACCATGATTAAATTGTTGAAGTGGCTCTTATATGCATTATTGTTGATTTAACCAAGATCCCATATTGCCTTGTCTTCTCCCTGTTTATTGAATGCTTTCATGATTCCATCTTAGTCCAATGCACGTGCACTCTTATTATTATTCACATCGTTCGGTCGTGCAAGTGAAAGGCAATTATGATGATATATGATGGACTAACTGAGATGAGAAAAGCTGGTATGAACTCGACCTCTTTTGTTTTTGTAAATATGATGAATTCATTATTCTTGATTCAGCTTGTTATGAATAAACATGTTTCCAATGACAATTCAAGATCATAGTTGCTTGTGCCATGCTTGATTAGCTATGAGTTATAATAGTTTACCTTGCGTGCCAACATGCTATTGAGATGGTTATGATGTGGTATGATGGGGTGGTATCCTCCTTTGAATGATTTAAGTGACTTGACTTGGCACATGTTCACGCATGTAGTTGAAACAAAATCAGCATAGCCTTCACGATATTTATGTTCATGGTGGATTATATCCTACTCATGCTTGCATCCAATGTTTATTAATTTTAATGCATGTTCATGACTGTTGTCGCTCTCTAGTTGGTCGCTTCCCAGTCTTTTGCTAGCCTTCACTTGTACTAAGCGAGAATACTGCTTGTGCATCCAATCCCTTAAACCCCAAAGTTATTCCTGATGAGTCCACTATACCTTCCTATATACGGTATCTACCTGCCGTTCCAAGTAAATTTGTATGTGCCAAACTCTAAACCTTCAAATAAACATTCTGTTATGTATGCTCGAATAGCTCATGTATCAACTAGTGTTGCCCTTATCTTCCATGTTAGGCGGGTTATTCTCAAGAGGAGTGGACTCCGCTCCTCACTCACGAGAAAATGGTTGGTCACCGGGATTCCCAGTCCCATGCTTTATGCAAACTAAATCAAAATAATTGCAAACAAAACTCCCCCTGGGACCTGATGTTTGTTGGAGGCACTCGTTGTTTCGAGAAAGCCGTGGATTGATGCTTGTTGGTGGAGGGGGAGTATAAACTTTACCATTCTGTTTGGGAACCGCCTATAATGTGTGTGACATGGAAGATATCTCCATCTCTTAGTTGCTATGTTGACAATGAAAGTATACCGCTCAAAATATTATCTATCTCTATTTCAAAACCGAGCTCTGGCACCTCTACAAATCCCTGCTTCCCTCTGCGAAGGGCCTATCTATTTATTTTTATGTTGTGTCATCACCCTCTTATTAAAAGCACTAGCTGGAGAGCACAACTGTCCTTTGCATTCATCACTATTAATTTATATTGTGTGTGACTATGATTGGATCTCTTTTACCATGAATTACAATGTCTAGTCAGTCCTTGATCTTTAAAGGTGCTCTGCATTTATGTTTCTTGGTCTCGTAAAGGGCTAGCGAGATACCATCTTGTTATATCATATTATGATTGTTTTGAGAAAGTGTTGTCATCCGAGATTTATTATTATGGCTTGCTAGTTGATTATGCTATTGATATGAGTGATCATGAGACCTGAGAATTATTGCAAATGTGGTTAGTTATGATCTTTGCTGTAAACTTGAATGCTGGCTTGATATATGTACAACAACAAGAGCAAACAGAGTTTGTAAAAGTTTTTTGTTTTTCTCTTTCAGCTTGTCAACTGAATTGCTTGAGGACAAGCAAGGGTTTAAGCTTGGGGGAGTTGATACGTCTCCGTCGTATCTACTTTTCCAAACACTTTTGCCCTTGTTTTGGACTCTAACTTGCATGATTTGAATGGTACTATCCCGGATGATCTTTGTTTTCAGAATTGCCATGATGTCGTTTATGTGCGTAAAACAAAAGTTCTCGAAATGACCTGAAACTCCACGGAATATCTTATAAAAATAATAAAAATCCTCGCCAAAGATGAAGACCAGGGCCCCACACTGTCCACGAGGGTGGGGACGCCCCCTAGGGCGCCCCCTACCTCATGGGCCCCACAGAGACCTTCCGACGCCAACTCCAACTCTATATATTTGCTTTCGGGAGAAAAAATAGAGGAGAAGAAATCATCACGTTTTACGATCACGGAGTCACGCCGCCAAGCCCTAAAACCTCTCGGGAGGGCTGATCTGGAGTCCGTTCGGGGCTCCGAAGAGGGGGGTTCATTGCCGTCGTCATCATCAACCATCCTCCATCACCAATTTCATGATGCTCACCGCCGTGCATGAGTAATTCCATTGTAGGCTTGCTGGACGGTGATGGGTTGGATGAGATTTATCATGTAATTGAGTTAGTTTTGTTAGGGTTTGATCCCTAGTATCCACTATGTTCTGAGATTGATGTTGCTATGACTTTGCTATGCTTAATGCTTGTCACTTGGGCCTGAGTGCCATGATTTCAGATCTGAACCTATTATGTTTTCATGAATATATGTGTGTTCTTGATCCTATCTTGCAAGTCTATAGTCACCTACTATGTGTTATGATCCGGCAACCCCGAAGTGACAATAATCGGGACCACTCCCGGTGATGACCATAGTTTGAGGAGTTCATGTATTCACTAAGTGCTAATGCTTTGTTCCGGTTCTCTATTAAAAGGAGGCCTTAATATCTCTTAGTTTCCATTAGGACCCCGCTGCCACGGGAGGGTAGGATAAAAGATGTCATACAAGTTCTTTTCCATAAGCACGTATGACCTTATTCGGAATACATGCCTACATTACATTGATGAATTGGAGCTAGTTCTGTGTCACCCCCGGTTATGACTGTTACATGATGAACCGCATCCGGCATAATTATCCATCACCGATCCGATGCTTACGAGCTTTCCATATACTGGTTTACGCTTATTTACTTTCCCGTTGCTATTGTTACAATCACTACAAAATACCAAAAATATTGCTTTTGCTTTCATTACTCTTTTGTTACCGTTACCACCACTATCATATTACTTTGCTAATAAACACTTTGCTGCAGATACTAAGTTTTCCAGGTGTGATTGAATTGACAACTCAGGTGCTAATACTTGAGAATATTCTTTGGCTCCCCTTGTGTCGAATCAATAAATTTGGGTTGAATACTCTACCCTCGAAAACTGTTGTGATCCCCTATACTTGTGGGTTATCAACATAGCGCTCCGCACCGAAAACAAAACAGCCGCACTGGCCCTCGAGGCACTATCCGAAGCCCTCGCGGCAGAGGAATTAACTACGGTACGCTCGACCGTGGACAGGGATGACGTGATACTCGACAAGAGATCCAAGTCCACCTCTTTCAAACCAGCGGATGAAATAGTCGAATTCCAAGTCCACTCAACGGACCCTACTAAAACAGCCTCCATCGGGGCACAGTTAAACCCCGTTGTGGACACCGCACTACGGGAGTTCCTGTGCGAGAACTAGGATATATTTGCCTGGCACCCATCAGATATGCCAGGAATCCCACGCAGGCTAGCCGAGCATAGCCTTAACATTCTAAAAGGATTCAAGTCGGTCAAGCAGACTCTTCGGCGTTTCTCTGAACCTAAGCGACAAGCTATGGGAGAGGAGCTAGCCAAGTTATTGGAGGCCGGATTCATCAGAGAAATAAAACACCCGGACTGGCTAGCAAACCTGGTGATGGTACCAAAGAAGGAGAAATCCTGGCGCCTACGCGTCTATTTCAAGGACCTCAACAAGGCTTGCCCAAAGGATCCCTTCCCCCTCCCCCGCATCGATCAAATTATCGACGCCACCGCGGGATACGACTCATTGTGCTTCCTCCACGCGTACTCCGGCTACCACCAAATCAAGATGGCGGAGTCCGACCAAGCCGCAACGGCGTTCATCACGCCATATGGCCCCTTCTGTTTCAACAGAATGCCTTTTGGGCTTACGAATGCCGGTGCAACGTATCAACGCATGATTCAGACATATCTGAAAAAGCAGATCGGCAAAACAGTGGAAGCATACGTAGACGATGTGGTCGTGAAAACCAGGCACGTCCACTCTTTAATAGACGACTTGAGGCTCACGTTCGACAACCTCCGAACATACGACATCAAGCTCAATCCGGAAAAATGCGTTTTCGGTGTGCCCGCCGGAAAGCTCCTGGGTTTCATCGTCTCCAGTAGAGGAATTGAAGCAAATCCGGCTAAAATACGAGCCCTCTCACAGTTGGCCATCCCAACAAACCTCAAGCAAATCCAGAAATTAACTGGATGTGTTGCGGCCTTAAGCCACTTCATCTCCCGATTAGGAGAAAAGGCACTACCCCTTTATCGCCTTCTTTGGTGCACCGAACACTTCGAGTGGACGGATGCTGCCACGGCCGGATTGGAAGAAATAAAAGCCATACTGGCCACCAACCCAATCCTGGCCGCGCCAAACATCGGCGAACCAATGCTGCTATATATAGCGGCGACTCATCAAGTCGTAAGCGCAGTGCTCGTCGTCGAGCGAAGCGGGACGGACATAAATTCCCCCTTCGAAAGCCGGTATATTATGTATCCACTGTCCTCACTCCATGCAAATCACGGTACCCGCATTATCGAAAGATAGCGTATGCGGTATTCATGGCATCCCGGAAACTACGACACTACTTTCAAGAGTGTTCAATTACAGTGGCCTCCGGAAGTGCCCCTCAACGACATAATAAACAATCGCGACGCCACAGGCCGGATTGCCAAATGGGCCATTGAGCTCCTCCCATTCGACATAATATATAAACCTCGGCGAGCTATTAAGTCGCAGGTATTGGCTGATTTTGTCGCCCGAATGAATGTTGAACTCCCTAAAAATGCGGCGCATACTCCGATTGGATTATGCACTTCGACGGCTCTAATATGCGGCGGTCTGGTGCCGGGTCGTCTGACGTCCCCTACCAGATACAATCCAATATGTACTCCAAATACTGTACACAGACTCCAACAATGCAGCCGAATACGAGGCCCTGTTACATGGTCTCCGGATGGCAGTTTCCACGGGCATTCAACGCCTGGAGGTGCGTGGGGACTCGAACCTCGCAATATCCCTAATAAATTGAGACTTCGACGCTAGAGATTCGAAAATGGCGGCTTATCACAATGCCGTCCTCAAGATGTCAGCTCGGTTCGAGGGGTTCGAATTCCACCATGTGGCTCGGGAAAACAATCAGGCGGCGGATATCCTCGCCCATATCGGTGCTAAGCGCGATACAGTCCCACCCAACATATTCTTGGAAAGGCTGTTTAAGCCATCCGTGGTATGGGAAGGGGACACCGGCAACAACAGTCCGGACCCGGCTACAACTCCAGATACCGAATACTCTGACATAATCGGTGGCTCCACCACCGAAATAACACCTTTAGCCCACGTAATAATGGCCGTCATTGCCCCATGGACTGAACCATTCATGACCTACCTAACCAGGCAGGAACTTCCCGAGGACCAAAATGAGGCATGCTGCATTGTGCGGCGATCTAAAGCTTACAAAGTCCACGAGGGAGAGCTTTACAAGAAAAGCACCACCGGAGTCCTTCAAAGGTGCATCTCCGAAGAGGAAGGGCGGAAGCTTCTGGCAGAAATCCATGCCGGACTTGGTGGCCACCACGCCGCAGCCCGGACCCTCGTAAGTAAGGCCTTCCATACAGGATTCTATTGGCCGACGGCCCGGGCGGATGCTCAGGACTTGGTCCAACGCTGCGTCGGTTGCCAGCTTTTTGCATACCAAAGCCATATGCCGCCCGTTGCCCTACAAACAATCCCCATCACCTGGCCTTTCGCGGTCTGGGGGCTGGACATGGTCGGACCCCTTAAAGGGGAACCCATAAGAAAAAAATACTTACTGGTCATGGTGGATAAATTCACCAAATGGATAGAAGCCAAACCTGTTAAGACGACCGAATCTGGACCGGTGATAGACTTCATATCTGGGGTTGTACACCGTTATGGCGTCCCCCATAGCATCATCACTGACAACGGCACGAACTTCACTGCCGACGAAGTAAAACTATGGTGCAGCAACATGGGCATCAAGCTCGATTATGCTTCCGTATATCACCCACAAACTAACGGTCAAGTCGAGCGAGCAAATGGTCTTATCATGAGTGGCATTAAACCCAGATTAGTGCGGTCCTTAAAGGAATCTAACACACACTGGGTAGAGGAGCTCGACTCTGTACTCTGGGGGCTGCGGACCACGCCGAATCGCACTACCGGATACATACCGTTTTTTATGGTGTACGGTGCAGAGGCGGTTCTACCCTGTGACATAATTCATGAATCACCTCGAGTGCGCATGTATGAAGAAAGAGAGGCCGAGCTCGATCGGCAAGACAGTTTGGACGCCCTCGAGGAGGAGCGTGACGTGGCAAAAGCGCGTTCCGCATTCTATCAGCAACAGGCTCGAAGATACCAAAGCAGAGAAGTACGGGCCAAAACTTATAACGTTGGTGAGTTAGTTCTACGGCTGCCAGAGAAGAAAAAGGACAAGCTCAAGCCCAAATGGGAGGGTCCCTTCGTTATCGACCAAGTTCTGACCGGCGAAGCATACCGTCTGTGGGATGCATTGTATAACCAACTTGAGCCAAACCCATGGAACCTCGCCAGACTCCGAAGATTCTACGCCTAGCGCCGGACTCTATGTTCGTCTCCTTCCCCTGTCCATTTTTTGCATATGCGTTATCTGTCTTCTCTCTCTTTTTCCTCAAGGCCTTAAAAGGCTAATTTGTGTCTTATCTACACAATCTTAATGCGCTAGCCGCCTCATTATACCTGGGAGCTTCTTGCACAGAAGCTTAATTATTTTATGGGCTTCATGGCCCGCACATGTGTTATTCTTCCGCATGTACCTTTTTTCGCCATTATATGCATCGATATGACTTAAGTTTTGGCCAAGCTGGGTTGTCTGGCTCTTGTATTTATGCCCTACGTTCCGGTTAATTCGGCTAGGGCATAAGGGGAGCACCTCAGCGATTGTTACTGCCGGGTCAGCCGGATGTGTACCTCAGAATGGGTGAAGCCGAAAGCTAGCGTTCTTAAGGGAATATTCGGTCGGTGAATAAAAGATGACTTCTTATTTTTTCCACTAGCCCCCAGATGTTTTTTGCCTGCGTCTCTTCTTGCAGTTCGGACATGCACATTAGGGCATGCGTACCCAGGGAAAGGAACCCTTAATGGAACTATTCTCCCTGGAAGATGCTTCTTACTACCCATGTAATATAACATAACTAGTTGGGTACTTGTCTGTTCAATCACTTATGACCCCTACGCCTGGTCTCCACGCATACCCCGGTTTTTACATAACTGTTCAAGCATCTGGCGGGTGCCCCATGATTGCTTTCGCCTCTGCGTCCGGCCCCGGAGCCCGGCTAGTAGAGGCGTGATTTCATATGCTAGCTAGTCCATGCATTAGAGTGTTGCATCATGTCTACTTTCATCAGAAACTGGAATTGGGGAAGACAGAACCCCCCAGAACCCCTCTGAATTCAACTAGTGCTTACTAAAAATATTTTCAATGAACCTGAAATGCCCTTCTAAAAAGTTCACCCTCTTTGTCATGGGTTAGTACCTCTGGCAAAATTGGTGCACATTTTTCTAGGTCAACAGAAGGTCACTGAATTAAATCATATGTAATTTGCATTTGGGCATTTAAATGCTAGTAATTATTTTGAATGCTCGAATAATTCTAAAAATAAGTGTGGCTGTTGGAGATATTCTAAACAGAGCCCCTGATTATTTCCATGATTTTTAGAAGTGCCTAGCTATTTTTAGTAAGTCCACAAACTTACAGAAAAATAGAAAGGAAAAACAAAGTGAGCAGAGGCTTACCTGGCGCTCACCTGGCAAGCCCACCTGCCGGCCCAGCCCAGCCACCGCTCCAGCGAGCTGCTTGGCTTGGCCAGGCAGGCAGCCAGGTGCTCGACGGCAGCACCAGCGCACGCCACGCAGCTGCCCGCCACCCTGCCTCCTCACCTCACCGTTCTGCCGCTCCGGTTCGGTCGTCCGCTCCTCCCCCAAGCTCGCAGACATCCTTCCTCCTCCCCAGCTCCTCTCCCTTGCTCGCCCGCACCATGGCCGACGCCATTGCACCCGCGCCACCGTGAAACCCGTGCTCTCCGTCGACCTCGCGACGCACCACCGTGTCCAGGCGCTTAGCCACCCTCCTCTCCTTCGAGCAAGCCAAGCCCCAAGCGCTCGCTTGCCTCGGAGCCGCTGCACCGACCTCGCCCGACACCGCCACCGCCGGAGATCCCCTTCGCCGTCGCCGCCGCACCAGCTCGTCCTCGACCGCGTCGACTACACCATAGTGACGGCCGTGAGCTCAGCTAACTCCTCCCCCTCCCGGTTCTCGCTCTCGAGCCCTGCATCAACCTCATGGAGCTTCACCGCACGCACCACCGCCGAGCTCGTCGCCGACGTGCCTCCGGCCGTCCACCGTCCACACCACGGTGTCTAACATGCTCACCGCGTCGCATAGAGTCTAACGCTCCACTCCACGTGCCTCATCGTGCCCCGTAGCCACCGGTCCATCTTCACCTGACTCCGGTGACCGCCACGGTTGTCGCCGGCGACGTTTCCGGCCACCCCGAGCTCAACCACCGCCACCAAACGCCGCGGCTTGTTCCCGGCAACACGTAGATGGCCTCCGCTGTCCATTTGGTCGTCGGAATGCACAAACACACTCTCTCCGCCGCGTCTGGCCTCGCCGGCGGCTAAACACCGGCGAGTTGACCCTTTGACTTTGACTGGGTGGGGCCCTGGTTGACTCCCCTGAGTCTATGACAAGTGGGCCCCCCCTCTGCTAATTAACTTAGTTTAGTTTTAAATAGTTTAGTTAGTTTAATTAATTGCTGACATGCGGGACCCACTGGTCAGTTTGACCTGGACGACCCTTTGACCACTGACGTCACCCTGACGCACTGCTGACGCAATAACTAATTTCTGGATTTATTTTTATATAGGAAATTCCAGAAATTGTTGCAAACTTCAAAAATTCATAGCAATCAATCCGTAACTCCAAATGCAAAGATTTATATATGAATTTTGATCAAAAAAATTCAATCTATACATTGGTAATGGTTTCATGCAATTCAGAACAAGTTAACCTTGCTATTTAATCAAAACAAGTTAATGCACTAATATGACTGTGTTAAATGAACTATCATTTGCATCTTTGATTCAAATGAGTTCATTCCTTTCTGTTTTAGCTTGCATTAGACCAAGACACGTTCATAATGCCATGTCATAGAATGCATCATATTGTTGCATATCGTCATGTGTTGATTATGTTCGGTGTGCCTTTCGTGATAGGTTCTACCTCCGAGGATAACCCCGAATATCCGTCTGAAGGGCAGTATCCTACTACCACTACATCAGGCAAGCAACCCATTGATCATTTCGATACAAACCCATGTTCTCGCTCCTTCTCTTTTTTACTGCATTAAGACAACGCGATTCAAACTGTTGTGTGTTGCGGTAGTTGAACCCACTTCCTTTGCATGGCCTGTCATTGCCACAGTAACTAGATGAAACCCACTAGCATGTGTAGGAGTTGTTTGAGCCATGTTTGTGTTTTCCTACCATGCTATGCCTGCTATGCTTAGAGTTGTGTCAGGTCTGGCTCATCGGGATGATGAACTAGAGTGAAAGGTTGTGTCGGTAACGAGAGTGAGGTGTTGAACACGATTTGGTAAAGGTATCGATGAGAGGCCATGTAGGAGTACATGGTGGGTTGTTTCATTGAGACCATCCTTAAGCACTGAGATCTGTGTTTGTGATTTAAGATTCAGCTACTACCACGCATTGGGCCCGAAACCAATGGACCCTCTCGACTTATTAACCACTCTTGTCCTCTGTCCGGGAGTTGCAAGTAGTTTCTGGTGTTTGTAGTATGTTGGGGGCTGCACGCAGCGCTGACCTTAGGGGTGGGTTGTGTTGCGGTAGGCACGTGGCACGGTGTACCGATTCGCCCGTTTGGTGTCTCGGGAACCCTGCTCACATCGTTCGGGGCCGTTAGTGGAAACCTCGGCCGGACTCCCTGCGGATGGAACCCGAATAGGCGATAAACCTGGACTAGGGACTCGTGTGTTTAGTCAGGCCGTGGCCGACACCCTCGCTGGGCTTCCGCTTGAAGGTTGCCGAGTACACATCGTGTAGCGGCGATAAGTGGTGAGAGCGTGTGTGAAGAAGTACACCCCTGCAGGGTATAAAACTATTCGAATAGCCGCGTCATGATAAAGGACTACTTGGTCACCTATACAGTTCATAGACAAGTAAATGGTTACTACTAAAAGCCTCAAGATAAGTGTGAGTACCGCGGATGGCCCTCTCGTAGGTTGACGAGAGAGGATCCACGGTGGAGTATTATGATGGTGAGTAGTGGACTCGTGTGCGACAAGTGCTTTCCAAATGGTGTCTCGTAGGATAGCTTAGCCAAGAGTCAAAGCTGGCTTGCTGCAATAACTCCACTACCTTCTTGAGAATGTGCATGTATAGTAGGATTCCGTTGTAAGACTTGCTGAGTACCTCCGTACTCATGATTGCTTTAATTAATGTTTTCAGACGACAACACCAACCCCTCTGATGGGTTCTACGTAGACCTCGACGTTGACGAGTGACTAGCCACCCAGGTGGTGATCCAAGACTTGTGAAGGGCCGATGTAGATAGAAAGGCTTCTTCAAGCCCTCTTTCTTTTTAGTGTATGTACTCAGACTAGTTTGCTTCCGCATGTGCTTGTATGCTTGTATGACTTGAGTGTCGGGTCATGTGACCCCTATCTGTATGAACATGTATGTATGGCTCCTCGAAGCCTTTTAAATAAATTACTTTGAGTTGTAGAGTTTTGTTGTGATGCCATGTTGTATGTACTCATATCGGGCATATTGTGTGTATGATTGAAATGCTTGGTATGAGTGGGATCCGACAATCTAGTTGTTTATCCTTGGCAGCCTCTCATATGGGAAATGTAGTCTAATGCTTCCTGAAGCGATAGTAGTCCGCTACAGCCCGGTTCACCGGAGACCTGCTTAGCCCAAAGACTACCGCCTCCGACACTTGATCGGGCATGTGTTTCACTTCGCTCGTGGTTCCGTTCTTCGGGAAATGTCACGCTGTGACATCCGGAGTCCTGCCTAGCCTGCTATAGCCCGTGTTAATCGAGTCCTGTTAGCCCAAAGGTTACAGCCCGGATGTATACGTTGATGACCGACATGCTCGATGTGATTCATGTCTGCCTGTCCCCATGGGTTAGCGCCGCTTTGGGTTCACGACTAGCCATGTCGGCCCGGGTTCTCTGTCATATGGATGCTAGCGACACCATCATATACGCGAGCCAAAAGTCGCAAACGGTCCCGGGCCATGGTAAGGCGACACCCGTCGGATTACCGTGCGTGAGGCCGCAAAGTGATATGAGGTGTTACCGGCTGGATCGATGTGATTTGGAAACGCGGTCCTGACACGTGATCGACGATCTCTCCGGATATAGTCCGGCGAGCGCTTTTCCTTCATCGAAGCATGGGCATTACTGCATTTTAAAATATGATGATCACGGAGTGAGGTTTTGTAAAATGCCTCTGTGCCGGCGTCTCCGTCCGGACCGCCTTCCTTTTCAGCCTGCCCGGCTTCGGCGCCCCTCGTTGGCGATTCACCATGGGCTCAGCATGGTGTCCTGAGGACCTTCCCTGTAGAACACCATACAGATACGGTAGGTGAAGTACGTGAAAAGGGATACTTTTGAAAGGTTGGGACTCTGGTCTCACTTACCTGCGAGGCAGGGGGTAGCCCCGGATAGTCGGCTGTAATAGCCACCATGGCCTCGTCGCAGCTTAATTGATAAAATATCCTGTCAATCAGCTCCCCAAAGATGTCCGGATCCTCTTGGAGGCCGGGGTCGAGGGACCGTTCAGGACCCTCTGGTTGTGGAGGTGGGTTGTTGATCTCCCTTGCTACCTTACGCAGCTCCTGCGGTGAACGAGAAAAGTATGTTGCAAAAATGCAGAAAGGAAGGGTATAAAAAGCGGCGGCTTACCCAGCTCGGAGGGTTGTACATGGAGAATCCGTCCCGTGGCTTGATGTGGAGGAACTCCTCTTCCTCTCCCTTGTACAAAGCGGACACATTTTTTGCTAGAGCGGCAATGGAGTCCGGCCCCTTACGACCACAGCGGGTGGCATCATCTTCCCTGTTAAAGTCCCACATGGGGTGGCCTCGATATTGAAGTGGCTGCACCCCCCGCATAATGCATATTGACATGACCTCAGTTATGGTCAGTACTGATTGAGCCAACACCTTTATCCGGCCCATCAGGTAAAAACATCTCTGTCATCTTCCTCCTGAGGGCTCCGTGGTCGCCAGCTTAGTCGCTTCTTTAAAGGGGCGTTATCAACCTCAGGAAGGCTGATCCGAATAGGATCCGGGAGGGGGACGTCCGCCATATAAAACCACTCACGAAGGCCCGGTCTTGGACGTCTTCTTCGGGGTACCAGATAGGTACCCGGTCCCGGCGATGCGCCATATTTCGGCCCTGCCCACTTGATATATTGACCCCCTCGGAGTACGGGGCACCAGGCAGAATAGCTTCTTCCACAACGCGAAGTGAGCTTCGTAGCCTAGAAATAGCTCACAAAGGGCTACATAACCAGCGATGTGTAATATGGAGGCAGGGGTGAGATTATGCAACTGGAGGCCGTAAAACTCCAGGAGCCCTCGGAGGAACGGATGGATGGGTAATCCGACCCCCCTTAATAAATAAGGAACGAGGCATACCCGCTCCCCCTTGGAGGGGTTTGGAAAGCTCTCTGCCTGCTCCCCGCCATTATAGATGGCAAGCCCGACTCGAACAGGTACCATGCATGCTGGAGGGAGAAATCCCTGGGTCTGTAGCTCCACTAGTTGACTGTGCGAGACGGAACACTTCTTCCAATCACCGGGCTTAGGGCTACGGGAGCGAGACGAGGAGCTGCGCTGGCCGGCCATGTTGGAATGGATTTTTTCGGGCGCGCTCCAATGAATGCTCGCCGAGACGGGATGGTGTGATTTGGATCTGAGAATCCCCGTCTCTTTAAATAGACAGTTTGTTTATGCTGCAAGGGTGGTAAATGTAAAAACGCCCTGGCTACTCGCATTCGTTCGACACGTGGAAGATGGCCATTATTGGACGCGGAAGCCGAGAAGCGCAACATTTATGAGAAGCCGAACACTATTGAACAGGTATTCGGAATGTGGAGAAGAACCCGCCTTGCAATGCCGAAGACAATCTGCGTGTCGGACTCATCGTCATTGAAGCCTGGTTCGGGGGCTACTGAGGGGGTCCTGGATTAGGAGGTATCCGGACAGCCGGACTATATCCTTTAGCCGGACTGTTGGACTATGAAGATACAAGATTGAAGACTTCGTCTCGTGTCCGGATGGGACTCTCTTGGTGTGGAAGGCAAGCTTGGCGATACAGATATGTGGATATCCTCCCACTGTAACCGACTCTGTGTAACCCTAGCCCCCTCCAGTGTCTATATAAACTGGAGGGTTTAGTCCGTAGGACAACAATCATACCATAGGCTAGCTTATATGGTTTAGCCTCTACGATCTCGTGGTAGATCAACTCTTGTACTACTCATATCATCAAGATCAATCAAGCAGGAAGTAGGGTATTACCTCCATAGAGAGGGCCCGAACCTGGGTAAACATCGTGTCCCCTGCCTCCTGTTACCATCCACCTTAGACGCACAGTTCGGGACCCCCTACCCGAGATCCGCCGGTTATGACACCGACAACCTCAAACGTCCGTTTTTGCACTTAAACCATAAATCTCCTCTTCCCCACCCTTAGGGGAGTTTCCCAACACAGTGCAAAGATTCCAAGAACACCTTTCTTTCTCACTCTCTCTTGCTTCCACCAAATCCTAGATCCCAAGAGAGTTTGTGTGGATTCTTGTTCCAATCAAAAGATAGATCGTCTCCCTCTCCTCCTCTCAACCAAAGGAATTCGTGATTTGAACAAGTTTTGAGCGGTTCCCTTGATCTTGTTACTCTTGGAGGTTGGAGACTCCTAGGCGATAGGAGTCATTCGGAGAGGAATCGACCATTGTGATTACCCCCGGAAAGTTTGTGAGGGTTTGGAGACCACCCCAAGGTCTACCACCACTACTAGGGAAAAGCCTAGCAGTAGCACGGGTATTTTGCCTAGCAGTAGCGCGGGATGCCGCCCTACTGATAACGCGCTACAGCTAACATGTAGCAGTAGCGCGTGTCATCGCACGCTACTGTTATACATGGCTAGCAGCAGCGGGCTTTCACTACTAGGGAAAAGCCTATACATAGAATCTTACCAGCAGCGCACTTTAAAATAAGGCGCTGCTGCTAACTAGTAGTAGCGCGCGCGCAAAACTCGCTGGTGAAATAAATGTATCAGTAGTGCGCCCACTCTAAGACGCGCTACTGCTATAATTGCCACGCCGCCGCCGCCAGGCTAGTTCTAGCAGTAGCGCGTTAATATGAAGGGCGCTAATGCTACGGATCATAGCAGTAGCGCATTTACACAATAACCGCTACTGCTAAGTTTACTACAAAAATTTAGTCCCACCTCGCTCCGTGAAGAGAGTTTGTACCACCTGAAATATGTTACTTCTCAAACTTTCAGAAGCACTTGGTCTTCATTGAACTCTATGTGTAGAATTTGTGGCCGCAATATGAGTCTTCACTAGTTCCTAAACTGGTGATGACTCATATTGACAAATCAGATTGTACACAAAAAGATCATTGTATTTTTGATGTCTATTTTTACATGCTGACACATAGCAGTAGCGCGTTCTTTGTGAAAGGCGCTACTGCTAGGTCGTTCAGCAGTAGCGCCTTTTGCTATAGCGCGCTACTGCTAAGCCATTCCATCTCCCCCCGGCCCACTCTCCTCTATCCAATCCACTTACACTCACACTCACTCGATCTCCCCCTCAACCCCCCACGTCGGTCCTCCCCCGTCGCCCCTCCTCCGATCCGCGCCGCCGTCACCTCCTCCTCCTCGCTGGACTCGGTACCGTCCTCCTCCTCTGTCCTCCCTCCAGTCGCCGCTGGACGGCCCCTCCTCGCTCCGCCTTCCTCCTCCGTCCTCCCTCCACTCGCCGCCGGCCGGCCCCTCCTCGCTCCACCACCACTATGTCGACTGTGCAAGTCAAGGTGCGCCAGCAGCACTGCAACTGGCAAGCTGTTTGGCATCTACTTCCAGCCGAGTTTTCGTCATGCGGCGGTAAGAAATAAGATGAAATGTAACAACAATTTTATTTTTAGTGTTGGCATTACTGCATTGTGTAATTTTGCTTTTTTTACACAGATCGTCCCTTGCAATGTGAGGTTGAAATTCAACAAGCTGACAGGAGACACTGTGACATTTGAGGCTCCTGGGGGGGGCATACACTATGGAGGTCGAGAAAGGACGCAATATACCACAGATTGGAGGAGATGGATGGGCCCGTTTCCTTGCCCGCATGCGTCTTACTGGTGATGAGTTGACCAGCTTCTCCTTTAGAGCAGAAAGACCCAAGCTGGCTGTCATTTATCTCAACCTGGTAGAAGATGATGAAGATGAAAAAGATGATGAAGATGACGAAGATGATGAAGATAATGAGAACCCACTCGATGAAGATGATGAGAACCCACTTCATGAAGCCATCGTAGCTCAAAGAATGAGGTTGGGCGAGGAGGAGGTGTGCAATCTATGGGACATAATTCCGCCATGTGATGACTTTGTCGGGGTGCCATTCGTGACCCGCCTGACAAGTACCATGGTCGATCGGCATGAAATGGTATGTTATATATACTAACTGTAGTAATTTGATGATATATATATATATATGCTTTATTGTTATACTTACAAATGCAAATTATCCGATGATATGCTTAGTGTAGAGTCCAATGATATGCTTTGTGGAATCTAGTTGATGATATGCTTTAGTGTAGAGTCTGATCACATGCTTATTAGTGTAGAATCCAAGGAACTATTAATAGTGTAGATAATCCATATATACTTATTAGTAGAATTCCTGCTTAGTTAGTGCAAATGCATAGTACCGTGTCTTTTGATAGTGTAGAAATCTAGACTTAATAGAAATATACTTGCAAGGGTATGTGCGAGGCTATTTATTAATTAATATGTTTTTCTTATTCAGAAATTGCCAAAGAACCTATCTGTGAGTTGTGGTATCGAGCCTGATGAATAAGGCGCAGCTGGACTACGCCTTACCGCAAGGGGCTCCATCACCACGTGTACTTACCAGATGGACACAGACGGTCGCACACACTTAAACTCGGTTGGGTGGAAGAGATTCCTCGTTGGAAAGAATCTTCGTGTTGGACAGGCCATCCTAATTACTATCAGGAACACCCACCGCCCAGGCTTGAGGATGATGATCATCATCGATATCATCTAGAACTACATATGTGTGTGTGGCTATATCATGTAGAACTACATATGATGACCGTCGTCGATATCATGTAGAACTACATATGATGATCGTCGTCGATATCATCGAGAACTACATATGATGATCGTCGTCGATATCACCTTGTACTGCTTGAGGATGCATGTTGAGTATATATGAAATTGTTATCTAGTACTCCCTCCGTTCCAAATTACTCGTCGTGGATTTAGTTCAAATTTGCTAAAACCACGACGAGTAATTTGGAACCAAGGGAGTACTACCTAGTACCCATAATGCTTTATGAAATTGATATCTAGTAGTACCTAGTATCTGGAAATTGCAGTTTATTGAAGCTGAAACGGGGTAGGAAGCCGGGGGGAAATGATGAAAGATGTAGCAATAGCGCGGGGCCAGGAAATCGCTACAGCTAATTAATAGCAGCGCGTCCCGGAAACGTGCTGCTGATATAGTCCATAGTAGTAGCGCGGGTACAGACCGCGCTACTACTAACAGTTAGCTGTAGCGCCTTATTGGTAGCGCGGCAGCCCGCGCTGCTGATAGCCTCAAAACCCGCGCTGCTGCTAGGCTTTTCCCTAGTAGTGTTTAGTGCCACGCGCTGCTGCTAATAGCCTCAACTCTTTTAACTAGGACGCGCTACTGGTAAGAGAGCACTACTGCTAACTTTATTCCCCTCACTATTGCTAGTTCTATTAGTTTCTGTTTTTTTTCTGCATATTTTTTTTGTATTTGAACAGGCTTTATACAATAATCTTTAGCATATCAAACACATACAAATGTAATCATAGCATATACATACAGATAGTCTCATCACATCATGTCAGCATCATAATCATCGTCCAACACAGTGATCTCTCGTCATCATCTCGAAAATTGTGATATAAGTCTCGATTACTTGCAACTACATCGTCATCCGTCTAAACAATGATATACGCGAGAAGAGCTATCACTATGAGGGAGAGAAGAACTATGCAGTACTTGAGTTCGTATCCCTCTCTCGCATTAGCGTGAACCTAAAATAACTATTGGCTGTCACTCGGAAACCAGAAACGGGTACACCTGGGCCTGACACTCCGGCCACTCGTCCTATACTGCTGGCGTTGCACTTCTTCGTCATCGATAATCTATACACCTGCATCGTCACATGAGTCGATGATATGCAACATACATAGTTGAGTGACAGAAAAGAGACAGACTTGGCAAAAATAGGAGCAACATATCATAAGCATAAATAACAAAGTTTGTCGTACCCAAAATGCCCTAACCAGAGTGATCTTCGCTAGTTCAGGAGGATGGTTTAATTACATCACAAATAAAGTTTCGTCATGCATAACTCAAAGTTTCGTCATTCAAAAAGTATGGACTAAATGGACACATTGTCATATATCAACAATCAGTCCAACATGTCATCCCATCCATCCAAGTCAGGGAGATAGTCCCCGAGCTTAGTGAAAGGCTTTAGGTCGAGATGCTGAGCGGCTACGCGTGTTCGGACATCTTCCCGTGACATTTGCCCTTCCTCGTAGAACAGACATGTTTTGTCAAGGACCTCTTTCACGATGACTTGGGTAAGTTCACGCTAGATGTGATAGAACTCAGCTCGAAGTCGATGATCCGGGATATCTCCTATGATCTTTGCCCATTGCAGAATATGGGCATCGCCGGATTTAGGTGACATGCGAAGGTTCTGATGATCCCGTCTGTACTCTAGCATGTGGTGTAGGACATAGAATCCATCACTAAGAGTGTCACTCGGTTGCTAGATGCAGCAGAAGTCGGTCTTATGGCCGAAGGTGAGCCTGCCGTCCCTTTCCTTCTTGTCCTTGATCTCTCCACCCCGTACGCCGTAGTAAAAAATAGCACTGTCAAGAACAGACTTGATGCGGGTGTAATCCTTTTTGTTCATTTTCTTTTATGAGTCCAAGTAAAGAGCGTGGAAGTATTGGGGGTAAAGGATGATGAGGACGGCGCGCACGCGGCTGCGCAAAATAGGTACACCTCAAATTAAGTAGCATCCACCGTGCAAATGAATGATTGAAATTTAAGGAAGGATATCCGCGCGGGTAACTTACAGGGGATGATAAGGCACGCGAATCGCTTCCTTGTCCTTATTGGCGACCATGAAATCGGCGATGTAGTCCCTCACGTATTCATGGTGCTCTGCGCAGACTGCCAAGAAGCCCTTGTGCATGAAGTACGGGTTAGCTACACAAATATAAGGTATCAGCTGCTCAATCCCGATGATGTAGTTGATGTACAAGGCATAAAGGTGGATAAACGTAAAATCCAGCTTATTCAACCGAAACATGTCAAAGATGTAAACGAATCGAACGAAGAACTTGTCCGTGGGGCATGTGTGGAAGTATGACCTTTGCCACGGCACGTTAATTAACCACATAGAGTGGGTATCCTGGATTTTCCGAGGCGATGAGGCTTTTCTCTCTCCGCAGCACATCGTCATGAAGTCTCCTTAGATCGTCGTGTGTGGCCTCTACCACTGCCTTAGGTAGGATTGGTTCACCGGGTGTCGTTGAATTGTCACGTCAGATGTCCTAGTGTGAGGACTTAGTCGTGAGGCCAACGCATCTATGCGGTAGCTTGAAGGGGTTGAGCGGAATCGAGAGACACAACACGCAAGACAAAGATTTAGACAGCTTCGGGCCCCGGGAAAACATCATCCAGTAATATCCCTACATGTTGTTTGTGGCTAGGTCTCATTATCATCATGAGAGAGTTGCCGCATAAGCCGACTACCCCTTTGAGTCTAGCCCTAGAGATTGTTTCTTGTTGCTTGTCCCTCTTGGGGAGCCCTGCCCCTCCTTATATAAGTTAAGAGGGGCGGGTTACATGTGGAGTCCTAGTAGGACTAGGACTAGTTTATCTTCTCTTACAAGTTAATTACAAGTCCGGGTCTTGCTTCCTCGTAAAGGAAATACTCGTCATCCCTTTCCTCTTAATCCGGCCCATCATAACGTGAGCTGGCCTTCTGGGCTTTGGGCCTTGTTGTCCATCTGACCCGCCCGCCGGGTTACTAATGAATCGCCAAGATCGGGCAGGTTATCTGTGAATCGCCAAGCTCTGGGCGGGTCACCAGTGAGTCGCCAATTCGCCGGGTCATACCATGGGTATATCCCGACATTAGCCCCAGTTTAATTTGGATTTATCCATGTTAAACTGATCCTGTAAAATAAACACAAGAACAAACTTGATAGGTTGTGCTCCGGGTTAAATTTTTGTAAGCCGGCACCTGATCATCTTTAAATCCATGTCATTTTCTTATTGATACATGCCCATGAACTCATAGCAAATCTCCTTTAGTAGATATGTTCAAATTTTGTGAATGCAAAAAATCCAGATACTTCTTTTGAGAAATCCGGGTCAATAGGCCAGCTTCAGAGTCAATTTTCTGGCATTGATCTCTTGTAGAGAAATATTGTAAGAAATAATCCACTTGAATCGGCTTCCAAAGAGCCGGCTTAAAACATATTGGTCTTGAAATACTCATCTGACTTTCAGCCGGCTTGAGGAGGTAAAACTTGCCGGTTTATCATAACCAAAATTGCCGGCTTGTAAATATTGATAGCATCGGGTCATAATTGTTGTCGACGCCGGGTCATAATTATTGGTGACACCGGATCATGATTGCTGCAAACACCGGGTCAATCTGATCTGCTCAAAACGGATAATTTCAAGATTTTCCCCCTTATATGTATATCACATGTAGCCCCAAGTGTCGGGTTGTCATGCTTGCAGCAACCTGGGACTTGTAATTGCCTTATGCTCATAAAACTTCAACCAGTGTAGCCCCCAAGGGCCGGCTCATTATGCAATAATGAGCAGGGACTTTGTAAATATGATCATGTAAACTAGAGCAGCAACGTGTAGCCCCTAAGGGCCGGCTCAGTAAGATATTACTGAGCTGGGAATTTATATATAATTCATTGATAATAACATCATATGATGTAATCTCCACCATGGGGCTTGAACCCACGTCCATAAGGTTAAGAGCTTTGTACTCTACCAACTAAGTAGTGGATCTTTCAATGTAATGGACTGAGGCTTGTGTACCTTGAATTTTTGACAGGAGCAATTGGTAGCCCCCAAGGGCCGGCTCATTTAGAATGTGATGAGTCGAGTCTTCAATAAGTTGAGCAAAAAATGAGTTTGCATTAGCCCCCAAGTGCCATGGTGCATGCGGGCAGTGACATGGGACTTTGCAGATTTGATGTAATCTCAACTTGAATAATGTAGCCCCCAAGTGCCAGGTCGCAAGCTTGCAGCGAGTCAGGACTATTCCTTTCATTGCAGAATAAATCATATCCATTGATAAAATACTAGCCATTGCGCTGAAGCGACTTTGAAAACCTCAATCATAATATTAGTTACTGATAAACACAATAAAAATCCAGCCATGTTGGCTATTAAAGATTTGAATAACCCGGTTTGAAAACCTCAATCATTCAATATCAAAATGAAAAATCCAGCCAAGTTTGGCTATTTAAAGATTCAAGTACCTTATCCGTTGACAAGTAAATCCAGAGTTTTAAATACCCGGCGGCACTTGGATGATGGCGATTTAATACGCTTCCATTGTAAGCCGGAATTTTTAAAACCCGACTATTTATAGCCTTTGAGTAAATCCAGCACGGATGATCATTCTGAAGCATCAATTTTAATGATGAGCTTAGACTTAAGCATTTATATAAGTCATAGTTCTACAAATCTTGTACAAAGTTTAAACAACATATGCCCTGGTGACTTAATGTCAAAAGCCAGGGTGGGTAACCACCCAAATAGAGTCTTATCCTGTGACATTGAATTTGCACTGTCAATCTATGTGACCTGCACAGTAAGGCCGATAACCAAATCTTTGATACACACATGATTCCAATGGCGTAATTCAAAATATACCTGCGGATTAAAGTCCATAGCCAGGGCTGGTTTAAACATAATCATGTGTAAACAATATCATACCTGTGATATTGAATCGCATCGCCGCTTATGATACTTGTGCGATAGGGTGATAACCCAAAACTTAGAAGTCGACCTTCCAAGTATTAATATTGTCATATGTCATGGCGACTTGTTCGTCGAAAAGCCGTATGGTTAATAGAAACCACATATGTATGCTTCAGATATGAGCAAAAAGTCTCAAAACCCAAAAGATTGTGTTCAAAATAAACTTAATCCAGACAAAAAGAAAATCAAGGCTTCTGATTCGAATATGATCAGTAAACCGTTCCATAGGGGTTAATCTAGGATTCGAATATGATCATGTAGCCCCCAGTGGCTTTGGCGTAGCCGATCAAGAGGGTACCGACAGCTATGTTCTCTTTGGTTCAAATACAACCTATGTTTGAACAGGAAGCCCCCAAATGACCTTGAGAGTTGTTTAACGATGCTGATTCAAATACGATCCACGTCGGACCCAAAAGGGGTTAAGCTATGATTCGAATACGATCAAGAAGCCCCCTAGTGGGTTTGGCATTGCGCCGATCAAGAGGGTACCGACAGCTATGTTCTCTTTGGTTCGAATATGACCTATGTTTGAAAAAGAAGCCCCCAAGTGACCATATAAGTTTTGGCAGCCCCTTTGAGTCTAGCCCTAGAGATTGTTTCTTGTTGCTTGTCCCTCTTAGGGAGCCCTGCCCCTCCTTATATAAGTTAGAGGGGCGGGTTACATGTGGAGTCCTAGTAGGACAAGGACTAGTCTATCTTCTCTTACAAGTTGATTACCAGTCCGGGTCTTGCTTCCTCATAAAGGAAATACTCGTCATCCCTTTCCCCTTAATATGACCCATCATAACGTGAGCCGGCCTTCTGGGCTTTTGGCCTTGCTGTCCATCTGACCCGCCCGCCGGGTTACTAATGAGTCGCCAAGATCGGGCAGGTTATCTGTGAATCACCAAGCTCGGGGCGGGTCACCAGTGAGTCGCCAATTCCGGCCGGGTCATACCGCGGGGTATATCCCCGACACAGGGGATATGCCATTTTAACGGTCTTGAACCAGAGGCTGCTGGATCATAGAAGCAACTTTGTTGCCTTTCCTCGGTCTCTTCCTATGCTTCTTTGGTACCAGAAGGTCGTTTATAATATGTTCAGCCTCCGGAGGTGGCAATTCAGACATCAACTCATCATAGGCGCCAGTATTGAGATATTGTTGATTGTCATCATCATCCTCATCCTCATCTATGGCGACGTCATCAGCGACTAATGGAGCCTCTTCCTCACCCCGTCCATTATCACCCAGCACGACAGCCGACACTAATTGGGTAGGTGGGGGTGTTGATGTTCATACCTTGTTGAGGCTGCATGCTCATGGGTGTGCTCCCGGCTGCCTCCAGAAGAAGCAGACTCTTTGGCCACAATAGGACCCACCCATTGCAACCGCCAAGCCGCCGCGGGGTCTCGTCGTCATCCCCCCGTAGTACCGGAGGAGCCAAATTCTCGTGGCGCGGTTTGACATTGTCCATGGAAACCTTGAAGAGCTTAGGGGGGATCGGTTGGCTGTGGAACAATGGTTCCTTCGGCTTCATTATCATCGCCTTCCCCACGTCCACCTTCTGGTCTCCGATGGTGTACAATATGGTGCACGCGGTTATGTCGGCCTGCAAAGACATGTCTGCGACATGAGACATCCGAAAGGCAACGGAAACGGGAGATTATACATTTATAGAAGAGGGATGGTGTAACAGATACCGTGAGGGATTCGATCTCAGCCAAAGACGAAGCATCGCCAAGCACGTCCGAGACGGTGGACGGGCTCCTATGAGTAGGTGAGGGAGCCGGTGCAGGAGGAGGTGCAGTCTTTGGTCACGGGAGCGGTCAGAGAGCCGGTCACAGTCTTTGGTGCAATGCTAGTCGAGTTGCTCCCGAAGAAGTCGACAAGGGGAAAGTCCGCTGCATTTTTTCTGGATTTTGCCTACTCCAACTGAAAAAACGGCCGCAACCAAGACACCCGACATATCTACAATCGCCTGTTTTGCAGCAGCTACCGCTGTTGCGACTGTCACAACTGATTTCTTCTCAACCGCAATCTCAACCTTCTTGTCGATGTTTTCTTCAGTTAACCTCCGCCTTTGCTTTCTCTCCTCCGTGGTCCCACGGTAGTACTTCTTCCACGTGGCGCCGTCTCCGACACCGTGCACACGTCCATACGACGGTCGAATGTCCATCGGGAGTCCTTTCAATATGTTCAACGCCCGGTTGAATGGAGTGTCCCACTTGGTCCTCGCCAATGCCTTAGACGGTGAGTCGCTTTCGGCCGCAATCCTGTGCTGCTCTCTCTGCAAAAGGAAAAAGGATTGTTTACAAATATGACTAACTGTGCAGTCGAATTGATCAGAAACTAAAATTACCAGCAGTCTCATGAACTCCGTCGTGACTGGGTCCGTCTTGAAAACCTTCTTGACTGGGTCCCAATGGTACCGGGCCCTGAGGACGTCACACTCACGCGGGACGGTGAAGTCCGCCAAGGGGTCTGGGATGCCCCAGACTTTCGCGTTCCGCGTCCTCCTTGGCCCAAATGGACCTCTTCCCGCCGTAACCACGGCTTCCGAGGTGGTGGCACCCCATGTTCCTCTTTTGAAGCCCCTTCATGTACTTCGACTTTTTTTTTGCAGCTGCGGCCTCACAAGCCGCCTTGAATATTTGAAACTGATCTTCCGTGATTGTCGGATTATCCTTTACAATCTCAAAGTAGGGTTCCTTTTTCTTGACGATCCGATGTTTCACCCTTGCTTTCCAGGCGGCCAACGCGTCGCTAAATTTGGTCATGGCGTTTTTTCTTATCTTGTTCATTGCCAGGTCCTAATGTGTATTTTCATATTCCTTTTTGTCCCGGCCCGGGAACAAGAATATCTGGTGCGGCTTCTTTAGGAGGGAGGGCCTCATATTATCTATCTTATTTAGTTTCTCATTGTTGATGGTGGTGGTTGTCCGTACGATGCTGCCTATTTGATTGCCGTAGCACGCGCGCGGTTCCGCGGGCTGTTTTGGCTCAAAAATGCCATCGTCCACCTCCGTGACCACCAATCTATTAGTCATGAGCTGGTTTGGGCGTCGTTTCCTCTTTGCTTTTGGTTCTTTTACTGGCTCCGCTAGTCTCGGTGCCAGTCTCGATGTCGGTCTCAGTCTCCGATGCGACAGGTGGGACCAGCAAGAACACTTGATCTTCGGCAAGGTTCAAAAATTCGTCTGTCGCCCGGTAGACGTCGTCGCAATCACCAAAACCCTGTCCTTCATCGTTGCTAGCCATGTTTCCTATGATTAAATCTAGTCAATTAATTCTAGACCTAATAAAATGAATAAAGACATAAAAAAGGCCTATGTTTTGCAGGAACGTTGACTCCTTCGCGGTGCGGCAAATCCCGGGCACTCGATATGTCCTAGTTTGTAGCACAAGTCATGCTGAAATTCACGGAAAATTTCAGCATGACCTTTGCTATAAAGTGGACAAATCAAGCACCTGAAATTTGCCGGAACGAAAATGAATCAACATTCTGGCAAAACAGAGGTCACTCGGCTTCATTCCCTGGAAACAACAAAAGGCCACTTGGGCATAATCGAACCACTTCAATGAAAAGATATAACATGACCACTTCAATGAAAAGATATAATCAACAATAATTTAGGAAGGGATCATCTTTAAAATAAAACTTGCCTAAATTATTTTCCTAGAAAAATAGTAATCTTTCCAAAAATCAAAAACCTTTGCAAAATGACCTCACTAAGCACTTCTCTGCCTAGGACAGAACTCAAATTCTGTTCTAGCTATTCCTCTCTCACATACACACACAGACATTATTTTCTCTAACCCTTCTCTGCCTAGGACAGAACCCAATTAAATTGCAAAGGAACTCCATTTCTCTAACCCTTCTGACCTAATGCTCTAAAATAATTTTTTTCTCTAACCTAGCGAACCTAGTTAACCTAGCTTGTTAACCTAGCGAACCTAATTAACCTAGTTAGTTAACCTAGCTAGTTTACCTAGTTTACCTACATAATTAACCTAATTAAACTAGTTAACCTAGCTAGTTCTCTGTCAAAGCCCAAAATAAATTTTTGCACTAACCTAGATAATTAACCTAATTAAACTAGTTAACCTAACTAGTTCTATGTCAAAGCCCTAACTAAATTTCTGCACTAACCTAGATAATTAACCTAATTAATCTAGTTAACCTGGATAGGTAGTTCTATGTCCAATGTTTGTGCTATGCATGAGAGAGAGAGAGAGGAGGGTGGGGGCTTACAGAGGATGGCTCTGGTGGTGGCGAGGGAGGCAGTGGTGGCAAGGGAAGCAGGGGCGTCTCTGGTGACGGCGAGGGAGGCAGTTGTGGCGAGGGAGGCAGGGGCGTCGAGGGTGGCTCTGGTGGCGCCGAGGGCGGCTTCGGTGGCGTTGATGAGGCAGCGCGGCTCCGCTGGCGCCGACGGCGCGCGGATCTGGTGGCTCCGGGGGCATCGACGTCGGCAGGAGACGGCGGCGAAATGGGGCGACGGCGAATTGGGGAGACGACGGCGAAGTGGGGTGACGGATTTGGTAGAGAAGTGGTAGCCAGGGGGAGGGAAACCGCTTTTGGGTTAAGTCAAACTTAGCGGTAGCGCATTTAGTGAAAACGCGCTATAGCTAAGTTAGCTATAGCGATTTTCGCTAAACGCGCTACTTCTATAGCTATGTATTTTCCTTTGCTTTTGTTATTTCATTTTCTCTTTCTATAGCGGGTGTCTAAAAACGCGCTGCTGCTATATTATCTATAGCGCCTCTTATGAACAAACGCTACTGCTATGCCTTTCTCCTTTTTTCCCTTTTCATTTATTTTTCTTTACATTTTATTTTTTTTCCTTTCTCCTTTTTCTATTTCTTTCATTTTCATTTACTTTTCTATTTGTTTTTCATTTTATTTTCTTTCCATTAGCAGTAGCGCCTTTCACTGTAAACGCGCTGCTACAATAATCTTAGCGGTAGTGCGGTTTTTACAAGACCGCTACTACTATGTGTAGCCTACCGGCTTAGTAGTGGGAATTTTAGTAGTAGCGCTTTTAAAGGGAGACGCGCTACTGCTACATGTGTATCTGTAGCGCGGTTTTCCTGCACGCGCTACTGCTATGTAGCACTAGCGCCCTTTTTTAGCAAGTGTTATTGCTAAAGTTCTGTGTATAAGGTTTTCCCTAGGAATGCACTAGTGGTTGAGAAACGCCGTCATGGTATTGTCTCAAAGGGAGAATAGGGTGAACCTTCGTGGCGTTGGTGTGCCCTCGTGGTAACATCCACCTCTCTAACAGTGACGTAGCTTCCCTCTGAGGAAGTGAACATCGGCATACATCCTCGTCTCTCGGAGTTGCGGTTATCTCTAACCTAACTTCCTACATGTGGTTACTTGTCTCTTAGGCTTTACTTATATCATATTGTTCTTACTTACTCTGTTACTTGTTTATCTTGCTTAGCTCTTAGCATCATACTTGCAATTGTTAGGCTCACTTTCATATTCCGCATTATTGCCTAAAATTGCTAAGTAACAATTAAATTTGTAATTGTACCTATTCAACCCCCCTCTAGGTCCATCTCAATCCTTTCAATTGGTATCAGAGCCTTGTGCTCTATTCTTGTGGCTTAACCGCCCTAGAGCGAGATGAACCCCGATGGGACTCCCCTTGTTGCAGATCCGAAGGATAAGGGCGCGGCTTCCACGGAAGACAAGTCCTTCACTTCTGAGGATCTAGAACGGGCGCTTGCTAAGAAAAAGGAGGAGCATGATGCTTCTCTTGAGGCCTTGGTCCAAGTGACACTAGCCACATTAACCACAATGCTTGCACCACTTTCTGGTGGTGCGGCCTCAAGGCCAACTGTTCCTACTCCTTCACTCGGCCAACAACCTCTTAGTAATGAACACTCCAGTGTTCCTTGGCTTTATGCAAGACCTCAAATAGAGAAACCAAAGTATAACCCTCAAGGCAAACCTCCTTTACTTGATGACACTACCGATTTTGCTTTGTGGAGAGTTGCTATGCAGGATCATCTTCGATATGGAAATGATGAGATGTTGGATATCTTGGAGTATGGTTACCAAGTTGTTGACCTGAAGAATCTTACGCCAAGAGAGATATACGACAAGAATCTGAATGACACAGCAACCAAAGGAATTATGGGATAGCATTGTGAGGTATGACTGACAAGCAAAGGAGACAATACATACACATCACAAGTGCCAAGGATTTATGGGATAACATTGTGAGGACCAAGAGCGGTACCTCCACTCTCCCGCTTGCTCATCAATATGAAATTGCCAAGGGTCAATTCCAAAACTTTTGTATGGATAAAGGTGAATCTCCCAAGCAGCTCCTTGAGCGTCTCATGACTCTCACCGCTGACGTCGAGTCTTGTGATTGTGACAAGACACAAGATGGATTCAACTTGACTAAGCGATTTCTCGTGGACAAGTTGCTTCATGCTCTTGCTCAATATCATCACCAAATGGTGTGGGACATAAGACAACACCATGGATTCAAGGAAATAACTCTGGATGACATCATATCCACTTTCCAACTATTTGAAGAGTCAATGGAAAATGCTTCAAAACATCTTGCCATGCATGGTACCTCAACATCAAAGATCAATCTTGCATTGAAGGTCAAGCATGTCTATGAAGAAGAGCAAAGTGAAGAAGAAGAAGATGATGATGAGATTGACTTCGATGAGAACCCTTCATATGAAGATATTGCCCTCTTTGTCAAGAAGTTTAGCGCGGGAAAATTCAAGGGAAGATTCCAGAAGAAGAAAGTGAGAAAATGCTAACTGTGAAGAAACCAACCACTTCTCCAACGATTTCCCTTATGAGAAGAGAGAAGATAAACCAAGGTTTCCCAAGACCTTTCCTAAGAAGAAGTTGCCAAATCCTTTGAACTCCAAGCTCAAGAAGAGAGATGAGAAAGCAATGGTTGCTCATGAAGAATCCGATCCAGATGATGTTAGTGGTGTTGCCGGAGTAGCTAAAGATTCTGAAAACACCTTGAGGCTAGTCAACAAGAATGGTGATGTTATATGAAAAACTACAAGGGCAATGCTCACAAGTGCCTAATGGCAAAGGCCGTGGTAGAATATGGAGAGGACCAAAACTCTCCTGACAAGGTCAAGGTAACCCCACATTCAAACCCTCCTTTTTTCACTCCTTCTACTCCTTGTGATGACTATCTTGATGCGGAGGATAATTATGCTGATGATGATATAGATGACCCTATGCTTGCTAAACTAAATAAGTTCATGTGCTCCCTCAAAGGAAAGAAGCTCACTATGTTTCGTATTCTTATGGAGATGGTGAGTAAGCACACCATCACCATTAAGGAACTTGAAACCCTCCTCACCTAGGAAAATGAAAAATATGAAATCCTTGAGCGGAAGTCCAATATGAGGAAGCATGAAATGATGAACTATGCTTGAAAATTGGTGCAAACACTGATGTTCATGCTAAAGAACTTGCCTCCTTGAAACAGGATAAGGACTCTTGCAAGGAGTTGATGAGTGAGAAAAGTAATCTTGTGAAATATCATGCTTCTCTCTCTAAGGATTGTGAGCTTCTAGCCATGTCCCTCGAGATTAAGGAAGAAGAGCTCACCCTTCTTACAAAGAGTTTTGAGATACTCAAGCTTACTTATCTTGAAACCCTAACCAAGGGTTACTCTTCTCCTATTATCAATGTTGATGTTTGTACTACTAACTCTAGTGGTGACCTAGCATCTATTCTTCAGGAGAATCGCTTTCTAAAGGAACAACTCGAGAGAGGACTCATGACATGTGCTCAACGACAAAAGAACCTTAATGAGGCGTTGAGCCAACACAATGAAGTGTTTGCCAAGGAAGGGCTCGGGTTTGACCCAAGCACAAGCAAGAAGAAGATGATTTCTCAAAAGTGCACCACCCCTCTCAAGGAAACATTTGTTCGAGAAGGGTACACGGAGAAAGGTAAGGTTGTGAGTGAGAAGGCCACTAGGGGCATGCCCACTCTCAACAAGCCAAAAGAGTTCATGCCTCCATCCTATGTACTTTGTAAATGTTACTTTGTAAATGTCAGTGTACGAAAGTAGGAGTTCTCCTTTTGACCCCTTTACTTGTGCACGGGCAGTCAGAGCCACGCGCCACGGCCACACTTAGCGGGGCAAAGGAGGGAAGCCGGAGAGAAGCTGAAAGTACAAGGCGACCAGCGGCAATGCCAAGACCAGAAACACAGGAGAGCGAAGGGGCGAGGTGGATCCCCCCTGGCAAGACCCTTGCCGGGGCGGCCTCCACGGCCCCGGCAAGAGCCTTGCCGGGGCAACTTGCCCGACACCAGCAAGCGAGCCGCCCTTGAGCCCAAAGGTTCCAAACTCCGTCGACAACTACATTGGAACCAATGCTCGGGAGGCACCCCCATGGTGGCATGCAGATCTTCGTCAAGATCATAAACATGTGAGATCAGATGAGGACCAGAAGATGGCGACCCTCGGCGGGATCCCAGCAGAGGGAATCCACAAGACCCCCGGCAAGCGCCTTGCCGGGGACAACTACGACGCCGCGGCAAGACCCTTGCCGGGGCCCCGACGAGACCCTTACCGAAGGCGTCAGCGGGGCCACTGCCAGGCCCGCGCCAGCAAAGACTCCGGCGCCGTTTGCATGTAGCTGCCAGCCCAACCACCTGGGTAGGCTCCTTCATGGCAACATGCGACTTCCAGGCCAACTCAGCAAGCACCTCCGTGGAGGCATGCAGATCTTCGTGAAGGTCCTGCCACCGCGCCACCTCAGTAGCCTGCCTGCCTACAGGGCGCTGCATGCACCGCTGGTCTAGGAGCATGTCGAAGCGAGGCGGAGCGGCGACGGACAGGACGGGCCTCGTTCCCGTCCCCGATAAAGCTAATGGACACCTAAGTAGTGCATTTAATGCACTTTGTCCCATAATGCCGTGCGATAAGCTCGCACACTTTAGGCCTTTCCACCTCCTATGTGCCACTGTTGCAACCCCTTTTTGTATAAAAGGAGGCTCGAGGCGACCAGGAGGGGGATTCGGCTTTTTGGAACTACGCAGCCAACGTAGCTAGTTCGAGAGCTCAAGGACACTCTGAAGTACATCCACCAAAGCAAGACTAGGGTTTTACGCATCCTCGCGGCCCGAACCTGGGTAAACAATCCGTGTCCTAGCTCCTAAACCTGCTCTTCTCACGACCCCCGCCGGCCGACCTTAGAAGGGATCCTAGTGATCCCATAGGTGTCATTCTCACCAACATCTTTGGTGCGCCAGGTACCAGTTGTGAGAATCTGGTCTAGCAGTTAGCCTAGCAGTTCTTATTCGCCATGGCTCCCAAGAAGAAGAAGGCCATGGCGGTCGGGAGCCAGACGGCCCGTACCGGTGCGGGCGAGTAACGGGCCGGTCGCGGACAGGACCTGAGGCGCAGCCCGCGAGCACCAACATTGCTCGCAGTCGAGCCGGCGAAGCGGCGTCGTTAAATCAGGCGCAAGACGGCGGGCCGCACGCCGCAAAATCCAGAGACGGAGCTGGGCCCCCTGCAGGCGGCGCAGGGCCCTCCGGGGTAGCTGCCGTGCGACCCACAGGCGGCACAACGACCTCCAGGACGCCCACCCCGGCGCCCATAGCGCGCTCTACACGCTGGTGACCCTGGGCACCACCCTGGGAAGAGCCCTGTGCATCATCTGCGGGACGAAGGAGGCCAGCATGTCCGCCGAAGTTCTGGCGGAAATGGCACGCAGACGCTGGGCCGTGATAGAGCTCCTTCTAACGTGGTTAGAAGTCGAAGCGTGCCATGGTCCACGCAGCTCTCGCCACCACCCACGCCAGCAGAGGCTTTGGCGCGCGCAACTGCTCCTTGACTTCCCTCCTGCTGCGGAGAAGCTCGATGAGTGGAGAGCCACCATCCGGAGCCTCGTCGCCGTCGCCAATAAAGATGATCTGCGACCGGCGGGGCCCTTGGGCCGGCGCTCCGTCGAGCCGCCACATGCCAGCGGTGGGAGGACCGGGGGAGCTGCAGCCACTGTACACTTTCCTTCCCCGCGCCAGTTGCCGCCGGTGCCGGTCCGTCGTGATGACGCATGTGATAATATTTCCATAGCATGGTCCGACCCACGGACCCACCGCGACCAGCGCCAAGTTCTTCAAGAATGAGCCCATGAAGATGCTTGAACCACCATCGAGCGCTGCCGCGATACACGCCACCAGTCGGATCGGCGGGCGGGAGCCACTACAAAAAAAGACACATCCATGACATTTTGGGCCGAACGAATTTATTTTCTGTCATACATATGACACTTCTATGACGATAATTGTGACAAAACCCGGTATCATCATAGATGTGGTGGGCTCCTACTTCCATGACAAAAAATCATGATGAAAATGGGCTTTTCGTCTGGCGGGCGGAGACGCAGCTGCATGACATTCTTTGGGCCGTCCATGACAGAAAAACCGTGGTAGAAGCATGGGCAAGGAAAATTTCAGGGAGTTCCCAGTTACGGTGGGAGGTCGGGGCCGAACTGAACACGTCTGTGGCGTGTGTGCGGCGTTGGCTCTAATCAACCCAGCGAGGCGTTGGGCTCTAATCAACCCGGCGATTGCGGTGCAGGCTACACGTTCTTCGAGCTCGAGCGATCGATCGATGGTTGTTAATGAACCCGATCGAGCGATTCTTCGCTATCTGCTGCTAATCAAGCCGATCGATTGGATGAGCAGTGAGTGTTGCGGGGCGGGGGGGTTTGGATGAGCGAGTGGCCCGGTGGCGTTGCCTCTGGATGAACAGGACCCCGTGGTGTGGAGAAGGGCTGGATGAACAGTAGACGGTGGAGGGGTGCCCGTGGAGGGGTGGATGAACAGGACCCTGTGGTGTGGAGGGCTGGATGAACAGTAAAATGGTGGAGGGGTGGTTGAACAGGACCCCGTGGTGTGGAGGGCTGGATGAACAGTAGACGGTGGAGGGGTGGTTGAACAGGACCCCGTGGTGTGGAGGGCTGGATGAACAATAGAAGGTGGAGGGGTGGTTGAACATTAGTCGGTGGAGTAGCGCGCGGTGGAGGCTTGATGAACAAGAGCCCGTGGAGGCTGGATGAACAGGAGCCTGTGGAGGCTGGATGAACAGGAGCCCGTGGAGGCTGGAGGAGGTCGACGGTGGAGATGAACAGTATCCCGTGGAGTCCCGTTTTGCGGTACGCCACACCCCTCCCGATGAACAGGACCCCCGTTTCGACCGTAGCACTCCAACACAAGTTCGTTTCGTCCGTTTTGCGGTAAGCCACACCCCTCCCGATCAACAGGACCCCCGTTTCGACCGTAGGAGGTCCGTTTCCTCCGTTTTGCGGTACGCCACACCCCTCCCGATGAACAGGATCCCGTTTCGAACATGGCCGGTCGAACACAAGGCTGTTTCCTCCGTTCTGCGGTACGACAGGCCTCGTTTCCATCGCCTGTTCAATCCAAGCCCTCCCGATGAACACGACCACGCATTCCGTTGACTCCCCATGAACACGACGACGACGCTGTTTCTCCGTTCCGACCCAGCCATGTACACGAGCCCTGGCCGTACGTATGCGCGAGTAGGCGTTCGAGACCCCGCCCGTATGTACACATACGTGGCCGTATTTTCTTTCTTGCACCCTGGCCGCTATACGTACGTGTACATGCTACGTGCGCGCCTCTACTACGACACGTGTGCGCCTCTACATCGACCAGTATATATGTACGTACACGTTCGCGACCAGAATGACAACGCTACGTACGCTTCGACCAGGTGGGTCCTGACTGTCAGGCACTTCCTTGCGTGCGAAGATGTAGCTGGTGGGTCCCAGCAGTCAGGGGGCGAAATACGGTGGCTCGTCCGGTGGGTCCCCGCTGTCAGGTGGAGGAATAATTATTTTGCACGTAATAAGGAGGCACTTCCTTGCTGCGGCCGTGGACCCGGTATCGACCTCTCCACGTCTGATCCACGTCCGATGGAAGCCGTTCCTTGACCACGTTGAACACGCCGCGCCGAGAGCACCAGGGCGGTGGACGAGGTGAGGCCTAGGAAGGGGACAACGCGGAGCCGGGGAAGACGCGGCAGTGGATGCCCACGCGTAGAGGAGTACGAGGGCACTGGTTCGCTGCGGTGTGAGGCTGTCGTCGCCGTAGAGTAATAGGGGGTGTGGGTGAGTAGAGGGATGGCCTGGCTAGCGGTGGGAGTAGTAGGGGGCGGTGAGGCCTCCGCCGCATCGTAGCCGGCCACGGGAGGCAGGAGCACGAGGCACGACCGGCTGGTTTGGGCGCCTGGAGCAAGAAGACCAGAGGTTGAAGAAGCACTACAGCCGTTTGATGGACATCGTATGGTCACTGGAGCTAGAATCGTGCATATTGACTAAGTTGACAAAGCCCTCCGTCCCCATCAACTTAGTAGGCCCACAAGTCAGCCTGCCACTATACTGGGTCCCAGCTAACAGGGGGAGTATTCATTTTTTTGTGCGTAATAAGGAGGCACTTCCTTGCGTGCGAAGATATAGCTGGTGGGTCCGAGCTGTCAGCGGCGGTAACATTTTTTCGCGAAATACTGAGGCCCTTTCGGTGGGTCCCTGATGTCAGGTGGACGAATCATTATTTTGCGCGTAATAAGGAGGCATTTCCTTGCATGCGGCCGTGGACCCAGCTGTCGGCCTCTCCACATACAGTCCACTTCATATGCATGTCGGTCGTTGACCACGTTGACCAGGCCGCGCCGAGAGCACCAGGGCGGTGGACGGCAATGAGGCCTAGGAAGGAACGACACGGAGGCAGGGAAGACTTCGGCAGCTTGTTTCCCACGCGGAGGGGAGTACAATTGTCTGAGGGTTTCTTTGGTTCGTCTGCCGTCGCCAGAGAATAACAGTGTTGGTGAGTAGAGGGATGGCTAGGCCAGCGATGGGAATGCTGTGGGCGGTAAGGCATCTTGGCAGCACAACCCGGCAGCAGGAGGAGGGAGCAGTCAGTCCCGCCGGTGCTTGTTTGAGCGGCTGGAGCT
Organism: Aegilops bicornis; assembly: GCA_021605145.1. Taxonomy (NCBI): domain Eukaryota; kingdom Viridiplantae; phylum Streptophyta; class Magnoliopsida; order Poales; family Poaceae; genus Aegilops; species Aegilops bicornis. The sequence continues at coordinate 156,850,180 of CM038671.1, read as the reverse complement.
GGAAGAGCAGAGATTGAAGAAGCACGACGGCCGTTGGATGGAAATCCAACAGTTACTACTACAACCTTTTTTTTAGGAAAGCCTCAAATCTGTGGAAAATAGCATACAACCCATCTGCTATTATTTCTAATAATTTTCAGCCCATTTGCTAATTCTTAAGGTTTTTTTGGAGCCCATATTCTTTTTGTTAGCATTACAGCCCAAATTGTGGCCACGGTTAAAAAATTATACGAAATTTTGCAAATTTCGGGTCCGAATTGTTTTTAATCCCGAAATTTCGACTCACATTCAAACTGATTTTAAAAATAAATGTATATCAATATAAAATCCAACAAATTCTCCACGCATAAAAATTAATGTAATTTAAAATCTTGAAATGAAAAAAGATATTTGAAACTAATTGCTGGTTTGATGTGTTTTAAAATGTATAGCCCATTTCTCATTCTTGATGGGCCATTTTTCTCGCCAAATTAATGAAAGCTCTCCTCGTCTTGAAAAATTTGCAGCCCAACAGGCCGGACAAAGCGACTTACTTGGCAAATCACAAAAAAACTGGGCTGTGGCCGTGGACCCTATCGGCCTCTCCACGTCTGATACTCTTCCGATGGAAGTCGTTCCTTGACCACGTTGACCATGCCGCGCGGAGAGCACCACGGCGGTGGACGACGGTGAGGCCTAGGAAGGGGATGACGCGGAGCCGGGGAAGACGCGGCAGTGGAAGCGCGTGCGAAGAGGAGTACGAGGGTTCACTGGTTCGGCATTGGTGTGAGGCTGCCGTCGCCACAGGGCCTGGCCAGCGGTGGGAATAGTAGGGGGCGGTGAGGCCTCCGCGGCAGCACAGCTTGCCACAGGAGGTAGGAGCATGTGGCACGACCGGCGTTGCTTTGGGTAGCTGGAGCAAGAAGACCAGAGGTTGAAGAAGCACTACGGCCGTTGGATGGACATCGTACGGTCACTGGAGCTAGAATCGTTCATATTGACTAAGTTGACAAAGCCCTCCGTCCCCGTCAACTTTGTTGGCCCACAAGTCATCCTCCCACTATGGTGGGTCCCAGCTAGCAGGGGGTAGTCATTTTTTTGTGCGTAATAAGGAGGCACTTCCTTGCGTGCGAAGATATAGCTGGTGGGTCCGACATGTCAGCGGGGGGAACGTTTTTTTCGCGAAATACAGAGGCCCTTCCGGTGGGTCCCAGCTGTCAGGTGGAGGAATCATTATTTTGCGCGTACAGTCCACGGCCGATGGATGTCGTTCGTTGACTAAGTTGACCAGGCCGCGCCAAGAGCACCATGGCGGTGGACGACGGCGAGGCAGGAAGGGAACGACACGGAGCCGGGGAAGACTCGGCAATGGTTGCCCACGCGGTGGGGAGTACGAGGGTTTACTGGTCCGGCTGCCGTTGCCGGAAAATAACAGGAGGTGTGGGTGAGTAGAGGAATGGCCTGGCCAGCAATGAAGTAGGGTGGTGCGGTGCGGCCTGTGCCGCAGCATAGCCGGCCACGGGAGGCGGGAGTAGGCAGTCCCACTGGAGCTGGTTTGGGTGGCTGGAGCAAGAAGATCAGATATTGAAGAAGCAGCACGGCCGTTGGATTAACATCCAACGGTCACTGTTGCTAGAATCGTTTGTGGACTAAGTTGACAAAGCCAAAGTACACGTCAACCTAGTAGACCCACAAGTCAGCCTCCAAATCTGTCCCAAACAGCATACATCCCGAAATTTCTAGCCAGATTCAAATTAATTTTAAATCTAAATATACCTTAATTTAAGTTCAATGAAATTTTACCCGTACAAAAACAATGAAATTTAAAATATCAAAATCCGAAAGAAAACATTATTTTGGAACTAATTTTCTGTTTGCTGTATTTTTTCATTTTACAGCCCATTTCTTATTACTTATAGCCCATTTTCTGGGCAAAATGCATCCCTCCTCGTCTTGGAAGATTTCCGCCCAAAGGCGTAGAAAAGCAAGTAGGCCTACGTTGGTTATTCGCAAAAAACAAAATAGCTGGCTAGCAATTTTTAGAAAGGAAAAACAAACTGGGCTGGTCATGTGGTAAACATATGAAATAAAAGCCTGGGCTAGATGAGCCACAGCTCCCGCACAACCCAGTTGATACCCTTCTCCGTCCCGAAAAAAAACTATGCGCGCTGCTGGGTCCCTACTGTCATCCTCACCATGTACAATCATCTCCTTATTCCTCTCGGTAGTTGACCATGTTGACAACACAGGAGGGCGAGCCATGTGGCGAGCGAACCAAGGCGGAGGACGATGGTGAGGCCTCGGACAGAGCGAGCGAGGCAGGCGGATCACAGCTAGCCGTGGGAGGCGGGAGCGGCGGTCCACTTGGCGCTGGTTTAACTTTGGCGGCTCAAGGAAGAAGAGATCAAGAAACACGACAGACGTTGAATGTCAATCCAACGGTCAAGGTTGGCACAATCGTTTGTTTACTAAGCGGACACCAAGTAGCATACTTTTTTATATATAGGAAGAAAACTGCGAGGAAAATGCGTTCGTCTGCCGTCCTCCTCACTGGGAACGTTCGCCACATAAGTGAATAGCACCCTTGGTTTTCAGCCGAGAGGTCTTGGGTTCGAGTCCCAGGAACTCTCAATTTTGTCCTCCTTCCTTCCTCGCGAAAAAAGGGAAAGAAAATCAAAGACTTGGGAAGGCGTCTGAGAACAAGCTAGTGTACCAAGAAAGAGACGTTGCGAGTTTTAGAAAAAAGAAAGACGAGCTCCTGAAGCTGCTTCGAATCCAAACCTAGACTATGACTATATATGGTGCTATGCTACTCTGCAATTAATGAAACTGACATATCCAACGTTCGCTTCTCCTCTTCTCTACTTACTCTGCCTAGCATCAGAAGCTCTGGCCGCAGCAACCATGTCCGCTGGCTGCTCGTCCACCTGCTCTTCAGCAGGCAACAACCAGATATGCGCCAAGTCGCAACCCGTACCATCGCCTGTGGGTCTCATCACACCCTCGCCGGCACGCGCACCGCAGCCGATTGCTCATCGCAACCCGCTGCCGTTGGTGTGGTGCCACTGCTACAAATCACGCAGAGTCATGTGTCGCGTCTCAACCACAATCCGCAACCCTGGCCGAGTCTTCTACAAATGCCCGAATCATGGGGTAATAATATGTTTAAGTGTTGTTCTGCTGCTTTCGGCTGATTTTTTTAATAGTTTGGTTGATGATCTACCAATTTGATTCGTGCGAGAAAAGGGAAGATTCGCGTGATTTGTATTTACGGGAAGTTCTTGATGTGGGGGAATGCAACTTCGCTGATTATTTGGTTAGCCGAGGAATCCCAATACCAGCAGGTTGGGGTGTTGGACAAATGGCTGAAGGAACGATGAAGAGGAAGATGCGAGCGAAGGTTAAAGATGCAGTTCCTCGATCATGGCCAAGCAATAGCTCTTGAATTGCCTTGACAGCAATGAGGAGATGAAAGAGCTTGTGAAGATAATGGGCAAAATCGATGTGCTCTGTAGGATGATTGTCTCTTTGTTTGCAGTGTATGCAGCACTCGTGATGTATTTAGTGGCTACGACATGAGCACTTTGCTGAAAATAGTAATGAATGAAACCTATGTAGCAGGCTGGGCGTAGTGTTGTGAACATCTAATGATTTCTATTAACGGAAATCAGGGGGTATCCCCTTTTGCTCATATAAATAATTAAATAGCAGAGGCCCTGTCGGGTCAGCTTTGTTCTCATTCAAAGACGTCGAGCAAATTGCAGTCCAACAGCAAACTATGTCATCAAATTCAAGTTTCACAGCCAAATATGAGTACAACTAAACAACAATGTCATCATGTTTTAGTTGTCATACAATCACCAAACACAAATCAGCATACATAACAAGTGATGTTCTCACAGCAAAATACTAAACAACATGTTCATCAAGTTTCAGTTGTCATAGCAAACACAATTTCACATAGTAGATAAAAAAACGTCTTCTGACAGGAAAATACGACAAAAGCAATGTAATCATCATCCGCAGCAGCAGCGTCAACATCTTCGCCATGTGTATCAGTTTGAATCGTAATTTCCCAAGGTGTCATCTTCTTCTTCGTCCTCAACGTCCTCGAACGTTCGCTTCTTCTTGATCAACTCTTGTATGCCCACAACACGACAGGCAATCTTTTCGCCTGCGTCATTGACGTGATGGTTCTCAAAGATATTAGGAACATATGTGTTATCTTGTACATCAGGAGCAGTGTAAGCATCATCTTGTTGTGCAACTTCATTAAACGAATTCCTCTGCTCAAACCTTTGCAATACTCTCCAGTCATCGCTACGTGCAAATGTGTCTTCCAAGAAAAATATCTGTGTTGCTTGATTTGCCAAATAAAAGGCTCGTTGGTCTGGTACGCCGCCTTGACATTGATTGATTTGAAATAATCATCAGCTCTGGGTTTTGCGATCCTGGAAAACAGGTTATACCGGCGACAGCATAACAGAACCACACATCGATGATCCTCGGCGGAGATATCTGCAACTGAATAATATACATTATGTTAGCATACATTTCAGTTGTCTCTTTGTCATATGTATCCGTGCTCATGATGGCACTATTTTGTGTCTTCACCTTCGTCTCGTGCAAGGGTGTTGTAAGCGCACATCTCCAACAACGCCAAGATTCATAATGTCTTACCCGAGTATCATGACCCATTGCTAGTGAGTAAAGGGCATCATCAACTGCCTGCCCATCCTCCCGCATCTTCTTAACCTATGGTTAGAAAATAGATAAGCTGATCATCTTATGTACTCAATATATGAAAAAAAAGCGTGATTGCACTTCAAAAGCTTACATGGTTCTTGAACCATTTTATAAATCCTGCCATAACCAGTTTCTTGGATTTTGCGGCAGTAACTCCTCTTTGTAGATGCTGCACAACATAGTGATCGCGTCAAACATCTAATATATAAGAATGTGATGCAAGTTTAGTAGATTATGATGTATAAGTTGCAGTACTGCACTTACTTGATATAAGGTAGTATCTCAGGACAGTTATTCAATACATACCAAACCATTTTGTCCAAATCTTTAGGTTTGTCCTCTTGTCGACTCTTCCCTGTAACTCGAACAGAATAATCGAAAACATTGAGCCTGGGATTGTCTTCACCCACCTCTTTGCTAAGCTGATCAGCTGTTTCAATGTATTTTGAGCAGAATGTCAACGCTTCTATAGCAATGTAGGCCTCTGCAATGGAACCCTCGGGTCTAGCTCTGTTCCTAACATAGCCCTTGAAATTGCCTAGCCGCCTTTCAATAGGGCACATCCAACAATACTGTACTAGACCTCTAAGTAGCGCCTCATCAGGTAGATGAACAACCAAATGCACCATCACATCAAAGAAGGCTGGAGGATATATCTTCTGAAGGTCGCATAGGATAGTTGGTATCTTGTCTCTAAGACGCTCCAAAGCATCTATCCTGATATTCCCTCTGCAGAAGTTCCACTGAAGAATTGTCCCAACTCTTGCCAATCGCTCAGATAAGTCGAGGCTAGCCCAATCCTCTAAGGATAACAGGTAAAACCCTTTGAAGTAGGGCGTGGCGGTCATGAGTTTTCAACCCTTGTACCTCGTTTCCATCTACCTTGACTCTCCTTTCGGGGTTGGAAGAAATCCATGTGGGAATCTCACATGTGACAGACCTCATGAAATTCTTTTCTTTTACCTTATCCAAGGCATTACAGTGGTGCCATATCCCGTGGTTTACCTTCATTTTGCACACCGCAAATCCTTTACGATACCAATTTGTCAAATCAATCCTAGATTTTAAGGTATCTTTCGTCTTGCCTTCAATATTAAAAAGTGTGCCGATAATGCTGTCACATATATTTTTCTCGATGTGCATCACATCAAGATTATGCCTTGATCCAAATCTTTCCAATACTCCAAGTCCCACAAAGTGGACCTGCGGGTAAACAATAATCTCTTTTCTACCCTGCCACGCTTCCTTTTCCCGCTACCATTACCAGGATGGTTTCCTGGTGTAATATGCCTGACCTTCTCTAATTCTACTTGCAACTCATCGGCGGTGAGCCTCTTTGGCTCATCACGGTTTTCATGCTTTGCATTGAACACATGTCTTTGGTATTTTCTAGGATGCGGCTTGTCCTTGGCAAGGAAAAGGCGGTGTCCAATGTAACAGATCTTTCTAAGTATTGCGTATGACAGCGGATTCCTGTCCCAGCGAAGACATGCATTGTAACCATCTGTCGTTCGCCCTGACATAGTGCCCAAAGCCGGATAATCATGGATGCACCAAATTATAACAAAGACGCTTGAAAGAAATCAGCTGGTGGGCTGCTATATAGGTCTCAGTGAGAACACCCTTCCATAGCTGTTGAAGTTCCTCCACAAGAGGCTCCATGAACAAATCAAAATCCTTTCCGTGTCTTTTTGGACCTGGGATGAGCAAACCATCATGTAGTTTGATTCTTTGGTGCAAACATTTGGAGGCATGTTGTAAGGGATAACAAGCAGCCACATGCTATATGTGGCGCTCTGGTGGCCAAATGGGTTAAATCCATCCGAAGCTAAGCCAAGTCTAATGTTTCTCGGGTCCATGACAAACTCTTTGTGTTTATCATTGAAGCTTTTCCACTCACTTTGCCATGAGATGGATGGCTCATTACATTACGATCTCTGTACTCTGGTTCCTAGAATGCCACAGTACATCCTCTCTTGTTTGACATCATGAAACAACCTCTGCAATCTTGGTGTAATTGGAAAATGTCTCGAGAACATTATGAGGAATCCTCTTCACGGCATCGCCATCTTTCCATCTTGATGATTTGCATTTCGGGCATTCACTTAAGTTGGCATGATCCTTAGGAGCAGAACACAATTATTCTTACAAACATGGATCATATCATATCCAATTCCAACCGCACGAAGGAAATTCTTCATTTCTTGTAGGTGTGTGGAAGCTCGGGCGCATTTGGGAAAGGTTCATGAAAGCAGCCAACATCGCATCGAATGATCTGTTGGTCATCCGCTCAGATGTCTTCACACGAAGAAAGGTGACCATAGCTGAGAATCTTGTGACTTATTTCCTAGGGTGACAGCAACGTTGCATTGTTCCAACATGCGGGCCCACCGTTTTTCTACTGCAGGTGAAAGTTCATGGAATGCACGAGCATTTTGTAGCATCGTTTCAATGTTGGTCAAACTCACTGGCTCAGCCACCACCACCTCCTCCTCCTCCTCTTCCACCTGAGCATCAGGCAGATCAAGATGGTGATCTGCTGCTTCCACGTAGTCAATAACATTGACGTTCACAGCTTCACCATGATGAACCCACCTAGTATATGTGACCGACATCCCATACAAGTGTAGATGATTTTGCACAGCTTATTTGGGGTCTTGTAACTGAATTCATACAACTGCTACAGGCGAGCACATCTGATTTTGGACCACCGTACTCAGCTCGATAAAGTTCATGAAGTTTTCAACCCCTCGACATATGCAGCGGAGAATCTTCAAGCGAAGTTATCCAAGTCCTGTCCATCTGTTAGACATACAAATTAGTTCTTCTACTAGATATTACAGGAAAAACATATATGCTTTTTTATGAAGTCCGGAAAAAAAAATACCTATGGCAAGATATTTGAATGACGAGATCTAAGTAACGAAATATATGTAAAGCTAATTCAGCAAACAGATTTGAGTGCCAAATTATGGCAGGCTGTTTCAGCAGTCAATGGGGCCGAGCACACAGCCATCAAACTATCGAAGGCCATCGCAGCAACGAAGATCGAGTATAAAACGGTGTAGAGCTATTTCACCTAACAGATTGGCTACTAGACCATGGCAATCTACGTCACGATAAATATATGGCAGGATATTTTAGCAACTAATCGGCCTTGGCATGCCATCTCAGCTAAGCAGATTGAGTGCAGAACAGGGCAAGGAAGCTTCTTAAGCAGAGCATATTGACGATAAACTACTTGACAAACGGTGAGATTAAAAGCGTCTATCGGCTAACATTCAGCGCTACACCGACATGAGCAGGGCCTCGATCTATAATCGCATCTTGTGGGAGGGAGGGTTTGGGGAATATTATTGGCTAGTTGGTGAAGGGCGGTTGAATCGGATTTGGGGAATTTTGGGTGTGGGGAGGATTTTGTAGCGGTGGTGGCGGGGAGTTTAGCGCATGGTCGATTTCTCCAAGTGCAGTCCCACATGTCGGTGAAGAGGCAAGCGAAGCACGTTCCGTTCACGTGAGCCGTGTGCAGGACCGAGCGTGTGTGGGGTGCAATGCGACGCTGACAGAGTGTTGTGAGTATACCGCATTTTTCCTTTTAAACTAGGTGCCGCCCCTAAAAAATATGTTGCTTCGCCCGATCCATCGATACTACTACTAGTAATCCGGTAATCCCGACTAAAGCAGTAGCGGCGGGTCTTTTCCAGCGTGATATGCTTTGGGAGGTTGGCTTAGTTGGGTTTTTTAGGACGAGTAATGCTACACCTACGTAATCCCAGTTACGTAATAAACGTAATGTGAAACGTGTGAGCTGTTGATTGTAGATTGGGGGGAGGGAGGGGCCCACCACCAAGAAAATTAGGGGAGGAGAGAGAGAGGCAATTTACGTTAACCCTTTCGTAGGTTCGCGTAGATGTAGAAAGATGTGTCCGATCCTGCAATATAGGCTGTCCGATCTATATCTAACGGATAGGAAGGAAACTATGACAATTTACCCGCACTCCTCTCCACATTTGCAGATAAGGCTTTCCCTCATTCCTCCTTTTGTCCCACAAGATCTTGATCTTCCGTTACAGCATACGAACATCTTATAGTACTCCTACAATATGTATATTATTGTGAAAGTTCATATACACCGGCTGATATTAATGCAAACACGACAAAATTTTCATTACATTTCAAACTTTTATAGGACAAAAAAATAAAATAAACCTGACCCTAAACCTATTCTACGGCGGCGACCAACGTCCTCCATCTGTGATCTCCATGTACGGGGGCGGGGTTCAAGACCTGTGAAGTGAAGGTGCGGTCTCCGGCGAGGAAAAGTAGAACACGGGAGACGGACCGGCCAGTTGGCACACCATGCCCTGCCGCCTCCCATGCCCTACTCATCCTCGGAGGAGTCCCGACCTCGGTGGTGCCAGACGTTGGACGGCGGCAAGTAGTACGCATGGCTGACGGTGCTCCCGTCGTCGGCCGCCAGCGTGGCCACCGCTTGTGCAGCGACTTGAGCGAGGGGGGCGACCTCGAGCTCCATCCCCGAAGACAAGCTCTCCCGCAGAGCGTTCGCGCTTGCGGTCATGGCGGATGTGGTTCCAGGTAGGAGAACGATGCACTATGGTGTGGACGTTAGCTGGGCGTTGCCGCTTTAAGTAGCGCATTCCGGTGAGGCCAAGTGTCCGGGTGCGTTATTAAGTCGCCGGAGTTGGTTCCTCGGGCACCGAGCCTCTTAACGACGACATACGAATGGACGGCATGAATGCGGGCAGCTCGCACCGGCTGGGAACGCACCGTGCGATGGTGCGAGGGACGAGGGTTTTGGTGTGCCAGGGTAGTCAGCTGCGGTCGTGGCAACGTTGGAGATACCCTTTGCTCACATGCGATCCCCGCATGTCATTGAAAAAGCAAGACGACCCGACATGGTCGCGGGTCCAGAGGATGTAGTTGGCCGCGCTACACCACTCCGCGGACGCGTCGCGGCGCCCCGTGCATCCTCGACGAGCCAGGTGTTGGGGTGTGTTTGGATTGTGGCCAAAGTGCACCTTACCAAAATTTTGGTCATGACCAAAAGATTGGTCTTTGTTTGGATGGTTGCCATTTTTTGGCAAGCCAATGAACTCTAGCCAACTCTAGTTCATTTTCTTGCCACTGTCGGCCAAATCATGGGCAACCAATACCTCAACCAAAATTTTGGTCATGACCCAAAGATTGGTCTTTGTTTGGATGGTTGCCATTTCTTTGGCATGACAATGAACTCTAGCCAACTCAAGTTCATTTTTCTTGCCAATTTCGGCCAAATCATGGGCAACCAATACCTCAACCAAAATTTTGGCTACCCAATGCTTTGATGGGGCAACCTTGGGCACAAACCAAACATACCATTGGTCGTGCCACAGCACTAACGCCACCCTCGGCAAACTGAAACCGACCGTGTCTAGCGACAATATGAGCGTGTCGCTCACCGCGGTCGCCGTGTTCGGAGGTGGTGCTGGAGCTGCGCCCCGTTATTGGCCCCAACGACCCACATGAAAGGTTGTCGGTGGCGAGGAGGTCGTGGGTCAGCTCCTCCATTGGACTAGTCTGTGCTACGTCGTCCGGCAGGTGTGCCCCACATGTCATTTTCCTGTTTTCCCGGCCATATTCGGCGTCGATTGCTCGCGTTGCGCATTAGGCCTTTCCCTATGTAGGCCAAGCGAGACAACTTATTGTTTATTTGAGCCGTTCAAGTATAATCATGTGGCGTTTTCTTATTTCTCATTCCTCTCCAACCCTCTTCTCCATCGATCATGTCGCCCTCTAGTCGAGTCCATCCTCCCGCATGCCTCATTTGACCAGTCCGCCGAGTATCATTCGCATGTACCCACCCCAGTCCTCTTTCAATAGATCTCCGGACCCCGAGATGAAATCGAGAGGAGCAGTGAGGGCACGTGATACCTAAAGGCAGATTCAAATTTTGAACCGGTGATCATAGCATCCATAAATCATATATAAAGGGTATTCAATGTTCGCTTCGTTTTGAGCGTCTGATATACTCCCTCCTATCCTTTCTAGTTTACATATAAGTTTTATGTCTAGTCAAAGTATATCTACTTTGATCAAAAAGGTATCAACATTCAACAACGCCCAATCAATATTGTTAGATTAAATGCGTACTCCTAGATTTGTACTCGAGATGGTTTCCAATTTGACTATTGACAAGATTAATAGTACATGAGATGTATAGTGTGAAAATTATATAATTGGAAACTCCTTTCACATACGAATTTGACCGTATGCTTTGTGTAAGTTGCATGTCATATATTATTACTCTAACATTTGGTCAAAGTTAGCCTCAAAAAATGCATTAGACCCTGTATGCTTTGTGTAAGTTGCATGCCATATATTATTACAATAACATTTGTGTAAGTTGCATGTCATATATTATTACTCTAACATTTGGTCAAAGTAGTATAGTGGAAGTGGATCCTCTGACATAGGTATCCCTACCTTACCCTCCCTTTCAGTCACTTACTGGCGGACCCCATGCTTGCTAGGCCTCGCATGTCAGTTACTCAATGGGTTCGGCCACGTTAGGCGATCCTCATCCGTAGTATACTCCCTTTGTTTTTATTTACTCCGCATAAAATGGAGGGAGTGGTGGTATAATAAATGATGCGGGCGGGGGAGGGACGTCGGTTTGCTCTCAACTGCGGTCCCACAAGCGGCCAACGCAAGACGGCGTTCCATTCGGTGAGCGGCGTGGAGGGTCCAGCGTCTTTGGGCTGCAACTTGACAGCGACAAGACCGATGTCTGATCAAAAAAATTTGACCGGTCTTCACCGGAACCACTATTCACACGAGAACCTTGTTGCTCGGCCTCGCGCCAGCCGCCTAAACCACACCAAATCTCCAGCCCATTCCCCCACCTTTCGATATCCTCGCCCGCATCAAGCGTCCCCTAGTTCGCCGGAAAGCCATGGTGCGCCGCAAGATCACTTACTACAAGATGCTAACGCCGGAGCGCCGCGCAGAAATCGCGGCGGCGGTCGGCGCCACAGACCTCCGTTCCCAAGCTCGCTTTGCAGTGGGCCAATCCCCAAGTTCCCTCAAGCCAAGATACAAGGAGGAGGAAGCCGATCCAATGTTCATGGCGGAGGTCGCATCGCAGAAGGCCCCTGATGGGTATTAGACGATGGAGTCGACTTCGTGCCGGCGTCCGGGTCCCCCATGGTGCAGGCAGACCAGCGGTTCAACATGGCGATACTAAAGCAGGACCAGGAGGCAGAGGCTCAACTCGACGCGGAGCGCGCGCATGCCGCTGCCATCGAAGCTCTCCTGCAGGCGGAACCAGATGTCGTGGATGTGAACCGAGTGGCGGAGGCTCAACATGAGGCGGAGCGCGCGGATGCCGCTGCCATCGAGGCCCTCCTGCAGGCGGAACCGGACGTCCTGGACTTGAACCGGGCGGCAGAGGCTCGACTCGACGCAGAGCGCACGGATGCCGCTCTCATCGACGCCCACCTGCAGGCAGAAGCGGACGTCCTGGACTTGAATCGGGAGGTGGAGGCTCGACTCGACGCGGAGCGCGCGGATGCCGCTACCATCGAGGCCCTCCTGTAGGCGGAACCGGACGTCCTCGACTTGAACCGGGCTGTGCTCTCGTCCGTGCAGAGCGCCCGCACGCTCCGCTTGAACGAGTAGCTGGAGGCCAAGGACAACCACGGTGCGGAAACACACGTCAGGAACGACGGCTGGTTCGCGCCGGCAGCCAAAGACGACAAGGCCGTCTCTTTCCGCGAGCAGTGATAGTTTTTCTTTATGTTGTTGTTTTCATGGATCTTTTACTGTGTAAAAACATATATTTGTTATGCAAGTCGCCTGACTTGGGTTAGTCTACCATTTCAGGCAGTTGGATGAATATCCTACGTCTCCTAACCCTTCATTCCTTCTTCCTCACCTCTTCCTCTTCCCCAACAGACCACCGCACGGGCCGTACGGATACTCCCTAACATGCGTTTGGATAAACATAATCTATGAACGAAAATTATGTGTCAGCGATAGGATGGCTGAGTTTGGTGTGTTCACATGCGACAGCACGTTTCAATGAGGGTGCGTTCCCTTGGTTGGGTTTGCGGCGTGCAGGAGCGACTGTGTGAGGGTGCGGTGCATCCATGGCGTCTGAGCGAGCTGCCGTGTGAGGGTGCAGGCGACCGCGATAGCCGTCTTGCAAGTGTACCTCCTTCTCATTTTGAAAACTTTAGGCAAGCTTGGCAAAAATGTGTGGCGAAGTTTGGCAATGCAAGGCCTAGACCCAAACAGGATAAGTACGTACGTACTAGGAGTACTAGTGTTACTAGTAAGATACACGTGCATTGCACGCATGAGATTTGGCAACCAAATTATGAATAAATACAACATTATAGCATGTAAGCTTTGAGTCATATATGCATGATGTAGATGTTCGTTTAATACTTATAGTTCATCTCATTCAAAATCATTTAGTTTTCATAAAAAAGCTAATCTATTTTAAGGTTCATGGAATTGTGCGTTGTAAAGCATAAAGTAAAAACAACTAATGGCAATTCATGTAGAAAAACAATTCGGCAATTATGATACGGAAGAATCTAGAACAAAGGAGAAGTGCTTGTGTTTTGAGGTTTGTGCATTATGCTTAAGTTCAACCATGGAGTCTTCTAGATTGTACATGTGGCAAAATCTGGTGGAATGTAGATGATATCCAACGGCCAGTAGTGCTCGGATTTGCCTTCTCTGCACCGTCGGATTGGCTTCATCCAACGACCATCTTTCAAAGTTATTCGCACACTATATAGTGACATAGAAAAAAGAAAGGCTGGGTTTTCCTTCGCGGGATTTAATCGATACAAATCCTCGTTTCACGTGTCAATTAATGCGTATTTTTTTTCTCCAAAGACCAAAGAGCTAACCATCTCACTCCTCATCGCTTGATTAATGCAGTACCAAGCAAACCAACCTTCTCACTTCCGCATGCATGCAGGGGAAATTAATGTCCTTGGTTGCTAACACCATCAATTTTGCCCCGATTACTGTTAGTGGCCCTTTGCAAATTGTAATTTGATATACTGGCCTTGTGTACAAAAAATGGAGGTAGTAACTATATTTGACTTCCTTCCCCATTGCGGTGACGTCGACGATTTTTTTTGGTTGTTTGGCGAAGTGCGTTCGACGGAGAACACCATTGAGGGAGACCACGGTAAGTCATTACATAAGTGCCGCTTTGCAAGCCAAGACAACCGCCTTATTTTCATCCAGAAGTCCTTTACTAGTACTACTAGGAGTAACTAATGCGGTGAGATGGCTTCTCGAAGAAGAAGGCGATGGAGAAGCGGAGTCGTGAAGAGTGAAATGATGGTTGCTTCGTCCGTGCTTTTGTGATTTGACGCCTCAACGCTTTGTGATTTGTGATAGAAGGGACAGGGAGTAGACTACGTGCTCTATCTTTGTACTACATGCGTCCAAGCATGGGAGAAAGAGGAGAGACATTGCATTTTTCTATTCCTTCAATCAATCAATCAATCAGGGAGCTTCGGTTCCATCTTTTTGGCTTTGGCAACACCTTCCACAGTGGTTCCCACGATGCCAAAAGCTATTTTCACATTTGGCTACACATTGTGGATGCCCTTAACCGTACCACTTGGTTTTGCTCCTGTGTGCTATCTATACAAATCTCCGTTATATGGATCTAAAAAAATATAGAATCGAGATTAGTAAAAAGGAGGTGATTTTGCCGCGCGGATGGTGGGGGAGGTTTCTTATTTGAGAAATGTTACATCCACGTAATGCTTTACGTAAAGTTACGAACTGATGTGACGTGGGACTATTTGATTGGATTAAAGGAGAGGATTAGGCCCACCCCACCTGAAAATCAGGGGGGCATATATAGATTAGATGGAAAGTATACGTAGCAGCTACGTAGACCTTTGTAAGTCTAGGATTAGGCTTCTTATTTTCGGAGGACGTTGTCCTGGCGGTTTGCTAACATGCGGTCCCACGTGTTAGTGCTTTACCAAGCCGATCCGCATCCCACATGAGGCAGAACAACAGCAGAAGCAACACGTGGTTAAGTTGAAGAAGATGAGGGAGAAGCGGATTCAGCAACAAGTGAAATGATGGTTGCTTCGTCCCTCCAACTTAACTGCGGGAAAGGTGCAGCTTTGTGATTTGACGCCTCATTGCTCATTACTACGCCGGCGCCATGACAGGGGTGCTTCACCCCGGCTGCTCTCTGCCTTTGTATTCGGTATGGCACGTGGACCCGGTAGCTTGATATCCCACATGTCGGCGAAAGAGACTAGAAGATTTATGAAAGCGGCGCTCACTCTTACGACGGAGGAGTAGACGACACAACGCCCATGAACTGTCACTTGTACAGTATAGTACTATAGTTTTGCTGTTTCATACGATCCATCGATACAAACCCGATTAAAGCAGGAAAGGCGGGATTTTTCCGTGGTAGATGATCTTGGCCATACATTTCAAGGCAATTTTAGTGTATGCAAACTGAATAATTATAAGTAACAATATGATATCTAGTAAAACATAAAACACATATGATTTATTGTGTTAGAGTGTAGTAGTAGTGCTGTATTGCATAGTTGTTAGATGTAACATGCGAGAACGTGTAGAGATGTAGTTTTGGAGGGCCTACAGAGAGAAAAGCGTAATACGGTCATTGAACTTCAGAATAAGCTGATTACGGTCACTATATATGTTTTGCGGTGATTATACGGTCACTTGCTCACAGCTCAGCATCGGATTGCACTCTGTTGACCGGCCAAATAGTCTGCGTGGCGCCATGTTGAATAGTTAAATTGACCATGTTTGTTGTGGGTCCCACCTGTTAGTTTGCATAGGCAAAAGGTCAGATAAACACAAATTTACGCAGGCGCGATAAGGCTCCAACCCGTGTGTGGGAATCACCTGTTTGTGTATGTGTCTGTCAGGGCCTGATGTGTGCGCATGCACGTGTAGGTTGAGCACTTGAGTGTGAGAGTGTGTGTTGGTCGTGTGGTGTACTGGTGTGTGCATGCATGCGTGCGTGTGTGCGTGTGAGTGTTGCGTGCGTGCGTGTGAGTGTTGGTTGTGTGCGTGGTTGCGTGTGTACGTGTGAGTGTTGTGTGCGTGCGTGTGTGCGTGTGAGTGTTGCGTGCGTGCGTGTGAGTGTTGGTTGCGTGCGTGGTTGCGTGTGTACGTGTGAGTGTTGTGTGCGTGCGTGGGTGCATGTGTTTGTGTGAGTGTTGCGTGTATGCAGTTCATGTGCATGCATGCGTGTGTGTATAATCACCACACCAGCTCATGTGTGTTAAAACAGACGGCTCAGCATACCAATAGAAGGCCACCTTGTACACTGTGCCCGCGGTCATGACTTCGAACCACCGTCCAAATATTTTTTTGTCGTTTGTTTTCATTCTTACTAGCAAGATGCCCGTGCGTTGCACGTAACATCAAGATGCATTTGTATGACTTGTTTATCTTGTGAGAGAAAAGGATGAATGAGGGAAGGCCTTATTTGCAAATGTGGAGAGGTGTGTGGGTACCTTTTTGCAAAATTGCCATAGTTTCTTTCCTATCCGTCAGATATAAATTGGACGGCCTATATTGCAGGATGGCAGGCACACCATCATCACCAACTCTATTTTCTATAAGAGTGTATTTTATGTATTTTATAATAGTGTGGATGTAGAGTAGATACAAGTCGATAGGAGGGCATGATGGTAGTGAGATAATGTGATGCAACACTAGAGGTGCCACGTGGAGCATTTAACTGGTCAACTACTCATGTCATGAGAAAATACAGAGTTGTATGGTGAGCCCGTGACTGCATAATAACCACTAAACATAAATGGTGACCGTAATGAGTGGATTCTGAAGTCCAATGCATGTATCATGCTTTCTCTTCAAATACAATGATCATCATTGCATATATCGCGAGAGAAAGATGAAACATGCGTGAATTTTCTGGGGGCTTACTTTTAGAGGACCTAGAGATAGTTTTGTGTGCATACGTGAAAGGGGCGTAAAGGGGGGTATGCGATGGAGAGAGAGATGCTCTTCGTTTCTCTTTATTATGACTAACTTTGTATATAGTATAAAAATATACAAATTCATTGTGCAGAATAAATATCATTGTGGGCACCATGCAATGCAAATTAGCATTCGTACTCCTCCATATAACTTTGTAATGTTGTATATATGTAGAAACTCTAAAATAATTTTTTGGCCACTCTTTATTCAAAAGGAATGTTGTATGCGAAATAAACATGAAGAGAGGGCTTTTTAGATCAATGGGGTATGTGATGTAAAATGTGTGAATGTGTAGTTGATGCATTTGGCGGGGCCTAGAGAGGCATGTGTGTGTATTACATATTCGAGAGAGGCATGGATAGAGGGGCGGACGGGGGGGCGTGGGAGAGATAGCACGAGAAATGAGAGTGGTCTAGAGAGAGAGACGAATATGACGTCATGACAAGAGATTCCATTCCCTTGAGTGTGTATATGCAAGGGGGAGGGAATAGAGGCACCGGAGAAATTTTCTGTGTGTGTGGTGTTTGTGTTGCTATGTGTGGGTGTGAGAAGATAATGAGACGTGGGGGCAGAGGGTGTGTCACCGCTTGAGGTCCGGTGGGTCGAGGTGAGGCCCTTCGTTACATTCGATCTGCGCCACATTGGTCGGCCCGTGATGCATTTAGGAAGACCCATGGA
The DNA here is from genome assembly GCA_021605145.1 of Aegilops bicornis. Classification (NCBI taxonomy): domain Eukaryota; kingdom Viridiplantae; phylum Streptophyta; class Magnoliopsida; order Poales; family Poaceae; genus Aegilops; species Aegilops bicornis. The sequence continues at coordinate 156,832,738 of CM038671.1, read as the reverse complement.
TGACTAGTCGTACAAGACAAAGATAGCAGAATTGTGAAGGACTCTGTGTCCTTGACAAAGCCGGCTAGGATTTGTAACCCTAGGTTCTCGGACTAAGGTAACCCCTTTATCTACGATATTACTATTCATCCAACCTAACTTTAAGGGGCATCCTACAAATGCTCTGCTAGAATCATACTCGTCGATTAGGAAGAGAGGTGTGAGACAATGTGTGAGAAAGCAGTAAAAGATAATGTGCGTACATGAGACACGTGGGCAGGTCCATGTATATAGAAAGGGTCGATGAGGATTGTGCGTGTGTATGTTTGCGAGAGGAAGAGTGCTTGTGATAAAGGTTAGTGAAAACAGTTGTATATGGTTACGAAAGGGAGGGAGGGTTATATCTAGAGCATGTGTGCGAGAAAGACTCCTCGGGAGAGAGTGTGTGAGCATGTATGAGAGACCACCGATGGAGAGTGAAACTACACGTAAAAGACTGCTCTACACATTGATTAAAGATATAAATTGTATCCAAATATTAGGACGGGATCATGATATTTGCAATTCGCGTAAGGAGTGGTCATTGATCCATCAGACATTTAGATTCTATCGAATTTGAGCATGTGTATGTTATTATTTGACACAATTGATCCACATAGTTAGTATTTTGAACTCCAGACAACGCATCGCTTTAGCAATCGAATATAAACGTGAGTATAGTTCATGTTGTGTGTGTAAAGCACATTATACATCTGAAAGTTACACAATGGACATTATAAATAGCTACTACCTATGAACTAGCATACATTTGAATTCAACTTAAGGTGGTTTAAAAAATCGAATTCAACATGAAGTCCATTCAATTATTTGAATTTGATATCATGGCATTTGTAAACCATACCTAAATTATGGGGGCACCAATCTTTGCTCTGATTTTGTACATAATAGCATATGTAGTCGTGTACAAAATAGATTCAAATTTAGCTCCTCCATTCCAAAATAAGCGTAGTTATAGGATTTTCAAGTGTCAAAATTTCAAAAAGAACCGGATATTTTAATGAGGTTTTCAAACATACAAGGTCAAATATAACGTTGTATATTTAGGTCAATCCTCATAGTTCAAGAGTACTCTAAACATGAATGCTTGTGTTTCAAAATTTCGAACGAAGCGCCAAAAGAGCCTCTACTCACCCGAAACCGCGTGAGACCAATGTTTGGTAGTCCAAGGAAATTACTTTTCTAATAACTCCGACACGTGAAACCTACCGGCCCGACGTCCAAAGGTGTAAACCGGGGTAGGTTTGTAGCTTCATCTAGACGCCACGCAACTGCATCCGAAAAACATTCATACACAATGGCCGCCTAAGCACACATGCGCGCGGCCGAAATCGCTCCCGCCCACTATTTGGGACACACAGGATTACCATCCTACCCCGACCCATGATGGGTCCGAAATTTAAGAGGGGCACAGTTTGTACTTTCCCCAAATTTCAAACAAGTGTGTCCCATCTTCTGTTCAAAAAAGCCAAAAACAAGCGCGTCCCAGACCGAAACATGGTTCCCCCCCCCCACCCGTCTGATTCCCCATTCGTACTCCGTGGGCGCCAAAACTACCTCTCCACCAGCCGCGAAACCCCGGCGTCCTCCGTCCGCCACCCCATCCCACCCATCAACCGCCGCCCTCCTCCATCACACCGGAGCCGATACCCCAATGTCGTCGTCCACCGCAACCTCAACCGCGATGCCCTCCATGGCTAGTAGTTGAAGCCGAGGCCGAGCCGTTCGTACCCGAGCTAGTTCAACCACGCCGTCCTGCGCCTCACCGCTGCCGCTCCAACTTCCCCACCCTCCACCGCACCGGAGCTGTTCCTGCTATGCCGTCCTTCGCCGCCTCGGATCTGCTTCCCCTCCGCCGACATACGGCCATGGCAACACAGTCAACAATTTGGCCAGGGGTTCGTCCAAGCCTGCACCCTCCAGAACATCGGTTTCCCCGGTAAAAAGAAGAAAATCGGCGCGACATGCGGAGGTGACCACACCGGCAACCGAAAAAGGTACTCCTCTTCCCTTATTCATGAAAATCTTACGTCTCTGCTTGCACGGTATTCATCCCACAGAAGACACTAGTTGACCGCTTCTTCTTGATACTAGATGTTCCTAGAAACTCGCGATGCACAAGGTTTCCCTCATATACTATTTCACCTTAGCTAGAGGTCCGTCGCCCCCCCCCCCCTGAATTTCAATTTCTGGCCACTTGATTCCCAATTAACGGAAGCATTCCCCGGTGTAACAGGCGCTAGAACACCTATTACGCCGGGGAAGCAGCGCATTGGTGTTTATCTTAGGGGCGTGTGCAGCCTAGAGCTACTGGCACTCGATCTGGAGGTCGGCTGGGATAAAAGGATGGCCTGGGGGCGGTGGTGTGAGGTCGATGGGAGGACGGGGCGGCGGAGGCAGGGGTCTGGGCCGGTGGTCGCTGGCGGTTCGTGAAAGATCGTCAACAGTGACTCGCGGGAGGTAGACGAAGGCCATCTGCGCGTTCCTTATAGATTGGACGGTTCATTAAAAAACTCGACTGACCTATTTATTTCGATCATTGTTATCTTAGATATGACCACATGTGGTGGTGTGCTGGAGGAGTACCTGCATTTCCTATGCTCATATATTACAAAATCATACAGAGTAGAATCTAATTTTCTTTCCCATGCAATGTTGTAGAGCTATCATATGTCTCCTGTCATTTATTTTTCAGCCACCTACTATCTGCTACTTTTACAGTGCACTAGTTCTGCACACACTTCACCCTTACTCTCACTGTTGTGTTTTTATGCAAGGGTATTTCAGACTCTGCTGCCATGAGAGAAGCCAAAAAGAAAAGAGAGAAGTCGCTCCAGTTTGGTGTGTGGCTAGGCAAGACACATTTCGACGCTTTAAAGGATCACTACTAGGGAAAATCCTAGTAGTAGCGCGGGTTTTGAGGCTATCAGCAGCGCGGGCGGCCGCGCTACCAATAAGGCGCTACAGCTACCTCTTAGTAGTAGCGATGTCTGTACCCGCGCTACTACTATTGACTATAGCAGCAGCGCTTTTCCAGAACACGCTACTATTAGTTAGCTGTAGCGATTTCCTAGCCCCGCGCTACTGCTATATCTTTCATCATTTCCACCCCGTTTCAGCTTCAATAAACTACAATTTCAAGATACTAGGTACTACTAGATATCAATTTCATAAAGCCATAAAGCATTATAGGTACTAGGTAGTATTCCCTCGGTTCCAAATTACTCGTCGTGGTTTTAGTTCAAATTTGAACTAAAACCACGACGAGTAATTTGGAACGGAGGAGTACTGAATAACAATTTCATATATACTCAACATGCATCCTCAAGCAGTACTAGGTGATATCGACGACGATCATCATATGTAGTTTTAGATGATATCGACGACGATCATCATATGTAGTTCTACATGATATCGACGACAAACATCACATGTAGTTCTAGATGATATAGCCACACACACACATATGCAGTTCTAGATGATATCGACAATGATCATCATCCTCAAGCCTGGGCAGTGGGTGTTCCTGATAGTAATTAGGATGGCCTGTCCGATACGAAGATTCTTGCCAACGAGGAATCTCTTCCACCCAACCGAGTTTAAGTGTGTGCGACCGTCGTCTGTGTCCATGTGGTAAGTACAGGTGGTGACCGAGCCCCTTGCGGTAAGGCGTAGTCGAGCTGAGCCTTCTTCATCAGGCTCAATACCACAACTCGCATATAGGTTCTTTGGCAATTTCTGAATAAGAAAAACATATCAATTAATAAATAGCTTCGCACATACTCTTGCAAATATATTCTATTAAGTATATATTTCTACACTATCAAAAGACAGAGTACTATGCATTTGTACTAATTACTCATGAATTCTACTAATAAGTATATATGGATTATCTACACTATTAATAGTTCCGTGGATTCTACACTAATAAGCATGTGATCAGACTCTACACTAAAGCATATCATCGACTAGATCCACATAGCATATCATTGGACTCTACACTAAGCATATCATCGGATTCACTAAGCATATCATCGGATAATTTGCATTTGTAAGTATAATAATAAAGCATATATATATATCATCAAATTACTACAGTCAGTATAACATACCATTTCATGCCGATCGACCATGGTACTTGTCGGTGGTCACAAATGGCACCCGACAAAGTCATCACGTGGCGGAATTATGTCCCACCGGTTGCACCTCCTCCTCGCTCAGCCTCATTCTTTGAGCTATGATGGCTTCATGAAGTGGGTTCTCATCATCTTCATCGAGTGGGTCCTCATTATCTTCATCATCTTCGTCATCTTCATCATCTTCGTAATCTTCATCATCTTCCACCAGGTTGAGATAAATGACAGCCAGCTTGGATCTTTCTGCTCTGAAGGAGAACCTGATCAACTCACCACCAGTAAGACGCATGTGGGCGATGAAACGGGCCCATCCATCTCCTCCAATCTGCGACATATTGCTTTCTTTCTCGACCTCCATAGTGTACGCCCCCCAGGAGCCTCAAATGTTACAGTGTCTCCTGTCAGCTTGTTGAATTTCAACCTCACATTGCATGGGACGATCTGTGTAAAAAAAGCAAAATGACACAATGCAGCAATGTCAACACTAAAAATAAAATAGTTGTTACATTTCATCTAATTTCTTACCTGTAACACCCCGGATGTAACTTTCCATATTTGTAACTCCAACTCTTGCCATTTTCGGCATTGTGATATGATATTCCCTCCGTGGTTGGGTTTTTCTTCATTTTTTGCATTTTGTCCATGTCATGCATTTCATATCATGTCATCATGTGCATCTCATTTGCATGCGTGTTCGTCTCATGATTCCGAGCATTTTCCTCGTTCTCCGTTTTGCAATCCGGCACTCCTATGTTCCCCGGCGTCCCCTTTTACATTTTTCCGTGAGCGGGTACTAAACTTTCTCGGAATGGACCGAGGTTTGTCAAGTGGCCTTGGTACACCACCGGTAGACCACCTGTCAAGTTTGGGTCATTTGGAGCTCGTTTGGTACTCCAACGGTTAACCGCACTCTCGCAAAGGCCTCGTTTAAGTTGCAGCCCAACACCCCTCCAAAACAGCCCAATAACCCATCTAACTCCCCTCCATGCTCTCGGTCGTTCGATCACGATCATGTGGGCGAAAACTACACCTCATTTGGACACTCCTAGCTCCCTCTACCTATAAATATGCCTCCTCCCCCGAAATCCCGGATCATTCCACCCCTAACCCTCGCCCCGCGCCTCTCCCCGCCGCCGGACGGGTCCGATTTGGGCCGGACACGCCCGCCCGCCGCGCCCAGACGAATCGCGGGCTGCCACGTGGCGCCGCCGCCGAAGCCTGCCGCGGCCCATGCGGGCCCTCCCGGCCGGGCGCGCCGCCGCCGCCCATGCGCCCGCCAAAACCCGCCGCCACGGGTCTCCCGCCACCGCCGTCTCGCCTCCCGTGAGCTCCATGACCGCCTCCGCGCCCTCGCCGCCGCATCTCCGCCGCCCGCCGCCACTGTCGTCGGGCCCCACGCCGCGCCGCTCGCCTCCGCCCGGCGTCCTCCTCTACTCCGGCCGCCCGAGCCCTCCTCCTCCCATGAGCACCCAGTCCGGCCATCTCCCTCCTCCGGCCAGATTCGATCCGGCCAGATCCGGTTGACTTTCTCTTCCCCCCTGTTTTTTTCACTAAGTCCTATTCCTGCTGTTAAAATTGTTGCATGTTCATCGCATCACATCTTCGCACCCGTAGCTCCGTTTCGTGCATGTAGTATGTCAAATTTTTCGCCTCGAAGAGTAGATCATTTCATTCCATTGCATTGTTTTCATTTTAGCTCATCTTGACGCCCGAAATGCTGTTGGAAGAGGGCTATGATTGATGTGTGCACCCTATGAACTTGAGTCCTACATGTGTTTTGTAATATGCCATGCCAGCTTTACAGGGGTGTATGCCATGTATTTTTGTGATCTCTGTGGTGACTAGCACAAGCATGCAAACTAGGCTTCATGATGTTGCTGATTTCAGCCCCTGTTTTGGTGATATTTTTATGCCATGTTAACTTGATGCTACCGAGAGATCCATGCATATTTTGAGATACTTCTGTAAGGATGTTTTGAACATATGGTTATGCTCTATCCATCCATTCCATTTTTTGCAATTATGGAGTGCCATAGCTTGAGTCAATCGAGCTCTACTTTTGCTATAAAATGTTTCCTGGCAGATTGTTTACATGTTATTCAATTTTGCCAAGGTTGTTGTAGTTGACACGTGTATGCTATGATGTTGTTCTTGCCATGTATATCTTCTATGGCATGTCTTATTGATTTATGTATGCTTAGTTTATCTTGTAATGCTATGTAGTGAGTACATCGAGCTCGCGAACATGCCTACTTATTATCTGTTTTTGTCATGCCCTATTGCTGAATCTGGTAACGAAACTTGCTATGTTTACGTGGGTGCCATCATATTTTCTGATCCCTTTTGGCTCATGGTCAGTAAGTGACTTCTGTTATATGCTTTGAGTAGATTCATTCCATGCCTTGTTATGCTATTATAAGTTCCTGTAGCATGTCGTTTGCTTGCTTTGAACATTGCTTCCTGATGCTGATTCTGCCATGTTCAGTATTTTCACCAACTCTGTGAAACTGATATGTTTTGCACTGTTGCCATGCTTGTTTGGACCTGTTCTGGTGTGATTTAGCCGTAGCTCAGTGTTCATGTTTTGTCAAGCATCTTGAGTAGATCACTGCCATATGCTTTTCTGGTACGTTTGGGTGCAGTAGCTTATTTTGTTGTTGCTTTCTAAGTGGTATCATGCTGTTAATGACAGATTTGTGTCATTCTTGTTTTGCTTGTCATTTGCAAACCGTGCATCCGATTCCGGTGATCTTTATATCGATTTCAACCGAAATCATGTCACCTTTCCAGCGGCATACTTGGTTTGCCAAGTTGATGCCTGGTTCATCATTTTCCTTCCGGAGCACGCGACACGCATTGCATATCACATCTCGCATATCATGCCATGTTTTGCATCATGATGCTTGTGCATTGCACCGTGATTTATTGTGGTTCCTTTGTTTGTGTTCTTGCTTTGGGTAGAGCCGGAGGCGAATGCGTGAACGAGGAACCTGTTGGGAATGCTTACGAGGATCAAGCTTTCGACAACTCGAGAACTTTGCGTGCAAGATGACCATACCCTCGAAATCACTTCTATCTTTTCTTGCTAGATGCTCGCTCTTTTGCTATGCCTATGCTACGATGCCTATCACTTGCTTATCATGCCTCCCATATTGCCATGTCAAGCCCCTAACCATCCTTTCCTAGCAAACCGTTGTTTGGCTATGTTACCGCTTTGCTCAACCCCTCTTATAGCGTTGCTAGTTGCAGGTGAAGATGAAGTTTGTTCCTTGTTGGAACATGGAGATGTTGTTCCTTGTTAGAACATGTTTACTTGTTGGGGATATCACAATATATCTGCTATAATTAATGCATCTATATACTTGGTAAAGGGTGGAAGACTCGGCCTTATGCACGGTGTTTTGTTCCACTCTTGCCGCCCTAGTTTCCGTCATACCGGTGTTATGTTCCTTGATTTCGCGTTCCTTACGGTTGGGTGATTTATGGGACCCCTTGACAGTTCGCTTTGAATAAGACTCCTCCAAAGAAGGCCCAACTTTGGTTTTACCATTTGCCAACTAAGCCTTTTTACCCCGGGTTTTCGCGAGCCCGAGGGTCCTCTTTATTTTAACCCCCCCACGGTGCTCTTTCGAGTGCTGGCCCGAATCGAAGCTTCAAGGCCACCACGGGAAACTTCGAGGCTTGGTTTTACTCGTAGCTAGTCTCATCCGGATGTGCCACGAGAACGAGATATGTGCAGCTCCTATCGGGATCTGTCGGCTGGCACAATCGGGCGGCTTTCTGGTCTTGTTTTATTCTTTGTCGAAATGTCTTGTAGTCCGGGATTCCGAGATCGATCGGGTCTTCCGGTAGAAGGAATATCCTTCGTTGACCGTGAGAGCTTATTATGGGCTAAGTTGGGACACCCTGCAGGTATTATCTTTCGAAAGTCGTGCCCGCGGTTATGAGGCAGATGGGAATTTGTTAATGTCCGGTTGTAGAAAACCCGAAGTTGACCTTAATTAAAATACACATCAACCGCGTGTGTAACCGTGATGGTCTCTTCTCGGCGGGGTCCGCGAAGTGAACACGGTGTTGGAGTTATGTTTGACGTAAGTAGTTCAGGATCACTTCTTGATCGCTACTAGCTTCACGACCGTGCCTTGCTTCTCTTCTCGCTCTCCTTTGCGAATGTAGCCACCATATATGCTAGTCGCTTGCTGCAGCTCCACCTCACAACTCTGTCCTTCCTATAAGCTTAAATAGTCTTGATCTCATGGTGTGAGATTGCGAGTCCCCGTGACTCACAGATTCTACCAAAAGCGATTCAGGTGTGCCAACGATGCGGTCTGAGATGACGCAACCGAGCTCAAGTGGGAGTTCGACGAGGAACGTGGTCGTTACTATGTGTCTTTTCCCGATGATCGATGGTGGAGCCCGGTTGGGAAGATCGGGGATCTGTAGCATTTGGGGTATCTTCTCTATTTTGGTTCCGTAGTTGGACCTTGAGTGTAATCTGAATGATGGATGTTTATTTATGTATTGTGTGCAGTGGCGACTGTAAGCCAACTATGTATTTCTTTCCCTTATGTATTACATGGGTTGTGTGAAGATTACCTAACTTGCGACATTGCTTTCAATGTGGTTATGCCTCTAAGTCGTGCTTCGACACGTGGGAGATATAGCCGCATCGAGGGCGTGAAAAGTTGGTATCAGAGCCATCCCCGACTTAGGAGCCTAGCTGATTGTTTCTTTGGCGTTGTTGAGTCTAGAACAAAATTTTTTTGAGTCTTAGGATTATATATATCGGAGAGTAGGATTCTTTTTACTCCCCAGTCTCTTCGTCGCTCTGGTGAGGTCTCCTGACGTAGAAGTTTTGACTCTCCTCTCCTCAAATTTCACTAAAAAAAATTTAGGATCACGCGGGTATCTTGGAATCGTTCCGATGGTTTTGTGACGAGAACATTGTTCTTGGTGCCTCCTGACATTTAGGGGTTGTGGTAGTGTCCCGGGAGTTGAGCTCCGAGGTGTTGTCGTCACAATTTTATCGTTGCAGTTCTGGAATACACGAGCTTTGCCGACATCGAAAATCTCTTTTGTGCGATTGTTGGTGAGATAACCCGATAACCCAAGATCTTGGGCGAGCTCGAGTATTGCCATGACTCGTATAACGGATGCTTTTCAAGGTCGAGGTACCACGATTTCGAAGGTTTCTTGGTTATGTGTTGACGGATGGATACAGTTTGGATCTAGGTATTGTTAGTTTGGGTGATATATTTTGTGTCCCTGTATCCCCAACACCAGATTGCATAACCGAGAAAGTTTCGGGAGTTTATAGGTGGGATTCAAGTAGCTCCTAGCATTTCTTCCCGCAGATATTTGGTTTTGCGATTGGGTCATCCTTACCACTTATTTGTTCCAGTCGTACCTTGTTATTTTTTCATCAACCCTTAATCAAGTGGCTTCTCACCTTAATGGACGTGTGATGTTAGCTTTTGGAATTCATTCGTTCATCCTTGTTCGAATGTTTATTGTGAAGACTATGTGTTGCAATTTCTATCCGTTGATTCAACTTGTCTATCTGTCTATCAAAGTGCTAACGGATGTCACCCTCTTCAGGATGGCTCCGCCGACGCGTCTGAATCCGGATCGCAATGATGAGAGTCAGTCGAACCCTCCACCTCCACCTCTGCCTCCGGAGGCATTGCAAGCTATCATGGCAGCCACCAATGCCAATGCTCAGATGATTTTGCAACTCTTGCAAGAGCGTACCCAAGGGCAAGGCAATCAAGGAAATCAAGGCCAAGGCAACAACCAGCCGCACTTTGCTACCCTCAATCAGTTCCTCGCTAATTAGTCAAGTCTTTCGGTTTACGTGTCGAGGCCACAGACGCCGACGATTGGCTTGTGGACATCTGCAAACATTTTGAATGTAGCAATGTCGGACACGAGGACTTTGTCAAGTTTGCTTCGTTTCAACTCAAGGACCAAGCTGCTGAGTGGTACCAGCAATACAAAGATTCTAGAGGAGGTCGTGTCATTACACAGGATGAGTTCCGAGAGACTTCGTGAGCTCACCACATTCGAAAAGTGTTGTTGAGAGCAAGCGTGAGGAGTTCCGCAATCTCAAGCAAGGCAACATGTCCTGCTCTATCAATACAATATCCAGTTCGAAACTCGCCGCTTTGCTAAGCAAGACGTCCTCGATGAAAAGAGTATGATCTATCAATTCAGAGGTGGTCTCACGTAAGATCTGCAATTAGCTCTCGTGCTTTTTGAGCGAGAAAGTATGATGAATTCTACAACATGGCATCGAAGCGTGAAGCTGCCCAGCTCAAATGTGAGGCTTCTAAGAAGAGAGTCAGGATGCAGTCCAGTCTTCTTCTTCCTCACAAGTGGCAGCTAAGCGGCCAGAAGTTCTATCTTCCTCCTCCTCCGTTCATCGGCCTTATCAGCAGAAGAACTCAGGTGGCCGTGGATCTTCCCACCCACCCAACCCAGGCTATCGTAACAAGTCTAATTCTCAAGCTCCAAGGTCAAATTCTCCTTATCACCGTCCGCTCTCGTGAGGTGACTTGCAACAAATGTCGTGAAAGGTCACTATGCGAACAAGTGCTTCAACCAAAGGCGCCTTCCGCCTCCTCCTCCTGTGAAATCTTCCAGCAATGCACTGGTCAAGCATAATCCCAAGTCTGCAAAGGTGAATATGATGAATGCAGCTCAAGCGGAGGAATCTACTGATGTGATAATGGGTAATCCCTCAGTTAATGATATTCCTGCAAAAGTCTTATTTGATACTTGTGCATCGCATTCTTTCATGTCATATCCTTTTGCATCGAAGCACAAACAGAGGCATTACCTAAAGCTATGCAAGTTATTTCTCCAGCTAAGCGTTTGAGCTCTAGCATGATGGTTCCGAATGTCGGTATCAAGATGGGCGACTATAAATTTCTGGCTAAACCAATTGTCCTTGGTGACTCGGATATTGATCTTATTCTCGGGATGGATCGGCTTTCTCGGCACAAAGCTCAGCTTGATTGTGCTGCCGGGGAAATTCAATTGACTCACTCTTCTAATGATGTGATCATCTATGCGCTGCGTGATGAAACCATTCGGTTGTTTTCTCTCAATGAGAAGGGCGAGTTGAATGCTATCTCTCATATTCCAACGTTTGTGAGTACCAAGATGTCTTTCCGGAAGAGCTTCCAGAATGCCTCCTCACCGCCGATTGAGTTCGTTATCGATCTTGAGCACAGCACTGAACCCGTTTGCAAGCGTCCATACAAGCTTGGACCTAATGAGCTGAAGGAATTGAAGAAGCAGCTCGATGAACAAGAGCGTCACGAGTTTGATCGCACGAGTTCATCTCCTTGGGGTTGTGGTGTTCTTTTTGTCCAGAAGAAGGATGGCACAGACCGACTTTGCGTCGATTACCGTCCATTGAATAAGAAGAAATTCAAGAACAAGTATCCACTTCCCAACATCAATGAGCTTTTCGAGCAACTCAAAGGTGCTAAAGTGTTCTCCAAGCTTGACCTTCGTATGGGTTATCATCAGATTCGCATTCGTGAACAAGATATTCCCAAGACAAAGCATTCGAGAACAAGCTTTGGTTCTTATGAATATACTGTCATGTCTTTCGGCCTTCTCAATGCTCCTCCAACATTCTCTCGAATGATGAACTTCATCTTCAACCCCTACACCAATGAATTCGTCTTGGTCTATCTTGATGATATTTTGGTCTTCTCACAGAATAAGAAGGATCATGGCAAACATTTGCGATTGGTGCTCGACAAGCTCAGAGAGCATCAATTCTATGCGAAGTTTTCCAAATGTGAATTTTGGCTTGATGAAGTGCTTTATCTTGGTCATATCATCTCCGCCAAGGGCATCGCTGTTAATCCCGAGAAGGTGTCTGCAGTTGTGAATTGGGAACCTCCTCGGAATGTCAAGCGGCTTCAGTTTTCTTGGTCTTGCAAGCTATTGCGAAGATTCGTTGAGAATTTCTCCAAGATTGCAAAGCCTCTTTCCAACCTCCTCCGAAGCATGTGACGTATGTCCGGTCTCCTGAGTGTGATGTTGCTTTCAATACTCTCAAAGAGAAACTTCGTCACAGCTCTGTCTTAACTCCTCCTGATGAATCCAAGCCATTCGAAGTTTTCTGTGATGCTTCTCTTCAAGGTCTCGGTGATGTGTTAATGCAAGAGAAGAAGGTTGTGGCCTATACCTCTCGTCAGCTGAAGCCCAACGAAAAGAACTACCCCACTCACGATCTTGAGTTGGCGGCATTTGTCCATGCATTGATAACATGGAGACATCTCTTGTTGGGAAGGAAAGTGGACATATTCACCGATCACAAGAGTCTCAAGTATATCTTCACTCAACCCAACCTCAACCTCGTGCAAACTCGATGGGTCGAAATGATTCAAGAGTACAACCCAAGTATTGAATATACTCCTGCAAGGCCAATGTGATTGCAGATGCTTTGAGCAGGAAGGCTTCGCAACAGTTTAATCCTCAAGCCCTTCCAACCGGATCTTTGTGAAGCTTTCCGCAAGCTGAATCTTCAAGTTTTTCCTCAAGGCTTTCTTGCCAACCTCATAGTCTCTCCTACTTTGGAAGACTAGATTCGTGAGGCTCAACTCCTGGATACCATGGTGAAAAAGGTGAAACGTGGTATCGACAAGGGCATTTCCAAATACAAGTGCTTCCACATGGATGACAAAGATACTCTTTTCTTCGAGGACCGGATTGTGGTTCCAAAGGGTGATCTACGTAAAGTCATTATGAACGAGGCGCACAATTCGCTTCTATCCATTCATCCTGGAAGTACGAAGATGTACCATGACCACAAGCAAGCATATTGGTGGACTCGAATGAAGCGAGAAATTGCTCAATTCGTGAATGAGTGTGATGTCTGTAGAAGAGTGAAAGCAGAACACCAAAGACCATCTGGTCTCCTTCAACCTCTTGCTATTCCAGAATGGAAGTTTGATCATATCGAAATGGACTTCGTGACTGGATTTCCTAAGTCCAAGCGTGGAAATGATGCTATCTTCGTTGTCATTGACAAGCTTACTAAAGTGGCTCATTTTCTTCCTATCAAAGAATCCATCACAGCAGCTCAGTTGGCGGAGCTATACACATCCAGGATTGTCTCCTTGCACGACATTCCACAAGTGATCTCTTCAGACCGTGGCAACATCTTTACCTCCAAGTTTTGGGATTCTTTTCAGAAGGCCATGGGCACCAACATTCGTTTCAGCATAGCTTTCCATCCTCAAACAAGTGGCCAAGTCGAGCGAGTCAATCAAATCCTCGAAGACATGCTCAGGGCTTGTGTCATTTCCTTCGGTATGAAGTGGGAAGATTGTCTTCCATATGCCGAAGTTCTCCTACAACAACAGCTTCCAAGCGAGTTCAGGCAAGGCCCCATTCGAAATTCTCTATGGCAGGAAGTGTCGTACTCCTCTCAATTGGTCCAAGACAGGTGAACGCCAACTTCTTGGCAACGACTTGATCACAGAAGCCGAAGAAATGTGCAAAGTCATTCGTGAGAATCTCAAAGCCGCATAATCGCGCGGAAGAGCTATTATGATGACAAGCACCATGACGTGGCTTTTGAAATCGGAGACCATGTCTACCTCCGCGTCTCTCCAATGAAAGGCACTCGTCGCTTCGGTATCAAAGGGAAGCTTGCCCCTAGATACGTGGGTCCTTTCAAGATCATTGGCAAAAGAGGCGATGTCGCCTATCAACTTGAGCTCCCGTCCAACTTCGTGAATGTGCACGATGTGTTCCATGTGTCACAGCTTCGCAAGTGCTTCAAGATTCCTGAGAGCACTATCAACTTCGAAGAAATTGACCTTCAAGAAGATCTCTCTTATCATGAGAACCCCGTTGCTATTCTTGAAGAAACCGAGTGCAAGACTCGCAACAAGTCAATCAAATTCCTGAAAGTGAAGTGGTCACACCATTCCAACCGAGAAGCCACCTGGGAGCGCGAGGATCACCTCCGTTTCGAATATCCGGAGTTCTTTCAGTCCTAGATATCGGGACGAGATCCTCTTGTAGTGGTGGAGTGTTGTAACACCCCAGATGTAACTTTCCATATTTGTAACTCCAACTCTTGCCATTTTCGGCATTGTGATATGATATTCCCTCCGTGGTTGGGTTTTTCTTCATTTTTTGCATTTTGTCCATGTCATGCATTTCATATCATGTCATCATGTGCATCTCATTTGCATATGTGTTCGTCTCAGTATTCTGAGCATTTTCCTCGTTCTCCGTTTTGCAATCCGGCACTCCTATGTTCCCCGGCGTCCCCTTTTACATTTTTCCGTGAGCGGGTACTAAACTTTCTCGGAATGGACCGAGGTTTGTCAAGTGGCCATGGTACACCACCGGTAGACCACCTGTCAACTTTCGGGTCATTTGGACCTCGTTTGGTACTCCAACGGTTAACCACACTCTCGCAAAGGCCTCGTTTAAGTTGCAGCTCAACACCCCTCCAAAACATCCCAATAACCCATCTAACTCCCCTCCATGCTCTCGGTCGTTCAATCACGATCGTGTGGGCGAAAACTACACCTCATTTGGACATTCCTAGCTCCCTCTACCTATAAATATGCCTCCTCCCCCGAAATCCCGGATCATTCCACCCCTAACCCTAGCCCCGTGCCTCTCCCTTGCCCGCCTCGGGACGAATCGCGGGCTGCCACGTGGCGCCCGCCCGCCAGCCCTTGGCGGCGTCTCCTCCCGGCAGGGGCCCGCCGCCGCCGCCCAGCATGGCGCCAAGCCACGCCGCCATGGATCTCCCGCCGCCGCCATCTCCCGCCTCCGTGACTCCATGACCGCCTCCCTCCGCCCTCCCGCCACTTGTCTCCGCCGCCGCCCACCGTCGCCCGGGCCCCGCAGCGCCCGCGCCCGCTCGCCTCCGCCCGACGTTCTCCTCCGACTCCGGCCGCCCGAGCCCTCCTCCCTCCGTGAGCACCCCAGCTCGGCCATCTCCTCCTCCGGCCAGATTCGATCCCGGCCGGATCCGGTTGACTTTCTCTTCCCCCCTGTTTTTTTCACTAAGTTCTATTCCTGCTGTTAAAATTGTTGCATGTTCATCGCATCACATCTTCGCACCCGTAGCTCCGTTTCGTGCGTGTAGTATGTCAAATTGTTCGCCTCGAAGAGTAGATCATTTTATTGCATTGCGTCATTTTCATTTTAGCTCATATTGATGCCCGAAATACTGTTGGAAGAGGGCTATGAGATGTTAGTTTCAGATTCTTATCAGAACATGCACTTTTGTCATTTTTGCCATGATTGATGTGTGCACCCTATGAACTTGAGTCCTACATGTGTTTTGTAATATGCCATGCCAGCTTTACAGGGGTGTATGCCATGTATTTTTGTGATCTCTGTGGTGACTAGCAGAAGCATGCAACCTAGGCTTCATGATGTTGCTGATTTCAGCCCCTGTTTTGCTGATATTTTTATGCCATGTTAACTTGATGCTACCGAGAGATCCATGCATATTTTGAGATACTTATGTAAGGATGTTTTGAACATATGGTTATGCTCTATCGCTCCATGCCATTGTTTGCAATTATGGAGTGCCGCAGCTTGAGTCAATCGAGCTCTACTTTTGCTATAAAATATTTCCTGGCAGATTGTTTACATGTTATTCAATTTTGCCAAGGTTGTTGTAGTTGACACATGTATGCTATGATGTTGTTCTTGCCATTTATATCTTCTATGCCACGTATTATTGATTTATATATGCTTAGTTTATCTTGTAATGCTCTGTAGTGAGTGCATCGAGCTCGCGAACATGCCTACTTGTTATCTGTTTTTGTCATGCCCTATTGCTGAATCTGGTAATGGAACTTGCTATATTTACGTGGATGCCATCATATTTTCTGATCCCTTTTGGCTCATGGACAGTAAGGGACTTTTGTTCTATGCTTTGAGTAGATTAATGTCATGCCTTGTTATGCTATTATAAGTTCCCGTAAAATGTCCTTTTCTTGCTTTGAACATTGCTTCCTGATGCTGATTCTGCCATGTTCAGTATTTTCACTAAGTCTGTGAAACTGATATGTTTTGCACTGTTGCCATGCTTGTTTGGACCTGTTATGGTGTGATTTAGCCGTAGCTCAGTGTTCATCTTTTGTCAACCATCTTGAGTAGATCGCTGCCATATGCTTTTCTGGTATGTTTGGGTGCAGTAGCTTATTTTCTTGTTGCTTGCTAAGTGGTATCATGCTGTTAATGACAGATTTGTGTCATTCTTGTTTTGCTTGTCATTTGCAAACCGTGCATCCGATTCCGGTGATCTTTATATCGATTTCAACCGAAATTATCTCACCGTTCCAGCGGCATACTTGGTTTGCCAAGTTGATGCCTGGTTCATCATTTTCCTTCCGGAGCACGCATACGCATTGCATATCACATCTCGCATATCATGCCATGTTTTGCATCATGATGCTTGTGCATTGCACCGTGATTTATTGTGGTTCCTTTGTTTGTGTTCTTGCTTTGGGTAGAGCCGGAGGCGAGTGCGTGAACGAGGAACCTATTAGGAACGCTTTACGAGGATCAAGCTTTCGACAACTCGAGAACTTTGCGTGCAAGATGACCATACCCTCGAAATCACTTCTATCTTTGCTTGCTAGATGCTCGCTCTTTTGCTATGCCTATGCTACGATGCCTATCACTTGCTTATCATGCCTCCCATATTGCCATGTCAAGCCCCTAACCATCCTTTCCTAGCAAACCGATGTTTGGCTACGTTACCGCTTTGCTCGGCCCTCTTATAAGCGTTGCTAGTTGCAGGTGAAGATGAAGTTTGTTCCTTGTTGGAACATGGAGATGTTGTTCCTTGTTGGAACATGTTTACTTGTTGGGGATATCACAATATATCTGCTATAATTAATGCATCTATATACTTGGTAAAGGGTGGAAGACTCGGCCTTATGCAGTGTTTTGCTCCACTCTTGCCGCCTAGTTTCCGTCATACCGGTGTTATGTTCCTTGATTTCGCGTTCCTTACACGGTTGGGTGATTTATGGGACCCCTTGACAGTTCGCTTTGAATAAGACTCCTCCAAAGAAGGCCCAACTTTGGTTTTACCATTTGCCACCTAAGCCTTTTTCCCCCGGGTTTTCGCGAGCCCGAGGGTCATCTTTATTTTAACCCCCCCCCCCCCGGACCAGTGCTCCTTCGAGTGCTGGCCCGAACTGAGCTGCCTGCGGGGCCACCACGGGGAAACTCGAGGCTTGGTTTTACTCGTAGCTAGTCTCATCCGGATGTGCCCTGAGAACGAGATATGTGCAGCTCCTATCGGGATTTGTCGGCACAATCGGGCGGCTTTGCTGGTCTTGTTTTATTGCTGTCGAAATGTCTTGTAGTCCGGGATTCCGAGAATGATCGGGTCTTCGGTAGATGGAATATCCTTCGATTGACCGTGAGAGCTTATTATGGGCTAAGTTGGGACACCCTGCAGGTATTATCTTTCGAAAGCCGTGCCCGCGGTTATGAGGCAGATAAGAATTTGTTAATGTCCGGTTGTAGAAAACCCGAAGTTGACCTTAACTAAAATACACATCAACCGCGTGTGTAACCGTGATGGTCTCTTCTCGGCGGGGTCCGGGAAGTGAACACGGTGTTGGAGTTATGTTTGACGTAAGTAGTTCAGGATCACTTCTTGATCGCTACTAGCTTCACGACCGTGCCTTGCTTCTCTTCTCGCTCTCCTTTGCGAATGTAGCCACCATATATGCTAGTCGCTGTCGCAGCTCCACCTCACAACTCTGTCCTTCCTATAAGCTTAAATAGTCTTGATCTCGCGGGTGTGAGATTGCCGAGTCCCGTGACTCACAGATTCTACCAAAACAGTTGCAGGTGCCAACGATGCGGTCAGGTGGCGAACCGACCTCAAGTGGGAGTTCGACGAGGAACGTGGTCGTTACTATGTGTCTTTTCCTGATGATCGATGAGTGGAGCCCAGTTGGGAAGATCGGGGATCTGTAGCATTTGGGGTATCTTCTTTATTTTGGTTCCGTAGTCGGACCTTGAGTGTAATCTGAATGA
Organism: Aegilops bicornis; assembly: GCA_021605145.1. NCBI lineage: Eukaryota > Viridiplantae > Streptophyta > Magnoliopsida > Poales > Poaceae > Aegilops > Aegilops bicornis. The sequence continues at coordinate 156,814,502 of CM038671.1, read as the reverse complement.
TGGATGTTTATTTATGTATTGTGTGAAGTGGCGGTAGTAAGCCAACTATGTATCTCTTTCCCTTATGTATTACATGGGCTGTGTGAAGACTACCTCACTTGCGACATTGCTTTCAATGCGGTTATGCCTCTAAGTCGTGCTTCGACACGTGGGAGATATAGCCGCATCGATGGCGTGACATTACCGCCGCATGATGAAAACTCGGCTGGAAGTAGATGCCGAACAGCTTGCCAGTTGCAAGGCTGCTGGCGCACCTTGACTTGCACAGTTGATATAGTGGTGGTGGTGGCGGCGCCATTTTCCTAAAGCAATATGAGCAAAGGATTAACGATCCACTTCACAGGGAAGAAAAACAGTAGCATGTGATTTTAACTAAATTGGCACCTACATTTTGCCAAAAAAATAACTTATTACAAAAAACAAAAACATCTACATATCCATGTACAGAAACAAATAATAAAAAATGGTGCATACTAAATCAAATAGCCTACTAAATCAACTAAATCAACTAGCCTACTAAATCCACTAAATCAAATGTTCTAAATCAACTAAATCAACTAGCCTACTAAATCTACTAAATCAACTAAATCAAAATGTTCTAAATCAACTAAATCAACTAGCCTACTAAATCAACTAAATCAAAATGTTCTAAATCAACTAAATCAACTAGCCTACTAAATCAACTAAATCAAAATATTGCATATGAACTAGCCTAATAAATCAAAATGTAGCAGGGAGGAGGGAGAAGGAGGGGCGACTCGAGGAGGGAGAAGAGAGTAGGACGGAGGAGGAAGGCGGAGCGAGGAGGGGCCGGCCGGCGGCGAGTCGAGGGAGGACGGAGGAGGAGGGCGGTACCGAGTCCAGCGAGGAGGAGGAGTTGACGGCGACACAGAGGGAAGAGGGGTAGGCGACGGCGGCTGGCCGGGGCGACGGCGGCCGGCGGGGGAGGACCGGCGCGCGGGGGGGTTGAGGGGGAGTGAGTCTGAGTGTGTGAGTGTGGATCACGGAGAGGAGCGTACGTGGGGGTGGAGATAGCTAGTTTTAGCAGTAGCGCTCTAAAGGCAAAGGCGCTACTGCTAAACTACCTAGCAGTAGCGCGGTCTGAATAAACGCGCTACTGCTAGAACTAGCTTCGCGGCAGGGTCGTGGGAATTATAGCAGTAGCGTGGCTTAGAGAAGGCGCACTGCTGATACGTCTATTTCAGCAGCGAGTACTCCCGGAGCGTGCTATTGCTACATTGCAGCAACGCCTTATTTTAAAACTCGCTGCTGGTAAGATCCTGTGTATAAGCTTTTCCCTAGTAGTGGATGTAGTGTCAGCAGATGGAGACGGGGAACGTAGCTCTGGAGTTGATGACCTCGCTCGCAATGAACCACCATCCCAGGTGCTTGCTTTAACTTCGCGGTGTCATATGTGGTTGCATGTTCCATATGGTGTCTAGCTTGTATTCGAAAGGCCGAAGTCGGTAAGATAAGGAAAGATATTTTTCTTACATGAACCACCATCCCGTGAGCACCAGAAGACAAATAGCTAGTCAGGGCACTGGCCGAGCCATGAAAAGCCCAGCAAAGATAGGCATCACCTGGAAGCCAACTAAAAAGATGCGATGGTGGCGAAGCAGCCCGCCTCCCACCAGGCTCTCAGGTCCAAGATGATCATGCTCACCACTCCAGCCGGATGTCTAGCTTGTATTGCTTCCAATTTGGTTAAATTGCATCTGCTTAGCTTACACATTATACCTTTGAATATGACATGCCTTTCTCGCTTTTTGGTACATACTAGTGCATCTATGTATTAACCATGTTCTTACATCAAACTAATGTTCTTTTGTATCCCTCATCAATCACTTATGACGAGGCAGCGGGCAAGGGGACTACTCCTCATTTAAAGAATGCAGCGTCGACCTTCCGACATGATTCTCAAGAAAATGTAAATGCTAGATGAAGATAGTGAACGTAGCTCTGTAGTTGATTACAGCATTTCCCCAACACTAGCATCGCAGGTGCTTGCTCTAACTTGTCAGCGTGATATGTGGTTGCATGTTGCATATGGTGTCTAGATTGCAATTCTTCCAATCTGGTTAAACTGCATGTGCTAGTCTGCTTAGCTTATACATTATACCTATTAATGTGACATGCCTTCCTGTATTTAGTACATAGTACATCTGTCTATTAAGCATGTCCTTACATAAAACTATTGTTTTTTTGTATCCCGCATCAATCAACATGACGAGACACCTTTAGTATATGCAAAGGCGATATTAGTTGCATCTTTCATATGATTTATAGCATGCGCCGCTTCTAATTTGTTGAAATTCCATTTATGATGGGACGCTTTTAACTTGGCGAGTCATATTGGTTGCATCTTTCATGTGGTGTCTAGCTTGCATTGCTTCTTATTTGCTGGAATGGTTTCTTCTTAGTTTACACAAGCGATTGTGAACATGCCATGCAGTCTGTTTTCGTACATATTCCATCCTGGTATCATGTGTTTGCCTTACATCAAAGTAGTGATTGTCGATTATCATGCATGAATGAGTTACGAAGAGAGAATTTTATTGCTTTTTCTTGTCGGTTTTACTTGACAATTCAAAATCAATAAAAGCGGAAGGAAGTTAACAAGGCAGCGGATAAAGGTGCTCCTTCCGAGCGGAGGGCCTCTCTGATTTCTACTCCTCCACACCCCCAAGATGATTTCCAAGACAACACATGCATATACACTCAACAAAGCTGGGCTTATGATGAGCACGTCTCCCCTAGTGCAGCATCACCGATGCTCCCTCTAACTTGGCACTGTTATATGTGGTTGCATGTTATGTGTGATGTCTAGCTTGTATTGCTTCTAATTTTGTTGAATTCCATCTGCTTACTTTACACATTATACTTGAATAAGACACGTGTTCTGTTTCTAGAACATACAATATCATCTATCACGCCATCTTCTTACATCAAATTACTACTGTTGTGTAACCTGCAACAATCACTTATCATAAGACACGTTTGACTTCGGAGTGTGATATAGGTTACATCTCACATTCTTTTCTAGCTTGTACTACTAATTTTTTGAAATGGCACTTATGACGAGACAATTTTAACTTGGTAGAGTGATATTCGTTGCATCTTTCATATGGTGTCTAGCTTTCATTGCTTCTAATTTGTTGAAATGCCTTCTCCTTAGTTTACACATCATAAGTCGTGAATATGCAATGCTGTGAATATGCAATGGCACTAATGACGAGAGACCTCTAACATGGTAGTGTGATGTTGTTTGCATCTTGCATATGATTTATTTCTTGTACTCCTTCACATTTGTTTAAATGCCATTTATGATGAGACACTGTTAACTTGGAAGAGCGATATTTGTAGCATCTTTCATATGGTGTCTACCTTCCATTGCATTGCTTCTAATTTGGTGAAATGTCTTTTTCTTAGTTTACACATCATAGTTCTGGTTATCTCTTCCGTCCTGTTTTTCATACATATTACATCCTCCTATCATGTGGTTGTCTAACATCAAAGTTCAGTTAAATGCGCATCATGCATCAATTTGTTCTAAAGAACTAAATTGGTATTCGTTTTTCTTGTCGGCTTGACTTAACATGGCACAGAGAAAGAGGAAGAAACACAAAATGGCAGGGAATGAGAAGCGGATGAATCCTGCAGATTCTGCTGGTACTGATAGTGCAATAGAAGGTCAAAGTCCAGCAGAAAATTCTACAAACACGGCATCCCATGCTACACGAGTTGCAAAAAAAGACAAACAAAAACAAATAGATGCCACCAAACAAGCAGAGACAACCCTAGTTCTTGCAACACCTACCACAGTACTACCGGTACCGCGTGCGTGCGCATCGTCAAGGCCAATGCACATCTTCCCAAGCTCCCTTGCCACCTGACACTACTTCCCAAGCACTCTTGACACAAGACGAGTTGGCAATATCAGATGAACCGTGTGAGCTTCAACAGCAAGAAGGTAGTTGCTGGAGTCAAGTTACAGTTGCATGCTTTTTTATATGTAGTCTCACAGTTTGATGTACACTAACACTTCCTATGTTTGTTGTTGGACTAGCACCTAGGCTCAAGAGGAAACAAACATCAGGGATAATGCTCGATAGGTTAACTAAATCTAGAGGAGAAAGAATGGAGATCCATTTTGAGGCAGGTTTAAAAAGGCCACGTGATGCTACAGAGTCAGGCAAGTTAGTATCAGAGGCAGCGGTTGCTGTTAGGTTTCATGTACGTATCCTCCCAACATGGATTCAGTACAAGAATGACGAAGACGAAACCCAGTTGAACATCTTCCTCGACCATTTATCTGTAAGTATGGTTATGTATGGAAACTAGTAATATCGTCTTGCTCTGCCCAATACTTTCTAGGTTGCTGATAATGAGACTCCCATAATTTTCAATAGACGAGGTTCAAGTTGGATAGCCAAGATGATACAACCAGACAAGCTTGCACCCATGTTTTCAAGTCTGTTCTGCGACAGTATTGGTATAACTTGAGGAAAACTCACTTTGAAGGAAAGGCTTACAGTGAACTTTCCCAAACAACTCATATGTTGAAGTCCTATTTATCTGATGAAGACTGGAGAGGCCTCGTTAAACACTGGTCCGATCTGAAGTATCAGGTAAATTATATATATGTCATCAGATCACATGTTGAAGTCCTATTTATGCATGTGCCACACAAATCTATCTTCTTGTAGGTGAACTGTTCAAAGAACAAGGCCAACCGTATGAAAGTGAAATTCCAAATGCATTTACGTGATCTCGTAGCTATATTGCACACTGCGAGGCTCTTGTAATTAGCTGTTGTTTCACTCTTTTCGCTGTACCATATTATCAGATCTATATTAACCTGTTCCAAATGTAGAGGAAAGACCGCAAGGACCAAAAAGTACCTGAACCAAATGATGTGGAAATCTTCAAGGACTATCACACCAACAAGAAGAAGGGCATGACTACACCAGTCAAAGCCGCTGGTGTAAGTCCTTAATCCTCATGCCTTTTAACTACTACTTACTCTAACTTGTGCCTTGAACTGCATGGTTTGCAGCCAATGTCTATTACTCTTTTCAATTTTATACACAATTGTCTTAGCGTATCATTGCACCTTACAAGGTTTAGAAGAGAGGAGTGATGTTCCTTTGATCTTGACCCGTAATCTAGTTCCGTGCTGGACTTGCTCACACAACGTTACAATTGCATGTTTGTCTGTTCTCAGTTGTTTTGTGATATGAATGACGTCATACTATGCTTACCGTATTATAAACTTCATCTCTTTATCCTTAGCCCTAAATACAATGTGAAGAAATAGACTATACATTAGTGATGGTACATGGTCATATGTTTGGAACCTGGTTTTATTATGTACTTTGCAATAAAATACAACTAATATTTTACATGGGTTCACCAGAATAAGTTCTGTATATAGACCAAAGCTATTTTGTTTGCTTTTGTTGCCTCCTTAATATCTTACGCTACTGGTACTACTAATGTAAAACCTCAACTTTTCAAATGAGCTATGGAAAAAATGGTGGAACCGCCACCTTCGAAGGTGGCGAGGCAACTATAACCGCAATGTCGCCTCTTGCTACGGTGGGTTAGTACTGTCAACTAACGATTGCCAAAAGCACGTTCTGCGTATCTTTGGGTTGGTTGTTAAGGCAATATCGTCCAAACTGCCTCATGATCAAGATATGCAATCTCAAAGCAATGTTGTATCTGCACTCCAGACACAAGTCCATTCCCTGACGGAGAACCTTTGTGAAACAAGGAGAAACATTGCTCAATGTCGTGAAGATATGCATGGTTTTGAAAGCAGACTATCAGACATTTGCTATGTTGTTCAGGAGCCTAGGGGAAATGAAGGTGAGGGTTATGGTGCTCCATCGGACAATACAACATGAAAACATAACAATCAGCTCAAATGAAATGAGCTTCTGAACTTCTGGTGGTGCATTTATCTGCTAGACTGTTAAGTTTTATGCCAACCTTCCTTTTGTTATATAGTTGTAAATTTTTTTTGGTGCGATACAAAATTTATTCTTAACGTGCAGCCACCGCCTGAAGAAAACAGCAAGCCATTTTTGTATAGTGTAGGGTGTTCCTTGTATTTGCACTGGTGGCGATCTTTGATGCCGAGTGGATGTAATATGTACAATCGCCTTAATAGCCTAGCGTTAGTTTCGGCCTTATTTATTTCCTAGTCTTCTTTTTCCCTGGTTTGCTAGTGGCCGCAACTACCATGGGCCATATACGGGTCGTAGGGTCCATGGGTCTCCTACGGGCCGTCGATAAATGGGCCTGTAATCGGTGGGCCTCGGGCCGTCGGATAAATGGGTCTACATGGGCCATAATCGGGCGTAATTGGTATCGGCCCAGCACGGTAATAGGCCGTAGGACAGCAAAGGCTTAATTCTATCACAGGCATAACGGGTCGTTAATGGGCCAGAATATAGGACGGGAAACGGCGCAATGGGTTAACAGGCCAGAAACAGGCCGACTCTTGCCATGGGCCGAATTTGGCCCATTAGGGTAACAGGCCAGTAACGGGCCGACTCTTGCCATGGGCCGAATTTGGCCCATTAGTGGAAGAGGCCAGTAACGGGCTGACTCTTGCCATGGGCCGAATTTGGCCCATTAGGGGAACATGCCAGTAACGGGCCGGAAATAATCGAGGGCCGAAAAGGAGCCCAAGAACGTATGGGCCGTCAATAGGCCGAAAGCTAACACGGGCTGGAAACGGACCATGTAAATCACGGGCCGTTAACGGGTATAAAGAAAATTATTGTTCATTATGGGCTAGAGTCACCGTGGGCATGTAATGGGCCGAAAGATACGAAGGCCTCATATGGGCCGAAAGACGCCGTGGGCCATACATGGGCCGAAAGTGAAATGGGTTGGTATTATGTTCGACGGCCCACATGACGTTGTTGGGCTGATTTCCTTTAGGGCCTAACGGGCCGTGAGTTAACGGGCCATAAAATGGGTATTTGCGAAGAGACCATTAACAGGCTTTTCATGGGCCAGCCCGTTAACTTTTGACCAAGTCAAACAGGCCGGCTTTGTAAGCTAAATGGGCCACTGTTGGGCCGTGCCACGTGTCGACATATGATAGGCGCTTATCTGACCCACTGACGAGCTGACACGTGTTTCGTCCGGCCAATAAGATTTTACACGTGGAAATTTCCCATTGGTCGGGGCTGTTAACGGTTTATCGGATCCAAAACCCGACCCGATAGCTTAACGGCGTTCCGTTACGGTGGATGCCACGTGTCGGTCACCCTTGACAAAAGCACTTCTGTGACGCGCGATTTATCGTCATGGAAGTGGAAACTTCCGTGATGATAATTTTGGTAATGTCATGGAACACTTCTATGACAAAGACAGTATGACTATCTTGATTCTGTCATAAATTTGTCATGGATGTACATGCATGACAAAAAACGCGACCTACTGTGACAAACACGTATCATCACGGAAGTGTATTTTTTTGTAGTGACCCGCTATGGACCACCCAACACCAGGGGGCTCCGGCGGCCTACCTTACGAGGTGGGTTGCCCAGCCTTTAGCCGTGAGCTGCGACAGTTCTAGTGGATGTCCCACTGCATGTTCAAGCCCGACGTCGGCGAGAAGTACAACGGCAAGACCCATCCGTCAAAGTTCCTCAGCATCTACACCATCGCGATGCAAGCTGCCGGAGCTCACGACGACAAGGTGCTTGCCAATTACTTCCGTTGGCACTGAAGCCCAACGTCATGTCTTGCTTGATGCACTTGCTGGTGGATTCCGTTTCTTCCTGGTCGGATCTGTGTCATGAGTTCGTTGGTGCCTTCACCGGAGGCCACCAAGCTCATGGCCAGGCCAGTGATTTGCATATCATTCCCAGAAGGAAGGGGAAACCCTGCGCAAGTACATCCAAAGGTTCAGCCGGGTGTAGTACAACATCTGCGATGTTCATCCCGTTGCCGTGATTAGCGCGTTCCATCAGAACGTGCCCCAATCGCAAGATGTGCGAAGAGCTGGCGATGAACAAGGTTAGGGATGTGGCCAAACTTTATATTATAGTCGATAGGTGCGCCCGGGCTGAAAAGGGAAGGAAGTACCCCGTCGAGGACGCCTGCGTGGAAACTGACTCTACTGATAAAGACACCGCCGCCCCGACGAAGAAGGGTCGGCGTCGCAACAGGAAACGCAAGGGCAAGACCGTGCTTGTCGTCGAGGGATCCGATGACACCGGTGCTGCCAAGAAGGCCAAGGCAGACGACCCCGGCAAGGAGATTGTCGGGTGCGCCGCTTGCCGGGCCTTGGCGGATGCCGACAAGCCAGGGGGCTCCGACAAGCAGTATTGCAAGATCCACCGCACCAAGGGCCACAACCTCCAGAACTGCCGACAGGTCAAGCTGCTTGCCGAAAAGTAAAAGGCCGAGTATGAGAGGTGGGACAAGGATAAGGGTCAAGATAGTGCAGAAGGATCCGGCAAGAAGCGTGGCGGCCAAGGAGGCCGCCACGGCAAGGATAGCCAGCAAGAGAGGCCCAATCTGGGCCGTGACAAGAAGCAAGAAGATGATGATTGTCGGTGTCAAAACCGGCGGATCTCGGGTAGGGGGTCCCGAACTGTGCGTCTAGGATCAATGGTAACAGGAGACGGGGGACACGATATTTACCCAGGTTTGGGCCCTCCCTATGGAGGTAATACCCTACTTCCTGCTTGATTGATCTTGATGAATATGAGTATTACAAGAGTTGATCTACCACGAGATCGTAATGGCTAAACCCTATAATTCTAGCCTATGAGTATATGGTAATGAGTATGTCTCCATCCGGACTATGCTCTCCGGTTTATATAGGCACCGGAGATATCTAGGGTTACATGGGGTCGGTTACATAGGAGGAAATCTTCACAATCGGTCGCCTAGCTTGCCTTCCACGCCAAGTAGAGTCCAATCCCGACACGGGTATAGTCTTTGGCCTTCATGTCTTCACAGTCCATCAGTACGGCTCAGTAGATAATAGGCCGGACGCCCGAGGACCCCTTAGTCCAGGACTCCCTCAGTAGCCCCTGAACCCGGCTTCAATGACGAGGAGTCCGGCGCGCAGATTGTCTTCGTCATTGCAAGGCGGGTTCCCCTTCTTCCGAACTCCAAGATAGTCTTCGGACGCGGTGATTGTATCCGGACCTGTTACACACCATGCACAACCGCAGAGAGAATATATATTTTTTACACTTGTTCCATCCGCGGACAACTTTCTGCAGTGTGACATTACGTCCGTTCGATCATAATTTCAAACCGTTCGTCCCACATTTCAAGATGTGTTTTCTATTGGCACGTCTTGTCGAAGCAGAGATCGTGTCCCCTTATCGCGGGATTCTCATCAATGCGGGCATGGGTAACCCAACCGTGCCGTTTACACAGCCCTTGGGAATAGGCGAATCTCAAGGCGAGTGAGGAGGCGTTTAATATTTGCTGCCTTTATAAGGAGATAAGGATTCCCCCTTCCTCTTCTCACGCTTTCTCCCTGTCTCTGCCTTCCCAACCTAGAGCTCCAGCGCCCAAGTTCCAATCCCCTTTCCACCCCAGCAAATATGTCCGGATCCGGTGGTCAGGTCAAGTGGATGGTCTCCTCCATCACAGAGGAGGACATTACTGAGCTCCGGGCGGCCGGATATTTCGCGAAGGAGATCGCCCACCGTCTGCCGGCCGAGGGACAGATCGTCCCCACGCCGGAGCTCACAGTGAGGGTGGTATTCATCCCTCATTTCTTCCGCATGCTAGGGTTTCCACTTCACCCTTTCGTCCGTGGGATAATGTATTATTACGGGGTAGACTTCCATGATCTGTCCCCGAATTCCTTCCTCAACATTTCGACATTTATCGTCGTATGCGAGGCCTTCCTCCGCATCCACCCCCACTTTGGAATGTGGTTCAAAGTCTTCAACGTGAAGCCGAAGGTGGTAGATGGCCAGCACGCGGAGTGCGAAGGGGCAAAGGTGAGTAAATTGTCCAACGTCTCTTGGCCCAAAGGCACCTTTGTGGATACGTTAAAGGAGTGGCACAAGGATTGGTTCTACGTCACAGAACCACGCGGCACCACCTGGGCCGCGGCTGCCGAATTACGCTCCGGCGCTCCTATGCGACTCACCTCCTGGGTCGAGAAGAGTCCGGACTGGTGTTCTCCTGACGAGCTGATAGCGCTGCAGACGCGTGTTCAGAGCATGGTAACCAAGAGCGTCATGTGATCCAGGTGATGTTAGTTCACCGGATCCTTCCATGCCAGTGCCGAAGCCGCCCGCTGTGGGAGTTCAATCCAAAGAAGCACCGGACCCTGGTGAGGCTCTTCGAGACTACGCACGAGGGCGCATGGAAATTGCTCTTCAAGGGCAATGAGAAACCACCGGCCACGGATTCGGACCGTGGTCACGATTGTACACACCCTGCCAGCAATGTATGTTATTTGAACGAGTCCTCAATCTAATTGTTTCGAGGATGATGTCTGAGCTTTTGTTATTGCTCTTTCAGGACTGTATGGAGAGGGCAAAGTGGATCCAGTGTCCGCTCCGCTGCCTGAGGAACCAGTCATCCCACGTCTAGCGAAGATGCTGGTACCGGCGCCATACAAGGCACCGGAGAAGAAGGCCAAGAAGAAGGCAAAGGGGGCCAAGAGTGGCCTCTGTCACAAGGGTACTTCGGACGTGGTGTCCGAGGACGATGAAACTCATTCCTCTGTCCCTGGGACAATGACGGGGAAGAGGAGGAGGAGGAAGAAAACAATCCTCCCCCTAAGGAGAGGAAGAAGAAGAGGGCGGCTCCGGCGTATCTGGAGGCGGAGGTGCCCAAAAAGGGGAAGGGCGTTCCAGCGGTCAACACCGCGTGGGACGTTGACAGCAGTCCGGAACGACGCCCCCGCACTAAGCCTCAAGCAGCATCATAAATGACATGGCTTTTTCATGCGCACATCCAGCCCTTTCTCTCCATTATTTTGATGTAGTTAACTGTACCATTGCAATCCGGCCCGCGACCTAATCCAGCGATCCTCGTCTGGAAGTTCATTGGCTCTGTCAGAGATGGCGAGCCAGTCGCCACCGCCTACTTATTCCCCTGGGGCCGGGGACGACACCGAAGTGCTGTCCCGGAGGGCCGATCCGAACCGGGGAGGAACCCAGGACGTTGTCCAGGAGGCGCCACCAGGCGAAGCCTCCACTGCCGGACATATGGAGGGGACGATCCCCATGGAGACTGGTGAAGAGGGCCGCATCCAGCTTGGCCCTCAGCCAAATACGATTCCGGAGGCCCATATGGCTCCGGAGTCGGGTGGGCAGCCCCCTTTGAAGGAGGGGGTGCACCGCCTCCGCCGGTGGTCCCTGTCCATCCAGGGGCGCCGGATAACCTGATGGAGGCGCTATGAGGCGCCTCCGTTATGGACGAGCATCGTGTCCTTATGGGCATGGTGATCGAGAAGGTTCAGTCTGCCAAGAGTGGATGTAATCGAAGCTCGCAGCAACTCGTTGATGTGTTTGAGGTAAGTGACATAGAAAGAGAAAAACCCCATGTAGGCAATAGGCCCTGAGACACTGTCCGGTGTTCGGCGACAAGAACCAGACAGAGGATCAATCTTTTATTATAGGAGACTAACGTGATATGTATGCATAAGCAGGCGTCGCTGTTGGCCGCAACCTCGCATGCTGCCGAAGTCTCTGAACTGAGGCAGAGGCTGGAGCGGACCGAGAACAAGCTTGGCGAAGTAACGATTCGGCTCCGGGAGAAGCAAGGTAAATGATGACGTGTTGTGTGTTCGAAAAGAACAAGCGCTGTATACTGACCGTAGTGTTGTAATATGTGCAGGAGCTGCAACCGAGGTGGAGGCCCTAAATAAGGCTTTAGCCGAAGCAGAGCGGAATGTCGTCGAGCAGCAAGCCGCCCGGAAAAAGCTTGAGGCCCGAGTCAATGAGGTCCAGCAGGATCTCCAGCATGGGGTGAAAAAATGTGAGACCTTGGAGCATGATGCGTCGGCTCGAGGGGCCAAACTTACCAAGGCTCGTCAGAGTGCAGAGACCGCACATAATGAGGCCCAGGTCACTCTCCGGGAGATCCAGGAGGCCAAGAAGATCACTGCGGGTAAGGCTTTTAAGATGCAAAGCAAGTATGTGGAGAGGCAATACCTTTTACTAACCCGGGTTTGGAGTTCCCAGGGGCTTTTGCGGATCTACCACGCAGCGTATCAGACGCTGCAGAGTTCTACCGAGCCGAAGGAGGAGGTTCTACGGAGAATCTATTCTGGTTGCAGTATGCGACGCCAAAGCATCCCGTGTCTTTCACCGATCAGCTGAAGCAGCTAGTGGAGCTGCACCGGGTCACCGAACTAGCCATGAAGGATTTGACAATCTAGCTATGGCCAGCCTAAGCTATGCCTGGCAGCTACTTCGGACTCATGAGGTGCCTAGTGGAAGCCTGTCCGCGGCTGGACGTCGTTAAGAGATCTGCCTGTATTGAAGGTGCCCGTATGGCCTTCACTCGCTGCAAGATGTGGTGGGCGAAGATGAACGCTGTTGAAGTTGCCAGCGGGCCGCTGGAGGGCAAGGAGCACCGCACACCCGAGAAATATTTTGCGGATGTCATAGAACGGTCTCGACTTGTGGCAGCTCAATGTTCGAAGGACATTATATTCGAATGAATACATTCGTGTTGTCCTTTGCCTTGTATTATAAAGACAAAGCTTGTTTTGTAATGTAATTTTCGTTATTCTTTAATTTGTTTCCTCCTGTGCGGCCGTATTATATGCAATCCGAGGGTTGGCCAGTCGTCGGCTTCGGCCCTCACGTAATTACTACGGAGGTGTTCGGGATGGGATCTAAACAATCTTGATCCAAATATATGGTCCTTGATAGAGTTGTTTAGCGCAACGAACAAGTCAATCAGACTATACGGCTTAAACGCCCTCACTTAGCCATAGGAGTTTTATAATTAAGCAAGTGTGTAGCCCCTGGTCCAAGCCAGGGTGCTGTTAGCATCTGATCAGGAAGTGCCGATCCTTCGCGTGACGCGGAAAAAATATCCAACGATTTTGTAACCCTCGAACAGCTGACCGGCTCTCGCCGTATCATGATAGTCAGTTTTCGGCTTTCTCTACTAAGGTGCTCATCCGGTCAAGGCCAGGGCACAATCGCAGTAGTTCTCCCTTTACTACCATAGCCGATAGAGCAGAACGTAGGGTAGCAAGCACAGGAGCCGGGCAACCAAACTATTGACCAATGACATGATTCGGAGCCAATGCATGTAATGCTAAATTCGGGGTGCCGAACTTTTATACAAGAAGTGTTCGGACTTTGTTGTCGTGTTTTGGGGCGATAAGCAGCCCCTGTCGAATATGAAACGTACAAAAGAGTACAGATGTAGCTGATAAGTAGATTGAAATAAAATGAAGTAAGAAGCGAAAACCACATAAACTGGGCCGCAAATCATTTTTATTATAACTGAATGGATACGTCAAGGCGTATCTTATACAAACAGTGCGATAAGCACCCAGACTATTTAACATGCCGGGGTCAAGAAGGAGCAGCGTGCGGGTCCTGGGAAATAAGTAAAAATACCGTCAAGAAGAACGTATGGAGGTTACCCTACGCACCTATGCTGCATGCCCCCTTTGTATGCCGATCCTTTGAAGGGGCTGGTGATCAGTCTCGCGGGAAAAGGAACCTGAAACAGAAAGGAAAATGTGTGTCTGGGGTCGGTCTAGCCAAACTGTAGATCCCGGGTTAGCTTGTGCCTCCATCGATGTCCATGGAATTTCGAGTGCGTAATTATGTATGCGTGGTATGAATGCCACTACTTCATCGGGACTGGGACGGAGGCCGAATTGCTAGTCGGGCTCTTGATGAGCCTTGATGTCCTGCTGCAGTGTAGTTCGGAACGTCTTGATGGTGTCCAGGGTGGCTTGGCAGCCGCACTATGGTGTTGTTTGAGAAGGCCGCTCTGTACCTCTGCTGCTAGGACGACGGTGTGCTAATCTGTTCGGAGGGAGAGTTCCGTGTTGCCATTGAGTGTTATGACGCCGCGTGGACCGGGCATCTTAAGCTTGAGATAAGCGTAGTGTGGCACTGCGTTGAATCTAGCAAACGCTGTTCGTCTGAGCAGTGCGTGGAACGGGACGATGTCGAAGATTAACTCCTCGCTTCGGAAATTGTCCGGAGAACCGAAGACCACTTCCAGCGTGATTGAGCCCGTACATGGCGCCTCGACGCCTGGTATGACTCCTTTGAAGGTAGTCTTTGTTGGTTTGATTCGTGAGGGGTCGATGCCCATCTTCCGTACTATGTCTTGATAGAGCAGGTTGAGGCTGCTACCACCTACCATCAGGACTCGCGTTAGGTCGAACCCGTCAATAATTGGGTCCATTAATAGTGCGGCTGAACCGCCGTGGCGGATGCTAGTTGGGTGGTCTCGTTGATCGAAAGTGATCGGGAATGATGACCACGGATTGAACTTTGGGACGACTGGCTCTACCGCGTAGACGTCCCTGAGTGCATGCTTGCGCTCCATTTTGGGGATGTGTATAGCGTATATCATGTTCACCGTTTTGATTTGGGGGGGGGGGATTTCTTCTTCCCCCCAGTGTTAGGCTGTCGGGGCTCTTCGTCCTCGTCCTCACTTTGTGATCCGTTTTCTTTGTTTTCGGCATTTAACTTGCCAGCCTGCTTGAAAACCCAACAATCCCTGTTGGTATGATTGGCTTGCTTGTCCGGGATGCCGTGTATCTGGCACGGACGGTCGAGTATGCGGTCCAGGCTGGAAGGTCCTTCATTATTTCTTTTATAGGGCTTCTTCGGCTGGCCGAACTTGGATCCAGTGAATCCGGCGTTGACTGTGGTGTCATCGGTGTTGTTGTCATTGCTTCGGCATTTGTGTCTGTTGCGCCGGAGCTTGCCAGTGCTATTCTTGGCCTCCGAGGGGCCTATCTCGCTGGCTGTGTTGTTACTACGAGCCAGCCAACTGTCCTCTCCCGCGCAAAAGCAGGTCATGAGTGTCGTGAGGGCTGCCATGGACTTCGGCTTTTCTTGGCCGAGGTGGCATGCCAGCCATTCATCACGGATGCTGTGTTTGAAGGCTGCCATGGCCTCTACATCCGGACAGTCAACGATCTGGTTCTTCTTGGTTAGGAACCTGGTCCAGAATTTTCTGGCTGATTCTCCAGGTTGTTGAACTATGTGGCTTAAATCATCGGCGTCTAGTGGCCGGACATAGGTTCCTTGGAAGTTGTCTAGAAAAGCTTCTTCCAAGTCCTCCCAGCTGCCGATAGAATTTTCAGGCAGGCTGTTAAGCCAGTGCCGAGCTGGTCCTTCGAGCTTTAGTGGGAGGTGTTTAATGGTGTGGAGGTCATCTCTTCGAGCCTTATGGATGTGAGGAATGAAATCCTCGATCCATATTGCGGGATCGGTTGTGCCATCATATGATTCGATATTGATGGGCTTGAACCCTCGGGGAATTCGTGATCCAATACTTCATCTGTGAAGCAGAGAGGGTGTGCGGCGCCTCTGTACCGGGCCGCATCGGGGCGTAGCTCTGATGGAGTCTGTCTGCGACACTCGGCCCGGGCGTGGCTAGGTTTGTCACGTCCGAATAGGTAGCCGTCGTTGTGCCTTGAGGCACGGCCTCACAATCCGTAGATTGATCTTGTATGTCCTGCTCTACTGTCCAATTCCTGCTGGAGATCGTATGTATGATCCTGAGCTGGTGTGTCCCTGTTTTTGCGAGGCGGTGGGGTGGGCTGCTGTTCGGCCTTAGTTGCCGTTTTATCCCGACCGCGGGGTGGCCGGTCTGCCGCTCTGTCTCAACCACGTGGTGGTCGGTCCGCATTGCGCGAGGGAGGTATGGGATCTGGTGCCTCCTCATCAAACTGTGGAAGCAATTTGCGTTTTGGGTTGCTCTCGGTTGGGCGCTTGAGGCCGTATTCTTCAGTTGTCAGGACATCAGTCCATCTGTCGACGAGCAGGTCTTGTTCGGCTTGAAGCTGCTGCTGCTTCTTTTTCAAGCTCCTTGAAGTGGCTATGAGCTGAA
This sequence comes from Aegilops bicornis, assembly GCA_021605145.1. Classification (NCBI taxonomy): domain Eukaryota; kingdom Viridiplantae; phylum Streptophyta; class Magnoliopsida; order Poales; family Poaceae; genus Aegilops; species Aegilops bicornis. Next base: position 156,798,443 of record CM038671.1, on the reverse strand, counting down.
GCTTAAAGCGCTCCTGCTCCAGAGGGTCCTCCGGCACGATGAAGGCTTCATTTCCAAGGCTTGTCTCCTCTTCGGACGGTGGATGGTAACTATTGTCCTCTGAGTTATCTTCTATGGCCTGTTCATCGGGGTTGTCTTGCGTGTTGCCATGTTCCTCCTGTTCGGATGCAGCGCCGACAGGGTCTTCATTGTTTTCGGCGTCGCCCGGAGTACTATTTTCTCTGGTGCCAGTGTTGCCATCCTTTGAGCGACGAGGCTTAGAACGGCGTTTGGGGCACCGGCGCTTGGACTGCGTCTCAGAGGGTTTGTTCTTATCCGGCTCTTCTTTGTCGTCGCCAGATCCTTTGGGTGTATCAACCATGTACACGTTGTATGAAGAGGTGCTCGTCCAACGTCCAGTGAATGGCGGGTCTTGGCCCTGCTCATTGTCGGCATCGTCGTCCATACCGGTGATGTGTTCAGAGCCATAGTCAAGCACGTCCGTTAAGTCGTCGACGGTGGCTATGAAGTGGGTGGCGGGTGGGAAGCAAAATTCCTCGTCGTCCGCCTCTTGCTCGAACCGAACATAGTTTGGCTGTGAGTCTTCCTCCAAGGACAAGTTCTTCAAGTAATTTAGCACGTCACCCAAAGGCGAATGCTGGAAGATGCCTGCGGTGCTAAATTTGAAAATCGATAACCGATCCAGCTCGGTGTCCGCATGCGCACTTGATCCGGAACGTGTAGCCGGAGTCGAGTCCGGAGTTCCATTGACGCCAGCATTGTAGGATGTCGAGTCCGTGTGCAGCTCCAACGCCGCGGACTTTATGGCCTTGGAGGGGATGATCGCTTCAGATCGAGGCCGTTGCGACAGCAGGATCCATCTCCGGTGTGCTCGATGATGATTTGAGTCATGTTCATCGGAGAGAAGGGGAGCGATCACCGCGGTCTCAAATCCATCGAAGATCAAGTCTCCACGGATATCCGCGACATAGTTCAAGCTTCCAAATCTAACCAGATGGCCAGGGGCGTAGCTATCGACCTGCTCCAGATGTCCAAGTGAGTTGGCCCACAGTATGAAGCCGCCGAATATAAAAATCTGTCCGGGGAGAAAGGTTTCTCCCTGAACGACGCCATTAACGACAATTGAAGAGGCCATCGAGCCTTTCGTCAATGGCACAGTGGAACTCTCAATGAAAGCACCAATGTCGGTGTCAAAACCGGCGGATTTCAGGTAGGGGGTCCTGAACTGTGCTTCTAGGATCGATGGTAATAGGAGACGGGGGACACGATGTTTACCCAGTTCTGGGCCCTCTCTATGGAGGTAATACCCTACTTCATGCTTGATTAATCTTGATGAATATGAGTATTACAAGAGTTGATCTACCATGAGATCGTAATGGCTAAACCCTAGAAGTCTAGCCTATGAGTATATGGTAATGAGTATGTCTCCATCCGGACTATGCTCTCCGGTTTATATAGGCACCGAAGAGATCTAGGGTTACATGGGGTCGGTTACATAGGAGGAAATCTTCATAATCGGCCGCCTAGCTTGCCTTCCACGCCAAGTAGAGTCCAATCCGTACACGGGTATAGTCTTCGGCCTTCATGTCTTCACAGCCCATCAGTCCGGCCCAGTAGATAACAGGCCGGACGCCCGAGGACCCCTTAGTCCAGGACTCCATCAATGATCATGACGAGGACGACGGGTCCGGTGAGCAAGAGTTTCAGAAGGCTACGGAGGCCATGTGCGTCGATGGTGGCGCCTCGTTGCACACTTCTCACCGCCAGCTCAAGCATGGTAGCGAGATCACAAAGAATGAGCCATCGTTCGACGCTCGTGAAGCGGCCGAAGTGGTCCAAAGACGCCCATCATCTTTGACACTGAGGACCACCCTGATCGCACCACTGCGGTCGGGTGTTTGCTGTTGTTGGTCTCACTAACGATTCGCAACCTCAGGGTGAACAAGATGCTGGTTGACGGCGGGGCCGGTCTGATCTTAATCTCGCCCGTTGTGATCAAGAGGCTGCAAATCCCCGATGGAGACCTCAAGGAAACGGGCACGTTTCAAGGGGTCAACCCGGGAAGAAACCAACCGAAGGGGAAGGTCACGCTGCCTGTGACGTTTGGAGGTGAGTTGAACCACATGACGGAGAGGATTGTCTTCGATGTAGCCGAGATCCCCTTGCCCTACAACGGGATCCTTGGGCACCCGGCACTAGACAAGTTCATGGCCGCATCGCATTACGCCTACAACACGCTGAAGATGCCTGGGCCGATGACCATCATTACCGTCCCCTGCGACAAGAAGGATGCGCTGATCTGCGACGACCTAATCTATCGGGAAGCAGTTGCAGCTGCTGCCGCCAAGACACTTTCTCCTCTTCAGCAAGACCCCTCTCACCCACTTCGGCAAGCGCACCTCTTCGGTGTGTTGTGCTACCGTCGAGGACGTGCCAGAGAGCTCCACCGACAGGAGCAAGAAATCCAGAGCTGCACCACCACAGACCAAGAAGGTGTCCGTTAGGGAGGATGGCACGGGAGGGGCTTTCACCATAAGCTCCACCCTCGACAGCAAATAGGAAGTCATGCTCGTCACCTTCCTGCGTGCGAACGTCAATGTGTTTGCATGGCAAGCATCCGACATCCCCGGTGTTCCTAAGGAGGTGATTGAGCACCACCTAGCTGTCTGTCCTCATGCGCAGCCCGTCAAGCAGAAGGTCAGGAAGCAGGCTCTGGAAAGGCAAGAGTTTATCACGAAAGAGATCAGGAAGTTGGAAGCGGCAGGCTTGGTGAGGGTAGTGCTCCATCCGACGTGGTTGGCTAATCCGATGGTGGTGCGCAAGGCAAACGGGAAGTGGAGGTTGTGTATTCACTACGCAGATATCAATAAGGCTTGTCCTAAGGACCCCTTCCCATTGCCGCGCATCGACCAGATTGTTGACTCCACGGCCGGGTGTGATCTGTTATCATTCCTCGACGACTACTCGGGCTACCACCAGATCTTCATGACAAGAGAAGACGAAGAGAAGACGGCATTCATCACCCCATGTGGTACGTATTGCTTTTTATGGATGCCTTTCGGGTTGAAGAGTGCTGGCTCAACGTTTGCAAGAACGGTCCAAATTGGTTTTGAACCCCAGCTACATAGAAATATGGAAGCATACATGGATGACATAGTGGTCAAAACCAAGGACAAGGCAACTCTTGTACAAGATTTAGAAGAGTAATTTGCCAACCTGCACAAGATCAACCTCAAGCTGAACCCTGAGAAGTGTGTCTTCGGCGTTCCGTCCGGCAAACTTCTCGGGTTTTTTGTGTCGCAGCGTGGGATCGAGGCAAACCCAGACAAGATCAAGGCTATCTAGCAGATTGAGGAGCCCAAGCGGATCAAGGATGTGTGTCGGCTCACTGGCTGCGTTGCCGCCATGAGCCGATTCATCTCCAAGTCCGCCGAGCGCGCCTTTCCTTTTATCAAGATTTTGAAAAAGGCGGGCCCTATGGAGTGGACCCCGGAGGCCGAAGTAGCACTGCAGGATCTGAAGAAATACCTCTCTTCTACACCAGTACTGGTGGCGCCTAGACCGCAAGAGTCGTTGCTGCTGTATCTGGCGGCGACGAATCAAGTGGTCAACGCCGCGCTGGTGGCTCAGAGGGAGGTCGACAAAGAGGCAGTAGCAACAGCAAGACCAGCGGATGGCGCATCAGAAATTCCCCTGGCAGGGCCTGGTACCGGCAAGGCAAGGCCCCCGGCAGAATCCGACGCCATCGGGACTGGGCCCGCGCAGCCAAATGAAGTGGTGAAGAAGAAGTAGATGATGTAGCACCCGGTTTACTTTGTCAGCTCCCTCCTGCAGGGGCCTAGGTCAAGGTACCCCGGTGTGCAGAAATTTCTCTTCGGCTTCCTTATGGCCTCGAAGAAGCTGCATCATTACTTCCAAGCCCACGAGATCACTGTCGTCACCCGCCTCCCGTTGCAACGGATACTGCACAACCCAGACGCAAGCGGAAGAATTGTGGAGTGGGCCTTGGAGTTGTCAAGCTTTGGGTTGAAGTTTGAAAGTACTTCGACGATCTAGAGCAGAGACTTGGCGGAGTTCATTGCAGAGTGGACCTCAACGTCTGACAAAGAAATCCAGGAGACCACTCTCCCCGACAAGGAAGCAAGTAGCGACTGGATCATGTACTTTGATGGGGCTTTTTCGCTGCAAGGCATCGGTGCCGGTGTGCTGCTTGTTGCACCCACCGGAGAGCACCTCAAGTATGTGATCCAGATGCACTTTCCCAGGGAGATGTCCACAAACAACACTGCTGAGTATGAGGGGTGCTACCTCTTGAGCTCTGCGTTGTATTTCCCCGAAGAGGAGAGGGTGATGCAGCAAAGTAGCGTAAGTATTTCCCTCAGTTTTTGAGAACCAAGGTATCAATCCAGTAGGAGGCCATGCACGAGTCCATTGTACCTACACAAAACAAATAGCTCAACGCAACCAACGCGATTAGGGGTTGTCAATCCCGGTCACTTACGAGAGTGAGATCTGATAGATAATATTTTTGTTATTTTTGGTATAAAGATGCAAAATCAAATAAAAGGGCAAAGTAAAAAAGCAAAGCAATAATAAAGTGATTGAAGATTGATATGATGAGAATAGACCCGGGGGCCATAGATTTCACTAGTGGCTTCTCTCAAGAGCATAAGTATTTCTATGGTGGGTGAACGAATTACTGTTGAGCAATTGACAGAATTGAGCATAGTTATGAGAGTATCTAGGTATGATCATGTATATAGGCATCACGTCCGAGACAAGTAGACCGACTCACCTGCATCTACTACTATTAGTCCACTCATCGACCGCTATCCAGATGCATCTAGAGTATTAAGTTAATGAAAACAGAGTAACGCCTTAAGCAAGATGACATGATGTAGAGGGATAAATTCATGCAATATGATAAAAACCCCATCTTGTTATCCTCGATGGCAACAATACAATACGTTGCTGCCCCTCTATCACTGGGAAAGGACACCGCAAGATTGAACCCAAAGCTAAGCACTTCTCCCATTGCAAGAAAAACCAATCTAGTAGGCCAAACCAAATTGATAATTAGAAGAGACTTGCAAAGATAGCCAATCATACATAAAAGAATTCAGAGAAGATTCAAATATTGCTCATAGATAATCTTGATCATAAACCCACAATTCATCGGTCTCAACAAACACACTGCAAAAAGAAGATTACATCGAATAGATCTCCACGAGAGAGGGGGGAACTTTGTATTGAGATCCAAAAAGAGAGAAGAAGCCATCTAGCTACTAACTATGTACAAAAGTAGGGGCTCTCCTTTTGACCCCTTTACTTGTGCACGGGCAGTGAGAGCCACGCGCTGCGGCCACACTTAGCAGGGCAAAGGAGGGAGGCCGGAGAGAAGCCAAAAGCACAAGGTGACCAGAGGCAACGCCAAGACCAGAAACGCAGGAGAGCGAAGGGGCGAGGTGGACCCCCCCCCCCCCCGGCAAGACCCTTGCTGGGGCGGCCTCCGCGGCCCTGGCAAAAGCCTTGCCGGGGCAACTTGCCTGACACCAACAGAGCGAGCCGCCCTTGAGCCCAAAGGTTCCGAACACCCTCGACAACTACATTGGAACCAGGGCTCGGGAGGCACCACCATGGTGGCATGCAGATCTTCGTCAAGATCATAAACATGTGAGATCAGATGAGGACCAGAAGACGGCGACCCACGGCGCGATCCCAGCCGAGGGAATCCACAAGACCCCCGGCAAGCGCCTTGCCGGGGAAAACTACGACGCCGGGGCAAGACCCTTGTCGGGCCCCCGGCGAGACCCTTACTAAAGGCGTCAGCGGGGCCACTGCCAGGCCTGCCCCAGCCAAGACCCTGCCGCCGTTCGCATGCAGCTGCCAGCCCAACCAGCTGGGCAGGCGCCTGCGTGGAAACAGGCGGCTACTAGGCCAACTCAGCAAGCACCTGCGTGGAGGCATGCAGATCTTCGCGAAGGACCTGCCACCGCCCCACCTCAGTAGCCTGCCTGCCTACATGGCGCTTCATGCACCGCTGTCTTTGGCGCGTGTCGAAGCAAGGCGGAGCAGCGACGGACGGGACGAGCCTCGTTCCCATCCCCGATAATGCTAATGGACACCTAAGTAGCGCATTTAATGCACTTTGTCCTGTAATGCCGTGCGATAAGCTCGCACACTGTAGGCCTTTCCACCTCCTATGTGCCACTATGGCAACCCCTTTTTCTATAAAAGGTGGCCCGAGGCAACCAGGAGGTGATCCAGCCTTTTGGAACTACGCAGCCACTGTAGCTAGTTAGAGAGCTCAAGGACACTCTGAAATACATCCACCAAAGCAGGACTAGGGTTTTACGCATCCTCGCGGCCCGAACCTAGGTAAACAATCCATGCGCTAGCTCCTAAACCTGCTCTTCTCATGACCCCGCGCCCGTCGTCCGTAGAAGGGATCCTAGTGATCCCATAGGTGTCATTCTCACCGACAGTAAACCTAAGGATGGAGAAGTGTATGCAAAATTTGTTGGTCCTCGTAATGCATTCCAGTTTTATGCTATTTGGGTCCCTAAGACCCTTCTGACTAACTTGAGAGGTCCCATCGCAAAATGGGTGTCTCTAACCAAGTCATAATTGTGTGTAGGTTGCTTTCTCTGGTGGATGCATAGCCGGGAAGCAACATCAATCAAAGCACCCACCCAATAATATTTTATCCACTTCAAGGCCTTTGGAGCTCCTTCATGTGGATCTTTTTGGGCCTCCTTCATGGGATAGTCTTGGTGGGAAAAATATGGACTTGTCATTGTTGATGATTACTCAAGATATGCATGGGTGTTTTTCCTCAAGTCCAAGGACGAGACAAAGATCACCTTCATTGATTTTGCCAAGCAAGCACAATGCAATTTTGATAAAGAAATCTTGGCAATAAGAAGTGATAATGGCGCCGAGTTCAAGAACTACACCTTGGAAGAATTTCTTAGTGATGAAGGAATTGAGCATCAATATTCCGCACCATACATGCCTCAACCAAATGGTGTTGCCGAAAGAAACAACCGTACACTTGTGGAGATGGCAAGGTCCATGTTGGATGAATACAAGTCGCCACATAGTTTTGGGGCCGAGGCTGTCAACACCGCACGCCATGCATCAAACCGGCTCTTCCTCCGCACAATATTGGAAAATACTCCATATGAGCTCCTAACCAGGAACAAGCTAAATGTCAAGTACTTTCGTGTATTTGGGTGCAAATGTTTCATCCTCCACAAAATAGAATGATTAGGAAAATTTCAATACAAAACAATTGAGGGCATATTTGTTGGGTATGGATCAAACTCTCACGCCTATAGAGTCTACAACAAATCCAATGGATGTGTTGTAGAAACTTGTGACATGATGTTTGATGAATTTAATGGCTCCCATGGGGAGCAAGTTGATCTAAGTGATGCAGGTGAAGAAGATGGAAGCTTCACACATCATCAAACCACTTCAACACCCATACCACTACAAGCATCTATTGCTCAACCGATGCCCGTAGTTCAAGTACAAGAAGAAGATCAAGTTCCTCACCATGATCATCTTCATGAGCAAGATCATCACCAAGAGCAAGAACAAGAAAGTGCAATCATTGATGATGAACCTCAATAAATGCAATATGAAGAAGAAGATCTTCCACCACATATTAATGATCCATATGTTGAGGATGTGGATGATGGACATGAAGTTGAACCTCGCGAAACCCTAACCTCCGTCATGCCCCGATTGGCCGGTCGTGTTGATGTCGATCAAATTCTTACCGGCATACCGGAAGGTAGAGTCATTTGTAAACATTTGACAAACTTTTTTGCTCACTTCTCATTTGTCTCTAGTTTTGAGCCACTTAAGGTAGAATATGCATTGATGGACAATGATTGGCTCGTTGCTATGCAAGAAGAGTTGAACAGTTTTGAACGCAACCAAGTGTGGTGATTAGTCAAGAGACCAACTACGGAACACAATGTCAATGGAACAAAACGGATTTTCACGAACAAGCAAGATGAGAATGGTGTGATCATCCACAACAAGGCAAGGTTAGTGGCACAAGGGTACTCACAAGTTGAAGGCTTGGGCCTTGGTGAGACCTTTGCTCCCGTTACCCGTCTTGAATCTATTTGCATCTTACTTGCCTATGCTGCTTTAGATGGTTTTACATTACATCAAATGGATGTGAAGATGCTTTCCTTACCGGTCCTCTAGAAGAAGAAGTATATGTATCACAACCACCTGGGTTCATTGATCCCGATCACGAAGACTATGTGTATAAACTTTACAAGGCTTTGTATGGCCTCATACAAGCACCTCGTGCTTGGTATGATCATCTTGAGAGGCTTTTACACGATGATGGTTTTGTGAGAGGGGTGATCGATCCCACTCTTTTTACTAAGAGGGAAATGGGTGATTTGATCTAATGCCAAATCTATGTAGACGACATCATTTTTGGTTCACCGAACATTCATTTGTGCAAGAAGTTTGCGGCTTCCATGACCAAGAACTTTGAAATGTCACTCAATGCGGACTTGAAGTTCTTTCTCGGATTTCAAATACAACAATTTCAAGAAGGAATTTTCTTATCTCAAACAAAATACCTCAAGGATATTCTAGAGAAGTTTGACATGACAAATGCTAGCCCATGTAAGACACCCATGCCAACAAAAATTGTACTCACTGAAGACACAAACGGTATCCCTTTCGACCCATCTATTTATCGCTCTATGATTGGTTCATTGCTTTATCTTTGTGCGTATAAACCAGACATCATGTTCAGTGTATGCATGTGTGCGAGATTTAAAGCTTCCCGTAGGGAAAGTCATCATAAGGCGGTTAAGCATATTCTTAGATACCTTGTTCACACCCCAAAGTTGGGTCTATCGTACCCCAAGGATGCCGAGTTTCATCTCATTGGGTACACGGATGCGGATTGGACTGGCGACAAAGTGGGACGGAAGTCCACGTCCGGTGCATGTCAATTTCTTGGACACTCCTTGGTAAGTTGGTCCTCAAAGAAGCAAAATTGTGTCGCCCTCTCCACCGCCGAAGCCGAATACATTGCAACCGCCGGTTGTGCAACTCAATTAATATGGATGAGGCAAACTTTGAAGGATTACGGTATCACCTATAGACATGTGTCTCTTCTATGTGATAATGAAAGTGCCATCTGTATTGCTGATAATCCCAAAGATCATCTTCGCACCAAGCACATTTATATTAGGTATCATTTCTTGAGAGATCATGTGGAAAAGGGTGACATTGATATTGCTCATGTTGGTATAGATATGCAACTTGCAGACATTGTCACCAAACCATTGGAAGAAGCAAGGTTTTGTCAATTAGGCGTGAACTTGGTATCTTGGAGCTTGACAACATTATGTGAAATCTAGTACCCATGCATGCATTTACTTAATGTCTTGTCTTGATGCAGGCATATATTTAGGGGGATACATTCAACTCATGAGTTCTCTCGCCCTATATGACATCACTAAGTGATCATGGTACTTTCAAACATGGAGTTGTGGCAAATGGGCTCAGGATTCTTATTCTTGTAGCACCATACCACGGTTACTCAAACATGGTGGCCTAGGCCACCGCCTAATAATTAGAGCAGCTTATGTACTTTCTCGTGGGTCGTCAAAATTCTTTGTCATATGTTCATGTTCTTTGTGCTCTATGTGCCACTTCTCTAAAATCAAAACTCTATTTGCGTGTCTAGCTATGCACTATGTGAGTTTCATCATATATATAAATATATATATTTCAGTATGTCCTCCTGTCATCAGTGTCACTTGACACCGGATTTCCAACATATGTCGGACGTTCTGTGACTCACAGCAACCGGTCAACCAGCACTTCTCGGACGTCTGGTGGCCGTGCAGTTTTTCTCGTCGTCCTGCAGCTGTCCTCCCAGCTCTCGGACGTCCGGGGATCTCCGGTCATCCGTTATCTTACATATATGGCGCACTCATTAGCTCTCGGACATCCGACATATGCCGGTCATCCAGTAAAATCCACGTCCTATATAAAAACGGGGAAGGGGTTTGATCGGGCCATTACCCTAATCTTTCTCCCCTTCCCCATCCTCTTCCTCTGTCCGCCGCCGTGCTGCCTGGGGGCGGCTTCGTCCGTGTTGCTGCCGTGGTGCCTCGTTGTCGCCGGAGTCAGGTGAAGCCGGACGGATCCACCGCCGATCTGTTCCTCCCTCTCCTCGATTCGGCTCGGTACCTCCTCAGTTCATCCATCTCCTCCCATCGTTTGTTCTTACGCGTTGTGGTGATCCCCTTCTTTTTTTCACTGGTGGTCACCTATGTAGGTGTGGTTGTCCATTCCATGCTGAAGGTCAAGCACACCACTCAAAAAAATATTGGGGGCTCGTTGCCTCGCGCGTCTCGTCGCAGTGGCTCGGATGACTCGCAAGAGCGTCTTTGTCCACGCAAGCGGGCTGGAAAACAGCTTGTCTACGAGGATACTTCTTCACCTGAAGGCTCTGACTATGAAGAGGAGATGGAATACGAAGAACGGACAGAGTATGTTGCTATTTGGGCAGATGCTCCCAAGCCTGGAACGCGGAAGCCCTCCTACGTGCCTCCTCCACATCCAAATTAGCCTCCTGGTGATTCTCGCCGCATTTCTTTTGAGCCTCCTCCATCTCTAGGTCGCGAAATCAAGGATTTCACTTTAGTATCTAAACCTGCCTACCTTAAGTTTCGTCAGGATGTTGACCAATTCTCTGTTGAGCATGACTCGATGGATTCTCGGTTTCGTACCAATTTTCAGGCAGACATTTTCACCATGGTCATTCATAACCTTGTAAATTGTGGTGGGTTGCTATGACTAGGCGCCACCTCATCAGTTTTGCCTATGTGTCATGTCCATGTGGCAGTTTTTGCCCTAGGTTGTGAAGCACCCTATATTTTTGTCATTCCCAAAATTCCCAAAAAAATCTTATAAATTCTTCAGGTCATATCTTCGTCAAATATGTAAAAAAACCTTCCTTGCCTAGTTCAAAATTAATTTGAAAATATCCATTTTCCTATTATGTTCAGAAAAACACTTTGTGAAGGAAGTACCACTTTGGCATGTCCAAATGGTATCCATTTTCTATAGTGCTTTCCTATGGCGAAATAACCATCCTGCACCAAATGCCAGCTCAATCCATTCATTATTTTGAGCCCAGCTTCAAGACTCATATTTATGTCCAGTGTGGTACTTTGCAAAGCAAGTACCACCTAGGCTCCTCCTTTTGAGCTGAAAATTCTTGAAGACGGTCTTCTTAGTAACTGATCATCCTCAGCCAAAACTCACGCCCATTAGCCATGTGCATTTCCCGTACCGCTAATCAAACACTTGGCTGCTTATTCATGTTTGAGCATCGATCGGTCTCGTGAGAATCTTATGTTGTGATTTTCTTCCTAGCACCTACCGGGAGTGCCCAACCCACTAGACATGCCTAGGCCGCCCAGAACACATGGTAACGCCACTTGGTCACGCTGGTGACCATTCGTGGGCATGCGAGTTTCTGGCGCTCTAGAGTTGGGGCCATCGGCCACCGTCCAAACCTCGACGTATCGCCACCAAACCATGTATTTATGATTAAATAGGTACTTATGTAACTAGAAATGATTTTTGGAAAAAATAAACAGCAAACGATGAGGCACCTACAGTTCAAATTTGACCCGCTTCCTTCTGAATCGGCGTGAATTTGTCTTTTTCACCAGAGGTGGATCAAAACTTTTGACACCCAACCATTATGTCAATTGTGCATTATATATGGCCTAGTATTTTATAAAATTGATTAGGTCCAATTTTGCAACAAATATATGGTAGGTCCTTCACAAAAAAACTCATTTTGGGCACTCAAAAAAATGGAAAATGAATTTTTCGTACAAAGAAAATGAAAACTTCCTTAGGCAACATTGTTTGTCATTCCAAGATGCACCCTTGTGCACGATATGAGGTCATTTGAACAAACTATGCCATGAATGTGGCCGTAAGATTGATCATTTGGCTTGAAAGCCATGAATCTTCACACATGATAGCTCATTTCTAAAAACACTTTTTAAAATAATTACCATATTACAAGTTTATTATTTTTTCTGGAAACTTGGTCACATATAATGACACAATGCGGAGATTTTCCATTTTTTTGATTTTTTTTTGAATTTTTATGCCCGTTTCAAAATGCGGTCAAAACAGCGGGCTTGACCGTTCCTAGCTAGTTGTTGAATCTTGGAGACCTTTTGATGTTTCTCTGATGAAATAGAGACTTATGTACCTAGAAATGATTTTTGGAAAAAATAAAGAGCAAACTACGAGGTAGCCACAGTTCAAATTTGACCCGCTTCCAACTGAATCGATGGAAATTTGACTTTTTCATGAGAGGTGGATCAAAACTTTTTACACCCAACCATTTGGTCAATTGTGTATTAAATATGTACTAGTATTTTATAAAATTGATTTGGTCCAATTTTGCAACAAATATATGGTAGGTCCTTCACAAAACAAACTCATTTCGCGCACTTGGAAAATGGAAAATGAATTTTCCGTGCAAAGAAAATGAAATCTCCATTAGGAAACATTGTTTGGAATTCCAAGATGCACCCATTTGCACAATATGAGATCATTTGAATAAAATATGCCATGAATGTGGCCATAAGATTGATCATTTGGCTTGAAAGTCATGAATCTTCACGCATGATCTCATTTCTGAGAACACTTTTTTAAAATAATTGTCGTATTACACGTTTATTATTTTTCATGGAAACTTGGTCACATATTATGACACAATGCGAAGGTTTTCCAATTTATTGATTTTTTTTGAATTTTTTATGCCTGTTTCAAAATGCGGTCAAAACGGCGGGCTTGACCGTTCCTAGCTAGTGGTTGAATCTTGGAAATTTTTTTATGTTTCTCTGATTAAATAGATACTTATGTACCTAGAAATGATTTTTGGAAAGACTAAATAGCAAACTATGAGGCAGCTACAGTTCAAATTTGACCCGCTTCCTACTGAATCGGCGGAAATGTTTCTTTTTCACCAGAGGTGGATCAAGGCTTTTGACACCCAACCATTGTCTCAATTGTGCATTAAACGTGGCATAGTATTTTATAAATTTTATTTGGTCCATTTTTGAAACAATTATTTGGTAGTTCCTTCACAAAAAAACCTCATTTCGGGCACTCAAAAAATGGAAAATGAATTTCCCGTGCAAAGAAAATGAAAACTCCCTTAGGCAACATTGTTTGCCATTCCAAGATGCACATTTATGCAAAATATGAGATCATTTGGACAAAATTTGCAATGAATTTTGACATAACATTGGGCATTTGCCTTATAAGAGAAACAAAAAGAAAAAAACTACATAAGCGTAATTCTGATTGGTGGAATCACTTGTGGCTTGGATCGATGACATGGCATCCATCTGACCATCCATCCGTCTATCCATCCAACCCACGGCAGCAAACTCCCCTCTCTCTCTAACCCCACCCAACCCCACCCCTCGTGTCCTCCTCTCTCTCACGCGAACCCTAGCGCTGCACTCCTCCCTTGCCGCCGCCACCTCCGGCGCCCGGTCCTGGCAACCTCAGGAGGGAATCCTGCCATCCTCCTCTCACCCGCACCGTCGTCAATCCTTCCCCGGCCACCACTATGTACCGCACCTCTCCCTCTCTCCCATGGTGCCAGATCGAGCCGACGAGGCCAGTCCGCGGCCAGATCCGCCACAAGCTTGTAACACCCCAAAATTTAACCATGATTTATTACTTAAAATTTTGCCTTGGTAAATTAAATTTTTTTCTAGATTTTCTTTGATTTCAGAACCACTCTTTTCTTTGATATTATGGAGTTTTTACCCCAAGTGAAAACTTTCCAAATATATTGTTGGACTGGTATACCCTCTCAAGAAACATTTTTTTTATCAGTGGATTTATTTGCATAATTATTTTCCCTGAGCTGTATTTCTTTAAAAATAATTTTTCATAGTTTTAGAGCCTCTTTTGCACTACAATCCTTTGGTAAAATTAGTTATAAGTTTCACCAAAATTTGGAGATGTCATGTGAAGCTCTCACATCACTTTTATGCAAAAATATCTTTTAGTCTTTTGGAAATTTTGAGCTCTACCCTAGGTTTTCAAATCTGGTCCGGTTTGTAAAATTGCACTACAACCTATTTAAATATTTCTTTAAGCTTCCACCAAAATTAGGGGATGTTAGTAGTAGTGTATAATTCAAATTTATGCAGAAAACCTTTTGTGTTCTTTGAAAAATTTGAGCAAATCATCCTCTTTTACTCTCTGGTCTAGTTGGGTGTTTTCTACTGCAACTCTATTTTATTTTGCTCTAATGCCCATGATCTTTCTCCTTCTTATAAACCACCCTACAAAACCCTTAAGTCCAGGAGAGTGGAACCATTGGAGTATTTTTGGTCCATGCAATGATGCCCTTTACTTTCTGTCCAGATTTGGTTTTCTCAAAAACTTGCACTAACAAGTTTCTGGTTTTGCCCAACTAACCTTGCCAAAGATCACTTCCATCTAAAGAGACTTTGATCTGGAGTTTTTGGCCACCCCAAGAGTTGCCTAGATGCCCTTGGCATTCTGTCAAGCACCTTGTGTGCATGGCCTGATTTGACATAGTTTTTAGTTTGCACATTGGACATGCTTGCTTTGCCTAACCAGCTTGTCCACTAAACTCCTATCTACCACTAACCTAGACCTGTATACTACCAGCATCATTTGAGCTCTCTAACACACGTTGGCATTTCGACGAGCACGTAGCGTGCGTGCTCTAGGCGCGCCCAGAGCGCATGTTTTGCACGCGCGCGCAGCCGAGCCGCCGCGTCGTGCCCCTGGCCCTTGCTCGCCTAGGCCACACCCCGCCTCGCTCACCGTAACCATCCAGGCCGCCTGAGCCCCGCCGCCGTCGGTCGGTAGTGGCGAAGTGACGGCCACGGAGGCTGCCATGGACGGCGCCGCCCGAGCCATATCTGTGCCACCGCCCCTTGAGCAGTGGGGAGTTCGTCGGAATGCGCCAACCAGCTCCAATCGCCTCCAAGTCGCCCTGCTGCAACAGAACGGCGGTTCGCCGGCGCTCTTATCCGCAGCCTCCTACTGGATTGATACCTTGGTTCTCAAAAACTGAGGGAAATACTTACGCTACTTTACTGCATCATCCTCTCCTCTTCGGGGAAAACCAACGCAAGCTCAAGAGGTAGCACATGTTACTAGATGTTGGGTACAAAGGACGTTTTTGGACCTTTGAAAAGAAGGTGGCTAGGGGATCATATACTAGATGTAGACTGGTCCGGGCTCTGGTTAGCACTGATTGGATGGCATGGTTTGTGCTGGCAGGTCTGGAACATCACTCTTCAGCTACCTTGGATCATGGGACTATCATGCGCTAGGCCAAGAGAAAAACAATGACGCAAGGTACTCGTTCCGGTACGAGGTTATGTGGGAAAAATATGGATCTTTCATAGAGACGGTTACATCTGAATGGGAGACGACGGGCCCCTGTGGTGCTGCCCTTCAGTTATGTGAGAAGCTAGTGCGAGTCTCGAGGGGGCTCGACAAGTGGAATAAAAACTCTTTTGGGAGTGTTCGGCTGGAGATAAAGGAGCTGAAGAGAAAATTAGATGAGTTATGAGGATATCCGGCGAGGGTAGCACCATCTCACGTGGAGCTCAAGATTAACGAAAGGTTAATTGAATTATATCATCGGGAGGAAATCATGTGGAGGCAGCAGGCACGCATCGAGTGGCTCTCCTCGGAGGATAAGAACACCAAGTTTTTTCACATGCGCGCAAGTCTGAGAAGAAAAAAGAACATGATCAGGGCTTTGGAGAACTCTGTGGGAGTGATGATTGATGACCCGAGTGAGTTGAGAGCAATGGCTAATAACTTTTACAAGTAGCTGTACACATCAGAAGGAGTAGAAGGTATAGAGGATGTGATTGGACATGTCCCACGCAAGGTCACCCCAGCCATGAATGTTGAATTATGCGCTCCTTATACATGTGAGGAGGTCAATGTAGCTCTTTTCCAAATATCTCCTATTAAGGCACCGGACCCAGATGGTTTTCTAGCCCAATTTTACCAGAAACATTGAGACATTTCTAGAGAGGATTTCACCAATATTATGTTGAGAATTGTAAGGGGAGAAGAGAGCTTGGAATGCATTAATGATACCATCCTTGTTCTCATCCCAAAGGTGACAACCCCTACTCTCCTTGCTCAATTCAGACCTATTAGTTTGTGTAATGTTTTATATAAGATAGCCTCAAAAGTTGTGGCCAATATATTGAAGTGCGTGTTGCCAAACATAATCTCTGAGGAGCAGTCTGCATTTTGTCCCAGGTAGATTGATAATAGATAATATTATATGTGCATATGAATGCTTACACTTTATGAAGAGAAACAGGTTGAAGAGCAACAACTACTGTGCCTTGAAGTTGGATATGATGAAGGCATATGATAAGCTTGACTGGTCTTACTTAAAAGCTATTATGTGTAAGTTGGGTTTTGCACAAGTTTGGATAAACACAGTCCTGGCCATGGTATCATCGGTTTCTTTCTCGGTCCTATTTAATGGAGAAAAACTTGAAAGTTTTAAACCTGCAAGGGGAATTCCGCAGGGAGATCCTATCTCCCCATACATTTTCTTGATTGCAGCGGAGGTGTCGGTGTGGAACGACACCTATGGGATCACAAGAATCCCTACTACGGTTGCCGGGGCGCAGGGTTGCGAGGAGAGCAGGGCTAGTAGACAGCACAAGGATCGTTTATCCAAGTTCGGGCCGCGAGGATGCGTAAAACCCTAGTCCTGCTTTGGTGGGTGTATTTCTGAGAGTTCTTGAGCTCTCGAACTAGCTGTGGTCGTATGCGTGGTTCAAAGAGCGAATCCTTCTCCCGGTCGCCTCGGGCCTCCTTTTATAGGAAAAAGGGATTGCCACAAAGTGGCACACAGAGGTGGAAAGGTCTCTGATGGCACGAGGTTATCCCTCGTATTACAGGACAAGGTGCATTTAATGCATCGCTTAGGTGTCCTCTTGCTTTACCGGGGACGGGGGCGAGGCCCGTCCCGTCCGTCGCCGCTCCTCCTTGCTTCGACACGCGCCTCGGCCAGGGATGTGTGCGGTGCCATGTAGGCAGGCAAGCAGCTGAGTTGGCGCGGTGGTGGAGTCTTCACGAAGATCTGCATGCCGCCACACAGGCGCTCGATGAGTTGGCCTGGGAGCTGCATGTTGCCACGCAGGTGCCCGCCCAGCTGGTTGGGCTGGCAGCTGCATGTGAACGGTGGTGGAAGCTTGGTTGACGTGGGCTTGGTGGTGGCCTCGCCGGCGTCTTTGGCGAGGGCCTTGCCGGGTGGCCCGGCAAGGGTCTCGCCGTGGCGTGCTGTCGTCCCCGGCAAGGATCTTGCCGGGGGTCTGGTGGCCTTCCTCGGCAAGGATCTTGCCCAGAATCGTTGTCTTCTAATCCTCATCTGATATTGAATATGTCTTCACAAAGATCTGCATGCCACCATAGAGGTGCCTTCCCGAGCCCTGGCCCCACGCTGATGATGGCGCTGGGGGCCGTGGGCTCAAGGGTGGCTTGCTCTGTTGGTGTGGGGCAAGCTGTCCCGGCAAGGGTCTTGCCGGGGGAACCTGGTTCGTCCCTCTGCTCTTTGTGGTCTTGGCATTGGCGTTGCTTTGATTGTCTTGGGCTTTGATCTTACCTTGGCTCACCTCCCTCGTTCTCCTTGGTGTGGCTGTGGGCGCGGCTCTGACTGCCCGTGCACAGGAAAAGGGGTACAAAAATGCGCCCCTATTTTTGTACACCGACAAGAGGGCCTTTCGTGCCTCCTTAAATCTAGTTCTCAGTCATCTCTGTCAGGTATTAAAGTGGCTCACACGGCTCCGGTCATGAATCATCTTTCATTTGCAGACGACAGCCCATTGCTTTTCAAGGCAAGTGTGGAGGGTGCAGAGCATGTTTCAAACCTGTTGGATACATATTGCAGGGCATCAGGACAAAGAGTTAACAATGGAAAATCGTCCATATTTTTAGCAGAGGGTGTCCTCAGAGCCTCAGAGATTGTGTGAAAAATTGTGTGCATGTGGATAATGAATCTCTTAGTGACTGATATCTGGGATTACCAACTGATGTGGGACACAAAGAATGGCACTTTTAAATATCTTCATGACAGGGTGTAGGAGAAGGTAAAAGGGTGGATGGAAAAGCTTTTGTCAGCTGCCGGGAAAGAGGTGCTTATAAAATCGGTTGCTCAAGCAATCCCGGTTTACTCCATGTCTTGTTTCCAACTCCCAAGGGGCCTGTGTGAAAGTGTGTTATCAATAATTAGACAGTTCTGGTGGGGTTCTAAGAGAGGGCAGCGAAAGCCTGCTTGGGTAGCATGGGATGTCATGATAAGACCAAAGTATATGGGAGGAATGGGCTTCCGTGATCTGGAACTATTCAACTTGGCACTCCTTGCCAGGCAAGCTTGGAGAATAATGATCGAATCAGAATCTTTGAGTGCAAGAATCTTGAAGGCCATATATTACCCTAATTTCTCCTTGCTAGAAGCGGAGCTGGGATCCCACCCGTCTCAGATCTGGAGAGCAGTGTTAGATGGTAGAGATGTTATGGCATAGGGGATCATCCGCAGGATTGGCCATGGTGAGACCACCAATATTTGGCAACATAACTGGATACATAGAGAGAGCTACAAACGGCCGATCACATCCCTGGTGCACATGCCGCCCTAGATGGTTTCTGAGCTCATTGAGACATCTACTGCTTCGTGGAGGGTACAGATGATACATTGAATTTTTACTCCTTTTGATGCTGAGGCAATACTCAAAATTCCAGTGTGCACAAAGAGAGTTGATGACTTTTGGGCATGGAGTGAGGAGCCTAGGGGAAACTTTACTGTCAGTTCGGCTTATCGCATGTTGGTTCATACCAAGTTCAACAGAGAGGGTTGGATTGAAGGACGACAGGGGTCTTCAAGCACAGAAGCAGAAGGAAAAGATTGGAAGTCCCTGTGGAAGCTCCAGGTCCCATCCAAAGTCAAGATTTTCATATGGCGTTTAGCCCGGCACTCAATGCCAGCGGGGGAGCTTCTGCACCAGCGTAACATGGCTACCTCGGCCTCGTGTAACCTATGTGGAGTTCACGATTCTTGGCGACAGGCACTTTTTGACTGCCCCATGTCTAGGAGCACTTGGGCTCTGTCATCGGAGTTGATCTTGGATCATCTTAGTTCGAACGATTTGGACTGTGCAAGGAAGTGGATATTTGAAGCGCAAAGATCACTATCTGGAGAGGAGTTTACCAGATTGGCGGTGCCCGTCGGAAAGCTATCTATGAAGATATTCATAAGAGCCCTTATGCCATTCACAGCTTCATCAACTCCTATCTGAATGAAATAAGACCTACGGTGCCAGCCAGAGGTAGCAGAAGCATCACAAATGTGCGTCCTTCAGGTTGGATTGCATCGCCGGAGAACTTCTCAAAGCTCAACGTAGATGCTACAGTATATCGTCAAGGGCATGTTGGAGCTGTGGGGGATATTTGCCGTGAGCAAAGTGGGGTATTCCTTGGAGCATCTGCTATTGTTTTTAACAATGGAGATCCGACTACTTTGGAGGCACTGGCCATTCGTGAGGGGTTGGATCTGGCTACAGACTTGCATAGTCAGCAAATAGCTCGCATCAGACTGTAAGGGAGTAGTCCAAGAAACTCAGAGAGGAAGTGGAGCTATTTATGGGTCAATCATCAAGGAGATCATGCAACAACAATCTACTTTTATTTCATGTAATTTAGTTCATGAATTTAGGAGCTCAAATAGTGGCAGAGCTATGTGGAGCCTACTGAGGCCGTGCCCCCCCAACATTGCTAAAAGCTATGAGGAAATTTTTTAAGAGCCTGCTTAGATTAGAAAAATTAGAGCCTTTGCCCCCCCCCAACATGCATAATTTGTGTTCCCCCCCCCCTCCCCCCTGAAGATCTTGTCTAGCTACGCCACTGAGTTCAAATGTTGAGGCTCACAACTTAGCGAGACATGCTCTAACGTTGGGGCCTGGCCGCCATGTCTGCTTTGGCCAGCCCGTCGATATTCTGTTCGTCCATGTAAACATTGTGACGAGTTAAATAAAAGACTCGTGAGGTTGTCTCAAAAATAAAATGTGTAGTGGTATGAGGTGATGGATGGCTTTGGAGGTTATGGACGACTTGGCGTAAGTATTTCGTCCGCCCATGGTGATGTTGGCCCCATTTCCCACAGATAGCTTAGCACGCATCTTGTCAAGCAACGGTTTGAAATCAATGGCTCTGAGATAGTGGATGGATAGGGGCAGCCCCAAGTATTTCATCGGGTACGATGACCGTCCCGCCGGGAAGCTACCCAAAACGACGTCGAGGTCGATCTGGGAGCATCTGATAGGGGCAACCATGCTCTTATGAACATTTGTGACCAGGCCAGTGACGTGCCCAAACTCGTTGAGAAGGTGTGACAGGATGTCGACGTCCTCCTTGATGGGCGCCAGGAAGATGGCTGTGTCATCAGCAAATAGCGAGGTGCGCAAGAACGGGTCGCGGCCACGCAGCCGATGCAAGTCACCATTGCGGGTGGTGGCTTCAAGGATGTACTGCAAGGGGTCGATGGCGAGCACGAATAGAAGCGGCAACACAGGGTCTCCCTGACGCAGTCCACAGCCATGGGCGATTGGCTTTCCCGTTATTCCATTGAGGATTACTCTGGACGATGCAGAAGACCAAAGAGCAGCCAACTAATCTCTGAAACGCGAAGGAAAGCCCAGCCGCTGTAGTAGATCGAACACGTACTCCCAGCTGACAGAGTTGAAGGCCTTCTTGATGTCAAGCTTGCACATCAAGGCTGAGGTTTTGGTGCGCTGGAGTCTGCGAGCGTAGTTGCGGACAAATAGGAAGTTGTCGTGTATGCTCCTTGTCTTGATAAACGCACTCTGCGCATGTGATGTAAGCTTGTTCATGAAAGGAGCAAGCCGGGATGCCAACATTTTGGCAGTAATTTTTGCCACCGCGTGGATGAGGCTAATGGGGCGGAAATCACCAATAGACTGGGCACCATCTTTCTTTGGCAGGAGGGCGATATTGGCCGAGTTAAGCCAATGCAAGCTAGCCGAGTGCAGACTGGAGAAAGCAAGAATAACATCCATGAGGTCATCTTTTATAATGGTCCAGCAAGACTTGAAGAACGCGCCTGAGTATCCATCCGGACTAGGGGCCTTGTCTCCAGGCATAGCCTTGATGCATGGCCTCGCAAAGCTCTAGCTCGGTGAACGGCTCGCCAAGGGAAGAGAGGTCCACCACGGGCAATGGCAGGCCTCCCAAATAAAGTCACGCTTCCTGGGTGGCCCCTTGGCAAACGAGGAGGCGAAATGCTGCTCGTTGTACAATTTTAATATTGTCAATATTGCTCATCCTTCAAGCGGCAAAAGATAGTACACGAGGTTGCACATTAACACCGTTAAAGCAAGCACATAGGAAAACAGGAGTATATTGGATGGAGTCGTTCACCCAACATATAAATCAGCTTGCTAGCAGGGATTCCTTGACAATTCCAGGAATCACAACCAAGTCACTTCTGTAGTTTGTGAAACCGATGACTTGGTCAGCTGGTAACCTTTTTCAGTTTTGCCAAATATCACCCAAAAACAAAACAGAAGCTTCAGATTGCACACAGACACAATGAGCAATGCCATAGATGAGTCAAGCATGTTTTGGCACCAATACCCCCTTTATTGAAGAAAAACGCACACAAAAAAACTTTCAGTAGCATGTACTACTTGCATGTATTCATGTCACAGCCGCATGAGAGTCTACGAAGTGTACAACTGCCTTTCGGCTTCGCTGGATCATTGCAAGTTATCTCCTGGCAGCATATTGTTGTATAATAAGTTTTCTCGTGATCATGGCTGCAGTGGCATAGATCGCACTGTCTTGATACGGTTGTCTGAGGAAAATATGTTGCTGGTAGAAACCTTCTTGCTGGCTGTATTGGGATGCTGCTTGTGATGTTGGCGTCCTCTCCTGTTCATCATGTAGCATACATTCATAATTATAGTTCTTCTGGGTGAAAATTAACCTGATAAACTAAGTGTGTACAAACACTACATCATCTCGCTGACATCTTTTTGTACGTACAGCAGGAGAAATCAAAATTCATTTTTTTCTCAAACACGCAGGAGAGCTGCGTATCATTTCAATAAGAAAGAAATATGTACAAGGGTGAGGGCAAGAACTCCGTCGACCCAAACACACCACAAGATCCTAAGGAACAAACTAAGAAATATGTACTATCAAGTCAAAAACACCTAAACTGACTGATCAATACAACAAGACCCATTTTGATTATTTATGCAAACAAATCAGTTTATCTATCATAAGATTTATATGAAATGGTAAGATTGGTATGAATATGATAAACATACCATGGACTTGATCATTTGGTGCCTGAGCAGAAGGCACATGAGGGTGACAAACATCTGCGAAGATTTTGCCATCAGTATATCTCATAAGAAAGAAGAAGAATTCACTTTGGGGTTTGTGTTTTTTGTGTTGTGAATGGCTAAGGCATGGAGAATGGGAATATATACACATACATGATATGGCGCAAGATGGCAGCCAGTTGTTGTTTGCGCCAAAAAAAGATATGCATTTATTGAATGGATTAATTTATTCTATTTTGCCTGCCATTAATCTCCCTCAGGTACATGTGTCTTGCATGTAAGTTTAATATAGATTAATGCAATTAAGGAAAGTAAAAAACTACTTAAATTAAAGATTTATATTACATGCTGGATGTATTGATTGACCATGCTAACGGTATTGCCTTCTATTTGTTGATGACCGAAAACTTTCAATTGCTTTTGTTCCCACTGCATGTTGAACCATTCAAGAAAAACTGGACAATGGACAATTCTTTTTTTCTTTGCGAAAGAGCTGGACAATGGACAATTCATTTAGGAAAACCATATCTTCTATTGTTCTACACATAATAGATAAGAAAAGGTCATTAGAACTACGATCTTGTATTCATCCAATACCGTCCTCCTATTCTATACTTGCGATTTGTACTAAAAATGTTTTTCCATCAAATTAAAATAATTAAACATATGAAAGTATATTCGATAAGAATATAGTAGTACAAGTTTAATATTGTCAATATTGGTTATTCTTCGATCGGCAAAAGATAGTATATCAGGTTGTACATTAGAGCAACTCTAGCAGACCCCGCATCCGGCCGGCCCGCAAAACGTGTTTGCAGTTTGTGGAAAAACGGCTTTGCGGGCCGGCGCGGACATGTAGACCCCCCAAACGGCTTCACGGGATATTATTTTTTTACGGATCGGCTTTGCGGGTTCTGCTCTTGCGCCGCTGCATCCCGCATCTCGCCGGTCCGCAAATATCAATACCACACCATAATTATCAATACCAACACAATACACCAATCATCCACATTACAAATAATTATTCATATCACCGAATACAAATACAAATAATGCAATACAAAGCTTGTCCCGAATACAAATACAAATGAATGGAAAAATGAGTTTGTTACTGTCCAGCCCTTTGCCAATGGTGCTCAATGAGATCCTCCTGAAGCTGAAAGTTGGTGTTTGCATTTTCAATCTCCTTGTATGTTTGAAGAAAAGCTGGAATGCGGTTAGGGTATCTAGCAGGTTTGACACGGCTACCCACATTGTCGTAGAAGAACTCCAAGTTCATGCCTCTCTCATCTTCAAGAATCATATTGTGAAGGATAACACAACATGTCATGATGTTTTTCAAGGTTCGCTTGTCCCAAAAACGAGCAGGATCATGAACAATGGCAAACCTAAATTGCAAAACCCCTAATGCTCTTTCAATGTCTTTTCGAGCTGCCTCTTGCACACTTGCGATTTCACATTGTTTTCTACTTTTGTGTTCTTTGATGCTCTTGACAAATGTGCACCAAGGAGGGTATATACCATCTGCAAGATAGTGCCCTTTTGTGTATTCATGCCCATTGACAGTGTAGTTGCAAGAAGGATCATCACCACTACTAAGCCTAGCAAACAAATGAGAGCGTTGCAACACATTGATATCATTGAGAGTGCCTGGCATACCAAAGAAGCAATGCCAAATCCATAAATCCTCGGATGCTACGGCCTCTAGCACAATTGCTGCATCACGAGACTTGCCACAATACATTCCCTGCCATGCCTTCGGGCAATTTTCCAAGTCCAATGCATACAATCAATGCTACCTAGCATGCCAGGGCATCCTCTCTTCTCATTAGATGCCATCAATTTCTTTGTGTCATCCTCATTGGGTGCCCGAAGATATTCAGGACCAAAGACACGGATGATCACTTTGGCAAATCTACGCACTGACTCGATTGTGGTATCTTCACCAATGCAAAGATACTCATCTGCATAGTCAGCCGGAACGCCAATATTGGTCATCCTTCAATCGGCAAAAGATAGTATATCTGGTTGCACATTAACACCATTTAGTCAAGCACATAGAAAAACAGGACGGGATGGAGTGTTCATCCAACATATAAATTAGCTTGCTAGCGCAGGGATTCCTTGACAGTGACAACAAGTAGATTGAGTGCATTGACAATGCATCCCATTGGGCATCCATAGCATGACTAGGGCCGTTCACCACAATCCTAGGCTACGGTGAGGTCACAGATTCCAAGAGGTTGTGGGACTCAAATTTGGTAGCACTCATCAAGACATAGGAATATAGGCAAAGAAAAGTAAGAGAGAAGCACATATTACAACCCCGAGAATGTGTTCGGATCCCCTCCACTCCTTCGAGATGACAGAGGGGATATCATCTTCAGCGCATGCAGAGAAATCCGCATATGTGATAGCGCGCTGGAGGCGGAGCTCTCAGCTTGTAGAGAAGGCTTAGACCTTGCTCTACATAGGACCATGTTGTCTATCATTGTGGAGTTAGATAGCGCGGAGGTGGTGGCGATGCTCACAGCACCAACGACAGATAGATCACAGTACCGCGCTCTCATTGGAGAGATTAATAGCTTAGTATGTCTTCATGCTAGAGAGCTTGTATTCATGCAGTGTAGCCGATGGCAGAATACCGCGAGTCATGAGTTGGCCGTGTATGGCTATAGTACCCCACGTACGGCAGTCTGGTTCGCAGGAGGACCTGACTTTCTTGCAAACTTGGTTAATGCTGAGAGGCATCCTTGAGTAATGAAATTTTTTTCCCTCGGAAAAAAAAGGATCCCCTCCACTCCTTCAGATCCTTGACTCCACTCCCTGCTCCTGGATTGTTGGCTCCTTCCGCCAAATGGGGAGTTGATAACACGTTTGGTAACTGACTCCACTCCAGAAGGGTGCGGGGAACATCGCTAGTGGGTGGTTCCGGCCGGAAGGGTGCAGGGAGCATCGCTAGTGGGGTTCAATGGCCAGGGAGTCACTGCGGGGGAGAGAGAGAGAGAGAGAAATTTGGATCGGGCGGGAGGTCACAGGGAGTCGCCCGCGGAGCTAGGAATTGGCCACTCCGCCGGATTAAACTAAATCCAGCTCCGCTCCACTTCTCCTACTCCGAGGAGCTGCAGCGTTCGGCGCCACTGCGCCCACTCCAAGGGCAGAGCTACGGAGCGGAGTGAACCCGAACAGGGCCCGAATTGCCACCAAAGTCTAAGATACATCCCCAGAATTGACTATTTTACAAATTCGAACTTGCAAAACCGGACAAGAATCAACTCTGAATTGGTTTCAACCATGTTTTGACTAGTTTTCGCCATTGATGCTCTTCAGCCATGGAAAAGGGATCCGTCCGAGATTTTATTTTCCTTCCTTCTTTCTTTTTTGCAGATACGTACAGTTTTCCGGAAATTGTAACCAAAGTCATTGCTGTAATTTCTGAAGCTGATGACTTGGTCAGCTGTTAATTTTTTTCGGTTTCCCCAAATTTTACCCAAAAACAAACAGAAGATTCAGATTGCACACGGACACAATCACCAAGGCCATATTAGAGTCAAGCATGTTTTGTCACCAGTGCTCCCTTTATAAAAAAGAAAAAGAAAAGAAAAGACCAATAGACCTGGAAGAGGATTTGTGGCTCTTGGATGACACACACCTATATGAATATAGTATTTGAAAAATACTAGGAATTTTCAAAAAAAATGAAATTTTCGGATATTAAACATGAGTGCCTGTTATACACCCGTTCAGTTTCGTGGGGAAGGGCTGCCTGTTGTAATGTCAGTAAAAAAAGGAAAAATCATATGTATAGAAAGAAAATAGATGTATCTTATGTCGTATCGTAATTCCAGCGCCACGGATACCACAGGCACCCATTCCACGCGAAAATGAACACGGGTGTACAACAGACACTCAGGTTTCATATCCCAAACATTCTTTTTTTTTTGAAATTTTCAGATATTCCTTGGTGCCCCAATTTATTTCCCCACTAGACCTCTGATATTTTGTTGATCCAATTCAGTCTTCATGTTCTATACTTATGATTTATATTAAAAATTCCTTTCCAAATTAAAATAATTATAGATATGAAAATATATTCCATAAGAATATAGTTGTACAATTTAATATTGTCAATATTGCTCATCCTTCAAGCGGCAAAAGATATATACCAGGTTGCACATTAACACCGTTAAAGCAAGCACATAGAAAAACGGGAGTATATTGGATGGAGTCGTTCACCCAACATATAAATCAGCTTGCTAGCGCAGGGATTCCTTGACAATTCCAGGAATCGCAACCAAAGTCACTTCTGTAGTTTCCGAAACCGATGACTTGGTCAGCTGCTAACCGTTTTCAGTTTGGCCAAATTTCACACAAAAACAAAACAGAAGATTCAGATTGCACACAGACACAATGAGCAATGTCATAGATCAGTGAAGCATGTCTTGGCACCAATGCCCCCTTTATTGAAGAAAAACACACACACAAAAAAAACTTTCAGTAGCACATACTACTTGCATGTATTCACGTCACAGCCGCATGAGACTTTGTCAACACGACAAGAGCCTTTTGGATGTGCAGGATCATTGCAAGTTATCTTATTGCAGCATATTGTTGCATAATAAGTTGTATCATTATCATGGCTGCAGTGGCATAGGTCGCACTGTCTTGATACGGTTGTCTGAGGAAAATATGTTGCTGGTAGAACCCTTCTTGCTGGCTGTACTAGGTTGCTGCTTGTACTGATGTTGGCGCCTGCTCCTCCTGTTCATCATATAGCATACATACATAATTATATTTCTTCTGGGTGAAAATTAACCTGATAAACTAAGTGTGCACACTATATCATCTTGCTGACATCTCTTTGTATGTATATAGCAGGAGAACGCGAACTTCATTATTTTTTTTCTCAAACACACCACATAAACTCACTCTGACCCAAACACACCACAAAACACAACCCTAAGGAACAAACTAAGAACTCATCAAACAAACTAAGAAATATATACTATTAAGTCAAAAACACCTAAGCTGATTGATCAATACGACAGAACCCAATTTGATTATTTATGCAAACAAATCAGTTTATCTATCATAAGATTTATATGAAATGGTAAGATTGGTATGAATATGATAAACATACCATGGACTTGATCGCTGGTGCACAGAAGCAGAAGGCACATGAGTCTGACAAACATCTGCGAAGATTTTGCCATCAGTATATCTTATAAGAAAGAAGAAGAATTCACTTTGGGGTTTGTGTGTTTTGTGTTGTGAATGGCTAAGGTATAGAGAATGGGAATATATACACATACATGATATGGCGCAAGATGGCAGCCAGTTGTTGTTTGCGCCAAAAAAGATACTGTATCATTTATTGAATGGATTAATTTATTTTATTGCCTGCCATTAATCTCCCTCAGGTATATGTGTCTTGCATGTAAGTTTAATATAGATTAATGCAATTAAGGAAAGTAAAAAACTACTTAAATTACCGATTTATATTACATGCTGGATGTAGTGATTGACCATGCTAACGGTATTGCCTTCTATTTGTTGATGATCGAAAACTTTCCAATTGCTTTTGTTTCCACTGCATGTTGAACCATTCAGGAAAAACAGCTGGACGATGGACAATTCATCTTCTATTGCTCTACACATAATAATAGATAAGAAAAGGCCTTTAGAACTACGATCTTGTATTCATCCAATTCCGTCCTCCTGTTCTATACTTGCGATTTGTACTAAAAATATTTTTCCATCAAACTAAAATAATTAAACATATAAAAGTATATTCGATAAGAATATAGTGCTACAAGTTTAATATTGTCAATATTGGTCATCCTTCAATCGGCAAAAGATAGTATATCAGGTTGTACATTAGAGCAACTCTAGCAGACCGTGCACTCCGCCCGCAAGAAAACGCGTTTGCGATTTATGAAAACGACTTTATGGGTCAGCGGACAGGCAGACTTCTAAACGGACCTGTATAAAAGGATATTCGTGGAATATACTTTATTACGGGTCAGCTTTGCGGGGTCTGCTCTTGCGCCGCTGCATCCCGCATCCCGCCGGTCCACAAATATCAATACCACACAATAATTATCAATACCAACACAATACAACAATCATCCACATTACAAATAATTATTCAAATCACGGAATACAAATACAAATAATGCAATACAAAGCTTGTCCCGAATACAAATACAAATGAATGGAAAAATGAGTTTGTTACTGTCCAGCCCTTTGCCAATGGTGCTCAATGAGATCCTCCTGATGCTGAAAGTGAGTGTTTGCATTTTCAATCTCCTTGTATGTTTGAAGAAAAGCTCGAATGTGGTTAGGGTCTCTAGCAGGTTTGACACGGCTACCCACATTGTCGTAGAAGAACTCCAAGTTCATGCCTCTCTCATCTTCGAGAATCATATTGTGAAGGATAACACAACATGTCATGATGTTTTTCAAGGTCTGCTTGTCCCAAAAATGAGCTGGACCACGAGCAATGGCAAACCTAAATTGCAAAACCCCTAATGCTCTTTCAATGTCTTTTCGGGCTGCCTCTTGCACACTTGCGATTCACATTGTTTTCTACTTTTGGGTTCTTTGATGCTCTTGACAAATATGCACCAAGGAAGGTATATACCATCTGCAAGATAGTACTTTTTTGTGTATTCATGTTCATTGACAATGTAGTCGCAAGTAGGAGCATCACCACTACTAAGAGCATCTCCACCCGTTGTGCCTTCAGGAGGCGTTTTTTCGGCCTCCTGAGGAGGCCCCGGCAATTTTTTTACATTGGGGACGAAGATTCTTCCCGCCGCCCCCCACCCCAGCACTTATGTCTCTTCTTCCCCCATGCGCCACCTCATCTCCCTCACTCCACCGCACCGTCACCACCACGCCGGCCTGCTCGGCCATGAAGTCACCGTCAGCCTCCACTGCGGCCGAGCCATGCTGTCCCATCTTGCCGCTTCCGGCCAGCTAAGCTGGCCTCTGGACCCCCACCCCGGCTCGTCCTCTTCAACCAATCTTGCCATCGCCTCCTGCTCCATCCACGACCGCATCCCCGAGTCCCAGCTCGCGTTGACTCGAACGGCGGCCGAGGCCTCTTCTGCGTTGAGCCAGGGCCGGCCCTGGGGAGGGGCAGGGGGGCGACCGCCCCGGGCCCCCGAAGTCTAGGGGCCCCCTCCCGGGCATGCATATTGCCCATGGTCTAGTCAGGTACGTATATGTATATATATTTTTTTGACGGGTACGTATGTGTATATATGTGCAGGTAAATCCATCCCACGAGAGAAACTGCCTCCTTCTTCTGTTTTGTTTGCCATCCAAGAGGGGCCCTCAGGAGATGTGGAGCCTGGCCCAGCGCATGGCCGACGGCCTGACCATCGGTCACATACAGCGCATAACCCACGTATCGTTTTCTCCAGCCAATCACGTCAATCTCCAGTCCCCCAATCGCGGGAGGGCCATCGCTACCGATGCCGCCCCCGCCGCGGCCACGGTGGAGGATAAATCTGCAGGCTCGTCTTCACACCCTGGTAAGTAGGCAGGCTCATCTTCACACCCTGGTAGGTAGGGACCGCTTTGCTCTTTTTTGGATTGAATCCCGTCAGTTCGTATTGATTTTGAGATTTCTGCCCTTTCTTGCTCTACGTTGAAAAAATTGTAGTCCCCATGAGCAGGATTTTCGCTTTGATTAAAAAACTATGACTGTCTCCAAGGCATTCAGATGGTCCCTCCCATATAGAAGATTTCAATTTGGATTTTTGGATCAGGAATTCAGGATCAAAGTGGACACAAAATGATGCTTTTGTGTCTGCATATGGTACCACTAATACAATGAATCTTCTGTTCATTTCTCATATTGCTTATGAAATTTAACCCATTATCCGTATTAATTCTAGGGCTTCGAAGATGGTTTTTGTGCTTCATAAGATACCAAAGAAGTCTTATGAAAAGAACATGTATAAGGAGGCATTGGATGTTTTGATAATGGCCCATGTATGCTTCCTTTATGTGATTGTTTTTGTCCTACTGTAAGAAGCATGTGCATCTTATAAATAGATATATATTGACGAATACGATGTGAGGTCCGTAAATGTCCCAAGATAGATTCAGTTTGGCAAATTTACACATTGAAAAGAAATTATTGAATAAGATTGATATTCATATCATCATTGGAACCTTTACATCTACAAAGATAGAAAAAATAAGGTAATATATAAGGGCCCCGATTCTTGTTTCGCCCCGGGCCCCCGAAATCTCAGGACCGGCCCTGCGTTGAGGTACTTCGCCTCGAGCACTCAACGCCGCCTCCGCTCCCTCTGCATGCCCGAGGCCGACGCTTGGTTTCAAGGCTCCGCCGCCTCACGCTGCCTGCCTGCTCGCCACCCGTCTGCTGGCTGGTGCGACCTGCGCCCGCACCTCTCTGCTGGCCGCTTAGCCTCACTGCAGACCGACTCCACACGTCAAGGCCACCATGGCCGGGCCGGCTGCCGCCGTCCATCGCGCCACCTGCCGCCTCGAGCACGCCGGATGTCGACCACGCACGCCCGAATTGACTGGACTCCTCCAAAGGTTGCCCGCCAAGGCTGACGCGCCCAAGGCCGAGAGAGAGGCAGGGAGAGGAGAGAGGAAAAGAGAGGGAGAGAGGTTGTGGGAGGCCGACGGTGGGCCAACCGTAAGAAAAAGGCATCGTCGGCACGCCCAGCTGCTCCCCAGGGGGCTGGGTTTAGGGTGGGACTGCCGGCGTCAATTTTCTCTAAATCCGGCTAAAAGTTAGCCTTTGGGGGCGTGAGTGGGAGGAAATTTTCCTGCCGGCGCCCAAAAAGTGGCCGTGGGGGCGTCTTGGGGGGCCGGCTGGAGATGCTATAAGCCTAGCAAACAAATGAGAGCGCTGCAACACATTGATATCATTGAGAGTGCCCGGCATACCAAAAAAGCAATGCCAAATCCATAATTCCTCGGATGCTACGGCCTGTAGCGCAATTACTGCATCACGAGACTTGCCACAATACATTCCTTGCCATGCCTTCGGGCCAACCTCTCTTCTCATTAGATGCCATCAATTTCTTTGTGTCATCCTCGTTGGGTGCCCGAAGATATTCAGGACCAAAGACACGGATAATCACTTTGGCAAATCTAAGCACTGACTCAATTGTGGTATCTTCACCAATGCAAAGATACTCATCGGCATAGTCAGCCGGAGCGCCAATGTTGGTCATCCTTCAATCGGCAAAAGATAGTATATCAGGTTGCACATTAACACCATGTAGTCAAGCACATAGAAAATTGGGACGGGATGGAGTGTTCACCCAACATATAATTAGCTTGCTAGCGCAGGGATTCCTTGACAGTGACAACAAGTAGATCGAGTGCATTGACAATGCATCCCATTGGGCATCCATAGCATGACTAGGGCCGTTCACCACAATCCTAGGCTACGATGAGGTCACGGATTCCAAGAGGTTGTGGGACTCAAATTGGGTAGCACTCATCAAGACATAGGAATATAGGCAAAGAAAAGTAAGAGAGAAGTACATATTACAACCCCGAGAGTGTGTTATCCCCTCCACTCCTTCGAGATGACAGAGGGGATATCATCTTCAGCGCATGCAGAGAAATCCGCATATGTGATAGCGCGCTGGAGGCGGAGCTCTCAGCTTGTAGAGAAGGCATAGACCTTGCTCTACATAGGACCATGTTGCCTATCATTGTGGAGTTAGATAGCGCAGAGGTGGTGGCGATGCTCACAACACCAACGATAGATAGATCACAGTATCGTGCTCTCGTTGGAGAGATTAATAGCTTAGTACGCCATCATGCTAGAGAGCTTGTATTCGTGCAGTGTAGCCGATGGTAGAATACCGTGAGTCATGAGTTGGCCGCGTATGGCCGTAGTACCCCATGTACGGTAGTCTGGTTCGCAGGAGGACCTGACTTTCTTGTAAACTTGGTTAAGGCTGAGAGGCCTCCTTGAGTAATGAAATTTTTGCCCCTCACAAAAAAAGGATCCCCTCCACTACTTCAGATCCTTGACTCCACTCCCTGCTCCTGGACTGATGGCTCCTTCCGCCAAATGGGGAGTTGATAACACGTTTGGTAACTGACTCCACTCCAGAAGGGTGCGGGGAACATCGCTAGTGGGTGGTTCCGGCCGAAAGGGTGTAGGGAGCATCGCTAGTGGGTTCAATTGCCAGGGAGTCACTGCGGGGGAGAGAGAGAGACAGACAGACAGAGAGAGAGAGAGAGAGAGAGAGAGAGAAATTTGGATCGGGCGGGAGGTCACAGGGAGTCGCCCGCGGAGCTAGGAATTAGCCACTCCGCCGGATTAAACTAAATCCAGCTCCACTCCACTCCTCCTACTCCGAGGAGCTACAGCATTCGGTGCCACTCCGCCCACTCCAAGGGCAGAGCTACGGAGCGGTGTGAAACCGAACAGGTCCCAAATTGCCACCAAAGTCTAAGATACAACCCCAGAATTGACTATTTTACAACCTCGAACTTGCAAAACCGGACAAGAATCAACTCTGAATTGGTTTCAACCATGTTTTGACTAGTTTCCGCCATGATGCTCTTCAGCCATGGAAAAGGGATCCGTCCGAGATTTTATTTTCCTTCTTTGTTTCTTTTTTGCTGATACGTACAGTTTTCCGGAAATTGCAACCAAAGTCATTGCTGTAATTTTCTGGAGGCCATCTTGACAAAGCTAGGCTTCAGCATAGTCTTCATTCGGTTGATCATGAGATGTGTATCTTCAGTTCGACTCTCTGTTCGTGTCAACGGAGAGCTACTACCATATTTCACTCCCTCTCGCGTCTTGAGGAAAGGTGATCCGGCGTCGCCATTTCTATTTTTGTTATGTGCGGAGGGTTTCTCTTGTTTGCTGAAGTTTTATAATGCCGGGTTTATTGACAGAGGCATACGAGTCAGTTACAGGTCACCCTGGGTCACCCATTTACTCTTCGCAGATGATGGTTTAATCTTCATTAGTGCAAATACCCAGAGTGTTGTACGACTGAACGATATTTTGAGGATTTATAGGGAAGCTTCAGGACAGTGAGTTAACCGGGGAAGAGTTCTATTTTTCAGCTTACAATGAAGTCCATCCCGGCAATGAGCCAAATCATGTGCGCTATGCATTACGGCCATAAGCGGCCAGCTCATGGCTAACAATGTTCTAAGAATGACTACAATGTATAAAACAAATCTTTCTAGCCTAAAGATCGGCCAACCCGTGGATCTCCTCTATGAGTGCACGATGCAACGATCTGTCGTTCCGTGATCATGGACACCGCCTCCGCACTATCCATCTCAACCAAAATAGGTAGGGTGGTCCGATGCACCGCCAACGCCAACCCTTCTCTGCACGATGCTAACTCCGCCTCCAAATCATTATCATATCTCGCTGACATCTCTTTGTACGTATATAGCAGGAGAACGCAAACTTCATTTTTTCCCAAACACGCATGAGAGATGCCTATTATTTCAATAAGAAGAAAGAAATATGTACAAGTGTGAGGGCAAAAACTCACTCTGACCCAAACACATCACAAGACACAACCTTAAGGAACAAACTAAGAACTCATCAAACAAACTAAGAAATACAGTATGTACTATTAAGTCAAAAACACCTAACACTGGTAGAAAACAGGGCTTTGGTTGGGACCTGGCCAGCCCATCAGTCCCGGTTCAGTCACGAACCTGGACCCATGGGGGGCATACATCCCGGTTCATGCGCCCAGGGGGGCGGCGGGGCCTCGTGGGGCATTTGTCCTGGTTCGTCTGAACCCATTTGTCCCGGTTCCAGGCACGAACCGGGACCAATGGTCCTCGCTCTTGGCCCACAGCCATCGGTCCAGGTTTGTGGCTAGAACCAGGGTAGAAGGGGGGCCTTTAGTCCCGGTTCCAGCCACGAACCGGGACCAATGAGTTGCCTATATATACCCCCTCGCCGACGAGAAGAGCACTCCACACTGCTCTGTTTTTCTGGCCGGCGAGGGGAGAGCTTTGTGGTGCTCTAGCTCACCTCCTATGCACATGAGGTGTTCGATGAAATGCCCGAGCCACACTAGTTAAGCTTTCTCCTCTTGAAACTCGACCTCAAAGCTCCATTTTCCTCGAGATTTGTCTAGGTTTAGCAGTCCGTCACGTCCCGTCCCCGTCTTCACCGCCGTCGATCGCTCGCGCCGATCTCATCACTGGCACCACCGTGGTGAGCCTCTTGTTCTTATCTTCTTTCTGAAAGAAAAAATTCTTACTTTAGATAGATACTTGTCTAATTTTCTTACTTTTGGTATTGCTTGTTATTATATAGTGCAATGGTTTTGGTATCCGCCCCCGTCGGCCCTCGTCCTGTCTATGATTCGGATGTGGTATATATTATCTTTTATGACTATTTGGTTCATTAATTGTTTATGACAATTATGCCGACCAATGTGACATAGATTTTATTTATCTAGGAGGTATGTGAACCGGAAATTCCAACCGACCCTATTGTCGAGAGGTTAAATTTAGTTGAAGAAGAAAACAATTACTTGAAGGAAAAAATAAAAAAATTGAGCAGGAGAAGATGATATTGGAGTTGCATGTTGCGGATGTCATCGATGATCACAAGATCAAGATGGACGCAGTGCGTTTAAAGATTAGAAAATATGCCACTCATACCGAGGCTTGGTATCATTATGCCGTTGGATCAATTATTACCTTGGTTGCGATTATGATCGCATTTGTTGTTGCATTGAAATGTTTTACATAGTTTCAATGTATGGTTTAATTAGATGCTCTTGAGAGCTATATGTTGTTCATACTTTGTTTTTAATGTGATGATGAAATTCTATTAATTTGGTCACTTATCTATCCATGATGTTCTGTAATGGTTTTTGACACACTTAATTATATATAATGCACGCAGATGAACCGACAATGGATGTACGGTGACAGACACACCTTCGAGTACGTTAAGGGCGTGCATAATTCTCTCGAAGTGGATCAGGCAAACAAGAAGAATGATTTTATGTGTTGTCCATGCCCTATATGTGGGGATACGAAGTCTTACTCTGACCGGAAAATCCTTCACAGCCACCTGCTTTATAAGGGTTTCATGCCATACTATAATGTTTGGACCAGGCATGGAGAAATAGGGGTTATGATGGAAGACAAGAAAGAAGAAGAGGACGATGACAACTATGTGCCCCCGGAATACGGTGATGCTACAACGGGGGAAGCTATCAAGATCAAGAGGAACTGACGATATTGTGCCCGATGATGATCTTCGCCGGGTCATTGTTGATGCAAGGAGACAATGCGAAAGTCAAAAGGAGAAGCTGAAGTTCGATCGCATGTTAGAGGATCACAAAAAAGGGTTGTACCCCAATTACGAAGATGGCAACACAAAGCTCGGTACCGTACAGAAATTGCTGCAGTGGAAGGCAGCAGAATGTCAGGCTCGACAAAGGATCCGAGAAGCTACCAAAATATTGAATAAGAAGCTTCCAAAGGATAACGAATTGCCCGACAAAGACGACGCAGCAAAGAAGGTCGTATGACCTCTAGGATTGGAGGTGCAGAAGATACATGCATGCCCTAATGACTACATCCTCTACCGCGGTGCGTACGAGGATTTGAACGCATGCCCGGTATGCGGTGCATTGCGGTATAAGATCAGACGAGATGACCCTGGTGATGTTGAGGGCAAGCCCCCCAGGAAGAGGGTTCCTGCGAAGGTGATGTGGTATGCTCCTATAATACCACGGTTGAAAGGACTGTTCAGAAACAAAGAGCATGCCAAGTTGATGCGATGGCACAGTGACGACCGTAAGAAAGACGGGAAGTTGAGAGCACCCGCTGACAGGTCGTAGTGGAGAAAAATCGAGAGAAAGTACCGGGCTGAGTTTGCAGATGACCCAAGGAATGTATGGTTTGGTTTAAGCGCAGATGGCATTAATCCTTTCGGGGAGCAGAGCAGCAATCACAGCACCTAGCCCGTGACTCTATGTATGTATAACCTTCCTCCTTGGATGCGCATAAAGCGAAACTTCATTATGATGCCAGTTCTCATCCAAGGCCCTAAGCAACCCGGCAACAACATTGATGTGTACCTAAGGCCATTAGTTGAAGAACTTTTACAGCTGTGGAATGAAAACGGTGTACGTGTGTGGGATGAGCACAAACAGGAGTAATTTAACCTGCATGCGTTGTTGTTTGTAACCATCAATGATTGGCTCGCTTCTCAAGAACCTTTCGTGACGCATAAACAAGGGATACCACGCATGCATGCACTTTTAGTCGACACCGAAAAGTATATACCGGACAAATGCAGGAAGAATGTGTACTGGGCGTCGTTGATTTCTTCCGACCAACCATCAATGTCGAAAGAAAGGCAAGCATTTCAAAGGCGAGGCAGATCACGGAAGAAGCCCGCCATGCGCATCGGTGATCACGCATTTGCTATGATCAATAATTTACACGTAATCTTTGGAAAGGGTCCCGCGGACTATCTGCTCCAAATGACGCCGAGGGACGCGCACTCCATGTGGAAGAAGAAATCTATATTTTTGGACCTACCCTACTAGAAAGACCTAGAGGTCCGCTCTTCAATCGACGTGATGTAATGCGGATTTAAGAACCTTTTGCGTGAACTCGCTAGGGCTTCTTGGGCGTGTATGGGAAGACAAAAGATACACCGGAGGCACGGAGGACCTGCAACGCTTGCACGAAAAGACGGTATGCCTCCAAAGTAGTATGAAGGTCCCGCCAGCCACGCCTTACCAAAGAAGAGAAGGAAATCTTCTTTGAATGCCCGCTCGATATGAAGGTCCCGTCTGGCTTCTCGTCGAATATAAAGGGAATAATAAATATGGCAGAGAAAAAGTTTCAGAACCTAAAGTCTCATGACTGCCACATGATTATGACGCAACTGCTTCCGGTTGCATTGAGGGGGCATCTATCGGAAAACGTTCAATTAACCATTGTGAAGCTATGTGCATTACTCAATGCAATCTCTCAGAAGGTGATCGATCCAGAAGTCCTACCAAGGCTAAGGAGTGATGTGGCGCAATGTCTTATCAGTTTCGAGCTGGTGTTCCCACCATCCTTCTTCAATATCATGACACACATCCAAGTTCATCGAGTCGACGAGTTTGTCATTCTGGG
Source organism: Aegilops bicornis (assembly GCA_021605145.1). Taxonomy (NCBI): domain Eukaryota; kingdom Viridiplantae; phylum Streptophyta; class Magnoliopsida; order Poales; family Poaceae; genus Aegilops; species Aegilops bicornis. Next base: position 156,760,794 of record CM038671.1, on the reverse strand, counting down.
CCCCGTATTTCTACACAATATGTTCCCCTTCGAGAGGTTCATGGGAGTCCTAAAGAGATATGCCTGTAACCACGCTAGGCCAGAAGGAAGCATCTCCATGGGCCATCAAACAGAGGATGTCATTGGGTTTTGTGTTGACTTCATTCCTCGCCTTAAGAAGATTGGTGTCCCTCAATCGCCGTATGAGGGGAGAATGACTGGAAAAGGCACGCTTGGAGGAGACTCAATAATATGTAGGGATGGGCATTCTTGGTCTCAAGCACACTACACAGTTGTACAGAACTCTACCTTGGTGACCCCGTGTGTCGATGAACACAAGAACAGTCTGCGCTCCAAACACCAGGAGCAGTGTGACAACTGGATTACATGTGAATAAATCGGGACTTTCGGCAGTTGGTTGGAAACACGTCTCAGAGGTGACAACACTGTTTCTGATGAGCTATAGTCGTTGTCCAGGGGACCATCTTCGACTGTATTGACTTACAAAGGATACGAGATAAATGGGAATACATTTTACATGATTGCCCAAGATCAAAAGAGCACCAACCAAAACATTGGTGTCCGCTTTGATGCAGCAACCGATAGGGGAAAGGACACATATTATGGTTACATAGTGGACATATGGGAACTTGACTACGGACATGATTTTAAGGTCCCTTTGTTTATGTGCAAATGGTTCCATCTGTCAGGAGGCGGGGTACAGGTAGACCCACGGTACGGAATGACAACAGCGGATCTGAACAATCCTGGGTACATAGACGGACCGTTCGTCCTACACAATGATGTGGCGCAGGTTTTTTATGTGAAGGACATGTCTACCAAACCGAGAAAAAAGAAAAGATAAGGAAGCGAATACATCATACGATGAGCCAAAGCGCCACATAGTTCTTTCGGGAAAAAGAGACATCGTGGGATTGGAGGGAAAGACAGACATGTCTGAAGATTATGAAAAATTTCATGAAATTCCTCCCTTCAAACTCAAGGCTTACCCAAGCACCCTGTTAAGCGATGAAGAATATCCATGGTTACGGTGCAATAAGCAAAGGACACAAGCGAAGAAAAAGTGAAGACTTTCTCTCCACAACTATTATGATGATGCCTTTGATCTAGAATATCACTGCAGTTACATGTGAAGAAATGAAATGCATGTTGTAACAGATGAGTTTCCGTATGAAACCCTGATATCTCGAAACAGATTGTCCGTTTTGGACACGAAGTGCATCCAGTTTTTGTCGTAACCCTCTCAACTTTTTAGCACAGGCTATGTGGGTGAAATGATAATACCATGCCAACTTTGAACCTTTTCAGAGTTCATTTGAAATGCTTTTCAATTTCAGGGTCTTATAGCTCAAAAAATCAGTAAATGCATGAAAAATAACAAATGAAGTCAGAAAGGGATGAAAATTGATCATGTGGCTTTGAATGGTGCATTTTGATCACACAAGAAGTCTGGAGTTCAAATAGGTTTGAAAAATGAAATCCCTTTGTAACAAATGAGTTTTCGTCCAAAACCCTGATACTTCGAAAGAGATTGTCCGTTTTGTACACGAAGTGCATCCAGTTTTTGCCGTAACCCTCTCAACTTTTTTGCACATGTTATGTGGGTGAAATGATGATACCATGACAACTTTCAACCTTTTCAGAGTTCATTTGAAATACTTTTCAATTTCATGGTCTTATAGCTCAAAAAAATCAGTAAATGCATGCATAATAACAAATGAAGTCAGAAAGGGTTGAAAATTGATGATGTGGCTTTAAATGGTGCATTTTGAACACACAAAAAGTCTGAAGTTCAAATAAGTTCAAAAAAATGAAATCCCTTTGTAACAGATGAGTTTCCGTATGAAACCCTGATACTTTGAAAGAGATTGTCCGTTTTGTACACGAAGTGCATCTAGTTTTTGCCGTAACCCTCTCTACTTTTTTGCACATACTATGTGGGTGAAATGATGATACCTTGCCAAGTTTCAACCTTTTCAGATTTTATTTTGCAGTGCTTTTCAATTTCACGGTCATTTAGTTCTCTAAACAAATCAGTAAATGAATGAAAAATAACAAATCAAGTTAGAAAGGATTGAAAGTTGATGACATGGCTTTGAATGGTGCATAATGAACGCAAAAAAGTCCGGAGTTGTAATAAGTTATTAAAAATAAAAGAGAGGCGAATGCTCACCTGCACGTTGCTTAGCTTCAGGCCTTGAGGAAATAGTGTAGACTGCACGGAGCTACGTGTAGTTTAAGTCCAAAACCCTGATAGCTTCGTGAAGTCTACACCACTTCCTCAAAGCCTGAAGCTAAGCAATGTGCAGGTGAGCATTGCGTCTCTCCTTCATATCGTCTCTGCACTTAGGGCTTATAAACTGCTGTGAGTGCCTCTCGCTTGGCGAGGTGGGACTAAAAAATAGCTGCAAAAAGAATCAACCAAAAAACTCTATTACTGGTTCATGCCACGAAGTTGTACTAAAGGTACTCGTGGGGAGCCTTAGAACCGGTACTAAATGAAATGCCTTTGTAACAACCTTAGAACCGGTACTAAAGGAATCAACAAAAAAGCTTTCTCTAGTGTTATTGAAATTAAAATTATATAAAATTTATGCAACTAAAATTATCAAAGTATTTTCTGTTCAAAACATTAAAAAGCAAAAAGAATTTTAATAAAATAAATAAAAAAATCAAAAAATAAAATAAAACAAATAAGTAGAAACAAAACAAACTTTAATATATAAGTAGAAACAAAATAAAATAAAATAAAATAAACTTTAATAAAATAAATAAGTAGAAACAAAATAAAATAAAATAAACTTTAATAAAATAAATAAGTAAAAATAAAATAAAATAAACTTTAATAAAATAAATAAGTAAAAATAAAATAAAATAAACTTTAATAAAATAAAATAAATAAACTTTAATAAACTAAATAAAAATAGCAACAGTAAGTATTTTTTGTAAGTAGAAACAAAATAAAAAAAGAAACAAAGAAAACAAAAAACTGGAAAATAAAAATAAAAAGAATGCCACCTACTGGGTCACCACGGCCTGAATACGACTAGAAACCCAGCTAGTTTGACCAGGACTCAGGCCCGCAGAAGGCCCAGTAGGCCCACAGGCATAGCAGTGTCGTATTAGGCCCATAGGCCTGCAATAGTGAGGTGTTCGAGAGCGAAGAGGCAGCAGCGCTTATAAACAGGTGCTGGAGCTCCTCAACTAGCGAGGTGGGACTAAACTTCCCACCGCACCGCGCCAATACAAGGCTTTTGGTCCCGGCTGGTGGCACGAATCGACGAAGTATGCGGCATTGTTCGCTGTTGCCACGAACAGGACCAATGCTCGGGTATATAAAGTAGCACTTAGGAATTTTGCGTAGTTCATCAATCAGCCGCTTCGACGATGCCGTCTGGCCGCCTTCGTTGCCGCCAGAAGTCGCCGCCACTGCCGCCTCGTGTTCTACCCGGCCCGCCTCGCCATCGACGCCGCCACGCTTCGAAGCTCGCGCCGCTTCTCCCACCCCGCTGCTGCCGCTGCTGTTCTCCCCATGCCCGCTACCGCTTCGCCGTCGCTGCCGCCATCCTCGCCACGACCCTGCGTTCTCGCTCCCATCGACGCCACCCCTCGTGCACTGCTCGGTCCACGCCCTTTCCTCTCTGTACCTCCTCCCTTTTCTTACTTTTTTCATATATATGATGATTTTCTGTTCATATATATATATATATATGTATGTGTATATGATGATATCTATGTGTATATGATGATATGTCCTGATTTTTCAAAAACAAATGTTGATATATATGATGATTTTTTGTTCATAGATAATCGTATGATATTTTTTTGTTCATACATGATTATATATGTTTTTTAAAATTTTGAAATGTGATGTGTTTTTTTAAATGTTGAGTTAGTTCATTTAGTGCATTTTTAGGTTATTTGTACTATTAGTGCCTTTTGGGTTAGTAGATTTTAGGTTAGTGGAGAGGAAAAAGGAAAATAGGGAAAAATAAGAAAAGAGGAAGAAGAAAGAAGGAAGAAGAAGAAAAAGAAGAGGAGAGGAAAAAGGAAAATAAGAAGAGGAAGAAGGAGAAGAAGAAGGAGAAGAAGAGGAGGAAGAATAGGAGAACATAATAAGAAGAGGAAAAAGAAGAAAAAAAGAGGAGAACTAGGGTCGTGAACTAGGGTCGAGGGTCGCGGATCGTCGAGGGGTCAAGGGTCGAGGGTTTGAGGGTCGAGGGTTCGAGGGTTCTAGGGTCGAGGGTTCGAGGGTTCGAGGGTTCAGACCAAGGGCTCGAGGGGTCGAGGGTTCGAGGGTTCGAGGGTCGTCGAGGGGCCGAGGGTACGAGGGTCGAGGGTCGTCGAGGGGTTGAGAGGTTGCCTAGTGTCAAAGTATTGAAGAAATCCATGGCTTCATCATTAGCCGGAAGTAACCGTGGCATGATGGTACGAAGTTCTGCAAAGTTATTTTGAAACGGAGTCCGGATAGGATGATTCGCCTTTTAGTGCAATTTCAGCAAAGTCCTTCCAAATAGCGATATTCGTAAGGCCTGAGCTGAAATTCGTACCAAAAATCGAATTATCCTATCTAGGACTCCGTTCCAGAACAGCTTTGCATAACTTCGTACCATCATGCGCCTGTTACTTTCGCCAAATAATGGAGACATGGTTTTGTTGAATCCTTTGACACTAGACAAACATGACATGAGGGGGTCGAGGGTCGGGAACTAGGGTAGAGGGTCGTCCAGGGGTCGAGGGTCCAGATTTATCAAAAATGCCCCCATTATGGATGTGCGCAACTTGATCCAATTTTTTTTCTGATCTTATATATATATATATATATATATATATATTCTTGTGTATGTCACATTGTATGTCAAAGTATTGAAGAAATTCATGGCTTCACTACAAGAAATATGTTAACTAGTGACCTTCTGTGAGTGACCCTGGAAGAAATGGTCATAGATCTATCACCATTTCAGACCAATTGGTCAAAAGCTGTTCGGGGGGCTCCAAACCCTAAACCATTGCGACCATTTTGGTCAAAAAGGTCGCAATTTCCTTACATGAAATGGTCATAAAGCAAACAACGCTAGTCCGCTGCCTTATTTCTAGTTGTTAATGACCAATATAGATGGTCATAGCCTTGTAAACTGTGGTGGGTTGCTATGACTAGGCGCCACCTCATCAGTTTTGCCTATGTGTCATGTCCATGTGGCAGTTTTTGCCCTAGGTTGTGAATTAACCTATATTTCTGTCATTCCCAAAATTCCCAAAAAAATCTCATAAATTCTTTGGGTCATATCTTCGTCAAATATGTAAAAATCTTCCTTGCCTAGTTCAAAAATAATTCAAAAATATTCATTTTCCTATTCTATTCAGAACAACAGTTTGTGAAGGAAGTACCACTTTGGCATGTCCAAATAGTATCCATTTTCTACAGTGCTTACCTATGCCCAAATAACCATCCTCCGCCAAATGCCAGCTCAATCCATTATTTTGAGCCGAGCTTCAACATTCGTATTTATGTCTAGTGTGGTAGTTTGCAAAGCAAGTACCACCTAGGCTCCTCCTTTTGAGCTGAAAATTTGTGAAGACGGTCTTCTTAGTAACCCATCATCCTCACCAAAACTCACGCCCATTAGCCATGTATATTTCCCGTAACGCTAATCAAACACTTGGCTGCTAATTCATGTTTGAGCATCGATCGGTCTCCTCGTGAGAATCTTATGTTGTAATTTTCTTCCTAGCACCTACCTGGGGAGTGCCCAACCCACTAGACATGCCTAGGCCGCCTAGAACATATGGCAATGCCACGGTCATGCGGTGACCACGCGGCGGCATGCGAGTTTACGCACTCTAGAGTTGGGGCCCTCGACCACCGTCCAAACCTCGACGTATCGCCACCAAGCCATGTATTTATGATTAAATAAGTACTTATGTAACTAGAAATTATTTTTGGAAAAAATAAATAGCAAACTATGAGGCAGTTGCAGTTCAAATTTGACTCGTTTCCTACTGAATTGGCGGGAATTTGTCTTTTTCACCAGAGGTGGATCAAAACTTTTGACACCCAACCATTTTGTCAATTGTGCATTAAATATGGCCTAGTATTTTAGAAAATTGATTTGGTCCAATTTTGCAACAATTATTTGGGAGGTCCTTCACAAAAAAACCTCATTTTAGGCACTCGGAAAATGGAAAATGAATTTTCCGTGCACAGAAAATGAAAACTTCCATAGGCAACATTGTTTGCCATTCCAAGATGCACCCTTGTGCACAATATGAGATCATTTGAACAAACTATGCCATGAATGTGGCCCTAAGATTGGTCATTTGGCTTGAAAGCCATGAATCTTCACGCATGACAACTCATTTTTTAGAACACTTTTTTTAAAATAATTGCCGTATTATAAGTTTGTTATTTTTCTTGGGAATTTGGCCACAGATAATGACACAATGCGAAGGTTCCCCAATTTTTTGATTTTTATTGAATTTTTATGCCCGTTTCAAAATGCGGTCAAAACGGCGGGAATGACCGTTCCTAGCTAGTTGTTGAATCTTGGAATTTGTTTGGTGTTTCTCTAATAAAATAGATACTTTTGTACCTAAAAATTATTTTTAGAAAAAATAAAGAGCAAACTATGTGGCAGCTGCAGTTCAAATTTGACCCGCTTCCACCTGAATCGGCGGAAATTTGTCTTCTTCACGAGAGGTGGATCGAATGTTTTGACACCCAACCATTTGGTCAATTGTGCATTAAATATGGCCTAGTATTTTAGAAAAATGATTTGCTCCAATTTTGCAACAATTATTTGGGAGGTCCTTCACAAAAAAACCTCCTTTTGGGCACTCGAAAAATGGAAAATGGTTTTTTCGTCCAAAGAAAATGAAAACTTCCTTAGGCAAAATTGTTTGCCATTCCAAAATGAACCCTTGTGCACAATATGAGATCATTTAAACAAACTATGCCATGAATGTGGCCATAAGATTGATCATTTGGCTTGAAAGCCATTGATCTCCACACGTGATGTACTCGCTTCGAGAACACTTTTTAAAATAATTGCCAGATTACAAGTTTGTTATTTTTCCTGGGAACTTGGCCACATATAATGACATAATGCTAAGGTTTCCCAATTTTTGATTTTTTGAATTTTTATGCCCGCTTTAAATGCGGTCGAATCTGGAATGACCGTTCCTAGCTAGTTGTTGAATCTTGGAATTTTTTTGGTGTTTCTCTGATAAAATAGATACTTTTGTACCTAAAAATGATTTTTAGAAAAAATAAAAAGCAAACTATGTGGCAGCTGCAATTCAAATTTGACCCGCTTCCTGCTGAATCGGCGGAAATTTGTCTTTTTCACCAGATGTGGATCGAATCTTTTGACACCCAACCATTTGGTCAACTGTGCATTAAATATGGCCTAGTATTTTAGAAATATGATTTGGTCCAATTTTGCAACAATTATTTGGGAGGTCCTTCACAAAAAAACCTCCTTTTGGGCACTCGAAAAATGGAAATGGCTCTTTTGTGCAATGAAAGTGAAAACTCCCTTAGGCAACATTGTTTGGAATTCCAATATGCACCCTTGTGCATAATATGAGGTCATTTGAACAAACTATGCCATGAATGTGGCCATAAGATTGATCATTTGGCTTGAAAGCCATGAATCTTCACGCATGACAGCTCATTTCTAAGAACACTTTTTTAAATAAATTTTCGTATTACAAGTTTATTATTTTTCCTGGAAACTTGGTCACATATAATGACACAATGCGAAGGTTTTCCAATTTTTTAATTTTTTTGAATTTTTTATGCCCATTTCAAAATGCGGTCAAAACGGTGGGGTTGACCATTTGTATCTATGTGTGGAATCTTGCAAAACTATTGGCGCATCTCTGATGAAATATATACTTGTGTATCTTAAAATGATTTATGTAAAAAAATAACGAGCAAGATATGAAGTAGGTGTAGTTCAAATTTGACCCAAATTCCAAATGATTCTAAGGAACCCATTTAAATGGCCAAAAATAGGTAGAAAGATTGGAAATGCATCAAAGTTGGTGATCATTCATAAAATGTGGTATAATTTGAGTGAAAATTTTAGTGGTGCCATTTTGCAAAATAATACGGGCAGTTGCTTCACATTTTACTATGTTTTAGCACTTAGAAACTATTTTAAATGACAAAAATATCGAACCAATCAGGATCTCTCACGCGGATCGTCCCGCTCTATGAAATGTGAGCCGTCCATGGTGGATGGATTCAACGTCCACCCTCTCACCCACCCACACCCACCCACTCTCCCCCGCACACCACTCGTCCACGCACGACTTCCCCACCTCTCTCTCCCAGATCCATACGCCGCCGCCGCCATCGCCATCCTCTCCCCTTCCCGCAGATCCAAAACCACGGCGATGGTCGTGCGGATCGGAAAGCCATGGCAGCGGACCTCATGGATCCATCTCCCTCACCCCCTCAGCCCCCACACACCCACGCCCGCCACCCCCAACCCTCTCCCTCCCTCTGTGATCTCGATCGGCCCTGCTCTCCATCGCCCGCGTCGACTTCGCCGGAGATAGAGGCGTCGCCCCCAGCAACCACGGCTGTCTTGCTCGTCGACGAGCACGGCGCTCCATCAATCTGGCCGGACTCGGCGCACGCGTGACTTGTCTAGGGTCTCCGACCACCAGGACGGGACAGCGCCATCGGCTCCCTCGGCTCCGGCGACTGGCAGCGGGCGTCTCTCCCAGGTAATAGATGAGATCCATCTCCCTCCCGCCTTTATCCTTGGTTCGTTCTTGCTTGCTGCGTCAGATCTGTTCGTGATATGCACTAGATAGTGATGCTGAGGTCAAGAGTTGGTTAGTGCTCGATGGATCTCTTCTGTAGGTTAGGAGCTGGAGACTACTTCTTGATGGTGCCTCCAGTGCAGCAACGGTTGACACCCTCCTCGTCTTTGCGTAGTTGCAGTCCCCTGAAGCCAACGCATAAATACATGCAAAGTATTTTTGTTTCTTGCGCACGTGAGTTAGTTTCAATTGAACTGTAGAGCAGGGCTTACAGACGTAGTCGGGGGGTGTCAAGTGCCTACCAGTGTAGCTGAACTTTGTGTAGTTGGAACAGGTTGCATTTTGCATCCGCCCCTTCACTGCCACTGCCGTTGATTCGCTCAGATGCCGAGGTCAGATCTGTTCATGTGGAATTTTGTGTACGTATACGCCAGTCTATTCACCGTCTCCCGCCGTGCACTCAGGGGCAAATTATGTGATCCATGCTCGCCCGTCGGTGATTCAATTTTTTCCGTCGACCTCGTTGTCAGTCGTTGGGGTACTTGGCCATCATACAGCAGTACCAATCGAGTATGGAAGTGGTACTGGTAGCGACACTGTGCCCGCAATCAATGCACGCTTTCCATCTTGTTTGGTCGTCGGTCGTTCGATCGGCGACTTGGTTTACTTCTTCTGTACTACTCCTGTTATACTAGATAGGAAGCTATTCACTTATTTATTTTTACAGGAAGCTAAATTGTTCATGCGAATAGATAGGCATTGGCATCATACATGGCTTGACTTCGTTCCTTATCGAATGAACCAGACAGGATTCAGTTTCAGAAACTCGACTCAACATATTAGCAGGAACAGTACAGCGTTTCCAAAGTATCCCCCCAGTTTTTGGGTCAACAGTGGAGTAGGAGTAGGAGTAGCTCACACTAGCGGTGTTCACGTAGCATTTCTTACCTTTTTATCAAATTTGCATCACATATTTGTTATATATATCAGAATGATTAAGAATCTTAATATTTGACTGTTTTCAGTCATCTTGCAGTTTCTGGGATGAGCGGGAGCACGAAGTGCTTTGGCTGTTCGGCAACTCCGAGTGACCACGGTACAGGGCAGGTGCCATGGCGGCAGGTACTTGTGTGGTGAGAAGCAACCTCCGGCTGATCATCAGGAAAGGCAGCAAGCATGATTATTAGTATTTCAGTGACGCTGATGCTCATTGTTGTTGTTGCCCTTTTTTAGCTGAAACCCACAAATACAGTTAGAATTTGCCTTGAGATATCTATATGTGAGTGTCAATACAACTTCTTCAAGGGAATTATCCGGGCCTAACTTATGTGGATGTAGATGCATATTACTACTACTCAATAACCTTCATCTAGTCACCGTTACTGTATGAAAGAATTCGGAACAAGGATTTTGTTTAAGTAGCTATTGAATATGCTTGCTTGGTTATGGCAGACATACATGTCTTAGAAATTCGTTATTCTTGTTTGAAGATAAGCTAGGCTACTGCAGTTCCAGCAAAAAACAGGGGAGCCGCTCTTTTTGTTCTTCACTAATAAATTCTTGTTTGAATGCATATCCTGGGGGTGGTGAAGTGTCACAGCCCCAGATCAGCCTTGCTTGACTTTGTCTGCTCATCATGTCATCTACTACTACTATTAAACAATCGAGTTGTGGCAGAAACATTACATCTCAGCCATACATCCGCCATCTCTCAATGGACCGGATTGTCTCAATGTTGTAACACATCATTTACCAAAATCAATTACCAATAACATTTACCAAAATCAATTACCAATTATTGCCATGATCTATGCTATCATAATTACGCAAAACTTACCAACCTGAGTCTATTTTAATCATAATCAATTAGCAATAATCAATCATAATCAATAAGCAATAATTACCATGATCTAATAATTACGCAATAATTACCGCGATCTCGCTCCGACTGGAGACCTCCACCTTGGGCCGTCCGGTCCTCGCTCAAACCTCTCGATTCGAATTTCTGAGGCAGCCCTCCTCATGCCGCCGTCGACCTCCTTCCTCCAACCCCTATCCGTGGTTGTACACGTACATATCTCTTCTCTACTACTATTAAACAAGCAAACATTTTCTTTCTTAAAGATACCCGTTAAGTGTACATCGATTAATTATCACCGTTTGATCATCTAAATTAATGAAAGCTAACAGATCAGACTAATCTGATGAGATATCAAAGGGTGCAATTAGCAATTACTGAAGGCGGACTGCTCCACCGGCGGACGAAATTTTTCTACGCCTGCTTCGGCAACTTCCGCTCAAGCATCCCACCAAATCGTCGATAATTACTACTCCTATACCATATATAATTGCCATCTAATTATGATTATCCTTTTTTGTTGCCGGAGCATCTAATTATTAGTATCAACTTAAAGAGGAAGCCACTCAACCTAATTGATCTCTTCCTACCCCGTTCGATGCTATCGGGCGTCAAACATGCCCCTTCATCCCTCCCCTCGTGCCTCCCCTATCTACGCTATTGTCCCTTCTGTTATACCTCGGCCGAAAACATATCTTCTCTAATCCTCGCACTATCCGCCATTGCCTCGCAACGCAACACACACCACCTCCGCCGCCGTTCGGGACACCGGAGTTGCCGCGACCTCCGATTTGACACGCTACCGCATCGTGGTGGAGGCGGTCCGCGGCCGTCCGACCACCGGCGATCCTGTTTTCTGTGACTAGAACGCCTACGCTCCAGACCGGGTCGGATCGAGCGGATCGGGCGGACCGGCAAGTGGCGACGACGATCGGCGGCAGGAGACCATGACGAGCGCGCACGACGGCAGGAGGCCATGGCGACTGTCGCGGCGGTGCATGGTGGCAGGAGGCCATGGATGGCGCCTGTAGGAGACGTCTACGACGTGGACACCGACAACGGCGAGGACGACGAAAGAGCCATCGTGCCGGCCAGCCACGGCAACTCTGGTGCGCTCCTGCACTTGCTGACGTTGTCCATGGGCTCTGGGTCCCTCTCCACCGGGTCAACAGCGGCGCCGCGCCGCGCCCATTCCTATGAAAGCTGCCGGCCGCGCAGTACATCGGATGTAAACAGGAGGATGCACACAACTTCGATGCATTGATCAGAGTAACCTCTTATTTTCGTGGATGTCTCTCGCGCGCACGCACATGCATCGACCGTATGGATGGAGCGAGGTTTGGTTTTTCTTCGCTTTTCTATAGGGACATGCAACATGAGACCGACGACCTTTTCACGCAGGCATGGAATCATTTTCTCGTGGACGGCCAAGCGCTGGCGAGGACATGTTCAATTTCATCGCCGAGAAATAAGGACGGCGGGTGCTCGAGCGATTCTCTGCAGAGCAGAAGAACCGTCGTTGGGATCTGCCATACCTTGCTCGGAATACATAGAGAGTGTCGCTCCACTCCAAACAATGCCGAACATTTTCACGATTCTTTCTTCTACTTCCTTACAAGCATTCCTATTTTTACAACTTGGGTTTGTAAGGACGTGTGTTGCTTAATACTCAATAATCCTAGGCCTTCTGCAATAAATAAATAAATTGAATGAAGTCTTTTTTTTGTTCACCTTCTCAACTACAACGAGACTGAAGATGCCTACGCTTTATAACAATTGATTAAACATATAAAAAACTGAGATAATTAGGTTCCAAAGGTTTCATGCATACGATGATTCATTTAAATGATAGGTCGATTTGTAATATCTTTATTAGTATTAGAATATCTTTTATATGGGAATTCTTATTTTTGTCGGTGACCAAGGTGGGCAAAAGCGGACCTATATTATTTTCATTACCATTTATTTAAAAAACAGAAGGTGAAACAATCAAGCATCCTCGTTGACCGGAGTGGAGATCTGAGTCCACCAACCCCGCCTACCTCCGCCAAACCATCACTTCCGCACACACCAATGTCGCCACCCACCAAACGCGGATCCAACCTGCGAGAAGAAGCAGATAGCCGCCAATGGGCGCCCCGACGGCACCACTGGGCTAAACCTTCCTCGGATCGCGCCTCACAGACAACATAGGTGCTGCCACGACCCTCCCACATGGAGCCGCGCAACCACCACCGCCGCCCATCATTGTCTAGGGGTGGCACTGTTGCTGAGAGGGACCCTCCCTAAGAGCAGCACGCGACACACACCATCGGACCGCCACGCTCCACCCATCACCTGAGACCTGTGCCAAAATAACAGCCTGCGAAAAAGGATGCCCTGCCTCCACCTTCCACCGGGCATGTGGCTTTGTCGGCGCCCCCGACAAATGTGAAGCGAGGGGAGGTGTGGTCTTCTTGATGTGTAGGGTTTTTTCCATGTCACCCGAATAGAGTAACGCGAATATAATATTAGCCGAGACGTGCGTTGCACGTGCACGCTTACTAGTCATGTTTAAATTACTAAGAAACTTGAAATGGGGATGTTGAAACCCTAGCACTAAATGAATTCAACTAGGGCTTACTAAAATCTTTTCATTGAAACCAAAATGCCCTTCATAAATGTTCACCATCTTTGGTCCTGGCTAAACCCTCTGCCAAAAATGGTTTCATATTTTTGGAGGCTATTCTGGATTTTTGAATTAATTCATAAGTATTTGAATTTGGACATTTAAATCTTATAGTATTTTTTAAATGTCCAAATAATCCTGAAAAAACTTGGGGGCTATTGGAAATAATTCAAATAGTGCCCACAATTTTTGTCAGGACCCCGATTCCAAGTCACATTGATCTAGCCGGTAACACCTCATATCACTTTGCGGCCTCACGCACGGTATTCTACACGGTGTCGCCTTACCATGGCCCGGACCGCTTATGCGCTTTTTTGGCTCACGATATGATAGTGTCGTTAGCATCCATATGACAAAGAACCCGGGCCGACATGGCTAGTCGTGAACCCAAAGCGGCGCTTAACCCATGGGGACAGCATACATGAAACACATCGAGCATGTCGGTCATCAACGTATGAATTCGGCTATAGCACTAGGCTAACGGGACTCCGGTATCCCGAAATGTAGCGAGCTAAGCGGGACTCCGAATATCACCAAGTGACATTTCCCAAGGGATGTATATAGGAACGAAGTGAAACACATGCCGGCCAACAAGTGTTCCAAAGAAGAGGTGCCGGGCTAGCAAGACTCGGTGAACTCCGTCAGCGGACTACTATCGCCGTAAGCACGAGACTACATTTCCCCATATGAGAGGCTGCCAAGGATAAACAACTAGTTTGTCGGATCCCACACATACCAAGCATTTCAAACATACACACAATATGCTCAATATGTGTAACTACAACATGGCATCACAACATAACTCTACGACTCAAATATTTATTCATTAGGCTCCGAGGAGCGAGATATTACAAACATGGGTCTCATGACCCAACACTCAGAGCATACAAGTCAAAGCACAAAGCGGAAGCTTAACATGTCCGAAAGTACGTACATCTATAAAATGAAAAAGGTCATAAGCCCGACTATCTACCAGATCTGCCGAGGGCACAAGATCGTAGCCGAGGTAACAAGCTAAACGTCAAGTCCAAGCGGAACTACTAGTGAGACCGACGCCTCTCCGCAAAACATAAAATAGGCAAACGTGAGTACAATTGTACTCAAGAAGACTTACATCGTAACTAACTACATATGCATCATTATCAAAAGGGGTGGTGGAGTTTGACCGTAGCAAGCCAGCTTTGACTCGGTGGCTATCCCGAACTACGCACCGCAAGTAACTCTTTTGAGGTGGCACACGAGTCCACATATTCACCATATCAATACACCACTATGGACCCGCCTCGCCTCCCTACGAGAACGCCATCCATAGCACTCACGCTTATCTTGCGCATTTTAGAGTATCCACTTTCACTTGTCTATGAACCGATATATAGACAACCCGTAAGTCCTTCTCCGTGGACACGGCTATTCGAATAGATCATATTAACCTGCAGGGGTGTTCTTATTCTCACACTCTCTCACCACTTTCCTCCGTTTAAACGACTTGTACTCGGCAACCTTCATTTTGAAGCCCAACGTGGGTGTCGGGCACGGCATAGCTTAACACTCAAGTCCCTAGTCCAGGTTTATCGCCTATTCGGGTTCCATCCGCAGGGAGTCCGGCCGAGGTTTCCCATACAGCCCCGAACGATGTGTGCAGGGTTCCCGAGACACCAAACGGGCGAATCGGTACACCGGGCCACGTGCCTACCGCACCACAACCCACCCCTAAGGTCAGCGTTGCATGCGGCCCCCAAAGATGCTACAAACACCGTAAACTACTTGCAACTCCCTTGACCGAGGACAAGGGTGGTTAAGAAGCCGAGAGAGTCAATTAAGGATCCCAATGTGTGGTAGTAACTGCTTCATGGATCACAAACACGTAACTCAGTTCCCGAGGACGGCTGCAATGAGACAACCCACCATGTACTCCTACATGGGCTCTCACCGCTACCTTTACCAAATCGTGTTCACACACTTAGCTCACACACACAAGAGGACATGTTCACACAACCATTCCAATTCATTCTCGATGAATCGCACCGACTCAACTCTAAGCAAAGAGTGTGTCATGATAACAAGCATGAATGAGTAGGCACAACACGGCTCAAACAACTCCTACTCATGCTAGTGGGTTTCATCTAATTACGTGGAATGACAGTCATGCAGAGGATAAAGGGGTTCAGCTACCGCAGCAAGTAACACATGAGTCGTTGTTGTCCTAATGCAGAAAATAGAGCAGGAGCGAGAGAGTGGGATTATATCGAATGAACAAGGGGTTTGCTTGCCGTGCACTTCCAAGATAATATAGTTCTTCATCGGTGTCATCGAATTCATCGCTTGACGTCCGCTCATCGAGAGGGACAATTACCGCAAACAAGAGAGAACACAACCAATGCAATGCACATTCACATGAATGACATGTCATGTTAAAGAACTGAATTGACCTAATGCAAGTTCTAGCCAAGTTAATTGAAGTGGAACTCAAACAAGAACAAATTCCAACTCCAAATGTTATTTCATAATTTGCCCTAATCATGATTCATCCTATTCAGTGAGGTTAATTTGTTCAAACATGCATGATCATGGCATAAACATATTCTTCATATTTTTCTGATCATTTTTCATATATAAATTATTTAATTTGGAGTTACGGTTGAATTTCTATGAATTTTAGAAGTTTGGGGTATTTTCAAATTTCCTGAATTATAATAAATCCAGAAGGTATTATCACACACCGACGCCGATGTAACGTCAGCGGTCAACGGGACGTCCAGGTCAAACCTCGATAAAGGTCCAAATGTCAGCATAATTAGTTTAACTAAAAATAATTAATTAAAACTAAACCTGATTAGTTAACAGGGCTGGGCCCCACCTGTCATTGACCCAGGAGAGTCAACCAGGGCCCACCCGTGGTCAAAGTCAACGTCGGCTGCCCGGCGTCTAGCCGCCGGCGAGCCCGACGCGGCGGCGGAAGTGGATTTGGCCGTTTCGGCAACCAAACGAGCCGCGGAGGGTGGCTATGGGTAGCTGGGGTCGAGCCGCAGCTTCTGGTGGAGTCAGTTGGGGTCGGGGCGGCCGGAATCGGCGCCGGCGACGACCTAGGCGGCCGCCGGAGTTCGGCCGAAGGCGAACTCGAGGCTAGGGGGTTCGGTGAGGTGCGGGGAGTGCATGGTTAGGTGCTGCGCAGCGGTGAGTGCGTTAGACACCGAGAGGTGGCCGGAGGGTGGCCGAGCACGCCTGCGACGAGCTCCACGGCGCGGGTGCGGTTGATCTCCGTTCGGTCGCTACACAGCTCGAGAGCGAGAGAGGAAGGGAAGGGGAGATAGATGGGCTCACGGGCAACTCGGAGAAACTCTCGTTGGGGTCGGGGACGGGCCGGAGCGACGGCGGCGTTGAAGGGGATCTCTGGCGACGACGGGATCGGGCGAGGTCGGTGTGGTGGACCTGGGGCACTAGAGCATGCGGGGCTCGGCTAGCTCGGGGTAGAGGAGGGTGGCGGAGCTACTAGACACGGTGGGGAGGAGCACGGACGGCGGGGAGCGCGTCTACGACGACGGCGTGGCTGCGGTGGCGTCGGCCATGGCGGGGGAGCGCGAAGGGGAGGAGCTGGGGAGGAGAGGAGGTGTCCGAGGGGTTCGGGGGAGAGAGGGGGATCGAACCGCGTCGGCAGCTCGAAGAGGGGAGCGGCGAGGCGGCGACCAGGTGCGTGGGCGTGCATGCGATGCTCACGAAAGCACTCGTCACTGCTGCCGAGCCAAGCGGCCATTGGCTGCTGGGCTGGGCCGGCAGGTGGGCCGGGTAGGTGGCGCCAGGTAAGATTTTCATTTTTGTTTTCTTTTTCTAATTTTCTGTAACTTTGTGGACTTTAAAAAAAAATACTTAGATAGCTTCAAAAATCACCAAACTGGACCAGGTCCATAATTGGAATATTTCCAACATGAAACATTTTAGTTCGGGAATATTTGGGCATCTGCAATATTTTATATAAATTTAAATGCCCAAACTCAAATACTTATGATTTAATTCAAAGACCTTAGGATGACCTAGAAAATAGTGCACCACTTTTGGCAGAGGCTCTGAACCAAAGCAAAGGTGATGAGCATTTTTGAAGGGCATTTCAGGTTCATTGAAAATATTTTTAGGTTGAACCTATTTGAATTCCATTTGGTGCTAGGGTTTTGGACATCCCCATTTCAAGTTTCATGAAAATTAAACATGATGCATGGATGCAATGCCACTAGTTACAAGCAAGCTCTAGGGCTGTGATAACTCACCCTCACTAACAAGAATCTCGGCCCCGAGATTCAAGACGTGAGGTAAGAAGATGTAGGGGGTACAAGCTAACACGATCTTCACGATCCAGGTTGCACTTCATAGGAACGTTGACACGATCACCATTTTGTCTCGACGTCTTGTCTTGAGAACTACATCCAACATGACAACGAGAAGAAAAGGGGAAATTTAGAAGAATCGATCTTCTTGAGGTTCAAACAATTTAGGATCATCTTAATGATCCAAGATCAACTCATGGAATGAGACATAAAACATTTTTGGAGTGGAGAGGTAAGACATGCATCAGTAAGGACGGAGGAAACAATTTTACGAGTGTTTCAAAATAGCGAGGGAAGTTGCCATGATTCCAAAACGGGGCACCTTAGGGGAGGTGACGCAAAGAGTTATTCCCTTAAGTGGCAAAAAGAATTACTTTTGATATAGAGATCATTGAGACTCTTCATACCAGCCTAAGGCAATCGCAATCGATCACTTGAAGGAGCTCGGAAGAATGGCATGTTCCGACTAGAATGGATGATGTGGACTACCTTGTTGAAGACAACGCGATGGATGATTTGCTTATCATCGGAAATGGATGGGACCCATGGTAAGTCCACTTTTGAGGATGATCCTAGACATCAATTACTGAGAGGGCAGCCCATGGAAATTGGCGCAATGGCGGTCTGAAATGGGAACAACATGCAACTGTTGGGAATGTTCCAACCATCATATCTGCCTGAGATTTAGATCTGGTTGGTGTTAGGATATTCCAGAATCATCGAGTCTAGAAAGAAAAATGAAAGTTTGCAACACAAATCGACGGGAAGATGTTGCGAGATTCTCGGGAATGAGCTACGATAGCAAGCTCCAAAACATGAGCTGGTTCTGCTACTAACAGGTGAACACGTTGTCCTAGACAAGCATTACCACCTAGTAGTCTTATAATAAAACACTACCGAGTTCAGGTTGGAAACCATCATCGAGGATGATGAAGTCTTGTGCATTACCATGGATTAGCACTTAACTCCTTTTCCTAGAACAAATCAATCAGTGGCTTGGTGTGCTATGGAATTCATATGGAATGAAGATGATCAGTCTATCAGACCATGGAATACTTCGCACATGCATGACGGACTTGGGATGATTCCAAAGGAAACCAAACAAACCTTTCTCAAATTCATGGCGGCAACTTACACCTAAAGCACATGAATTCGAGGAAGTCACTTCTTCCATCCAAGCATAAGCTTCATGAACGGAACACGAAGGCATTGCTTACAAAGTTTTCAACACTAGGTTGATGTTCAACATGACTCATGGGGGAGACAACATGCTGCTGATGGGCTCAACAACAACTCATCGGAATTTCCATATCACTGGACTTCCGCCATCATGTGAACACGGTGATAGTATTGGTCAGACCAAAAGATGTAATGGTGTATGCTCAAGGGATCAACCACGAGTAAGACAACATTACGAATATCGTTGGTTCTAACTTGATTTGACGATAGCCCACACTCAAATCAAAGGATTGATAAGACAATAGGTCCAAAGAATCGATCACAGAGACCAATCGATGAAGATATCATCTTTCTTCGACACACACTACACAAGAATATCCCTTTGGAACGAACTAAGTTAGGCAAGCTTTTATCTTCCAATTCTCCAAGTTGTTATCTAGCTTAACCAACTAGCTTAGGGATATTCAACACAGATTCTTGGAGAAAGGGTGGTTCACAGGAAACCAACTTGATCATGAGCTCAACATAACAGTCAGGAAACAACCCGGTAACACTTCCAAGAAGATATTTGGAAAGTCAGGAACCACCGGTATGTTACTAAGCTCGAGAATAATCTTGCTTTTGAGGGCAAGACGATATGATCAAATGAGTGAGGACTTGACAAGATCCTAACTCATAGATCAAGAGTGCACCGTAACTAAGGACTAGGTAGCACAATCAACCTTAGGATGATGATTTAATAACCAACACGCTAAGAATGAGAATATTGTCCATTTACTACCAAGCAAGGGGTTGCTAGGCGACGAGTTCACACATCACAATTCACTTGTCGGCATTCCGGTTGCATCAACACGGGACCGAGGAATGAATAATGATAGCGAGAAGTATCACTACGCCAAGAATTCATAAAAGAAGGTGCAATTCTCATGACGTTCACGACATAAAGTGGGTAATACTTGAGGGTAGAAATGTAACAAAGGCTGAATTGGCATTTTGATCTGCGGAATACAACTGCTTTGACCCAATCCTAGAAATGGATGAGGTACTGGAGTTTGTTTCTCCTAGTCATTCCGGATTAGAATGGCTTGATGGCCACAAGGGTAGTGGCATCGTTGAACACGAATGCATAACTACTCGACTATCAATCGATAGACGAGGGCCGAAAACAATTAAAGAGGAACAACTCGAGGAGCATATAACTTTCGAGTTGTGGATGCATAGGTTAGTATGTCGTAACCAAGTTCAACAGGTTTCTTCCGGATAACCCATGCAGAAGTAGAACCGCAGATTCACAATTATGAATGGTGAACTCCTTAAGAGTACTGATTGTGATCCTTTAGTTCAGCGAGGAACTTCTGCCATAAGCGGTTCATAGCATTTGGAAGAAGGAAATACCACGGACCTCGAGGACTATCGCAAAGTTACTAGTATCCTAAAGGAACTAGCAAATACTAACAACATGAGGTAGGGTGAATCTCGGGTTCAAGAACCCAGGAATAGAATGCCTACTACTAAATGGCATCACGGGATGCTTTCAAGAATAATGGCCAGAATCATCACACTGGGGATACAAAAGCATTGCTAAATTGCTAGGTGACTTCCTAAACACCTAGGGTCATAATAATAACTCCGACATATATGTCGAGGCAATAGAGTACCTCGACTGACTGGTTAGTGTGCTTAATCTGGCCCAAAAGGACATCAGGAACGGGAGGAAGGGATTGCAAATGCATCAGATAGTTTAGAAACCTGGGATGACGCGGACAGCATAACGGCTGTAAATGCTCAAAAAAGATTTGGAACATCATGCAAAATGGCGGCATAACCATTCTACAACATCATAACAATATTCTGAGATCAACAGTTAACATACAGAAGTAGTAGAAACTGAACTAGGCTTAAAACCAACAATCTTAAAAGTCTATGGATTAGGAACACGTCATCCTAATAGATAGATGAGAAGCCTAGTTCTTAAACCCCGTAGAAGAGAAGAGGATGACTCAGATCAGAAGGCCATGAGGTATAAGGAGTAAAAAGAGCCTTACGTTCCCTTCCACAATCAATTCCCTTACATAACTAAAGCATTTCTAGACACAACTTCGACCAGTTTGGCTTGGTAATCCTACAGCAACAGCTCTGATACCAACGCTGTCAGAACCCCGATTCCAAGTCACATCGATCTAGCCGGTAACACCTCATATCACTTTGCGGCCTCGCGCACGGTATTCCCACGGGTGTCGCCTTACCATGGCCCGGGACCGTTTGCGCCTTTTGGCTCACTATGATAGCGTCGCTAGCATCCACAAGACAGAGAACCCGGGCCGACATGGCTAGTCGTGAACCCAAAGCGGCGCTAACCCATGGGGACAGGCATACATGAATCACATCGAGCATGTCGGTCATCAACGTATGAATTCGAGCTGTAGCACTGGGCTAACAGGACTCCGGTATCCCGAAATGTAGCAGGCTAGGCAGGACTCGAATATCACCACGTGACATTTTCCGAAGGGATGTATATAGGAACGAAGTGAAACACATGCCGCCAGTCAAGTGTTCAAGCGGTAGTCTTTGGGCTAGCAGTACTCCGATGAACCGGGCTGTAGCAGACTACTATCGCTCAGAAGCACGAGACTACATTTCCCCATATGAGAGGCTGCCAAGGATAAACAACTAGTTTGTCGGATCACACACATACCAAGCATTTCAAACATACACACAATATGCTCAATATGTGTAAGTACAACATGGCATCACAACATAACTCTACGACTCAAATATTTATTCATTAGGCTCCGAGGAGCGAGATATTACAAACATGGGTCTCATGACCCAACACTCAGAGCATACAAGTCAAAGCACAAGCGGAAGCTTAACATGTCTGAGTATAGACATCTATAAAATGAAAAAGGCTGCGAAGCCTGACTATCTACCAGATCCTACCGAGGGCACAAGATCGTAGCTGAGTTAACAAGCTAAACGTCGAAGTCCAAGCGGAACTACTAGTGAGACTGACGTCTCTCTGCAAAACATAAAATAGGCAAACGTGAGTACAATTGTACTCAGCAAGACTTACATCAGAACTAACTACATATGCATCATTATCAAAAGGGGGTGGTGGAGTTTGACTGCAGCAAGCCGACTTTGACTCGGTGGCTATCCTGAACTACATTTGCAAGTAACTCTTTTGAGGTGGCGCTACGAGTCCACATATTCACCATATCAATACACCACTATGGACCCGCCTCCGCCTCCCTACGAGAACGCCATCCATAGCACTCACGCTTATCTTGCGCATTTTAGAGTATCCACTTTCACTTGTCTATGAACTGATATAGGCAACCCATAAGTCCTTCTCCGTGGACACGGCTATTCGAATAGATCATGTTAACCCTGCAGGGGTGTACTTCTTCACACACGCTCACCACTTACCGCCGTTTACACGACTTGTACTCTGCAACCTTCTAGCGGAAGCACAACTTGGGTGTCGGCCACTTCCTACCTAATCACTCAATTAACTAGTCCAGGTTTATCGCCTATTCGGGTTCCATCCGCAGGGAGTCCGGCCGATGTTTCCCATACAGCCCCGAACGATGTGTGCAGGGTTCCCGAGACACCAATCTCGGGTACACCGGGCCACGTGCCTTCCACAACACAACCCACCCCTAAGGTCAGCGTTATGGCGCCCCCAAAGATGCTACAAACACCGAAACTACTTGCAACTCTTGACCGAGGACAAGGGTGGTTAAGAAGCCGAGAGAGTCAATTAAGGATCCCAATGTGTGGTAGTAACTGTTTCATGGATCACAAACACAGAACTCAGTTCCTGAGGACGGCTGCAATGAGACAACCCACCATGTACTCCTACATGGGCTCTCACCGCTACCTTTACCAAATCGTGTTCACACACTTAGCTCACACACACAGTAGGACATGTTCACACAACCATTGCAATTCATTCCTGATGAATCATACCTGACTCAACTCTAAACAGTAGTAGGTCATGACAACAAGCATGAATGAGTAGGCACAACATGGCTCAAACAACTCCTACTCATGCTAGTGGGTTTCATCTAATTACTGTGGAATGACAGGTCATGCAGAGGATAAAGGGGTTCAGCTACCGCAGCAAGTAACACATGAGTCGTTGTTGTCCTAATGCAAAAAAATAGAGCAGGAACGAGAGAGTGGGATTATATCGGAATGAACAAGGGGTTTGCTTGTCCGGCACTTCCAAGATAATATAGTTCTTCATTGGTGTCATCGAATTCATCGTCAGACGCCGCTCATCGAGAGGGGACAATTACCGGCAAACAAGAGAGAACACAAGCAATGCAATGCACATTCACATGAATGACATGTCATGTTAAAGAACTGAATTGACCTAATGCAATATCTAGCCAAGTTAATTGAAGTGGAACTCAAACAAGAACAAATTCCAACTCCAAATGTTATTTCATAATTTGCCCTAATCATGATTCATCCTATTCAAAGGAGGTTAATTTGTTCAAACATGCATGATCATGGCATAAACAGATTCTTCATATTTTTCTGATCATTTTCATATATAAATTATTTAATTTGGAGTTAGGGTTGAATTTCTATGAATTTTAGAAGTTTGGGGTATTTTCTGAAATTTCCTGAATTATAATAAATCCGAGAAAGGTATTATCGCGCCACCGACGTCGAGGACGTCAGCCGGTCAACGGACGCCCAGTCAAACCTCGACAAAGGTCCAGCGTGTCAAGATAATTAGTTTAACTAAAATAATTAATTAAAACTAAACCTGATTAGTTAATGTGGCTGGCCCCACCGTCATCGACCCAGAGAGTCAACCAGGCCCACCCGTGGTCAAAGTCAACGCCGGCTGCCCGGCGTCAGTCAGCGAGCCAGCGCTGGCGGCGAAGTGGATTTGGCCGTTTCGGCAATCAAACGAGCCGCGGAGGGTGGCTATGGGTAGCTGGGGTCGAGCCGCAACTCTTGGTGGAGTCAGTTGGGGTCGGGGCGGCCGGAATCGGCGCCGGCGACGACCTAGGCGGCCACCGGAGTTCGGCCGAAGGCGAACTCGAGGCTAGGGGGTTCGATGAGGTGCGGGGAGTGCATGGTTAGGTGCTGCGCAGTGCGGTGAGTGCGTTAGACACCGAGAGGTGGCCGGAGGGTGGCCGGGAGCACGCCGGGCGACGAGCTCCAAGGGCGGCGTGCGGTTGATCTCCGCTCTGTCGCTACACAGCTCGAGAGCGAGAGAGGAAGAGAAGGGGAGATAGATGAGCTCACGGGAAACTCGGATAACCACTCGTTGGGGTCGGGGACGGGCCGGAGCGACGGCGGCGTTGAAGGGGATCTCCGGCGACGACGGGATCGGGGGAGGTCGGTGTGGTGGACCCGGGGCACTAGAGCATGCGGGGCTCGGCTAGCTCGGGGTAGAGGAGGGTGGCGGAGCTACTAGACACGGTTGGGAGGAGCACGGACGGCGGGGAGCGTGTCTACGACGACGGCGTGGCTGCGGTGGCGTCGGCCATGGCGGGGGAGCGCGAAGGGGAGGAGCTGGGGAGGAGAGGAGGTGTCCGAGGGGTTCGGGAGAGAGGGGGATCGAACCGCCGGCAGCTCGAAGAGGGGAGCGGCGAGGCGGCGACCAGTGCGTGGCGTGCATCATGCGGTGCTCGCCGCCGAACACTGCCTGCCTGTTGAGCCAAGCAGCTACAGCCCATTGGGCCGGGTAGGTGGCGCCAGGTTAGATTTTCATTTTTGTTTTCTTTTTCTAATTTTCTATAACTTTGTGGACTTTAAAAAAAAAATACTTAGATAGCTTCAAAAATCACCAAACTGGACTAGGTCCATAATTGGAATATTTCCAACATGAAACATTTTAGTTTGGGAATATTTGGGCATCTGCAATATTTTATATAATTTTAAATGCCCAAACTGAAATACTTATGATTTAATTCAAAGACCTTGGGATGACCTAGAAAATAGTGCACCACTTTTGGCAGAGGCTCTGAACCAAAGCAAAGGTGATGAGCATTTTTGAAGGGCATTTCAGGTTCATTGAAAATATTTTTAGGTTGAACCTATTTGAATTCCATTTGGTGCTAGGGTTTTGGACATCCCCATTTCAAGTTTCATGAAAATTAAACATGATGCATGGATGCAATGCCACTAGTTACAAGCAAGCTCTAGGGCTGTGACAGGATTTTATAAAATGAGTTAGTATTTTTACTAATTCAAAATATATCAAAAAAAATAGAAAACAGAACAAAAGTAGAAATTAGAGAGAGAGAGAGTACTGGCCACTTACCGGCCTTACCATGGCCAAGCCCATTAGGCAGCCAGCCCACCAGGCTTGCCATCTTCAACCTCTGCCAGTAGGCAGAGGCGATGACGCACGCGCTCGCTGGGAGGCCTCCACCTCCTGCTTCCACCGAGGCGTTCCCGAGCCTCGCCCCTCACGCCACCGCGATGCCACGAACCCCCTGGTGGCCCCTCTCTCCTCTCCCTCTTGCTGCTCTCCTCCTCCTCTCGCTTCTCCCACGCAGCCACCGAGCGCAGCCGCTGCCGATGAGCACCACCGCGCCACCGCCACCCTCGCCTGCCACTGCACCCAAGATCCGCCTGCCGCCTAGCCCTCTCGGCCGAGCCACGCGGCACCGGAAGCCCCCGAACGGCCTCACCAAGCTCGTCTTCAACCTCCCGACGCCGGAGATCCGCCTCGCCTCCCCGCTCAGCTCCGGCCTCCCCCGAGCACGCTGACACCTCCGCCGAATCCGCTGTGAGCTCCGCCGCACTACCCCGCAAACCGTGTCGTCTTTTGCGCTCTGTAGCTAGCCCCGCCGTCGAAGCCGAACTCCGGCCGCCGCCCTGAGCTTCGCTCCGACGAGCTCCGGCGCTTCGCAGTTCCCACCGCCTTCCACGGATGTGGACGACGACGGGCTACGCCTGGTGGTCTCCGCACGTCCAGCCGCCGCTCGTAGCGCAAGTCCGGCGAGTCGCCGCCGCGTTGTTGGTCGCCGCCGGCCAAAACCCCGGCGTCTTGACGTGGCGTCATTAGCAGCTAATGGCGCCCTAATTGAACCCACACCCACATATGGGCCCCACTTCCTAATTAACCCTGATTTAGTTTTGTTTAGATCAAACTAAACCCGTAGGCCCCACAGGTCAGTTTGACCCGGCCACGTCACCTGTTGACCTAGCCCCACATGTCAGTGACCCTAGCCATCACTGTGAGACTGACCAGCGGGTCCTGCTAGTTAGATTTGACCTGGACAGCACCCGTTGACTTTCTGACATCACCGTGAGGTCATGCTGACGCATTAAAGCCTTTCTGGAGTTAAAAATAAATCAGAAAGGTTTAGAAATTCCAGAAAATGCGTTAAACTTCAAAAAATCCATAGAAATTCAACCGTAACTCCAATTAAGATAAATTATATATGAAAAATTATCAGAAGAATTCAAGGAATCCATCTGTACCATTTTCATGCATGTTTGAAGAATGTTTGTCCTCTGTTTTGGACAAAACAAATAAAGGGCATTTAAATAATCATATATGGAGTTGGAATTTGAATTATGTATTCAAACCAACTTCATTTAAATCATAGCTAGTTGCATTAGACTAAATCACAGCATATTGCCATGTCATGATCATGCATCATATTGTGCATTGCATTGATTGTGTTTATTTCTCTGTTGCTGGTATTTGTCCCCTCTCAATAGACGACGTACCGACGATGAGTTCGATGACACCGATGAAGAGCTATAATATCTTCAGGAGTGCCAGGCAAGCAAAACCCCCTTGTTCATTCCGATACAATCCCACTCTCTCGCTCCTGCTCTCTTTTACTGCATTAGGACAACAATGATTCAACTGTTACATGCTGCGGTAGATGAACCCCTTTATCCTCTCGTGATGACCTGTCATTCCACAAGAATAGATGAAACCCACTAGCATGAGTAGGAGTTGTTTGAGCCTGGTGTGCCTACTCATTCATGCTTGTTTGTCATGCACACTCGCTTAGAGTTGAGTCGGGTCTGGTACATCGAGGATGAACCAGAGGTGTGTGAACATGTCCTACTGTGTGTGAGCTAGGTGTGTGAACACGATTTGGTAAAGGTAGAGGTGAGAGGCCATGTAGGAGTACATGGTGGGTTGTCTCATTGAAACCGTCCTCAGGAACTGAGTTCTGTGTTTGTGATCCACGACCAGTTACTACCACGCATTGGAATGCTTAAGTGCCCCTCTCGACTTCTTAACCATCCTTGTTCTCTGTCCAGGAGTTGCAACTAGTTTCGTGTTTGTAGGATATGTGTTGGAGGCCGTATGAAGCGCTGACCCTAGGGGTGAGCTATGATGCGGTAGATACACCGTGGCCCGTGTACCGATTCGCCTGCTTGGTGTCTCGGGAACCTGCACACATCGTTTGGGGCCGTTAGTGGAAACCTCGGCCGGACTCCCTGCGGATGGAACCCGAATAGGCGATAAACCCGACTAGAGACTTGAGTGTTTTGGTAGGTCGTGGCCGACACCCTCATTGGCTTCAGCTTGAAGGTTGCCGAGTACATGTCGTGGTAAACGCGATAAGTGGTGAGAGCGTGTGTGAAGAAGTACACCCTGCAGGTTAACATCATCTATTCGAATAGCCGTGTCCGCAGTAAAGGACTTCTGGGTTGCCTATAACAGTTCATAGACAAGTGAAAGTGGATACTCTAAAATGCGCAAGATAAGCGTGAGTGTTATGGATGGCGTTCTCGTAGGAAGACGAGATCGGATCCATAGTGGTGTATTGATATGGTGAATATGTGGACTCGTGTGCGCCACCTCAAAATAGTTACTTGCAGTCATAGTTCAAGATAGCCACTGAGTCAAAGCTGGCTTGTTGCAGTCAAACTCCACCACCCCCTTTGTTGATACTGATGCATATGTAGTTTGTCCTGATGTAAGTCTTCTTTGAGTACATTTGTACTCACGTTTTCTTATTTTATGTTTTGTAGAGAGACGCTGGTCTCGCTAGTAGTTCCGCTGTGGACTTGACGTTTAGCTTGTTACCTCAGCTACGATCTTGTGCCCTCGGCAGATCTCGTAGATAGTCGCTTCTAAGCCTTTTTCATTTGTAGATGTCTGTACTCAGACATGTTAAGCTTCCGCAAGTGCTTGTTGTTTGTATGCTCTGAATGTTGGGTCATGAGACCCATGTTTGTAATATCTTGGCTCCTCGAAGCCTAATGAATAAATATTTGAGTCGTAGAGTTATGTTGTGATGCCATGTTGTATTTACACATATTGAGCATATTGTGTGTATGTTTGAAATGCTTGGTATGTGTGGGATCCGACAATCTAGTTGTTTATCCTTGGCAGCCTCTCATATGGGGAAATGTAGTCTAGTGCTTCCCAAGCGATAGTAGTCACCATGACCAGTTCACCGGAGTCCTGCTAGCCCAGCACTACTGCTCTGGACACTTGATTGGCCGGCACGTGTTTCACTTCGTTCCTATGTCTGTCCCTTCGGGGAAATGTCACGCGGTGACATCCGAAGTCCTGTTAGCCCAGTGCTACAGCCCGGATCCACACGTTGATGACCGACATGCTAGATGTGATTCATGTATGGTTGTCCCCATGGGTTAGTGCCGCTTTGGGTTCACGACTAGTCATGTCGGCCTGGGTTCTCTGTCATATGGATGCTAGCGACACTATCATATACGTGAGCCAAAAGGTGCAAACGGTCCCGGGCCATGGTAAGGCGACACCCGTGGGAATACCGTGCTTGAGGCCGCAAAGTGATATGAGGTGTTACCGGTTAGATCGATGTGAACTGGAATCGGGGTCCTGACATGAAGCTGGGAGCCTTTCCTCCCCATAAAAATACTTTGCTCTTCATTATGAGCAATGCCCTTATATAATTAGCTGCTAGGAGTGTTTATATACTTGATCACCACACCTCTACTATTCTGGTTACTTTTGCTTTCTTCTCTGTAGTTGTCCAGGGCATAACAGTTTTATGTGTGGCTTGTTATTTTGTTACCTGATGAAGCTATGTACCTAGGGTAGGGTCATGGACCTGTCCAAGATACCCTCCCCAAGGACATCCTTAGAAGAAATCATCTTTCAATCGACTCAAAAGTGTTCCACTCGACAGGCTCGAAGACACTCGACCATGAAGACTATCACTAGGCCATGAAGACTATCACTCGACCATGAAGCTTACCACTCGACCACCAGGAGATCTAAAGTCACTCCGCACGCTAAAGGTCGGTCATTAAGTAGCTTTTATGGTCATCATAGCACATTATTTGTGGCTTTACCAGTAACGCCCGACCTTAATGTACCTTAAACCCTGCATAACTGAGGGCCGGAGGGGTCTGGCAAACTCTATATAAGCCATCCCCTCCTCAGTGTAAAGGGTTCGCATCCCCGTAATCCATACATACATAATCCAGTCGACCACCTCCGAGCTCCGAGACGTAGGGCTATTACTTCCTCCGAGAAGGGCATGAACTCGTAAACCTCGTGTGTCTACAACTACTCCATAGCTAGGATCTTGCCTCTCCATTCCTACCCCCCTACATTACTGTCAGACTTAGAACCACGACAGTTGGCGCCCACCATGGGGCAGGTGTCTTAGCGACTTGTTGGAGAAGTTGCGATTTTTCCGATCCCGTTCATCATGGTTTCAGGCGGAGTTTTGGTGGAGGGCCGCGAGATCCGTCTCGGCGCGCTCACGTTCGTCGCCGATGACTCCGCTTGGCTTCAGGAGGCTCCGCTCGGCGTCGACGCACTCCCTGTCCGCGGGGCAATGCACTTTCACGCGTGCGTCCCCGGCGTCCTCTTGCGGAAACCGTCGACCCAATATCAGTCGGCCCCTGTGTCATCCTCCCTTCCAGATTCTCGCCGGCGAAAGCGCTCCAGTCGGTCGAGACTTCAGCGGTGGGTGAGACACGCGGTGGCTCGCCAGTCGGCCACCCCCCAAGTCACGGCGATCGAGCCCGACGAATCTCTCTACGGCCTGTTCGACCTGTCGACTGGCTCCGCAGAGACTGCATCTGAGTGCGACAGCAGTGATCGAACGGCAGAGGTTCTGATGGTCGATGGACTACGCAGTCCTCCCGGCTTTCCCCGCACCGACGGAGGCGATGGCGGAGGCGATCCGTCGCATGCCCATGAAGAGTATCTCCCCGAGCCCCTCACTTCGCTGCAGAGTTAAGAACTTCGCCGCCGGAACATGGATGCGCTGCACACTCCTATCGTTGGAGAAACCCCCGAGGCCCGTGCCTTAGAGGACGCGCGCTTGGCCAACTTGGCTGAGCGCACTCGACTGGAGAACCTCCAACGAGTACTCGACGAGCGTGCGCAACAATGGGTTCCAGAATCCAGTCGACGTCAGCTCTTTCCGCCACCGACTCAGGTATATCGAACTCCGATTCAGAATTTAGCATATGCAGCCCATATAGCAGATTCGATTCAGCCTTCTCAGTCAGAGGCTGGCAGAGGCTTGTTACAGATCAGAGCATTACTCCGGGTGGCAGGAGATCAGAATTCAGTCATATCACAACAAGGAATAGGATCCACAGATCCGTCAGCAGACATAGATCAACAGCCCACAGCCCAAGATCGCCCCCGAGGCATGAGGGATGTGG
Source organism: Aegilops bicornis (assembly GCA_021605145.1). Taxonomy (NCBI): domain Eukaryota; kingdom Viridiplantae; phylum Streptophyta; class Magnoliopsida; order Poales; family Poaceae; genus Aegilops; species Aegilops bicornis. The sequence continues at coordinate 156,730,379 of CM038671.1, read as the reverse complement.
GGACCGGCGTGATCAGAACAGGAACCGCGAGCAGTATGATCACCGACTCGATCGAGATGATCGATGTCGAGTGCCCACCCCTCCCCCAAGGAGTGGATCGTACGTGCCTCGACAGCAGGATGATAGACGCCCTCACAGTGTTGGGTGAAGGATTCCAGTCGACCCCAGGGAACCAGGCTTTGATGCGAGATCCATTCTCGTTCAGGGTTTGGTCGACAGGAACAGAGCTCATCGAGAAGGTCATGACAGGGACGTACCCACCAGCAGCTGAGTACACGTCTCGGGACCAGAGTGCTTCAGCAGAGCCATCAGGGCCGCGGTGATTCCTCCCAACTTCAAAGTTGGCGATCGAGTCGATGAAGTTTATCGGTGAGTCCAAGCCTGATACTTGGCTTGAGGACTACCGAGTGGCCGTTCAGATTGACGGTGGCAACGATGAAGTGGCCATGAAACACCTGCCTCTTATGTTGGAGGGCTCGGCCAGAGCATGGCTGAATCAACTAGCACCCAACAGCATTTACACTTGGGAAGATCTTGCCCGAGTGTTTGTCAGAACATTTGAAGGAACTTGCAAGCGACCTGCAGGGTTGACAGAGCTGCAATCTTGTGTGCCAAAGCCGAATGAAACTTTGAGGGCTTACATCCAGAGATGGATCACATTGCATCACACAGTAGAGAACATATCTGATCACCAAGCAGTCTGTGCCTTCAAGGAAGGCGTTAAGTACAGAGAGTTGAACCTGAAATTCGGTCGAACCGGAGACATGTCTCTGAGTCGAATGATGGAAATCACTACCAAGTATGCCAATGGTGAAGAAGAGGATCGGCTCCGGAGTGGCAAGCACAAGTCAGCCGCCCACGAAACCGGAGGAGGGAACTCCAGTCGGAAGCAGAAGCGGAAAGCCGAGCTAGCTGCTCCTGGAGAGGCCTTAGCCGCGACTCAAGGAAAGTTTAAGGGGAAGCCCAAAGGGCCTTGGAACCCTAAGAAGGTGAAAGACCAAGATGGAAATGATGTGTTGGATCTGCCATGCCACATTCACACAAAGAAAGATGAAGAGGGTAAACTCATTTACCCGAAACATACCACTCGACAGTGTCGGCTCTTGATCCAGCAGTTCCAGGGCAAACAGCCCAAAGATAAGGAAAAGGAGTCGGACAAAGTTGAGGACAAATAGGATAGTGATGATGGATACCCCCAGGTCAATTCCACCCTTATGATTTTTGCTGATGTTGAAAGCAAAAGTTGATTGAAAGTGATCAACCGAAAAGTGAATATGGTTGCTCCGGCGACACCCAGTTATTTGAAATGGTCTCAGACTGCCATCACATTCAACCAGTCAGATCACCCGACGCACATAGCCACCCCTGGGAGGCAAGCTTTGGTGGTCGACCCTGTTGTCGAGGGCACTCGACTGACCAAAGTTTTGATGGATGGAGGCAGTGGCCTGAATATACCGTATGCGAAGATGTTGAAAGGGATGGGCATTCCGATGTCCGGACTCAAGATCAAAGAACATGAGTTTCCATGGAGTCATTCCTGGAAAGAAGGCTGAGTCACTCGGCCAAATTGCTCTTGATGTGGTTTTCGGTGATTCCAAGAATTACCGCAAAGAAAAGTTGACGTTTGAAGTTGTGGATTTTGTTAGAAATATGCCCTAGAGGCAATAATAAAAGGATTATTATTACATTTCCTTGTTCGTGATAATTGTCTTTTATTCATGCTATAATTGTATTATCCGGAAATCGTAATACACGTGTGAATACATAGACTACAATATGTCCCTAGTGAGCCTCTAGTTGACTAGCTCGTAGATCAATAGATGGTCATGGTTTCCTGACTATGGACATTGGATGTCATTGATAACGGGATCACATCATTAGGAGAATGATGTGATGGAGAAGACCCAATCCGAAGCATAGCACAAGATCATGTAGTTCGTTTTGCTAGAGCTTTTCCAATGTCAAGTATCTCTTCCTTAGACCATGAGATCGTGTAACTCCCGGATACCGTAGGAGTGCTTTGGGTGTACCAAATGTCACAACGTAACTGGATGACTATAAAGGTGCACTACAGGTATCTCCGAAAGTGTCTGTTGGGTTGACACGGATCAAGACTGGGATTTGTCACTCCGTATTACGGAGAGGTATCATTGGGCCCACTCGGTAGTGCATCATCATAATGAGCTCAAAGTGACCAAGTGTCTGGTCATGGGATCATGCATTACGGTACGAGTAAAGTGCCTTGCCGGTAACGAGATTGAACGAGGTATTGGGATACCGACGATCGAATCTCGGGCAAGTAACATACCGATTGACAAAGGGAATTGTATACGGGGTTGCTTGAATCCTCGACATCATGGTTCATCCGATGAGATCATCGAGGAGTATGTGGGAGCCAACATGGGTATCCAGATCCCGCTGTTGGTTATTGACCGGAGAGTCGTCTCGGTCATGTCTGCATGTCTCCCAAACCCGTAGGGTCTACACACTTAAGGTTCGCTGACGCTAGGGTTGTATGAATATGAGTATGCAGCAAACCGAAAGTTGTTCGGAGTCCCAGATGAGATCCCAGACGTCACGAGGAGTTCCGGAATGGTCCGGAGGTAAAGAATTATATATGGGAAGTCGAGTTTCGGCCATCGGGAAAGTTTCGTGGTCCACCGGTATTGTACCGGGACCACTGGAAGGGTCCCGGGGGTCAATCGGGTGGGGCCACCTATCCCGGAGGGCCCCATGGGCTGAAGTGGGAGGGGAACCAGCCCCTGGTGGGCTGGTGCGCCCCCCCCCCTTGGGCCCCCCTCTGCGCTTAGGGTTGGGAACCCTAGGGGAGGGGGCGCCTCCACTTGCCTTGGGCACTCCACCCCTTGGCGGCGCCCCCTAGGAGATCCCATCTCCTAGGGCCGGCGCCCCCCCTGGGGACCCTATATATAGAGAGGGGAGGGAGGGCAGCCGCACCCTTGCACTTGGCGCCTCCCTCCCCCTGCTACACCTCCTCCTCCTCCTCCCGTAGTTGCTTGGCGAAGCCTGCGGAACCTGCTGCATCCACCACCACGCCGTCGTGCTGCTGGATCTTCATCAACCTCTCCTTCCCCCTTGATGGATCAAGACGGAGGAGACGTCACGCTGACCGTACGTGTGTTGAACGCGGAGGTGCCGTCCGTTCGGCGCTAGGATCTCTGGTGATTTGGATCACGACGAGAACGACTCCCTCAACCCCGTTCTCTTGAACGCTTCCGCACGCGATCTACAAAGGGTATGTAGATGCATCTCTCTCACTCGTTGCTAGATGAACTCTTAGATGGATCTTGGTGAACGTAGGAAATTTTTTATTTTATGCTACGTTCCCCAATAGTGGTATCAGAGCCAGGTTTATGCGTAATTCTCTATTGCACGAGTAGAACACAATTTGTTGTGGGCGTAGATGTTGTCAACTTTCTTGCCGCTACTAGTCTTATCTTGCTTCAGCGGTATTGTGGGATGAAGCGGCCGGACCGACCTTACACGACGCTTACGTGAGACAGGTTCCACCGATCGACATGCACTAGTTGCATAAGGTGGCTAGCGGGTGTCTGTCTCTCCCACTTTAGTTGGAGCGGATTCGATGAAAAGGGTCCTTATGAAGGGTAAATAGAAGTTGACAAATCACGTTGTGGCTTTCACGTAGGTAAGAAAACGTTCTTGCTAGAACCCCATTGCAGCCACGTAAAAACTTGCAACAACAATTAGAGGACGTCTAACTTGTTTTTGCAGCAAGTGTTTTGTGATGTGATATGGCCAAAGTTGTGATGAATGATGAATGATATATATGTGATGTATGAGATCATGTTCTTGTAATAGGAATCACGACTTGCATGTCGATGAGTATGACAACCGGCAGGAGCCATAGGAGTTGTCTTTATTTTTTGTATGACCTGCGTGTCATTGAGAAACGCCATGTAAATTACTTTACTTTATTGCTAAACGTGTTAGCTATAGTAGTAGAAGTAATAGTTGGCGAGCAACTTCATGGAGACACGATGATGGAGATCATGGTGTCATGCCGGTGACAAGATGATCACGGAGCAATCAAGATGAAGATCAAAGGAGCTATATGATATTGGCCATATCATGTCACTACTATATAATTGCATGTGATGTTTATTATGTTTATGCATCTTGTTTACTTAGAACGACGGTAGTAAATAAGATGATCCCTTATAATAATTTCAAGAAAGTGTTCTCCCTAACTGTGCGCCGTTGCTAAAGTTCGTCGCTTTGAAGCACCACGTGATGATCGAGTGTGATAGATTCTTACGTTCACATACAACGGGTGTAAGACGGTTTTACACATGCAAAACACTTAGGTTGACTTGACGAGCCTAGCATGTACATACATGGCCTCGGAACACAAGAGACCGAAAGGTCGAACATGAGTCGTATGGAAGATACGATCAGCATGGAGATGTTCACCTACGATGACTAGTCCGTCTCACGTGATGATCGGACACGGCCTAGTCGACTCGGATCATGTAACACTTAGATGACTAGAGGGATGTCAAATCTGAGTGGGAGTTCATTATATAATTTGATTAGATGAACTTAATTATCATGAACATTAGTCTAAAATCTTTGCAAAATCTCGTGTAGATCAAATGGCCAACGCTCATGTCACCATGAACTTCAACGCGTTCCTAGATAAAACCAAGCTGAAAGATGATGGCAGCAACTATTCGGACTGGGTCCGGAACCTGAGGATCATCCTCATAGCAGCCAAGAAACAATATGTCCTAGAAGCACCGCTAGGTGAAGCACCCATCCTAGAGAACCAAGACATTATGAACGCTTGGCAGTCTCGTGCTGATGATTACTCCCTCGTTCAGTGCGGCATGCTTTACAGCTTAGAACCGGGCTCCAAAAGCGTTTTGAGCAACACGGAGCATATGAGATGTTCGAGGAGCTGAAAATGGTTTTCAAGCTCATGCCCGGTCGAGATATGAAGTCTCCGACAAGTTCTATAGTTGTAAGATGGAGGAAAATAGTTACGCCGGTGAGCACATACTCAAAATGTCAAGGTTGCACAACCGCTTTGTCCAGCTGGATATTAACCTCTCGGACGAGGCGGTCATTGACAGAATCCTTCAGTCGCTCCCACCGAGCTACAAGAGCTTTGTGATGAACTAAAATATGCAGGGGATGGTGAAAAATATTCCTGCAGTATTTTCCATGCTGAAGTCAGCAGAGGTTGAAATCAAGAAAGAACATCAAGTGTTGATGGTAAATAAAACCACTAAGTTCAAAAAGGGCAAGGGTAAGAAGGACGGCAAGGATGTTGCCGCCCGATAAGCCGCCATTCTAAGAAGTCAAAGAATGAACCCAAGCCTGAGATCGAGTGCTTTTATTGCAAAGGGAAGGGTCATCGAAGCGGAACTGCCCCAAATACTTAGCGAACAAGAAGGCCGGCAACACTAAAGGTATATTTGATATACATGTAATTGATGTGTACCTTACCAGTACTCGTAGTAACTCCTGGGTATTTGATACCGGTGTCGTTGCTCACATTTGTAACTCACGGCAGGAGCTGTGGAATAAACGGAGACTGGTGAAGGACGAGGTGACGATGCGCGTCGGGAATGGTTCCAAGGTCGATGTGATCGCCGTCGGCACGCTACCTCTACATTTACCTACGGGATTAGTTTTAAACCTCAATAATTGTTATTTAGTGCCAAGTTTGAGCATGAACATTGTATCGTGATCTCGTTTAATGCGAGATGGCTACTCATTTAAATCCGAGAATAACGGTTGTTCTATTTATATGAGAGATATGTTTTATGGTCATGCTCCGATGGTCAATGGTTTATTCTAAATGAATCTTGAACGTAATATTACACATATTCATAGTGTGAATACCAAAAGATGTAAAGTTGATAACGATAGTCCCACATACTTGTGGCACTGCCGCCTTGGTCACGTTGGTGTCAAGCGCATGAAGAAACTCCATTCTGATGGACTTTTAGAGTCTCTCGATTATGAATCATTTGACACATGCGAACCATGCCTTATGGGCAAAATGACCAAGACTCCGTTCTCCGGAACAATGGAGCGAGCAACCAACTTATTGGAAATCATACATACCGATGTATGCGGTCCAATGAGCGTTGAGGCTCATGGAGGATATCGTTATGTTCTCACTCTCACCGATGACTTGAGTAGATATGTGTATGTCTACTTGATGAAACACAAGTCTGAGACCTTTGAAAAGTTCAAGGAATTTCAGAATGAGGTAGAGAATCAACGTGACGAAAAATAAAGTTCTTACGATCAGATCGTGGGGAGAATATTTAAGTCACGAATTTGGTACACACTTAAGGAAATGTGGAATCGTTTCACAACTCACGCTGCTGGAACACCTCGGTAATAACGGTGTGTCCGAACGTCGTAATCGCACTCTATTGGACATGGTGCGATCTATGATGTCTCTTAAAGATTTACCGCTATCATTTTGGGGATACGCTCTAGAGACAGCTACATTCACTTTAAATAGGGAACCGTCTAAATCCGTTGAGACGACACCGTATGAATTATGGTTTGGGAAGAAACCTAAGCTATCGTTTCTAAAAGTTTGGGGATGCTATGCTTATGTCAAGAAACTTCAACCTGAAAAGCTCGAACCCAAGTCGGAAAAATGCGTCTTCATAGATTACCCCAAGGAAACCATTGGGTATACCTTCTACCTTAGATCCGAAGGCAAGATCTTTGTTGCCAAGAACAGATCCTTTCTGGAAAAAGAGTTTCTCTCGAAAGGAGTAAGTGGGAGGAAAGTGGAACTCGATGAAGTACTACCCCTTGAACCGGAAAGTAGTGCAGCTCAGGAAAATGTTCCTGTGGTGCCTACACCGACTGGAGAGGAAATTAATGATGATGATCAAGGTACTTCGGATCAAGTTACTACTGAACTTCAGAGGTCCACGAGGACACGTTCCACACCAGAGTGGTATGGCAACCCTGTCCTGGAAATCATGTTGTTAGACAACTGTGAACCTTCGAACTATGAAGAAGCGATGGCGGGCCCAGATTCCAACAAATGGCTTGAAGTGATGCAATCCGAGATAGGATCCATGTATGAAAACAAACTATGGACTTTGATAGACTTGCCCGATGATCGGCGAGCGATAGAAAACAAATGGATCTTTAAGAAGAAGACGGACGCGGATGGTAATGTTACCATCTATAAAGCTTGACTTGTCACTAAAGGTTATCGGCAAGTTCAAGGGGTTGACTACGATGAGACTTTCTCTCCTGTAGCAAAGCTGAAGTCCGTCCGAATCATGTTAGCAATTGCCGCATACTATGATTATGAGATATGGCAAATGGACGTCAAAATGGCATTCCTTAATGGCTATCTTAAGGAAGAACTGTATATGATGCAGCGGAAGGTTTTGTCGACCCTAAGAATGCTAACAAGGTATGCAAGCTCCAGCGATCCATTTATGGGCTGGTGCAAGCATCTCGGAGTTGGAACATTCGCTTTGATGAGATGATCAAAGCGTTTGGGTTTATCTTGAGACTTATGGAGAAAACTGCGTTTACAAGAAAGTGAGTGGGAGCTCATAGCATTTCTCATATTATATGTAGATGACATACTTTTGATGGGAAATGATATAGAACTTTTGGACAGCATTAAGGCCTACTTGAATAAGAGTTTTTCAATGAAGGACCTTGGAGAAGCTGCTTATATATTAGGCATCAAGATCTATAGAGATAGATCGAGGACGCCTCATAGGTCTTTCACAAAGCACATACCTTGATAAAATATTGAAGAAGTTCAAAATGGATCAGTCCAAGAAAGGGTTCTTGCACAGTATTACAAGGTGTGAAATTGAGCTCGGCTCAATGTCCGACCACGGCGTAAGATATAGAAGAGATGAGTGTCATCCCCTATGCATCAGCCATAGGGTCTATTATGTATGCCATGCTGTGTACCAGACCTGATGTAAACCTTGCCGTAAGTTTGGTAGGAAGGTACCAAAGTAATCCCGGCAAGGAACACTGGACAGCGGTCAAGAATATCCTAAAGTACCTGAAAAGGACTAAGGACATGTTTCTCGTCTATGGAGGTGAAGGAGAGCTCGTCAGAAGGGTTACGTCGACGCTTAGCTTCGACACAGATCTGAATGACTCTAAGTCACAAATCGGATACGTGTATATGTTGAATGGTGGAGCGATGGTGGTGCATTTGCAAGCGAGGCGTCGTGGTGGGATCTACATGTGAAGCGGAGTACATGGCAGCCTCGGAGGCAGCGCATGAAGCAATTTGGGTGAAGGAGTCCATCACCGACCTAGGAGTCATACCCAATGCGCCGGGCCGATCAAACTCTTCTCAGGACAACACTGGAGCTATTGCACTTGCCAAGGAGCCCAGGTTTCACAAGAAGACTAGGCACATCAAGCGTCGCTTCAACTCCATTCGTGAAAATGTTAAAGATGGAGACATAGAAATTTGCAAAATGCATACGGATCTGAATGTCGCAGATCCGTTGACTAAACCTCTTCCGCGAGCAAAACATGATCAACACCAGAACTCTATGGGTGTTCGATTCATCACAATCTAACTAGATTATTGACTCTAGTGCAAGTGGGAGACTGTTGGAAATATGCCCTAGAGGCAATAATAAAAGGATTATTATTATATTTCCTTGTTCGTGATAATTGTCTTTTATTCATGCTATAATTATATTATCCGGAAATCGTAATACACGTGTGAATACATAGACTACAATATGTCCCTAGTGAGCCTCTAGTTGACTAGCTCGTGGATCAATAGATGGTCATGGTTTCCTGACTATGGACATTGGATGTCATTGATAACGGGATCACATCATTAGGAGAATGATGTGATGGACAAGACCCAATCCTAAGCATAGCACAAGATCGTGTAGTTTGTTTTGCTAGAGCTTTTCCAATGTCAAGTATCTCTTCCTTAGACCATGAGATCGTGTAACTCCCGGATACCGTAGGAGTGCTTTGGGTGTACCAAACTTCACAACGTGGCGGGTGACTATAAAGGTGCACTACAGGTATTTCCGAAAGTGTCTGTTGGGTTGACACGGTCGAGACTGATTTGTCACTCCGTATTACGGAGAGGTATCACTGGCCCACTTTCGGTAGTGCATCATCATAATGAGCTCAAAGTGACCAAATGTCTGGTCACGGGATCATGCATTACGGTCTGAGTAAAGTGACTCACGGATAACGAGATTGAACGAGGTATTGGGATACCGACGATCGAATCTCGGGCAAGTAACATACCGATTGACAAAGGGAATTGTATACGGGGTTGCTTGAATCCTCGACATCATGGTTCATCCGGTGAGATCATCGAGGAGCAAGTGGGAGCCAACATGGGTATCCAGATCCTGCTATTGGTTATTGACCGGAGAGCCATCTCGGTCATGTCTGCATGTCTCCCGAACCCGTAGGGTCTACACACTTAAGGTTCGGTGACGCTAGGGTTGTATGAATATGAGTATGCAGCAAAACCGAAAGTTGTTTGGAGTCCCGGATGAGATCCCGGATGTCACGAGGAGTTCCGGAATGGTCCGGAGGTAAAGAATTATATATGGGAAGTCGAGTTTTGGCCATCGGGAAAGTTTCGGGGTCCACCGGTATTGTACGGGACCACCCAAGGGTCCCGAGGTCCACCGGTGGGGCCACCTATCCCGGAGGGCCCCATGGGCTGAAGTGGGAGGGCAACCAGCCCCTGGTGGGCTGGTGCGCCCCCCCTTGGGCCCCCTCTGCGCCTAGGGTTGGGAACCCTAGGGGAGGGGGCGCCCCACTTGCCTTGGGGGGCACTCCACCCCCCTTGGCCGTCGCCGCCCTAGGAGATCCCATCCCCTAGGGCCGGCGCCCCCCTCCTAGGGACCCTATATATAGAGGGGGGGAGGGAGGGCAGCCGCACCCTTGCACTTGGCGCCTCCCTCCCCTGCTACACCACCTCCTCCTCCCGTAGTTTCTTGGCGAAGCCTGCCGAACCTGCGCATCCACCACCACGCCGTCGTGCTTGGATCTTCATCAACGTCTCCTTCCCCTTGCTGGATCAAGAAGGAGGAGGCGTCACGCTGATCATACGTGTGTTGAACAGCGGAGGTGCCGTCCGTTCGGCGCTAGGATCTCCGGTGATTTGGATCACGGCGAGCGACTCCCTCAACCCCGTTCTCTTGAACGCTTCCGCACGCGATCTACAAAGGGTATGTAGATGCATCTCTCTCACTCGTTGCTAGATGAACTCTTAGATGGATCTTGGTGAATGTAGGAAATTTTTTATTTTATGCTACGTTCCCCAACAGATTTCCAGAGTGCTTATCACGCTATTTTGGGCAGGCCAGCTTATGCACGTTTCATGGCTCGACCATGTTATGTGTATCTCAAATTGAAGATGCATGGTCCCAAAGGTGTGATCACTATTACTGGCAATCGGAAGAAGGCGGAAGAGTGCTTTCAGAAAGGCTCAAAGATCGCCGATGCTCAGATGGTGGTGGTAGAGCTGCAGGAATACCAGAAAACGGCAGACCCGAGTGATTTGTTGCGAGCCAAGAAGCCCGCTACGGAATCAGCATTTCAGTCGTTCGGTGAAACAAAGCCGATTCATATTCACCCGACCGATCCCAATGCTGCCCCGACCCATATCTCAACAACACTCGACTCCAAATAGGAAGAAGCGCTCATCCAGTTCCACCGTGAGAACTGGGACATCTTCGCATGGAAGCCTTCTGACATGCCAGGTTTTCCCAGGGGGCTGGCTGAGCACCACCTACGAGTCAACCCAAAAGTGAAACCTGTCAAAGAACATCTTCGACGGTCCACCGTCCAAATGAGAAAGGCCATTGGCGAGGAGGTGGCTCGGCTCTTAGCAGCAGAGTTTATCCGAGAAATTTACCACTCCGAGTGGCTCGCCAATGTTGTCATGGTCCCCAAGAAGGACAAGTCACTCCGCATGTGCATTGACTTCAAACATATCAATCGGACCTGCCCGAAAGATCATTTTCCTCTCCCCTGCATCGACCAGATAGTCGACTCGACTGCGGGATGTGAGCGTCTATCTTTTCTGGACTCTTATTCCGGTTACCATCAGATCCGTCTGTATGGGCCCGATGAGATCAAAACAGCTTTCATCACTCCATTCGGGTGCTTTTGTTATGTTACCATGCCATTCGGCCTAAAAAATGCCGGAGCCACGTTCATGAGGATGATTCAGAAGTGTCTGCTCACTCAAATCAGTCGGAATGTGGAAGCATACATGGATGATATTGTGGTCAAGTCACGGAAAGGTTCCGACCTGCTGACTGACCTTGCCGAGACATTTGCCAACCTCAGGAGGTATGATATCAAGCTTAATACATCAAAGTGCACATTCGGAGTTCCTGGCGGAAAGTTACTCGGTTTTCTCATTTCCGAACGAGGAATCGACGCCAACCCAGAAAAAGTTGGTACTATACTCCGAATGAAGCGCCCTGTGCGCGTGCACGATGTCTAGAAACTTACTGGTTTCTTGGCCACTTTAAGTCGATTCATTTCTCGTCTCGGTGAAAAGGCATTGCCTCTTTACCGACTGATGAAGAAGTCAGACAAGTTCGAGTGGACTCTTGAAGCTGATGCAGCGTTTGCAGAGCTAAAAGCCTTGCTCTCCACCCAGCCGGTGCTTGCTGCTCCAATCAACAAAGAGCATTTACTGCTTTACATTGCAGCCACAGGACAAGTTGTCAGTACAGTACTTACGGTCGAGCGGGAAGAAGAAGGAAAGGCCTTTAAAGTTCAGCGCCCAATATATTATGTTTCTGAAGTTTTGACTCCATCAAAGCAAAGATATCCTCATTATCAGAAGCTTGTATATGGGATTTATATGACCACAAAGAAGGTTGCACATTACTTCTCTGACCATTACATTACAGTCGTCAGCGACGCTCCATTGTCAAAGATTCTGCACAACAGAGATGCAACTGGTCGAGTGGAAAAATGGGCGATTGAACTCCTTGTCCTAGATATCAAGTTTGAGGCAAAGAAAGCTATCAAGTCCCAAGCAATAGCAGACTTCGTCACCGAGTGGATTGAACAGCAACTGCCGACTCAAGTTCACTCGGAGCACTGGACCATGTTCTTCGACGGTTCTAAGATGTTGAATGGTTCCGGTGCTGGGGTAGTATTGGTTTCCCCCCGAGGAGATAAGCTCAGATATGTTCTCCAAATCCACTTTGATTCCTCCAATAACAAAAAAGAATATGAAGCACTTTTGTATGGGTTGCGCATGGCCATTTCACTCGGCGTCAAATCGCCTCATGGTCTATGGCGACTCAGATTTGGTGGTTAATCAAGTGATGAAGGAGTGGGACGTCAAGTCTAGCCATGATTTGGTTATTGCAATGCAGTGAGAAAGCTAGAGAAGAAATTGAGGGTTAGAGCTTCATCACATACCCCATTGAAAAATCAAGCGGTGATGATTTGGCAAAAATACGTTCCAAGAGAGAAGCCATTCCCAGCAATGTGTTTTTGGAACACATCCACACACCATCAGTTCAAGAGGATCCTTTCACTGAAGAAGCCCCGCGGCCAAAAAGTGCCACGGATCCGACTGAAGTTGAGATTCCAGCAGTGGTCGACCTGATCATGGAAGTTTTGGTCATCACTCCCGACTGGACGGTGCCGTACATTGCGTACATCCTAAGGAAAGAACTCCTAGAGGACGAACAAGAGGCTCGACAGATCGTCCGTCGATCCAAGGCCTTTATCGTCATAAAGGGACAGTTGTATAGAGAAAGTGCGACTGGAGTCAGGCAGAAGTGTATAACGCCAGATGAAGGTCAAATAATTCTTGACGATATCCACTCGGGGACCTGTGGTCATCATGCGTCCTCTCGGACCATTGTGGCTAAAGCATACCGAGCGGGATTTTACTGGCCAAGAGCAAATGAAATGGCGAAAGAGATAGTCGACAAATGTGAAGGATGTCAGTTCTACTCCAACATGTCGCACAAACCCGCGTCGACCACGAAGACCATTCCACTCGTCTAGCCCTTCATTTGTTTGGGGATTGGATATGGTTGGACCAATCGAGAACGTGCAGAGCGGCTTCACTCATGTGCTAGTGGCGATCGACAAGTTTACCAAATGGATTGAAGCTAAGCCTATCAAGAATCTTGATGCTTGCAATCGCTATCGATTTCATCAGAGAGTTGATATTCAGATATGGAGTTCCGCACAACATCATCACTGGCAATGGGTCAAACTTCGATTCTGACAAGTTCTGAGCTTTTTGTGCTTCTCGAGGCACACGAGTCGACTACACTTCAGTCGCCCACCCCCAGTCGAATGGACAAGCAGAAAGAGCAAACGGCTTAATTCTCAAAGGACTGAAACCCCGACTGATGCGTGACCTCAAGCACGCAGCAGGCGCATGGGTCGACGAGCTTCCGTCAGTTCTTTGGGGATTGAAGACCACCCCTAATCGGTCGACTGGACGAACTCCATTCTTTCTGGTCTATGGAGCTGAAGCAGTTTTGCCGAGTGACCTGCTTCACAATGCACCCCGAGTCGAGCTCTACTCTGAAGATGAAGCAGAACAAGACCGGCGGGGCGCAATGACCTTACGGAAGAAGAAAGAGAGATGGCCATGATCCGATCGACCATCTATCAGCAGGACTTGCGCCGATTCCATGCCAGAAATGTGAAGAGTCGAGCCTTCCAAGAAGGAGACTTGGTCCTCCGAGTGGATCAACAGAAACCACACAAGCTCGCTCCTACTTGGGAAGGTCCCTTCATCGTCACCAGAGTTCTCCACAATGGAGCGTACCATCTTTACAATGTCGATCACCAGATTGATGAGCCACGAGCTTGGAATGTGGAGCTGCTCCGCCCCTTTTATACTTAAGTACTCACTCGGATGAGATGTAACAAGAGATACCTCTATAGTTTGTCTATCAAAGACAAAAGTATTATAATTTTCCCAGTGATTGTTATTGCTTTTGTTTACGTGAGAAATCCCCCAGTGGGTAGCTTAGCCGCGAATCCGTTTCGCCTAAGTTTGAAAAATCCTACCGAGTGGTGAGCCAGCCTCCCACTCGGGGGCTTAGCTGCAGTCCAGTACTCGCCTAAGTTTGAAAAATCCTACCGAGTGGTGAGCCAGCCTCCCACTCGAGGGCTTAGCTGCAGTCCAGTACTCGGCTAAGTTTGACAAATCCTACCGAGTGGTGAGCCAGCCTCCCACTCGGGGGCTTAGCTGCAGTCCAAGTACTCGCCTAAGTTTGAAAAATCCTACTGAGTGGTGAGCCAGCCTCCCACTCGGGGGCTTAGCTGCGGACCAGTACTTGCCTAAGTTTGAAAAATCCTACCGAGTGGTGAGCCAGCCTCCCACTCGGGGGCTTAGCTGCAGTCCAGTACTCGCCTAAGTTTGAAAAATCCTACCGAGTGGTGAGCGATCCTCCCACTCGGGGGCTTAGCTGCAGTGTAGTACTCGCCTAAGTATTTAAAAATCCTACCGAGTGGAGAGCGGTCCTCCCACTCGGAGGCTTAGCTGCAGTCCAGTACTCGCCTAAGTTTGAAAAATCCTACCGAGTGATGAGCCAGCCTCCCACTCGGGGGCTTAGCTGCAGTCCAAGTACTCGCCTAAGTTTGAAAAATCCTACCGAGTGGTGATGCATCCTCCCACTCCGGGGCTTAGCTGCGGTCCAGTACTCGCCTAAGTTTGAAAAATCCTACCGAGTGGTGAGCCAGCCTCCCACTCGGGGGCTTAGCTGCAGTCCAGTACTCGCCTAAGTTTGAAAAATCCTACCGAATGGTGAGCGGTCCTCCCACCCGGGGGCTTAGCTACAGTCCAGTACTCGCCTAAGTATTTAAAAATCCTACCAAGTAGAGAGCGGTCCTCCCACTCGGGGGCTTAGCTGCAGTCCAGTACTCGCCGAAGTATTTAAAAATCCTACCGAGTGGAGAGCGGTCCTCCCACTCGGGGCTTAGCTGCAGTCCAAGACTCGCCTAAGTATTTAAAAATCCTACCGAGTGGAGAGCGGTCCTCCCACTCGGGGGCTTAGCTGCAGTCCAGTACTCGCCTAAGTATTTAAAAATCCTACCGAGTGGAGAGCGGTCCTCCCACTCGGGGGCTTAGCTGCAGTCCAATACTCACCTAAGTATTTTAAAATCCTACCGAGTGGAGAG
Organism: Aegilops bicornis; assembly: GCA_021605145.1. Classification (NCBI taxonomy): domain Eukaryota; kingdom Viridiplantae; phylum Streptophyta; class Magnoliopsida; order Poales; family Poaceae; genus Aegilops; species Aegilops bicornis. The sequence goes on along the minus strand of CM038671.1, from coordinate 156,715,202 downwards.
CGGTCCTCTCACTCGGGGGCTTAGCTGCAGTCCAGTACTCGCCTAAGTATTTAAAAATCCTACCGAGTGGAGAGCGGCCCTCTCACTCGGGGGCTTAGCTGCAGTCCAGTACTCGCCTAAGTATTTAAAAATCCTACCGAGTGGAGAGCGGTCCTCTCACTCGGGGGCTTAGCTGCAGTCCGGTACTCGCCTAAGTATTTAAAATCCTACCGAGTGGGGAGCAATCCTCCCACTCGGAGGCTTAGCTGCAGTCCAGTACTCGCCTAAGTATGAAAACCATCCCGGTCCGCAAGGACGACGTGGTGCAGGTCGACTGTTACCTTCTCCTTCAGAGCTACGCCACAAATACAACATGCGCTCCATCCCGATCCACAAGGACGACGAGGTGCAGGTCGACTGTTACCTTCTCCTTCAGAGCTATGCCACAAATACAACGTGCACTCCATCCCGATCCGCAAGGACGACGAGGTGCAGGTCGATCGTTACCTTCTCCTTCGGAGTTGCGCCACAAGCACAACGTGCGTTCCATCCCGATCCGCAAGGACAATGAGGTGCAGGTCGACTAGATTTTCCACCTCAGAACTGCATCTCGAGCACAAAGTATACTTCGAGTGAAGAGCAGAGTTTGCTCGAAGGCAAATGCAAGCAAATTCAACGATAAACCAAGTTCAGATAAATCCTAAAGGTCCCAGACCGCAGATCAAAGTACTCGAGCATTTAGCCCGAAAGAGTTTAACGGTTACAAAATCCACTCGACATTCCGAGGCAAATTTAAAGCGAAGCATGGAAGTTTTACTCCTCAGGTGGAGGACTGGAGGGCACGACAAACTGGTCCAAGTCAATCCCGTCAGCAATCCGAGTGGCAGCAGCAATGAAGGTCTCCATGAAAGACTGAAAGTTGTGCTTCCTGGTATTAGCAACTTGGATAGCCGCCAGCTTTTCCTCTCGCGGCCCCTTGAAGTGAATACGGACCAAGGACAGAGCGACGTCAGCGCCGCACCTGGCAGAAGACTTCTTCCATTCCTGTACTCGACCTGGAACTTCATTCAGTCGAGTCATTAGAGACTCGAGGTCATTTTGAAGCGTAGCTCCTGGCCAGAGTGCTGCGTCGATCCGCGACGCTGCAACCTTCAGTCGAGCAAGGTAATCGACCACACCAGCAACACGAGACTCCAGTCGGAGCACGTTCATAGCGGCTTCATCCTTCACCGGAGAGTTAATGGGGTCCAAGCTTGTCTCCACTCGACTGGTCTCCTCCTCGAAGTTCTCGCAGAATTCTATAAACACAATTCAAAGATAAATCAGCGGCTCTACATTGAGTTGATGACAACAAGTCAGTCGGGTAGGAGTGATTACCCTCAAGCATGATGAATAACTTCTTGGCGAGCCCTCCCAGATAAGCCTCCAGATCGTTTCTCCTCCCCGCCAGTTCACTTGCCTTGTCATTCAGAGCTATCTTATCATTCTTCAGACGGCTGACCTCTTTGTTGGCCGCGTCGAGAGCAGCTTTCAGTTTGGAGTTCTCCTCTGCAAGTTTACTGACTAAAGCCAGTTTTTCTTCCGCAAGCTTCGTTTTGTTCGAAGCCGCCTTCTGCGCCTCGCCAAGGTCATGGTCCTTCTTCTTTAGAGCCTCCTCCATTTTATCTGCAAAATGACGATGAGATCAGCATCAAGAGTGGGCAGAAAGAAAAGGCAGTCGTCAGGTTCTCACCAGCCATACCTTTTGCTTCGTCTCTCGCCTTCTGCAAGTTCTCCTGGGCAAGCTTCAAGTCAAGGTTGAGATGGATCTGTTTGTTTTCCAATTCAGTATAGCGGGCCACAAGCTCGCAGGATTTCTGCGAAGAAGTCAGTCGACAGACATCAAAGATGGAACGCTTCCGAGCGACTAAGAGAAAAATCGTAGCATTTCTAAGACTACAGCCGAATCAAAAATATTCAACAATAGTCTCGGGGACTACACCCAGTGGGTGCACTCAGCGTGCCCCCACTGGTTCGACCGACTCGGCCCGACCAGTCGACCGAAAGAAGCTAAGAGGTTATGATCTCAGACCTTAGCCAACTGCCAGCAGTCAGCTACGGTCTCATCGCGGCCTGCAAAAAAAAACCCAGGTTCTTCAGACCTTAGTCGACTGCCAGCAGTCGACCATGGTCTCGTGGACTACACCCAGTGGGTGCACTTAGTGTGCCCCCACTGGTTCCAAGATTCCATTCAACATGGCCTGACCGGACCGAGTGAAGAAGTTCCAGTGCAGAAACAAAAAATACAAATACTACAGTCGACTGCCAGCAGTCCACCATAGTCTCGGGGACTACACCCAGTGGGTGCACTCAGCGTGCCCCCACCAGTACAAAACATTCAATCGACACACCCGGTGGGTGTACAGATGTAAAGATCTTCGGAAAGAGAGTCTTCAGATAGCATATCCTAACAGAACAAGCGATGATCAACTAACCTGGACATTGCTTTGAAGGGCTGAACTAGCATCATAGGCCGCTTGGCTGGCTTCCCGGACCACCTTCACCTGCTCCATCATGATCCCCGCCTGGCGTATAGCCTCCTTAGCAGCACCCACTTGGTCCTCTGGGACGTGGTGTGTGTGGCAAAAAGAGAGGGCGGATCAGCAGTCGACGATGAAGGCCGAACACTCGTCAGCAGCACAGAGAAGGACACAGAAGTCCGAGTGGTATTGCCACCCTCCTGAACTACCGTCTCAGGTGTTGATGCAGTTTGTGGTGTCTTGCCAGTTGACGCCTTCCTGTTCTTCCTCGCCCTCAACGGCACTTCATCATCATCATCAGGGAGATCAATGACATGAGGAGGAACTACAGGAAAAATCCAAAGTTAAAAACGAAAATCCAATCGACCAAGAGTGAAACCTCAAAGATTGTACCAAGGTTGGAGGTGACAGGGTCTTCCATTTCCTGGTCTTCGTTCTTGGCAAAGGTCTCGGAGGTAGCACCACTGCAGATTTCAGAAACCAGTCGGTTTAGTCAATGAGTCGACCAAGAGCCTGTCCATGCTCAATGAAAAAACGCAAGTTCTGCTGTTACCCGGAAATGGTGGGAACGGTCATCTTCATCTTGGGCAGGGCCTTCGGCGGCTATGACGACGCCCCTCGTGGATGCTTTGGCGCTTTTTTAGTCGGCGCTGGAGAAGACGTCCGAGGGCATTTTGACGACTGCCCAACAGGCGCAGTCGCTTTGCCACGCTCGCGCGCAGGGTCGTGGGTGAGCTTGGATCGCCTTTCCGTGCGGGGAGGATCGACTTCTTCCTCCTCCTCTCCACTGGAGTCATCGTCATCCTCCTCCTCCCCTTCACCGTCAGATTGCCACTCCTCCTCACTTTTGCCTCCGCTCGCCTCCCCCTCCTCGGCCTGTTCTTGCGCCCCGTTGGGCATCGAGTACATCTCAGTAATGGTCTAGAAGACAACAAACAAGACAAAAGTCAATTGACTGATTTTAAGCAAACAGAATGAAGAAAGCAATGTCACAGTCAGAGATGCAGAATTGGACCTGGTCTACTTCGTATGTTTGGTTAGATTTCATGTCAAAGAAACCGAGGCAAACTTGCTCAAATCGTTGCTAATAAATCAAAACAAAGATAAAATACTCTTTCCTTACAACTTCAAGTGAGTGTTACTGTCTTGTGCATATTCGGTTTCCCTTATTACTCGAGGTTATACAAATGTAATTGATGAGTTATGCATGCGTGCGCAGGTTACACTATATTCTCCTAGAGATTATGCTTGAGCAGGGACTAGTAACCGTCTTAGACTCGAGACGAAAAGATCCCGAGGACTATGCACACATGACTAACATGCTCAAGAAGTAACTTCAATCGATCATTGTCGCACCATATCGGCAACTTTGTTCATTTCCTGATATCAAGTAATTGTTTTTTTTGTCTCGTAGGGTTTGGAAAGTATTCACCGCACAAGCTCCGGGACTGCCGGGGGAGCTATGATTTAAATACCGGAAAGTAAGTACTACTAGCTAGCTAGTTCCCCGCATCTCCCGTTGATTCTGGCTACTTTCATCAATGCTATTTATAATGGTCCATTATCAGTTTGATTGGCCTCTATTTCTCGTAAAGTGCTTGTGGCAGGAACCCCGGAATAATTACTGTGGATACTACGTTTGCGAGTTCATCTACAACACAACGGCCAAGAATAAGCGGGGCTACTCTAAAAGACAATATGAAGTGCGTAAACAATAATATTCACAATTTCATTTTATTACCATCATTTGTGTTGAGTTTCATTCATATATATGTATTGACCCCCTTCTTCAAATTATACGTGGCAGATGCGGGATGAACTCCTACCACAACATCGCATGAAAGCAATTCAAGAGGAATTGGCAGGGTTTTTTCTTGATCATGTCATCAATAAGCCGGAGAATACCATGTGGAAGTTGAGTACATATATTAGGGGATTGTAAGAGATCTTATATTGTATATATGTAGCCAGTAGTAGCGTTGGATAGATATATGAAAACTTGTTGTTCGACCAATCTCTTAGAGAAGGAGAGGTTGATATCACTTCTCTCTATATGCATATGTTCATGATGATCTTCTGTACTTAATGGTTTCCTTCATTTGCTTACTAGCTAGTGTGTTGAGTCCTCTCTATACGTATAGTACGTAGCGTTGACCAAGCACGGAAATAAGAGAGGACACTTCTCTCTATTAGCTAGCTAACACAATATGTGAAACACCTAAATTAACCCTACAAAACCCCCCAAAACCCCCAACCCACCCCCCTTTTCAGAAAAAAAAAACCCTAGCCCTCGAACTGCTGATGCGCGGTAGCTTATGTTGGGGAACGTAGTAATTTCAAAAAATTTCCCTACGCACACACAGGACCATGGTGATGGCATAGCAACGAGAGGGGAGAGTGTCTGTCCACGTACCCTCGTAGACCGAAAGCGGAAGCGTTATAACAACGCTGTTGATGTAGTCGACGTCTTCACGATCCGACCGATCCAAGTACCGAACGACGGCACCTCCGTGTTCAGCACATCGTTCAGCTCGATGGCGATCCCCGGGCTCCGATCCAGCAAAGCGTCGGGGATGAGTTCCACAAGACGACGGCGTGGTGACGATGATGATGCTCCACCGACGCAGGGCTTCGCCTAAGCTCCGCGACGATATGACTTCTCCGCGCAGGCTTCGCCTAAGCTCGCTGACGATATGACCAAGTGGAATATGGTGGAGGGGCACCGCACACGGCTAAGGAACGATCCGTAGATCAACTTGTGTATCATGGGGTGCCCCCTGCCCCTCAGAGATATAAAGGAGCAAGGGGTGCGGCCGCCCTAGAGAGGCGGCTGGCCGAGGAGTCCTACTCCCACCGGAGTAGGACTCCCCTTCTCCTAGTTGGACTAGGAATTGAGGAAGGGAAAGAGGGAAGGGTGCGGCCTCCCCTAGTCCAATCGGACCAGGCCATTGGGGCGCGGCCTGCCCTAGGCAGCCCTCTCTCTTTCCCAGGGCCCAATAAGGCCCAATACTTCTCCCCGGCGAATTCCCGTAACTCTCGGTACTCCGAAAAATACCCGAATCATTCGAACCTTTCCGAACTCCGAATATAGTCGTCCAATATATCGATCTTTACGTCTCGACCATTTCGAGACTCCTCGTCATGTCCCCGATCTCATCCGGGACTCCGAACTCCTTCGGTACATCAAAACTCATAAACTCATAATATAAATGTCATCGACACCTTAAGCGTTGCGGACCCTACGGGTTCGAGAACTATGTAGACATGACCTAGAACTATTCTTGGTCAATAACCAATAGCGGAACCTGGATGCCCATATTGGTTCCTACATATTCTACGAAGATCTTTATCGGTCAAACCGCATAACAACATACGTTGTTCCCTTTGTCATCGGTATGTTACTTACCCGAGATTCGATCGTCGGTATCCAATACCTAGTTCAATCTCGTTACCGGTAAGTCTCTTTACTCGTTCCGTAATACATCATCTCACAACTAACTCATTAGTTGTAATGCTTGCAAGGCTTAAGTGATGTGTATTACCGAGAAGGCTGGAGATACCTCTCCGACAATCGGAGTGACAAAACCTAATCTCGAAATACGCCAACCCAACAAGTACCTTTGGAGACACCTATAGTACTCCTTTATAATCACCCAGTTACGTTGTGACGTTTGGTAGTACCAAAGTGTTCCTCCGTAAACGGGAGTTGCATAATCTCATAGTTATAGGAACATGTATGGGTCATGAAGAAAGCATTAACATACTAAACGATCAAGTGTTAAGCTAACGGAATGGGTCATGTCAATCAGATCATTCAACTAATGATGTGACCTTGTTGATCAAATAACAACTCCTTGTTCATGGTTAGGAAACATAACCATCTTTGATTAACAAGCTAGTCAAGTAGAGGCATACTAGTGACATACTGTTTGTCTATATATTCACACATGTATTATGTTTCCGTTAATACAATTCTAGCATGAATAATAAACATTTATCATGATATAAGGAAATAAATAATAACTTTATTATTGCCTCTAGGGCATATTTCCTTCAGTCTCCCACTTGCACTAGAGTCAATAATCTAGTTCACATCGCCATGTGATTTAACATCAATAGTTCACATCTATATGTGGTTAACACCCATAGTTCACATCGACATGTGACCAACACCCAAAGGGTTTACTAGAGTCAGAATCTAGTTCACATCGCTATGTGATTAACACCCAAAGAGTACTAAGGTGTGATCATGTTTTGCTTGTGAGATAATTTTAGTCAACGGGTCTGTTACATTCAGAGCCGTGAGTATTTTGCAAATTTATATGTCTACAATGTTCGCACGGAGCTACTCTAGCTAATTGCTCCCACTTTCAATATGTATCCAGATTGAGATTCAAAGTCATCTAGATTAGTGTTAAAACTTGCATCGACGTAACCCTTTACGACGGGCTCTTTATCACCTCCATAATCGAGAAATATTTCCTTAGTCCTCACTAAGGATGTCTTTGACCAATGTCCAAAGGATCTACTCCTAGATCACTATTGTACTCCTTGCCAAATTTGGAGCAAGGTATACAATAGGTCCGGTACATAGCATAGCATACTTTATAGAACCTATGATTGAGGCATAGGGAATGACTTTCATTCTCTTTTCTATTTTCTGCCGTGGTCGGGATTTGAGTCTTACTCAATTTCATACGTTTTTGCAACACAGGCAAGAACTTTTCTTTGACTGCTCCATTTTGAACTACTTCAAAATCTTGACAAGGTATGTATTTATTGAAAAACTTATCAAGCCGTCTTGATCTATCTCTATAGATCTTGATGCTCAATATGTAAGCAGCTTCACCGAGGTCCTTCTTTGAAAAACTCCTTTCAAATACTCCTTTATGCTTTGCGAATAATTCTACATTATTTCCGATCAACAATATGTCATTCACATATACTTATCGAAATGTCAGTAGTGCTCCCACTCACTTTCTTGTAAATACAGGCCTTTCCAAAAGTCTCAGATAAAATCATATGCTTTGATCAACTTATCAAAGCGTATATTCCAACTACGAGATGCTTGCACCAGTCCATAGATGGATCATTTGGAGCTTGCATATTTTGTTAACACCTTTAGGATCGACAAAACCTTCTCGTTGCATCATATACAACTCTTCTTTAATAAATCCATTAAGGAATGCAGTTTTGACATCCATTTGCCAGATTTCATAAAGTGTGGCAATTGCTAACATGATTCAGACAGACTTTTAAGCATCGATACGGTGAGAAAATCTCATTGTATTCAACATCTTGAACTTTGTCAAAAACCTTTTTCGACAAGTCTAGCTTTGTAGATAGTAACACTACTATCGTTGTCCGTCTTCCTCTTGAAGATCCATTTATTTAACATGGCTTGTCGATCATCGAGCAAGTCGATCAAAGTCCATACTTTGTTCTCTTACATGGATCATATCTCAGATTTTATGGCCTCGAGCCATTTCGCTGAATCTGGGCTCATCATCGCTTCCTCATAGTTCGTAGGTTCGCCATGGTCAAGTAACATGACTTCCGTAATAGGATTACCGTACCACTCTGTGCGTATTTTATTCGTTGACCCTCTGAGGTTCAAGAGTAACTTGATCTCAAGCTTCATGATCATCATCATTAGTTTCTTCACTAATTGGTGTAGTTGTCACAGAACCATTTCTTGTGATGAACTACTTTCCAATAAGGGAGCAGATACTGATTATCTCATCAAGTTCTACTTTCCTCCCACTCACTTCTTTCGAGAGAAACTCCTTCTCTAGAAAGGATCCGAATTTAGCAACGAAAATCTTGCCTTCAGATCTGTGATAGAAGGTGTACCCAACAGTTTCCTTTGGGTATCCTATGAAGACACATTTTTCCGATTTGGGTTTGAGCTTATCAGGTGAAACTTTTTCACATAAGCATCGCAGCCCCAAACTTTAAGAAACGCGTCAACTTGGGTTTCTTGCTAAACCACAGATTCAGATGTTGTCGTCTCAACGGATTTAGATGGTGCCCTATTAAACGTGAATGCAGCTGTCTCTAATGCATAACCCCAAAACGATAGTGGTAAACCGATAAGAGACATCATAGATCGCACCATATCCAATAAAGTGCGGTTACGACTTTCGGACACACCATTATGCCGTGGTGTTCCATATGGCATGAGTTGCGAAACTATTTCACATTGTTTCAAATGAAGACCAAACTCGTAACTCAAATATTTATCTCCACGATCAGATCGCAGAAACTTTATTTTCTTGTTACGATGATTTTCCACTTCACTCTGAAATTCTTTGAACTTTTCAATTATTTCAGAATTATGTTTCATCAAGTAGATATACCCATATCTGCTCAAATCATCTTGTGAAGGTCAGAAAATAATGATACTTGCCACGAGCATCAACACTCATTGAATCGCATACATCGGTATGTATTATTTCCAATAAGTCAAGAGCTTGTTCCATTGTTCCGAGAACGGAGTTTTAGTCATCTTGCCCAAAAGGCACGGTTCGCAAGCATCAAATGATTCATAATCAAGTGATTCCAAAAACGCATCAGCATGGAGTTTCTTCATGCGCTTTACACCGATATGACCCAAACGGCGATTGCCACAAATAAGTTGCACTATCATTATTAACTTTGCATCTTTTGGTTTCAATATTATGAATATGTGTATCACTATGATCGAGATCCAATGAACCATTTTCATTGGGTGTATAACCATATAAGGTTTTATTCATGTAAATGTAACAACAATTTATTCTCTTACTTAAATGAATAACCGTATTGCAACAAACATGATCAAATCATATTTATGCTCAACACCAAATAACACTTATTTAGGTTCCACACTAATCCCGAAAGTATAGGGAGTGTGCGATGATGATCATATCAATTTTGGAACTACTTCCAACACTCATCGTCACTTCCCTTCAACTAGTCTCTGTTTATTCTCAGAACTCCTGTTTGAGTTACTAATCTTAGCAACCGAACAAGTATCAAATACTCGGGGCTACTATAAACACTAGTAAGGCACATATCAATAACCTGTATATCAAATATAACCTTGTTCACTTTGCCATCCTTCTTTTCCACCAAATATTCGGGGTAGCTCCGCTTCAAAGGACCAGTTCCATTGCAACAAAAGTACTTAGTCTCGTGCTTAGGTCCGGACTTGGGCTTCTTCACTCGAGTAGCAACTTGCTTGCCGTTCTTTTTGAAGTTCCCCTTCTTCCTTTGCCCTTTTCCTTGAGACTAGTGGTCTTGTCAATCATCAACACTTGATGCTCTTTTCTTGATTTCTACCTTCACGATTTCAAAGATCACGTAAGAGCTTGGGAATTACTTTTGTCATCCCTTGCATATTATAGTTCATCACGAAGTTCTACTAACTTGGTGATGGTGACTAGAGAATTCTGTCAATCACTATCTTATCTGGAAGATTAACTCCCACTTGATTCAAGCGATTGAAGTACCTGCATAATCTGAGAACATGCTCACTAGTTGAGCGATTCTCCTCCATCTTTTAGCTATAGAACTTGTTGGAGACTTCATATCTCTCAACTCGGTATTTGCTTGAAATATTAACTTCAACTCTGGAACATCTCATATGGTCCATGACGTTCAAAACGTCTTTGAAGTCCCGATTCTAAGCCATTTAAGCATGGTGCACTAAACTATCAAGTAGTCATCATATTGAGCTAGCTAAACGTTCATAACGTACGCATACGCTCCTGCAATAGGTCCATCACCTAGCGGTGCATTAAGGACATAATTATTCTGCAGCAATGAGGATAAACCTCGGATCACGGATCCAATCCGCATCATTGCTACTAACATTTTTCAATACAATTTTCTCTAGGAACACATATAAAAACATAGGGAAGCAACAACGCGAGCTATTGATCTACAACATAATTTGCAAAATACTACCAGGACTAAGTTCATGATAAATTAAAGTTCAATTAATCATATTACTTAAGAACTCCCACTTAGGTAGACATCTCTCTAGTCATCTAAGTGATCACGTGATCCAAATCAACTAAACCATAACCGATCATCACGTGAGATGGAGTAGTTTTCAATGGTGAACATCTTATGTTGATCATATCTACTATATGATTCACGCTCGACCTTTCGGGCTCCGTGGTCCGAGGCCATATCTCTGTTATATGCTAGGCTCGTCAAGTTTAACTCGAGTATTCTGCGTGCGCAACTGTTTTGCACCCGTTGTATTTGAACGTAGAGCCTATCACACCCGATCATCACGTGGTGTCTCAAAGACGAAGAACTTTCGCAATGGTGCATACTTAGGAGAACACTTCTTGATAATTTTAGTGAGAGATCATCTTATAATGCTACCGTCAATCAAAGCAAGATAAGATGCATAAAGGATAAACATCACATGCAATCAATATAAGTGATATGATATGGTCATCATCATCTTGTGCTTGTGATCTCCATCGCCAAGCACCGTCATGATCACCATCGCCACCGGTAGCGACACCTTGATCTCCATCGTAGCATCGTTGTCGTCTCGCCAACTATTGCTTCTACGACTATCGCTACTACTTAGTGATAAAGTAAAGCAATTACATGGCGCTTGCATTTCATACAATAAAGCGACAACTATATGGCTCTCGCCATTGCCGATAACTCGGTTACAAAACATGATCATCTCATACAATAAAATATAGCATCACGTCTTGACCACATCACATCACAACATGCCCTGCAAAAACAAGTTAGACGTCCTCTACTTTGTTGTTGCAAGTTTTACGTGGCTGCTACGGGCTGAGCAAGAACCGTTCTTACCTACGCATCAAAACCACAACGATACTTCACAAATAGACTCCGTTTAACCTTCTCAAGGACCGGGCGTATGCCACACTCGATTCAACTAAAGTGAGAGAGACAGACACCCGCCGGTCACCTTTAAGCAACGAGTGCTCGGAGCGGTGAAACCAGTCTCGCGTAAGCGTCTGGCGTAATGTCGGTCCGGGCCGCTTCATCTCACAATACCGCTGAACCAAAGTATGACATGCTTTGGTAGGTAGTATGACTTGTATCGCCCACAACTCACTTGTGTTCTACTCGTGCATATGACATCAACGCATAAAACCAGGCTCTCGATACCACCGCTGGGGAACGTAGTAATTTCAAAAATTTCCCTCGCACACGGGACCATGGTGATGGCATAGCAACGAGAGGAGAGGTGTCCGTCACGCACTGTGAGACCGAAAGCGGAAGCGTTATAACAACGCGGTTGATGTAGTCGTGCGTCTTCACGATCCGACCGATCCAAGTACCGAACGTCACGGCACCTCCGTGTTCAAAGACATCGCTCACTTCGATGACGCATCCCTGCTCCGATCCAGCAAAGCGTCGGGGATGAGTTCCACAAGACGACGGCGTGGTGACGATGATGATGCTCCACCGACGCAGGGCTTCGCCTAAGCTCCATGACGATATGACTTCTCCGGCGCAGGCTTCGCCTAAGCTCATGACGATATGACCGAAGTGGAATATGGTGGAGGGCACCGCACACGGCTAAGGAACAATTCGTAGATCAACTTGTGTATCATGGGGTGCCCCCTGCCTCAGATATAAAGGAGCAAAGGGTGCGGCCGGCCCTAGAGAGGCGCTGGAGGAGTCCTACTCCCACCGAGTAGGACTCCCCCCTTCTCCTAGTTGGACTAGGAATTGAGGAAGGGAAAGAGGGAAGGTGCGGCCCCTCCCCTAGTCCACCCGGACCAGGCCATTGGGGCGCGGCCTGCCCTAGGCAGCCCTCTCTCTTTCCCTTGAGGGCCCAATAAGGCCCAATACTTCTCCCCGGCGAATTCCCGTAACTCTCCTACTCCGAAAAATACCGAATCATTCGGAACCTTTCCGAACTCCGAATATAGTCGTCCAATATATCGATCTTTACGTCTCGACCATTTCGAGACTCCTCGTCATGTCCCCGATCTCATCCGGGACTCCGAACTCCTTCGGTACATCAAAACTCATAAACTCGTAATATAACTGTCATCGAAACCTTAAGCGTGCGGACCCTACGGGTTCGAGAACTATGTAGACATGACCTAGAACTATTCTTGGTCAATAACCAATAGCGGAACCTGGATGCCCATATTGGTTCCTACATATTCTACGTAAGATCTTTATCGGTCAAACCGCATAACGACATACGTTGTTCCCTTTGTTATCGGTATGTTACTTACCCGAGATTCGATCGTCGGTATCCAATACCTAGTTCAATCTCGTTACTGGTAAGTCTCTTTACTCGCTCCGTAATACATCATCTCACAACTAACTCATTAGTTGTAATGCTTGCAAGGCTTAAGTGATGTGTATTACCGAGAAGGCTCGAGATACCTCTCCGAGCAATCGGAGTGACAAAACCTAATCTCGAAATACGCCAACCCAACAAGTACCTTTGGAGACACCTGTAGTACTCCTTTATAATCACCCGATTACGTTGTGACGTTTGGTAGTACCCAAAGTGTTCCTCCGTAAACGGAGTTTCATAATCTCATAGTTATAGGAACATGTATGGGTCATGAAGAAAGCATTAACATACTAAACGATCAAGTGTTAAGCTAACGGAATGGGTCATGTCAATCAGATCATTCAACTAATGATGTGACCTTGTTGATCAAATAACAACTCCTTGTTCATGGTTAGGAAACATAACCATCTTTGATTAACAAGCTAGTCAAGTAGAGGCATACTAGTGACATATTGTTTGTCTATATATTCACACATGTATTATGTTTCCGGTTAATACAATTCTAGCATGAATAATAAACATTTATCATGATATAAGGAAATAAATAATAACTTTATTATTGCCTCTAGGGCATATTTCCTTCAGCTTATTGGTCCCGCTTGGTGCTACCAGCCGGGACAAAAGGCCCCCTTGCTAGGGCAAGCCGCAACGGCCCCGTGGAGCCCCATCTGTGTCAGTAGGTATAAGAACCGGGACTAAAGGTGTAGGGCATTAGTACTGACCCTTTAGTCTCGGTGCTCAAACCGGGACAAATGGGCCTTATAACCCGGGACAAATAGCCCTTTTTCCACTAGTGTAAACTGATTGATCAATACGACAACACCCAATTTGATTATTTAGGCAAACAAATCAGTTTATCTATCATAAGGTCGAATATGATAAACATACCATGGACTCGAAGGCTGGTGCACAGAAGTAGAAGGCACATGAGGGCGACAAACATCTGCGAAGATTTTGCCATCAGTATACCTTATAAGAAATAAGTTAGTTTGGATTTGTGTGTTTTCTGTTGTGAGGGGCTAAGGTAGAATGGGAATATATAAACATCCTAAATTCTACATCATGCAGCTGCACGATTTGGTCGTGCTGAGCGCACGCGCTACATGACAACGAGAACCCAAGCACACACACGAGAGCCGTCTGATGCATGCATGTACCAACACATGTGACTATTTAACACGTAAGATGATATGCCAGTATGCATGGACCGCGTGTGTGTGCATGTGGATAGCCAGTGCATGTGCGCATACATGTGCTGACGGTGCCTATTTATTCCATTTCATTTTAAAAAAAGCTACAACTTTTGAACCGAGTGTCAGAATGAAGAACCTTTCTCACCGTTGGGTTTCTCATGATGTGCTCTTCAAAAGTAGATCCCATATGAATATATTTTAATGATTATTTTTAAAAGCAACTTTGATGCTAGATGAGGCAACTTTAGTACTAAAATGAGCAACTTTGATGCTAGATGAATTTCATCGTGTGTATAAATCAATTCGTCAAATAGCCTCCTAATTAGCCGTGTGCACCAGTGTAATAGGTGGTTACCATGGTTTCTAAGTTGCATACATCACAAAGTAAGTTTTAAATTGTTTAGTTGCATATCGTGCTATGAAAGTTGCTCACCGTAGATTGGAAACTTGTCTAACATGGCTTCTAAATTGTCTACCCTAGAAATCAAGTTGCGTACGTTGCTACGATGTTGCCTATGAGTGATAATCAATTGCCTATAATGCTATGGAAGTTGTCCGGTAGGGGACCTAAGTTGTCTACAATGTCGAAAAGTTGTTGTGGGATCGAAATATTCTATCATGATTGCAATTAAAAATTTAATTTTTTTTGAATTGATGATTTGAAATTTTGAAACTATGTGCGAGTGGAGGTTATGGGATTTGTGTGCTTTCCTTTTCTAGGGGTCTTCTCGTAAATGCTACCAAGCACGTGGGTGTTGGCTATCCACGTCACGACAAGCTCTTCAAAACTAAACCCTACATGAATAGTTTTGATGATTTTTTTCCTTTTAAAAAGTAGCTTTCATGCTAGATGAGGCAATTTTAGTGTTAAACACAAGCAACTTCACTCCAGTAAAAGTAACTGATTACCAACAACAAGCAACTAGCTAGTAATAGAGAACAGCTTCAAAACATAGATAGATAACATCACATCACCTTCATAAGCAACTTAATTTCTACTAGAGGCAACTTTAGTGCTAAAAATAAGCAACTTAATTTTTTTGTCCTGGTTAATTTTTTCTAACATTCTCCTAGCTTCCTCACAGATACTTCTATGTTGCCTATTGTTCATGCTCATATGTCGTTGTTTATAAATTGTCTATAATATTATGAAGTCGTCTACCGCTGATACTCTTGTGTCTGATTTTTCTAGTTATGGTAGCAACTTGGTGGTGAATCTAGACAACTTAAGAGTGTTTGTAGGCAACTTAGAATAACAATGATAAACCACTTCAAAATATTGTATGTTTGAAAAGTTAGGCAATTGAGCAAAAATGATAGGCAACTAATTACCAATAGTAGGCAACTGGCTATCAATGCTAGGCATTTATAGTATTTATAGGTAACTAAACATCAACCATAGGCAACTAACCATTAAATAATAGGCAACTAACCATTAAATAATAGGCAACTGAGCAACCATGATACGCAAGTTAGGATAATATTAACAAAATTCATAGATACACATAGTGAGTGAAGTTGCACTGTATGTAGCACTGAAGGGGTCTTATGTTTTGGGTGATTTTTCTGTTTTTTACGCGAACCAGCCTATTAGGCAGTCCTACTAGGACAAAAAGAAGAAGTCGCCTTCCTTTAGCACTATAGTTGCCTCCGTCACACTCAAAGTTGCCCTCAAATTTTTTTTGATGAAACATACTCATATGTGATCTAGTTTCGAAGAACTCGTCATGAGAAACCCAACCGTGAAAACAGAACTGAATTTCAACGCTTGAATCAAAAGTTACGGCATTTAAGAATTTTTGACACCCCAAATAAATGCGTGAGTACAAGATCTACGCAGAATCACGTAACAGGGTCACATGGGTAGCAGAAAAGTAGTGGCAGGGACCAAGGACCTTCCTTTTAAAAAAAAATATATGAAGGAACCGGTTGCATTTCCCATATATGGCAGAGCGCTGGATGACACGAACCGGCACCCAAGCGCTTGCTAGTCACGTCCTATAAACACTAGTAGAACCCGTGCATTGCTACTGGCTACAAGACATAGAAATAAACCAAATAAATGATTAAGGTCGTCCCGAAGGTCGAAGCTTATTTCTCCCTCGTATGTTCGGCGGTGTTCAAACATCAAATGGACGCCCAACGGGCTCCCCAAAATTCATCCATCTGGATAGTCCGAGCTCCCCAAATACAGGGAACATAGAGAATTCATCCATCTAGATACCGATTGACAAGCTTTGGCTTGAGAATTCAGGGAACATAGGGAGATTGGGACATGAAACACTTAGAAACAAGGGAGGCTCAGCTTGTCACACGGATTTACTACTCTTAGATGAATGCTGCTCGCTAGAACTTACAAGATTATAAGGAAGTTCGGGGATGTTTGGTTTACGCCCAGGTCAGCCCCGCCAAATCAAGGGCACACCAAAATTTTGGCATAGGATTTGCCCGCCCATGTTTTGCCAGCGCCTGGGTACAGCAGCCCGAAGGAATCGGTAGCTACGACCAAAATATTGGCGAGGCTCCAAAACTTGGGCTTCAATCCAAACGAAACGCTAGCCCATGACTGCAGTCAACGCCAAAAAATGGCATGGTAACTATTGGCCACAATCCAAACATCCTCTTTATGCCAGCTAGAACATGGAGCGTCTAGGCTTCAACCCAAATACAAGAGATAACATATTCCTGCCCTTTGGCTCACACAGCTCATATATCCCAAAAACAGAACAACAAAGCAAGAAGATATGAGGACCCTAGGATCAGAGATGGATGGTTATACAGTCGGTTACACAGTCAATGGCCGCAGCGAAGAGGTATGGAGCTGTGGATGAACGTACAAGTGTCCAAATCTTCAGTAATCATCAGATAGAGCTTCAGTGATGGATCCTGGCAGTTTTCCGAGTAGATGGAAAGCATTCGCGTGAACAAGCAAGCCATTCACTGAGTAGATGAAACATGATTCTATTCAACCAAGTAGATGGAAAGTGAAGAACACAAGTGCATAAATTAAGTTTTCTTTAATTATAGACCTAAAAATTTGAAGTAATATTATTTAAACCCAAGGGAAAAACCAAATAATTTATTCTCATAATATTTGTCCAAAACAATGCCTTTTATCATGCTCAATATCTTCTTAACTCCTTGTTAAGAAAATATATAACGTTGGCAGACCTTGCTGTGTTAGAAGGATTTGACAATAGCAAATGCCGAGTGCTCATCCTTGCTAAGCGTGCCTCATACCTTTGTGTGGAAGAAGGATTTGACAGTATCAAACGCTGAGTGGTCATCCTGCTCGTGGTCACCTGCACATATTAATAAACAAATAAACCTCCTTCCAAGGTCCTCACGGTAGTACTTAGCACTAAAATATGAGAAAAACCACGACACCGAAGTCAGTTTTACTACAAATAGATCAGGAGAGATACATTCACACAGATTAAAAACCACATGTATAAATTTCTTTCTGACAAACAATCATAAACTTATGTCAATTTGGCATCCTTATGATGCTGAACTGTCACTATTTTTAAAATTGGGTTTTCTTCACACTAATCATTTCTTCATGAGAAGATGACAATGTAACTCATGTCAGCTAAAATAGTAATGATACTATACATATCAATGGTCTGCTCTTCTATGTAGCTATGGTTATCAAACATGGGTCTCAATGGATAATAAAACAACCACAAAAGTTATACCAAACTGGCAAAAGAGATGTTAACTGCAGACTGTAGTATTTTCATATGTACTTCCCTTGTAGTTTTTTTTCTTTCTAAAGATTCTGTAGGGAAGAAACTGACAGTCAATCTGTTGATCGATACAATAAACATGAGAAATACTACTTATGGACACAGCCTTAACCAGCTAGCCGTTGCACGGAGCAGCACAACGATCAAAGAATCGACGAGTAAGTTGGTAGCAGACGGACTGTCAGGCTCTTCCATGTTGTGCTCGCAGGTGCACCCGCCAGGCAGTTGGCCCCCTCCCTCAACTCTGCCAGCAAATTAGCACATGGATACATCAGCCGGCAATACAAGCGCCCATCAAAGAACAAAAGATAATTAGCACAAAACTGGGATTAAGAAAAAATGAAACTTGACATAAACGCATGATCTAAAGCTGCAATTGGAAAGCAAATGATGTTAGCTCAGATATATGGTATAGCAAATACAGTTTCTGTGCAGATTTATACACCAATAATATAACCACAATTGCAGTACAGAAAAAGGGAACACTTGATTTGATTTACTGCCTGCTTCCCTATAGCTTTCATCCCCACCTTGCTTTCCGTTGGTTCGATTATGAAATCCCCTAGCTCGAAGGAATATTGGAATGTTCCAGGTCTGTAATCTATGTTCATTTTCATTAGTATTTGGTCATCAAATCCATGAACATAACTTAATTTCTTTTTTAAGCTCAGTACTTAATTTTGTATTGCTTTAAATACTTCAAAGAGTAGATATTATTCATAAGTACATTAATTCAGGTACAAACCTTTTTTAGGGGAGTACAAAATTAATTTGATGCATCAGTTAATAGCAAAATGGTTTCACTCTATTTCGAGCAGAAGAGAAATACTATGTGCAAAATGTGATCAAAGCATTGATAGTGGTCATCACTATAGGACACCATTTTGAATCTCAAAAAAAATTAATCTCTACTCCCCATTCGTAATAATTTTGATGAAATTTGTTGCATCTCTGAAAAAAATGAAGATAAATTGGGCAGGGGTGATTGAAAACTCGCCGCAATATTGTAGAACATAGTGGGTGCGGCTGGGCACGGCGGCGGTGAGAGTAGAGGGATAAGGAGGGGCGGCTCCTAGTCGGGGGCGCATGCCGTAGCTGTCCTGGAGACAGTGGGCAAGTTCGCAGAGCACGTCGACTTATTAGAGCACATGCATAGAACCACCCTGACATCGAGGTTGTGTTCCCATTGCGTGCTGCTGCTCCCGTTAAATGGTTCTAGCAAGTGCAGCGGCTCCAGGTGCTCGCCAACCACCACCACCACAAGCAATGCCACGATGCCGCTCCAACTACCAAGGCAATAGGATCAGACCTGCGAAACACACAACACTCATCAGCACTTTATCTTCATCATGAATAAAGCCTCTAACAGAATTATATATAAACTGAAATCACATAATGATGACAACGGTCAGCATGACCTTGAGCGCCATAGATCGCACGTAGAAAGATGCAAAAGCCTCAAGATATCTGAAAATATTTGGAGAAGAAACAAAAACATGATCGACCTGCTCAATAACCTAAAAGATACATAATTGTTGTCTATCATGGGCCTTCAACTTTTGTATTCCTTAGTTGATACTCTCATCCATTTGTGTTTGGTGAGGTATATATAACTATCCGGAAGGTCGTCCACGACGCAAAGAATATCAATAACAAAATTAAGAAAGACAAACGAATAAACCAAGCTTGGGTTACACCACCCACAACATCGTCTAAGATCCTGAACTTGATTCACACATCAATACCGCAAACTAAAAGGAGACAAAAATGCAGGTAAAGGAAACACATACAACTTAATAAACAGACCACATCAATCTTTACTGATGCTTGGGAAGGATTAGGATCTGTCACCACCAGCGTCGAGGCGGCCATGATTACTGATTACCTTGGCGAGGTATGGGCCGATGGCCTTATGCAAATCACTCGAAATATATTATGAGAGGAATCCCATCATGTAGACGTGGTGGACACTGTCCCTGCAGCCTGCTCCACACATAATTTGTACATTAATTCGCCCAGCTAGCCTCCTCGAGCAAATTGACTAATTACCAAATATTATGGTAGCGGTGTTGAGGCGAGCGTGGATGGAGGAGAAACAATTATCAATATGCCATCCAGTACACCATACAATTACAAAAAAGAAGATAAAAGAGGAGGTGGTCGACTACCTAGCACGGCAGCAGCGATGATGTCTTTCCTGGTGGACAATCGCGGCAATCCCGCGCAAGGGAGGCCGGCGATCTTCGAGGATGAACGGCGACCTTCGCAGGAGACGATGCCATGGAGGGTAGCGGGATCGGGGGAGCAAAGAACTGATGGGCGGTGAAGACGACGGGCAGCGGCGGATCTCGGCCAAGACCAGCGCCATGCCCCATCGAGCTCCGGCTACAGTCAAAGAGGCCTGCCAAGTCCAGATCGGGCCACCCCAGCTGTGATCCGCACGAGCGAACGCCGCCGCCTCCACCTCGCTGCCGCAACATCGCATCTGCCCACCGCACGGCCGCGTCGTAGTGGTCGACCGCACGGCTGGGTGAGGACCCTATCTGTGCCGCCCCTCCTTCCTCACTGGAACATGGCATAGGATGCAATTATGGACAAGGTGGGGGCTTGGTCTTCGGTGGCAGCAGGCGGCCACCTCGAGCCCCTTCCGTCGTGGCCGCACGAGCGCAGATCCACGAGAGGCTTCTTTGAAGAGCACGCGCGCGTCGTGGAACCTTGATGATCTGCAGCGGATCCGGCGATGGAGAGAAGGGTGGGGGTGGTGAAGGTGGTTGAGCGGGGGACAGAGGAGGGGAGGAGAGGGCCGGGAGTGCATCGTGTGAAGAGGGGGGAGAGAGCGGTCGGGAGGGGTAGATCGAGAGAGGAGGTGCAGAGACGAAAAAAAATCGTAGTACAATGTAACTAGACGAAGATGCAAGGTTGAGACAAAAAATTGAATAAAATGAAGACTACCAAGTCGTATATTAGGAGTAGAGACTTTTTAAAATGGTTATTTGTTTCCTAATTAATGTGATTGAACGATTTTTCTTAAAATCAATTATTTATTTCCTAATTAATATGATTGAGCGATTTAAGGTAAGGTTAATTAATTTAGATTTAGTCTTTAAAGATTGATCGTGATTGATTCTTTCACATCAAGACATTACTGATTAATTTACACCAGCATGGAAAGTTCTGATACGGTTAGATATTTTTCGTTGTGTGCGAGAGTGGCGCGAAAAAACCCAGTGGGGTGGGGGGAGGGAACGAAAAAAACCAGCGAAAATAAACCGTAGAGACTATTCACCAACTCAGACATTAGGAGTAGAGATACATAATATAGTGCAAGATGGCAGCCAGTTATTGTTTGGGCAAAAAAAGATACGTATTTATTTAATGGATTAATTTATTTTATTGCATGCCAATAATACTCCCTCAGGAATATGTGTCTTGAATGTAAGTTTAATTACACATTAATGCAAAAAAGGAAAGTAAAAAATAACGTGATGCGGTGCCTAGAAATCATATAACTACTAGTAAGCTGCTCTAAAATATAACACATGTGTTTTGAAATCTATTTATTTTTATAATCAAATAAATGTGTCCGTACGTTTTAACATGAGAAACAAAATCCTCAGGTCCCTAATAAAAGATATGTGTTATACTTATCCTCCTCGCCAGAGCTCGCACATCTCATGACTGTTATTTACCTTGTTGCCTCGTCATCCAGTACAGGGACACATGCTTGGGGGTTGTCATGGTCGAACGTGTGCTTCGTGAACCCCACCTCCTTGCTGGCTCTTTTTTTGAAACGCAGACCGTAGAACAATAGTTCTATGGTAAAAATTTCATTAATAATACATATGATATAAGGGGGAGTTAAAAACAGATCAAATACTAATGAAAGTCTATACGATTGGTTACAAACACCTCAGCCAATGCCAGTTGTAGGTATCATGTTGACAGGTTTAAAAGTTATCTGCTATCCATTGTAAGAACAATGTGGAATGTTTGGCCTTCATCTTATGCTGAAGAAGATGAAGATCCTTCTTTAGGGAAAACCGCCAATTTTGAACAGAAGGTTGGATGTGTCTGAAAACCTTTTCATTTCTTTGAATCCAAATATTTTTTGCGAACACGCAAAAGGCTTGCATGTCGGTGTATTAAGGTAGAGGAGAAAAGAAATAATATAGAGTAGCTACAAACAGCGGCATACGATGGCCACGACGCTCATGCCCGGGCTCGCATGATCAGCGTATGATACAGTTTCCGTAGCAAAGGGCTTTGGCAAATTGCTGGCGGCTACATGGAATCCTCATAAACAGAAGTGCCTCTTTGCCTTTCAGGCATAAGGGATTGCCAACAGTTGTGACCATAGTTGCAGTCCCAGAGCATGTGTAAGAGAGTTTCATCACGTTGTTGGTTACAAGGACACTAGTGAATGGGGCGCCACCTGGTGGCGCCTCCTGAGGCGTTATAGTGCACCACTAATTAGGTTAACGCATCTGCATGACAATAATGGTTAGCTTCATGCAGGCATCATGAACATCCGCAGCAATGCACATGAGTGTAAGAGAAGTGAAAGTGGAAGAAAGGATATTAATCATGATGATATCTAGATGATCCATTACAGATAGTTCAAGCGGTTCAAAAGTAAGGCAATCTTATATTTACTAATTGGAGGCACCAAACAAGGTTCCACGTTAATCCTGGTGGTTAGAAAATTTTGACCATTAGATTTACTAATGACACGTCGATGTCCGTCAGATAATGCCTTATGTGGCTCTTCACGTGCGGGAGACAAACTCCTGTATTTGCACCTCCTTACGTGAGCGCAATATATAAGGCTTCTATTTGACAGACAATCAGCCAGATCGTGGATTCATTCCCCTTTTGCTGTTGAAGTTTTTTTGAGGGATTCTTGTTGGAGTTTTTAACATAGGCTTTCCTTCTTAATTTGTTTGAACGTATGGAACCTTTCCTTTTATTCTGACGTGAGACTTTCCTTCTTTTTACGTGAGGATTTCCTTCTTAATTTGTGTGAACGGGTGGAGCCTTTCCTTTCTTCTGACGTGAGACTTCCATTCTTATAACGTGAGGCTTTCCTTGTTCTAATTTTTTTGACATGAGGCTTTCCTTGTTTTATTTTAACTAACGTTAGTTGTGTCAGATGTATTTTTTTATAACACGGAATCATTGGCGTTACGTAAGTTTTCCTTCTATCCTGATCGTAAATTTTTTAATCTAACGGTTCAATTAATTTTGATGATGTGGATTAATGAGAGATCATGAATGGTGCCTCCAATTAGTAAATATAAGATGGCCTATGAACATATGGTTTTCAAAACAAACTAAATTACCAACTACATTTTGTAGTATGCTTCAGGTGGTTTGTGTCCGGTCTGTGTGTGCGGTGATATTAATATTAGAAATAACATAATGTGCGTCCGAAAGCAATAGAACATACATTAACTTTCACCAAAATTGTGTGTACTATTATCAACATAACGACATACAGATTAAATTTTATATTTATTTGTATTACAAAAATTTCTTATTAACAGAACGAGCGAAGTCCTCTTGGTGTACATAATTTTATGTAATGCATGATGTGTTTACACGTTATTGGTTTCTACAATATATGAATGTCAGTTTTTTTTAATATGTTGTAAAGTATATAATTATTTTTAATATTACGTTGTGCTAAAGTATTATTTTTCTCACATATTTACTGATCTCCATGCGATACTACTTTTCTCTGATATTTCTTGAAGTTATATGGCAAATATGGCGACAAAAAAGGTTTTTCCATTACCTAACCAAAAAACAATTCAAGAAGGTAATACTGTCAACATGCCGAAGCTTTATACTATTAAATTAGGAACTTTTAGATGGTCGCAAGTTAGTTTGTGTGTAATCATACTTCTGAGTGAAGCATTAAACAGTAAACTTTTCGCAAAAAAGGTTGTAAACACGTGTAAACTTAATACAGTTACTTCCTTAGTATTTTGTATGTGTTTCATAGTGGTTGCAGGCTTGCAGCAAATGGCCATACATTAGTTCTATGCCATGTTGTTGGTTTCTAAAACATATTATCGTCGGTTGTCTTTTCAGATGGTACTATGATATCTTCACGGCACACATATTGCATCCCCTCTGATATATGCCTTGAATGCAAATGATATTATTTATTGTGTCTTTCTCAGCAGGTTCACAAGTGTTGCTCCAC
Source organism: Aegilops bicornis (assembly GCA_021605145.1). NCBI lineage: Eukaryota > Viridiplantae > Streptophyta > Magnoliopsida > Poales > Poaceae > Aegilops > Aegilops bicornis. Next base: position 156,691,248 of record CM038671.1, on the reverse strand, counting down.
TGATAATGATGTCGTGATACTGTGCCGCATATTAGGTAAGGTTCTAAACAGTGAAGGACCGGGTAAAATTGATGTGTAAATATCTACTTCAGTATGAGTTAGCGGAGGCAAGTGTTTTTTTATTTTGCAGGATGAGCAATTATTGGTCCATTAATTCAAACCTCGAAATACGTAGTGGCAACAACATGAAGATAATGTAGGTGCATGGCCATTATCTTGATGGCGAAACAATAAATCACTTTGATTGTTTACTGTATCATCTGTAGTTATTATACCTCTGAGCTATTTTCTTGAGTAGCTATACTCATTAATCTGTTGTCTATTGTGACCTTATTTTCCAAGATCATAAAGTCTTCGTACATTGGTATCAAACAGAAAATTTGGTGGTCAAAACTTTAAAAAGACCGGCTGAGTGCATAATAGAGTTTTTTGGTTCACCAAACACACTAATCTTAGATACATCAATATTTTTTTCTATTTCATAATACGAATGTTTGAACTAGCTTTATCCTCTATGCTATATTTTGTGGGTTCAGCCAAACTTATTGATCCTCCAGCAAACCTTTGAATTCCGAGAAACTATTGCTATAGAAATAACGTAGAACTTCTATTTATTTAAAACAAATTATTTCCCGCTTTCTCATTTATTATAATAGTGCGATTACTTATATATTAAGTCATTGTTTGGCGTAGAAACATGGAAAACTTGAAACTGGTGAGATTAGTATAAAAAAGAAATGAAGCAGATATTGCTACTTCTGCATTTCCTTACTTCAATTTAATATCAATTGTGATTAATTAGATATGTTTACATTTTGTCTATGTTTTAAAAGGCCCTGGCTTCATGCTGTTCGAATTTAAAATGAAACATTCATATGGATGCTCCTACAATTTTAGCCATGCATAAGGAATCAATATTCTAAAGGTTTGTTTCTAACATCATATGTATTTGCTCTTTGTAGTTCCACTATTTAGATTTTAGATCTGCCATTCTAGAAAACATAAGAAATTAATTAAGACATGTTATATCATTTCCTTATTAAGCCATACGATCAATATTTCTTAGTGTGTCAGCATATGTATCCATTTAAAATAATAATAATTGAGAGATCATCCTTCACATAAAGTTAGAGTTACATGAGTGTCCAGAAAGTATATATACCCCTAGCCGGTGTAGGTGCACGGGTTGATGACTAGTCTATCTAATCAAGATGTCATTCGACTTGAACATCACCAGCAATCACAATTTTCACCAAGAAACATGCATAAAGCATAGGGGTTGGGTAGTGCCTCCATCAGCAGCTCAACATCCGCCTCCCCACCATGGTCATCTGCTCGACAGACTTCACAACCACCATTGTCCGGTCAAGCAGGATACGTGAAATCTCTGTAATAGTACTTGAAAAAGAGTGAAGATAACCAGTATGACTCTATAGAACAGAGTTTACTAGTTCACTGCTTGGCCATTGAGTGAAAATACGTGAAAGCATCATTTAGAAAGAATAGTTAACAGAAAACTAATACCCATGAAGCTAGTAATGCAATATTGTAGTTGACGTTCCAATGATAAACATTGCAACCGAGTTTTACTGCATATTTCACAAAGAGTTCAAAAAATGCAAGAGTATTGTTGGTTTGAACTCTCCCAAGCTTTGCTCAAAACCACCTACCACGATGAAAATGCATAGAACAATGCTTGCCTGAATGTTGCTACATCACTGGTTCACTGACCGGCTCCTATTGGTGCTTAATAATCAAACAACGGGTCTAACTTGGAGACAGACCTCGCCACCACGAAGTACTGGCATGCTCAAGAAAAGGTTCCTGACGCGGAGACACGACCTCAAGCAACTCACCACCAAGCCGAAATCGCAGACATTACTATTCAAGTTTAGAACAGGATTCTTGCAAATATTTCACTGGAATCAGTTCATTCCAGGAGGAAACAGAACAAATAAAAATCACATAATGGACTGGGATGGGGAGGCAGGTATTAACCATGCATATGTTGAAGAGTATAATAAGCAAACAAGAATGCCATTAACATCACAGGAACACACATGCTTGTTTCAGGTTGTACATTTACATGAAACCCATTTAGGAGATGTTATATCCAAACAGGTTATTGCAGAAAACAGAACCTTATCAGCCAAAGAGGCCTGACCTACTTCGGAGTTGATAAAAGACCGGATTTTCAGCACCCGGGTGCCCCTACACCCTCTATGAACAGTAAATTCAAAATAAATCAAAAAAATCTGAAACTTTGGGACATCGAAGATCATGAAACTTTCGATGATCTTGCAAAGTTGTACCTAAAAAATAACATTCAAAGAGCACTCAATAAAAAAACAAAAATATTGTTCAAAGTTTATGTATGTTTTTTAGCAGTGATTTTGTTTTTTTTGTGAGGGCTCCACGAAGGTTATTTGTTGTTGAAACTTTGCAGGAAGATCAAACCTTTGGTAATCTTTGATCCCTAAAAGTTTCAGATTTTTTTGATTTTTGTTAAACTTTTTATGAATTTACTGTTCATGACGGTGTAGGAGCACCCGGGAGCTGTTAGGCATTTCTGGAGTTGATAATCATGGCTTGCCTAAACAACTCTGAGAAGTAAAAAGTCCTGAGTTGTCGCTATTACATAGCTTAAAATAATTATTAATTGGAATGTTTGATCACTTAACAACACAATGAAGTGCCGCCCTATTTAAAACATCAAAAGAAAATAAAATTCATCCATGAGCTAGCAAAATTCAGTAATAAAATGAGAATTTGCTATACTTCTAATAATAGTCGAATTCATTAACTGAGTGATTATGTGAGGATAAAACTTTCAAACATATGGACTGCAATCAGAAGCTTAAGAGTATCGTATCATTCCATAATCTGCAATGATTATGTACATGTAATTTAGAAGGGGTCACAAGATACACCATTATGATTACTGACCCTTAAATATTATATTATTTTAGGACAATGAAAAGAACCTAGTAAGGTACACAGTCAAAAGTTACTCTTCTACTCCCAAAAGTGAGAGCAGAAGCGAAAACCTCGAACAACCACTACTGGAATTCTGTTGTACGCTGGGTGCCACGGACACTCGGCAAAGGGCCGAAACCATCGGCAAATCCTTTGCCGAGTGTCACCCTCGGCAAAAGCCACCCGGTGTACACCTCTCCGGCAAACAGGAATTTGCCGAGAGCCAAAACACGGTAACTCGGCAAAGACTTTGCCGAGAGCTAAACAGTACAGCTCAGCAAAATAGAGTAGCTAGCGGATAACAGACGGGGACGGCGGTTGCCACGTTGGCCAACTTTACCGAGAGGCCCACTCGGCAAAGAGAGCCAGTAGCAAGTCGACGCGTGTCAGCTCCTGGCATGTGGGACCAGGAGAACAGGCTGAGGACCAAATTTGCCGCGAGCCCCACTCGGCAAAGATTGCCAGTAGCAAGTCGACGCGTGTCAGCTCCTGACATGTGGGACCAGATGAACAGGCCGAGGGCCAACTTTGCCGAGAGCCCCTCTCGGCAAAGAGAGCGAATAGGAGGTCGACGCGTGTCAGCTCCTGACATGTGGGACCAGGTGAACAGGCCGAGGGCCAACTTTGCCGAGAGCCCCTCTCGGCAAAGAGAGCGAATAGGAGGTCGACGCGTGTTAGCTCCTGACATGTGGGACCAGGTGAACAGGCCGAGGGACAACTTTGCGAGAGCCCCTCTCGGCAAAGAGAGCGAATAGGAGGTCGACACGTGTCAGCTCCTGACATGTGGGACCAGTTGAACGGGCCTAGGGCCAACTTTGTGGAGAGCCCCAATCGGTAAGGAGAGAGAATAGGAGGTCGACACGTGTCAGCTCCTGACATGTGGGACCAGTTGAACAGGCCGAGGGCGAACTTTGCCGAGAGCCCCTCTCGACAAAGAGAGCGAATAGGAGGTCGACACGTGTGAGCTCCTGACATGTGGGACCAGGTGAATAGGCTGAGGGCCAACTTTGCCGAGAGCCACCGTCTGCAAACTCTATCTGTGTCGAGTGCGGCCCTCGGCAAACTGAGTCAATAGGGGAGGGCCACATCACTTGTCCTAAAAGTCGTGCCCATACTTTGCCGAGCACCACCGTCGGTAATCCTTTTACCTTTACCGAGAGGCCTCTCGGTAAAGTTGTCAGGAGCACTACAAGTTATTATCCTTTACCGAGAGGCCTCTTGGTAAAAGTGCCAGGTTCTACTGGATGGTACACTTTTAACGAGATGCCTCTTGGTAAAGGGTGGATGCTGGTCCAGTTTCACAGTCTTTACCGAGAGGCACCCTCGGTAATGGGTGCATGCTGGTCTAGTTTCACACCCTTTTTCATTTCGCTTTTCTTTCTGCAATGAAACATATACAACAGCAGCATATAGTTAATCACACATAGAACATGTCACATATAGGCATCATTGAGCAAAAAAAGAAATGATTCTGAATAACATTCCACATAAAAGCAACAGTGCCTAAAAGGTGAAATAGTAGTAAAGACACTCGAGTACCACAAGTTTACAAGTCTCAAGATGCAAGAGTTCTCAAGCACATACAAGGAACAGTTTCAAACAGAGCATAACATGAAGTTCAGGCGATTTTGGAGATCGGAGTGATAACATCAACATTAGAAGGCATCATTTTGTTTGCTGCCCAACTCCACCAACTTGATGTGGAACTACTGGAACATTGTTCGACCCTTGTGATGGGTTGAGCTATGGTGGATTGACCCAATAGTGAGATGAATGCATATGGTAATGCCGAAAATGGTGATAGAAATAGTTTGATCGAAACTCACAATGTTCCACTCTGGCGTCGGTGGCATCTCTGGCACTGGTTGGCCTTGCATGGAATAAAGATTGGACACCATATGTTGTAAAGACTTCACTAGATCATCTTGTGCCTTCAGCTTGGCCCGGTTTTCATCTCGTTCTTTCTCGGTATCAATCAGTCAAGTCTACAATATGGCAATGCAAATGTCATTCATGTTGAAATGCAAATATGCAGGACCATGAAGGATCAATGAAGAAGCACTGACATGAATATCCTCAATAATGCTCACGGAATGTGGTACGTGACGCTCTACGTTAGGAGTAGAGCCAATACTCATAGCATGGAGCGTGTTGACTCTCGGAAGGGAGGAGGTTATGACAGAATCAAGGTGAACCGCCATTCGGTCTACCTCCTGCCGCGACAATTGCCACAAGAGGGTCAAATGGTAGCACGCGAGGATGAGTGTCAGGCCGGTACCTCTCCTTCAATTTTTTGGTGTAGTTCTCTCCATCTGACCGGGCTTTAGAGCTGATCCAGTCCCTCTCCGGGTGGAGAGGGTCCTTGTCCTTGTCATCTTTGGTACGTTTGATGGTCCACGCCTCGAAGTAAGTGATATCCTTGCTAGTGTCTTCTTTCTGCAAAAGAAAGCGATCCAAACAATCAAGGCAATACTCACAAATGAAAGAGAACATGATGAAAAGAAAAGGATGTAGTTGCCTACATGTTTTGAGACGACGCCTGGGATGGTGAGGTTGCCTTGACAGTGTCCTGGACAACCCATCAACTTACGCCGTTCAGATATTGCTTTGTGTTCATCCTTCCACCCTGGATCTGTCCACCGTTGGACGATCTTCTCCCAAAGACGTCGCTTGTCGGCCGCACCATCGAGGAATCACCTGTAAATTAAACAAATACATCTTAGTAAGGATTCTAATTTTGCGGTAATGTAGGGAATGGCAATCATCCATCGTCACTTGCCTTGAAGTAATTGTCCCGTGAAAGATGCTTCCCTCGAGCCTCCTGTTTGGAAATCTTCTGGTTGAGATAGTCCGCGTGATACTTGACCACTAATCGGACACGCTCCTCATAGTGCATGTCGTGGACTAGTTTCTTGGCAATATTCTCAACCACCACATTTGCACGATCCTTCTGACCCTCAACGCATGTATAGAAATCCTACAAACATGCATACATGTGAGATGGGTTAAATCATGACTATGGCAAATTTAAACCTTTTGGTATTGATATTTAGGTGTTTGAAAGGACTTACCTAGAAATCGTTGACCACTCGCATGGCTCTGTTATCATAAACCCTCTGACGCATATCCAGGAAATCCGGTGCAAGTTTGTAGTGATCCCATGACCAAGCGGGCTCAGTGATACCGTTTGGCAAAGTGACCAGTCCAGGATAATTTAACCTACAAAGACCCCCAATGATGCCACTCGGCGACCGTGGCAGACGCCTCTCACCACCTTTTACTAAGCTTCTACATTACAAAGAGTGAAGTCATATTATATGTGAGGAAATGACAAAAGGTACAATTTATATGGGATGAGTTGAGATAACCACTTACTTCTCTCTCATTGGTTTAATGAAGACGTCTCTATGCACATATGGACGTCTTGGAAGCTTTAAAGGACCACGCAGCCACACTTTCCCTCTAGAAGTAGTGCTGATAGTCGAACCACTCAGTTGTGAGCCGCTCACCTCGTGGTGCTCTGTCACCCGTGAGGGTCTATCCCCACCCTCAGAAACCTGACGAACAACCAGCCTCCTCTCGGCGGCTGCGTCCTCCACCACCTCCTCCTCCTCATCCTCCACCACCTCCTCCGCAGAATCCTCCTCGTCCTCCTTCCTCACTCGCCGCATCCCCATCCTCTGTTCCTCCTCCTGAGCACGGCGAAGCACTACATCAGAGGGTCCAGGAGAAGAAAGAGGTGCTCTACTACGGGCTACTTTACGTACTCCTCGTCCGCCTTCTCATCCTGCATCACCTACTCCCCCTCCTCGCCCGCCTCCTCCTCCTGCCTCACCTACTCCCCCTCCTCGTCCCCCTACTCCCCCTCCTACTCCCCCTCCTCGTCCTCCTACTCCCCCTCCTCGTCCCCCTCCTCGTCCGCCCCCTCCTCCTGCCTCACCTAACCCCCCTCCTCGTCCCCCTCCTTGTCCACCTCCTCCTCCTGCCTCACCTACTCCCCCTCCTCGTCCGCCTCCTCGTCCACCTCCTCCTCCCCCGCGTGGTACTCGACCTTGTTTCGCACATTTTTTTGGATGGGTGTCTAGACCCGCCAATCCTTTGGCCTTCTTGGCGGTTGTGGCAACCGATGAAGGAGCGGCCACCGCTTTCACCTGTCGAGCAAGTTGATCATTGTACTGATCATTCTCTTTTTTCAAACTTTCCTTTGGATTCTTGTTGCTACCTGTCATGTTTCAATCACCTGATACGAAGAAGAACAAACCAGTTAGTACAGGTGATACAAATTGATGTAAATACAATAAATATATCACATATGAAGAATAAATGGAATTGTCACAATAATACATATACTTGTTACACACACAAATACATAGAGTTGTTGCACACACGAATACATAGAGTTGTTGCACACACACGAATACATAGAGTTGTTACACACACGAATACATAGAGTTGTGACACACATACATAGAGTTCTCACACGATTACGTGGAGTTGTTAGAAATAAGGGTCAATATTAGGTGCAACATTTGCATCAGGGCTTTCATCATCGCTATCATGCCCGTTCATACATTCATCCTCGACTTCAGGGGGGCCCTCATCCTCATCTAGCCCCAAGTGCCATCGCATAAGTAATGCCAAATCTCGAGGGTCAGAAACATCCTCGTATTCATCCTTTGCATTATCTACTTCCATGTCATCCATGGCCTCATGCTCCATTGCATCATGTTCGTGATGCACGCCATCATATTCCTCTGCATCATCTCCGTCTTCGTGAGTGTCTGCTTCTTGAAAATCTCTCCCGCGTATGTGTTAGGGTTTATATGGTAATCGTCTTTGTTTGGGGTAGGTACCTTGATATGCGGGGGTACCTTGTAGACGACATCCCACTTCAAGAGATCGATATATTTCGTAGATGTGCACGCGTATGGGAGAAAAACACTTGTGTATCCTGTTGAGCCATAATATAGACATCATTTCCAGCATATTTCGATGCTCGTTCAACTTCGACCAAGCCAATACTAGGGGTTTGTCTCACTTTCTCAGGATTGAGCCAGCTGCATCTGAATACGATGGGCTTCACTCCTTGTAAAGCACAACACTGCAGCTCATAAATTTCTTTGATGGTTCCATAGTAGTGACGTCCATCTATCCCTAGACAATAGACCGCACTATTTATTGACCTTCGGTTGGGCCTCTCACCCGTGTGTTTATCAGTGTGGAAGCGATACCCATTCATGTCTTAAGCCTTAAATGACTTGGCCTCGTATTCAAAACCTGTCGTGGATTTGTCACGACAGATGTCCTTAGTGTCAGGACTTAGTCGCGAGGTCAACGCATCTATGTGGTAGCTTGAGAGGGGTTGGGCGGAATCAAGAGACACAACACAAGACAAGGATTTAGACAGCTTCAGGCCCCGGGAAACATCATCCGGTAACAAACCTACATGCTGTTTGAGGCTAGATCTCATTATGATCAGGAGGGAGTCGCCAGTAAACCGGCTCTTTGTGTCTAGCCCTAGAGATTGTTTCTTGCTTTTCCTGTCCCTCTTTGGGGAGCCCTGCCCCTCCTTATATATGTTGAAGGGGCGGGTTACATGTAGAGTCCAACTCGGACTTAAGACTTAACTATCCTGACCTATCTTCATGGGCTTCTTAACATCTTGGGATTCATAACGTTTCAGGCTTCATAACCCCTGGCAACCCAGTTATCACTGTTTGCCGGTTTAAGATGGTCTGCCAGTTTAAGATGGTCTGCCGGTTTAAGATGATCTGCCGGTTTATGATTATCTGCCGGTTTATGATGGTTGACGTCTACTACACAACCTTCTTCTTGTAGACGTTGTTGAGCCTCCAAGTGTAGAGGTTTGTAGGACAGTAGCAAATTTCCCTCAAGTGGATGACCTAAGGTTTATCAATCCGTAGGAGGCGTAGGATGAAGATTGTCTCTCTCAAGCAACCCCGCAACCAAATAAAAAAGAGTCTCTTGTGTCCCCAACACACCCAATACAATGGTAAATTGTATAGGTGCACTAGTTCGGCGAAGAGATGGTGATACAAGTGCAATATGGATGGTAGATATAGGTTTATGTAAACTGAAAATATAAAAACAGCAAGGTAACAAGTGGTAAACGTAAGCGTAAACGGTATTGTAATGCTAGGAAACAAGGCCTAGGGTTCATACTTTCACTAGTGCAAGTTCTCTCAACAATAATAACATAATTGGATCATATAACTATCCCTCAACATGCTACAAAGAGTCACTCCAAAGTCACTAATAGCGGAGAACAAACGAACATATTATGGTAGGGTACGAAACCACCTCAAAGTTATTCTTTCCAATCAATCCGTTGGGCTATTCCTATAAGTGTCACAAACAGCCCTAGAGTTCGTACTAGAATAACACCTTAAGACACAAATCAACCAAAACCCTAATGTCACCTAGATACTCCAATGTCACCTCAAGTATCCGTGGGCATGATTATACGATATGCATCACACAATCTCAGATTCATCTATTCAACCAACACATAGAACCTCAAAGAGTGCCTGTCGGTGTCAAAACCGGCGGATCTCGGGTAGGGGGTCCCGAACTGTGCGTCTAGGCGGATGGTAACAGGAGACAAGGGACACAATGTTTTTACCTGTGTTCGGCCCTCTCGTTGGAGGTAAAACCCTACTCCTGCTTGATTAATATTGATGATATGTGTAGTACAAGAGTGGATCTACCACGAGATCAGAGAGGCTAAACCCTAGAAGCTAGCCTATGGTATGATTGTTGTTCTTGTGTCCTACGGACTAAACCCTCCGGTTTATATAGACACCGGAGGGGGCTAGGGTTACACAGAGTCGGTTACAATGGGAGGAGATCTACATATCCATATTGCCAAGCTTGCCTTTCACGCCAAGGAAAGTCCGATCCGGACACGGGACGAAGTCTTCAATCTTGTATCTTCATGGTCCAAGAGTTCGGCCAAAGGTTATAGTCCGGCAACCCGGACACCCCCTAATCCAGGACTCCCTCAGTAGTCCCTGAACCAGGCTTCAATGACGATGAGTCCGGCGCGCAGATTGTCTTCGGCATTGCAAGGCGGGTTCCTCCTCCGAATACTTCATAGAATATTTTGAACACAAGAATAGTGTCCGGCTCTGTAAAATAAGTTCCACATACTGCCATAGAGAGAATAATATTTACACAAATGTAATCTGCTGACGTATTCCGTAGCGTGACATCACACCACGGCCAAACCTTAATCGAATCGTTTTTACTATCCTACCTTAGCGCGTTTAGCGAGGCGGTTTCCTTGGCACGTCTTGTCGAAGCAGAGATCGTGTCACCTTATTCCGGGATTCTCATCAATACGGGCGTGGGTAACCCAACCGCGCCATTGATTATGGCGCTTGGGAGATAAGCGAGTTTTACCAGGCTGGTGGGGACATGTAGTTCCGTCCGCCCATATAAGGGGATAAGGATCCACCTTTTCACCTACGCCTTCTTCCTCCTTTGCTCATCCATTTTCGCGCACTCGAGCTCCAGCGCCCAAGTCCGCATTCCCCACCTCAACCTTCTCCGGCCATGTCCGGAGCGGGAGGAAAGTGGATGGTCTCCTCCGTCACGGAGGGAGACGTCAAAAAGCTGAGGAGAGCCGGATACCTGCCCGATGACATCGCGCACCGGCTCCCAGATGAGGGGCAGCTCATCCCCACCCCCAGGCCCCATGAGAGGGTCGTGTTCCTTACCCATTTCCTTTGCGGACTGGGGTTCCCCCTCCATTCATTCGTCCGGGGACTCATGTTCTACTACGGACTGGACTTCCACGATCTAGCCCCGAACTTCATCCTCAACATCTCGGCGTTTATCGTCGTGTGCGAGGCCTTCCTCTGCATCCGGCCCCACTTCGGCTTATGGCTGAAGACCTTCAATGTCAAGCCGAAGGTTGTGGGCGGCCGCCAGGCGGAGTGCGGAGGCGCCATGGTGGGCAAGATGCCCAACGTCCTATGGCTCGAGGGCTCCTTCGTGGAGACCATAAAGGGGTGGCAATCAGGGTGGTTCTATATCACCGAGCCGCGTGACCCCAAATGGGTTGCAGCCCCCGAGTTCCGATCCAGAGCCCCTACGCGGCTCACCTCCTGGAAAGAGAAGGGCCTGGCGTGGGGCAGTTCGGGAGAGGTGACCGGACTCCAAACATGTGTCCAGAACCTGGTGAGCAAGAAGCTCAAACTTGTCAACGTGGTCCAGGTTATGCTCATCCGCCGGATCCTCCCGTGTCAACAATGGGCTTTTAATTTGTGGGAGTTCGACCCGGCCCAGCACCGAACTCTGAACAGGCTCTTCGACACATCGTACGAAGATGCCTGGAAGGTGCTATTCAAGGGCGCCGAGGCTCCCGCATCCGCTACCGAGGATCATGGATTCAGCACGCAGCGCCAAGCCAACACGGCAAGCTATTTTTACCTCTTACAGGATATTTGTCTTTCATAGTTTGACTCTATGCGGGATCTAAACTCCCGTACCTTTGACAGGATTGGCAGGACACGTCCGGGGAGATCAGCTGTCCGGCTCCTTTGCCCGAAGACCCAGCAGACGCTCGCTTGGCAAAGCTGCTGGTTCCGGCACCTTACGTGGTGCCGGAGAAGAAGGCCAAGAAGAAGGCCACAGGAACCCGGAAGAGTTCCCGGCGCCCGGTGGAGTCGGACTCATCGTCCGATGACTCCGAGGCGCACTCCTCCCACGAAGACGAGGAGGATGAAAGAGAGGTTTCTTCCCCAGCATGGGGAGAAAAGAAAAGGAAGGCCGCCCCAACTGGGGAGGCCGGAGGGTCCAAGAAAGGAAGGACCCTCCCTCCGGACTACACCACCAACACCGACGACGGCGAAGAGGAGTGGCCGCACAGGGCCAAGCCCCTGGCAAAGTCGTAAGTATTCGGATACTAGAGCGACTCATGGCGTTCCTTTATTGCTCAGCTTCTCCTGACGCCGAATATTATTATGTAGTCCGCCCAAAGCCCGGCTCGATGTGTCGTCGAGTGGCTCCCTGGATTCGTCGGATGTGAATAGTTTTTCACTTCCGACCGCTACCTCCCCCCGCCCTACGGACGACGCCGAGGTGTTGTCCAGAAAGGTTCCAAGCCAGGAGGAGGTGGTCCTGGAGGCGCCGCAAGGCGACCTCCCGGACTCCAGGCGCAAAGGTGACAAAACCCCCAAGGGCTCCAAGTCCGGCCCTGGGCCGGACACCGCACAGGAACCTTCAATGGTTCTGTAGTCCGGCAGGCGGCCCACTGGTAAGAAGGGCAAGCCTATGATGCCGGTGACCTCCGTCCAACAAGAGGCACCGGATAATCTGCTGGAGGTGCTTAACGGCGCTTCCATCGACAAGGAGCACCGCACTATTATGAGTGCGGTGATCCAGAAGGTTTAGTCTGCTAAAAGCGGGCTGACTGAAGTTCGTGCTACCGCTAACGAGCTTTGAGGTATGTGAAAATATGTAAAATATTACCGCATAGACAGATGAGCCCCCGATGCTCTGCTTGGCGTTCAAAAGAAAAGCCGAATAGAGGATCTAATTCCATTCGAGGAGTCTAACAAAATTAAGTCAATATGCGTATGCACGGCTTCTTGGCCTCTGCCCTCGCCAAGACCGATCATGGAGGTTGATGCGCTGAAGTAGAGCCTCGAGCGGTCCGAGCAAGAGCTCGGCCTTACCAAGAAAGAGCTCGAGGAAAAAGAAGGTAAGTAATACCTTGTGGAGTATATTTAAAAAGATGCAGTTGCAAAAAATGACAGGATCGCTATTGGTGTCCTAGGGGCCACGACTGAGGTGGCAACCCTTAAGCAAGCGCTGTCCGAAGCCGAAAAGAGGGCGGCCACGGAGCGCACCGAGCGGGAGAAGCATGAAGCACGGGTTGGCGAGGTGCAGCAAGAGCTCCAGGCTCTCGTGAAAAAACACGAGAGTTTGGAGCTTGACTCAAAGACGCGAGAGTCTGAGCTCGCGACGGCCCTCGAAAGCGCCAAGTCTGCCAAGGCCGAAGCCCGAAAAGCCCTCCAGGAAGTTGAGGCGATGAAGAAGATAGCGGCGGGTAAGGCATTCTTTATGCAAAGCAAGCATGTGAAAGTGAATTACCTGTTACTTACCCGAGTCCGGAGCTCTCTAGGAGCATTCGCAGATTTGCCCCGCAGTGTGTCAGATGCCGCCGCCTTCTACCGGGTCGAGGAGGGGAGCTCGACGGAGAAGGTGTTCTGGTCTCAGTATGCTGAGGCCGGACATTCGGTGCCCTTGAGCGACCAGCTGAAGCAACTGGTCGAGCTCCATAAGGTGGCCGAACAAGCCATGAAGGGCCTCATAGTTCGGCTGTGGCCTGGAGAGGCTTTGCCTGGGAGCTACTTTGGGCTGGTAAGGCGGCTGGTGGATGCTTGTCCGCGGCTTGAAGTTATCAAGCGCTCCGCCTGCATCGAGGGCGCCCGTAGGGCGCTTGCCCGTGCTAAAGTGCACTGGGCAAGATGGACGCAGAGAAGCTGGTGAAGGACGGGCCACCGCCGGGCAAGGAGCATCGCCACCCCGAGAAGTACTATGAGGGCGTCCTGAAGGGTGCCCGCCTAGTGGCGGATGAATGTGCCAGAGATGTAATATTTGATAAACTCGCTTGTGTTATCCTGTATGCTGAAAACTTGTTCATATGCGCTATGCAACGCTTGTTTAATTTAAAATATTACCTTCTATGCAGCCGTTTATTAAATTTGAGAGATGGCAAGTCGTCGGCTTTTGCCCCCATGCCACGAGTGCTGGGGTGTTCGGGATAAACCTGAGCACTCTTTTTCCCATTCTTGGGTCCTTCGAGTGAGGTGCTCAGCACAACGAACAAGGCAATCGGACTATAATGCGTTATCACTCTCACTTATCCAGAAAATTCTATAATTTTAAATTTCGGCGAAGCCCCTAGTGTTCGTGTAGCGACCAGACCCGAATGGATCTAGCGCTCTGTGCTCAGTGTCATCCCTGGATCAGTAATGCTGACACCACACAGTACTTCGAAGGATTTATAGCAGAGTAGCAATCACACACTTATTACATCGTTGTCCACAAGGGAACTTAATACAATAATATGGCTTAAGGCCATCTATAATAACAGCGGAAGACATTGGAAGACAAGTGAGTCCATCAACTCCATCGGCATCACTGAGTATAGAACCACGACCTAACACCTTACTCGTCATGCGAAAAGTCTCGAACGTGAAAAGTTGCAGCCCAACGGGTCAAGACATGGAATATGCCGCAATGTAACACATAGAGAACAATGAAGCAACAAGCCTATACTACATGCATATATGGCTGGTGGTAAGGCTCTACGGTTACATTTTTGCATAAAGCTGGTTTTTCCCTACATCAAAGGAATAATTTTATTTAACTATCATGGTGGTTGTTAAACATTGAGAATGGTTGACAAAGATCCTCAATCCCAATTAAAAAGTACTCATTAAAACCCAATAACTTTTATTATTAGAAGTAACATGTTGAGATTCACATGATATTCAAGTACTAGATACTCAAGATTGTCCATAACCGGGGACACGGCTAATCATGATTAGTTTATACACTCTGCGCAGAGGTTTGGCGCACTTTTCCCCATTAAGACTCGATCGCCTCCGCTTGGTTCTCGTGACTACATGGTGTTTGAGAAACGGATGACCGAGACACAGTCTTTCGTAAGCGCTTAGCACCTTACTTGTGGGTAGACCGTACACCTACTTTCCCTACATCTGCTAGTCTACCCGTAAGAGTTCGCACAACTTAGTCAACTATGCCAGAGCCCATAATTGGCTTGTGGCTGCACACGGAAGTTTCTAGTTTGAATAATCTTATGATCCCTTAGAGCCCGGGTGGCGGTCCAAGAAATACAGTGCAAGTCCTCGATAGAAACCAGGTGCCTCAATCCACCCAGATGTGTGTTTAGGTTGCCACCTTAGATAAAACCATTAAATTAACAATCTCACATCTGTCATGGATATTCACTCACCCAATCCACGCCTACTAGCATAGCATGGCATAATAAGCAAACGAGAAGTAACTCCCAAGGTTTCATAAGTAAAACAGGTAATAGGTACTACCTCAATCTACTTCCCATCCCACAATTTAATTAGATCCTAAACATGCAAGTGTTTGAGGGTTGATCTAATGCATAAAATCTGGGTAGTAGAAAAAAGTATGATCAAAGTGTTACTTGCCTTGCTGATGATCCGCGAGTCCTAGAGATTCGAAGTAACAAGCGGCGCACTCCGAGTGATCTAACGCAGACAAACAACAAGCATACAATAAGTACTCATCTAATGCACAGGGAAATCTCGAATAAAAGATCTAACCAGATAGTTCAACTTAAGAACCCTGGTTGCAAAAGAATCGAATCAAATAAAGCATCGAAAGTCTGGAACTCGAGAGAGAACGACTCGGTTTAGCAAATCTGAAACTAAGTCAAAATTTTACAGTAGCAAAACTCTGTGTAAGTAGGTTAGTCGGAACGGCGGTTTCAGAATCTAAACTCCAGGCGCTTGAATCACCTGATTCCGATAAACGAGCAAGAAATAAAACAGATTTGAAAATCGGATCGAAAATCGAATCAGAAAAATAACGGATTAAATCCGATTAAAAAAAACGACGAACGGATTAAATAACGGACGTTCGTTAACAGAACTAATCCAACGAACACGTTCATTGAAACAAACGGTTCGGTGAACGCTCACTAAATAAGAAAACCAAAAAATAAAAAATCCTTCTAGGTTTTTTTTTTAAAAAACCGAACATCTCAAAAACCGGATCGGTCTTTTTAAAAAACCGGATCGGGGGTTGTGGCGGCTACCTCCCGGCGGCTTCACGGCGGGGCTCCGGGGGTCCCGGGGGCCTGGAGGGGCGGCGAGGGGCTCCAAGGCCATGTAGGGGCGGCGGTGGCTCGGGCGACGGGCGGGGCTTCAAGTGACGGCACATGCTCGGTGGAGGGCGGCATGTGGCTCGGGTGAGAGAGAGGGGGGCGGCGTATAAATAGGAGGGGGGTGGCCGGGTGGCTTGGGGAGGGGGCAAGCCGGGGTGAGGGCGGCGGGCGCAAGGCCGTCTCGAGCGGGACTCGGCAAGGGCGGCGAAGCGGAGATCACAGGCTGGAGGGAGAGGGAGGTGGGCCGGGCGGCCGGGCCGGGCCTGCTGGTCGGGCCAGTGGGCCTTGGCCCAAAGTAGTTTTTTATATTTAAAACAAAACAAAACGGATTAAAAAAATACCAAACGAACTCCGATTTTAATAAAATTAATTTTCCCCGACTCCTAAAAATGAGTCGAACAAAATGAACTTTAAAAACGGCAAACATGCATAAATTTTTAAAATGCTCATTTTTGCCTAAGCAAAATAAATCTTCCAAAACCAAATTTGATTTATTTATAATATCTCCATTTTTCCTAAATGTTGGGAAAGTCATATTATTCCTCTCTTAAGTTTTTATAGGAAAAACTTTATGAAGATAATTAAATAAATCCAATGATCCTATTTTCAAAATTTGAGAAATCCCAAATATGAAAATAATGAAACTTCCAACTCTCTCCGAGGGTCCTTGAGTTGCGTGAAATTTTCTAGGATCGGAAAATGCGAGAAAAATATGATATGCATGATGACCTAATGTATAACATTCCAAATTGAAAATTTGGGATGTTACAGTTCGGAAGACCGAGTTCGGGGCGCTATACACGCCTAGGCCGGACAAAGCCAACTCCTCGCTTTAAGCGGCATAAGTCTTTAGGGACTCGAAACCACGAGCAATGACCAGCTCTCGCCCTATCATGACAGCCGGTTTAGCTTTCTCTCGAGGTGCTTAGCCCAGCTCAACTGGGGCACAATCACAATAGTTCTCCCAGCGCTACCTTAGCCGATATAACGGAACGTAAGGTACCAAAACATGGGAGCCAGGCAAAGCCAACTATTGACCAAAGACATGATTCAGAGCTGATGCATATAATGCTCTAAGTTCGGAGGGCCGCACTTGTGAAAGTGTTCGGACTTCTCACGTCGTATTATGGGGTGCTTGAGCCCCTGGCGTATTGACCGTACCAAAGTGTACGGGTGAAAAATGTCATGACTGAACATATATATTGAAAAAAAGGAATGAATAAAGAATGCAATAATAAGCGGAAGCTAAGCATTGTTTATTTTAAACGGCTGCTGCGAAAGCAGAACGATACAAATAGTGCGGTAAGCAAGAGATGGGACTATTTGACATGTCCCCCTCCAGGGGCGAGCTGCGAGACAGTATGTAAGGCAGGTATTTTGCTCGTGATAGAGACCACCTGGGAATTCGACGTAGCTTTCTGCCTCCTTGGTTGTTGCATCGTGTGTTCGGCGATTGTACTGCCGGACAGGCCTTCCGAAGAGTGGAGTCCTGAAAGTAGGAAAAAATGACAAAATCACAAATTTCTAGTGCGGTTAAGCCGCGTTTGGGCGTGCCATGATGGTGCCCTCCTTCTGTGCTCCATGGTATTTTCAGAGCGTAATTATGTACGCCAGTAGCACTGATTTTGCCGCTTTTGCGAGGGTTGGGGTTAATGCATTGCTACGCTTTGCTCGGAACATGCTAGGCGGTCTTGTTGTAGGTTACTCCGGCGCGCTTGACGGTGTCCGGACGCTTAATAGCCGGACTAGAGAATTGCCTTGAGAGGCTGCTTTGTACTTCAGCTGCGAGGGTCGCCAGATGCTCCTCCTTTCGGAGAGAGAGCGTTCGGTGTTTCCATTGACCGTAATGACTCCTCGAGGTCCCGACATCTTGAGCTTGAGGTATGCGTGAGTGCGGCACCGCATTGAACTTTGCAAATGCGGTTCGCCTGAAGCGTGCGTGATAGCCATCATGAACGGGACTATGTCGAAGATTAACTCCTCGCTTCGGAAGTTATCCGGGGATCCGAAGACCACTTCAAGTGTAACTGAGCCTGTACAGTTGGCCTCTACACCTGGTATGACGCCCTTGAAGGTCGTTTTTGTGGGTTTAATCCTTAGGGATCTATGCCCATTTTCTGCACTGTATCCTGATAAAGTAGGTTCAGGCTGCTCCCGCCGTCCATAAGGACTCGAGTGAGGTGAAATCCGTCAATGATTGGGTCTAGAACTAATGCGGCGAATCCGCCATGGCGGATGCTAGTGGGGTGGTCCCTTCGATCGAAAGTGATCGGGCAGGAGGACCACGGGTTGAACTTTGGGGCGATCGCTCCAACGCCAGATATCGCCCCTTTAGCGCATGCTTCCGTTCCCTCTTGGGGATGTGGGTTGCGTATATCATGTTCACCGTCCGCACTTGTGGGGGGAAGCCCTTCTGTCCACTATTGTTCGGTGGCCGGGGCTCCTCCTTGTTGTCGCTATGTAGCCCCTTGTCTCTGTTTTCGGCATTTATCTTGTCGGCCTGCTTGAACACCCAACAATCCCTGTTGGTGTGATTGGCTGGTTTTTCGGGGGTGCCATGTATCTGGCACGACAGATCGAGTATACGGTCCAAATTGGACAGGCCCAGAGTATTTCTTTTGAATGGCTTTTTCCGTTGACCGGGTTTAGAGCCTCTGAATCCGGCATTAACTTTCGTATCCTCAACGTTGTCACTGTTACTGCGGTGCTTGTGCTTGTTGCGACGCGACCTGCCATTGCTGTCCTTGGTATCCGAATTACCAGGGCTCTTGGTCATGTTATTGCTACGAGCCAGCCAACTGTCTTCTCCCGCACAAAAGCGGGTCATGAGTGTCGTGAGGGCTGCCATAGATTTCAGCTTTTCCTATCCTAGGTGCTGGGCAAGCCACTCGTCACAGATGTTATGCTTGAATGCTGCTAGGGCCTCTGCGTCCGGACAGTCGACGATTTGATTTTTCTTGGTTAGGAACCGTGTCCAGAATTGTCTGGCAGATTCTTCTGGCTGCTGAATTATGTGGCTCAGATCATCGGCGTCTGGTGGTCGCACATAGGTGCCCTGGAAATTGTCGAGGAATGCGGCTTCTAGGTCCTCCCAACAACCAATTGATTCTGCTGGCAAGATGTTAAGCCAATGCCGAGCTGGTCCTTTAAGCTTGAGTGGGAGGTATTTGATGGCGTGTAGATCATCGCCACGGGCCATGTGGATGTGAAGGAGATAGTCCTCGATCCATACTGCATGATCTGTTGTGCCATCGTATGATTCAATGTTTACGGGTTTGAAACCCTCTGGGATTTGATGATCCATTACTTCATCTGTGAAGCATAGTGGGTGTGCGGCACCTCTGTACTGGGCTATATCACGACGTAGCTCAAATGAGCTTTGTCTGTTGTGTTCGGCCCGGCCGAATTTACTGTATCCGGCGTGACGGTTATCGTCTCGTGTCGTGGGGCGCCCGCGCGATCCGTAGATCGATCTTGTTTGCCTTGCCTTGTCCTCAAACATATCTCGCAGGTCTAGCGCATTTCCCCGTGCCTTGGTATTTTTGAGCGACGCCGGGGTGCGGCTTGAGTGGAGGGCCGAGAGGCCTCTCTGTCGCGGCCGCGAGCTGGCCGGTCAGCCGCATCATGCGCTGGTGATGTAGGTTTAAGTGATTCCTCCTCTAATTGGGGTAGCAGCCTGCGCTTTGGGTAGCTCTTGGAGGGGCGTTCGAGTTCGTATTCCTCGGCCGCAAGGACTTCAGTCCATCTATCGGCTAGCAAATCTTGATCAGCTCTAAGCTATTGCTGTTTTTTCTTAAGGCTACTCGCCGTGGCCATAAGCCTGCGCTTGAAGCGCTCTTGTTCGACGGGATCCTCGGGCTTGCCTCGTCTTTGGAGGGAGGCATGTAATTATCATCCTCTTCCTCTCTGTCTGCCACCCTCTCAGGAGGGTTGGCTTCTCCATCCTCCCCGCTACCGAAGTCTTCTTTGGAGGGAGTTGTCTTCGCACCTTTGTCAGGGTGTTATTATCTCCCGTGCTGGTATCACCATTTTTGCTTTGGCGGGACTTAGAACGGCGCCGCTGACGCCGGCGCTTAGGTTGCTTCTTGGAGGGGTCATCCCCATTGCTGTTAAAATCGCCATTGCCTTCTTTGGGTGTATCCACCATACATATGTCATATGACGAGGTGGATTTCCAGTGCGCTATAGGCGCAGGTTCCTGTTCGTCTCCTACATCGTCGTCCATACCGTCGATGTCTTCGGAGTCGAAGTATAGCATGTCGGTTAAATCATCGACAGTGGCTACGAAGTGGGTGGTGGGTGGCCGTCGAATTTCTTCGTCGTCCGCATCCCAATCGTGTTGGCCATAGTCCGGCCAGGGCTCTCCTAACAAAGAGAGAGACCTTAGTGAATTCAGAATGTCGCCGAAGGGCAAGTGCTGAAAGATATCCACGGCAGTGAACTCCATGATCGGCGCCCAATCGGATTCGATTGGCAGGGGCGCGGAGGGTTCGGAGTCCGGAAAAGAGTCCGGCACCATGGAGTCACGGGTTTCGCAGAGGATAAGGCTGGTGTTCGGCTCGATCGCCATTGAGACTGCAGCCCCCGAGGCGGTGTCTAGCCACCCGTTCTCGATCGGCGCGGTTGGCTCCAAGCTAAGGGTCGGAGCGGACGCGGGTGCGGCCTCTAGGGCACTGTTCGGCGGCAGAGCTAAATCGTGCCCATCGTGACAGTGCGGCGCGCTTAGCTGTGGCTCGAATCCGTCGAAGATCAAGTCTCCGCGGATGTCAGCCGTGTAGTTCAAACTTCCAAATCTGACCTGATGGCCAGGGGCGTAGCTCTCAATCTGCTCTAGATGGCCAAGCAAATTAGCCCGCAGTGCAAAGCCGCCGAATACGAAGATCTGTCCGGGGAGAAAAGTCTCACCCTGGACCGCATTGTTGTTGATGATCGGAGGAGCCATCGGGCCTAAAGATGACGACACGTAGGAACTCTCAATGAACGCACCAATGTCGGTGTCAAAACCGCGGATCTCGGGTAGGGGGTCCCTGCTGTGCGTCTAGGCGGATGGTAACAGGAGACAAGGGACACAATGTTTTTACCCAGGTTCGGGCCCTCTCGGTGGAGGTAAAACCCTACTCCTGCTTGATTAATATTGATGATATGGTAGTACAAGAGTGAATCTACCACGAGATCAGAGAGGCTAAACCCTAGAAGCTAGCCTATGGTATGATTGTTGTTCTTGTGTCCTACGGACTAAACCCTCCGGTTTACATAGACACCAGAGGGGGCTAGAGTTACACAGAGTCGGTTACAATGGGAGGAGATCTACATATCCGTATTGCCAAGCTTGCCTTCCATGCCAAGGAAAGTCCCATCCGGACACGGGACGAAGTCTTCAATCTTGTATCTTCATGGTCCAAGAGTTCGGCCAAAGGTTATAGTCCGGCTACCTGGACACCCCCTAATCCAGGACTCCCTCAGTGCCCAAAAGTTTCTACCGGAGAATCATGACGAAAATGTGTGCCAACCCCTATGCATAGGTTCATGGGCGGAACCCGCAAGTTGATCACCAAAACATACATCAAGTGGCACGTGATATCCCATTGTCACCACAAATACGCACGGGAAGACATACATCAAGTGTTCTCAAATCTTTAAAGACTCAATACGATAAATAACTTCAAAGGGAAAACTCAATCCATTACAAGAGAGTAGAGGGGGAGAAGAAACATAAGATCCGACTATAATAGCAAAGCTCGCGATACATCAAGATCGTGCCAAATCAAGAACACGAGAGAGAGAGAGAGACCAAACACATAGCTACTGGAGAGCGCCGGGATGATGAAGATGGCCATCGGTGAGTGTTCCCCCCTCCGGCAGGGTGCCGGAACAGGGTCCCGAGAGATTTTTGGTGGCTACAGAGGCTTGCGCTGGCTGAACTCCAGATCTAATCTCCGTTCTGGAAGTTTTAGGGTACGTAGGTATATATGGGTGCAGGAAGTACGTCGGTGGACCGAAGGGGGGGCCAGGAGGCATGGGGCGCGCCCCAGGGGGGTGGGCGCGCCCCCAACCCTCGTGAGCACCTCCTTCATCTTCTGACGTAGGGTCCAAGTCTATCCGGTAGGTTTCCTTCCAAAAATAACTTCTCCAGTTGATTTCGTTCCGTTTCGACTCTGTTTGATATTCCTTTTCTTCGAAACACTGAAATAGGCAAAAAAACAACAAATCTGGGCTGGGCCTCCGGTTAAAAAGTTAGTCCCAAAAATAATATAGAAGTGGATAATAAAGCCCAATATTGCCCAAAACAGTAGATAACATAGCATGGAGCAATAAAAAATTATAGATACGTTGGAGACGTATCAGGCATCCCCAAGCTTAATTCCTGCTCGTCCTCGAGTAGGTAAATGATAAAAAGAGAATTTTTGATGCGGAGTGCTACTTGGCATAATTCAATGCAAATCTTCTTAATTGTGGTATGAATATTCAGATATGAAAGATTCAAGACAAAAGTTTAATATTGACATAAAAATAATAATACTTCAAGCATACTAACAAAGCAATCATGTCTTCTCAAAATAACATGGCCAAAGAAAGTTATCCCTACAAAATCATATAGTCTGGCTATGCTCTATCTTCACCACACAAAGTATTTAAATCATGCACAACCCCGATGACAAGCCAAGCAATTCTTTCATACTTTAACATTTTCAAAACTTTTTCAATCTTCACGCAATACATGAGCGTGAGCCATGGATATAGCACTATATGTGGAATAGAATGGTGGTTGTGGAGAAGACAAAAAGAAGGGGAAGATAGTCTCACATCAACTAGGCGTATCAATGGGCTATGGGGATGCCCATCAATAGATATCAATGTGAGTGAGTAGGGATTGCCATGCAACAGATGCACTAGATCTATAAGTATATGAAAGCTCAACAAAAGAAACTAAGTGGGTGTGCATCCAACTCGCTTGCTCACGAAGACCTAGGGCATTTTGAGGAAGCCCATCATTGGAATATACAAGCCAAGTTCTATAATGAAAAATTCCCACTAGTATATGAAAGTGACAAAATAGGAGACTCTCTATCATGAAGATCATGGTGCTACTTTGAAGCACAAGTGTGGTAAAGGATAGTAGCATTGTCCCGCCTCTTTTTCTCTCATTTTTTATTTTTTGTTTTGGCCTTTTCTCTTTTTTATGGCCTCTTTTTTTCTTTTCTTTTATTTTTTCGTCCTGAGTCTCATCCCGACTTGTGGGGAATCATAGTCTCCATCATCCTTTCCTCACCGGGACAATGCTCTAATAATGATGATCATCACACTTCTATTTTCTTACAACTCAACAATTACAACTCGATACTTAGAACAAAATATGACTCTATATGAATGCCTCCGTGATGTAATCGATGTGTAATGAATCAAGAGTGACATGTATGAAATAATTATGAATGGTGGCTTTGCCACAAATACGATGTCAACTACATGATCATGCTAGCAATATGACAATGATGGAGTGTGTCATAATAAACGGAACGGCAGAAAATTGCATGGCAATATATCTCAGAATGGCTACAGAAATGCCATGATAGGTAGGTATGGTGGCTGTTTTGAGGAAGGTATATGGTGGGTGTATGATACCGGCGAAAAGTGCGCGGTATTAGAGAGGCTAGCAATGGTGGAAGGAAGGAAAAGTGTGTATAATCCATGGACTCAACATTAGTCATAAAGAACTCATATACTTATTGCAAAAATCTAGAAGTTATCAAAGCAAAGTATTACGCGCATGCTCCTAGGGGATAGATTGGTAGGAAAAGACCATCGCTCGTCCCCGACCGCCACTCATAAGGAAGACAATCAATAAATAAATTATGCTCCGACTTCATCACATAACGGTTCACCATACGTGCATGCTACGGTAATCACAAACTTTAACACAAGTATTTCTCAAATCCACAACTACTCAACTAGCATGACTCTAATATCACCATCTTCATATCTCAAAACAATCATAAAGAATCAAACTTCTCTTAGTATTCAACACACTCATAGGAATTCTTACAAATCTTGTATGCTTAGCATATTAGGATTATTTAAGCAAATTACCATGCTATTTAAGACTCTCAAAATAATCTAAGTGAAGCATGAGAGATCAATAGTTTCTATAAAACAAATCCACCACCATGCTCTAAAAGATATAAGTGAAGTACTAGAGCAAAACTTGACTACTCTGAAAGATATAAGTGAAGATCAATGAGTACTCGAATAATTATGCAACTATGTGAGGACTCTCCCATTTAATAATTTCAGATCTTGGTATTTTATTCAAACAGCAAGCAAATCTAAAGAAAATAAAATGACGCTCCAAGAAAAACACATATCATGTGGTGAATAAAATATAGCTCCAAGTAAAGTTACCGATGAACGAAGATGAAAGAGGGGATGCCTTCCGGGGCATCCCCAAGCTTAGAAGCTTGGTTATCCTTGAATATTACCTTGGGGTGCCTTGGGCATCCCCAAGCTTAGGCTCTTGCCACTCCTTATTCCATAGTCCATCGAATCTTTACCCAAAACATGAAAACTTCACAACACAAAACTTAACAAAAACTCGTGAGCTCCGTTAGCGAAGAAAACAAAACACCACTTCAAGGTACTGTAATGAACTCATTATTTATTTATATTGGTGTTAAACCTACTGTATTCCAACTTCTCTATGGTTTATAAACTATTTTACTCGCCATAGATTCATCAAAATAAGCAAATAACACACGAAAAATAGAATCTGTCAAAAACAGAACAGTCTGTAGTAATCTGTAACTAATGCAAACTTCTGGAACTCCAAAAATTCTAAAATAAATTGGTGGACCTGAGGAATTTTTCTAGTAATGATCTTCAAAAATAATCAACTAATTATCGCTCTCCAGTAAAAAGTTCTAGCTAATCTTGTGAGCGCTAAAGTTTCTGTTTTTTTACAGCATGATCATAAAGACTTCACCCAAGTCTTCCCAAAGGTTCTACTTGGCACAAACACTAATTAAAACATAAAACCACATCTAAACAGAAGCTAGATGTATTATTTATTCCTAAACATAACCAAAAATAAATAAACTACAATAAAATTGGGTTGCCTCCCAACAAGCGCTAACGTTTAACGCCCCTAGCTAGGCATGATGATTTCAATGATGCTCACATAAAAGATAAGAATTGAAACATAAAGAGAGCATCATGAAGAACATGACCAGCAAATTTAAGTATAACCCACTTCCTATGCATAGGGATTTTGTGAGCAAACAACTTATGGGAACAATAATCAACTAGCATAGGAAGGCAAAACAAGCATAACTTCAAAACTTTAAGCACATAGAGAGGAAACTTGATATTATTGCAATATGTAGAAGCATATATCCTCTCTCATAATAATTTTCAGTAGCATCATGAATGAATTCAAAAATATAACCAGCACCTAAAGCATTCTTTTCATGATCTACAAACATAGAATTTTTACTACTCTCCACATAAGGAAAACTCTTCTCATGAATAATAGTGGGAGTAAACTCAACAAAATAGTTATCATGTGATTGAAAATTAAGATCAAGATGACAAGTTTCATGGTTATCATTATTATTTATAGCATACTTGTCATCACAATAATCATCATAGATAGGAGGCATGCTTTCATCATAGTAAATTTGCTCATCAAAGCTTGGGGGACAAAAAATATTATCTTCATCAAATATAGCTTCCCCAAGCTTGTGACTTTGCATATCATTAGCATCATGGATATTCAAGGAATTCATACTAATAACATTGCAATCATGATCATCATTCAAAGATTTAGTGCCAAACAATTCAATGCATTCTTCTTCTAACACTTTGGCAGAATTTTCCTTTCCATCATACTCACGAAAGATATTAAAAAGGTGAAGCGTATGAGACAAACTCAATTCCATTTTTTTGTAGTTTTCTTTTATAAACTAAACTAGTGCTAAAACAAGAAACAAAAAGATTCAATTGCAATATCTAAAGATATACATTCAAGCACTCACCTCCCCCGCAACGGCGCTTTAAAAAGAGCTTGATGTCTACTACACAACCTTCTTCTTGTTGACGTGGTTGGGCCTCCAAGTGCAGAGGTTTGGAGGACCGGAGCAAATTTCCCTCAAGTGGATGACCTAAGGTTTATCAATCTGTAGGAGGCGTAGGATGAAGATGGTCTCTTTCAAGCAACCCTGCAACCAAATAACAAAGAGTCTCTTGTGTCCCCAACACAGCCAATACAATGGTAAATTGTATAGGTGCACTAGTTCGGCGAAGAGATGGTGATACAAGTGCAATATGGATGGTAGATATTGATTTTTGTAAACTGAAAATATAAAAACAGCAAGGCAACAAGTGGTAAATGTGAGCGTAAACGGTATTGTAATGCTAGGAAACAAGGCCTAGGGTTCATACTTTCACTAGTGCAAGTTCTCTCAACAATAATAACATAATTGGATCATATAACTATCCCTCAACATGCAACAAAGAGTCACTCCAAAGTCACTAATAGCGGAGAACAAACGAAGAGATTATGGTAGGGTACGGAACCACCTCAAAGCTATTCTTTCCAATCAATCCGTTGGGCTAGTCCTATAAGTGTCACAAACATCCCTAGAGTTCGTACTAGAATAACACCTTAAGACACAAATCAACCAAAACCCTAATGTCACCTAGATACTCCAATGTCACCTCAAGTATCCGTGGGCATGATTATATGATATGCATCACACAATCTCAGATTCATCTATTCAACCAACATATAGAACCTCAAAGAGTGCCCAAAAGTTTCTACCAAAGAATCACGAAGAAAACGTGTGCCAACCCCTATGCATAGGTTCATGGGCGGAACCCGCAAGTTGATCACCAAAACATACATTAAGTGGCACGTGATATCCCATTGTCACCACAGATACGCACGGCAAGACATACATCAAGTGTTCTCAAATCTTTAAAGACTCAGTCCGATAAAATAACTTCAAAGGGAAAACTCAATCCATTACAAGAGAGTAGAGGGGAAGAAGAAACATAAGATCCAACTATAATAGCAAAGCTCGCGATACATCAAGATCGTACAAATCAAGAACACGAGAGAGAGAGAGAGATCAAACACATAGCTACTGGTACATACCCTCAGCCCCGAGGGTGAACTACTCCCTCGTCGTCATGGAGAGCGCCGGGATGATGAAGATGGCCACCGGTGAGGGTTCCCCCCTCTGGCAGGGTGCCAGAACAGGGTCCCGAGAGGTTTTTGGTGGCTACAGAGGCTTGCGGCGGTGGAACTCCAGATCTAATCTCCGTTCTGGAAGTTTTAGGGTACGTAGGTATATATGGGTGCAGGAAGTACGTCGGTGGACCGAAGGGGGCACCACGAGGCAGGGGGCGCGCCCCAGGGGGGTGGGCGCGCCCCCTACCCTCGTGAGCAACTCCTTCATCTTCTGACGTAGGGTCCAAGTCTATCCGGTAGGTTTCCTTCCAAAAATAACTTCTCCAGTTGATTTCGTTCCGTTTCGACTCCGTTTGATATTCCTTTTCTTCAAAACACTGAAATAGGCAAAAAAATAGCAAATCTAGGCTGGGCCTCCAGTTAAAAGGTTAGTCCCAAAAATAATATAAAAGTGGATAATAAAGCCCAATATTGCCCAAAACAGTAGATAACATAGCATGGAGCAATAAAAAATTATAGATACGTTGGAGACGTATCAATGGTCTGCCGGTTTATCATCTGACTTGACTCCTGCCGGTTTACCAACCGCCGGTTTACCGTTTGTCTTAGCCATCTGTCTTAACTGTCTGCCGGTTTACCATCCGCCGGTTTACAACTCCGACCGGGTCATACCGCGGGGTATATCCCCGACATTAGCCCCCAGTTTAATTTGGATTTATCCATGTTAAACTGATCCTGAGCATCTTTAAATCCTTGTCATTTCCTTCTAGAAAATCCGGGTCAATAGGCCAGCTTCATAATCAATTTGCTGATATTGGTTTGTCACAGAGAAATATTGTGAAGAATAACTTCTTTGACTTAGCTCCCAATGCTTAACAAAAAATATTGGTCTTTGAAATACTCATCTGATCTTCAGCCGGTTTAAGAATGTAGAACTTTGCCGGTTTACAAATATTGATGGCACCGGATCATAACTATTTGTTAACATCAGCTTTTGAAAATATACCTCTTATATGCCTATCACTTGTAGCCCTCAAATCTTAAGAAGGTAACGTAGTAACAACTTAAGATTTGCCTCAATATGAATGTCACAAGCCTGAAGAAATCCAGGTTGTTCACCTCAATCACTAGTCAGAACTGAGTATTCCACATATGTAGCCCCCAAGTGCTGGGTTGTCATGCTTGCAGCAACCTGGGACTTGTAATGTCCTGATGCTCATAAAAACTTCAACCAGTGTAGCCCCCAAGGGCCGGGTCATTATGCAAATAATGAGCAGGGACTTTGAAAATATGATCACGTAGACTTTAACATCAACATGTAGCCCCCAAGGGCCGGCTCAGTAAGATAATATTGAGATGGGACTTTATATATACTTCATTGAGAATAACATTATATGATGTAACTCCCATCATGGGGCTTGAACCCACGTCCACAAGGTTTAGAACTTTGTGCTTTACCAACTGAGCAGTGGATCCTTCAATCATAGATGAAAATTTGTGTACCTTGAATTGTTGACAGGAGCAATTGGTAGCCCCCAAGGGCCGGCTCATTATGATGTGATGAGTCGGGTCTTCAATAAGACTAATAAAAATGACTTTGCATTAGCCCCCAAGTGTCATGGTGCATGCTTGCAGCGACATGAGACTTGCATATCTGATATAATCTTAAGTTGAATAATGTAGCCCCCAAGTGTCGGGTCGTAAGCCTGCAGCGACTCGGGACTATTCCTTCAATTGTAAAATAAATCATATCCATTGACAATATAATAGCCATTGCGCTAAAGCGACTTTGAAAACCTTAATCATAATACTGGCTACTGGTAACCATAATAAAATCCAGCCATGTTGGCTATTTGAAGATTTGAATAATATAATCTAATTATTTATGAGTGCATGATTCCAATGGCGCAATCCAAATATATACAGGTGACTTATTGTCGAAACCAGACCGGGTTAATAAACACCGGATTATAACTGATCATGTACTGACAACTTGTAGTTGAAAGCGTAGCCGAGTTAATAAATGCCGGTTTAAAAACATCACAAATCTTATCAAAAGAAAGAAAAACTTAGCAAAAGGCAAATAAAAACCGTTGTAGTCGAGGCTTTGAGCCGATCAAGAGGTGTGACTATGGTTCGGATATGACCAAGCCCCCAAGTGACGTTGTGTCATTACGCCGATCAAGAGGTGTAGCTATGGTTCGGTTACGACCAAGCCCCCAAGTGATGTTGTGGCATTGCGCCGATCAAGAGGTGTAGCTATGGTTCAGATACGACCAAGCCCCCAAGTGATGCTGTGGCATTGCACCGATCAAGAGGTGTAGCTATGGTTCAGATATGACCAAGCCCCCAAGTGATGCTGTGGCATTGCGCCGATCAAGAGGTATAGCTATGGTTCGGATACGACCAAGCCCCCAAGTGATGCTGTGGCATTGCACCGATCAAGAGGTGTAGCTATGGTTCGGATACGACCAAGCCCCCAAGTGATCAATAATATGATAAGCCAATAAAGCAGAATACCCATGTTTGAACCGTGCATCATGGCAACATGTCCTCTTCGGCAACCTTTAACTTTTTGCAAGAGATAAATTCTTCTTGAACCAGGATTTTGAACCGGATATTGAGAGCTTCAAAGCTTTATGGGAGACATCTTTCCCTTGAACCGGATCATAAACCGGAATCTTCATTTTCAGCCGGAAATTTTCTGAAGGGCTTTAAACTCGAACTTGTGAGAAGTTAATTCCTTTTTGAACCGGACATTTTTAAACCGGATTTGAGAGCTTCAGAGCTTTGCAAGAGATAGTTTCCTCTTAAACCGGATTTGAACCTGATACTAAGGGCTTCAGCGCTGTGTGGGAGACGGGATTCCCCTTAAACCGGACTATAAACTGGTAGCATCATTGTGAGCCGGAATATTTCTGACGGCCTTTAAATTTTCATCAATATAACAGTAGCTTCCGGGACCGGGTTATCTTTCCCTTCGACATCCTGGGGCACTTGAATTTTCTAAAACTGGCAAGACTTGCTGAGTCATATCATCGTAGCCCCCGAGTTTTAAGATGACTCAAGGAGTTGTCTTGAGATTCTCCGTACTTGACCATAGCAGAAGGTATATATCATTGGTGTTGATAACGTGATGAAAATCCACAGAAAGTTGAGGTGACTGCGGCAGGTTATAAATGATCCCGTATGAGCCGTGTCAGCAACTCGGCCAATGGTTCCTTCCAACTGGCTGTTTGAAGTTAACCAAACTGTAGTGGCAGCGATTTGTGCACAGTCCATTGAGCCATCCAGCATAGACGGCAGCTGAATGATAACTTGCCTCCAATTTGTTGGAAGAAAACCGGGCTACCCAAGCAGTGACTTGCTCATACTCAATAAATAGCTCATGCAGACAGGTGCAGCCCGGTGTGTTGATGTAGACCAGACCACAAGGGCGGTAGCGTAAGCACTTCCGTTGAACACGGCAGCACGAATAAATGTAGTGCAAAATGACGATGATATGCACTCCATATCCGTGATATAACTCCACTTTTACGGTGAATAATTGTCCTGATGTGTTTGGATGACATATGATCTCACCATGTCTGTCATGAACATGGAACAATTGTCCTGTGTACAAAAATATTTAATGACAGAATAATTGTTCTCAGAGAAATGTAAAATGCTTTGACAAAATAAATAAGGCGGATAACACCTGGTAGTTTTGCCGGACGAACGCTAATGGAGTAAACTGGTTTTAAATAACCAGAACAATCAGACCTTCGGGTTCGTGCTTCTGTTTTCCGGGTCGCGGCAACATGTTTGCTGGGCTGAGGCAGCGGGCGGTTTAACAACAGTGGAGGCGGAGATTTGGGGCACAGTAGTAGAATGGCGAGTCACATGCAACGGGGCGACATAGGGGCGCCGGCGTCTCGGCAAAACGGTGACGGTGACTCACGGCACATGCCGTTTAAAAGCAGGGGGTGTGTCGGTGTCAAAGCCGGAGGATCTTGGGTAGGGGGTCCCGAACTGTGCGTCTAGGCAGATGGTAACAGGAGACAAGGGATGCGATGTTTTTACCCAGGTTCGGGCCCTCTCGATGGAGGTAAAACCCTACTCCTGCTTGATTGATCTTGATGATATGAGTATTACAAGAGTTGATCTACCACGAGATCAGAGAGGCTAAACCCTAGAAGCTAGCCTATGGTATGATTGTTGTTGGTCCTACGGACTAACCCCTCCGGTTTATATAGACACCGGAGGGGCGCAGCTCCTCCTCTCGCTCCCCCAGCCCCAAGCCCGGAGATTGGGAGAGGTGTTCCGTCCCGCACAGCCAATTAGTGAAGCTTGCACCCAAGGATTTCTCCCCAGCGTATATGGTCCCTGGTTGAGCCGGGCTCGCCACCTATAATGGCGAGGAGCAAGCGGAGAGGTTTCCCAACCCCTCTAAGGGAGAGCGGGTATGCCTTGTCCCTTATTTGTTAAGGGGACTCGGATTTCCAATCCATCCGTTTCTCCAAGGGCTCCTGGAGTTCTACGGCCTCCAGTTGCATAACCTTACCCCTGCCTCCACAGTTCATATTGCTGGCTACGTAGCCCTTTGCGAGCTATTCTTGGGCTGCGAGGGTCATTTCGCACTGTGGAAGAAGTTGTTCTGCCTTGTGCCCCATTCACAAAGGGGCTCAATATATCAGGTGGGCGGAGCTGAAGTATGGCGCATCACCGGGACCGGATACCTATCCGGAACCCCGAAGAAGGCATCCGAAGACTGGCCTTCAGAGTGGTTTTATATGGAGGACATCCCTCTTCCGGATCCTATTAGGATCGGCTTCCCGAGTTTGATAACGCTTCTTTGAAGAAGTGCCTGAGCTGGCGACCACGGAGCCCCCAGGAGGAAGATGATAGAGACGTTCTTCACCTGATGGGTCGGATAAATATATTGGCTCAATCAAGACTGACCATAACCGAGGTTATGGCAATATGCATTATGCGGGGGGTGCAGCCGCTTCAATATCGAGGCCACCCCATGTGGGATTTCAACGGGGAAGATGATGCCACCCGCTGCGGCTGCAAGGGGCCGGACTCGACTGCTGCCCTAGCAAAAATCTTGTCCTGTTTGTACAAGGGAGATGAAGATGAATTCCTCCGTATCAAGCCACCGAATGGGTTTTCCATGTACAATCCTCCCAGCTGGGTAGGTCACCACTTTTTATGCCCATCCGTTCCATATCCCCATAGTTAAAATTTTACCTTGCAAATTCATCGCAGGAACTGCGTAAGGCTGTAAGGGAGATCAACAGCCCACCTCCACAACCAGAGGATCCTGAGCGGTCCCTCGACCCGGCCTTCAAAGAGGATCCGGACATATCCGTGGAGCTGATTGATAAGGTATTCTACCAATTAAGCAGCGATGACGCCTTGGTGGCCATTACAGCCGACTACCCTGGGCTGCTCCCAGCTTCGCAGGTGAATGAGACCAAAGTCCCAACATTTTGAAAAGGATTTGCTTTTATGCACTTCACTCACCGTACACAAACGGTGTTTTATAGGGAAGGCCCTCGGGACCCGCGTCGAGCCCGCGGCGACCAGCCAACAAGGGGCCCCGAGGCCGGACAGGCTAAAGAGGAAAGCGGTCCAGACGGAGACGCCGGCGCAGAGGTATGATGCAACACCTCACTCCATGGTTGTCGTCTTTAAAGACATAATAACGCCCGTGCTCTCTAGAAAGAAGAACACTCACTCGCCGGACTATATCCAAAGAGGTCGCCAATCACACCTGAACCAGTCGGGCTCCAGGGCCGGACACAGAAGCGGAAGCGAATACGAGGCGCACGCCGGATGCTCCTCCGACAGAGGATGCGGATAAAATATCCACCACAAATTCCAAAGTGGAGAGCGCCATGAACCACAGGCGTCGCCGAGCCATACTCTGGGATGCTTGTTTCTCCCAAGAGGCATTTGATGCCTTCAACTCAGGAGACGCGTACATCCGTGCTGCTCAAAATGGTTTAGCCAGAGCCACGGACCAGTATGTAAAGGATATACATGTAAGAAAATTTGATGATTACATATAGAAGTAGCCCCTGAGACTTGAAACAGTTAGAATAACTGATTTAAGGATCATATATTATGCAGGTTCTTACAGAGAAGAATACCCAGTTGTCTCATGAGCTTGAAGAGTGCAAGGCCCAGCTACGGGCTGCAGCTGCCACAGCGAAGGAGTCCGAGAAAGCCTCCTCTGGTAACACCTTTTTTTAGAATGATAGGTACCATATAGAGTGTGGCATACATGCAAATCTGACAATAAATATTGCAGATGACGCCGGAGTGAATCCGGATGAGCAACATCTCCTACACCGGCTAAAGGCTGGCAAGCGCGTGCTTACAAAAGTTAGGCAAGAGAGGATGCCAACACCCAGCTGAGCGTGGAACTAAATGATGTTCGTGCCCAGCTGTCGGACTCCGTGAAGGAGAATCAGCGGCTTCGACGCGACATTTTCAGTAAGTGCTTGAACGAACTTAAAGAAGAGTTCGGCGAAGAAGCCGGCTAACACAGTTATGTCTGTAGGTATGCCGACGGGTCGTCCCGCGGATGAAATGCCCGGGTCTGCGGGTGATCTTCTACCCGGGCTCTCACAACTGCACGAACAAGCTCGGCAGGTGATGCAAGGTATTTCCCAGGCCTTCTGGCCATCCGTCTCCCTACCCGAAGGCCTTGGAGAGCTTGCGGAGAAGCTTAAGGGAGCGCGGAGGCGCTTCCGATTATGGAAGATATGGGCCTGCCGTCAAGGTGCCAGGGAAGCCTGGGCCATGGTGAAGACGCGGTATACCAAGGCTGACCCAAACCACATGGCCGAGGTCAGACCTATGGGGCCCGATGGGAAAGAGATCCCCGTTAGCTTAGTGTATGGGCAAGTAGAATTGGCCGCAAAGTATTTCCAACAGGATTGTAGACTAGACAGCCTGTTGGATGGTATAGAAGAGGAATTTAGTCAGTCAAATTGACTATGTAATTAAAGTGACATGTATAATACCTTCTAGCCGGATTGTAGATCATTTGTCATGGCGGACCTTTTCGCTTCAACCTCGGGACCCGATAGTCCGGAGTGTATCCGAATACCCTCTCGGTTATGTAAGAACCGGGGCATGCATGGAAACCAGGCGTAGGGGTCATTAGTGCTTGAATAGACAAGTGCCCAACTAGTTATGTTATATTACATCACTACAAAAAAAGACACATCCGTGACATTTTGGGCCGAAAGAAATTTTTTCTGTCATACATATGACACTTCTATGACGATAATTGTGACAAAACCCGGTATCATCATAGATGTGGTGGGCTCCTACTTCTATGACAAAAAATCATGACAGAAAATGGGCTTTTCGTCTTGGGCGGGCCGGAGACGCAGCTGCATGACATTCTAAAACCGTGGTAGAAGCGAGGGGGAGGAAAATTTCGGGGAGTTCCCTTCTGATGGGAGGTCGGGGTCGAAGCGATGCACGCTTTCTCGTGACACGCACGCTGCTGCAGGTGCGTAGGCGTTATTCTAATCAACCCGAAAGCGAGGCGTTGGGCTCTAACTCAACCCGAAAGCGATTGCACCGCAGTTACGCTACATCGAACCCGAGCGATCGATCGATGGCTGTTAAATAAACCCGATCAAATGATTCCTTCGCTACTGCTGCTAACTGAAGCCGATCGATGGGATGAACAGTGAGCGTTGCGCGGGGGGGGGGGGGTTGGATGAACAGTGAGCGGTGGCGTTGCCTCTGGATGAACAGGACCCCGTGGTGTGGTGGAGGGCTGGATGAACAGTACACGGTGGAGGGGTGCCCGTGGACCTGTGGATGAACAGGACCCCGTCGCGTGGAGGGCTGGATGAACAGTAGACGGTGGAGGGGTGCCTGTGGAGGGGTGGTTGAACAGGACCCCGTGGTGTGGAGGGCTGGATGAACAGTAGACGGTGGAGGGGTGGTTGAGCGAGCTTGGTGGAGTAAGCGCGGTGGAGGCTGGATGAACAAGAGCCCGTGGAGGCGGATGAACAGGAGCCCGTGGAGGCCGGAGGAGGTCGACGATGGAGATGAACAGATCCGTGGAGTCCTGCTTTTGCGGTACGCCACACCCTCCCGATGAACAGTACCCCGTTTGACCGTAGCCCTCAAACACAAGTCTGTTTCTCCTCTGTTTTGCGATCGCCACACCCCTCCCGATCAACAGACCCCCGTTTCGACCGTAGGAGGTCCGCTTCCTCCGTTTTTGTCGCTGCACTTCTCCCGATCAACAGGACCCCGTTCCGAACGTAGGAGGTCCGTTTCCTCCTTTGTGCGGTACGCCAGGCCTCGTTTCCATCGCCTGTTCCATCCAAGCCCTCCCGATGAACACGACATGCATTCCGTTGCCTCCCCATGACCACGACGCATTCCGTTGCCTCCCCATGAACACGACGACGATGTTGTTTCTCCGTTCCGACCCAGCCATGTACACGAGCCCCGCCGTCACGTGTCTTGTAGTAGGCATTTGAGACCCCGCCCGTATGTACACATACATGGCCGTATTTTCTTTCTTCCACCCTGGCCGCTATACGTACGTGTACATGCTACGTGCGCGCCTCTACTACGACACGTGCGTGCCTCTACATCGACCAGTATGTATGTACACGTTCGCGACCAGAATGACAACGCTATGTACGCTTCGACCAGGTGGGTCCCAACTGTCACGCACTTCCTTGCCTGCGAAGATGTAGCTGGTGGGTCCCAGCAGTCAGGCAGGCGAATCGTTTTGTTTTTTTTACCCGGACGCACTTCCTTGCGTGCGAAGGTGTAGCTGGTGGGTCCCAGCAGTCAGGGGGAAACGTTTTTTTCGCGAAATACGGTGGCCCGTTCGGTGGGTCCCTGCTGTCAGGTGGAGGAATCATTATTTTCCGCATAATAAGGAGGCACTTCCTTGCTACCGCCATGGACCCAGCTGTCAGCCTCTCCACGTACAGTCCACGTCCGATGGAAGTCGTTCTTTGACCACGTTGACCACGCCGCGCCGAGAGCACCAGGGCGGTGGACGACGGTGAGGCCTAGGAAAGGGATGACGGCGAGGCCTAGGAAGGGGACGACACGGAGGCAGGGAAGACTCGGCAGTTGTTTCCCACGAGGAGGGGAGTACGACTGTATGAGGGTTTACTGGTTCTTCTGCCGTCGCCGGAGAATAACAGTAGGTGTCGGTGAGTAGAGGGATGGCTAGGCCAGCGATGGGAGTACGGTCGGGCGGTGAGGCTCACAGCTGGCAAAGATAGCCGGGTCACATGAGGAGGAGCAGTGCAGTTCACGGGCGCTTGTTTGAGTGGCTGGATCAGAAGAGCAAAGATTGAAGAAGCACGACTACCGTTGGATGGACATCTAACAAATGTTGTTTGTAAAGGCCAACCTTTTTTTAGGAAAGCCTCAAATCTATGGAAAACAACATACAACCCATCTGCCATTATTTCTAATAATTTACAGCCATTTGCTAATTCTTAAGGTGTTTTTTGGAGCTCATATTCTTTTTGTTAGCATTACAGCCCATATTGTGGCAACGGTTAAAAAATTATATGAAATTTTGCATATTTCAAAAGCGGTCCGAACTGTTTTTAATCCCAAATTTTGACTCACATTCAAACTGATTTTAAAAATAAATGTATATCAATATAAAATCCAACAAATTCTCCACGCAAAAAATAATGTAATTTAAAATCTTGAAATGAAAAAAGATATTTGAAACTAATTGCTGGTTTGATGTGTTTTAAAATGTACAACCCGCTTCTCATTACTGATGGGCCATTTTCTCGGCCAGTCAATGAAAGCTCTCCTCGTCTTGAAAGATTTGCAGCCCTACAGCCCGACAAAGCGACTTAGTTGGCAAATCACAAAAACTGGGTTGTGTCCGTGGACCCGGTCGACCTCTCCACGTCTGACAAAGACTTCTTCCGATGGAAGTCGTTCCTTGACCACGTGGACCAAGCCGCGCGGAGAGCACCACGGCGGTGGACGACGGCGAGGCCTAGGAAGGGGACAACGCGGTAGTGGAAGCCCGCGCGGAGAGGACTACGAGGGTTCACTGGTTCGGCTGAGGTGTGAGGCTGCCGTCGCCGCAGGGCCTGGCCAGCGGTGGGAATAGTAGGGGGCGGTGAGGCCTCTGCGGCAGCACAGCCGGCCATGGGAGGCAGGACCATGCGGCACGACCGGCGCTGCTTTGGGCGGCTGGAGCAAGAAGACCAGAGGTTGAAGAAGCACTACGGCCGTTGGATGGACATCGTACGGTCACTGGAGCTAGAATTCTTCATATTGACTAAGTTGACAAAGCCCTTCCTCCCCGTCAAATTAGTAGGCCCACAAGTCAGCCTCCCAAAGAAGGTGGGTCCCAACTAGCCGGGAGTATTCATTTTTGTGTAATAAGGAGGCACTTCCGGTGGGTCCGAGCCGACAACGGGGGAACATTTTTTCACGAATACGGTGGCCCGTCCGTGGGTCCCAACAAATGTGGGGAAATGATTTTTTTGCAAAATACTGGTGGCTCATCCGGTGGGTCCCCACTGTCAGGTGGAGGAATAATTATTTTCCGCGTAATAAGGAGGCACTTCCTTGCGGCTGCCGTGGACCCGGCTGTCAGCCTCTCCATGTACAGTACTCTTCCAATGGAAGTTGGTCGTTGACCGCATTGACCACACCGTGCCGGGAGCACCACGGCGGTGGACGACGGCGAGGCCTAGGAAGGGGACGACGCGGAGCCGTGCAAGACGCGACAGTGGATGCCCACGGGAAGAGGAGTACGAGCGTTCACTGGTTCAGCTGCGGTGTGAGGCTGCCGTTGCCGCAGAATAACAGGGGGTGTGGGTGAGTGGAGTGATGGCTTGGCTAGTGGTGGGAGTAGTATGGGGGCGGTGAGGCCTCTGCTGTAGCACAGCCGGCCATGGGAGGCAGGAGCAGGCGGCACGACCGGCGCTGCTTTGGGCGGCTGGAGCAAGAAGACCAGAGGTTGAAGAAGCACTATGGTCGTTGGATGGACATCATACGGTCCTTTGGAGTATTGACTAAGTTGACAAAGCTCTCCGTCCTGTCAACTTAGTAGGCCCATAAGTCAGCCCAACAAGATGGTGGGTCCCAAATAGCGTGGGGTATTCATTTTTTGGGCGTAATAAGGAGGCACTTCCTTGCGTGCGAAGATATAGCTGGTGGGTCCGACACATCGGCCGGGGAACGTTTTTTTCGCGAAATACAGAGGCCCTTCCTGTGGGTCCTAGCTGTCAGGTGGAGGAATCCTTATTTTGCGCGTAATAAGGAGGCATTTCCTTGCGTGCGGCCGTGGACCCAGCTATCAGCCTCTCCACGTACAGTCCACTTCCGATGGATGTCGTTCATTGACCATGTTGACCAGGTCGCGCCGAGAGCACCAGGGCGGTGGACGACTGCGAGGCCTAGGAAGGAACGACACGGAGCCGTGAATATCAGCAATTGTTTCCTATGCGGAGGAGTACGAGGGTTTACTGGTTCGTCTGCCGTCGCCGGAGAATAACAGCAGGTGTGGGTGAGTAGAGGGATGGCTAGGCCAGCGATGGGAGTACGGTGGGGCGGTGAGGCCTGCGCGGCAGCATAGCTGGCCGCGGGAGGAGGGAGCAGGCAGTCCCGCCGGCGCTTGTTTGAGCGGCTTGAGCATGAAGAGCAGAGATTGAAGAAGCACGGCAGTCGTTGGATGGACATCAAACAGTCACTGCTCTCGTGTGTTGACTAAGTTGACAGGGCGTTGCATGTGCGTCAACCTTTTTTTATGAAAGCATACGCGTCAACCTATAGTAGGCGCACAAGTCAGCCTCAAATCTGTGGAAAACAACATACAACCCATCTTCCATTATTTCTAATAATGTACAGCCCATTTGCTAATTCTTAAGAATTTTTTGGAGCCCATCTTCTTTTTGTTAGCATCACACCCCATATTGTGGCCACGGTTAAAAAGTATACGAAATTTTGCATATTTCGATGCGGTCAACTGTTTTTAATCCAGAAATATCGATTCACATTCAAACTATTTTGAAAAATAATTTATATAAATATAAAATCCAAATAATCGTCCACCATAAAATTCAATGGAATTTAAGATCTTGTAATGAAAAAAATTGAAACTAATTCCCGGTTTGATGTGTTTTAAAAATGTACAGCCCATTTCTGGGCAAACCGAATGAAACTCTCCTCGCTTGAAAGATTTGCAGCCCAATGGGCCGATAAAGCAAGTAGGCCTTGTTTGGGTATTTCTTTTAAAAAATAGAACTGGCTAGCCATTTTCAGCAAGAAAAAACACAACTGGGCTCATGATGTGGTAAACATAAATAAAACCTCGCTAGACGGGCCACGCCTCAGACAGCCCGTTGTTACCCTGATCCGTCGCTAAAACTAGTACAAATAACAACCGCTTGTTCCTCAAAAAAAACTTCACGACTTGTGGGTCCTCGTGTCACCGTCAGATCGTAATTCTCTCATTTATTGACTACGTTGACAATGGCGTGA
Organism: Aegilops bicornis; assembly: GCA_021605145.1. NCBI lineage: Eukaryota > Viridiplantae > Streptophyta > Magnoliopsida > Poales > Poaceae > Aegilops > Aegilops bicornis. The sequence continues at coordinate 156,651,664 of CM038671.1, read as the reverse complement.
GCCCCGGATGTCCAGCCTTTCCTATGAAAATTTACAGCCCATTTGATGTGCTAGTTCGAAATAAGTTTGTGGGTGCCGGTGGGGCTAATCACTTGGCTTCAGAATGCACAAAGTGAGCTCAAGCAGCCAAGCAGAGTGATGTTATTTCCCTTGGTTTGGATTTGTTACAATATTTCACTCTAAATTAAACGAATGGCAAGCCATTTGCCTTGTTTCAAAGAAAATATGATAGTCACAGCCGAGAGCAACATCTAACTCCAGCTTAGAAACTATACAAAAGCACGAGGGTTAATTGTTCATCAGGTTTACAAAAAAACCAAATTGAAAAGGGCAACAACATCTAACTCTAGCACTGTTTTCGGCAGCCACAGTCAAATGGATCGGTCCGGTCCATAGAATGAACATCCTGGGTCGTAAAATTTACTGGATTATGACCACAATATGTTGTAAATAGAAGCCCGACACGTTCAGAAGCTCTTTTGCCCACCTGAAACTCCTTTTTTGCTCTTCGACATACCCATCCGTCAAAACCATGCGTCTGATAAACTTAAGCCTAATGGACAATAGTAACCTTGCATTCAAATTTGGAAGAATGTGACAAATCGTGTGTTTGCACGGTTGGCTACATATCGTTCTAGCGTTATTGTCTTCAATCGAATCTCATGAGAAGTGAGAAAATCCCGATGCTTACGAATCCACCTATTGGTTATAACTTTCTTACCCCGTCCTGTTCCCTAAATAGACATGAAGATTGAAAACAATTAAGGTCTAAAAGAAGAGTGTCGAAAGAGCAACAGCTGAACAGTTAATTCTAGTACACTATATGCGGGCTTCCAATGTGCGTGAAATTATCACCTTTATATAAAACTTCTCCGCATATGGAAAGCATTGCAGCAAGCCAATAATCTTGTTCAGATCAAAACTATTCATTTGGATATATAAGATCTTGACAGAATCCAACAACATTGATAGGCCATCCATGGAGAAACTCTTCGTTGAGCATAGAACATAATATTAGTACAAAATGTGTACTCCAAGATGATATATAAATTATGCGCAGAAATTTAAAATGCAGCTTATGGTTACAAGTGTAGATGATAATATAAACTACACCAAGAACTGTGGAGCCAAACACCATATTGAAATGAGCACAGAGATCATGTATTACACCCAAGGTCTCCAGTTTAGGCGCAGAGAGGAGGGTTATTTGCAATGGTGAATAACTAGAATCAAGGATCAACCTTTGAAGTGAAGGGGCAACTTGGATGATGAGCTGCCTTCCGTCAAAAGAAATTCCAATTCTTACAAGGTTAGGCGACTTTATTTGGAGACAACCGATTCTAATCAGGAAAACAAGCACCAAGCACTCCAGCGCAGGGCAACTGGAGTGGATGATGCTGTGCAATGAGGCCTCCGATATACGAACTCGCACAAGTGAAAGTTTCTTCATAAATGGGAGTCGAAGGTTTAGTACCAGATTGTCTGGTAGGTAGCACCGCGCAAAGGTGGCAGTGTGGAGAGAGGACGAAAAGCCCGAGATGGACATCGGTGCTGAGGGCACAAGTTCATGGCGTTCAGTATGTGGTATGTGATTTCCAGGGGAATAGTAGAACTCAAGCAGCTGTAGTTCTGTGAATCCAAGGGATTCCAGCCAGGCGTCCACCATGCAGGGCATGGTATGCTTGCTCAGGTAGCATGACGGGATGCAGAGGCTTTGAACGGAGCCCTGGTGGGAGGAGGTGATGGCTCTGGGGATTTCAAAATTATTGAAGAGAGATAGCTGACGACAATCGAGATTAAGGGGAACGGCGCGCCATAGAGGGCGCCACCAAATTGAGAGGACTTGGGTGCGGCAGCAATCCTTGGTGGGGAGAAGCGAGATGATCTCCCCAAGGATGGCGTCCGGGAGATCGCTGATGCGGTCCACCCGAGATTCTACAGTTCTGGGATCCGGTGGCGGGGTCGCCGCTTCTCCCAAGGCTGCCGGGTGCGGATCTACAACAAGCATTGCGGGCGGGAGCCTCATCTTCTTGGCGCTGGGGTCACCGACTCCATTTTCCTCGAGGCGTCAGCGTCAGCCACAGATTTGATCGAAGTAACGTAATGAAGAGCCTAGTTGTAGTCTGGCGAAGAAGAAGGGGAGCTAGGGGTTTTCAGTAGGAGTGAGGAAGAAGGGAGCTGGGGTTTTCAGACGAGTGAGGTGAGGAATTTGGGGTACGAGTGGAGCGAAATGACGTGAGGTGGGTGGGAGCGAGGAGGAAGAAGAGCACCTGTGTTTTTTTGGGGGGCGGTGTGGGTAGCGCCTCTCATTCAAGAAATATATGGGCTTTTGAATTGATTTTACTATTTACTAGTGTGGATGGGCTGTTTTGTCTTGGGACCCGAGAAACAATTACTACTAGTACAAAGGAGACACTCTACTGACTACCCAAAAAACAATACTAGTACAAAGGAGACACTCTACCGCTTGGCTCCTCCTAGGTCATTGAAACGTCTCCCTCTCGAATGTCGTTATACTTTTGTTCACCGACATGCAGGCCATGCAAATACAAGGGCCCAAATGCCATCCACCAAATTAGAAGGTAGTATGCAAAGTGAGAGTCACCCCGGTCGAAGGCCTTGGCAAGAACGAGCCGTCGTATCACAAAACCCCACCTCCCGTAGTCTAAGTTTGACGGACGAAGCAACCATCATTTCACTCTTCGCTGAATCCCTTCTCCTCACCGCCTTCAAGAAAGGCAACACTTGCATCTGCTCTTGTTCTTCTCTCCGAACGAAGGGAAGGTAAGCGGATCCGTGATGTTGGTATATTTTCGCTCGTGAGGAAAAAAACTTTGCAAAGCAAAGAATCGATCCTCACTCTCTTTTTTGTTTCATTGTCATTGCGATTGTGTTTTCCTTTCGGTGGTCTCCTAGTATTCGTCGGTTTCATGATGGACCAAGGAGAACCAGGCAAAGATCTGCCGATATTGGAGCAGACGCGGGAGGCTGATCCCCACGAGACAGAGAGCTCCAAGAAGATGGAGGCAACCACCAAGGCGACCCCAGATACTGAGATGGTCAACGCCCCGTTTGAGGTTACAGCCCCCGTGGCATTGCAGGAGCCGTTTTCCCCTCGAGGATGTGTCCCCCCGCTGAGCTTCCCAAGGTGATTTCCTTCTTTGCCAATCTCGATTGTGGTTTTTCATCTAAGTATGTGGTGATTTTTTTTAGAAAAGGAAGTATGTGGTGATTAATAATGCAAAATTTTATTAGCTTCGATGCCATGGTATACGTAGTGGTTTAAATAACTTGTGTTTCTTATCTTTGAAAAGTAATTCAGAATTTGTTTCGCTTCAATTAGAGCCCGATGCGCATAAGGATTGTGTAGTGGTACATGTCACTCGCTATGAGGCGGACGACCTGAACATACGCACTGGGAAAACAGAATTCTTAGGCTGTTGGATCCTGGAAGCCATTTGCGGTTATACCAATGAAGAGTTGTATTCCAGCCTCACTATTGTCAGGCGTGTTGTCCAGGGTGTACTGAATCACAAGAAGTTCAAAGCTACTCCTTCATTTGTGAGGAATACTATTCTTGTCAAGCTTACGCAGGAAGATGACGTGGCATGCCTCCACAAACAAGTTTACCAGTGGCAAGGCCACAAGGTTGTCTTCATGAAGGTTCACATGATTGAGATGCTGCGGGACGTCCTCGATGATGTTCATGGCAAGGTTCGTCTTGTGTCCAGCCCAAATTAGATTGAGGCATGAAATAGTTGCCCCAGCTAGTGTTTAATAGTAGTTTGGATTGTGTCTAATTATCCGAACCTTGCAAGTTATCGACCCCTCTGGGGCTAGTACTCTGTTTGAATCCATCTATGGGAACTGCTGCTACATTTGTGTGCCCGTGAATCATGTGAGAACCATCGTAATTGTTGCCGAAACAGATGCGTCATCACTAGTTTTTTCATGAATATGGCATGGTAAGACATAAGTTGTCATGGTTTATCATACGAGAAGTGTGTTTTTTCATGAAATAGAGCTCTCGTTCGAGAACCGTGCGCCAACGTATACATAAGTACTTGTAAACACTGTTGGTGCTACCCCACTTGTAAGCAGTTGTGCAAAACACGACACATTGGCTCAGCTCGCTTCAACACTAGGCTATCGACCAGCTAACAATCAACAATCATGTCTACATATAAGCAACTATGTATCTTGTTACAAGTGGTTCATGCTGTTAATTGAGGCCACAATGTAATAAATTCAAACGCTCACACGCTAGTCCAAATAGCTCATGTGGAACACTCACATTAAACTCGTCTTCATAAAAAACTTGAAAAGCATAAGTTAAGCAATTTTATACATCTCAATGATTCATAGAACATATCAAACATATACTAGTTCACAAAGAAAAGACAAAGTTGTGAGAAGGTTTACAAATCAGGAAAAACAAGCAAGATTTCTCTCGAGCAAAGGGCCTCCCGGCAGCTTAAATTTCCTGGAGTTCACTCTGGTTTTTCTTGTTGCCACCATTCGTGGTTAGGTTCTCTCATTCCGTAATAACCAAATATAATTTTGGTCTTAGATGGAATGCTGAACTCAACCATGCAAAGGTAATCTTGACCTGTGTGAAATTCTTGTGCACTCCACTAAATTTAAGCACCGCTATTTGCGAAATAAGCAGACCACAATGCCTCTTGTCCGCCAAGACCTGTCCAAAAAACCGCCGTGGCAAATGCGACTAGTCCTCGGTCCATGGATGAACTGGTAGAAAGTGCATTCCGGACTAGGATGCAGTTGTTTTCACTCGTCCCTGCACTGTAATCAGGAAGTAAAACGTACGAACCAGCTTCTTTTAGATTGCGTTGGTCATTCTACCTTAGTTAGTACCAATGTAGGGATACCTTGAAGACGGGAGGTTAGACAACGGCAACGAGGGATAGCCATCTCATTTTGCGTAGTTGTACTGAAATTGAGGTGTGTGCTTTTGATTGCGCGGATACAAACGATACGGAGACAGACATCCCGAAACGATATGGAGACAGACATCCCTGTTTGCACAAATAAGAAATACGGTTATTTAAACAAAGGATGTATATTACTACTTTCCCCGCTTCCTCTTAGAACCAAGTCCTAGATTCATGCTACAGCTTTCCCACTTTCTTCCCTGTTTGAACCAACGCTTTGAGTCCACTGTATGAAATAGCTTTACTTCTAATAATAGTAGAAGTCTAGGTGGCTTTGGAACAACGGACGAAAGTAGAAAAGGATCCACATGAAGGGAGCTGGGGCAGTAGAGCAAGGCAGGTTTCGAAGGAATATATACCTGAGGGTCGTCGGCATGTCGCAAAGACAACGTCGGGAGGCTGCATCTTGGCCACAATACTGCAGGGAGGAAGAAGGGGTCGGAGGCCCTCCCGAGCCGGCGCTCTCTCGGAGAGAACGGTACGGCCGCCGATCGGGACGGGCGGGCAGCCGTTGGTCTCCTCCCTTGCCGCCGACGACAGCGTGAATGATGCATCTACACCCCTGCCCCAGTCGAGGTTGTCCGGCCGGATTTGTGACCAGCCGTGAGCTGAGAGAGAGAGTGTGGCCACCTATGTGTTTCTTAGATCTGGAGAGCATGAGAGAGTGAACGAGAGGAACCCTAGTAAAGCAAGCGCTAAGGCTCCTGCTTTTATATATAGTGGAGTGATTTTGTTGTACCAGCTTCAAAAAAATACGCTCCTACATGTACCCACGAGTGGGTGTGAGAGAACTAGTGCGTGCGTGCACCGCTTCTCTTCGTGAGAGTACAATATACTCTGCCCAAAGAACGTTCGCCGCAAGAGTAATAGTACAAGTGTGTGACGTGTGAGCTAAAATAAGATGTGTGCGCCGTCTTTTGTTTTTTAGAAGTTCTGAGGGTAGGGTGTGAAGAGCACATATGTGTGTGACGTCTACCTGCAGATAGACGGTGGGTGCGACTTGCGAGTCTGCGAGAGGACTCGGGAGAGTCGTGACTTGTGAGGGTGCGTGTGCGTGAGAGAGAGAGAGAGAGAGAGGCACGTATCAATGCAATGCATGTGTCCGTAAATCATTATCCGACAAACGCTCGTCACAAGCCTTTTCCTGACGAACGCCGTAAGAACCGTTAGATCGGCATCCGACAAAGGTCGGTTTTGCCATGTCATTTAACAGAACAGCCACTCCTCCTACACACAAATCTTCCACGTGAGTGTTAGCAACTGCCGTATGCTCCCTCCGTTCGAAATGCAAAGGTATATAGCTTTATTGAAAATTTGAACCTCGCAAACTTTTACCGAGTTTTCTTGTACCAAATTGCACAAGTAGAATACCATGTATATGTCATTTCATTCATCTTCAAGAGGTAACTATAAAGTTGGGTGAGGAGTCTACAAAGAAAGACCATCGTATCACCCGCAGCAATTTCAAGCATCCTTTAGTGTCGAGGAATATCATAGGAACTCTATATGATATGAGTTTTATAGGATTTTTTCCTTTAGAGCCAATTGGTTCATAGGAATAGATTCATATACTCCACATTTCAAAGGAAATAAACATGATATCATTTCTATAGCTTTAGATCCACTTGGTTCATATGAATGGATTCCTATACTCCCTTAATTTCAAAGGAAAATAAACATTAGCGTATATTCAATAGAAAAGTTCCTATGATATGAACCAAATTACATCTCTTTTCTAATCCCTCCTCATAGGAATTGAGATACATGTCATCTCTAGATTCAATAGAAAAGTTCCTATGATGTGGACCAAATGACATCTCTTTTCCAATCCCTACTCATAGGAATTGAGATGCTCAATGTCATCTCTTTCCCTACAACTTCCATGTATACATCTTCTATTCCTAAATAGCTAGTACAACCCACTAGTAGCTTTTTTCCAAAACATGCAACTATGGCACAAGTACTATATAGTGTGCCAATAACTTTGAAAGATGGTTGCTGGATGAAGCTAACCCGATAGTGCAGAGATAGGCAAATCCGAGCACTACTGGCCGTTGGATATCATCAACATTCCACCAGATCTGCCACATGTACAATTTAGAAGACTCCATGGTTGAACTTAAGCATAATGCACAAACCTCAAAACACAAGCACTTAACCTTTGTTCTAGAATCTTCTGTATCATAATTTATTATTTTTTTCTAAATGAATTGCCATTATTTGTTTTTTACTTTATGATTTACTCCCTCCGTTCCAAAATAGATGTACCAACTTTGCACTAACTTTTTACAAAGTTAGTGCAAAGTTGTGTCATCTATTTTGGAACGGAGGGAGTACAATGCACAACCCCATGAATCTTAACATTTTTATAAAAATTATTGATTTTGAATGAGATGAACTATAAGAACTAAACGAACATCTACATCATGCATATATGACTCAAAGCTTTACATGCTATAGTGTGTATTTATTCATAATTTGGTTTCATTATCTCATGCGTTCAATACATGTGTACCTTACTAGTTTTGAGTAGAGTAGAAAATTTCACGCGGCCCCAGGTATATCAAAATGCAGGGCCCATGCATCATTGCCTTTCGGTCGAACCTACGTCCACAATTTTTTGTACGTACTATATCTCCACTGGTGCCCGAATCCAAAATGTTGCCTCGTTCCCGTAAAACCAAGCGGCCCACACATATTTAAGGCATCGGCTCGAACCCGTTTACTACGACGTGGCCCCGCACGCCGTAGTACTCCTACAAACCCTACCGCCGCACTCATCATCGGTTTTCTTCAAGAGGATGAGGGAGAAGCCGATTTGTAGTGGAGGTGCTTTCAAAAAAAAAGGATCTGTAGTGGAGACCACTACCCTAGGGTGCCCTAGGTAGCTGCCGCACTCATCATCGGTTTTCTTTTCTTTATGCTCTTGCGCCCTAGAGTGAAATGATGGTTGCTTCATCCGTCCAGCTTAATGCGGGAAAGGTGGGGCTTTGTGACTTGACCCCTCGTCGCTCATTTTCTACTACTGCGGCGCTACGACCGGGGTGCCTCCAATTCCAACCGCTGCTCCGAACTGTAATTTGGTGCATCGCACGTGGAACAAGACGGTGGATGAGCCACATGTCGGCCAAAGGGGTCCTATTAAGTGTGTCGCCATTTCGTGTGCGGACTGACCCTGCTTGAGTTGTTACGCCAACACGACAGGAGCAGCCTACCACTTGGTTTTGCTCCTTGGTGAATCCCGACTATATTGATCTAAAAAGATACGTGCTGAACTACCCTCTTCGTCTCCTTTTTTTATTTTTAGGCGTCTCGGTTTATAGGGCCTGCACATAGTTCTAGGTCATCCATTGGACTAACTAAATATGAGTTACTATGTCACAAAAAGTATATATCATTGGATTCTTAAGCGGATGTAGTTGTATTTAGAAGTCGAGGGCGGGCTTTTCTGCTTGTAGGCGGCGGGCAGTTCCGCCTAGTCGGTTCGACAGAGATGAGAAGACGAGGGAGTAGGCTGCTGCAAACGTAGGGCTGTGTGATTTGACAAATGTTCTTCACTGGACAGGTGGGGCCCCGTGATTTGACTTGCCATTATCATTTTAACTGCGGCGCTACGACCGGCGTGAGTCTCCCGATTCCTGACCACCTCCATACATGTGCCTCTCCCAATGCTCCACCATGTAGTAGAGGCTGGCTCTTGCATGAGAGCCCACTTCTCCACTTTTTCCTTGCCTCTCTTTCCTCCACATATGCAAAAATGCCATGTAAAGCGCACTATTGTACTTACTTTTACTTTCTCCTACAGGTGCTTAAGCTTGCCACATAGGCATAAAGTCTGATGTGGCAAGTTAATCAAGAAGAGAGAGACTTGTTTGGTGACCCAAGGAAGAAACGGTGCTAAGCGCGTGTACCTAGGTGAAAAGACAATTTTGAGTCTATAGCTAATTAAATGAAGCAAACTTAGCAACGCCATTTCATTGGAAGAGGTCACTCCTTGGCAAATGCAATAAATACACACGCTTACTAGCACCATTTCTTCCTTGAGTACGAAGAAAGAGATAGAGAGGAATAAAAAAACACTTATAGCCAACCTTGTTGTAGTATGAGTGACTAAGTGATGACTATGTATGACATGCCAACATCAGATAGCCTAACGCACCGTGTTAAATCTCCAAGGGCGCGACATGAGCGACGCTGATGGTCGTGGTAGGCGCGACCATGATATGGGCTCTTGGCAGCCCTTGGATCTGAGATCAAACGGTCGCATGCTAAGTTGCTGAAAATTTGCAGTAATAACCCTCCGTGATAGGATATTCACCCATAGGTCTAGAATCACGCCATGCAACTGCTCGATCTCGGATCCAAGGGCTCTCGGAAGCTCGTGTCATGGGAGAATGGAAAGCCACTACCCTGCTGCTCGCGCAGCTGGCAGTTCGCTCCTACTCGTCCCGCACGTCCTTCAATAGTATCATGTTCGCTCCTTAGTCGCCCCTGTCCATTCACATTACGGCAGTTCCATTAATCCTAACCCTCCTCCCAAATCCATGGCGTCCCAAATCTCTAGGATCAACGGTGAGTACAAGGTTAGAACCATCACCTGCGATGAATTCGACGTCATCTACACCCGTTCTTCCGCGACGGTGAAAGGATGCCTTTCTCGCTTCAGACACATGTTCGAAAACTCAGATGATGAGTGGGTCACTAGGCTAGATGTTGAGTACACCACAGTCCTGGGACGAGAGAAGTATCTAAAGGACGAATAGAGGAAGAAGCCCGCCGTGATCCAGGTTTGCGTACATAACGTTTGCTTGGTCTACCACATATGCCATGCCGACGTTGAGTGCCAGGATTTTAAGAACTTCCTCAAGGACAAAACAGTGAAATTCGTTACTGTAGACTTTATGAACATTTAAGAAGTCCTGGGTCGGATAGGCCTCGTTGTAGGCAACCCCTTCGACCTCCGTAAGAATCGGGTGGTGCCCTCTCGTCACCTTCAATGTTGACCTGGCAGAGCCATGGTTCATCCTTCGTACGGTAAACTGGAGAAACCTCCATACACGTTTCATTGTCATGCATGGCAGCGGAATGTACTAGATATAGACCACATCCACTACGCTGCAATGGATGGCTATCTTTGCTTCAATATCTACAAGGGTTGGATGAAGAGCAACAGCCAAGTGTGTGGTTCAAGCAAATAAGTATCGGCCAAGAGGAATAGGGACAAGAACGAAGTCGAGGACGTGGAGAGGACTTCGAGTAAGGTGGCAGTGCTGTTGCTCATGGTGGTTCTAAATTCTAATGCAGTGTCTACCGGATTAGTTGCATAGTTTAATTTCACGTGTGCTTAGTTTAATTTGAGGGGTGTGTTGTGCTGAGCCCCAACATGTAACTATGTTATGTTTCTTCTCGTTACTTTAACTCTTCAGTATGTACATACTACTAGTATTTCTTTAATTGAATTTAGCACCCCAATTAAGCACATACTAACTTTTTTAATAGTACTATATGCATAATTTGGCGATGAGCGCTCTCTATATGTACCACCTTTTTTAATTTCAATTTTTGCTCCATGGCGCAATCCATCGATAGTACTACTGACGGTGTCAAAACCGGCAGATCTTGGGTAGGGGGTCCCGCACTGTGCGTCTAGGCGGATGGTAACAGGAGACAAGGGACACGATGTTTTTACCCAGGTTCGGGACCTCTTGATGGAGGTAAAACCCTACTCCTGCTTGATTAATGTTGATGATATGGGTAGTACAAGAGTAGATCTACCACGAGATCGTAGAGGCTAAACCCTAGAAGCTAGCCTATGGTATGATTGTTCTTCGTCCCCACGGACTAAAACCCTCCGGTTTATATAGACACCGAAGAGGGTTAGGGTTACACAGAGTCGGTTACAATGGTAGGAGATCTACAAATCCAGACGCCAAGCTTGCCTTCCACGCCAAGGAAAGTCCTATCCGGACACGGGACGGAGTCTTCAATCTTGTATCTTCATAGTCCAGAGTCCGCCAAAGGTGATAGTTCGCTATCCCGGACACCCCTAATCCAGACTCCTCGGAGCCCCTGAACCAGGCTTCAATGACGATGAGTCCGGCGCGCATATTGTCTTCGACATTGCAAGGTGGGTTCCTCCTCCGAATGCTTCATAGAAGATTTTGAACACTAGGATAGTGTCCAGCTCTGCAAAACAAGTTCCACATACCACCGTAGAGAGAATAATTTTTACACAGATCTGCTAACGTATTTCGCGGCGTGACATGACACCACGGCCAGCCCTTTATTAGAATCGTTTTTTACTGTCCCACCTCAGCGCTTTAGCGAGGCGGTTTCCTTGGCACGTCTTATCAAAGCGGAGATCGTGCCCCCTTATTCCGGGATTCTCATCAATACGGGCGTGGGTAACCCCGTCGTGCCTGTTGGCACGCCTCGTCTATCGAAGGCGAGTCCCGAACGGTCACGGGGAGGGCTCTTGGTATTGAACCTCTTTATAACGAGACCAAGGCCCTCTCCTCTCTTTCGACCTCAATCGAATCCGCCTCTCGCCTCGAGTTCCAACACCCAAAGCTCCAGATTCAGGCGCTTCGGACCTTCGACGATGTCCGGCTCCGACCTGTACGGCCGGTGGATGCCTTCCCCCATCACGGAAGAAGATGTGCTAAAGCTGAGAGACGCCAGGTATTTAACCGGCGAAATTTCGCATAGGCTGCTCGCTCAAGGGCAGGTTATTCCCACTCCCGAGCCTGGTGAGAGCGTGGTGTTCGTGTCTCACTTCCTTCTGGGTCTAGGCTTCCCGACGGACCCCTTCGTGAGGGGGCTCATGTTTTATTATGGGCTGGAATTCCATGACTTGGATCCGGAGTCCATCCTCCACATCTCATCGTTCATAGTTGTATGCGAAGCCTTCCTCCGCATTACCCTTCACTTCGGCTTGTGGCTCAAGACCTTCAAAGTGGAGCCGAAGATGATCAAAGGGCAGCAGGCAGAGTGCGGAGGGGCTATTATAAGCAAGAATGCTGATGCTGCATGGCCCGAGGGCTCTTTTCAAGGGGAGCTCATTCTATGGCAACAAGGGTGGTTTTATATCACCGCTCCTAGGGGCACCAAATGGGTGGAGCCACCTGCTTTCCACTCGGATCCTCCACTGCGGCTGGCGTCATGGGTCAATAAAGGACTTGACTGGGGGCCGTCCAAGGACGTACCTTTGTTGCAGGGCCGTATTCGAGACGTCCGAGAGAGAGAGATCAATCTGGTCGTAGTAGCGCAGGTCATGCTAATTCGGCGCCTCCTACCCTGCAAACGTCGCCCCCTCCACCTGTGGGAGTTTAACCCGGAGGGACCACGAGCTCTCCAACATTTTATGGGCGCGACGCCCGTGGAGATGTATCAACTGTTCTTCAGATCACAAGGAATGTGTCCGGACTTGACCGAGGATGCAGGTCTGAGCTGCAATCGCCCGGATACCCAAGTAAGTAGTCCCGTACTTGGACACGCTATCCATATATTTATCATAAACTTGCCCTTAAAAGAGTTGTCTCTTAAACAGGAGTGGACAGCGAAAGCAAAGCTGATACGGTGTCCGGCCCCCCTCCCTGAGACCACGCCGGATCCCGTGCTGACCAAGATGCTGAAGGCCGCGCCTTTGGAAGAAGGCGAAGGGGGGAACAGGGAAGCTGCTGCCTCTACGAAGGAGGCTGTCAGAGAAGGGGGGATCAAGAATCCCTCCATCCAAGGGGAGAAGAGGACCGCTTCTGAAGATCCGGAGACCAAGGTCTCAAAGCAGGGGAAGAAATCTTCACCAGAGGATCCTGCACTGGGAGAAGCCCCAGCCGCACTATTTCCCCAAGGGAATCTGCCCTCCAGCGAGCCGTAAGTAGAAAGGGGAGTTTTGTAATAAGGGACATCCCTGTTTTTATTTCTGAAGATAACCGAGGTTTTACCTTGTAGTTCGGATCTCAGCCCTTCACAGTAGAGCTCATCTTCGGGGGATCTTCATCCGGAGATGATGGAGAGCGAAACGCCTCCTCCTGCCGTACCGTCATGCGAAGCGGACGACCCTGAGGTATCATCACGGAGGGTTTCCCCGGGTCCGGCGGGGCCGGAGGGTCCGGCGCCAACTGGCGTATGGTCGGAGGAGCTGAAGGATCTGCTTGGGCGAGCGTCTATCTCGGAAGATCACCATGCGTTAATGGGTACGGTGATTGAAAGGGTTACGTCCGCTGAGAGCGGATTGTATGAAGCCGTCAGAAGTTTACTGACGGGGTTTGAGGTACGCGAAAATGATGTACCTTTTGACAGTTTTGCATATAGAATGCACCCTGTATAGATAGTAGCCCCTGAGATTCGGTACGTTGTCAAAAGTGACAGCGTGCCGAGGATCATAATCTCAGTTAAATTATGTCACCTTTCCTATGCAGGTGGCGAAGCGTCCGGTGGCCAGCCGGACTGATGAATTTGCCGAACTGAAGCGACGTGGCGGATGCGGACATCGCGCTTGTCAATAAGCGGCTGGACGAGTCACAAGGTATGCGACTTCTCCGCGGACACCCGGTGAGGGAGCTTGACGCCCGTGCCTTACAACATGTATTCTTAATGCAGATGGTGCCGCTGCTATGGAGAACCTTCGGGTGGAGCTCGCCCGAGCTAAGGAGCAACCCAGAAAAAGTGATGCTGCTGCCTTAAGGGCGGCCGAAGAGTTAAAAGCCGAACAGGCTGCTCACTGCCGAAGCAGGAAGGAAATGGCCGAAATGGCCATGAAGTTGAAGAATGCTACCGACCGCTGCGAGTTTCTTGAAAAAGAAGGTCGAGCGGATTAAGAGGGCCTCAAAAAGGCCACCGCCGAAGCCAAGGATGCTCACTCTATGATGAGAGCTATAAAAGAGGAGCTATGTCAGGCCGGGGATATCGCGGCTGGAAAGCCCTTTCTGCTGCGGAGGAAGTTCACGGATCCGAAATATGCTCAGTTGGACCGGCTGTGGGGTGCGGAGGATGCTTATCTGGACCTAGTGGCAAGTGCCGCGGACGCGGTCGAGTACTTCCGAGGCCAGGAAGGTCACAGAAGGGAAGAGCTGTTTTGGTCGCAGTTCCATAATTCGGAGCGTCCACTTCCATTAGCCGATCGGTTAGCCGAATGGGCTGAGCTGAATAGGTTGTCCGGACTTGCTATGAAGGATGTCGTGACTCATTTATGTCCGAAAAGGCCGGAGCCGAAGAGTTATTTTGGCTTGGTGGAGCAGTTCTTTGGTGCGGTGCCGCATATCGATGTGATGAAGCGGTCAGCATGCATAGAGGGTGCGCGGATGGCCCTTGCCCGTGTTAAGACATACTGGGCGGAGATGAAGGCCATCGACGTTGCCTCCCCAGATTTGGACGGAAGCCGAATGCCTGTCGAGCACTATTTTGCGGAAGTCCTGCAGGGCACTCGTTCAATAGAGACGCAGTGCTCGAAGGATATTATGTTCTAATGACATGTAAGATGTATGAAACAATGTTTCAATAGAATATAAGAGCTTTTTATACTTGTGCATTCAAGTAGTAAAATACCTCTGTCTGGCCGTTAATGTATATGTGTATATAACCTGAAAGATGGCAGTCTTCGGCTTCAGCCCCCACACACATAATGCGGGGGTGTTTGCAAAAAGGCGCGTTTTCACACTTAATCCAACGTCTTGGTCCCGTAAAGGAGGTGATAGCATAGCAAACCAGGCAACCGGACTATAATGCTTTATCACTTTCACTTAGCCATAGGAGGTCGATGGTGGGGCTACTATATAAGCCCCTAGTGGCACCGCGCTCTCCCGAATCTGGGGCGCGTATGTGCCTGACTGGGAAACGGTCCTTCGTTAATGCGGAGGAATTCTAAACATTCCGGTGGGTCATCGAGTGGTTGACCAGTCTCACGCTATAGCATGACATTCAGTTTTCGGCTTTCTCTCGAGGTGCACCGGCGAACCGGGCACAATCACAGTAGTTCTCCTGGTGTCGCGTTAGCCGATAGAACGGAACATAAGGCAGCAAAACATAGGAGCCGGGCAAACCCAACATTTGACCAAAGACATGATTCGGAGCTGATGCATATAAGGCCTAATTCGAGACGCCGAACACTCCCTAAGGTATTCGGTCTTTTTGAAAACGGGCCGAACAACGCCCTTGGTAACAAGCCCCTGATGTCCCGGTACGTGCAAGTTTCTGACGCGGCCGATGCCAAAACGCCAGCCTCCTCCTCGGTTATATAAAGAAACCGGGGGATGTTTATCAACAAGAGACGGTAAGAAAGGTTTACACAGGGTATTAATCTGAAAAGAATCCTTGCAACGGGTCCCTACTGCACGTCTGCGCCTGTGTCTCCGTTGTGTCGTGTCTTGGACGGGTGTAGCACAGTGTTCATCTGTAAAAGAGAGGAACTTAATTGAAAAGAGATCGTGCGAAAGATGTACTTTATATTAAACAAACAGAGTATGATTCAAAGAATGAATAAAATTGAGCTTTATTGTCTCGCGTTTGTACATGCGTGGAGCCCCTTGCAAGGGGGTATATGGCTAATAAGCCCTTATATATTTACTCCGGACTCGCCTAACCGTGTCCGGGGTCTTAACGACCTGTTTAGGTGCTTTGATCAGCGAAGCCGGATTAGTGTGTGGCTGTCAAGGCAGTCTCACATTCTTCCGTGCTCGAGGAACACTTGAGATTTCCTGTTAATGAGATGATGCCGCGTGGTCCGGGCATTTTAAGTGTAAGAGATGCATAATGCGGTATTGCGTTAAAGCGGGCGAAAGCTTCGCGTCCCAATAGTGCTTTATAGCTGCTATTAAATGGGGCGATGTGGAAGGTTAACTTTTCGCAATGGAAGTTGTCGGATGAGCCGAACACAACTTTTAGCCGTAGAGAGCCCGTACAATGGGCATATGGGACTGGCATTACCCCTTGAAAGGAAGTGTTGCTATGGCGAATTTTGGTGGGGTCTATCCCCATCCTGCGGGTTGTGTCCTGATATAGCAGGTTTAGATCACTGCCGCCGTCCATTAGGACTTGTGTAAATTGGAGTTCGTCGATTATGGGATTCAATATCAAGGCAGTCCATCCCGCGTTCCGGATACTTCCGGAGTAATCCTGATGGTCGAAGGTGATTGGTTTTGACAACCAGTGTCGGGACTCCGCGGGGATAGACCATGCGGCGCGTATTTCTTTGGGAGCCGGTCTGTTTTTCCCTTTTGTCACTTGAAGTGAGTTTACTGTTTTAACTTCTTGTGGGAAATTCTTTTGTTTCCTGGTGCTCTGCTTGTGGGGTTCGTCGTCGTCTTCACTTGGTGTGTCGAGCCCCTTGTGTACGGCGTTGAGTTTGCCAGACTGCTTGAAGACCCAAGAATCTCTGTGGGTATGGTTTGCAGGCTTCCCAGGAGTACTGTGAATTTGGCATATCTTGTCCAGGATTTTGTTTAAATTGGATAGCTCGTCGCTGTTATCCTTGAGGGGCAGTTTTTTATTGTTCTGCCGAGAGCTTTGGAATCTGGCATTGACTGTCGTGCTCTTCGGGCTGTTCCCCTTAGTCCGGCGCTGGTCCTTGCTGCGTCGTGGTTTCCCGTTTCCATCCCTGACTTCGGATGTACTTGGGTCACTGGTACTGCATCTTGCTAGCTAGCTATCCTCTCCCACACAAAAGCGGGTCATGAGGCTTGTTAATGCGGCCATTGTTCTTGGCTTTTCTTGGCCGAGGTGTCTGACGAGCCATTCATCTCGGACGTTGTATTTGAAAGCCGCTAGGGCTTCGGCGTCCGGACAGTCGACTATTTGGTTCTTCTTGGTGAGAAACCTATTCCAGAATTTTCGGGCTGACTCTCCGGGCTCTTGGGTTATGTGACTTAAATCGTCTGCGTCCGGGGGCCGGACATAGGTCCCTTGAAAATTGGTCTGGAAAGCATCCTCGAGCCAACGCCGGGCTGGCCCTTTGAGCCTGAGGGGTAAATATTTTATGGCGTGGAGGTCATCTCCTCTGGCCATGTGTATGTGGAGGATGTAATCCTCAATCCAGACTCCAGGGTATGTCGTTCCGTCGTGTGCCTCTATGTTTACGGGTTTGAATCCCGCTGGAAATTCATAATCCAGTACCTCATTGGTGAAACATAGGGGGTGTGCGGCACCCCTGTATTTGGGTGTGCCGTGATATTCGGATACTTGGCGTGTTGCCTTGCTCACTAGAGCTTGTTTTCTTGGCCCATAGATAGACCTAAATGGGCCATCCTTTTGGGTGCGAATCCTTATGCGGATCGCGCGCCGGCTTGGGTGTGGCGTCGCTTGCCGTTCTATGTTTGCCATGTGGTCGCCTATCCGATTGGGCGGCCTCTTTGTTCTTTGATCGTGGGGGCTCTACGGCCTCCTCATCGAATTCGGGCAGTAGTTTGCGCTTCGGGTAGCTCTTTGTTTGGCGACTATCGCCGTATTTGTCTGCGGTGTTGAGTACTTTGCTCCATCTGATTCTGAGTGCATCTTCCGCTGTTTTGAGCTTCCGCTTTTGCTTTTTCAGGCTACGCGTAGTGGCGACGAGCCTTTTGTGGAGGTTCTTCTGCTCCAATAATTTTTCCGGCATGAGATCGTCCGGACTGTTATCTTCACCGGGGACGGATTGTTTGTCCAAGTTATCCTATTCGGATGCTTGCTCGATAACATGTTCGTTGTCCACCGGTTCGCCCTGCTCTATGGCTGGGTCTGTATGGATGTTGCCTTTGTCGAGGCGGGACTTTGAGCGGCGCTTACGTCGCCGTTTCGACTGCTTTTCAAGGGAATTATCCTTCGTAGCGTCCCGTTGTTCCTCGTCGTCGCTTCCTTTGGGTGTATCCACCATGTATACATTGTGAGATGAGGTGGCTGTCCGGTACCCTATAGGTGCTGGTTCATAATTATCTCCTGCATCGTCGTCCATACCGTCGATGTCTTCGGAGTCGAAATCGAGCACGTCGTTTAAACTTTCTACAGTGGCTACGAAGTGGGTGGTGGGTGGGCGTCGAATTTCTTCGTCGTCCGCATCCCAACCTTGCTGACCATAGTCCGGCCGGGGCTCTTTTAATAAAGAGAGAGATTTTAGTGAATTCAGGATGTCGCCAAAGGGCGAGTGTTGAAAGATGTCCGCGGCAGTGAACTCCATAACCGGCGCCCAATCGGATTCAATTGGCAGGGGCGCGGAAGGCTCGGAGTCCGGCACCTTGGAGTCACGTGCTTCGCAAAGGACAGGGGTGTTGTTTGGCTCGATCGCCGTAGGGATCTCAGCCCCCGAGGTGGTGTCCAGCCACTCGTCCTCGATCGGCGAAGTCAGCTCTGAACTAAGGGTCGGAGTGGACTCTAGTGCGGCCTCCAGGGCACTGTTCGGCGGCAGAGCTAGATCATGCCCATCGAGACAGTGCGGCGCGCTTGGCTGTGGCTCGAATCCGTCGAAGATCAAGTCTCCGCGGATGTCGGCCATGTAGTTCAAACTTCCAAATATGAACTGATGGCCAGCGGCGTAGCTTTCGATCTGCTCCAAATGGCCTAGCGAATTGGCCCGCAGTGCAAAGCCGCCGAATACGAAGATCTATCCGGGGAGAAAAGTCTCACCCTGGACCGCATCGTTGTTGATGATCGAAGGAGCCATCAAGCCCAAAGGTGACGGCTACGCAGGAACTCTCAATGAAAGCACCAATGTCGGTGTCAAACCGCGGATCTCGGGTAGGGGTCCCGACTGCATGCGTCTAGGCGGATGGTAACAGGAGACAAGGGACACGATGTTTTTACCTAGGTTCAGGCCCTCTTGATGGAGGTAAAACCCTACTCCTGCTTGATTAATATTGATGATATGGGTAGTACAAGAGTAGATCTACCACGAGATCAGAGAGGCTAAACCCTAGAAGCTAGCCCATGGTATGATTGTTCTTCGTCCTGACTAAAACCCTCCGGTTTATATAGACACCGAAGAGGGTTAGGGTTACACAGAGTCGGTTACAATGGTAGGAGATCTACATATCTGTATCGCCAAGCTTGCCTTCCACGCCAAGGAAAGTCCTATCCGGACACGGACGAAGTCTTCAATCTTGTATCTTCATAGTCCAGAGTCCGCCAAAGGTGATAGTTCGCTATCCGCACACCCCTAATCCAGGACTCCCTCAACTCGCATAAAAGTATACATTTTTAAAAGGCTAGAGTACTGTTCATCACATATATAGCCGCTAAATTCTCAACCTAGAATGACGTGCATGCCATGTAGTAAACCGATATGGAGGAAGTATAGTAAAAATGAGGTGATTTTACCGAGCGATCGGCGGGGGAGCATGGCCTGTCATGTGGTCCCACGTGTCATGATGTACCAAGGCGATGCGCGTGTCCCTCTTGAGGCATAAGCAATACTAGTACGTGGTTTGAGATGATGGCGAACCGAAGTGTGAAATAATGGTTGCTTCGTCCATCTGGGAAAGTGCGGCATTGTGATTTGACGTCTCATTGCTCATTACTACTACTGGGCCGGTACGGGTGGGGTGCGTCCCCCTGCTATTCTGCACTGTTATTTGGTGCTTGACACGTCGACCCGGTTGCTATATTTCCCACATGTCGGCGACAGGAAGTACATAATTCATGAAAGGGAGCGTCGACGGAGGAGTATACTACTACAGAATTCATGAAAGGGAGCGACTTAGTTTTGGAAAAATCTTTTTTTTATGGAGTACGTACCCACTAGGGTTTATAGGGCTCATCTAAAAAACATTCGTTTTTCCGTTTGATAAGTCTCAATTATACTATACTAGTAGTAGTACCAATACATGTTGGATTTCGAGGTGCGTTAGATCACCCGACGCAAGCAGTGTCAAGAGGAAACTAACCAATGCATGTACAAGTTCATGGAAATTTAGTGGTCATTCATGCATTCGTTCTAATTAATGCCTCGCTAAACACAACTTCTTGAGAAAAACGAGCGTACTAATTAATTGTGCAAACTTCAAAATTAATTCGACCACTCACCGTCTACCTTGGTTGGAGAGATATTGAAATTGAGCCATAAACTGGAAAGGAGGGAGTAGTAACTTTTGTCTCGATTACTATTTGTGGCCTTGTATAGATGCAAAAGTGTATTTTTCATAGTGGCCTTGTATAAGTAAATGGAGGGAGTACTAACCAAAGTACGTAGTAAGGACGAGGAGTAAACGGAGGGAGTAGTAAAATTTTCTCCTCGTGTCATGAGCCATCACACAAGGCGTAGGGAGCAAGCATCACCTCATCCATCGAGCCACCGCGCCCTTGGGCGGGGGAGACGGGCGATTAAGCAAGATTCCCTGCTCATGAGTTGACGGGACACATCAAAAGTACTCCAGTGTATAGAGCCTTGCCTGTAAGGTAGGCCCCACATGGTTTGCCTCTTTTTTTAATTTAACATAACGTGTCAAGTCGCAATTTGTTTGTTCACCCGTGGTAGACGATCCTCCCTCCACAAAGTGGACAACCAAGACATCGCAGCAAATTACCACGTGGGCTGCCTTTTTCAGACAGAAATGAGCTCCCACTGTGCCCGCTGGGTGTGGTTGGGAAAGAGACGGAGTATCGTGCACCGTATGCACCTCTTCTCTTCGTGCATGTCCCCACCCACGTGGGTGTGTGTGAGAGAGATACAAACCTAGACATAATGCGCGCCCATCCCCATGCCTCCGCCCCAGTCCGACCACCACCACCACCACGCCCACTCCTCCTCACCTTATCTCTCATCTTTCTCCCTCCATTTTTATATACAAGGGGCCACTATCAAAATTATAATTTGCAGATATACAAGGCCACTAACACTAATCGATGCTATATTAATGGTGTTTGCCTCGTGGTACTAGCAAATGAGGACATTAATTATCCCTTGCATGCATGCGGGAGTTTGTAAAAAATAATGCATCTTGATGTTCCGTACAATGCACGAGCATCTTGATAGTCCATGAAAACAACACATGGCAAAATTCCACGACGAACGAGGGATTTGAATCTATTGGGAGGGGCTGTTTGGATCTTGCCCGGGGTAGCCAAAATATTGGCGACTTCTTCGCCATGGCCGGCACCAGCTCGAGTTCATACTAACATTGCCCTCTTCTGTGCAGCCCATGCGGGGTCGACGAAGGTCCTCGCAACAAAAGGATCCGGCAAGACACTTGTTGTGTACGCCGGCGTCGCCTCCGCGGTGGCCTTCATGGGACCCAAGCTGCGGCGGCCTCCCGTGTTCTACTTCTCCTCGATGATGGCGGCGGACGCGGAGGCGCTGGCCACCGACTCGCCGCCGCTCTCGCACTCGGCTTCGCCGCTGCTTGCATGGCGGCGCGCCGCCGCATGGGAGTCTCGCCACGTAAACGGGAGAGGCGGTACGAGGCGGCGTGGCGACAAAGCAATAACGCCCGTCGCGCCGCCTCGTCGAGCTGGCCTGGAGCAGCGAAGTTGCCGAACGCCACGGCTTGGGGCAGAATCGCTCCGTCGAGGGAGGGAGGTGGATCAGCGAGCTGCATAGCTGGTATCCGGCGGGCTACCCAGCCGGCTTGGATGCGGAATAACTACTCTTCGTAAGGCATTGTAAGAGTGGACAAAATTGTGGAGGAGATAGGGGAGCGGCGGAGGTGTGTGATTCTTGGCCGGCGTTTGGCCTCGTTTAAATAGGAGATTAAATAGACGGCGGACGGGAGGAGCTCGGCCGGCGTTGCGTCTAACGCCGGCCCGGTCATGAACGGACGTGTGTCGAGAGTGGTTTTCTCGGCTTCCACACGGGCGGGTTTCATGGAGGCATTTGAATGCGGCACGGAGGCGTGTTCTGCCCGGCGTGCCGCGAGTGGCGCCCTCGACTCTGACCTAGGACACCGCGTCGTTCTTCCACTGACGTGTGGGCTCTTTGGGTGCATGGCCTGCATGTCAGTGGCCCAACGCAGGCAGCGCACAGCAGAGGAACCTTTGGTGGGCCAGGGCAGTCAGAAGCGGGCATTTCATAAACCGATGATTGTTCATTGAGTGTGACGTCATCTTTCATAAGCCTACTATGTTGATAGCCCATTCGATACATTGTGATTCATAAAGACCGCTGCAAACATCAATGTTCTGCTTATCACAGGTAAGATTGATTAATACCCGTAACAATCCATGTACTTCCAAAGGGTGCATGCACGTATAGGTTGAACGCGTGTCTTGCGTTGTGTGTTGTGTGCATGCAGGCGTGCGAGTGTTGCATGCGTGCAAGGGTACGTTTCAGTGTTGCATGCATGGGTGCGTACGTGCGTGTGTTCGTGAGTGCATGTGTACGCGTCGGTGTTGCACGCCAAAGATGCGTATGCGTATGCGCAGTCGTTGTTGCACGCCTACATGCGTCGCGTGTCTTGCGTGCGTGCATGTGTATGCGTGCGGGTGAGGCTACACGTCGGCCGATCGACTTTTTCATCTCTGTTCATTAGATTTTTAAGCCATTGGATACGAAATCAAGGGCCTCCATTTTATCATCAAACTCCACCCCCCCGCCCCCCCCCCCGAGCCGCCTGCCACCACCGGCCGAACCGCCAGCCCTTGCCGCCCGCGGCCGGCCCACCCTCCCCGAAACCACTCCCCACCGCCGTCCGCCACGACCGCCATCCCTCTAGCCCCCCGCCGAAGCTTTTTCTCCGGGATCCCCACCGCCCAATGAACGCCTCTAACCACCGGTGATCGCCAACCAGAGGTCTCACGACTTGGAATACCCACCGACCACTAATTTATTACCATTTCGCCCTTCATATACGCTACCGACGTGGTGGGCCCTATGGTAATGTGCGCTGCTGAATGTGGACCGTTTGACTGGTCAATTGATCGTGTTATCAACAAATTACGGAGTTGTATGGTGAGCCAGTGTAACATCCCAAAATTCTAAAATTTTGGAATGTTATAAACAAATAGATAGTTTTGATTGATTGTCTGATTGATTGACTGAAAGTGAGTGAACTTGAAACTTTTGAAAGTTAAATGAGAGGGAATAAAAGGACTTTCCCAAACTTTCATCTTGCTTTTGTTGTTTCAGTGAATTCAAATACTTTTCATCACAAACCCTGGAGAGAAGATGACATTACTTCTTCCATTTAATTAAATGAAAGGGTATTTGAAAATATTTGAATTTCATTTGGAAATATTTCGATTCATAAAACTTTATGCAACTCAATGATTTTCACGAGCGAAGATAAAATGACTTCTTCAAAATATATGAAATATGAGTTGGGAGTTCTTAAAGAATTAAATTCAAAGTTCTTTTGAATTTATTTTCAATTTGGAGTTATTTGAGTTTTATTCAATTTATTTTTTTCCAAAAATAAATATAAGGAAAATAGGGTAACATGATTCCCTACATCAGAAAATTGGAGAAAAATAAATTTGAATTAATTTTTGTATTTTTAAAATGATTTTATTGGGGTTTAAATAGGTCAGTAGCACTGTTTGAATTATTAGAATTTGTGTGTATTTTATTTGACTTGAATAAAATGTCCATGTTGTAGAAAATATTTTTCTAAAATTTTTGATATATTATATGTCTATATAATATTTTTATTTATTTTGGTTTCTATTATTTTTGCTGTCTGCAAAATGTTTTAAAAAAAACTTCCCTCCGTCGACTGGGTGCCCACTCAGCCAAAGCAAGGCCCAGCCAGCCATGAAAGCCTGGCCCCTCGAGCTCCAGTGAGTCCGCCGCCAAGACGCGCCGCCGTGACCGACCCGCCACCCGCCGCCTTGGCCCTCCTCCACGCCACCGTCAGCCCCCCTCCTCCTATAAATCCCTCACCGAATCTCTCTCCTTTTCACGCCCACAGACTCTCTCCGCTTCATGAAGCCGCTCGGCGAGATCCACGCCGCCGCCGCTCCACTCCGTCGCCCGACGCCGCCACCACCATCGTCACAGGCCGAGCGCCTGATGCCCTCGCCGACGCCGGAGACCCACCGGAGCCGCCGCCCCGTCCGTAGCCGCCGCCGTCTTCTCCGCCGCCGGCGACTCCAACCGCCGCGGTAACCACCGCCCCTCCTTGTCCGTCCGATCTGGATCTAAGGATCCAGATCCATTTGTTTTTTTTCTCTAAGCGTTTTTATTATTATTTAGAGAGCGTTCGTTAGTTTAGGCTCTGGAGCGAACGAGTTCATAGTTTAGGGTTCTGGAGTGAACGTTCGTTGTTTAGAATTTTCCTTTTTCTTTTAAATTTCGGTCAGGGACCTATCTGTGATGATTCTAATTACAGAATAGTCCCTGTACTTCACAACCACATCTTTTTACTCGTTATTCCAAATTCAACGAAACCAACGCCCACTTCTTCGTTACGATCTCCTCTATCCAGTAATCCAACTCAAACATGTTTTTGAAAGTTTTAAAATTTGAATTAGATCAGATTTGAATTCAAACTTCGTTTGATCGTAACTTGAGTTTCAGAGTCTGCTTGAGTTGATTCTTTTGCAAATTAAAGCTCTTGACCTAAACTTTCTGATAAGGCCAAATTCACATAATTTTGGTACTGTTAGAAATTGTTTTATGTTGCAAGAGTTATTTGCTTGGTTTTGATGTTTTCTCGAATCGCCTTCTTCGATCTTTCCGATCTTTTGAGTGATTGCTTATGTGTGGTTACTATTGCTTGATTACGATAGATTGACCGGAGTGTGACGAGTAGAGCTATCAAGATTTTGAGTGCGAATCACCTTCATCAACATTGCAGGCAAGTTCACATTTTGATCATATCCCTTTCGTACCTAGTTTTTATGCATTAGTTTCAACCCTCAAACATTGCATGAGTAGGATCGATAACATGTGGGTATTGGGAAGTAGTTGCTGAGGTAGGAACCTATTGCCCTGTTACTATAAAAACCCTTCGGAGTTACTTCTACGCGTTGCTTATATTGCTATGCTATGCTCGTAGACATGGTTTGGATATGAGTGAAATCCATGACAGATGTGAGATTGTTATTTAATGGCTCAACTTAAGGTGGCAACTTAAATACACATCTGGGTGGATTGCTAGGGGCACCCTTGGGATATACCAGTGGACTTGCCTGACACTGGGATATACCAGTGTTGTCCTAGGAGATCCCGGGGATATACCATGTGATCATCCTACGGTCCGCCACCCAGGCTCAAAGGGATCATAAGATTATTCATGCTAGAAACTTCCGTGTGCGGCCACAAGCTATTATGGGCTCTAGCATAGTTGATTAAGTCGTGTGAACTCTTACAGTGGTAGACTAGCACATGTAGGGGTTGTAGGTGTTACGGTCTACCCATCGTAAGGTGCAAACGCTTCTGAAAGACTATGTCTCGGTCATCCGTTTCTCAAACACCATGTAGTGCGAGAAATCAGACAGAGGAGATCGAGTCTTGTGGGGAAAAGTGCGCAAACCTCTGCAGAGTGTACAAACTAATCATGATTAGCCGTGTCCCCGGTTATGGTCAATCTTGAGTGTCTAGTTCTTGGATTATCCTGTTGATCTCATCATGTTACTTTAATTAATATTGTTGGGTTTAATGATGATACTTAATTGGGATTGAGAATGCTGTCAACCATTCTCAATGTTTAACAACCACCATGATAGTTAAATAAAATTTATTCCTTTGCAGTAGGGAAAAATTGGCTTTTCGCAAAAACATTATAACCATAGAGCTTTTCCACCAGCCATATATGCATGTAGTGATATCCATTGTTCATCATTTTCTCTATGGTGTGAATTTGCCAGTACATTCAATGTACTGACCCGTTTCGGGCTGCAACGTCTCATGTTGCAGGTTTCTTACGATGAGTAAGTGATACGTTAGGGTTACGATTTCTACACTCAACTTTGCCGTTGGTGTTGATGGGAATCCACAACCTTGTTGCTTCCGCTATATGGATTGAGGTAATAGTATTTACGTTACTTTATACATGTGATTTACCTCTGTTATAAATCCTTCGAGTACTGTGTGTGTCAGCATACCGATCCAGGGATGAAACTTAAGCACCGAGACTTGATCCATTCGGGTCGGGTCTCTGCAAGATGGTATTAGAGCACATGTTGACTGTAGGATGTGACCCTAGAAACTGACAAGCCCATAGGAAAGATTTTTCTCTACAACTTCATTTTCAAAAAGATCTTTTACCTCTCTTCTCTTCTGAGCTTATTCAAATATTCCCTTTTAGTGAGACCATACCCATTTTCCCTTTTGACCACTGCAAGGAGTACAAGATATCGGACAACTAAGACTACTTTGGAATAAAGAGGATTTTTACCGTGCATTATAATGACGGAAACTACAACGGTGAAGACTCCGAAGACTAGGAGAATTTGAAGGCTTTGCAGAATTTCCGTATTTGTATGACCTAGGAAGGCTACCCTTATGGAACTTGGCAGAATAGGGAAGTTATCAATCCCCGAGATCAAGGTGTATCGGAGAAAGACCGGAACATGGAGATTTAGAAATTCAAAGTTCTGTCAAGGAAAACCCTAAGGCAGGAGATATCAACTATGGAGAGATAGCTCATGGAAAAGACAAGAGCAGAAACACGCTATCCATGATGTTATCACCTGCATATGCTATTGCCACTGTGCTGAGTTAAGCATGCATTTGCTCAGAAGGATTGGATGGTAGAAGGCTGATGGAGCACCTGTCAAGCAAATGATGAAGTTTTAACCTTAGCCGGTGTATTACCAGGATCTGGAGTGTTACATCAAGAAGTTAAGATGGACCTACAAGAAGCAGTATTTGATAAGGAAGCAGTTCGTGAAGAACTCAGGACCCGTAAGAAGTAGCCAAGCCGAGAAGCAAAACCCGAGGTACTAGAGATTCGTCATGAACTCAAGGACAATGAGGGATCATGGTCCATGTCGAGGTTGATGAAACCCAGAAGTTTGGAATGCAACTCCAGAAATATTAAAGGACACCACAAGAGATTTCGTGTCAACAGAGATGATCTAGCAAAAGAATTTTAGAAGGACAAGCATTATCGGAAGAAGCCATCGAAGACATGAAAAAGACTTGAAGAGTTTGATGACTTTGAAGATTTATTGAACTTTAGAAGACCAAATCCATGTATATACTTACGTTAGATGCAACGATTGTGAGCTGTCATTTGTTTGATGTTTTTCCTACAGCCACAACAAAATCCGTCTTTTCAAAACTTTTGTTTGTATTGTGTGTATCTCTCTCTATCTCTCTTGTCCCACCCCAAACCCATGGACCTCATAGAGGATGAATGAAGATGAGCTTATATTTTCTGGACC
Organism: Aegilops bicornis; assembly: GCA_021605145.1. Lineage (NCBI taxonomy): Eukaryota > Viridiplantae > Streptophyta > Magnoliopsida > Poales > Poaceae > Aegilops > Aegilops bicornis. The sequence continues at coordinate 156,624,491 of CM038671.1, read as the reverse complement.
GATGAGTCAAATGGAGACAGACCTATGGATTCAGAACATGGAGGATCACATGGAGAATAACCCTATAGCCGGAAAGGATATGATCAACATGCTCTTGAGTGCTTTGAAAGAGGTGCCACTACTTGGTGGAGGATGTATCGAACCATCAATGGATGGCAAGGAATAACCACTTGGAAAGAATTTAAGTGGACTTTGTTAAAGTCTTGGTTTGTGTCCCAGAAATTGAGGCCTTATGGAAAGGATATGAAGAAACCTTGTGCATACAAGCTTTGTGGAGAAATAGGACACAACCATAAAGAAAACAAGGACGAATACCCTCGTAATCGGAGGATTTTCAAAGGAGTTAGCAGAGGATCTCAGGGAACTACGGTTGGAGATTGTTCCCAAAGGTTTTGTTGCAGCAATGGAAGTTCAGCCTACATTAGTGGGAAAGCTTCGAGAAGCTCAAAAGGATGGCAAAGAGATTGCTGAGATAAAGGAGAAAATGAGCAAAGTAAAGGCCAAAGGTTTTCGTAAGGATGAGCACGACACCTTATGGTTCGAGGACCGTGTATATGTTCCAAATAATGCAAAGATCAGGAAGTAAATACTTCAAGAGGCCCATGACTCACCATACTCGATTCGCCCTGGAAACACCAAGATGTATTTGGATTTGAAGGAGTGTTTCTGGTGGACTGGTATGAAGAAGGATATTGCGGAGTATGTAGTCGTACGTGATGTATGCCAGAGAGTAAAGGCAGAGCATCAGAATCCAGCAGGATTATTACAGCCTATGCCGATACCCGAATGGAAGTGGGATAAGCTTGGCATGGATTTCATTACCGGGTTTTCCCAGAACCCGAACTGGATATGATTCTATCTGGGTAGTAGCTGACTCGCTTGACCAAAGTGGCTCACTTTATCCCAGTGAAAACCACCTATATAAGTGCGAAGTTGGCCAAGATATCTTTGACAAGGATCGTATGTCTTCATGGAGTTCCGAGGACCATCGTAGAGGAACACAGTTTACCTCAAAGTTTTGGAATCAGTTGCGTGAAACTTTGGGAACCAGGCTAGAGTTCAGTACAGCTTTTTACCCGCAGACAGATGGACAGATTGAGAGAGTAAATCAGATTCTGGAGGACATGTTGAGAGCGTGTGCGTTAGGTTATGGATCTAGTAGTGAAGATAATCAACCTTACGCGTATTTTTCATACAACAACAGTTACCCAACCAATTTGAAGATGGCCCCTTTCAAAGCTTTGTATGGGAGAAGGAGCCAGACACCGTTGATGTGGGACGAAGTTGGAGACCGTCAGTTGTTTGGATCAAATGTGATCAAGGATTCAGAAAAGAATGTTAAGTTGCTTCGAGATAGATCAAGGTAGCTCACCAGTGCGGAAGAGTTATCTTGGAACTCAAAAAGCGCAAGGAGGTAGTCTATGAAATTGGAGACAGAGCATGTCTTCATGTGTCCCTCCGTGAGGAGCTAAACGATTTGGAGTTAAGGGAAAGTTAGCCGAGATTTGTAGGACCATACCGAGTTTGGAACGTATGGGAGAATTGGCTAACAAGTTGGAGTCACCAAGGACCTGTCAGAGTTCATGATGTGTTTCACGTATTCCAGTTGAAGAAGTGCCATGCAGAGATGGCCAATATTCCCCTGTAAGGACGCTTGACCCTGGAAAGGATAATGAGTTTCCATGAAGTAGAGTATGGACTTCATAAGTATAAGCTTTTATCTCGGTAAGTGGGATATCCCACGAGGATGAAGAGATGAATTACTATTGGATATAAAGGAGGTGTGATGTTGGAAATATGGATCAATGGAAATTCCATGATGAGTCTGAGTAATCATGTCTTAGTTTGGTGCAAATAGAAGGAAGGAAGACATTACAATTGGATGGATTTTAAGTATGCTAGGAAGCTAGAAGTTGAATGTTGGAATAATGATCAGTGGCCCGATGATAAATTCAAGGACTACAAGTGATGAGATGGGCCATAACCCACAGGCCCCAGGACCTGCCAAGAAGCAAGCACATTCTTGCTAAAGGAAAAACCCTGGAAGAAGTTACGATCTTATCAACCGACGATTCTATAGGAGTTTACGCAAAACCTGAGAGTTGTTATGGAACGATAGATGTTTGTCTGGCTTGCAGAATCAATGGATTTATCCGAACTTGGTTCGTCGACAAGAGAAATTCTGCAATGCTTGTGAGGATGACCGAGTGTTAGAATGCGAGATTCGCTAAACCATGAACAAGGTAATGATTTGGGTGCGGGATGGATTGATCACCATACCGACTTACTCTTATTATTCGTTTTGCTATATGGGATGGTAAATCTGAGTGACTTACCTATAGTAGAGAGACGACGATCAAAACCTTGTTTAAACCTTAGAATGGTATAAGAATTTTTGCCCTTGTATAAGGCAGCTTTTGCCAACCGTAGGTTATACGGTGAGGTTCAACCCAGACCCATTTTCTGCAGGAGAAACCCTAAATTGTTGACCACCATGAGATATCGATAGTTGTTTAGTATTGGTGCCAGACCCGTCAGCTAAGAAGACCCAGTCTCGGAATAACCGTACCAAGAGGAAAGGACAAAAGTATTGAGGAAAAGGTTATGCCACTAACGGAAGAGCCCAGAGAAGGAATTATCCTTACGATCTGAGAAAGACCGACACTGTCAGTAATAAGGATGGAGTATATAAGTTTTTGATGGAACCGTAACAATGCTTCTAAGGGAGGTAGCACCCGATACCCCGGAGACGAACGTTGGATTTTGAAGACCCCCAAACCCTAACCTATTTCTTGCTAGCCTCTCCGAATCTCGAGGACGAGATTCATTTTAAGGGTGATAGTTTTGTAACATCCCAAAATTCTAAAATTTTGGAATGTTATAAACAAATAGATAGTTTTGATTGATTGTCTGATTGATTGACTGAAAGTGAGTGAACTTGAAACTTTTGGAAGTTAAATGAGAGGGAATAAAAGGACTTTTCCAAACTTTCATCTTGCTTTTGTTGTTTCCGTGAATTCAAATACTTTTCATCACAAAACCCTGGAGAGAAGATGACATCACTTCATCCATTTAATTAAATGAAAGGGTATTTGAAAATATTTGAATTTCATTTGGAAATATTTCGATTCATAAAACTTTATGCAACTCAATGATTTTAACGAGCGAAGATAAAATGACTTCTTCAAAACATATGAAATATGAGTTGGGAGTTTTTAAAGAATTAAATTCAAAGTTCTTTTGAATTTATTTTCAATTTGGAGTTATTTGAGTTTTATTCAAATTATTTTTTTCCAAAAATAAATATAAGGAAAATAGGGTAACATGATTCCCTACATCAGAAAATTGGAGAAAAATAAATTTGAATTAATTTTGGTATTTTTAAAATGATTTTATTGGGGTTTAAATAGGTCAGTAGCACTGTTTGAATTATTAGAATTTGTGTGTATTTTATTTGGCTTGAAAAAAATGTCCATGTTGTAGAAAATCTTTTTCTGAAAATTTTGATATATTATATGTCTATATAATATTTTTATTTATTTTGGTTTCTATTATTTTTGCTGTCTGCAAAATGTTTTAAAAAAAACTTCCCTCCGCCGACTGGGCCGGCCCAGCTCGAGCCAGGCCAAAAAGGCCAGCTAGCCATGGCCATGTCCCGTCCCCAGCTCCGGTGAGTCCGCCGCCAAGCCGCCTTGGCCGTGACCCAAACCCGGCCACCCGCCTTGGGCCCTCCTCCACACCACTGTCGCCCCCTTCCTATAAATCCTCAGACCCCCTCTCTCCTTTTCACACAGAGCCCTCTCGCGCTCACGGAAGCCGCAGCTCGGCGAGATCCAGCCCGCCGCTTCCACTCACTCATCGCCCCACCATGCCGCCACCACCATCGTCACTGGCCGAAGCGCCCGATGCCCTCACGCCGGAGACCCACCGAGCCGGCGCCCGTCGATAACCGCCCATTGTCTTCTCTGCCACGACTCCAACCGCCGCAGTAACCACCGCCCCTCCTCGTCCGTCCGATCTGGATCTAAGGATCCAGATCCATTTGTTTTTTTTCTCTAAGCGTTTTTTTATTTAGAGAGCATTCGTTAGTTTAGGCTCTGGAGCGAACGAGTTCATAGTTTAGGGTTCAGGAGTGAACGTTCGTTCTTTAGAATTTTCCTTTTTCTTTTAAATTTCGGCCAGGGACCTATCTGTGATGATTCTAATTACAGAATAGTCCCTGTACTTCAAACAACCACATCTTTTTACTCATTAGTCCAAATTCAACGAAACCAACGCCCACTTCTTCATACGATCTCCTCTATCCAGTAATCCAACTCAAACATGTTTTTGAAAGTTTTAAAATTTGAATTAGATCAGATTTGAATTCAAACTTCGTTTGATCGTAACTTGAGTTTCGTAGCTCCGTTTGAGTTGATTCCTTTTGCGAATTAAAGCTCTTGACCTAAACTTTTTGATAAGGCCAAATTCACATAATGTTGGTACTGTTAGAAATTGTTTTATGTTGCAAGAGTTATTTGCTTGGTTTTGATGTTTTCTGAATCGTCTTCTTCGATCTTTCCGATCTTTTGAGTGATTGCTTATGTGTGGTTACTATTGCTTGATTACGATAGATTGACGGAGTGTGACGAGTAGAGCTATCAAGATTTTGAGTGCGAATCACCTTCATCAACATTGCAGGCTAGTTCACATTTTGATCATATCCCTTTCGTACCCAGTTTTTATGCATTAGTTTCAACCCTCAAACATTGCATGAGTAGGATCGATAATATGTGGGTATTGGGAAGTAGTTGCTGAGGTAGGAACCTATTGCCCTGTTACTATCAAACCCTTCGGAGTTACTTCTACGCGTTTCTTATATTGCTATGCTATGCTCGTAGACGTGGTTTGGATATGAGTGAAATCCATGACAGATGTGATATTGTTATTTAATGGCTCAACTTAAGGTGGCAACTTAAATACACATCTGGGTGGATTGCTAGGGCACCCTGGGATATACCAAAGGACTTGCCTGCACACCGGGATATACCAAGTGTTGTCCTAGGAGATCCCGGGGATATACCGTGTGATCATCCTACGGTCCGCCACCCAGGCTCAAAGGGATCATAAGATTATTCATGCTAGAAACTTCCGTGTGCAGCCACAAGCTATTATGGGCTCTAGCATAGTTGATTAAGTTGTGTGAACTCTTATAGTGGTAGACTAGCAGATGTAGGGGTTGTAGGTGGTACGGTCTACCCATCGTAAGGTGCAAACGCTTCTGAAAGTCTATGTCTCGGTCATCCGTTTCTCAAACACCATGTAGTGCGAGAAATCAGACGGAGGAGATCGAGTCTTGTGGGGAAAAGTGCGTAAACTGCAGAGTGTACAAACTAATCATGATTAGCCGTGTCCCCGGTTATGGTCAATCTTGAGTGTCTAGTTCTTGGATTATCCTGTTGATCTCATCATGTTACTTTAATTAATATTGTTGGGTTTAATGATGATACTTAATTGGGATTGAGAATGTCACAACCATTCTCAATGTTTAACAACCACCATGATAGTTAAATAAAATTTATTCCTTTGCAAGAGGGAAAATTGGCTTTTCGCAAAAACATTATAACCATAGAGCTTTTCCACCAGCCATATATGCATGTAGTGATAGCCATTGTTCATCATTTTCCCTATGGTGTGAATTTGCCAGTACATTCAATGTACTGACCCGTTTCGGGCTGCAACATCTCATGTTGGAGGTTTCTTACGACAAGTAAGTGATACGTTAGGGTTACGATTTCTACACTCAACTTTGCCGTTGGTGTTGATGGGAATCCACAACCTTGTTGCTTCCGCTATATGGATTGAGGTAATAGTATTTACGTTACTTTATACATGTGATTTACCTCTGTTATAAATCCTTCGAGTACTGTCTGTGTGAGCATACCGATCCAGGGATGACACTTAAGCACCAAGACTTGATCCATTCGGGTCAGGTCGCTACAGCCAGTGACCATACGATCACCCTAAAATGTACTCCTATTTTATTAACACAGTACAGACTCAAACTACCATTTCTTTCTTTCATATACGGGCTGATGTGGGCCCCACGATTCTGGCTACGATGGTGCAACACTAGTTGCACCGCGTGGAATGTTTGACTGGTCAATTGATTGTGTCATCAACAAAATACGGAGTTGTACGGGTGAGCCAGTCACCGTATAATCATGATATGTATTTGTTTAACATGGTACATATGCAAGGGCTCATATATACGTGCAAGCACTCACCGCTATAAGCGCACACACGCGAACCCTACCCCTATGAGCACCTTCGAGAGAGTAGGCCAGCATATATGATCTTGAGATTTTACGAAGTCACCATAGGTGCCTCGTAGTCGAGTGGAACGCCTCCTCCCACCGAACATACGTCACGGAAAATACTGAAATTAACACAAGATAAATGCGAGCACCGGACTTTAACCTTGGTGGGCTCAAGAAACCACCGTCCTCTAACCATCCAACCACATGTTGGTTAGCACGACAAAATGTATGTGGTGACCGTGATGAGCTTATTCTCAAGTCCAAAGGACTATATCGTGCTTTCGCTTCAAATAAAATGACCGTAAGTGTCGCCAACAAAATACTGCACGCATCAAATGCAAAGTCCGTCAGTGTCATCAACAAAATATGGAGACGCATCGTGAGCTAGATACCGTTGTACTATTGTATATGCTTATTTTCTTAGTGGCCGATTGCGTGTGTGGTGTGGTGGGCACATCATTTCTAGTTGTGGTGGGTCAACATGAAGACTCATGGGTCGGTTCCATCCTGCGCCACATATAGGTTGGACTGAGACGTGTTATACGAAGACCCATGTGGAGGACTCAGCGTACAACACGAAGCTACCAAAGTCGCGGAGGACTCTATCCCCTCTGGTGATAAGCCGACTATATATGATTTGTAACCCTAGGCCCTTAGTATGTTATACAAGCTTGGGGGCTAGTTCGTCGACAGTATACACACACACAATGCCTGGTGTTCACGTGTACTTTGTACACACCCCTATCACTTATATACAGTACCAGGAGTAGGCTCTTTCTTCAACTTCACTTGAATTCTAGCATGTGCATGTGTTTATTTCATATTATCGATCCATAGAGTGAGAGCGGTTTGAAATACAAGCAATGGATGCTTTTGCAATTCATATATAAACATTAATTAGTGCACTCCATGTTGTTAGTGTGAAGAACTTTATACATTTGTCACTTGCACGGATACATTCCAAATTGCTAGCTACGAAAGAGAATACATGTCTAATTCAACATAAAGGGATTTCAAGATTCAATTGTGAGGAAGTGCATTCATCTATTTGAACCCGAGATAATGGCATTTGTAAATCAGATGTAAAAGGGGGCATCAATCATTGTTGTGATTTTGAACATGCTATATATGTTCATACACATATCTAACTTTTTTTTTGCAACCAAGGAGATTTTATCTGGAACCATGCATGAACTGAGGTAAGTTGCATATTTTTTAATATATACTCGTGTACAATGTATATTCAAATGTACCCCCTCCATTCCAAAATAATCGTAGCTTTAGGATTTTCAAGAGTAAAGATTTGTGAAGTTTGACAAATCCTGAAAGTTCAATTCAAGAGAACCGAAAATGTTAATGCTTCGCTCCCAAATATTGAACGGCGCCAAATAGGCCTCTCGTCACCCGTAATCATGCCGAGACTAATGTTTTGGTGCTAGGAAATTACTGTCCTGACTCTGGCCCATGTAGCCTATCGGCCCGATGTCCAAAGGTCTAAACCGGGGTAGGTTTGTAACTTCACCAAGACGCCAGAGAAGCATTCATACGCCATGGGCGCCTACCCATGCGCTCGGCCGAAATCTATCCCGCCCATATTTGGGACACCTGACATGACTGTCCTACCCCCAACCCGCAATATGTCGGAAATTTTAGATGGGGGGAAAGTTTGTAACTTTCCCCAAATTTCAAACAAGCGCGTCTCAAACTGAAACATTGTTCCCCCTTAGTTCCCCGCCTCCCTCCGTTTCCCCATTCATACTCCGTGGGCGCCAAACGCCTCTCCACCAGCCGCTAAACCCCAGCCTCCTCCGTCCTCCACCCCATAGCGGCCAATCCACCGCCGCTTCCTCCATCACGCCGAGCCGGTACCCGACGTCGTCGTCCAACGCAACCGCAACCGCAACGCCCTCAAGGACTTAGCAGCTGAAGCCGAGGCAGAGCTGCCTCCACGACGCCGACGCCGACGTGTGCCGTACCAGAACCACTCCGACCACGCCATCTTGCGCCTCACTGCTGCGGCTCCACTTTCGCAGCCATCGACTCTCAGGTTCCCGCTACGCCGTCATTCGCCGCCTCGGATCTGCTTCCCCGCCGCCGAAAAACGGCCACCACACCACACTCAACAACTTGTCCATGGGTTCGTCCAAAGCTGCACCGTCCTCCACAACTTCTGGTTTCCGGCGAACAACAAGAAGATCGTCGGAAAAATGTATGAGGACACATCATCGCCAGCAGAAAGAGGTACTCCTCTTCCCATATTCGTGCAAATCTTACGCCTCCGCTCACACCGTATTCATCCCACGAAAGAAACTAGTTGAGCGCTTCATCGTGATCTTCTTCGTGATACTAAATGCACAAGGTTTCCTCCCTTTTACTATTTCACCTTTACTAGAGGTCAAGAGCCTGCCTGGATTTCAATTCAGGGTCATCGAACCGCAATTAAAAGAAGCAGACCCGCTTAGCGCGCTGGAGCACCTTGTCCGCTCGCTCCCGGGAAGCGGGGTGTGGGGCGCAGAGCTACTTGCGCCCGATCCGAGGTCGGCGGGCTTGAATGGATGGCCGGGGCGGTGCCAAGCACGGCAAGGTGCGGTGAGGTCGAGGGAGGGCGCCGCAGAGGAGGAATCTTGGGCCGATGGTCGCTGGCGTTTTCGTGGAAGATCGCCAACACCGATCGGCCGAGGTAGATGAAGGCGATCTGCCCGTTCTTTGTACATCAGACGGTGCAGAAAAATGGACTGACCTATTTGCTTTTAGTCGACTGTTATTTTCATAGAATCCTGTAGTAATTTAGTGTGCCATGCATGTTGTAGATCTATCATATGTCTCCCGTCATTTATTTCTCACCGACCTGCTATCTGCTACCTTTACACTGTACTAATTATGCACACACTTCACCCATACTCACACTATTGTTTTTTATGCATGGGTATTTCAGACTTTGACGCAGTGTTGATGAATGCAGAAAAGAAAAGACAGAAGTCGCTCCAGATTAATTCGAAGATAAGCACTAAGCGTTCAGTAGCTCTAACAGTGCGATGTCGTGATTGGAGCGATGGCAACGAGCTCTGCGATTGATGATCTCAATTGCCACACACAACCATCCAGTGCTTGCTTTAACTTCAGACCGTCAAATGTGATTGCATGTTGCATATGGTGTCTAGCTTGTGTTGCTTCCAATTTGGTTAAATTGCATCTGCTTACTTTACACATTGTACCTTTGATAATGACATGCCTTCCTGTTTTCGATACATACTACATATGTCTATTAACCATGTTCGTACATCAAACTAATGCTCTTTTGTATCCCTCGTCAATCACTTATGATGAGACAGTCATTCGGGTGGGTTACTGTGAGACCCCATACTCGTTTAAAGAGTGCAGTGTCATCCTCCCCACATGATTCTCAAGAAACAAAGAAGGCTAAATGAAGATAGTCAACGAGCTCTCTAGTTGATCACCGCAATTCCCCCACACCACCATCGCAGGTGCTTGCTCTTACTTGGCAGTGTGATATGTGGTTGCATGTTGCATATGGTGTCGTACCTTGTAATGCTTCTAATTAGGGTAAATTGCATCTTCTTAGTTAACACATTATACATGTGAATATGACATGCCTTCCTGTTTTTGGTACATACTACGTCTTTCTATTAATCATGTTCTTACATCAAACTACTTTTCTTGTGTATCCCTCATCAATGCTCCTAATTTGTTAAATTACATCTCCTTAGCTTACACATTATACATGTGAATATGACACGCCTTCCTGTTTTTGGTACATACTACATCTTCCTATCACACCATGTTCTTACATCAAACTATCGTTCTTGTGTATCCTGCGTCTATCGCTTATGATGAGACAGTCCACGCGTTGGTTAATATGAGACGCAATACTCTTATAAAGAATGCAATTTCATCCTCTCCACATGATTCTCAAGAAACAAAGCAAGCCTAAATGAAGATATTGAACGCAGCTCAGACTGAAGACCGCATTTCCCTACACCACCATCACAGGTGCTTTCTCCAACTTCGCAGTGTGATATGTGGTTGCATGTTGCATACGGTGTCTAGCTTGTAATGCTTCTAACTAGGATAAATTGCATCTGCTTAGTTTACACACTATACCTGTGAATATGACACGCCTTCCTATTTTTGGTACACACTACATCTATGTGTTAACCTTGTTCTTACATGAAACTACCTCTCTTACAGATCCTGCATCAATCACTTATGATGAGTCACCTTTATTCGTTGCATATTACATATTATTTCTAGCCTGTTGCCGTGTATTGCTTCTAATTTGGTCAAATACATTTGTTAGGGCACCCTTTTAATTTGGCAGAGTGATATTGGTTTCATCTTTCATATGGTTTCTAGCTTGCATCGATTCTAACAAGTTCAAGCACCTTGTGCTTAGTTTACACTTTATACATCATACATGTCAATATGTCACGCCGTCTGCTTTTTCATACATATCCCATCCTCCTATCATGCGGCTGCCTTACATGAAAGTAGTGTTCACAAGATTCATGCATCAATGAGTTCAAGAGCAAATTTTATTCCTTTTTCTTGTGGGTTTGACTTGACAAGGCAAAATCAAGAAAGAGGAAGGAGAAGAGTAAGGAAGGCGGCGATGGTGGTCCTCTGCAGAAGAACGTAAACGGAGCATCTGACCGATTCTCCTTGTCTTGATAGTGCATTACAAGGTCCAAGTCTCCGCTCCCTACTCCACCATCCAAGGTGCTTGCTCTAACTTTGCAATGTGATATCTGGTTGCATGTTGCATATGGTGTCTAGCTCAGATTGCTCCTAATTAGTGTAAATCAGATCTGCTTAGCTTACACATGATACATGTGAATATGACACGCTTTCCTGTTTTTGGTACATACTATATCTATCTATCACACCATGTTCTTACATGAAACTACTTTTCTTGTGTATCCTACATCAGTCACTTATGATGGGACACCTTTAAGTTGGCAGTGTGATATTGGTTTGCGTCTTGAATATGATTTCTAGCATGTATTGCTTCTAGTTTGATGAACGCCACCTATGACGAGACAGTTTTAACTTGGCAGAGTGATATTGATTGCACCTTCCATATGGTGTCTTGTAGTGTTTCTAATCCCTTTTTCTTATCGGTTTGACTTCACAATGCAAAATCATTACAGCTGAAGGAAATTAGTCCCGCAGTGGATGATGGTGGTCCTTCGGAGCAACTCAAACAGGGGGTCTCTACAGATTCTACTCCGCCATCCTCCCAACAAGATTCGCAAGACAACACAAGGCTGGACAGTCAACGTAGCTGTGTAGATGATGACTCCCCTACTCCACCATCACAGGTGCTTGCTCTAACTTGACACTATTATATGTGGTTGCATGTTGCGTATGATGTCTAGCTTGTATTGCTTCTAACTTGAATTGCATCTGCTTACTTTACACATAATGCCCGTGAATATGACACGTGTTCCTGCTTTGTAACATACATGTACATGATGAGCACATCTCCCTACTCCACCATCACAGGTGCTTGCTCTTACTTGGAACTGTTATACGTGGTTGCGTTTTCCGTATGATGTCTAGTTTGTATTGCTTCTCATTATGTTGAATTGCATCTGCGTAGCTTACAACTTATACCTGCAACGATTACTTACCCATAAGACACGCTATCGTACGTGTGAATATGAAATGCTGTCTTTTTTTGTATATATTCCATCCTCCTATCCTGCGCTTGCCTTACATCAAAGTAGTGTTCGTCTGTATCATGCATCAACCAGTTATGCAGAGCTAATTTTATTCATCTTCTTGTGGTTTTGACTTCATAAGGCAAAATCAGAAAATAGGAAGGAAAAGAGTAAGTTAGGGGATGTTGGTGGTCCTCCGCACCGACGCAAACAGAGACTCTCTAGATTTGCCGCTGATACTGCTAATGAAGTTGAAGTCCCAAGTCTACATGATGAGTTCATCTCCCGTACTCCACCATCGCAGGTGCTTGCTCTAAGTTGACAGTGTGATAATTGGTTTCATGTTGCATATGTTGTCTAGTATGTATTTCTTCTATTTTGATTAAATTGCACCTGCTGAGTTTATACGTTGAAAGTGCAACTATCCCTGGGTGGTTTTGGTAATTCCTAACAACATATAGCTTATTGAGCTAACATTATTCCAAGATTAATATTTCAGGAAAAGCTCAATGAATGGCATGGCATGGATGAGGAAAGTGGATCCTCAAAATTCTAAGGACAAAAAGTTTGGCTCAAGCTTGAAGCTCAAGACTCTACATTTTATATTTTAGTGATCCAAGATCACATTGAGTCTATAGGAAAAGCCAATACTATCAAGGAGGGATGAGGTGTTGCTTAATGAGCCTCTTGCTTCATGTGCTTAGTGATATGCTCCAAAATCATCAACTACCTTCCCACATCCACATTTGACCTAAACAAAAAGTCAAACTCGGCCCCACCGATTCTTTCTATCCGGTGCCACCGAGTTTCAAATGTCATAGCCACTGCCACAAACCCTAGGCAAATCGGTCTCACCGATAGGGATCTTGGTCTCACCGAGATGGGATTGTAATCTCTCTATTTCCCTTCGTAATGTTTCGGTCTAACCGAAGTGAGTGATCGGTCCCACCAAGATTGCAATGTAAACTCTCTGTTTCCCTTTCGTATCATTTCGGTCTCACCGAAAAGAGCGAAGCGGTCCCACCGAGTTTACCTGACCAACTCTCTAGTTAGCTTATTACCAAAATCAGTCCCACCGAGTTTGTGTAATCGGTCATACCGAGATTACGTTATGCCCGAACCCTAACCATATCGGTCCTACCGAGTTGCATCTCAGTCCCACCGAAAATCCTAACGGTCACTAGGTTTGCTGAATCAGTCCGACCGAGTTAAACCATTCGGTCCCACCGAGTTTGGCAAATTGTGTGTAACAGTTAGATTTTGTGTGAGACTATATATACCCCTCCACCCACTCTTCATTCGTGGAGAGAGACATCAGAACACATCTACACTTCCAATACACATGTTCTGAGAGAGGACCACCTACACTTGTGTTGAGCTCAAGATATTCCATTCCAACCATATGAATCTTGATCTCTAGCCTTCCCCAAGTTGCTTTCCACTCAAATCTTCTTTCCACCAAATCCAAATCCTGTGAGAGAGAGAGTTGAGTGTTGGGGAGACTATCATTTGAAGCACAAGAGCAAGGAGTTCATCATCAACACACCATTTGTTACTTCTTGGAGAGTGGTGTCTCCTAGATTGGCTAGGTGTCACTTGGGAGCCTCCGACAAGATTGTGGAGTTGAACCAAGGAGTTTTTAAGGGCAAGGAGATCGCCTACTTCGTGAAGATCTACCGCTAGTGAGGCAAGTCCTTCGTGGGTGAAGGCCGTGATGGAATAGACAAGGTTGCTTCTTCGTGGACCCTTCGTGGGTGGAGCCCTCCGTGGACTCGCGCAACCGTTACCGTCCGTGGGTTGAGGTCTCCATGAACGTGGATGTACGATAGCACCACCTATCGGAACCACGACAAAAACATCCGTGTCTCCAATTGCGTTTGAATCCTCCAAACCCGTCCCTTTACATTCTTGCAAGTTGCATGCTTTACTTTCCGCTGCTCATATACTCTTTTGCATGCTTGCTTGAATTGTGTGGAGATTGCTTGACTTGTGCTAAGATAGCTAAAATCTGCCAAGAACTAAAATTGGGAAAAGACTAGATTTTTATTTGGTCAAGTAGTCTAATCACCCCCCTCTAGACATACTTCCGATCCTACAAGTGGTATTAGAGCTTTGGTCTCCATTTGCTTTGATTTCCATAGCTTTTGGTGGTCATAGCCTTGGTTTCACAACCTAGGAGAGTATGGCGTCTAGCGAGGGAAATTATCACCGTAGAGGTCCTTACTTTGATGGTACTAATTTTGCTAGTTGGAAGCATAAGATGAAAATGCATATTCTTGAACATAACCCCGCCGTTTGGGCTATTGTGTGTATTGGTTTGCAAGGTAAATTCTTTGATGGGAAAGAACCGAGCCGTGAAGCTACCGCGGAAGAGTTGAAGATGCTGCAATACAATGCTCAAGCTTGTGATATCCTCTTCAACGGATTGTGCCCCGAAGAATTCAACAAAATCAGCCGTCTTGAGAATGCAAAGGTAATTTGGGATACTTTGATTGATATGCACGAAGGTACGACTCCGTCAAGGAATCCAAATTGGATGTGCTTCAAAGTCAACTTGACAAGTTCAAAATGAAGGATGGTGAAGGTGTCGCTGAAATGTACTCTAGGCTTGCTCTTATCACAAATGAGATTGCCGGCTTAGGGAGTGAAGAGATGACCGATAGATTCATCATCAAGAAGATCCTAAGAGCCTTGGATGGAAAATATGATACCGTGTGCACATTGATCCAAATGATGCCTAATTACAAAGATCTCAAGCCAACGGAAGTCATTGGAAGAATTGTTGCTCATGAGATGTCACTTAAGGATAAAGAGGAACTTCACAACAAATCAAGTGGTGCTTACAAAGCCTCATGTGAAGCCCCCACATCATCAGGTGAGAAACAAACCTTCAATGAAGAATTGAGCTTAGTGGTGAAGAACTTCAACTAGTTTTACAAGAATAGAAGCAAAGATAGAAGCTCCAAGTCAAGGTCCTACAATGACAAAAGATCTTCTAGTCGAGAGCGAAACTGCTACAATTGTGGAAGGCCCGGACACTATTCCAATGAGTGTACGGCTCCCTACAAGAGAAGAGAAGATTCTCCCAAGAGAAGAAGTAGAAGAGAAGAATCACCATCTAGAGAAAGAAGGAGTAGAGATGATCGTTATGAACGAAGACACTCACGGAGAAGCAAGGATTCGGAAAGAAAGGACAAGTCATCAAGGAGCTACACAAAACGAAGACATCAAGCTCATGTTGGTGAATGGGTATCCGGTTTCGACTCCGACAACCACTCCGAGAGAAGCTATCACTCTGATTCCGAATATACTCAAGATGAAGGTGTTGCCGGTCTAGAACTTGGACAACCAACTCCTACGACATATTTAACTCACCAAATGAAGGAGTTGTAACATGCTTCGTGGCTAAAGGCCCAAAGGTATCACACCCCGAGTATGTTGATTTCAATAGTGATGAAGATGACTTGTTAGGTGATGATGATTTACTTGTTGACAACTCTAGTGATGAATACTATGATGAAACGCCAATTAATCACGCTAAACAAGATAAAACGAATGACAATGATAAGGAGAAGATTGAGTTTCTAACTAAAGAACTAAACACTCTTAAGTTAGCTCATGAAACTATCTTAGGAGATCATCGAGAACTTTTAAGGACTCATGAGAAGTTACGCTTTGAAAAGCTCAACCTTGAGCAAGAGCATGAGTTCTTAAAAGCAATCAATGATGCTCTTTGTAAGAAAAGTTTTTCTTACATTACCAAGCGTTTACTCTTATCCACTTACATGCCTCAAGTCAAGTCTAGTAACAAGAACAAGAAAGATTCTTCCTCTAGTAGTAACAATAATCATGCTAAATCCAATATTGTTGCTTCTAGTAGTTCTCTTGATTCCACTAATGATTCTCTTAGCCAAGTTACACTTGAGCAAGAAAATAGCTTATTGAAGGGAATTATAGAGAAAGGCGTTTACAAGAGCCTTGCCAGAAGTAAGCAATTCGAGGAAATTGTACGCAAGCAAGGAAGGCACCTAAGAATCAAGGTGTTGGTTTTGAACGAAAGTTCAATGCCAATGGAGTTGAGTGGGAAGAAGATCAATACCCCAAGACGAAGTTTGTTCCTCAACAAGAGAAGTATGATCCTACTTCTTTCAAAGGGACACAAGCTCAAGATGATCTTCCACCACAAGACCACAAGCAAAAAGGCAAGGACAAACTTCAAGAGGAAATTGATGCATTTGAAGAAGCTCCTAAGGCCTTGGTCAAGTGGGTTCCCAAGACTACATCAAGTTCTACTTCATCAAGTACAACTACAACTCCAAGGATTCCCATCAAGATGGTGTGGATCCAGAAGAAGAAGAACTAGAGAGTTCTTGAGGGTGACTCCGCCAACATATTTCACTCTTATCATCTTGGCAAGAACAAGTGCAATCAACTTCCACATCTTGCACTAGTTCAAGGAGTCACAAACCCTCTTGTTGGTAAGACAAGGGACAAGGTAACCTAAAAGCTTTCATACACATCATCTTGTGTGTGAATCACTCTATGTCTATGGATATTCTTGTTTGTTCCTTGTGGGACTAACCCGTGTAGGTATTGAAAGTGCAACTCACTCAAATGGATAGCTCCAAATGATCTACATCAACATTGAGCGTCCACATCTTCAACATCTACATGAAGTCATCATCGACAAAACCCAAGGTTAGTTCATCCCTCTTAGGGGGGATCTCACATCTAGGGGGAGCTTTACTCTAAGAATTGAGCTAAAGCAACTCTAATGGTGTGAACACAACAATGCTTTATGTAAAAGTGGTAACCCCACTTGTGCTTAAACGATGAGTATGACCTATGATCAAATGTTCTCATTTGACTCCTAAGTCAATATACTCATATATAGATGACCTAGTCATCGCCAATTGCTTGATTGATGCTAGAATTGGTTGTGCATGCTTTGCCACATATTTCAATTGCCATTTTATTGTGTGAGCATGTTGATTGCATATTTTACTCATTCGAGGACATCCACTTGTTGTTTTGATTGATTGGTTTTCTTTTCTTTTGCCAAGTGGATGGACAAGAATGCCTAAGAACCCTCTCTAGCTATCTATGCTTTTCTCGTCTCAAACTCTATTCATGCTACATCACAAAATTTGATCAAGTCAGATTCGAACCACTCTGTGTGAGGAGCACTCGGAGTCCCTGATTCGTCATAGACTTAAACTTCCAAAACTTCTTTGTGTATTTCGGTCTGACCGATTCCTCCATTTCGGTCATACCGAGATCACTAAGTCGATCTAGGTTTTCAATCTCGGTGCAACCGATTTGAACTTTTCGGTCCCACCGAGTTGCTGTAACTGTCAACAGTTATGCATCTCGGTGCCACCGAGTTGTTCCACTCGGTCACACCGACAGGGTCGGGCTATATATACTCACGGGCAAAATTTTGGAAATTTCTCCGAAACCCCTTCGCCACAAGATAACTCGCTTCCGCCTCCCGGGTCTCCGGATCGTCCTCCTCATCGCCAGCCGCCTCCTGTCGCTGGTCTCCGCCGCCGTCAACGGA
Organism: Aegilops bicornis; assembly: GCA_021605145.1. Lineage (NCBI taxonomy): Eukaryota > Viridiplantae > Streptophyta > Magnoliopsida > Poales > Poaceae > Aegilops > Aegilops bicornis. The sequence continues at coordinate 156,606,951 of CM038671.1, read as the reverse complement.
TTTCGTCTCCGCCGTTGCCGCCGTAGCGAGTTCATCGCCAAACTAGGGTATGGACTCGATCACAGTGCTATCCTCGTCCGATTCCTAGCACATTGTGTTCATTATGATTCTTGCCACGATTGAAACACCTCTATCCAGTCAAAACAATCCTTAGAATAGATGTGATTCAAAAATTTAGGGTTAGGTTTCCGCCAAAACCATCTCGGACCCACCGAGTTGCAGAACTCGGTTCCACCGATTCGGCCAAGGCCATTGCACATGTGGTTCTCAGTCTGACCGAGAATTGCAAATCGGTGTGACCGAGTTTAGAACTTTGTGAAACCCTAGCAGTCTCAGTGCCACCGAACTGTGACTCGGTCTGACCGAGTTCACTAGTTTTGGTTCCAACAGCTGCTTCGGTATCACCGAGTTTGCAAATCGGTTGATCCGAAATGCTTTCTGTGGAAAACTAAAACTAAGTTTTTGACTCATTCTTTTGCAAAAATCTCTGCATTTTGTGATGCTCATCCACTCTATCTCATCTACAATCTATTCACAGGGTCTGCAGTCAGTGTTTGCAACATGTCTGACCAAAGTGATAGCCAGAACAAGTCAGAGGAGCAGGTTCACTTGAGTGAGGGCACTAGTCCCTCTAGCAGCTCAGATGAGGGTAGCAGAAGCACCCCAAGCAACTTGCCAAAGGCTGCCACTAGAGCAAGCAAGAAAAGGACTTCAGAGTCTGAGGATGAAGACTATGTGGCAGAGGAAGAGGAAGCCACATCAAAGAAGAAGGTGCTCAAAAAGGAATATGGCACAGCTGCTTCAGTTAAGCCAGGAATGCTGAAGAAGGCACCTGCAAGGAGAGTTCCCACTTCCAAACCTAGGAAGGCTGCCACTGAAGAAACCATGAAGTTTACCATGGAGTCAGAAGAGGAAGCTGTTGGCCAAGATAAGAAGAAAAAGAGAGTCAGAACCACTACTACCAGAGTTCTTGGCAAACCCTCCATGAGGAGAGACTCTGAGGAAGAAGAGGAAGAAGAGGTTGCTGCACCAGCACCCAAGGCACAGAAGCTTATGGGTGATGCTATAAGGTCAGGGGCTGCTTCATCAAAGCCCAAAGAAGCACCCAAAGCTGCCTCGAAGCCCAAGACTTCACCAAAGAGGAATACTAGGAACATATCTGCTGCTGAGAAGAACAAGGCCCCAGTGCCTGATGTTGCTGCTGAGGAAGATGATGAAGGACAAGTTCTGAGGAAGCTCAAACCCAAGATTCCAGACCACAGCGATGCTCATCCTGTGGCTGAGAACATGAAGATCAGGAGAGATTCAGGGTTGAGGAAATGGAGAGAAGCAGATCCATATGCTACAAGGAGAAGGACTGCTGTTGATTACATGTTCCACACAAAGGAACAACAAGACTTCTATGAGACAGTGCTGCTGGACAAGAAACATATAGTGTGTGATATGAGATGGGTCGGCTCGATCTCTATCAAAGAAAATGAGGCACACTATCCTGGTGTGTATGACAACTTCAATGCTTGTGGAGTTGCAGACTTTGTTGGGCAGAAGCTCACAAAGTGGAATGAGGATCTCATAATGCAATTCTACTCCACAACACATTTCTATCCAGATGGCCAGATAGTATGGATGTCTGAAGGTACAAGGTACCAATCAACTATTGAGGAATGGGCTCAGTTGATCAATGCCCCGGAAGAGCAAGAAGATGACTTGGATGTTTATGCCAAGAAGAAGATGGATCACAATTCTATGTCAAACATGTATAAGGAGATCCTGCATAAAGCTCTTGAGACTTTCAAGTTTGGATCAGTTCATTTTCTTCCGCTGCTGCCTACAATCAACTGGATCCTAAGGCACACTCTTTTGCCCAAGTCGGTGACCACAAAGATGATCAGAGGGCATGCAATTAACTTGCTACACATATTTGATGTGCCACAGAAGTTCAAGGTCATGAGCCTCATAGTTGAGACTATCAAGAGGACAACAGCTGACCAGAAGAGAGGTTGTGGATATGCCCCACATATTCAGGAGTTGATTAACTCGAAGATGGGCACAGGAACATACATGTTGGATAAGGAACACTTGCCCATCCATCCAGATTTTGAGGACAATCAAGTTGTGATGAATGAGAATGAACCATCATCAGCACAAGCTCAAGCAAAGAAGGAGAAGGCAAAGATGGAGAAAGTTGCCAAGATGCCAACTCAAGAGGAGGCATCTGAGTACTTTCTGAAGAACAAGCAGGAGCAGCTCGGTTATCTGATAGCATCAACTCTGAGGATTGAGAAAGGACTGGCCACCCTGACTCGAAACCAAGAGAGCTTGGAAAGGATCATGGAACAAAATTTCTATGACTTAGATGTGAAAGTAACTGAGATTCAGTCTGCTCTGGAGCAACTACGGGATGACATGCAGGAGAGGAAGGGAAAATCAACAACTGATGCATTTGCCAGAGTGCCTAGAGCTCAGAGATCATCTGCAGTAGCAGTTCCTGACACCAGAGCCACTACATCTGTACCAGCTACAGCTTTAGTGCCACCAGCTCCAGCACCTACACCAGCTCCAGCTCCATCTACTTCAACTGAAGCCTTCGTCCTTGGCGTTATCCGAACTCCACCACCTGAAGACCAAGCCTGAGAGTTGTTTTAGTGCTATGCATTTTCTATGAACTTTTTGGTAACTTGTTGCCAAAGGGGGAGAAAAATGTATAGATCATAGGCTTCGAGAGAGAGAATTTGTTTGCTTTTGTTCTCTCTTGTCTTCCTGGTTGAAGTTTGTTTGCTTTTGATTGCTTGAGATACTATGCTATTATCTGTGAGACATTGATGATCATGTGGTTGATCATAAGCTACACTTAATGCTTGTTGGATGATATTATCATTTTATCCCTATCTTGATCATTCACTTTGCTTGGTGATGAGTGCATGTATTTAATTCTTATCATTTTGAGCGCTCCACCAAGATGTATGTGACATGGAAGAGTAACCCATGATTCTAACTCATTGTGCATTTGCAGTCCAAAGAAAATCTTAAGATATGCACAAATTTAGGGGGAGCTCTTGCTTTTCACATACTTCTCAAAGCGACAATATCTTTCACTCTTATTATCATTTGTCGAAGCTTTGATCTATATGTTGTCATCAATTACCAAAAAGGGGGAGATTGGAAGTGCAACTATCCCTGGTTGGTTTTGGTAATTCCTAACAACATATAGCTCATTGAGCTAACATTATTCCAAGATTAATATTTCAGGAAAAGCTCAATGAATGGCATAGCATGGATGAGGAAAGTGGATCCCTTAAAATTCTAAGGACAAAATGTAACATCCCAAAATTCTAAATTTTGGAATGTTATATTAGATTAATAACTATGCTTGTTGTCTGATTGTTTGTTTGATTGATTGAGTGAAATGGAGTGGAATTTGAAACTTCTGAAAGTTAAATGAGAGGGAATGAAATGACTTTCCCAAACTTTCCCCTTTGCCCTTTTTTTTTGGATCTCAATGAATTCAATTTCATTCCAACACCAAAACCCTAGAGTGAAGATGAAATGACTTCTTCCATTTGAAATGAAAAGGGTTTTGAAAAGATTTGAATTTCATTTGAGAATATTTCAAATTCAAAGCTTTATGCAACTCAATGATTTTCATGAGGGAAGATAAAATGACTTCTTCAATTATATGAAATATGAGTTGGAAGTTAAAAAGAATCAAATTGAAAGTCATTTGAAGGTATTTTGAACTTCAAATTTGGAATTATTTGGATTTTATTCAAAATTATTTTTCTCCTAAAAATAAATAAATGGAAATATGGGTAAAATGATTCCCTTCAATGGAAAATTAGGAGAAAATAAATTTGAAGTCATTTTGGTATTTTTAAAATGATTTTTATTGTATTTTATTAGAGCAGAAACACTCTTTGTTTTATTTGAATTTTTGTGTATTTTATTTGAACTTGAAAAATAGTTCATGTTGTAGGAAATCTTTTTCTGATCATTTTGATATATATATGTCCTATATAAAATATTTATATTTACTATGTTTGTGCCTCTCTCTCTAAATTCAAAGCCCTCGGCGCCCGGCCAACTGCCCACTAACACCAGTGACCCGGCCAAAGTGAGCCAACTGCCTAGCCGCCATGAGCCGACCCAGCCGAGCCCTCCCTCGCCCGAAATCCCTCCGCACCGGTCGCCCGACCTGACTCCCCCTCTCTCTCTCTCACCGACACCCGGGCCCCCACCGCCCGCTTCTCATCGCCCACGCCACTCCGCCAAGACCGCTCACGGATCCCGGGATCCGGATTCGCCAATCGCTCCCCGATCGCCTCGCCCAAGTCGCCCCCTATAAATACCTTCCCTCGCCCGTTTCTCCCCTCGCCCTCCTGACCCTCCTCTCGCCGCTATTGCTCATGAGCACCCGAGCCGCCCTTGCCATTGCCACCCGACCGCCCGGCCACCTCGAGCTCCACCGAGTCGACCTCGAGCTCCTCGTCGCGCCCGCACCACCGGAGCTCCCCGCCGTCGCCCCGACCACCGGAGACGCCGAGCACTCGCCTCGAACCGCCGTCGCCCGTGCGCCCATGAAAGTCGCCGGAGAACGCCCCCACCGTCCGATCTAGACGTAGGGTCTAGATTAGATCCCCCCGAAGGGGTACGGTTTAGTTAGGTTATTTCTGATAAACCGGGTTTTATTCCGGTTAGATCCGATTTATTTTTAGTTAGGTTTTTTTATTAGACCGGCCGATACGTTTAAACCCTAGGGCCCGTTTAGTTATATTACGCCCAGGGCGTTAGTTAGGCCCATTAGGCCATTTTTCTTTATTTTTCGTTTTCTGTTTTAACAGAATAGTTTCAGATTTGAAAAATGCATATCTTTTAATCTACTTAATATTTTTAAGTGATTCTTTTTTTTGTTGGTTTGCAAATTTCTTATAGTTTCTGTAGAAAATATAATTAGCTATGTTAAAATTATTTAGAATTGCTTTATTTTAGATTTAGACAGAATAGTAAATCTGCTATAAAGTGAGTTAGGAAAATTATTTTTAGTGATTCTTTTGTCACAACTTTGTTTTGACATTGCCTAACCGTAGGAATTTATTTGGGCATTTTAGGATTAATAAAAAAATAGTTTTAATCAGAACCATGTTATTCTTAATTAATTAACTAGCTACTGTTTTCCTATTGTTTTACTTAGCAAATAAATTTATTTTTCATGAGGGATAGATTATTCTAGGTTAGTTTCTGTAACTTTAGAGCATGAACTTTTATTTATAATAAATAAAACTTTTATTTTATTTTTCTTACTAGAATTTGCTTTAGGCCTAATAGGAGTTTTATAATAGATTTTAAGGTGATTCTTTTTGCTCCTAGTTGCTTGATGAATTCTTTTCTGTTAGGTAGCATAAACCCATGCTTAGGTTCTGTTAAGAAAAATTTTGTAGTGCAAAACTATTCCTTGATTGTTGTTGGATATGGGAAAACTTTGAGTTGGATTTCTTTGAGTTTTTCTTTGGGTTTTGGTTCAAGTGCTTTGTGTGTTATGTTAGCATGCTATTATGTTAAGTGGTCATATGTTGTATGCTTATTATGATTGTTGTTTGTCTCGGTAGAATTTCCGGAGTGCGAAGCTTGCTACCACGAGTCCCTAGTTTTCAAGATCGCCAAGAAGGCAAGTTCACTTTGACCATGCTTTCATACCTATGTTTTATTGCATTTAGTGGCATCTTTGCAACCACCCCTCAGTAGTGTTATTGAATCCTTGTAGTTGAGTAGTATGCATGAGGTAGGAACCCATCACCCTGTTACCAAGCCCGGGACGTTATTTATTTTAATGCTACGCTATGGTAGACGGGGTTTGGTATGAGTGCACGAGAGTGGTGTGAGAATGGAGGATCTACGTCAATGACGACAACACCATGATGAAATCTGCAAGGACTGCATCTTCAAGGCCTCAAGACTTCAAGACTCGAGACAAGAATTCAATACACACTACTGGGTGAAGGACGGTTGACGGGCACCCTGGAGAAACCAGTGGTTGGCGGGATGCATGGAGAAGCGCCATGACATCTTGCGGAAAGCTTCACCCAGACTCAAAGAGACGGAAGAATACTTCATGCCCGGAAGCTTACCTATGCAACCGCAAGTCAATATGGGCTCGCTTGGTTGACCTTAGTTGTGACTGGCTGGGGACGGTGCTAGCAGATGTAGAACTACGGTAGGATTGGATGAGCACCGGACGGTGGTCGAGGAACTCTTCGGAAGACCATGTTTCGTCATCTTGTTCTCAAACACCTCAAGTGCGAGAACGTAAAAAGAGGGATCGAATCTTGCGGGTAAAGTGTACAAACCTCTGCAGAGGGTTAAAACCTAATCGATTAGCCGTGTCCCGATTCACGGACAATTTGAGCATCTGGACTGGATCTATCTCAGAACTCTCAACACCGGATTGATAACTTAATTGTGGGCAACATATGATGATTTTGGGCTATGAGACATCGGTTGGCGGAACCATGTCATGATAGAAAACTCCATAGTACAGACTTCATTTATTCCTTTGATGTAGGGAAAATAAAACCAGCTTTTACGCAAACAAAACTCAGACACGAGCCACAAAAGCCATATTGCATATAGTATAGTTTTACCATCTGCTTTTCTCATGTTGTGGTCTTGCGGTACATTCAATGTAATCGACCTACACGGCTGCAACGTATCATGTTGCGTATACTTTCTTCCGACGAGTAAGAGTATCGTTCTGAGGTTACGGTCTACACTCAACCTGCCGATGGCGTTGATGGACTCCACACCGACTATTTGTTTCACTGTGACTTATGAGGTATATATCAGTTTTACGTTAATTATACATGTGATTGCACTTTGATATATACATTGATGTACTGTGTGTGCCAAAGATATCGATCCGAGGATGGCACAAGAACACGTAGGCTTGACCGTTCGAGGTCGGGTCGCTCTGTAAATGGTATCAGAGCACATGTTGACTGTAGGACGTAACCCTAGAAACCGGAGAGCCCTAGGATAGGAAATTTCTAAAAAAAACTTTATTTTCAAAAGGACTCTTACTTCTAATCCTTTCCGATTTTATCAAATAGACACTCTCACCTCAAATAGTTAGAATAAACCCCTTTTCCCTTTTGATCACATGAAGAATCAACTGAAGTCGCTCCAAGAATTAAAGATATCGGACAACTGATGGCCATTTCAGAGTAAAGAGGATTTCACCATGCGTTGGAAGAATTGCAGCTGCAACAATTGAAGACTCCGAAGACTAGAAGAATTTGAAGAATCTGAAGAATTATTTGACCTTTAGAAGACCAAACCCCTGTTACACACTTACGTTAGATGCGACGATTTGTGAGCTGTCATTTGTTTGATGTTTTCCGACAGCCACAAAGTAAAACATGTTTCTTCAAAAACTATTGTTTGTATTGTGTGTATATCCCTCCCCACCTCTCTCATATCTCATCCCAAAACTTTTGGACCCCATAGATGATGAATGAAGTTCGACTGATATTCTCTGGATCAAGACTTCAGTAGGAGGCGTAGCTATGGATTCGGAACATGGAGAATCACTTCGGGAGCAATTTGGATTTCAAGGAAGAATGAAGTATCGTACGCTCTTCAGTACTTTGAAGGAAGTGCTGCAACATGGTGGCAGATGCATCAAGCTATACAGGGATGGAATGGAGCAAAGACTTGGGAAGAATTCAAGAAGACTCTGACAAGATCTCGTCTTACCCGGAAGCACCATGATACACCAAGAAATAAACCTTGTGCCTACAAGATTTGCGGAGAAATAGGACACACCCAGGAGGAACACAAGGATGGATGCCCTCATTGTGAGGAGAAACACCCAAATTGAGGAATGCCCAACTAGTCAGTGACTTGTTTCTTGTGTGAAGGAACCACCCACTACCCGACCCAAAGGTCACATTTACCCCATGGTGCAACAAACTATTCAGGAGCAAGAAGAAGGAATGAAAGAAGCCCTCCGAGAAGTTATGAAAGAACCTGTGATGAAGGAATGTGTTGAAGACCCTTATGGAGAAGGCCTCAACAGATTTTACTGCAATGCCTGCTATTCATGTGGAGAAGGACATTTTTCATAGTATTGCACCAAGGAAAGAAAAGAGTATCTGGGATATTTCCCGGCAGCAAGTAAAGTTTGACCCTCGGAAATAGAAGCTCGATCATTACAATGAAATCCAGAAGAGAAAAGAAGGCAACCCCAGAACAACACAATTTTCGCAGAGAAGGACCTGAGTCATATCACTTGTTACAGGTGCAAGGATTTAGGTCATTACGCTAGTAAATGTCCGTAAAAGAAGCCAAGAATCCAAGGAGCCTACATAATCACAAAGAAGCCGCGAGACATGTCGGAAGTCTTTTGTTTTCGCTGCAAGGAAGCAGGACATTATGCTACTAAATGTCCCAACAAGATGAAAGCTGGAGTTGAGTAGTTGGAATTTTGATATTGGAAACAAGAGTAGTAGAAAGCAATTTCATTTTCATGAGTTCAATGAGTTGAGTTATGTAATGGGTGCTCAGAGTTTGTAATGGATTCGTGAAATCAATAAAGTTAAGGTGACATGTTTTCATATGTTTAATTGTAGGAGTTGTTACTCTGTGAACAAAGATTTTGACCATTTTCGAGGATATGAGAAATATGGTCTATGGATGGATTTGTGAATTTCATTTTTAGGGTGGTAGTACCTGTGAAGAAGACTAGACTAATGGATAAGAAAATATATATTCCACGGACTGTAGTTCAAGGAAAAAATTGGAATTTTGCTTTTGATATGATGGTATGAAGAAAGCAGTACTCTGGATTTAAAGGAGGTGTAATATGGAACAAGGGAGTTACTCCAAGGATGAGTTAAAGCTGCATTAGTGTTGAAGTGGGCCATAACCCACATGCCCAGGATTTTGAAAAGGAACAGATGTAACCTTGATGAAGGAAGAAAAATTGGAAGAATCAGTGATTCAATCAGCATACGTTTCTTAGGAGGTTACGAAAACCCAAGAGTTGTGAAGAACGATAGATGTTTTGTTTGGCTTGCTGAACCAAAGGATTTACACGAACTCAGTTCGTCAACAAGAGAAATTCCGCAATGCTTGTGATTATGCCCAAGTGTTAGAATACGTGATTCGATGTCTGCATATGTAGTAATGGTTCAAGCACGGGATGGATTGGCCCCATACCGAGACTTCTATCATGAACTATCATATGTTGATGGAAAATCAGAGATCCTTGAAAACCTTAGAAGAGTGTCGACATCGCTGTCAGAAACCATAGAATGGTAGGGCGATGGAATCCTTACAGCAAATGATGCCAATCGTAGAATATACGGTGAGATCCAACCCCACCATATTCCTGCAGGAGGAACCATGAATTGTCGACCACCATGAGATTTTCGATAGTTTTTAGTATTGGCGGCAGACCGTCGGAGATGAAGACCCAGTCTCGGAAGAACCTCACCAGGATGAAAGGACACGTGTTGAGAAAAAGGTTATACCCTACGGAAAGAGCCTCGGTGAAACCCGGCGACCTTTAATCACAACCCAAAGGGATGGAGTACCGAGTTCCGTCGGAACCATAACCCTGCTTTTAAGTGTGGTAGCACACTAGACCATTCCGATCGATGGAATTGCTGGAAGACCCCAAACTCTAACCCTTTCTTGCTAGCCTCTTCGAATCTCGAGGACGAGATTCATTTTAAGTGTGGTAGGTTTGTAACATCCCAAAATTCTAAATTTTGGAATGTTATATTAGATAAATAACTATGCTTGTTGTCTGATTGTTTGTTTGATTGATTGAGTGAAATGGAGTGGAATTTGAAACTTCGAAGTTGAATGAGAGGGAATGAAATGACTTTCCCAAACTTTCCCTTTGCCCTTTTTTTTGGATCTCAATGAATTCAATTTCATTCCAACACCAAAACCCTAGAGTGAAGATGAAATGACTTCTTCCATTTGAAATGAAAAGGGTTTTGAAAAGATTTGAATTCCATTTGAGAATATTTCAAATTCAAAGCTTTATGCAACTCAATGATTTTCATGAGGGAAGATAAAATGACTTCTTCAATTATATGAAATATGAGTTGGAAGTTAAAAAGAATCAAATTGAAAGTCATTTGAAGGTATTTTGAAACTCCCCTTCAAATTTGGAATTATTTGGATTTTATTCAAAATTATTTTTCTCCTAAAAATAAATAAATGGAAATATGGGTAAAATGATTCCCTTCAATGGAAAATTAGGAGAAAATAAATTTGAAGTCATTTTGGTATTTTTAAAATGATTTTTATTGGATTTTATTAGAGCAGAAACACTCTTTGTTTTATTTGAATTTTTGTGTATTTTATTTAAACTTGAAAAATAGTTCATGTTGTAGGAAATCTTTTCTGATCATTTTGATATATATATGTCCTATATAAAATATTTATATTTACTATGTTTTTCCTCTCTCTAAATTCAAAAAAAGAAAAGCCCACAGGCCAACTGCCGTGACCAACACCCAGGCGAGCCAATGCCAACTGACCACCACCGGCCGAGCCCTCCCTCGCCGAAATCCCTCCGCCTGCTGACCCGACTCCCCTCTCTCTCTCTCACCGACACCCGGGCCCCCACCTCCCTCTTCCCTCGCCCGCCACCCGCCCACGCCGCCATCCGGATCCCGGGATCCGGATTCGCCATGAATCCCTCCCCGATCGCCCCTCGCCCAAGTCGCTTCCCATAAATACCTCCTCACCCGTTTCTCCCTCGCCCCTCGGACCCTCCCTCTACGCCGCTATTGCTCGCTGAGCACCCGAGCCACACCATTGCCACCCCGACCGCCCGGCCACCTCGAGCTCCACCGAGTCGACCCCGAGCTCCCTCGTCGCGCCGCACCGGAACTCCCGCCGTCGCCCCGACCACCGGAGACGCCGAGCACTCGCCGCCGAACCGCCGTTGCCGTCAGCCATGAAAGTCGCCGAGAACGCCTCACCGTCCGATCTAGACGTAGGGTCTAGATTAGATCCCCCCGAAGGGGTACGGTTTAGTTAGGTTATTTCTGATAAACCCGGTTTTATTCCGGTTAGATCCGGTTTATTTTTAGTTAGGTTTTTTTTATTAGACCGGCCGATTCGTTTAAACCCTAGGGCCCGTTTAGTTATATTATGCCCAGGGCGTTAGTTAGGCCCATTAGGCTGTTTTTCTTTATTTTTCGTTTTCTGTTTTAACAGAATAGTTTCAGATTTGAAAAATGCATATCTTTTAATCTACTTAATATTTTTAAGTGATTCTTTTTTGTGTTGGTTTGCAAATTTCTTATAGTTTCTGTAGAAAATATAATTAGCTATGTTAAAATTATTTAGAATTGCTTTATTTTAGATTTAGACAGAATAGTAAATCTGCTATAAAGTGAGTTAGGAAAATTATTTTTAGTGATTCTTTTGTCACAACTTTGTTTTGACATTGCCTAACCGTAGGAATTTATTTGGGCATTTTAGGATTAATAAAAAATAGTTTTAATCAGAACCATGTTATTCTTAATTAATTAACTAGCTATTGTTTTCCTATTGTTTACTTAGCAAATAAAATTATTTTTCATGAGGGATAGATTATTCTAGGTTAGTTTCTGTAACTTTAGAGCATGAACTTTTATTTATAATAAATAAAACTTTTATTTTATTTTTCTTACTAGAATTTGCTTTAGGCCTAATAGGAGTTATATAATAGATTTTAAGGTGATTCTTTTGCTCCTAGTTGCTTGATGAATTCTTTTCTGTTAGGTAGCATAAACCCATGCTTAGGTTCTGTTAAGAAAAATTTTGTAGTGCAAAACTATTCCTTGATTGTTGTTGGATATGGGAAAACTTTGAGTTGGATTTCTTTGAGTTTTTCTTTGGGTTTTGGTTCAAGTGCTTTGTGTGTTATGTTAGCATGCTATTATGTTAAGTGGTCATATGTTGTATGCTTATTATGATTGTTGTTTGTCTCGGTAGAATTTCCGGAGTGCGAAGCTTGCTACCACGAGTCCCTAGTTTTCGAAGATCATCAGCAAGGCAAGTACACTTTGACCATGCTTTCATACCTATGTTTTATTGCATTTAGTGGCATCTTTGCAACCACCCTCAAAGAGTGTTATTGAATCCTTGTAGTTGAGTAGTATGCACGAGGTAGGAACCCATCACCCTGTTACCAAGCCCGGGACGTTATTTATTTTAATGCTACGCTATGGTAGACGGGGTTTGGTATGAGTGCACGAGAGTGGTGTGAGAATGGAGGATCTACGTCAATGACGACAACACCATGATGAAATCTGCAAGGACTGCATCTTCAAGGCCTCAAGACTTCAAGACTCGAGACAAGAATTCAATACACACTCATCGGGTGAAGGACGGTTGACGGGCACCCGAGAAACCAGTGGTTGGCGGGATGCATGGAGAAGCGCCATGACATCTTGCGGAAAGCTTCACCCAGACTCAAAGAGACGGAAGAATACTTCATGCCCGGAAGCTTACCTATGCAACCGCAAGTCAATATGGGCTCGCTTGGTTGACCTTAGTTGTGACTCTGCTGGGGCGGTGCTAGCGGATGTAGAACTACGGTAGGATTGGATGAGCACCGGACGGTGGTCGAGGAACTCTTCTGAAGACCATGTTTGGTCATCTTGTTCTCAAACACCACGAAGTGCGAGAACGTAAAAGAGGGATCGAATCTTATGGTAAAGTGTACAAACCTCTGCAGAGGGTTAAAACCTAATCGATTAGCCGTGTCCCCGATTACGGACAATTTGAGCATCCGGACTGGATCTATCTCGTAACTCTCAACACCGGATCGATAACTTAATTGTGGGCAACATATGATGATTTTGGGCTATGAGACATCGGTTGGCGGAACCATGTCATGATAGAAAACTCCATAGTACAGACTTCATTTATTCCTTTGATGTAGGGAAAATAAAACCAGCTTTTACGCAAACAAAACTCAGACACGTGAGCCACAAAAGCCATATTGCATATAGTATAGTTTTACCATCTGCTTTCTCATGTTGTGATCTTCTTTGGTACATTCAATGTATCGACCTACACGGCTGCAACGTATCATGTTGCGTATACTTTCTTCCGACGAGTAAGAGTACGGTGCAGGTTACGGTCTACACTCAACCTGCCGATGGCGTTGATGGACTCCACACCCGACTATTTGTTTCATTGTGACTTATGAGGTATATATCAGTTTTACGTTAATTATACATGTGATTGCACTTTGATATATACATTGATGTACTATGTGTGCCAAAGATATCGATCCGAGGATGGCACAAAGAACACGTAGGCTTGACCGTCTGAGGTCGGGTCGCTACACAAAAAGTTTGGCTCAAGCTTGAAGCTCAAGACTCTACATTTTATATTTTAGTGATCCAAGATCACATTGAGTCTGTAGGAAAAGCCAATACTATCAAGGAGGGATGAGGTGTTGCTTAATGAGCCTCTTGCTTCATGTGCTTAGTGATATGCTCCAAAATCCCCAACTACCTTCCCACATCCACATTTGACCTAAACCAAAAGTCAAACTCGGCCCCACCGATTCTTTCTATCCGGCGCCACTGAGTTTCAAATGTCATAGCCACTGCCACAAACCCTAGGCAAATCGGTCTCACCGACAGGATCTCGGTCTCACCGAGATGTGATTTAATCTCTCTGTTTCCCTTCAGAACGTTTTCGGTCTAACCGAAGTGAGCGATCGGTCCCACCGAGATTGCAATGTAAACTCTCTGTTTCCCTTCCATAACATTTCGGTCTCACCGAAAAGAGCGAACCGGTCCCACCAAGTTTACCTGGCCAACTCTCTGGTTAGCTTATTACCAAAATCGGTCCCACCGAGTTTGTGTAATCGGTCATACCAAGATTACTTATGCCCGAACCCTAACCATATCGGTCCTACCGAGTTGCATCTCAGTCCCACCGAAAATCCTAACGGTCACTAGGTTTGTTGAATCGGTCCGACCAAGTTTAACCATTCGGTCCCACCGAGTTTGGCAAATTGTGTGTAACGGTTAGATTTTGTGTGGAGGCTATATATACCCCTCCACCCACTCTTCATTCATGGAGAGAGCCATCAGAACACATCTACACTTCCAATACACATGTTCTGAGAGAGAACCACCTACACTTATGTTGAGCTCAAGATATTCCATTCCAACCATATGAATCTTGATCTCTAGCCTTCCCCAAGTTGCTTTCCACTCAAATCTTCTTTCCACCAAATCCAAATCCTGTGAGAGAGAGCTGAGTGTTGGGGAGACTATCATTTGAAGCACAAGAGCAAGGAGTTCATCATCAACGCACCATTTGTTACTTCTTGGAGAGTGGTGTCTCCTAGATTGTCTAGGTGTCACTTGGGAGCCTCCGAGCAAGATTGTGGAGTTGAACCAAGGAGTTTGTAAGGGCAAGGAGATCGCCTACTTCGTGAAGATCTACCGCTAGTGAGGCAAGTCCTTCGTGGGCGACGGCCGTGATGGAATAGACAAGGTTGCTTCTTCGTGGACCCTTCGTGGGTGGAGCCCTCCGTGGACTCGCGCAACCGTTACCCTCCGTGGGTTGAAGTCTCCATCAACGTGGATGTACGATAGCACCACCTATCGGAACCACGACAAAAACATCCGTGTCTCCAATTGCGTTTGAATCCTCCAAACCCTTCCCTTTACATTCTTGCAAGTTGCATGCTTTACTTTCCGCTGCTCATATACTCTCTTGCATGCTTGCTTGAATTGTGTGGAGATTGCTTAACTTGTGCTAAGATAGCTAAAATCTGCCAAGAACTAAAATTGGGAAAAGACTAGATTTTTATTTGGTCAAGTAGTCTAATCACCCCCCCCTCTCTCTAGACATAGTTCCGGTCCTACATACGTTATACATGTGCATATGACATGGCTCTCTGTGTCTAGAATACACTGCATCTATCTATAATACCATGTTCTTACATCAAAGTACTGCTGTTGTGTATCCCGCATCAGTCACTCATGATTGGACGCTTTTAACATGGCAGTTTGATAGTGGTTGCATCTTGCATTGATTTCTACGTTGTACTGCTTCTAATTTTTCGAATTGCCACTTATGACAAGACACTTTTAACTTGGCAAAGTAATATTGGTTGCATCTTTCATATGGTGTCTAGCTTGCATTACTTCTATTTTCTTGAAAATCCTTCTGCTTAGTTTGCACATCGTAGCTGTGAATATGTCATGCCGTCCTGTTTTTCTTACATATTCCATCCTCATACGGTTGTCTTACATCAAATTATTGCTTGTCTGTATCATGCATCAATGAGTTTTGAAGAGTGATTTTATTCTTTTGTGTTGTGGGTACAGCTTGACATGGCAAAGTCAAAAAAGAGCATGGAAAATAATATAGTAGGGAGTGCTGTTACTCGTCGGGTGAAACGGAAAAGGTTACTCCGTCGAGATTCTACCGTACTTATAGTGCAAGAGAAGGTCCAAGTCCATCAAGCTAAATCTACAAACACAAGATCACCTGCTCCACCAGCCGCAGATCCGCTTCAACTGCATCAAAGATCTCAACCAGCTTGCTCGTTCGTTTGCTCCGAACTGGCGGTTCCCAAGCTGCCTTTACACCTAACACTACTTCAAGCACTCACGACACAACAGGACTTGGCAAGATCAGATGAACCTCATGAGCATCAACACCAAGACGGTACTGACCGAGTCAAGTTGCGCTTGCATGCTCCTTTATATGTACTCTCACGGTTTGATGTACACTAACACTTTCCATATTCGTTGTTGAACTAGCACCACGGCAAGCGAAAACAGACATTAGGGATAATGCTTGACAGATTAACAAAATCTAAAGGAGGAAGAATGGAGATCCATTTTGAGGCAGGTTTAAAAAGTCCACGTTATGCTACAGAGTCAGCCAAGTTAGTATCAGAGGCAGCCGTTGCCGTTAGGTGTCATGCACGTATCCTCCCAACGTGGATCCAAAGACAGGAATGAGAAACACAATACCCAGTTTAACACCTTCCTTGACCATTTATCCGTAAGTAATGTTATTCATCGCAATTAGTAATATTGTCTTGCTCATCCCATACTTTCTAGCTTCCTCCTAATAAGACTCACATTCTTTTTCAACAGATGAGGTTCAAGTTGGATCCGAAAGATGATGCAACTAGACAAGCATGCACTCATGTTTTTCACCGCTTCTGACAAGATCGGTAGCACCTTAGAAAATCTCACTTTGAAGGCAAGGCTAACAATGAAATCGCCCAAACATCTCCAGTGGAATATATTACAGATGAAGACTGGACAGCCCTCGTTAAACATTGGTCTGATCCAAAGTATCAGCTAGGCTATATGTATTTGATCAGACCACATATAACTTGTATTTATGTATGTGCCTTACAAGTGTATCTTCTTCTAGGCTAACTGTTTGAAGAACAAAACCAACCGTTCTAAAGTGAAATTCCAACAGACCACAGGATCTCGTAGCTATATTGCACACAGCGAGGCTCTTGTAAATAGCTGCTACTTCCTTTTTTTGTGCCATATTATCGTATATATATTGACTTGTTCCAAATACAGAGGAAATCCCGTGCGGACCAAAAAGAACCTGAACCGAATGCAGTGCAAATCTTCAAGGATTGCCACACCAGCAAGATGAAGGGCATGAGCACACCAGTTCAAGCCGATGTTGTAAGTCCTTACTCCTCCTTCCTTGAACTGATTGGTACTGTGATGTGTTCATTTAACTACTTGGGTTGCAGCCAATGTCAGTTACTCTGTTCACTTTTATTCACAATTGTCTTAACGTATCATTTCACATTACATGGTTTAAAAGAGATGAAGGATATTCTTTTGGTCTTGATCTATAATCTAGTTGTTATGTTCACGTGCGCACATGTAGGACCTTGAAGTATGTCTAGAGGGGGGTGATTAGACTACTTGACCAATTAAAAACTTAACCTTTTCCCAATTTTAGAGTTTGGCAGATTTTAGCTATCTTAGGACAAGTCAAGCAATCATCACACAATTCAAGCAAGCATGCAAAGAGTATATAGGCAGCGGAAATTAAGGCATGCAACTTGCAAGAAAGTAAAGGGAAGGGTTTAGAGGATTCAAACGCAATTGGAGACACAGATGTTTTTGGCATGGTTCCGATAGGTGGTGCTATCGTACATCCACATTGATGGAGACTTCAACCCACGAAGGGTAACGTTCTTGTGAGTCCACGGAGGGCTCCACCCACGAAGGGTCCACGAAGAAGCAACCTTGCCTATCCCACCATGGCCGTCGCCCACGAAGGACTTGCCTCACTAGCGGTAGATCGCCACGAAGTAGGCGATCTCCTTGCCCTTACAAACTCCTTGGTTCAACTCCACAATCTTGTCGGAGGCTCCCAAGTGACACCTAGCCAATCTAGGAGACACCACTCTCCAAGAAGTAACAAATGGTGTGTTGATGATGAACTCCTTGCTCTTGTGCTTGAAATTGTAGTCTCCCCAACACTCAACTCTCTCTCATAGGTTTTGGATCTGGTGGAAAGAGGATTTGAGTGGAAAGCAACTTGGGAAAGGCTAGAGATCAAGATTCATATGGTAGGAATGGAATATCTTGGCCTCCACACATGAGTAGGTAGTTCTCTCAGAAATGGTAAGTTGGAAGTGTAGGTTTAGTCTGATGGCTCTCTCCACGAATGAAGAGGAGGTGGAGGGGTATATATAGCCTCCACACAAAATCTAACCGTTACACACAATTTACCAAACTCGGTGGGACCGATTCAACAGACTCGGTCAGACCGATTTAGCAAACCTAGTGACCGTTAGGATTTTCGGTGGGACTGACATGCATCTCGGTAGGACCGATACGGTTAGGGTTAGGGCATAACGTAATCTCGGTGAGACCGATTACACAAACTTGGTGAGAACGATTTTGGTAATTAGCTAACTAGAGAGTTGGTCAGGTAAACTCGGTGGGAACGATTTGCTCTTTTCGGTGAGACCGAAATGTTACAAAAGGGAAACAGAGAGTTTACATTGCAATCTCGGTGGGACCGATCGCTCACTTCGGTTAGACCGAAACGTTACGAAGGTAAACAGAGAGATTACAACCCCATCTCGGTGAGACCGAGATCCCTATCGGTAGAACCGATTTGCCTAGGGTTTGTGGCAGTGGCTATGACTTTTGAAATCGGTGGCGCCAAATAGGAAGAATCGGTGTGACCGATTTTGGCTTTATGTTTAGGTCATATGTGGATGTGAGAGAGTAGCTGAGGGTTTTGGAGCATATCACTAAGCACATGAAGCAAGAGGCTCATTAAGCAACACCTCATCCCTCCTTGATAGTATTGGCTTTTCCTATAGACTCAATGTGATCTTGGATCACTAAAATATAAAATGAAGAGTCTTGAGCTTTTGAGCTTGAGCCAATCCTTGTCAATAGTATTTTCAGGGATCCACTTTCATCATCCATGCCATGCCATTCATTGAGCTTTCCTGAAATAATAGTCTTGGAATGGCATTAGCTCAATGAGCTATATGTTGTTATGAATTACCAAAACCACCTAGGGATAGTTGCACTTTCAATCTCCCTTTTTGGTAATTGATGACGACATATAGATCAAAGCTTCGACAAATGATAATAAGATTGAAAAACATCGTCGCTTTGAGAAGTATGTGATAAGCAAGAGCTCCCCCTAAATTTGTGCATATATTAAGATTTGCTTTGGACTGCAAATGCACAAGAAATTAGGCTGATGGGTTACTCTTCCATGTCACATACATCTTGGTGGAGCGCTCAAAAATAATAAAGATTGAATACATGCACTCATCACCAAGCAAAGTGAATGATCACATAGGATAGATAAGATAATATCATCAAACATGCATAAGTGTAGCTTATGATCAAACACATGATCATCAATGTCTCACAAGAAAAGCATAGTATCTCAAGCAATCAAAAGCAAACAAGTTTAAAAAAAACAACCAAAGCAAAGAGAGAACAAAAGCAACACTCTCTCTCTCGAAGCCTATGATCTATACATTTTTCTCCCCCTTTGGCAACAAGTTACCAAAAAGTTCCTAGAAAATGCATAGTGCTAGATCGACTCTCAGGCTTGATCTTCTTGTGGTGGCGGTGTCCGGATAACTCCAAGAATGAAGGCTTCAGTTGAAGTAGATGGAGCTGGGGCTGATTCTGGAGCTGGTTGCACTGGAGCAGTAGGAGTTGTGGCTAGTGCAGATGATGTTGCTCTAGTGTCTGTCACAGGCACTATAGCTGACCTCTGGGCTCTGGGCACTCTGGAAAACACATTTGTGGTAGTCTTGCCCTGCCTCTCTTGCATGTCATCTTGCAGCTGCTCCACAGCTGACTGAATCTCAGTCACTTTGACATCTAAGTCATGGAATTTGAGTTCCACGATTCTTTCCAGGCTCTCCTGATTCGGAGTAAGGGCGGCCAATCCTTTCTCAATCCTCAGTGTTGATGCTATCAAGTAACTCAGCTGCTCCTGCTTGTTCTTCAAGAAATACTCAGATGCCTCCTCTTGAGTTGGCATCGTAGCAGCCTTCTCCTTCCTTGCCTTCTCCTTCTTCTCTTGAGCTTGAACTGATGATGGATCATTCTCATTCATGACAACCTGATTGTCCTGAAAGTCTGGATAAAGGAGAAAATGTTCCTTATCCAATAGATATTTGCCTGTGCCCATTTTTGAATTAATCAACTCTTGAATCTGAGGGGCATATCCACAACTTCTTTTCTGGTCTGCTGCAGTCCTCTTAATGGTTTCAACCAGAAGGTTCATGACCTTGAATTTCTGTGGCACATCAAACAAATGCAACATGTTGATTGCATGCTCTCTAATCATGTTGTGGTCACCAGACTTAGGCAATAGAGTGTGCCTTAGGATGCAGTTAATAGTTGGCAGCCCTAACAGAAGAAAGTGGACTGATCCAAACTTATGTGTCTCAATAGCTTTGTCTGGGATCTCCTTGTACATGTGTGCCATGGTGTTGTGGTCCATCTTCTTCTTGGCATATACATCCAAGTCATCTTCACTCTCCTTTGGGGCATTTATCAGTTTTGCCCATTCCTCAAGAGTGGACTGGTACTTTGTACCTTCTGACATCCAAACTATGTTCCCATCTGGATAAAAGTGTGATGTGGAGTAGAATTGCATGATAAGTTCATCATTCCAGTTGGTGAGCTTTTGCCCAACAAAATCAGCAACTCCACAAGCAACAAAACTGTCTTGCACTCCAGGATAGTGCTCTTCATTTTCTTTCATGTAGGTCCAGTCGACCCACCTCATATCACAAACGATTGGCTTCTTTCCAACAAGACGGTCCCATAAAAGTCATGTTGTTCCTTTTTGTGGAACATGTAATCCACAGGAGTCCTTCTCCTTGTGGCATATGGATCTGACATCCTCCATAGCCTCAACCCATGATCTCTTCTGATCTTCATGTCTTCAGCCACAGGATGGGCATCATTGTGGTCTGGTATCTTGGGCTTGAGCTTTCTTAGGACTTGTCCTTCTTCATCATCCTCCTCAGAAACTTCAGGCACTAGGGCCTTGTTCTTCTCAGCAGCTGGAATACTCCTGGTATTCCTCTTTGGTGCAGACTTGGCCTTGGGGGCAGCTTTGGGTGCTTCCTTGGGCTTAGATGTGGCAGCCCTTGATCTAATAGCATCACCCATAAGCTTTGGTGCCTTGGGTGCTAGTGCAGCAATTTATTCTTCCTCTTCCATCATGGAAGCTTTCCCAATAATAATGGTTGTGGTCTTCTTGACCCTTTGTTTCCTTTTCTTTCCTTCTGCAACAACTGGCTCTTTGGGTTCTGGCTTTTCAGGTATTTGAGTAGATGCTCTGACCTTTGGCATAGGCTGTCTACCTACTGGCCTTTTGATTTTCAAGCCAGGCTTTGTGCTATGTGCTGAGCCATACTCTTTCTTGAGCACTACCTTCTTGGAAATAGCCTCATCTGCTTCTGCTACATAATCCTCATCTTCAGAATCTGAGGTTCTCTTCCTCCTTTGTCTGGTGGCAGCTTTAGGCAGGTTGCTTGGGGTGCTCCTACTGCCATCATCTGAAGTCTTTGGAGGGACTAGTGCCCTCACTCATGTGCACCTGCTCTTACGGCCTGTTCGATTGTCACTTTGGTCCGACATGCTGCAAACACCGATCTTGACCACGTGAAGAGTTATAGATGAGGTAGAGTGGATGAGCATCACGAAATGCAGAGAGTTTTGCAAAAAGAATGACTTAAAAATTCAGTTTTAGTTTTCCACAGAAAGCATTTTGGATCAACCAATTTTCAAACTCGGTGATACCGAAGCTGTTTTGGAACCTAAACTGATGAACTCGGTTGGACCGAATCATAGTTCGGTGGCACCGAGACAGCTAGGTTTCACAAAGTCTTAAATTTGGTCTCACCGATTAGCAATTCTCGGTCAGACCGAGAGTTACTAGTGCAATGGCATAAGCCAAATCGGTGGGACCGAGTTTTTCAACTCGGTGTGTCCGAGATGGTTTCGGCGGAAACCTAACCCTAAATTTTCAAATCTCATCTAATCTAAGGATTACATTGACTGGATAGGAGTGTTTCAATCGTGGCAAGAATCAATAAGAACACAATGTGCTAGGAATCGGACGAGGATAGCACAGTGATCGAGCCCATACCCTAGCTCGGCGATGAACTCGCTACGGCGGCAACGGTGGGGTAGAATTCCGTTGACGGTGGCGGAGACCAGCGACAGGAGGCTGCTGGCGACGAGGAGACGATCCGGAGACCTTGGAGGCAGAGCGAGCTATTGCGCGGGCGAAAGGGTTCGGAGAAATTTCCAAATTTTTGCCCGTGACTATATATAGCACGACCCTGTCGGTGTGACCGAGTGGAACAACTCGGTGGCACCGAGATGCGAAACTGTGTACAGTTATTGCAATTCAGTGTGACCGAAGAGTTCAAATCGGTTGCACCGAGATTCGAAAACTTAGATCGACTTGATGATCTCGGTAGGACCGAAATGGAGGAATCGGTCAGACCGAGAATCACAAAGAAGTTTTGGAAGTTTAAGTCTATGACGAATCGGGGACTCCGAGTGCTCCTCACACAGAGTGGTTCGAATCTGACTTGATCAAATTTTATGATGTAGCATGAATAGAGTTTGAGACGAGAAAAGCATAGATAGCTAGAGAAGGTTCTTAGGCATTCTTGTCCGTCCACTTGGCAAAAGGAAAAAGGAACCAAACAATCAAAACAACAAGTGGATGTCCTTGAATGAGTAAAATATGCACCAACATGCTCACACAATAAGATGACAAATAAAATATGTGGAAAAGCATACACAACCAATTCTAGCATCTATCAAACAATTGGCGATGACTAGGTCATCTATATATGAGTATATTGACTTAGGAGTCAAATGAAAAACATTTGATCATAGGTCATACTCATCGTTTAAGCTCAAGTGGGGTTACCACTTTTACATAATGCATTGATGTGTTCACACCATTAGAGTTGCTTTAACTCAATTCTTAGAGTTAAGATCCCCCTAGATGTGAGATCCCCCCTTAGAGGATGAACTAACCTTGGGTTTTGTAGATGATGACTTCATGTAGGTGTTGAAGATGTGGATGCTCAATGTTGATGTAGATCATTTAGAGCAATCCTTTGGAGTGAGTTGCACTTTCAATACCTACATGGGTTAGTCCCACAAGGAACAAACAAGAATATCCATAGACATAGAGTGATGCACACACAAAATGATGTCCATGAAAACATTAGGTTACCTTGTCCCTTGCCTTACCAACATGAGGGTTTGTGACTCCTTGAACTAATGCAAGATGTGGAAGTTGATTGCACTTGTCCTTGCAATAATGATATGAGTGAAGAATGTTGGCGGAGTCACCCTCAAGAACTCTCTAGTTCTTATTCTTTGGGATCCACATCATCTTGATGGGAATCCTTGGAGTTGTAGTTGTACTTGATGAAGTAGAACTTGACATAGTCTTGGGAATCCACTTGACCGAGACCTTAGGTGCTTCTTCAAATGCATCAATCTCTTCTTGAAGCTTGTCCTTGCCTTTGTTCTTGTGGTCTTGTGGTGGAAGATCATCTTGTGCTCTTGTTCCTTTGAAAGAACTAGGATCATACTTCTCTTGTTGAGGAACAAACTTCGTCTTGGGGTATTGATCTTCTTCCCACTCAACTCCATTGGCATTGAACTTTCGTTCAAAACCAACACCTTGATTCTTCCGGTGCCTTCCTTGCTTGCGTACAATTTCCTCGAATTGCTTACTCCCGCCAAGGCTGTTTTAAACACCTTTCTCTATAATTCCCTTCAATAAGCTATTTTCTTGCTCAAGCGTAACTTGGCTAAGAGAATCGTTAGTGGAATCAAGAGAACTACTAGAAGCAACAATATTGGGTATGACATAACTATTGTTACTACTAGAGGAAGGATCTTTCTTGTACTTGTTACTAGACTTGACTTGAGGCATGTAAGTAGATAAGAGTAAACGCTTGGCAATGTAATAAGAACTTTTCTTACGGAGATCATCATTGATTGCCTTTAAGAACTCATGCTCTTTCTCAAGATTGAGCTTTTCAAAGCGTAACTTCTCATGAGCACTTCAAAGTTCTCGATGATCTTCGAAGATAGTTTCATGAGCCAACTTAAGAGTGTTTAGTTCTTTAGTTAGTAGCTCAATCTTCTCCTTATCATTGTCATTCGTTTTATCTTGATTAGCATGATTAATTGACGTTTCATCATAGTATTCATCACTAGAGTTGTCAACAAGTAAATCATCATCACCTAGCAAGTCATCTTCATCACTATTGAAATCAACATACTCGGGGTGTGTTACCTTAGGACCTTTGGCCATGAAGCATCTTCCAATTCCTTCATTTGGTGATTCGAATATTTCGTAGGAGTTGGTTGACACAAGTGCTAGACCGGCAACACCTTCATCTTGAGTGTATTCGGAGTCGGAGTGATAGCTTCTCTCGGAGTGATGGTCGGAGTCGGAGCCGGATACCCATTCACCAACACGAGCTTGATGTATTTGTTTTGTGTAGCTCCTTGATGACTTGTCCTTCCTTTCCGAATCCTTGCTTCTCCGTGAGGGTCTTCATTCATAACGATCATCTCTACTCCTCCTCTCTCTTGGTGGTGATTCTTCTCTTTTGCTTCTTCTTTTTGGAGAATCTTCTCTTCTTTTGTAGGGTGTCGTACACTCGTTGGAATAGTGTCCGGGTCTCCCACAATTGTAGCAATTGCGCTCTCGACTAGAAGACCTTTTGTCATGGTAAGACCTTGACTTGGAGCTTCTTTCTTTGCTTCTACTCTTGTAGAATTTGTTGAAGTTCTTCACCATTAAGCTCAATTCTTCATTGAAGGTTTGTTTCTCACTTGATGATGTGGGGGCTTCACTTGAGGCTTTGTAAGCACCACTTGACTTGTTGTGAAGTTCCTCCTTATCCTTAAGTGACATCTCATGAGCAACAATTCTTCCAATGACTTCCGTCGGCTTGAGATCTTTGTAGTTTGGCATCATTTGAATCAATGTGCACACGGTATCATACTTTCCATCCAATGCTCTTAGGATCTTCTTGATGATGAACTTGTCGGTCATCTCTTCACTCCCTAGGCCGGCAATATCATTTGTGATAAGAGCAAGCCTAGAGTACATTTCAGCGACACCTTCACCATCCTTCATTTTGAACTTGTCAAGCTGACTTTGGAGCACATCCAACTTGGATTCCTTGACGGATTCAGTACCTTCATGCATATCAATCAAAGTATCCCAAATTTCCGTTGCATTCTCAAGACGGCTGATTTTGTTGAATTCCTCGGGGCATAAGCCATTGAAGAGGATATCACAAGCTTGAGTGTTGTATTGCAGCATCTTCAACTCTTCCGCGCTAGCTTCACGGTTCGGTTCTCTGCCATCGAAGAATTCACCTTGCAAACCAATACACACAATAGCCCAAACGGCGGGGTAATGTCCGAGAATATGCATTTTCATCTTATGCTTCCAACTAGCAAAATTTGTACCATCAAAGTAAGGACCTCTACGGTGATAATTTCCCTCGCTAGACGCCATACTCTCCTAGGTTGTGAAACCAAGGCTATGACCACCAAAAGCTATGGAAATCAAAGCAAATGGAGACCAAAGCTCTGATACCACTTGTAGGACCTTGAAGTATGTCTAGAGGGGGGATTAGACTACTTGACCAATTAAAACTTAACCTTTTCCCAGTTTTAGAGTTTGGCAGATTTTAGCTATCTTAGGACAAGTCAAGCAATCATCACACAATTCAAGCAAGCATGCAAAGAGTATATAGGCAGCGGAAATTAAAGCATGCAACTTGCAAGAAAGTAAAGGGAAGGGTTTAGAGGATTCAAACGCAATTGGAGACATGGATGTTTTTGGCGTGCTTCCGATAGGTGGTGCTATCGTACATCCACGTTGATAGAGACTTCAACCCACGAAGGGTAACGGTTGCGCGAGTCCACGGAGGGCTCCACCCATGAAGGGTCCACGAA
Source organism: Aegilops bicornis (assembly GCA_021605145.1). Taxonomy (NCBI): domain Eukaryota; kingdom Viridiplantae; phylum Streptophyta; class Magnoliopsida; order Poales; family Poaceae; genus Aegilops; species Aegilops bicornis. The sequence continues at coordinate 156,581,398 of CM038671.1, read as the reverse complement.
GAAGCAACCTTGTCTATCCCACCATGGCCGCCGCCCACGAAGGACTTGCCTCACTAGCGGTAGATCTTCACGAAGTAGGCGATCTCCTTGCCCTTACAAACTCCTTGGTTCAACTCCACAATCTTGTCGGAGGCTCCCAAGTGACACCTAGCCAATCTAGGAGACACCACTCTCCAAGAAGTAACAAATGGTGTGTTGATGATGAACTCCTTGCTCTTGTGCTTCGAATGATAGTCTCCCCAACACTCAACTCTCTCTCATAGGTTTTGGATCTGGTGGAAAGAGGATTTGAGTGGAAAGCAACTTGGGAAAGGCTAGAGATCAAGATTCATATGGTAGGAATGGAATATCTTGGCCTCAACACATGAGTAGGTAGTTCTCTCAGAAATGGTAAGTTGGAAGTGTAGGTTTAGTCTGATGGCTCTCTCCACGAGTGAAGAGGAGGTGGAGGGGTATATATAGCCTCCACACAAAATCTAACCGTTACACACAATTTACCAAACTCGGTGGGACCGATTCAACAGACTCGGTCAGACCGATTTAGCAAACCTAGTGACCGTTAGGATTTTCGGTGGGACTGACATGCATCTCGGTAGGACCGATACGGTTAGGGTTAGGGCATAACGCAATCTCGGTGATACCGATTACACAAACTCGGTGAGACCGATTTTGGTAATTAGCTAACCAGAGAGTTGGTCAGGTAAACTCGGTGGGACCGATTTGCTCTTTTCGGTGATACTGAAATGTTACAAAAGGGAAACAGAGAGTTTACATTGCATTCTCGGTGGGACCGATCGCTCACTTCGGTTAGACCGAAACGTTACGAAGGGAAACAGAGAGATTACAACCCCATCTCGGTGAGACCGAGATCCCTATCGGTAGAACCGATTTGCCTAGGGTTTGTGGCAGTGGCTATGACTTTTGAAATGGGTGGCGCCGGATAGGAAGAATCGGTGTGACCGATTTTGGCTTTATGTTTAGGTCATATGTGGATGTGAGAAAGTAGGCGAGGGTTTTGGAGCATATCACTAAGCACATGAAGCAAGAGGCTCATTAAGCAACACCTCATCCCTCCTTGATAGTATTGGCTTTTCCTATAGACTCAATGTGATCTTGGATCACTAAAATATAAAATGAAGAGTCTTGAGCTTTTGAGCTTGAGCCAATCCTTCTCAATAGTATTTTGAGGGATCCACTTTCATCATCCATGTCATGCCATTCATTGAGCTTTCCTGAAATAATAGTCTTGGAATGGCATTAGCTCAATGAGCTATATGTTGTTATGAATTACCAAAACCACCTAGGGATAGTTGCACTTTCAGCACACAATGATAAAATAGCCTGTTTGTTTTATATCTGTTTGCCCATGATATGAATGATGTTATACTATGTTCATCCTACTTTAAACCATGTCTCTTTATCCTTAGATGTCAACGAATGTGAGGAAATAGACAATACAGTAGGCATGCTACATGGACATATGTTCCGAAAGTGATTTATTATGTAGTTGGCACTACAATACATGCTAATGTATTATAGTAGTTCACCCAAATAAGATATGTATAATGTTTAACCTACTTTGTTTGTTTTGTCTCATTAGTAACTTATCTGGTACACTAATCTACAAGTTCAAACTTTCAGGAAGCTATGGAACAAATGATTGAACAGCCACAACCACCTGAAGGTGACGAGGCTACTACAGGCACAATGTCACCTCTTGCTGCAGTGCGTCAGTATCTCTCCACTAACAAAGGTGCAAAAAGCACCTTCTGCGTAATTACGGGTTGGTTTTCAAGGTAACCTCGTCCAAATCGCCTCTCGAACAAAATCTTCCTGCTAGATGTAGTGATATATCTGTGCTCCGGACACAAGTCCAATCCCTAATGGACGTTGTTTGAAACAAGAATAGTGGTTGAGAAATGTTGTCAAGATATGAATGGTTTTGAAACCGGACTATCGTACATTCGCCGTTGTTCAAGAGCAATGGCGGAAAAAGGTGGAGATCGTGCTGCTCCATCAGATTCTACAACTGAAACATTAGCACTCGTGTCAAATGATCTATGCTTCTATACATCCGATGGTGCTTTTATCTGGAAGGATCTGTAAACTTTATGCCAATAGGCCTTTTGTTGTATGGTTGGAATTTATTTTGTTGTGATACAACATTTATGATGCCTCGCTCAGCGATAATTACGACGCTATTTTTGTATAGTGTAGGTTTATCTTAGTAATGCAATCGGCCGAAAGATTCGTAGGAGCCCAACAAGCCAACATTCATCTGGCCCATTCCAATTGGGCTAAAAACGATTACGAGCCGAAATTGGCATGTAGCCCACTAAAAACTAGCGAGGTGACCCGCGCGTTTGCGCGGCTAGACTTCCTATATTTATATTATATGTTTTGTGTTGTTATTTCTCTATGTATCTTCTTTTATTTGATCCGTCATTATATAAATATTTATATAACCAATTACATTTTTATATCTATATTAATCATCACCAAAGTTCACTTCAGATATTTACGTAATCCGTATAAAGATGTTGGTACAATTTGGGTTATTATGGCAATCAAAGATAGACCGAACCAAGGCATGTGTCCCACCATGGAAAACCATATGATTTTATACTAATACGTGGCTTTCACTATTCCACCTTCTCAAATCCATTTTCATTTATCTTTTCACACAATATTCTTGTAGAATTTTTCTCAATAAAATCTAAACATTGTTAAGCTTGTAGCCATATCTGTTATCTGTTTATGCACATGTGTTCTTATAAATACATGTCATATATCCATATATACGTTTATATGCTTGTACATCTTCTCATTTTGAAGTAACTATCAAACCCACTTCATGGTCAAAGTTGATACAATATTCTTGCTTGGGATGTCCAGGCTTGTTCGGTTCTAATGGTGCCCGATTATTTGAATATAACTGGATTTCAAACCAAAAAAAGGGATGACACAGATTTTTCCTTAATAAATGCTTTATTTCTTCGTTTGGTAAAATATTCTCTATTATTCATTGGAGTCTAATTGTTATATTGTTTTCAACACCAACTTTTAAATTATATAGTAAGATATGACCAAAATGTGCATCTCCGAGAAGAGATGAGACCTTGGAATCGTAAGTTTAACAATACTTCTTTCAATTGCATGTCATGGAGATCATCACCTTGCAATACTAAGCCATATAATTCCATAACACTAATCATTGATTGCAATTTTTTATTGGTAGCTTACCAAGCTAGCCGCTTGTCCCATAACACTAATCAAATTCCACTTTTCTATTGCTCTTTGTTAGTCGCTATTTCCTCCAACACATAAATGTTAAGTCGAACGCATACATTGCGACAGATATATGATTTTAAATACAAAAATATTATTTTTTATATGTGTGTCTTTTAGGTTGAAATCCTTTAGACATCCACCGATGCCCGACAAAAGGTGACTAATTACACCTATCTTAGATTCTTACCACGCCAAACCATTTCATCATCAATTAAATCGTAAGCTTAATTGTTGTGTACATCTATCCGTTGTGCAATCCTTTTATAGATAGTGCAATATCGGGGACATCAGCTTTCAACGCATGCTTCTAAATGTTCTTGAAAAAATCCTCGTACTCTAATTGTTTATGTAGCTTTGACGATATAAGGCTAAGAACCGTTGGTGTATATTCAAAAAACTATTGGTGTATATTCATATAAGATTGGTAATATTTTTTTTTCTTGCAGCATCTTCTCATAAATTAGCGAATGGCTAATTACCGAATGATAATATATTTAGTTTGAATTACATGTGCAGTTCTACCGGTTAAATTTTAATTTAAGTTTGATAGGTGACTTTTTTGTGTAACAAGATAGAGTATAAAGGTTAATATGCTATGCGTCGAGCGCTAGACTTTTTAGTATGCTTCCTTGTAAGTTGGTAGATTTACGTGTGCATGTTCTTATCCGATTGAATATCCTTCACGCATAGCTTTTTTGTCCGATACATGCACGTGTCCAAGTTTTTTTTTTGAGAACATGTACGTGTCCAAGTTGAAGTCTGCCTCCATGTTCTAGTTTCCTCCTCTAGGTTTCCGTTTCTAATTGTTACGTGATCCTACTTTCCTCATTATTTTTCCTAGAACTCTTATTCATGTATGTACATGTGTGCAGGTCATGGTTATTTGCACCCTTTTGTGTCCATCTCTTTTACGTGATGGTACATGTAATGCGATAAACCAATATGTTTTTTTTTCTTTTTCACATACCTAATGCTTGACAACCTGACAGTTCAATTGTACTGGCACATCTATTTTACGATGTTACGTAAGAATCTTTAAATCTCAATCGTTATTATTCTAATCAAACGGTGTACAAAATATTATCATATGTGGACGAACGTGATGACTTGTTTGCCTCTTGTCTTAATTATATAATAGATAGATATCTGGGCCTAAATCAGCATAAGCTTTCATATTTTTCTGGTAGGCCTGTGCCCATAGTGGGTCTTTAACAGGCCTAAACATAATTTGGGCCCTCAGTAAAAATAGGCCGTTTACAGGTGTACATATCTCGAGCCCATAAAATACATGGGCCTTTAATGGACCGAAAGTGAGATTGGGCCCTGATTGTGCCAAATAACCCACTGGACTTTAACAGGCCAAAATTCAGACGGGCCGTAAATGCGCTGACCTAACACACGGGCCTTTAACAGGCCGGAACTTCGGTCGGGCTAGATTATCGTCATTTTTATATGGGCCTTTAATGGGCCCGATATGACGTTGGGCCACATATGGCCCATGGTTTACATCCCGCGTTAACAGGTCGAAAATGACAACAGGCCGAAAGTGGCCCAAAGCTATAGTGGGCCTCTAACAGGCCGAATGTCAGACATGGCCGAATATGATCCAAATCCTTCACGGTCGTTTATGGGCCGAAAGTTTTGATGGCCTGTAAATGGGCCCAAATGAAGCCGGACATTTAACAGGCCGGAAATACACCGGGCCATAATTCGGCCCAATTACTTAGCGGACTGTTAACGTGCCAGAAGTGACCATGGGCCGCGTTGATGACAAGTTTAGGACAGGCCGTTGACGGGCTGATTTGACAGAGAATGTTGGGCCTTTAGCTGGGCCGGCCCATTATGGTCGGCAGAATCTTGTGGGCCTTTAGCTGGGCCGGCCCATTGTGGTCCGCAAAATCTTGTGGGCCTTTAGCTGGGCCGGCCCATTATGGTCTGCAAAATCGTGTGGGCCTTTACCTGGGCCGGCCCATTATAGTTTGCTAAATTTTGTGGGCCTTTAGCTCGGCCAGCCCATTATGGTCTGCTAAATCTTATGGGCCTTCGGTTGGGCCGGCCCAATTAATCTTTGTGGGCCACTTTTGGGCCGGTCCACGTGTCAACATATCATAGGCCCATCTCGACCATTGGATACGTCAGCCAATGAGAATTTTACACGTGGAAAATCGGCATTGGTCGTGGCTGTTAACGGGTTATCGGATCCAAAATCCGACCCGATAGCTTAACGGCGTTCCGTTACGGTGGATGCCACGTGTCGGTCACCCTTGGCGAAAGCACTTCTGTGACGCGCGATTTATCGTCATGGAAGTGGACACTTCGTGATGATAATTTTGGCAATGTCATGGAACACTTCTCTGACGACCGCAGTATGACTATCTTGATTCTGTCATAAATTTGTCATGGATGTACATGCATGACAGAAAACGCGACCTACTGTGACAAACACGTATCATCACGGAAGTGTATTTTTTTGTAGTGGATGGTTAGTAAGAAACATCTTCCAGGGAGAATAGTTCCGTTAGGGGTTCCTTTCCCTAGGTACGCATGCCCTAAAGTGCATGTCCGGACTGCGAAAAGAGATGCAGGAAAAAACATCTGGGGGCACATATGGAAAATAAATAAAAAATCATCTTTTGTTCACCGACCAAATATTCCCTTAAGAACGCTGGCTTTCGGCTTCACCCAGTCTGAGGTACACATTCGGCTGACACGGCATTAACAATCGCAGAGGTGCTCCCCTTATGCCCTAGCCGAATTAACGGGAACGTAGGGCATAAATACAAGAGCCAGGCAACCCAGCTTGGCCAAAACTTAAGTTGTATCGATGCATATAATGCCGAAGAAAAGGTACATGCGGAAGGATGACACATGTGCTGGGCATGAAGCCCAGATAAATAAGTAAGCTTCTGTGTAAGAAGCCCCCAGGTATAATGAGTGCGGCTAGCGCGTCAATGGTGTGCAGGCAAGGCACAAGTTGGCCCTTGAAGGCATCGGGAAAGAAAATAAAAGAAGAAGGAGAGAAATAAAGGACAGATAATGTATATGCAAAAAATGGACAGAGGAAGGAGACGAACATAGAGTCCGGCCTTAGGCGTAGAATCTTTGGAGCCTGGCTGCGTTCCATGGGTTCGGCTCAAGTCGGTTATCCAATGCATCTCGCACACGGTACGCTCCGCCGGTCAGAACTTGGTCAAAGATGAAGGGACCTTCCCATTTGGGCTCGAGCTTGGTCTTTTTCTTCTCCGGCAGGCGTAGAACTAGTTCGCCAACGTTGTAAGTTTTGGCCCGTACTTCTCTACTTTGGTATCTTCGAGCATGTTGCTGATAGAATGCGGAACGGGCTTTTGGCACGTCGCGCTCCTCCTCCAGGGTATCCATACTGTCCTGCCGATCGAGCTCGGCTTCTCTTTCTTCGTACATGCACACTCGAGGTGAGTCATGAATTATGTCGCAGGGCAGAACAGCCTCTGCGCCGTACACCATAAAGAAGGGTGTGTATCCGGTAGTGCGATTCGGCATGGTCCGCAGCCCCCAGAGTACGGAGTCGAGTGATACGTCTCCAACGTATCTATAATTTTTGATTGCTCCATGCTATATTATCTACTGCTTTGGGAAATATTGGGCTTTATTATCCACTTTTATATTATTTTTGGGACTAACCTATTAACCGGAGGCCCAGCCCAGATTTGCTGTTTTTTGCCTATTTTAGTGTTTCAAAGAAAAGGAATATCAAACGGAGTCGAAACAGAACGAAATCAACTGGAGAAGTTATTTTTGGAAGGAAAGCTATCAGATGGACTTGGACCCCACGTCAAGAGATAAGGGAGGTGCTCACGAGGGTGGGGGCGTGCCCCCTGCCTCGTGGGGCCCCCGAGGCTCCACCGACATACTTCCTGCACCCATATATACCTACGTACCCTAAAACTTCCAGAACAGAGAATAGATCAGGAGTTCCGCCGCCGCAAGCCTCTGTAGCCACCAAAAACCAATCAGGACCCTGTTCCGGCACCCTGCCGGAGGGGGGGAACCCTCACCGGTGGCCATCTTCATCATCCCGGCGCTCTCCATGACGAGGAGGGAGTAGTTCACCCTCGGGGCTGAGGGTATGTACCAGAGCTATGTGTTTGATCTCTCTCTCTCTCTCGTGTTCTTGATTTGGCACGATCTTGATGTATCGCGAGCTTTGCTATTATAGTTGGATCTTATGTTTCTTCTCCCCCTCTTCTCTCTTGTAATGGATTGAGTTTTCCCCTTGGAGTAATCTTATCGGATTGAGTCTTTAAAGATGTGAGAACACTTGATGTATGTCTTGCCATGCATATCTGTGGTGACAATGGGATATCACGTGATTCACTTGATGTATGTTTTGGTGATCAACTTGCGGGTTCCGCCCATGAACCTATGCATAGGGGTTGGCACACATTTTCGTCGTGATTCTCCGGTAGAAACTTTGGGGCACTCTTTGAGGTTCTATGTGTTGGTTGAATAGATGAATCTGAGATTGTGTGACACATATCGTATAATCAAACCCACGGATATTTGAGGTGACATTGGAGTATCTATAGGTGACATTAGGGTTTTGGTTGATTTGTGTCTTAAGGTGTTATTCTAGTATGAACTCTAGGGTTGTTTGTGACACTTATAGGAATAGCCCAATGGATTGATTGGAAAGAATAACTTTGAGGTGGTTTTGTACCCTACCATAATCTCTTCGTTTGTTTTCCGCTATTAGTGACTTTGGAGTGACTCTTTGTTGCATGTTGAGGGATAGTTATATGATCCAACTATGTTATTATTGTTGAGAGAACTTGCACTAGTGAAAGTATGAACCCTAGGCCTTGTTTCCTACCATTGCAATACCGTTTACACTCACTTTTACCGCTTGTTACCTTGCTGGTTTTTATTTTCAGTTTACAAAAACCTATATCTACCATCCATATTGCACTTCTATCACCATCCCTTCGCTGAACTAGTGCACCTATACAATTTACCATTGTATTGGGTGTGTTGGGGACACAAGAGACTCTTTGTTATTTGGTTGCAGGGTTGTTTTAGATAGACCATCTTCATCCTACACCTCCCACGGATTGATAAACCTTAGGTCATCCACTTGAGGGAAATTTGCTACTGTCCTACAAACCTCTGCACTTGGAGGCCCAACAACGTCTACAAGAAGAAGGTTGCGTAGTAGACATCAAGCTCTTTTTTGGCGTCGTTGCCGGGGAGGTTAGTGCTTGAAGGTATATCATTAGATCTTGCAATAGAACCTTTTTGTTTCTTGTTTTAGCACTAGTTAGTTTATAAAACAAAATTACAAAAAAAATGGAATTGAGTTTGCCTCATACGCTTCACCTTTTTAATATCTTTCGTGAGTATGATGGGAAATAAAATTGTGCCAAAGTATTAGAAGAAGAATGCATTAAAATGTTTGGCACAAATCTTTGAATGATGAGCATGATCGCAATGTTGGTAGTATGAGCTCCTTGAATATCCATAGTACTAGCGATGCTTTCACTAGTTATGATGAAAATACCTCCTATAAACATGTCAATTTTTGTGGAGTGCATTGGGTTTGTAAGTACACACCAAATAGGGAAGATAGATATTGCAAGAGGCATAAGTACTTAGAAACCAAATTGTTGCAAGAAGAGCTAGATGAATGTGCTGAAAGATTCAATATTTTTCGTGCCCCTTGTGAACTTTGCAATGAACATGGTCATTTAAAGCTCCAATTCTATTTGTTTCATGATCAAGTCGGGTCCAAATATTGTGATAATTTGATTACCCTTGAGCATCATAAAGAGCTTAGCCTTCTTTTGGGGTATGAAGAAATGAAACGTATAACTGAGGGTATTCCAAAATTTAATCTTGATAGATTTCTTGATTTTGATCTAGAGAAGATTTATATGTATTGTGCGGTGAATTGTATTGAAAATCCTTATATTGCCAATTACATAAAGGAAAGAAAACAAATATAAGAAGAAGAGAATACTAATGAAAGGGAAGAGACTTCCCAATATCCTCCTATTATTTCTTATGATGAATCAGGTAACGAGGAGGAGCCTTCTATTCAACCAATCTCATTAATAAGGAGCTCCAAAAGAGGATTGAACCCACTCATGATGTGGTGAAGAAGAAGAAAAGAAAAAGGAAGAGAGGTAAAAAGGTATCTCTCCCAAATAAAGTTGCTCCTATTATTGCTGTGCCTCATGAAAATGAAGATGATACACTTGATGATGGTCTCGTTATGCCTATTTCTTGTTGTGATGATTATGATTGGGAAGATAATGATACTTCCTATGATCTTGAAAATCTTTTTGGCACTTGCTTGGAAGAATATAATAATTGCTATACTATTGGTGCGATCCATACTATTAATGATAAGAGTGATTATGCTTATGATATGAAAAGGCCCAAGCTTGGGGAAGCTATGTTTAATGAGGATGACATATTTGAGAATATATTTTCTGCAATTAATGTTTGTCCCAAGCTTGGGGATGCTATGTTTAATAATGGTGATACCTTTAGCTTCCCAAGTTTTTATATGCAAAGTTGTTATGATGATAGCATGCCTTCTACCTATGATGATTATATTGATGAAAGTGGGTTTGGAAGAGTGTCAACTTTAGGAAGTAATGATCCCACTATTTTGGAGGATGTTGAATCTTATAATATTTATGAAAGTGGTTTTGGAGAGGTCATGACTTTATTTAGTGATGATTCCACTATTTCGAAAGAGGTTTCAATCGATTATGATGAGAACAAAGTTGCTACTTATGATGATTATTGTGATGAAACTTATGCTATAAAAAGTAGTGATAATTATATTTATAAAACATGTCATGATTATGAGTACCCTTTCTCTGAACATTACTCTTTTAATGTGGAAACAATTTATAGTATTCAAGTCCCTTATGATACTCCCACTATTCCGAATGAGAAGAATTTTGCTTATGTGGAGAGTAATAAATTTTCTATGCTAGTAGATCATGAAAAGAATGATTTAGGTTCTGATTATATTGTTGAATTAATTCATGATGCTACTGAAAATTATTACGAGGGAGGAATATATGCTTGTAGGAATTGCAATAATATCAAGTTTCCTCTCTATGTGCTTAAAGTTTTGAAGTTATGCTTGTTTTGCCTTCCTATGCTAGTTGATTATTGTTCCCATAAGTTATTTGCTCACAAAATCCCTATGCATAGGAAGTGGGTTAGACTTAAATGTGCTAGTCATATTCTTCATGATGCTCTCTTTATGTTTCAATTCTTATCTTTTAGGTGAGCATCATTGAAATCATCATGCCTAGCTAGGGGCGTTAAACGATAGCGCTTGTTGTGACGCAACCCAATTTTATTTTAGTTTCTTGCTTTTTGGTTCTGTTTAGTAATAAATAATCCATCTAGCTTCTGTTTAGATGTGGTTATATGTTTTAATTGGTGTTTGTGCCAAGTAGAACCTTTGGGAAGACTTGGGTGAAGTCTTTATGATCATGCTGTAAAAAACAGAAACTTTAGCGCTCACGAGATTAGCTAGAACGTTTTACTGGAGAGTGCTATTTAGTTGATTCTTTTTGCAGATGATTACTAGACAAATTACTCAGGTACACCAATTTATTTTAGAATTTGTGGAGTTCCATGAGTATACGTTTGATACATATTACTACAGACTGTTCTGTTTTTGACAGATTCTGTTTTTCGTGTGTTGTTTGCTTATTTTGATGAATCTATGGCTAGTAAAATAGTTTATAAACCATAGAGAAGCTAGAATATAGTAGGTTTAAAACCAATACAAATAATTAATTAGTTAATTACAGTACCTTGAAGTGGTGTTTTGTTTTCTTTCGCTAACGGAGCTCACGAGTTTTCTGTTAAGTTTTGTGTTGTGAAGTTTTCAAGTTTTGGGTAAAGATTCGATGTACTATGGAATAAGGAGTGGAAAGAGCCTAAGCTTGGGGATGCCCAAGGCACCCCAAGGTAATATTCAAGGATAACCAAGCATCTAAGATTGGGGATGCCCTGGAAGGCATCCCCTCTTTCGTCTTCGTTCATCGGTAACTTTACTTGGAGCTATATTTTTATTCACCACATGATATGTGTTTTGCTTGGAGCATCATTCTATTTTCTTTAGCTTTGCTTTCTGTTTGAATAAAGTACCAAGATCTGAAATTATTAAATGGGAGAGTCTTCATATAGTTGCATAATTATTTGACTACTCATTGATCTTCACTTATATCTTTTGGAGTAGTTTGTTATTTGCTCTAGTTCTTCACTTATATCTTTTAGAGCATGGTGGTAGTTTTATTTTGAAGAAATAGATGAACTCTCATGCTTCACTTATACTATTTTGAGAGTCTTAAATGAATGGTAATGTGCTTAATCATAATATGCTAAGCATACAAGATTTGTAAGAATTCTTATGAGTGTGTTGAATACTAAGAAAAGTTTGATACTTGATGATTGTTTTGAGATATGGAGGTGATAATATCAAAGTCGTGCTAGTTGAGTCGTTGTGAATTTGAGAAATACTTGTGTTGAAGTTTGCAAGTCCCGTAGCATGCACGTATGGTATACGTTATGTAACAAATTTGAAACATGAGGTGTTATTTGATTGTCCTCCTTATGAGTGGCAGTCGGGGACGAGCGATGGTCTGTTCCTACCAATCTATCCCCCTAGGAGCATGCGTGTAGTGCTTTGGTTTTTGATGGCTTGTAGATTTTTGCAATAAGTATGTGAGTTCTTTATGACTAATGTTGAGTCCATGGATTATCGCACTCTCACCCTTCCATCATTGCTAGCCTCTTGATGCCGTGCATTGCCCTTTCTCACATTGAGAGTTGGTGAAAACTTCACGGTGCATCCAAACCCCGTGATATGATACGCTCTTTCACACATAAACCTCCTTATATCTTCCTCAAAACAGCCACCATACCTACCTATTATGGCATTTCCATAGCCATTCCGAGATATATTGTCATGCACTTTCCACCATTCCGTTCATCATGACACGTTCATCATTGTCATATTGCTTAGCATGATCATGTAGTTGACATTGTATTTATGGCAAAACCACCGTTCATAATTCTTTCATACATGTCAATCTTGATTCATTGCATATCACGGTACACCGCCGGAGGCATTCATATAGAGTCGTACTTTGTTCTAGTATCGAGTTGTGATCATTGAGTTGTATATAAATAAAAGTGTGATGATCATCATTTAATAGAGCATTGACCCAAAAAAAGAGAGAAATACCAAAAAGAAAAAGAAAAAGAAGGCCCAAAAAAAGGGGCAATGCTACTATCCTTTTTTCCACACTTGTGCTTCAAAGTAGCACCATGATCTTCATAATAGAGAGTCTCTTGTTTTGTCACTTTCATATACTAGTGGGAATTTTTCATTATAGAACTTGGCTTGTATATTCCAACGATGGGCCTCCTCAAGTGCCCTAGGTCTTCATGAGCAAGCAAGTTGGATGCACACCCACTAGTTTCTTTTGTTGAGCTTTCATACATTTATAGCTCTAGTGCATCCGTTGCATGGCAATCCCCACTCCTCGCATTAACATCAATCGATGGGCATCACCATAGCTCATTGATTAGCCTCGTTAATGTGAGACTTTCTCCTTTTTTGTCTTCTCCACATAACCCCCATCATTATATTCTATTCCACCCATAGTGCTATATCCATGGCTCACGCTCATGTATTGCGTGAAGGTTTATGAGTTTGAGATTACTAAACTATGAAACTATTGCTTGGCTTGTCATCGGGGTTGTGCCTGATGAGAGCATTCTTGTGTGACGAAAATGGAGCATGACTAAACTATATGATTTTGTAGGGATGAACTTTCTTTGGCCATGTTATTTTGAGAAGACATAATTGCTTAGTTAGTATGCTTGAAATATTATTATTTTTATGTCCATATGAACTTTTGTCTTGAATCTTTCGGATCTGAATATTCATATCGCAATTAAGAAGAATTACAATGAAATTATGTCAACTAGCATTCCACATCAAAAATTATCTTTTTTATCATTTACCTACTCGAGGACGAGCAGGAATTAAGCTTGGGGATGCTTGATACGTCTCCAACGTATCTATAATTTTTGATTGCTCCATGCTATATTATCTACTGTTTTGGGCAATATTGGGCTTTATTATCCACTTTTATATTATTTTTGGGACTAACCTATTAACCGGAGGCCCAGCCCATTTGCTATTTTTTTGCCTATTTCAGTGTTTCGAAGAAAAGGAATATCAAACGGAGTTGAAACGGAACGAAATCAACTGGAGAAGTTATTTTTGGAAGGAAAGCTATCAGATGGACTTGGACCCCACGTCAGGAGATAAGGGAGGTGCTCACGAGGGTGGGGGCGCGTCCCCTGCCTCGTGGGGCCCCCGAGGCTCCGCCGACGTACTTCCTGCACCCATATATACCTTCCAGAACAGAGAATAGATCGGGAGTTCCGCCGCCGCAATCCTCTGTAGCCACCAAAAACCAATCGGGTCCCTGTTCCGGCACCCTGCCGGAGGGGGGGAACCCTCACCGGTGGCCATCTTCATCATCCCGGTGCTCTCCATGATGAGGAGGGAGTAGTTCATCCTCGGGGCTGAGGGTATGTACCAGTAGCTATGTGTTTGATCTCTCTCTCTCTCTCTCTCTCTCTCTCTCTCTCTCTCTCTCTGTCTCTCTCTCGTGTTCTTGATTTGGCACGATCTTGATGTATCGCGATCTTTGCTATTATAGTTGGATCTTATGTTCCTTCTCCCCCTCTTCTCTCTTGTAATGGATTGAGTTTTCCCCTTGGAGTAATCTTATCGGATTGAGTCTTTACAGATTTGAGAACACTTGATGTATGTCTTGCCGTGCGTATCTGTGGTGACAATGGGATATCACGTGATTCACTTGATATATGTTTTGGTGATCAACTTGCGGGTTCCGCCCATGAACCTATGCATAGGGTTTGGCACACGTTTTCGTCGTGATTCTCCGGTAGAAACTTTGGGGCACTCTTTGAGGTTCTATGTGTTGGTTGAATAGATGAATCTGAGATTGTGTGACACATACCGTATAATCATACCCACGGATACTTGAGGTGACGTTGGAGTATCTAGGTGACATTAGGGTTTTGGTTGATTTGTGTCTTAAGGTATTATTCTAGTACGAACTCTAGGGCTGTTTGTGACACTTATAGGAATAGCCCAACGGATTGATTGGAAAGAATAACTTTGAGGTGGTTTTGTACCCTACCATAATATCTTCGTTTGTTTTCCGCTATTAGTGACTTTGGAGTGACTCTTTGTTGCATGTTGAGGATAGTTATATGATCCAACTATGTTATTATTGTTGAGAGAACTTGCACTAGTGAAAGTATGAACCCTAGGCCTTGTTTCCTACCATTGCAATACCGTTTACACTCAATTTTACCGCTTGTTACCTTGCTGTTTTTATATTTTCAGTTTACAAAAACCTATATCTACCATCCATATTGCACTTGTATCACCATCTCTTCGCCGAACTAGTGCACCTATACAATTTACCATTGTATTGGGTGTGTTGGGGACACAAGAGACTCTTTGTTATTTGGTTGCAGGGTTGTTTGAGAGAGACCATATTCAATCCTACACCTCCCACGGTTTGATAAACCTTAGGTCATCCACTTGAGGGAAATTTGCTACTGTCCTACAAACCTCTGCACTTGGAGGCCCAACAACGTCTACAAGAAGAAGGTTGCATAGTAGACATCATCGAGCTCCTCTATCCAGTGCGTATTAGATTCCTTTAGGGATCGCACTAATCTGGGTTTAATGCCGCTCATGATAAGACCATTTGCTCGCTCGACTTGACCGTTAGTTTGGGGGTGATAGACAGAAGCATAATCGAGCTTAATGCCCATGTTTTTGCACCAGAGTTTTGCCTCATCGGCAGTGAAGTTTGTGCCGTTGTCAGTGATTATGCTGTGGGGGATGCCGTAACGGTGTACGACCCCGGATATGAAGTCTATCACCGGTCCGGATTCGGCCGTTTTAACAGGTTTGCTTTCTATCCATTTGGTGAATTTATCCACCATGACCAGTAAGTATTTTTTCTTGTGGGTTCCCCCTTTGAGGGGTCCAACCATGTCAAGCCCCCAGACCGCAAAGGGCCAAGTAATGGGAATTGTGTGGAGGGCGGTGGGTGGCATATGGCTTTGGTTTGCAAAAAGCTGGCAACCGATGCAGCGTTGGACCAAGTCCTGTGCATCTGCCGGGCGTCGGCGATAAAAAACTGTCTGGAAGGCCTTGCTTACAAGGGCCTGGGCTGCGGCGTGGTGGCCGCCGAGTCCGGCATGAATTTCTGCCAGAAGCTTCCGCCCTCCCTCCTCGGAGATGCACCTTTTAAGGACTCCAGTGGTGCTTTTCTTATAAAGCTCTCCCTCGTGGACCCTATAGGCTTTAGATCGCCGCACTATGCAGCGTGCCTCATTTTGGTCCTCGGGGAGTTTCTGCCTAGTTAAGTAGGCTAGGAATGGTTCTGTCCACGGGGCGATGATGGCCATTATTACGTGGGCTGAAGGTGTTATTTCGGTGGCAGAACCTCCGATTATGTCAAAGTGTTCGGTATCGGGCGTTGTGGCCGGGTCCGGACTATTATTACCGGTGTCCCCTTCCCATACCATGGATGGCTTAAACAGCCTTTCCAAAAAGATGTTAGGGGGGACCGCATCGCGTTTTGCACCGATGCATACGAGGACATCTGTCGCCTGATTGTTTTCCTGGGCCACATGGTGAAATTCGAGCCCCTCGAACCGAGCTGACATTTTTAGGATGGCGTTGCTGTAGGCTGCCATTTTCGGGTCCTTGGCATCAAAGTCTCCATTTATTTGGGATATTGTGAGGTTTGAATCCCCACGCACCTCCAGGCATTGGATGCCCATGGATACTACCATCCGAAGACCATGTAAAAGGGCCTCGTATTCGGCTGCGTTGTTGGAGTCTGTATACATTATCTGGAGTACGTATTGAACTGTATCTCCGGTTGGGGATGTCAGAATGACGCCAGCCCCCAGACCGGCCAGCATTTTGGAGCCGTCGAAGTGCATGATCCACTTGTAGTATGCGCCGTACTCTTTAGGGAGTTCGGCTTCCGTCCATTCGGCGACGAAGTCGGCCTATACTTGCGACTTAATGGCTCGTCGTGGTTTGTAAGTTATGTCGAACGGGAGGAGCTCGATGGCCCATTTGGCAATCCATCCCGTGGCATCACGGTTGTTTATAATGTCATTAAGTGGCACTTCCGAGGCTACTGTAATTGAACACTCTTGAAAGTAGTGTCGCAGCTTCTGGGATGCCATGAATACCGCATATGCTATCTTTTGATAATGCGGGTACCGTGACTTGCATGGAGTGAGGACAGTGGATACATAATAGACCGGCTTTTGAAGGGGGAATTTATGTACGTCCGTTTCTCGTTCGACGACGAGCACTGCGCTTACAACTTGATGAGTTACCACAATGTACAATAGCATTGGTTCGCCGATGTTTGGCGCGGCCAGGATTGGGTTGGTTGCTAATATGGCTTTTATTTCTTCCAATCCGGCTGTGGCAGCATCCGTCCATTCGAAGTGTTCGGTGCACCGTAGGAGGCGATAAAGGGGTAATGCCTTTTCTCCCAAGCGGGAGATAAAGCGGCTTAGAGCCACCACACATCCGGTTAATTTCTGGATTTGTTTGAGGTCCGTTGGGATATCCAACTGTGACAGAGCTCGCATCTTGGCCGGATTTGCTTCAATTCCTTGCTGGATACAATGAAGCCCAGGAGCTTTCCGGCTGGTACACCGAAAACGCATTTTTCCGGGTTGAGCTTGATGTCGTATGTCCGGAGGTTGTCGAATGTGAGCCTCAAGTCGTCTATTAGAGAGTCGACGTGTTTAGTTTTGACGACCACATTATCTACGTATGCCTCCACTGTTTTGTCGATCTGGTTCTCCAGACATGTCTGAATCATGTGCTGATATGTTGCGCCGGCGTTTTTTAGCCCAAAAGGCATTGTGTTGAAACAGAAGGGGCCGTATGGTGTGATGAATGCCGTTGCGGCTTGGTCGGGCTCCGCCATCTTAATTTGGTGGTAACCGGAGTATGCGTCGAGGAAACACAATGAATCGTGTCATGCGGTAGCGTCGATAATTTGATCGATGCGGGTGAGGGGGAAGGGATCCTTTGGGCAAGCCTTGTTGAGGTCCTTGAAATCAACGCACAGGCGCCAGGATTTGTCCTTCTTTGGTACCATCGCCAGGTTTGCTAGCGAGTCCGGGTGTTTTATTTCTCTAATGAATCCGGCCTCCAATAACTTGGCTAGTTCCTCTCCCATAGCTTGTCTCTTAGGTTCAGAGAAACGCCGAAGAGCCTGCTTGACCGGGTTGAATCCCTTTAGAATATTGAGGCTGTGCTCGGCCAGCCTGTGTGGGATACCTGGCATATTTGAAGGATGCTAGGCAAAAATGTCCCAGTTCTCGCGCAGGAACTCTCGTAGTGCGGCGTCCACGGCGGGGTTTAACTGTGCCCCGATGGAGGTTGTTTTTGTAGGGTCAGTTGGATGGACTTGGAATTTGACTATTTCATCCGCTGGTTTAAAGGAGGTGGACTTGGATCTATTATCAAGTATCACGTCGTCCCTGTCCACCGTGGAGCGCTTGGTCATCAATTCCTCGGCCGCAAGGGCTTTGATAATGCCTCGAGGCGGTCTGCGGCTGTCTTGTTCTTGACGCGGAGTGTTGTGTCCGGATCACTAGCGAGAGTGATGATTCCGTTGGGCCCGGGCATTTTGAGCTTCATGTACCCGTAATGGGGTATGGCTTGGAAGATCGTGAACGCCTCCCGCCCTAAAAGGGCGTGGTATCTGCTACTAAACGGAGCCACTTGGAACGTAATTTCTTCGGACCTATAGTTCTCCGGCGTGCCGAACACCACATCTAGTGTGATTTTCCCTGCACAGCATGCCTCCCGACTGGGGATTATTCCTCTAAAGGTTGTGCTGCTTCGCTCGATGCGGTTCCAGCCTATTTCCATTTTTGAAGGGTTTCCTCATAGATGAGGTTTAATCCGCTACCGCCGCCCATGAGCACTTTGGTGAGTCGAAAGCCGTCCACAATTGGACTGAGGACCAATGCGGCTGGTGCTCGGGCTGTTCGGAATTTAGGTTCGTCACTGGCATTGAAGGTAATAGCCGTTTCACTCCATGGATTTATTGTTGCCACGTGGCAGATTTCGGCGAGGCTGCGGAGTTTTCGCTTTCGCCTATCATTTCATGCGAAGGTCTCAAAGACTGTTAATACCGTATTGTTATCCCTGGGATGGTGCTCTGTGGCATCTGGGATGAGAAGATCCTCGCCACTTTCGGCCACCTGCCGGAGTATCCAACATGCTCTAAGGTTGTGTGTTGGTATGGTATCCGCTGTACTATGGATTTTGCAGGGTTCGTTGAGCCATCCCTCCAATACGGTTCTACGCCCTGTAGAGGGTTTTTTGCTTTTTTGGGATTAACTCGGGTGTCCTATGATGGTGCACCCTTTTGTTGCGGACTGGTTGTGTGTTCGGGGCCGGATTATCCCAAAATTTTGTTTCGGTTTTCCAGGCACTTTCCATCGCACAGTATTTTCGTACTATGGACGCCAAGTCAGTGAAGCGTGATATCTCACGGCGACTTATGGCGTTAAGGATACCCTTGTCCGTGCAATTATTGCAGAAAAATAGGATTGCGTCTTCCTCGCGACAGTCCTTAACCTTGTTCATCACAAGGAGGAATCTGGCCCGATAATGATGTACTGTTTCCTGGGGCTCTTGCCTGATGTGGGAAAGATCGCCTATGTTTGGGTGGGTGGGTGGAATTGAGTCCGAACCCTTACCCGATCTGAGATCCAGGGGCCGAGGAGTTTCCAATCTTGGAAGTTCGGGTTCCGGGATATTGCCCGTTAATCCTGGCCTGCTGCCTGACTCTAGGCTCAGGGCTTGGGTGTTGTCCTCCCGCAAACGGGTATCCGGCTCGGAGAGCTCAGGAATCCAGACATAGTTAGTCCTCAAGATAGAGGAAAGGTTGCCGCATTGTTCCTCTACCACCGCAATGTGATGGGTGACTGGTGGAGAGTTAATCTCCCTTTTATCGGGTTTAAGCCCAATCCGATCAGAGTCTGTAGCGACTCCCAAGGCGGCGATGCGGTCCAAGAGCTCGTTTAGGGAAGAGAGCTCCATTGGATCCATCTGCTCGGCAAGTTCCGAGTTGACATGGAGGCTGTTTTCGATGACCCGAGAAGTCATTGTCGGCGCAGCGGCTGAACAGGCGGTCATGGTGAAACCACCAAGCCGGAGAGTTTGACCGACAGCCAAGGCCCCTCCGGCGGTAATGCTGTCTTTAAGGACGAGACGAGACATCCTTCCCTGCGGTGACGGCACAGCGGAACTCTAAATGAAAGCACCAATGTCGGTGCCAAAACCGGCAGATCTCGGGTAGGGGGTCCCAAACTGTGCGTCTAGGCGGATGGTAACAGGAGACAAGGGACACAATGTTTTTACCCAGGTTCGGGCCCTCTCGATGGAGGTAAAACCCTACTCCTGCTTGATTGATCTTGATGATATGAGTATTACAAGAGTTGATCTACCACGAGATCAGAGAGGCTAAACCCTAGAAGCTAGCCTATGGTATGATTGTTGTTGGTCCAACGGACTAACCCCTCCGGTTTATATAGACACCGGAGGGGCGCTAGGGTTACACAGAGTCTATTACAAGGAAGGAGATCTACATATCCATATTGCCAAGCTTGCCTACCACGCCAAGGAGAGTCCCATCCGGACACGGGACGAAGTCTTCAATCTTGTATCTTCATAGTCCAACAGTCCGGCCAAAGGTTATAGTCCGGTTGTCCGGATACCCCCTAATCCAGGACTCTCTCAGGGTGGTTGGACTGGCGTGCCATGGTAGAGATAGAGCGGCGACTTAGCGCAGCACTAAGTTGGGCGGCGCCTCGACGCGGTGCATAGCAGAGGCATACCATCAAGACGAGCTATGACCGTAGTTATCGCGACTTAGAGCGGGGTAATAGTTGTTTGGCTAGGTGTGTAAACGGTGAACCGGGCGCAGTTTGGTGGTGACTCGCCAGCTCGACGGCGGTTTACACGCTCCAGCGCGACTCAGTAGCTCCGGCGACTTAAGGCATGGCAGTTTTGAAGCCATAGCAGGAGAGGAGGTGATTCGAGCTCGGGCAGCGGCTTGCTGGTGCCATGAGAGCCGAGGCGAGCGGCAGGGGAGTTAACTTGGTGGCGGAGGAAAGCCGGCCTTAAGCAGAAACGGTTTGGGTCCACCTCCTGGTCAAGCCTGATTGATCAACAGTAACTTGCCAGAACTCAAACCATTATTCCTCCAAGCCGTATGACTGTCGGCGTCTTAGGACCCTGCAACACCTTCCCCTCATCCGTGAGTTACAGGTTCAGCTCCAGCAGCCGCAATATCTCCCATGTGAGCTCCAGCAGCTGCAGTATGGGATGCAGGCGGGCCAGCTCGGCGGCTCATCAGCCAGGGGCGGCTGGAGGTGAGGACCAGGAGCGCACGGAGGAACGACGGACCCGGAGCAAAGGCGGTTTGAAGCCTGTAGAGGAAATCGCGACGGTGGCTCACAGGCGTTGAGGCAGAGACGGTCGATGATTGATTTGGCCAGTGGCGGTTTGTCGAGGCGACGGCGGCTCAAGGGCAGGCGAAAATAGTAGAGGACCACGGCGGGTCGACGAGGCATAAGAAGCGGGAGCGGATCCGCGACGACGGGGCGGTGCAGTAACAGCCGTGGCTCATAGGGCTCAATGGCCGGTTCAACAACAGCGGCGTTGGCGACTTGTGGCTCATCGACAGCAATCTGAAAAGACCGTGGCCGAACTGAAACAGGCGGCTTTTATGCGCCGGCAAACCACGGTGGAAGAGGCAACCCGGCGAGGCATGACGGCCCGGCGGTTGAGGCCTGAGTCGAGGCCGCGCTGGCGAACCGGAATAGCAAGACAGGGATGCGGCGGCGACTTACCTCCGCCACCACCGCGGCCAGGGGGCAAGCTCGGTGCGCTCGGACTCGAGTGACTCGGCGTGTCGTAGCTCGCTCAAGAGAAGTAGCAGAGGAGGCTCGAGGCGCTCGGCGATTTAGCGGAGACGGGGGTGATCCGGCGACTTGGAATAGAGGCGGTGGTTTAGCGGTGGAGCGACGCGGAGGCGAAACGACGAAGCGGCGGCTATTCAGCGCAGTGCGACGAGGTGACATAAGCAACAGAGGGGACGGACCATCGGCAGGGGCAGCTCGTCCGTGGCGGTTTGAAGACAGAGCCATGGTAGAAGAGGAGGCGACCCGGATGGCCGTGTTGGCGGCTCTTGATGGAGGCGGTTTGCAGTGGCAGCTTCAAGGTTGCATGGGCGTGGCAGCTCACCACAAGGATGGGACGTGGTGGAGGCACAAAGCGCCAGGCGGCTCAGCGGAAGGTCGAGACGGGACAGTTCGGAGTTGGAGACGACTCGCAGCGGAGGAGAGGGCCGCGGCGTGTTATGGCAACTCGGCGCGGGTGGCGGGCCGGCTCAGGTGTGCGGGCGTGAGTGGTTCGACGAGCCAGCGCTGTGAGGCATCTGGTGAGTCGACCGAGTTGCGGCAGAGGAGGCAACAGTGGTGACTTGGTGGGTCGAGCGTCCGGTTCGATGCGGCGGTGAGGCAAGCCATCTTGCCGCCGATGAGGTGGAAGCAACTGTGCGGTGGCAGCCGGTTGGCGAGGCACCGACGGGTCAAGGCTGCGCTAAGGGCACATCACCCTGCGTCGCGCTCGGAGCTGCAGTGATGGTGACCCGATGGATTCCCGAGCCGCCCGTCCGCGGAGACCGAGTCTATGACTAAATCCGTCTCCGGATCATGGCAGTTTTGACTCGCCCATATCCGGGTTTCTTTCTTGGGTCTGTCTAGTACACATCTAGATGTGACATAGTTATGTCACATCTAAACTGATGTCCACTCTGTTTGTGGTCTATTTTTTTGTCTTAGTTTTTTTTGTTTCTTGTTGCTGCATTCTATATTTGTGGGAGCTTGGATGTGACATACTTAAAAAACATCTAGATGTGAATTAGACAAACTGTTCTTTCTTAGTACTCCTGGTTTAATCCGTCTGATGATAGCAGATCGATCTTGCTGATGAACACGGCAACTTGAAGCGGAGACGGAGTCACTTGGCGAAACCGGCTCGGAAAAAAGGCCACCCGACGGAAGGCCATGGCGGCGATTTGGCAGCGAACAACCAAGGTTTCCTCCTAGTCCATTTTCCGAGTCGCAGTTAATTTGTCCATCCATGCCCGGGTCTTCTTCCAGCTCATGAACCCCACTCCTTTTGTTTCTTTGCTTGAAAAATACCCTGATGATGATCCGGCAACAGCTCTCGGACTTTTCTAAATCGGATGGTGTAGTAATCTGATCTAGTAGTACTCAAGTAGACTAGTCTTGGTCATGTACTAGTTGATTTTTCAGATTTGACTATTCTTCACGCCAGGGAAAAAAGGTAGTAGCAAACTGTTGATTCTCACGGCCTGGGAGCAGTATTTGAAACTCGGCGGATTAGGCTGTTGCCTTGGATGACTTGCGTACATACAGAACTCCTTGTCGGTCTCGGTTTAGGCGGTGTTCCAAACATTGATCCAGCTTCGGATCGCTGTACTTTGAAGGAATAAAAAACACCAGCAGCTACGAGTTGATGCTCCGGGACTTGTAATGGGTCCGATCAGATTCCGACATAAGTTGATGGTCTTAGCGATGCAGAGAATTGACAGCTTGATTGTTACATGTTGTGCACAACCCGCCGAGAAAAAGTCGTACATGGATAAACATCCTTTGAAGTTGATGCAAGGGCTTCCAAACCGGTTCATCCAGAAAATTGCAGAATTTTTGATCCCTAAAAGAGATCCCTTCAAGAACTCAACACAATCGCGCGATAGCCCCATGGTGGGCGCCAACTCTCGTGGATTTGTCACGGCAGATGTCTTTAGTGTCAGGACTTAGTCGCGAGGTCAACGCATCTATGTGGTAGCTTGAGAGGGGTTGGGCGGAATCGAGAGACACAACACAAGGCAAGGATTTAGACAGCTTCGGGCCCCGGGAAACATCATCCGGTAACAACCCTACATGATGTTTGAGGCTAGATATCATTATGATCACGAGGGAGTCGCTGGTAAACCGGCACTTTGTGTCTAGCCCTAGAGATTGTTTCTTTATTTTCCTGTCCCTCTTTGGGGAGCCCTGCCCCTCCTTGTATATGTTGAAGGGGCGGGTTACATGTAGAGTCCAACTCGGACTTAAGACTTAACTATTCTGACCTATCTTCATAGGCTTCTTAACATCTTGGGCTTCATAATGTTTCGGGCTTCATAACCCCTGGCAACCCAGTTATCACTGTCTGCCGGTTTACCATCCGCCGGTTTACCAAGTCCCAACCGGTTTACAACTCCGGCCGGGTCATACCGCGGGGTATATCCCTGACAAAACCTTTTTCTACTTCTCTCACTTTGGCGTCCATATCAACCTCCTGATATGCCTACAAGATTAATAGGAGATTGTCTGGTTCATTAGTGGAAGCATTACCGACAAGTAAGATCAACTTGAAGTAACATAAAGTTAGAAAAGTTACTTTTCTTGAGAACCAAGAAATGAAACCGCCATCAGCATTGCTATCTTCAAGAAGGTTTGTTGATTCTTCGTCACTAGGGAGCCGTGGTAGCTTCTAGAATTCGTTCTGGAATTCCCTAGCAATGGGAAGAATTCGAGTTAGAACTCAAGACTAGTGAGTAGTTGTCAATAAAGGTGTTGTACACTTACTTTATGTACGGTTGCACTTCTTCCTTGTTGGTCAAGACATAGATCATAATAGTCAACCACTCAGTAGGTGAAGAGTTCTTGGGCCTCGGTCCACTTGCTTTGCCACCTTGACCTTCGAAGAGGCTAAGGTTGGAAACATTACTGGTGGGTTCTTCATTGTAACGAGGAGCTGGCTTTAACCTAGTCTGAATACTGTCATGATAGTACTTTGTCGTGGTCGTAGCCACCTCCTCGTTCAGGTATGCCTCGGCTATGGAGGCTTCAATGCAGGCTTTATTCTTACATTTCCCACGAAGATGCTTGAACTCCCGTTCAGGTGCATACTTCCATCGAAACTGCACAGGTCCTCCCATTCTAGCCTCATACACGAGATGTAAGATCATATCACTACAAAAAAAGACACATCTGTGACATTTTGGCCCGAACGAAATTTTTTTCTGTCATACTTATGACACTTCTATGACGATAATTGTGACAAAACCCGGTATCATCACAGATGTGGTGGGCTCCTACTTCTATGACAAAAAATCATGATGTAAAATGGGCTTTTCGTCCTGGGCGGGCCGGAGACGCTGCTGCATGACATTCTTTGGGCCGTCCATGACGGAAAAAACCGTGGTAGAAGCAAGGGCGAGGAAAATATCAGGGTGTTCTCGGTTACGGTGGGTGGTCGGGGCCGAAAGCGATGCTGCTTTCTCAGACACGCACGCTGCAGGGTGCGAGGCGTTGGGCTCTAACTGAACCCGAGCGAGGCGTTGGGCTCTAACTGAACCCGAGCGAGGTGTTGGGCTCTAACTGAACCCGAGCGATTGTACTACAGGCTACGCGTTACTGAACCCGAGCGATCGATCGATGGCTGTTAACTGAACCCGATCGAGTAATTCCTTTGCTACTGCTGCTAACTAAAGCCGATCGATGCTGCCTCTGGATGATCAGTGAGTGTTGCTAGGGGGGTTTGGATGAACAATTCCCGGTGGGGGTGGATGAACAGGACCCCGTGGTGTTGTCTCTGGATGAACAGGACCCCGATCGATCGATCCGGTTGGGGCTGGATGAACAGGACCCCGTGAAGGGCTGGATGGACAGGACCACCCCGTGGAGGGCTGGATGAACAGTAGACGGTGGAGGGCTGGATGAACAGTAGCCCGTGGAGGGGTGGTTGAGCAGGAGCCCGTGGAGAGGGTTGGTTGAATAGTAGCCAGTGGAGTAGCACGCGGTAGAGGCTGGATGAATAGGAGCCCATGGATGAACAGTCGCAAGTGGAGGCTGGAGGAGGTCGATGGTGGATGAACAGTAGCCCGTGGAGGATGGAGGGGGTCCACGGTGGAGATGAACAGTATCTTGTGGAGTCCCATTTTGCGGTACGTCACACCCCTCCCGATGAACAGGACCCCCGTTTCGACAGTAGCGCTCCAACACAAGTCCATTTCCTCCGTTTGCGGTACACCACACCCCTCCCGATCAACAGGACCCCCGTTTCGACCGTAGGAGGTCTGTTTCCTCCGTTTTGCGGTACGCCAGACCCCTCCCGATGAACATGATCCCGTTTCGAACGTGGATGGTCGAACACAAGGCCGTTTCCTCCGTTCTGCGGTACGCCAGGCCTCGTTTCCATCGGCTGTTCCGTCCAAGCCGGTTGGCTCCCACGCGTTCCGTTGCCTCCCGATGAACACGGCGCATTCCGTTGCCTCCCCATGAACACAACGACGACACAGTTTTTCCATTCCGACCCAGCCATGTACACAAGCCCTGGCCGTATGTACGCGCGAGTAGGCGTTCGAGACCCCGCCCGTATGTACGTACGTGGCCGTATTTACTTTCTTGCACCCTCGGCTATGCGACGCAGTACATGCTATGTGTGCGCCTCTACATCGACCAGTATGTACGTACACGTTCGCGACCAGAATGACAATGCTATGTACGCTTCGACGAGGTGGGTCCCGACTGTCAGGCACTTCCTTCCGTGCGAAGATGTAGCTAGTGGGTCCCGACAGTCAGGGGGGTGAATCGTTTTTTTTCGGACGCACTTCCTTGCGTGCGAAGATGTAGCTGGTGGGTCCCAGCAGTCAGGGGGGAAACATTTTTTCACAAAATACGGTGGATCCCTGTTGTTAGGTGGAGGAATAATTATTTTGCGCGTAATAAGGAGGCACTTCCTTGCGGCCGCCGTGGACCTAGCTGTCAGCCTCTCCACGTAAAGTACTCTTCCGATGGAATTCGTTCCTTGACCACGTTGACCATGCCGCGCCGAGAGCACCAGGGCGGTGGACGACGGCGAGGCCTAGGAAGGGGACAACGCGGAGCCGGGGAAGACGCGGCAGTGGAAGCCCGCGCGGAGAGGACTACGAGGGTTCAATGGTTCGGCTGCGGTGTGAGGCTGCCGTCGCCGCAGAATAATAGGGGGTGTGGGTGAGTAGAGGGATGGCCTGGCCAGCGGTGGGAGTAGTAGGGGGCGGTGAGGCCTCTGCGGCATCACATCCGGCCACGGGAGGCAGGAGCACGCGGCACGACCGGCGCTGGTTTGGGCGGCTGGAGCAACAAGACCAGAGGTTGAAGAAGCACTACGGCCGTTGGATGGACATCGTACGGTCACTGGAGCTAGAATCGTTCATATTGACTAAGTTGACAAAGCCCTCCGTCCCGGTCAACTTAGTAGGCCCACAAGTCAGCCTCCCACCAAGGTGGGTCCCAGCTAGCAGGGGGAGTATTCATTTTTCTGCGTAATAAGGAGGCACTTCCGGTGGATTCGAGTTGGCAGCAGGGGGACGTTTTTTCGCAAAATACGGTAACCCGTCCGGTAGGTCCCAGCAGTCAGGGGGAAACGTTTTTTTTCACAAAATACGGTGGCCCGTCCGGTGAGTCCCTGCTTTTAGGTGGAGGAATCATTATTTTCCGTGTAATAAGGAGGCACTTCCTTGCTGAGGCCGTGGACCCAGCTGTCAGCCTCTCCACATACAGTACACTTCTGATGGAAGTCGGTCCTTGACCACGTTGTCCACACCGTGTTCTGTTGCATGCATGCGTCCATGGGCGTGGTGCGTCCCCACTGTTAGCCTCTCACGTACAGTCATCTTCCGATGACTCTCGGTTGTTGACCACATTGAGCACACCGTGCCGAGCGCACCAAAGGGCGGTGGACGATGGCGAGGCCCCAGACTGGAACCACCCGGAGATGGTGAAGACGGGGCAGTGGAGTCGTATATGGAGAGGAGTGGGAAACTTGACTGGTTCGGGTGCGCGGCAGGACAGCCGCGGTGCCGCCCACTGGAGACAGGAGCAAGAACAGAGGTTGAATAAGGAACACGGCTGTTGGATTAACATCCAACGGTCCAGCTGCTAGAATCATTTGTTGATTAAGTTGACAAAGTCCTGCGTACACGTCTGCTTAGTAGGCCCACAAGTCAGCCACCAAATCTGACGGGCCCCACCTGTCAATGAGAGGAATAATTTTTTTCGCATAACAAGGAGGCACTTCCTTCCATGCGAAGATACAGCCGGTGGGTCCCATCTGTCAGGCTCTCCACGTACAGTCCTCTTCCGATGACTCTCGTTTGTTGACCACACCGCACCGAGCGCAGCGAGGCGGTGGACGACGGCGAGGCCCCGGACGGGAACGACTCGGAGATGGGAAGACGCGGCAGTGGAGTCGCAGATTGAGTGGAGGAGAAGGGTTATAACTGGTTCTGGTGCGACGTGGGGCTGCAGTCGGTGGAGAATAACATGAGGTGTGGAGGGATAGCCTGGCCGGCGGTGGGGTAGCGCTTCGTAGCGATGCGTGCTAAGCAGAGCCACTAGCCACCGGAGGCCGGACAAGGCGGTCCCGGCGACGCTGGAGGAAGAAGACGAGAGATTGAAGGTGCATGTTGACCAAGTTGACAACACCCTGCGTAGGCTTCGACCTATTGGCCCACATGTCAACCTGCAAAAATGTGGCATATACTTAACCCATGTTTTCTAGAATGTACAGTCCATTTGTTGGGCTGGGTGAACAAATAATTTCGCGTCAATGCGGCACATTTAAATTATCTAAGAAATCCCAGCCCATTTGCACTTCCTTCAAATACACGAATTAGTTGGGCTCGTTATATATATAATGTTATGTTAGAAGGAGCAATTAATATCAAAAATAAACTCGAGAGGCACATTTTTTATATACATAATTAACAAATTAGCGAGTTATTGCTCAAAATAAAAATGAGCGCGTTATTATTACATTGGTCCTTAAAATCTTCGCAAGCTTTTGTACGTAATCACCGTGGATTTTCCTTGCCCATGAGTCAAAAACAACCAGGATTTTCCTTGCCAACTTCGTTAAACATTTACTTTTATAAGTTAATAACACGTGGGATGTTTTTATAATGTATATATAAGTCTCTATAAAATATACGATAATAGTAATAATATAAATATATATAATGTGGTTAAAAAAACATTGGGCTACCGATCTTTAAGAAAAAGCCCATAGGCCGGTATGGACCTCAAAAAAAGCCCATTGGGCTACGCGTGTTAAAATACAAAACCTAGGCCTAGCTGATACTTGTTCGCCCTCTGGAAAAAAATGATACCAGATCCCCGAGCGAACTGGATTAAAGAGGGGGCCGGCGGCACGACTGAAGAAGCACATCATGAGCGATTTTTTTTCTTCAATGGATGGCTCTCGATGGTGTTTCTTACTTGCCTCTGCACCGTACAACTTGTATTTTTAGCCTCCCAGTTTGTGGTGGACCAGCAGCCCATTTGCTGGGTGGGTCAACCTACAGAAAGCAACACTTGATTTTTCATCAAGGACCAAAAACAACGCAGTACTATGTTTTTTTTGAGGCTGAAAACATTACGGGCGGGGTTGAGCGGGAGGGGCAAGACAGAGAAAAAGATTAAAAAGAGTCGATGCGCCGTTGCTACCCTAACAAAGCAGGTGCAATTCTTCTCGGGAAGAAGGTGTGCCGTTGACACCCACACGCCACATACCCCACAAAGAGGGCATACTAATAAGTTCACACACAAGCACAACAGAAAAGGTAAACATTCGTATCAAACTCAGTTCA
This sequence comes from Aegilops bicornis, assembly GCA_021605145.1. NCBI lineage: Eukaryota > Viridiplantae > Streptophyta > Magnoliopsida > Poales > Poaceae > Aegilops > Aegilops bicornis. The sequence continues at coordinate 156,552,209 of CM038671.1, read as the reverse complement.
CAGGACACGTTCATATTCATAGCCAACATTCACTATCAACAACTCAAAAGATTCATATATACACAAGTTCAGCATGTCTATGGATCCAAATGATTGATAGGTCACACAACAATATTCATAGATAATTCACAAAAAGATTCAAATATACACATGTTCAGTATGTTTATGCATCCAAATGATTGAGATCACAGCCAATATGATCCATGGACGAACTTTAATTACCTATGGTACAGACTGGTAAATGGTGTTCAGTCGGAGGTACTTATTGCTAAAATTAATGCTTGTACGAGTAAACTTTCGAGTACATAAGAGGCAGCACAGACAATATGAACTTTGCTTGTAGTTTATCCTCAAATAGTGGCCTCGTGCCGAGGGAGGTTTGAGCAACTTGTCCACTACTTTCATCCAACTAGTTTACTGGCTCATCTTGGTCCTGTAGCTCGCCAAAATTCTACATTTCAGAATGGTAAATGTTGTTCAGTTGGAGGTACTTCTTGCTAAAATTAATGCTTGTACGAGTAAACTTTCGAGTACATAAGAGGCAGCACAGACAATCTAAACTTTGCTTGTAGGTTTATCCTCAAATAGTGGCCTCGTGCCGAGGGAGGTTTGAGCAACTTGGCCACTACTTTCATCCAACTAGTTTACTGGCTCATCTTGGTCCTGTAGGTCGCCAAAATTCTACGCTATGCATTTAGAAAGGAGGCGGTTGAGAAAATGAACCACCCAAATTTTTGGTGTAGTTCAACTGAAATGGAGCATCCCTGGCATGCAGACTGATTAAGTGCCAGATGAATGTACGTGTCAACCGACTTGTCTAGAATCTTTAGACTCCATGCCATACAGTTCGCTACCATATGTGCCGATAACCAAAAGGCACAAGTTGGGACCAAAGACTGGACTGCGTTTTTCGGGGCTATGCGCCAAGCAATATTTTGGCGTTCACTCTCCTAATACTTGGATTTTGACAATTGGTTGACGTCGGTTGATACTTGAATGAATATAGGCACTTCTTCTTGTCAACATCGATGCTTGTCTGAGTGAACTTTGGAGTACATAGCAGCAGAATAAGTACCTGTCCATCTGATCTTTTTGTGAAGTTCTACTGAAATCACCGGATGTAATGATTTGCCTACGAGTTTCAGGCTCCAAGTTACTCCTTTATGAAATCGGCAAACAAAGAGCACAATACCAAATTACCAATACATATGACAAGCACAATAATCGGGATAAAGACCAAGACCAACCTGCAAAGCGGTAGCATATCAATTACTATTTCCTTTGACTGGAAGCCGAGATAAGCCAAGCGACTCACAACAAAGGAAGAATGCAAGCCCAGATTAGCGACTAACAGGAAAGGAAGGAAGTTGTCGAGGTAATGAAGCACCCAAAGTTTTGTGCAGTTCCACCAAAATCGAGCATCCCTGTTGGCACATATATTGAGAGAGTGAGATTAATTTAATAGTGGGACTAGTTGATGAAACATACACTAACAAATAGAAGCACACTCATTATCTTAATGGGTAAAGTTAGCATTCGCTCTCTACTCCACCACATGATTCACCTCCATAGACAAACATACACACATACATGATTCAGCATAGGGTGCTACTAAAGATTTGTTTAACTCCGACAGGAAAATTAGGTAGCAATAAATTAGTGGTACTGAAGTACTCCTAATTAATTAAGTGAGACACCAGAAGTGGAAGGGCTCCCTGGAGGATCATCTCACATGTAAGGTAGTCGCTGCCGGAGCCCTTGAATGGCCTCAAGTGAGGCCTCTGGCTTCAGCAAGATCGCCTTGGCACTGTTTACTCTTCTTCTTCTTCCTCTTCATGCTCTGTTTCTCATTCTCCTCACCAGTTGGTGAAACCAAGTACATGATCGGCCTTCTATTTTAGAATTAGTTTTGTCAGTGAGGGAGTACAAGTGTACTAGTAAAAAATAGCATTATTTTCTCATGGCGATGCATAAAATAGAGATGAACACATGCATTAAATATCATTCTTACCTAAAGGAAAGTTATGGTGCCAATATGGATGATGAGGATTGGAACACAGATCTCCCTTTGTGCAGTTCCACCGAAATGAACCAACTATTCCATTCTGACATTCCAGTTAAATAACACAAAAGACACTTCTTTTAAGAAGAGTTTTGTGCAGTGCACGAAAAGTTCAGAATAGCAACCACGTGAAATGGATATCCCTATTTGCACAAAAATCTACAGAGGAAACAGTTAGAGTCTCAAACAATTACAGGCAAAAACATTTGGCTAAACTTGTCATGGCTTATAACAGTGGTATGGCTTCATTTTACCAGGGGCATTAGATTAAGAACAACTAAATATTTGGTATAAGGGCATGGGACAGTTGGTGCACCAAAGAATTCCAAAGACCATGTACCTAAACAGGGGCATAAAGTGGTGACTCATAGTTTGTTGCCCTGAGAAACAAACATCCAAGAAACATATGTGGGTTGGTCCCATTTTTGTTCACTCTAGCCACCTACTCCTATATGTGGATAGCAAATCCAGTCCTGGTCATACCACTGTGTACAGCGTTACCCCTATATTTCCCTTCTCGACCAAGAGACCGGTTGGATGACCAGTCTGTACTACTTTCACCCCCTTTCCTTCATGTTTGTACCAAGTCTGATGTATTACATACTAAATTCCCCCACCCCCACTTTATTTTTTGTTTGAACTAAGTACAAGATTCGACTCCATGAAGTAGCATTACCTCTAACAATAGAAGAAAAAAATAGGTGACGTTGGACCATCCGATCGAGAGGGGCTGAGAGGTCGAAAATGATGCACATGCAGCGACGTAGCGAGCTGGGGAAGTAGAGCTAAGGCAGTTTCGAAGGAAGATATACCTGAAGGTCGTCGGGATGTCGATAGGTGGGCGGCGGGAGGCCGCATCTGCCCACACTAGGGCAACAACGAAGGGATCGGAGGACCTCCCGCGCCGGCGCTCGGCCAGAGATAATGGTGCGGCCGGCAGTGGGTCTCCTCCCTTGCTGTCGACGACGTCCTAAACACTGCCCCTCCTCCCCTTCACCGGCGGAGGGGGATACATCCGGATCTATAACCAGCGGTGAGGATAGAAAGACAGTGTTTTTTGAAGGGAGAAAGACAGTGTTACCACCCCTATCTTGTTTAGATCTAGAGAGGATGAGAGTGTGTGAATAGAGCAATCCTAGCAAGCAAGCGCGGAGGCTCCAGCCTTTATATACGTAGTGGGGTAGTTTTCCTTTTTCACTCCATCAAAACAATCGTTTAAAAATGTGTAGTACGTGCCAGGTCGCCTTTTTTTTAGTTGATGATTGTTTTTTGAGATAGCTACCCGCTTGTTCCAAGTGGTGTTATGGTGTGCAAGGTCGCACTTTGTATCGTTCAAGTCTGGTACAAGTCCCTCCATTAAATGAACAACCACCCCCTCGTAAAAATTGTGAACAAGCTCACGGCTAAAATTATCGGAAACGTGGGTTGCCCCAACATGCATTATTATTTATATTTTCTACTCCCTCCGTTCCTAAATATAAGTCTTTTTATTAGCCACACCTAAAACAAGAATTTTTTTATTAGCAGTGAACCCCACATGTCATAGACACAAAAAGTGTGGCAAGATTCCCTTAGGCAAGCCGAAGTGTGTCCAACAATTTGAGCAACTCAAGTTAGGCAAGTGTGGCAAGTGTGGGAAAAATAATGTGGCAACATAAGAGAAACATAGTCACAATCCAAACAGCCCTGTAATTTTTTGTGACATGCATGAAAATTTGGTTAGTTAAATTTATAGTCAAAATTTGGCAAGGTGCATCAAATCAACACATGCAAGTATCAAAAGGGAAGTCACGGCATGCATGCATGCGTTGTACTCCGTCCCTTCCCAAATATAATTCTATTTAGAGATTGCAACAAGTGACTACATACGAAGCAAAATATGTCTACATACATTCGTATGTAGTAGTCCATTTGAAATGTGTAAAAAGACTTATATCGAGTGCAATGCTTTGATGTGTTGCGTCAACTCATACAAGACCGAGAAGTTTGATTACACAACGCCCTCTCCCTTGCGAACTGAGCTCTGGTGCCTTAGCTGCACCTGCCTTTGGCTGCATGACAGGTGGGCCAACCACCTGTTGGGCCCACCTGTCATAGACGCAAAGGCAAGAGAAGTACATGCTATTATAGACTACTCTACACATGAAACTGCCACACGAGCGTCCGGGCTGCGCTTGGCTCTTCGCCTCTTTGGGAAGTCGAACAATGATGGAGTACTACTGAAGTGGAGGAGTACTACAGTATGCTTCTGTCCATCTGACACCGATTGAACTACTGCATGTCCACTGCGTACGGGAGGGAGAGCGTGTAGCGAACGGAAGCTTCTCCTAGTCCTGCCAGCCACCACGCTCATGGGCGAGGGAGGGACGCAGCTTCATTGATTTCATCGCTCGCTTACGTCCATGACAGGTGGGCCCAACAGTCGATGGCCCACATGTCATGCAGCCAAAGGCAAAAGTGTTAAGGCGAGAGGGCGTTGTAGTAATCAAACTTCTCGGTCTTGTACGAGTTGACGACACATCAAAGCACTGCACTCGATATATTTCAATAATTTGCGTTTATCGATGCATTAATTACAACGCATGCATGCATGCCGCGACTCTCCTTTTGATACTTGCATGTGTTGATTTAATGCACCTTGAAGTAGTATGAATATGTGACGGTAAAGCTTTGTAATGTCCCGGCCCTAATAAAGCGAGAGATGGTTGTGCACGAGGAGGGCGAGATCATGCAGACGGAACAGGACCCGACGATGGAGCTCTCTATGGTCTCGATGGACCTCACCTTGCTCCACTTCCCTTGTGCCTCTGTCCCTTGAAGCCTCCAGTGTATGAGGTTCGAATACACATCGTCCGTTCGGCTGATCGAGCAAGGTGCGGGTTTCTTGATTGATGTGTTGTTCGATTGATTTGTGCAGTGCAAGGGAGGGCACCTGGCTTGAGCAGACTGTCGCGTCGAGCGCCCCGAGAACCAGCGGCAAGGCGTGGCGCGAGCGGTGGTGGCTTCAACGCGGCGGAACACGACAAGGACGCCGCCCTCTCCTCGGCCGAGGGTGGAGTGCCCGCATCGAAGGCTGTGGGCTCTATGTCACTTACCACAAGCTCGCCGATCACCGAGCATGTGTCCACTCGCGCTTCGCAAATGCCCCTGCACGCTCGCGGGCTACGAAGGCCCGCCGCCGGTGCTCTCCCACCACATCAGCATCGTGCATCCCATGCCCGTGCACAGGATCCAATACAGCAAGGCGCTCCAGCTGCAAGTGCCACTGTCGGAGCCACGGCTCTTGCTGTTCGCGGAGGAGAATGGCTGCACCTTTTCTTGGTCGGCGTCGTGCTCGACATCGGCGCGCCTATCGCCGTGTCGGTCGTCTGCATCAGAGCGGGGGCGTCCCCACTGCCGCACTACGTGGCCAAGCTGTGGGCGAACGGCCCGCCGGGGGAGCCCAAAGGCAGGACCGACGCCGGCAAGGTGGAAATGGAGATGACAAGCAGTAGGGATCCCGGTGACGTCACCGTGCAGGAGCTGACCCTCTTCACAGTTCCGCCCAAGCTGCTGGCCGGGGCTAAGCTGGTGTCCCTCCACATTCAGATTGACAACGTCACGTCCTAAATGATTCTACAATGCCTTCTATTTATCTTAGTAATATGCTAATATAGGGGTTAGCTCGGTCTACTTTAGCTTAAGAGATGGTGGGTTCTGGTGGCGATGCAGCAATTACCTCGACATCAGATCAGTAGTGAAAGTAATTTGAAACAGTCAAATGGATATTTTGTGTCTGTTGGATATAAAGATCCTTTGGGTAAGAAGTAACAGCTTATATGTTTTTTTTTGAAACGGAACAGCGATAGTATAATTTTTGTTGACATGCACTAATATTTTTGAAATGGACGTCGGGCTGTAGCTAGAAGGGTGGTTGGGACGCGGCATCGGCCCATACCACAGTGACCCACGATTGGGACGCACCGACTGTGGATTTTCTCCCTCGCCGATGTCGATCAAGGCGTCACGCAGAACATTGTTCCCTTCCCCACCGCGGATCATGCCGGATATGTGACCAGCGGTGTGGCCACCGTCGTTCTATGCTTGTGAAGAGAGCAACCCAAGCAAGCAGGCTTGTAGCTTAGGCTCCTGCTATTGTATATATAGTGGTTTTATTTTTCTCTCCATATCAACCATTTTATATTGCATACGTGTCATTGAAGAGTGAAATGATGGTTGCTTCTTCCAACTAACTTACTGTGTGATTTGACTGCTCCTTTAGTGGCCCCTACACGTACTCCCCTTACGTGTATGCAACAGTCACATGTACACATGGACGCAAAAACGCGTGCGACACCCTAATGCATGCATGTCCGAGCACACGACGGAACACACACGGTCATGCTCAAGTGCTCAACCTACACGTGCATGCACACACATACTCAGCCAAGGTGATCTAGTGACCGTATAAACACCGGAAAATGTATATATTGAGCGCAATGAGCGTATTATGAAGTCCACTGACTGTATTTTTACAAATATACAGGATGCATACAATGTATTTATCTCGTTTGAAATTAAGCCATATTAACCGGAGAGGAGGCAGTATGGACTAGCATTACTTTGATGTGTCCCGTCAACTTGCCGAACGAGGAGAAGCTTGCAGGACGGGAGAAGCTTGCGCGCGGTGGCTCGCAGGACAAGGAGAAACTTTTGACTACTGCAAGCTCTCCTTCGCTCAGGCAGTGGACGAGCAACAGTTAATTCAGTGTCAGATTGCCAGAAGCATACACTGTACTAGTACTATTATTGTTCCACTTCCTGAAGAGGCGGGCAGCCAATCACAAAGTTTACTAGTACTAGTACTACTACTATAGTCTATAGAGGTATGTACTATACCAGTACTAGGAACCGGATGGAGGAGTGTCTGCACTCTTATTATATTTTTAAAATGTGATAAAGCAATCTTCAACACATTTGGTTCTCTTCGAGGGTTCTCGTATGTGATAATGGAAGTTGATTGCACAGAACACTCGCCACAATTCTCGCTTAATTCCGGCTCATATCCTGTTACAAATAGGAGAGCTCGGTAATATTTCCTCATTTTTGTTATTCAGCATGTAAATAGGTCAGCAAACCTTGCGGCGCATCTTTGTGTGAACCGTGCTTGCTGCACTTTGAATGTGGCCGAGAGTTGGCTTGATGAAACACCTCGCTTCCTACTTCTTTTTTTGCAGGGTACCTCGCTTCCTAGTGACCAAAGGTCTTGGCTGATCGTCCTAAGAATGCTTATATATGAATAAAGCTCTCTCATTTACCCGCAAAAAAGATTAAGCCATATTAACCGGAAAAGAGCGAGTATGGACTAGCACTACTTTTTGGTGTGTCCTGTCAACTCGCAGAACGAGGAGAAGCTTGCAGGACAAGGTGAAGCTCGCTTATGCCTTTTGACTAATGCAACATGCCCTTGCCCAGGCGGTGGACATGCATCAGTTCATTTGGTATCAAATTGCCAGAGGAATACACTGTAATATCGAACATGCGGAGTACCACATTGTTCGACTTCACGAAGAGGTGAAGAGCCAAGCGCAAGGTTTAGTAGTACGAGTAGTACTACTACTAGAACCGCATGGTGGAGCCTCTGTACTCTTATTTTTTTTTTACCTCTAACAAAGTACACATTTATTCCGGAGAAGGGCGGAAAACGGCAGCCCAACATGTAATGATGATATCGATCAACCATGCTCGAATATATCTTGGCCTCCGTGCGAGCCCGCCTGTGTGTTCTCGCTCCCCGTCTCTCTCAAGGAACGGCGGGTTGGCCATTTTGCCATCAATTGAGATCGATTTGCTCACACTCCGGTCCCACATGTCAGTGATATGCCAAGAGGAGGTGCGTTGACCAACTGGCCATACGCGTACTTGGTTTTGCACCTTCATACTCCTCCTCCCTCCACACAGCTTTATGTATGCGCTTCATTATGGTGCATTTCTCTCAATGCATTTCCACCACCAGAGAGACTTTAGACACGTTTGGTTTAATATTCAATTAGTTAGGGTGTGGTAACCGCAATCAAGTCCACCATTTTCTCTCGATGTAGTACTACGGAGTGGAGTAAGTGCATGCATGTGTGTACCTAGGGTGGAAGCACTGCATGCATGTGTGTACGCATTATTTCCTATAGTAATAGACGCCGTGCTATAACTACCAATGCTATTTTTCAGGCCGATCGCTAGTCGCCTTGGGCCCAGAGATTTTTTTCTCTAAAGCGTGCTCTATAAACAGTGACGGATGGAGTAGTATGAGCGGATTCAAAGAAGAGCGTATTGATGGTTGCTTCTTCCGAGCAACTTATAGTGGAGAGGTGGGGCTTATGATTTGACTGCTCATTACTCACTATTAATGCGGCACAACGACCGGGCTGAGTCTCCCATGCGGCTGTGCACTACCCCCTCGGTTCTTAAATATACTCCGGAGTATTTGTCTTTCTAGAGATTTCAACGAGTGACTACTCAAATATTTGTCTTTTTAGAGATTCAAATGGACTACTACATACGGATGTATATAGACATATTTTAGAGTGTAGATTCACTCATTTTGCTCTGTGAGTAGTCACTTGTTGAAATCTCTAGAAAGACAAATATTTAGGAACGGAGGGAGTACACATATGAAGCAAAATAAGTGAATCTACACTCTAAAATATGCCCATTTGAAATCTGTAAAAAGACAAATAATTAGGACGAAGGAGTATAATTTTGTGCATGGCACATGGACCCGGATGCCGAAGAGGCTTCTCGCAATGCTATCAAGCTTCCAGCATTTGTTTACATAATTGACGTACTATACAAATAATTTTCTAGCGACATGAAATTGTACAATGGTGTGAGCTTTCAGCTTTTGTTTCGTGTGTCTTGCCATCGATGCTCTTTTGGAAACAATAAAAAACTAACTTCCTTGCTAATAAGAGCTAATATTTACATCACAACTGAAGACAAAGTTGTGAGAAGGTGTTAAATTAAAATTGATCATGCTTTCATTGGCAGCAACGTCCCCCCAGCTCTGTCTAAATTAACAAGGCATGTTGGGAAAAAAAGTAGCTGTCTGGAGCATGCAACATTCCGATCATTTTGTGCAGTTCCACTAAAATGGAGCTGAGTGTCCCTGTTCCAAAGATATTAAGTGTGATTACGATAATAGAGGACTATGATGAAACAATAAACACACAAATAGAAGCCGCCACCTTTGCGCCTCTCTTAAGACTAACTAGTTGGAGAAGATTAGGCTTAGAGTTGGATGAGGAGGATAGAGCAAAACCAATCTCCCTTTGTGCAAACAAGACCTTTGAAATGTAGAGACGTTGCCCGTGTGACATTTTGGTAGAAGTGCATAAAACACTCTTAAGAAAAAAGTGATTTGTGCAGTTCACCAAAAGGTCGCAATAGCAACGAGGTGAAATGGATAGCCCTGTTTGCAAAACAGAGGTAGAAAGGAAACAATTACTGGCCAATAACAGTTGATGGCACATGCGACGACAAAAAAGAAGCATATTCCTTGTCCTAAGGGAAGACAACAACACGGTTTTGTTTGTATAAAACGGTGTGAGGACGAGATTGCAATATGGAAAGTACGCCGGATGCTACCTCTTGAGCACTGCGTTGGATTTCCCCGAAGAGGAAAGGATGATGTAGCAAAGTAGCGTAAGTATTTCCCTCAGTTTTTGAGAACCAAGGTATCAATCCAGTATGAGGCTACGCGCGAGTCCCTCGAACCTACACAAAGCAAATAACTCCTCGCAACCAACGCGAATAGGGGTTGCCAATCCCTTCACGGTCAATTACGAGAGTGAGATCTGATAGAGATGATAGATAATATTTTTGGTATTTTTGGTATAAAGATGCAAAGTAAAATAAAAGGCAAAGTAAAGAAGCAAAGCAATAATAAAGTGATGGAAGATTAATATGATAAAGATAGACCCGGGGGCCATACATTTCACTAGTGGCTTCTCTCGAGAGCATAAGTATTCTATGGTGGGTGAACAAATTACTGTTGAGCAATTGACAGAATTGAGCATAGTTATGAGAATATCTAGGTATGATCATGTATATAGGCATCGCGTCTGAGACAAGTAGACCGACTCCTGCCTGCGTCTACTACTATTACTCCACTCATCGACCGCTATCCAACATGCATCTAGAGTATTAAGTTCAAGAAAACAGAGTAACGCCTTAAGCAAGATGACATGATGTAGAGGGATAAATTCATGCAATATGATAAAAACCCCATCTTGTTATCCTCGATGGAAACAATACAATACGTGCCTTGCTGCCCCTACTGTCACTGGGAAAGGACACCGCAAGATTGAACCCAAAGCTAAGCACTTCTCCCATTGCAAGAAAACCCAATCTAGTAGGCCAAACCAAACTGATAATTCGAAGAGACTTGCAAAATAACCAATCATACATAAAATAATTCAGAGAAGATTCAAATATTGTTCATAGATAATCTTGATAATAAACCCACAATTCATCGGTCTCAACAAACACACCGCAAAAATAAGATTACATCGAATAGATCTCCACGAGAGAGGGGGAGAACATTGTATTGAGATCCAAAAAGAGAGAAGAAGCCATCTAGCTACTAAATATGGACCTGAAGGTCTGAGGTAAACTACTCACACTTCATCGGAAGGGCTATGATGATGTGGAAGCCCTCCGTGGTGGACTCCCCTTCCGGCGGAGCTCCGGAACAGGCCCCAAGATGGGATCTCGTGGATATAGAAAGTTGCGGCAGTGGAATTAGGTTTTTGGCTCCGTATCTGATCATTTGGGGGTACGTAGGTATATATGAAGGAAATATGCCCTAGAGGCAATAATAAAGTTATTATTTATTTCCTTATATCATGATAAATGTTTATTATTCATGCTAGAATTGTATTAACCGGAGACATAATACATGTGTGAATACATAGACAAACAGAGTGTCACTAGTATGCCTCTACTTGACTAGCTCGTTGATCAAACATGTTTATGTTTCCTAACCATAGACATGAGTTGTCATTTGATTAACAGGATCACATCATTAGGAGAATGATGTGATTGACATGACCCATTCCGTTAGCTTAGCACACGATCGTTTAGTATGATGCTATTGCTTTCTTCATGACTTATACATGTTCCTATGACTATGAGATTATGCAACCCCCGTTTACCGGAGGAACACTTTGTGTGCTACCAAACATCACAACATAACTGGGTGATTATAAAGGTGCTCTACTGGTGTCTCTGAATGTACATGTTGGGTTGTCGTATTTCGAGATTAGGATTTGTCACTCCGATTGTCGGAGAGGTATCTCTGGGCCCTCTCGGTAATGCACATCACTTAAGCCTTGCAAGCATTGCAACTAATGAGTTAGTTGCAGGATGATGTATTACGAAACGAGTAAAGAGACTTGCCAGTAACAAGATTGAACTAGGTATTGAGATACCGACGATCGAAACTCGGGCAAGTAACATACCGATGACAAAGGGAACAACGTTTGTTGATATGCGGTCTGACCGATAAAGATCTTCGTAGAATATGTTGGAGCCAATATGAGCATCCATGTTCCGCTATTGGTTATTGACCGGAGACGTGTCTCGGTCATGTCTACATAGTTCTCGAACCCGTAGGGTCCGCACGCTTAACGTTACGATGATGCTTTATTATGAGTTTATGTGTTTTGATGTACCGAAGGTTGTTCGGAGTCCCGGATGTGATCACGGACATGACGAGGAGTCTCAAAATGGTCGAGACATGAAGATTGATATATTGGACGACTATATTCGGACACCGGAAGTGTTCCGGAGAAGTTTCAGATAAAACCGGAGTGCCGGAGGGTTATCGAAACCCCAGGGGGAACTAATGGGCCTTGATGGGCCTTAGTGGAGAGAGGGGCGGCCTAGGGCAGGCCGCGCGCCCCTCCCCCTCTAGTCCGAATTGGACTAGGAGAGGGGGGCAGCGCCCCCCTTTCCTTCTCCCTCTCCCTTTCCTTCCTTCCCCCTCTCTCCCTTTGTGGTGGAAACCTACTAGGACTTGGAGTCCTAGTAGGATTCCCCTCTTGGGGGGCGCGCCATAGAGGGCCGGCCGGCCTCCCCCTTGCTCCTTTATATACGGGGGCAGGGGGGCACCCCAAAGACACAACAATTGATCGTTTGATCTTTTAGCCGCAGCGGTGCCCCCTCCACCATAGTCCACCTCGATAATCAGTAGCGTGCTTAGGCGAAGCCCCTGCGTCGATGAGAACATCAACATCATCACCACGCCGTCAGGCCGACGGAACTCTCCTCAACACTCACCGGATCAGAGTTCGAGGGACGCCATCGGGCTGAACGTGTGCTGAACTCGTGAGGTGCCGTGACGCTCGGTACTTGATCGGTGGGATCGTGAAGACGACGACTACATCAACCGCGTTGTGCTAACGCCTCGCTTTCGGTCTACAAGGGTACATGGAAAACACTCTCCCTCTCGCTATATGCATCACCATGATATTGCGTGTGCGTAGGGAATTTTTTGAAATTACTACGTTCCCCAACAAAGGCATCCGAGCCAGGTTTTACGCGTTGATGTTATATGCACAAGTAGAACACAAGTGAGTTGTCGGCGATATAAGTCATACCGCTTACCAAAGATGTCATACTTTGGTTCAGCGGTATTGTTGGATGAAGCGGCCCGGACCGACATTACGCCAGACGCTTACGCGAGACTGGTTCTACCGACGCGTGCTTTGCACACATGTGGTGGCGGGTGCCGCTTCTCCAACTTTAGTTGAACTGAAAAGTGGCTACGCCCGGTTCTTGCGAAGGTTAAAACAGCACCAACTTGACAAACTATCATTGTGGTTTTGATGCGTAGGTAAGAACGGTTCTTGCTAAGCCCGTAGCAGCCACGTAAAACTTGCAACAACAAAGTAGAGGACGTCTAACTTGTTTTTGCAAGGCATGTTGTGATGTGATATGGTCAAGATGTGATGCTATATTTTATTGTATGAGATGATCATGTTTTGTAACCGAGTTATCGGCAACTGGCAGGAGCCATATGGTTGTCTCTTTATTGTATGCAATGCAATCGCCTTGTAATGCTTTACTTTATCACTAAGCGGTAGCGATAGTCGTAGAAGCATAAGATTGGCGAGACGACAACGATGCTACGATGGAGATCAAGGTGTCGAGCCGGTGACGATGGTGATCATGACGGTGCTTCGGAGATGGAGATCACAAGCATAAGATGATGATGGCCATATCATATCACTTATATTGATTGCATGTGATGTTTATCTTTTATGCATCTTATCTTGCTTTGATTGACGGTAGCATTATAAGATGATCTCTCACTAAATTTCAAGATAAAAGTGTTCTCCCTGAGTATGCACCATTGCCAAAGTTCGTCATGCCCAGACACCACGTGATGATCCGGTGTGATAAGCTCTACGTCCATCTACAACGGGTGCAAGCCAGTTTTGCACACGCAGAATACTCAGGTTAAACTTGACGAGCCTAGCATATGCAGATATGGCCTCGGAACACTGAGACCGAAAGGTCAACGTGAATCATATAGTAGATATGATCAACATAGTGATGTTCACCATTGAATTCTACTCCATTTCACGTGATGATCGGTTATGGTTTAGTTGATTTGGATCATGTGATCACTTAGAGGATTAGAGGGATGTCTTTCTAAGTGGGAGTTCTTAAGTAATATGATTAATTGAACTTAAATTTATCATGAACTTAGTACCTGATAGTATCTTTCTTGTCTATGTTTGATTGTAGATAGATGGCCCGTGCTATTGTTCCATTGAATTTTAATGCGTTCCTTGAGAAAGCAAAGTTGAAAGATGATGGTATCAATTACACGGACTGGGTCTGTAACTTGAGGATTATCATCATTGCTGCACAGAAGAATTACGTCCTGGAAGCACCACTGGGTGCTAGGCCTGCTGCTAATGCAACTGACAACGTTAAGAACGCCTGGCAGAGCAAAGCTGATGACTACTCAATAGTTCATGTGCCATGCTTTACGGCTTAGAACCGTGACTTCAACGACGTTTTGAACGTCATGGAGCATATGAGATGTTCCAGGTGTTGAAGTTAATATTTCAAGCAAATGCCCGGATTGAGAGATATGAAGTCTCCAATAAGTTCTACAACGCAAGATGGAGGAGAATAGTTCACAAGGAGCATATACTCAAGATGTCTGGGTATAATAATCACTTGATTCAACTGGGAGATAATCTTCCGGATGATAGCGTCATTGACAGAATTCTCCAATCACTTCCACCTAGCTACAAGAGCTTCGTGATGAACTATAATATGCAAGGGATGGATAAGACAATTCCCGAGCTCTTCGCAATGCTAAAGGTCTGGAGGTAGAAATCAAGAAGCAGATCAAGTGTTGATGGTCAATAAGACCACTAGTTTCAAGAAGAAGGGCAAAGGGAAGAAGAAGGGGAACTTCAAGAAGAACAAGAAGCAAGTTGCTGCTCAGAGAAGAAACCCAAGTCTGGACCTAAGCCTGAAACTAGTGCTTCTACCGCAAGCGCATCGGGTCACCGGAAGCGTAACTGCCCCAAGTATTTGGTGGATAAGAAGGATGGCAAGGTGAACAAAGGTATATGTGATATACATGTTATTGATGTGTACCTTACTAGAGCTCGCAGTAGCACCTGGGTATTTGATACTGGTTCTGTTACTAATATTTGCAACTTGAAACAGGGACTACGGATTAGGCGAACACTGGCAAAGGACGAGGTGACGATGCGCGTGGGAAATGGTTCCAAAGTCGATGTGATCGCGGTCGGCACGCTACCTCTACATCTACCTTCGGGATTAGTATTAGACCTAAATAATTGTTATTTGGTGCCAGCGTTCAGCATGAACATTATATCTGGATCTTGTTTGATGCGAGATGGTTATTCATTTAAATCACAGAATAATGGTTGTCATATTTATATGAGTAATATCTTTTATGGTCATGCACCCTTGAAGAGTGGTCTATTTTTGATGAATCTCGATAGTAGTGATACACATATTCATAATGTTGAAGCCAAAAGATGCAGAGTTTATAATGATAGTGCAACTTATTTATGGCACTGCCGTTTAGGTCATATCGATGTAAAGCGCATGAAGAAACTCCATACTGATGGACTTTTGGAACCACTTGATTATGAATCACTTGGTACTTGGCGTAACCGTGCCTCATGGGCAAGATGACTAAAACGCCGTTCTCCGGTACTATGGAGAGAGCAACAGATTTGTTGGAAATCATACATACAGATGTACGTGGTCTGATGAATGTTGAGGCTCGTGGCGGATATCGTTATTTTCTCACCTTCACAGATGATTTAAGCAGATATGGGTATATCTACTTAATGAAGCATAAGTCTCAAACATTTGAAAAATTCAAAGAATTTCAGAGTGAAGTTGAAAATCATCGTAACAAGAAAATAAAGTTTCTACGATCTGATCGTGGAGGAGAATATTTGAGTAACGAGTTTGGTCTACATTTGAAACAATGCGGAATAGTTTCATAACTCACGCCACCCGGAACACCACAACGAAATGGAGTGTCCGAACGTCGTAATCGTACTTTACTTGATATGGTGCGATCTATGATGTCTCTTACTGATTTACCGCTATCGTTTTGGGGTTATGCTTTAGAGACGGCTGCATTCACGTTAAATAGGGCACCATCGAAATCCGTTGAGACGATGCCTTATGAACTATGGTTTGGCAAGAAACCAAAATTGTTGTTTCTTAAAGTTTGGGGTTGCGATGCTTATGTGAAAAAGCTTCAACCTGATAAGCTCGAACCCAAATCGGAGAAATGTGTCTTCATAGGATACCGAAAGGAGACTGTTGGGTACACCTTCTATCACAAATCCGAAGGCAACACATTTGTTGCTAAGGATGGATCCTTTCTAGAGAAGTAGTTTCTCTCGAAAGAAGTGAGTGGGAGGAAAGTAGAACTTGATGAGGTAACTATACCTGCTCCTCTATTGGAAAGTAGTTCATCATGGAAACCGGTTTCTGTGACGCCTACACCAATTAGTGAGGAAGTTAAGGATGATGATCATGGAACTTCAGATCAAGTTGCTACTGAACCTCGTAGATCAACCAGAGTAAGATCCGCACCAGAGTGGTACGGCAATCCTGTTCTAGAAGTCATGCTACTAGATCATGATGAACCTACGAACTATGAAGAAGCGATGATGAGCCCTGATTCCGCAAAATGGCTTGAGGCCATGAAATCTGAGATGGGATCCATGTATGAGAACAAAGTGTGGACTTTGGTTGACTTGCCCGATGATCGGCAAGCCATTGAGAATAAATGGATCTTCAAGAAGAAGACCGACCGACGGTAATGTTACTGTCTACAAATCTCGACTTGTTGCAAAAGGTTTTCGACAAGTTCAAGGGATTGACTATGATGAGACCTTCTCACCCGTAGCGATGCTTAAGTCTGTCCAAATCATGTTAGCGATGCATTTTATGATTATGAAATTTGGCAGATGGATGTCAAAACTGCATTCCAGAATGGATTTCTGGAAGAAGAGTTTTATATGATGCAACCGGAAGGTTTTGTCGATCCAAAGGGAGCTAACAAAGTGTGCAAGCTCCAGCGATCCATTTATGGACTGGTGCAAGCCTCTCGGAGTTGGAATAAATGCTTTGATAGTGTGATCAAAGCATTTGGTTTTGTACAAACTTTTGGAGAAGCCTCAGATTTACAAGAAAGTGAGTGGGAACTCAGTAGCATTTCTAATATTACATGTGGATGACATATTGTTGATTGGAAATGATATAGAATTTCTGGATAGCATAAAGGGGTACTTGAATAAGAGTTTTTCAATGAAAGACCTCGGTGAAGCTGCTTACATATTGGGCATTAAGATCTATAGAGATAGATCAAGACGCTTAATTGGACTTTCACAAAGCACATACCTTGACAAAGTTTTGAAGAAGTTCAAAATGGATCAAGCAAAGAAAGGGTTCTTGCCTGTGTTACAAGGTGTGAAGTTGAGTAAGACTCAATGCCCGACAACATACCTTGACAAAGTTTTGAAGAAGTTCAAAATGGATCAAGCAAAGAAAGGGTTCTTGCCTCTGTTACAAGGTGTGAAGTTGAGTAAGACTCAATGCCCGACCACTGCAGAAGATAGAGAGAAAATGAAAGATGTTCCCTATGCTTCAGCCATAGGCTCTATCATGTATGCAATGCTGTGTACCGCACTGATGTGTGCCTTGCTATAAGTCTAGCAGGAGGTACCCAAAGTAATCCAGAGTGGATCATCGGACAGCGGTCAAGAACATCCTGAAGTACCGAAAAAGGACTAAGGATATGTTTCTCGCTTATGGAGGTGACAAAGAGCTCATCGTAAATGGTTACGTTGATGCAAGCTTTGACACCGATCCGGACGATTCTAAATCGCAAAACCGGATACGTGTTTACATTGAATGGTGGAGCTGCCGGTTGGTGCAGTTCTAAACAAAGCGTCGTGGCGGGATCTACATGCTAAGCGGAGTACATAGCTGCTTGAAGCAGCAAATGAAGGAAGTTCATATCCGATCTAGGTGTCATACCTAGTGCATCGGGTCCAATGAAAATCTTTTGTGACAATACTGGTGCAATTGCCTTGGCGAAGGAATCCAGATTTCACAAGAGAACCAAGCACATCAAGAGACGCTTCAATTCCATCCGGGATCTAGTCCAGGTGGAGACATAGAAATTTGCAAGATACATACGGATCTGAATGTTGCAGACCCGTTGACTAAGACTCTTCCACGAGCAAAACATGATCAGCAGCAAGGCTCCATGGGTGTTAGAATCATTACTATGTAATCTAGATTATTGACTCTAGTGCAAGTGGGAGACTAAAGGAAATATGCCCAAGAGGCAATAATAAAGTTATTATTTATTTCCTTACATCATGATAAATGTTTATTATTCATGCTAGAATTGTATTAACCGGAAACATAATACATGTGTGAATACATAGACAAACAGAGTGTCACTAGTATGCCTCTACTTGACTAACTCGTTGATCAAAGATGGTTATGTTTCCTAACCATAGACATGAGTTGTCATTTGATTAACGGGATCACATCATTAGGAGAATGATGTGGTTGACATGACCCATTCCGTTAGCTTAGCACACGATCGTTTAGTATGATGCTATTGCTTTCTTCATGACTTATACATGTTCCTATGACTATGAGATTATGCAACTCCCGTTTACCGGAGGAACACTTTGTGTGCTACCAAACGTCACAACGTAACCGGGTGATTATAAAGGTGCTCTACAGGTGTCTCCGAAGGTACATGTTGGGTTGGCGTATTTCTAGATTAGGATTTGTCACTACGATTGTCGGAGAGGTATCTCTGGGCCCTCTCTGTAATGCACATCACTTAAGCCTTGCAAGCATTGCAACTAATGAGTTAGTTGCAGGATGATGTATTACGGAACGAGTAAAGAGACTTGCCGGTAACGAGGTTGAACTAGGTATTGAGATACCGACGATCGAATCTCGGGCAAGTAACATACCGATGACAAAGGGAACAACGTATGTTGTTATGCGGTCTGACCGATAAAGATCTTCGTAGAATATGTGGGAGCCAATATGAGCATCCAAGTTCCGCTATTGGTTATTGACCGGAGACGTGTCTCGGTCATGTCTACATAGTTCTCGAACCCGTAGGGTCCGCACGCTTAACATTACGATGACTGTTTCATTATGAGTTTATGTGTTTTGATGTACCGAAGGTTGTTCGGAGTCCCGGATGTGATCACGTACATGACGAGGAGTCTCAAAATGGTCGAGACATGAAGATTGATATATTGGACGACTATATTCGGACACCAGAAGTACTCCGGAGAAGTTTCGGATAAAACCGGAGTGCCGGAGGGTTATCGGAACCCCCGGGGGAACTAATGGGCCTTGATAGGCCTTAGTGGAGAGAGGGGCGGCCTAGGGCAGGCCGCGCGCCCCTCCACCTGTAGTCCGAGTTGGACTAGGAGAGGGGGGCAACGCCCCCCTTTCCTTCTCCCTCTCCCTCTCCTTCCTTCCCCCTCTCTCCCTTTTTGGTGGAAACCTACTTGGACTTGGAGTCCTAGTAGGATTCCCCTCTTGGAGGGTGCACCATAGAGGGTCGGCCGGCCTCCCGCTTGCTCCTTTATATACGGGGGCAGGGGGCACCCCAATGACACAACAATTGATCGTTTGATCTTTTAGCCGTGTGTGGTGCCCCCCTCCACCATAGTCCACCTCGATAATACTGTAGTGGTGCTTAGGCGAAGCCCTGCGTCGGTAGAACATCAACATCGTCACCATGCCATCGTGCTGACGAAACTCTCCCTCAACACTCGGCTGGATCAGAGTTCGAGGGACGTCATCGGGCTGAACGTGTGCTGAACTTCCGGAGGTGTCGTGACGCTCGGTACTTGATCGGTCAGATCGTGAAGACGTACGACTACATCAACCGCGTTGTGCTAACGCTTCCGCTTTCGGTCTACAAGGGTACGTGGACAACACTCTCCCCTCTCATTTCTATGCATCACCATGATCTTGCGTGTGCGTAGGAATTTTTTTGAAATTACTACGTTCCCCAACAATATATAGGAGGAAGAAGTACGTCTGTGGAGCTTCGTGGGGCCCACGAGGGTGGGGGCGCGCCCCCCTACATCGTGCCCACCTCGTGGCTTTCTTGACGTAGGGTCCAAGTCTCCTGGATCATATTCGGTGAGAAAATCACGTTCCCGAAGGTTTCATTCCGTTTGATATTCCGTTTCTTCGAAACACTGAAATAGGAAAAAAAACAGCAATTCTGGGCTGGGCCTCCGGTTAATAGGTTAGTCCCAAAAATAATATAGAAGTGGTAAATAAAGCCCAATATAGTCCAAAACAGTAGATAATATAGCATGGAGCAATAAAAAATTATAGATACGTTGGAGACGTATCACCGGATGAGCTACGTTTTGGGCAAAGAACTATGGAAGATCCACATGCAGCGACGTGGGAAGTCGGGCAGTGGATCAAGGCCGGAGGGGATACCTGGAGGTCGTCGGGATGTAACTAGGTGAGCGGCTGCGGGCGGAATCTGCCCATACTGCGGCAGCGAGTAGGTGGCGTAGGCCCTACCGCGCCGGAGGTTGGTCAGAGAGAACGGCGTGTACCGTAGATCGGGACGTGCTGCCTTGGCGTCGTCGAACGAAGAAATGATGCACGCCCTCCATTTCCACCGGCGGACGGGATGCGGTCGGATCAGTGACCAATGGTGAGAGAGAGAGAGAGAGGCCACCACAGCCTTGTGTGAGATACTCTGAAGAGAGACAAACCAGGCAGGCAGGCTCCATTGTATATAGTGGAGCGGACTACCTTTTTCTCCATAAAACTCTTTTTATATTCTGTGTACGTGACATTGAGCGATATAACTTTATTTAAAAATAACGCGCCAACGCATCAAGTCGAACTTTATTTCGTGCACGCGTCGTACACGACCTCCGTAGGTAAACAACCGCTACACGCGTTCAAATTAGCACGTGGGCTGCCATTTCGTACAGAAATTAGCTCCACCGTGTACCCGCGCGGGTGTGGCTGGGCACGAAGCGTGAGTACGTGCACGGTGCACCTATTCTCTTCTTGTATAGGTACACCACCTATGTGGGGTTGTGTGAGAGAGATACAAACGTAGAGAGATATAGTGTGTCGGTTCGTGAGAGTTTTTTTTGGGGGGGGGGGGGGTAAATCAAAAAATGTAACATATGCAATGTGTGTGAAATAGAGTCCTGGATATATCATATATATGGAGGTGGCGATCCACGAGAAGAGAGTGGAGGTATCATCGATTTGAGGTGTCCATAGAATCGAAGAGAGGGATGATGTGTGTGTGTGTGTGTGTGTGCGCGCGCGCGGTCGATAAAGAGTGCCATCGAATTTGTGTATGCCCATGTCAAAGATATAGAGTGGCTGGCCTACTAGAACGAGAGAGGGGACAGGTGCAGTTTGTCTCTGTGGCTTGGATACCTACCTACAGCGCTCGACTATCGGTGTGTGGTGGGGGGAGGGAGGCCTAATTAACTATAGAGGTACAATGGCTGGTATATGTGTGGAGGAGGAGAGAGGCCTACCTCATGTATTAAGGGAGGTCGATCTACCTCATGTATTAAGGGAGATCGATCGGCAACCATGCATATGTGTAGGAGAGGAATAAGGTTGGGAGAGAGACAGAGCTAGAGTATTGGAGGGGGTGGTAGTGGAGTTGCTTCTAACAAATGGTGGGATAGGCTTGCTAGACAACCAGAGGGCATGCCTGCAATATCAATAAGAGAGGGGATGCATAAATGATGAGGTGGGACGATATGGATGTGGTAAGCAGACATAACTACATAGGAAGATCAATCGTCCTTTGTCAGAGAAAGGAGAGACATAACTTGTGAGGTACATCGATCGATGGGGGGGAATAGTTAAAGTCGACCTAGGTATATGTTGGGAGATCGATCGGTATACATGCATGTGTGTGTTAGAAGCAAATGAGGCATGGGGAGAAGGATAGAGAGAGAGAGGGATGCTTCTAGGAGGTGGTGCGAGAGTCATACTATATCGAGGGGGAAGGAGTGTGCGAGTACGAGATCGATGAAAAGAGTGGTGGGAGTGAGGCATGGACGGTGATAAGAGAAGAGGGGAAGCTTGTGTTTGTGCTAGGCATACCTGGCTAGAGAGGCATATCGATCGATGTGTGTCGTAAAGAAGGAGTTGGGGGGGCTACACACACCGTGGGTGAACGACCTAAAGTGAAAAGACAAATTTGCGCGATGGAGCTAGAGAATGCTGAGGGAGGGTGAGAGGGATGTGGGCGTGTGCATGCACGAGAGAAAGTTAGCGCTAGCTAGCTACAAAGATGTCAGGACCCCGATTCCAAGTCACATCGATCTAGCCGGTAACACCTCATATCACTTTGCGACCTCACGCACAGTATTCCCACGGGTGTCGCCTTACCATGGCCCGGGACCGTTTGCGTCTTTTGGCTCACGTATATGATAGTGTCGCTAGCATCCATATGACAAAGAACCCGGGCCGACATGGCTAGTCGTGAACCCAAAGCGGCACTAACCTATGGGGACAGGCATACATGAATCACATCGAGCATGTCGGTCATCAACGTATAAATTCGGGCTGTAGCACTGGCCTAACAGGACTCGGTATCCCGGGCTGTAGCAGGCTAGGCAGGACTCCGAATAACACCGCGTGACATTTCCCGAAGGGATGACATATAGGAACGAAGTGAAACACATGCCGCTACCAAGTGTCCAAGCGGTAATCTTGGGCTAGCAGGACTCCGGTGAACCGGCATGTCGGACTACTATCGCTCAGAAGCACGAGACTACATTTCCCCATATGATAGGCTGCCAAGGATAAACAACTAGTTTGTCGGATCCCACACATACCAAGCATCTCAAACATACACACAATATGCTCAATATGTGTAGATACAACATGGCATCACAACATAACTCTACGACTCAAATATTTATTCAATAGGCTCCGAGGAGCGAGATATTACAAACATGGGTCTCATGACCCAACACTCAGAGCATACAAGTCAAAGCACAAGTGGAAGCTAAACATGTCTGAGTACAGACAACTAAAAATGAAGAAGGCTGAGGAGCCTGACTATCTACCAGATCCTGCCAAGGGCACAAGATCGTAGCTGAGGTAACAAGCTAAACGTTGAAGTTCAAGCGGAACTACTAGCGAGACCGAAGTCTCTCTGCAAAACATAAAATAAGCAAACGTGAGTACAAACGCATCAGCAAGACTTACATCGTAACTAGCTACATATGCATCATTATCAAAAGAGGGTGGTGGAGTTTTGACTGCAGCAAGCCAGCTTTGACTCGGTGGCTATCCTGAACTACGATCGCAATTAACTCTTTTGAGGTGGCGCTACGAGTCCACATATTCACCATATCAATACACCACTATGGACCCGCTCCCGTCTCCCTACGAGAACGCCATCCATAGCACTCACGCTTATCTTGCGCATTTTAGAGTATCCACTTTCACTTGTCTATGAACTGGTATAGGCAACCCAGAAGTCCTTCTCCGTGGACACGGCTATTCGAATAGATCATATTAACCCTGCAGGGGTGTACTTCTTCACACATGCTCTCACCACTTACTGCCGTTTACACGACATGTACTCGGCAACCTTCAAGCGGAAGCACAACGTGGGTGTCGGCCACGACCTACCTAAACACACAAGTCCCAAGTCCAGGTTTATCGCCTATTCGGGTTCCATCCGCAGGAGTCCGCCGAGGTTTCCCATACAGCCCGAACGATGTGTACAGGGTTCCCGAGACACCAAGCAGGCGAATCGGTACACAGACCCGCAGTGCCTACCGCAACACAACCCACCCCTATGGTCGGGCTATGCGGCCCCCAAAGATACTACAAACACCGAAACTACTTGCAACTCCCGGACCGAGGACAAGGGTGGTTAAGAAGCCGAGAGGGTCAATTAAGGATCCCAATGCGTGGTAGTAATCTGTTTCATGGATCACAAACACAGAACTCAGTTCCCGAGGACGGCTGCAATGAGACAACCCACCATGTACTCCTACATGGCCTCTCACCGCTACCTTTACCAAATCGTATTCACACACTTAGCTCACACCACAGAGGACATGTTCACACAACCATTCCAATTCATTCCCGATGAATCAGACTGACTCAACTCTAAGCAAGAGTGTGCATGACAACAAGCATGAATGAGTAGGCACAACATGGCTCAAACAACTCCTACTCATGCTAGTGGGTTTCATCTAATTATCGTGGAATGACAGGTCATCACGAGAGGATAAAGGGGTTCAGCTACCGCAGTAAGTAACACACGAGTCGTTGTTGTCCTAATGCAGTAAAATAGAGCAGGAGCGAGAGAGTGGGATTATATCGAATGGACAAGGGGTTTTGCTTGCCCGGCACTTCAAGATAATATAGTTCTTCATCGGTGTCATCGAACAATCGCTTTAACGTCGTCTATCGAGAGGGGCAATTACCGGCAAACAAGAGAGAACACAATTAATGCAATGCACATTCACATGAATGACATGTCATGTTAAGGTACTGAATTCACCTAATGCAATATCTAGCCAAGTTAATTGAAGTGGAATTCAAACAAGGTTAAACTCCAACTCCAAATGTTATTTCATAATTTGCCCTAATCATGATTCATCCTATTCAGTGAGGTTAACTTGTTCAATCATGCATGAAAATGCCATAAACAGATTCTTCATATTTTTCTGATCATTTTTCATATATAAATTATTTAATTTGGAGTTACAGATTAAAAGTTATGAATATTTGAAGTTTGGGCTGTTTTCTGAAATTTTCTGAATTAAATTAAATCCAGAAAACTAGTTATTGCGTCAGCCTGACGTCAATGTGACGTCAGTGGTCAACAGGTCACGGTCTGGTCAAACTCGACAATGGGTCCCACATGTCAGCAGTGATTAGTTTAGCTAATTAACAATTAAACTAAACCTGATTAGTTAATGTGGCTGGCCCCACTGTCATAGGCTCAACGGGTCAAACATGGCCCACTCGTGGTCAAAGGCAAAGTCGGCTGTCGGCGTTTAGTCCGCCAGCGAGCCAGCCTTGGCGAGAGTGATTTTGGCCACTCCGGCGACCAAATGGGCCGCGGAGGGCATCTAGGAGTAGTAGGGGAGGAGCCGAAGCTCTTGGTGGAGTTAGCCGGGGTCGGGGTGGTCGGAAATGGTGCCGGCGACGACCTAGGCGGCCGCCAGAGCTCGGGCGAGCTCGGGCTCGGCAATGTGGTGCACTAGAGAAGAAGCCGATGGGCTAGGTGGCATCCGCAGCCACCGTAAACACGCTGGTGCCCCGGGTTCGGGCGGAGGGCTCTAGCGTCGAGCCTGCTCGGCAATGGCGGACGGTGGATTCGGTGCTCATGGGCGGCGGCTACTGGTGAGAGAGAGGTGAGGGGAAACGACGGTGAGCTCACAAATGAGGTCGAAGACAGGCTCACCGGCTCGGGGACGACCGGAAGGCGGCAGAATCTGTCGATGGAGTCCGCGGCCGTGCTCGGGGAAGACGACTGGGCGGCGGGCGCAGGCTCCTTGGTCGAGTGGGTTGGTGTGGATGACACGAAGGCCATGGCGGTTCTCCTGGACCCATCGGGGAGGCACGGATGGACGGTGGCATGGTGGAGCTCGTCGGTGGCGGCGGCTCCGCTCGTGAGCTCGAGGAAGAGGGCTGTGGGGGAAGAGAGGGAACAACGAGTGAGGGAGAGGAGCGAGGGGCACGGGCGTCGTCGTGGCGTCGCAAGGAGGTCGGGAGGCTGCCACCATGAAGCGTGAGGTGGCGTCAGGCCGTCTTGGCCACACGCACCTGCCTCCTCCCTGGCAGGAGGAAGGCGACGCGGGAGGGGCGGTGGTGGATCGGGCCGGGCCACTGGAGGAGCCGGGCCCAGGGGGGAAAGGTCGGGCCGGCTCTGTGCTGTGTAAGCTAGGCTTCTCTCTCTTTATTTCTATTTCCTATTTTGTTCTGTTTTGTTTTAGTTTAGTAAAATACTAAACCATTTTATAAAATCACGAAGATAATTACGTGGCTGGAACTAAAGTATACCAAACCACATAAAATGTCCCAGAATTATTGAACATATATTAATTATATATAAAATATATTTCCAATGCAAATAGTTATTGAATTGATTCAAAGGCCCAAAATAAAATGTTTCAGTCACTCCAAAAATATTGGTTTGAATTTCATTCTTGCCAATATTTTTTTAAAGCTGAAAAGGAACATTTCCTTGGAAACATTTGAAGCAATTTTTAATGTTGATCATTTATTTTAAATGATTCTGAGGCTCTCCAATTCCCCAATTCAAATTTAAAGGAAATTTAGACATGATGCATGGATGCAAGAAAAACAAGCTAGGGCTGATCTGGGTCAGGATAGCTCACCCCACTAAACAAGAATCTCGCCCGAGATTCAAGACGTGAGGTAAGAGGAAAAGGAGTCACAAACTATCACAATCTTCATGATCCATTTGCCCTTCTCAAGATGTTGATTTACTCCATCATCTTGGTCTTGACGCCTTTGAGATCTTCACCACACGACAATGTAAAGAAGGGGAAACCCTACATGATTCGATCTTCACGAAGATCAAGTAAACATGATCGACTCACGGACTGGGATGGTGACACATCTCGAGTTGAGACACAAAACATATCGAGAGGAAGGAATAACAAACGATGAGGTTTGATTAGTGGGCAACAGTTCCACGCTTAGGGAGATGATGGATGGTGTCAAGGTGGCGAGGAAATAATTGTCATGATTCAATAGCGGGACACCTCAGGGGAGGTGACGCGAGGAACTATTCCCTTAAGTGGCAAAAAGAATTACTTTTGATACAAAGATCATTGAAACTCTTCATACCAGCCTAAGGCAATTCACAACGATCGTTTGGTGGAGTGCAAAGGAATGGTACACCCGGACTAGAATGGATGATGTGGACTACCTTGTTGAAGACAACGCAATGGATGATTTTTGCTTATCATCGGAGGTGGAGGGGACCCATGGTAGGTCCACTTTTGAGGATGATCCTGGAAAAGAATTACTAAGAAGGCAGCCTATAGTGAAATGGCACAAGGACGGTGCAAGTCGGGAACGAAATGCAATCGTTGGAATGTTCCAACCATCATATCTGCCGAGATTCAGATCCGATTGGTGCGTGGATATTCCGGACTAATCGGGTCCGGAAAGAAAAATGAAAGTTTGCAACACAATCGATTTAGATGGCGTTATGAGATTCTCGGGATATGAACTACGATAGCAAGCTCCAAAACATGAGCTGGTTCCGCTACAAACATGTGAACACACTGTCCTAGACAAGCATGACCACATGGTAGTCTTATAACAAAACACTACCGAGTTCAGGTGGGGAACCATCTTCGAGGATATTGGAATCTTGTGCAAGAACTAGTATTCGTGACAAAGAACTCCTTTTCCTCGAGCAAACCAATCAGTGGCTTGGTATGCTAGGAACACATATGGAGTGGAGGCGGCCAACCTATCAAACCATAGAGCACTTCGCACGTGCATGACTGACTTGGGACGATTCCAGAGGAAACAAAACAAACCTTTCTCAAATTCATGGCGGCAACTTACACCAGATGCACATGAATTAGAGGAAGTCACTACTTTCATCCAAACATAAGCTTCATGAACGGCACATGAAGAAATGCTTACACAAGTTTCCAACACTAGGTTGATGTTCAACATGACTCCTGGGGGAGACAAAATGCTACTGATGGGCTCAACAGCAACTCATCGGAATTTCCATATCACCGACTTCCACCATCATGTGAACACGGTGATAGTATTGGTCAGACCAAAAGATGTAATGGTGTATGCTCGAGGGTTCAATCACGAGTAAGACAACATTACGAGCATCGTTGGTACTGATTTGATTTGACGATAGCCCACACTCAAATCAAAGGATTGATGAGACCATAGGTCCAAAGAATCGATCACGAGGACCAATCGATGAAAATATCATCTTTCTTCAACACACACTACACAAGAATATCCCTTTGGAACGAACTAAGTCGTGCAAGCTTTTATCCTCCAACTCTCCAAGTTGTTGTTTGGCTTAACCAACTAGCTCGTGGATATCCAACACAGATTCTTGGAGAAAGGGTGGTTCACAAGAAACCAACTTGATCACGAGCTCAACATAACGGTCGGGGACAACCTGGTAATACTTCCGAGAAGATATTCGGAAAATCACAAACCACCGATATGTTACTAAGCTCGAGAACAACCTTGCTTTTGAGGGCAAGACGATATGATCAAATGAGTGAGGACTTGATATAATCCTAACTCATCAATCGAAGTGTGCACCGTAAATAAGGACTAGGTAGCACGATCAATCTTAGGATGATGATTTAATAACCAACACGCTAAGAGTGAGGATATTGTCCACTAGCTGCCAAGCAACGAGTTGCTCGGAGTATTGATTTCACACATCACAATTCACTCGCCGGCATTCCGGTTTCAACAACTCGGAACCGAGGAATGAATAATGATGGCGAGAAGTATCACCGCATCAAGAATTCATAAGAGAAGGTGCAATTCTCATGACATTCTTGACATAAGATGGTAACACTCTGTGGAACAGCATCAAAAGCTGAATTGGCATTTTGATCTGCGGGATACAACTACTTTGACCCAATCCTCGAAATGGATGAGGTAATCGAGTTTGTTTCTCCTAGTCATTCCGTAATGTAATGGCTTGACGGACCACAAGGATAATAGACATCGATAAAGCGAATGCACACATACTCTTGGTTATCAAGCGATAGAGGATGGTCGGGATACAACTAAAGAGAGCAACTCAAAGGAACATATAATTTTTCGAGTTGTGGAAGCATGGATTAGTATATCGAGCAAGGCTCAACATTTCTCCCGGATAACCCATGCAGAAATTAGAATTAGCAGATTCACAATATGGAATGGAGAACTCCTCAAGAGTACTCTGATTGTGATCTTTTGGTTCAAAAGAACTTCTGCCATAAGCGGTTCGTAGTATTTGGAAGAAGGAAATACCACAGACCTCGAGGACTGTCGCAAGGTTACTAATATCCTAAAGGGGCTAGCAAATACTAACAACATGAAGTAGGGTGAATCTCGGGTTCAAGAACCCCTGATTAGAATACCTACTAACTAAATTGCATCGGGATGCTTTCAAGAATAATGGCGTAATCATCACACTTTGCGGATACAAAAGCATTGCTAAATTGCTAGGTGACTTCCTAAACAACTAGGGTCACAATAATAGTTCCAACATCTATGCCGAGGCAACGAAGTACCTCAACTTACCGATTAGTGTGCTTATTCTGACCAAAAGGACATCGGGAATGGAAGGAAAGGATTTGCAAATGCATCAGACTATTTAGAGACCTGGGATGACTTGACAAGATAACGGCTGTAAATGCTCACAATGATTTGAGACATCCTGCAAAAATGGTGGCATAACCACCCAACATCACAATACCAAGGTTCCGAGATCAACAATTATCATACAGAAATAGTAGGAACTGAACTGAGGCTTAAAACCAACAATCTTATAAGTCTATGGATTAGTAACACGTCATCCTGATAGATAGATGAGAAGCCTAATTCTTAACCCCGTAGAAGAGAAGAGGTTGACTCAGATCAGAAGGCCATGAGGTATAAGGAGTAAAAAGAGCCTTACGTTCCCTTCCACAATCAATTCCCTTGCATAACTAAAACATTTCTAGACACAACTTCGACCAGTTTGGCTTGGTAATCCCACAGCAACAAAGCTCTGATACCAACGCTGTCAGGACCCCGATTCCAAGTCACATCGATCTAGCCGGTAACACCTCATATCACTTTGAGACCTCACGCACGGTATTCCCATGGGTGTCGCCTTACCATGGCCCGGGACCGTTTGCATCTTTTGGCTCACGTATATGATAGTGTCGCTAGCATCCATATGACAAAGAACCCGGGCCGACATGGCTAGTCGTGAACCCAAAGCGACACTAACCTATGGGGACAGGCATACATGAATCACATCGAGCATGTCGGTCATCAACGTATAAATTCGGGCTGTAGCATGGGCTAACAGGACTCCGGTATCCCGGGCTGTAGCAGGCTAGGCAGACTCGAATAACACAGCGTGACATTTCCCGAAGGCGATGACATAGGAACGAAGTGAAACACATGCCGGCCAGTCAAGTGTCCAAGCGAGTAATCTTGGGCTAGCGGGACTCGTGAACCGGCATGTAGCGGACTACTATCGCCGTAAGCACGAGACTACATTTCCCCATGTGATAGGCTACCAAGGATAAACAACTAGTTTGTCGGATCCCACACATACCAAGCATCTCAAACATACACACAATATGCTCAATATGTGTAGATACAACATGGCATCACAACATAACTCTACGACTCAAATATTTATTCAATAGGCTCCGAGGAGCGAGATATTACAAACATGGGTCTCATGACCCAACACTCGAAAGCATACAAGTCAAAGCACAAGCGGAAGCTAAACATGTCTCGAAAGTACGTACAACTAAAAATGAAGAAGGCTGAGGAGCCCGACTATCTACTGATCCCGCCGAGGGCACAAGATCGTAAATGAGGTAACAAGCTAAACGTCAAGTCCAAGCGGAACTACTAGCGAGACCAAGTCTCTCTCGCAAAACATAAAATAAGCAAACGTGAGTACAAACGCATTTCAAAGAAGACTTACATCGTAACTAGCTACATATGCATCATTATCAAAAGAGGGTGGTGGAGTTTTGACCGCAGAAGCCAGCTTTGACTCGGTGGCTATCCTGAACTACATTTGCAATTAACTCTTTTGAGGTGGCGCACACGAGTCCACATATTCACCATATCAATACACCACTATGGATCCGCCTCCGCCTCCCTACGAGAACGCCATCCATAGCACTCACGCTTATCTTGCGCATTTTAGAGTATCCACTTTCACTTGTCTATGAACCGTATAGGCAACCCAGTCCTTCTCCGTGGACACGGCTATTCGAATAGATCATATTAACCCTGCAGGGTGTACTTCTTCACATGCTCTCACCACTTACCGCCATTTACACGACATGTACTCGGCAACCTTCAAGCGGAAGCCCAACGTGGGTGTCGGCCACGACCTACCTAAACACACAAGTCCCAAGTCCAGGTTTATCGCCTATTCGGGTTCCATCCGCAGGGAGTCCGGCCGAGGTTTCCCATACAGCCCCGAACGATGTGTACAGGGTTCCCGAGACACCAAACGGGCGAATCGGTACACCGGGCCACGGTGCCTACCGCAACACAACCCACCCCTATGGTCAGCGTTGCGCCCCCAAAGATACTACAAACACCGTAAACTACTTGCAACTCCGGACCGAGGACAAGGGTGGTTAAGAAGCCGAGAGGGTCAATTAAGGATCCCAATGCGTGGTAGTAACTGTTTCATGGATCACAAACACGTAACTCAGTTCCTCGAGGACGGCTGCAATGAGACAACCCACCATGTACTCCTACATGGCCTCTCACCGCTACCTTTACCAAATCGTGTTCACACACTTAGCTCACACACGATGAGGACATGTTCACACAACCATTCCAATTCATTCCCGATGAATCGGACCTGACTCAACTCTAAGCAAGAAAGGTGCATGACAACAAGCATGAATGAGTAGGCACAACATGGCTCAAACAACTCCTACTCATGCTAGTGGGTTTCATCTAATTCTTGTGGAATGACAGGTCATGCAGAGGATAAGGGGTTCAGCTACCGCAGTAAGTAACACACGAGTCGTTGTTGTCCTAATGCGATAAAATAGAGCAGGAGCGAGAGAGTGGGATTATATCGGAATGGACAAGGGGTTTTGCTTGCACGGCACTTCAAGATAATATAGTTCTTCATCGGTGTCATCGAACAATCGCTTAACGTCGTCTATCGAGAGGGGCAATTACCGCAAACAAGAGAGAACACAATTAATGCAATGCACATTCACATGAATGACATGTCATGTTAAGGTACTGAATTCACCTAATGCAATATCTAGCCAAGTTAATTGAAGTGGAATTCAAACAAGGTTAAACTCCAACTCCAAATGTTATTTCATAATTTGCCCTAATCATGATTCATCCTATTCAGTGAGGTTAACTTGTTCAATCATGCATGAAAATGCCATAAAAAGATTATTCATATTTTTCTGTTCATTTTTAATATATAATTTTTTTTATTTGGAGTTACATATTAATAGTTATGAATATTTGAAGTTTGGGCTGTTTTCTGAAATTTTCTGAATTAAATTAAATCCAGAAAACTAGTTATTATACACCGACGTCAATGTGACGTCGATGGTCAATGTGTCACGGTCTGGTCAAACCTGACAGCCGGGTCCCACATGTCAAGGTGATTAGTTTAGCTAATTAACAATTAAACTAAACCTGATTAGTTAATGTGGCTGGCCCCACCTGTCATAGGCTCAACGGGGTCAAACATGGCCCACTCGTGGTCAAAGGCAAAGTCGGCTGCCGGCGTTTAGCCGCCGGCGAGCCCGACGCGGCGGCGAGAGTGATTTTGGCCACTCCGGCGACCAAATGGGCCGCGGAGGGCATCTAGGAGTAGCTGGGGAGGAGCCGAAGCTCTTGGTGGAGTTAGCCGGGGTCGGGGTGGTCGGAAATGGTGCCGGCGACGACCTAAGCGGCCGCCGGAGCTCGGGCGAGCTCGGGCTCGACGCTGTGGTGCACTAGAGAAGAAGCCGATGGGCTAGGTGGCATCCGCGGGCCACCAGAAACACGCTGGTGCCCCGGGTTCGGGCAGAGGGGCTCGGGAGCGTCGAGCTCGTCGGCAATGGCGGACGGTGGATTCGGGTGCTCGCGGGGCGGCGGCTACAGGGCGCGCGCGAGAGAGAGAGGTGAGGGGAAACGACGGTGAGCTCACAGCGAGGTCGAAGACAGGCTCAGCTGGCTCGGGGGCGACCGGAAGGCGACGAATCCGTCGATGGAGTCCGGCGGCCGTGCTCGGGGAAGACGACTCGGGGCGGCGATGCAGGGCTCCCGCGGTCGAGTGGGTTGG
Organism: Aegilops bicornis; assembly: GCA_021605145.1. NCBI lineage: Eukaryota > Viridiplantae > Streptophyta > Magnoliopsida > Poales > Poaceae > Aegilops > Aegilops bicornis. Next base: position 156,519,486 of record CM038671.1, on the reverse strand, counting down.
TGTGGATGACGCAGAAGGCCATGGCGGTTCTCCTGGACCCATCGGGGAGGCACGGGATGGACGGTGGCAGCGGTGGAGCCTGCTGGCGGGCGGCTCCGTTCGGTGAGCTCTGTGGAAGAGGGCCAGGGGAAGAGAGGGAACAGCGAGTGAGGGAGAGGAGCGAGGGGGCACGGGCGTCGTCGTGGCGTCGCAAGGAGGTCGGGAGGCTGCCACTGCTGAGCAGGAGGTGGCGTGGCGGTGGCCGTCTTGCTGCCGCCACGCACCTGCCTGTCCTCCTGGCAGGAGGAAGACGACGCGGGAGGGGGCGGTGGTGGACTGGGCCGGGCCAGCTGGAGGAGCTGGGCCAGCAGGGGGGGAAAGGCTGGGCCGGCCTGTGCCAGGTAAGCTGGGCTTCTCTCTCTCTTTATTTCTATTTCCTATTTTGTTCTGTTTTGTTTTAGTTTAGTAAAATACTAAACCATTTTATAAAATCCTGAAGATAATTACGTGGCTGGAACTAAAGTATACCAAACCACATAAAATGTCCTGAATTATTGAACATATATTAATTATATATATAATATATTTCCAATGCAAATAGTTATTGAATTAATTCAAAGGCCCAAAATAAAATGTTTCAGTCACTCCAAAAATATTGGTTTGAATTTCAGTCTTGCCAATATTTTTTTAAAGCTGAAAAGGAACATTTCCTTGGAAACATTTGAAGCAATTTTTAATGTTGATCATTTATTTTAAATGATTCCTGAGGCTCTCCAATTCCCCAATTCAAATTTAAAGGAAATTTAGACATGATGCATGGATGCAAGAAAAACAAGCTAGGGCTGATCTGGGGTTGTGACAAAAGATAAGAGGATTGTGTGGGTGTAAAAGAGGAATAGAGATCATACTTCATTATAAAAAGCGAATTCAGATATTTGAGGAATTTATCATAGTGTTTTAAACCGACGCATGTGTGAATATATATAACGGTGATACGCATGGTGTGGTTATGAACATGTTATACTACATATAATGTATTTTATCTCTACTCTTATAAAAACGGAGTTGTTGATGATGGTGTGCCTGCCATCCTGCAATATATGTCGTCCGATTTATATCCCATTTGATAGGAAGGAAACTATGGCAATTTTGAAAAAAGATACCCACACCCCTCTCTATATTTGCAAATTAGACCTCCCCTTGATCATGTTGATGTTCTGTGGAACGCATGGGCATCTTGCTAGTACTATGTATAATATATAGAACATTGATCATAATTTGGGATAATGTGTGGCTTTTGCAGCTAAGGTCTAAATACTTGTCATAATGTAGGGGGCGGGGCACTATACTTTGTGTGATAAACACGGTGTACACGTATGGAACATAGTTTAGATTATGAATATATAGTTAGTACACCAAATGTAGTATTATTTGGAATCAACATCAAGTGTATTCAAAAAATATAATTCGAGTTCATGTACTACACATAGTTCATATCTATCTCCATAGTAATCATGTGGTGTGTTATTAAGGTAATACACGAATGATGGTTGAAGTTGGCAACAATCATGATTCTAGATTCTTATTGAAATAGAGAAACAAATTCAAATTCAGTTCGAATTGCAGTGGTAGTATAGACATTTGGAATGCACTAAAGTGTTGGTATGAGTAGGTTACACGCATTATACAGCAAGTGAAAAAATTTAATTGGACATAACATGGATTCATACTCCCTCCTTCCATCTATATAGGGCATAATGCGTTTTTAAGACCGCCTTTGACTATTGACAAGATTAATAGTACATGACATGCACAATGTGAAAATTATATCATTGAAAGAACCTTTCATGCATTTAATTTAACGGTGTGCTTTGTGTAAGTTGCTTTCATATATTATTGCTCTAATAATTGGTCAAAGTTAGCATCGAAAAATGCATTAGGCCCTATATAGATGGAAGGAGGGAGTAGCTTTGAATAGCATTTTTATAGTAAAACAGGGCAAGACCCTCTCTTTGTGTGGTGTGAATAGTTTTATTTTTTTCGTTTTCGTTTTGGTTGGGGGAAGTGCGAATTGATTAGGTACGTACAAGTACAATATTACACGTTAGGCTTGTAACTAAAACTCAACCCGCGCCTTGTTATATCCCGAAAATTCAGATATCGTGCTCCCAAAACTGGCGCCTTCACAACCCGCGCCTTACTATCCCGAAATTACAACGCGCGCAAAAACTCCCTCCAGCTGCCAAATCCCGACACGTGTAATCCCCCTTCTAGCCCTGAGCCGAAAGGGCCGCTAGTTCGAATCGGTGGGGGGTACTTTTGTAACACACCCTACATTTTGGACAAGCGCGTCCCTAAGTCATGGTTCACCCCCTCCCATCACCTCCTTTTTGCCATTCGAAATCCCAGGCCGCCATAACCTCTCCGCTCCAGCCGCGAAACCCCACCCTCCTCCATCCGCCACCTCACCGCTGCCCAGTCGAAGCCTCTTCCCTGACGATGTCGTCCATCGCAACAGCTCGACGTCCCTCATCCACCTCCCGAGATGAGGATCCGTCATCCATGTCGTTGTCCCGCCGGTTCATCCGCCCCGTCCTCCACCTCCAAGGAGCTGCTCCGACGATTGCCTCGTCTATCGCGGCTGCTCCATCCCCACAGTGCTGCCATAACCTGCTCCACCAGAACAGCAGCATCTCACCGACTCCTCGGACGAAGCCGAGGCCTACTCGGCGCCACCAAAGAGGTTGTACAATCATCGCATTGCACCTTCTCCTTAACTCCACCTCCCGGCGCCGACGGTGCTCCATCCCGCACCCCCATGGAGCAGCTACCGTGAAGTCGGCGTTGCGGGCGACATCTCCATGGCGGCTCTCCCCCAGTGCGAGGCCCCTTCAGCGGCGGCGTCCATACCAGCCAGATCTGCTGCTACTACTTCGGCTCTCGCTCGCTCGCGCTGCTACTGCTGCTCCGGCTCTCACTCGATCGCTCGCTTGCTTGACCAGCTGTTGCTGCTCTGGCTCTCGCTCGCTCGCTCGCGCTACTGCTGCTCCTGCTGCTCTCCCCCTCGCTCGTGTTGCTGCTCTGCTTCGATTTAGCTACCGTTTAGTCGGTTGAATCAACTTTTGGGTCAGTCGATTTTCAGGGGGTGGGGGGCTCGCCGGAGTTAAGGAAGAACCACCTGCAGCGGGGACGAGGGCTCACTGGAGAGGTACCCCACTATCTATCTTAGGGTTCAGGGTGGGTGGCGGGGGGCCTATAGGGCTGGCCGGGGCGGCGGCGGACCGGCGATGGGGAGTCGTTTCGGGGCGGCGAGACGATGTTGGGGACGGCGGTTCGCCCGGTGGTGGCTGGCGGCTCAGGGGGGTGCAGGTTGAAGATGAACTGCAGGCCCTCCCTAAACTACATGTCAAGTGCCTCTCTGCTACCATTGCGTTCAGTTTTGACGGTAACATTCAGATTCGACCGTAAATTTCAGTTTCGACAGTTAATTTCAGAGTCAACAGTTTTTACCTCATCTGTTGTAGTCAGGTGTTTTTTGGTGATGTAAATTTTACATCTATTTTACATCATCTATTGGAGATGCTATTAGAATCCCACTTGAGATTGACAATGTATGTCTTGTGCTGCTTCAGCCTTGACGTCTTACGGCTCAACGGGGCTGCTCCAACGACAGAATGATCCATCACAACAAAGCAGTGCCCTGGACGCCGTCTACAGATTCCTCAGATCTTCCTCTACACCTCCGACAGCCACCTCTGCCTCAACTGCTTCAGCGACCAACCCAATGATGCTGAGGTCGACACGGCTACGACAAAGAGGTTGTACACTTGTTGCATCACTTATTACTATACATTCATGTCGATCCATTAGGGCTATTTTGGTTCAACGGAAAAACATAGCAATAGAGAATTTTCCAATGGAACTCTACTATTCAATTATTCATGCATTTTGTTGAAAGGAATGAAGCAAAACATCCACATGGACCTACTTTTCAAAATCCTATGCATGAAAACAAGACAAAGTGCATTAGTGGCAGAATAACATTCTAACTGTACACGCTTTCATATGGTTTCACTTTATTTTGGCCATGTTTCTTTGCATTCCTCTGCTCTTCCAATTCCTGTAAACCAAACACTCAAGTTGACAGAAATCCTGTGTTTACAAATGCTCTATTTACCATGTGCATTCCTATCCTATTCTGGTGTTTTTCCTATCCCTGCGTTTTTAGAATCATGCAAGCCAAATGAGCCCTTACAAAATTACTTCAGTTACAGGTAGGTGTCGAAGGGAACTTTGTGTGGTTTGTCCTGCTCCTGCCGGGACGTCGTCCACCTCAATTGAGCTACTCCATCGACAAAAACATCCACCAAACCAGACATCACGACTCCTGACCGTCTTTTGCCGCCTCAGATCTCCTTCCCTGCCGCCGGCACCCACCGGAACGGCATACCATCATCGACTCAGCAGATGAACCTGAGGAGTACACGGGTCCACAAGAGAGGTCGCACTCTTTCGTTTCTGCTTATGTTATGCATTGCTTAAAATTACCTGCTACTTTATCGTCCTGCTCACCTCTTGGACTCCAAGTCAGGTCCAAATTAATGTTCAAACTTGAGTTCTAAATTATTTGTGGGGCACATATCGAGGAAGCAATGAATAGTATCTCTGTCTAATATCTGGTTCACCTAGGGTATGCCTATGTTGTTCATCTTGGGTGGGAAACAAATAGTAAAGCAATAATCATCTGTCTTTTTATTAAATTAAAGCAATCATCAGCCTACTATCATTGCTTTTGGATCCATCCATTGGTTGCTACCATCACTCTAAATTTCTGCATGCTCTCCTTACATAATCTCACCATATTTTTTTCGTATGCATGTCGGATATTGTACACAGCCATGTTGAACATGTAGAGAAAAAGAGAAGAGTTTTCCAGAGGAAGATATATGTTCTGAGGCGGATTCAGACACCGCTGACCACTCCTATTTACCCCCCAAGGTGTTTGCTCTACCTTGGCATGATGATGTTAGTCATATCATGCATATGTTGCCTTGCAGTGCCTACTTTTGACATCATATATGGCATATGCTTAGTTTAGACATGTTCTGTAATGCCACCTGTTTAGTTTCTATATCATATATGGGAATTATGCAGTCTCATGTCTTTTAGCCAGCCATAATATACGTGAAATGTGCAATGCAACCCTGTTTAACCATGCATCATATATTTGAATGATATCTTGCCCATCCTTTTCTTCATTACATTTCCATTTGTCGACAATGTTTGTACATTAAACTACTCTTCATGCGAATCAGCCATTTGGGTGGGAGATTGAAAAATCTGGAGTGAAAACAAGGCCTTCAGAGCGCATGTGCTACACCGTCAAGCAGATCTCTTGTTGGGTCTCGATAGCTCCTCAGAGATGGATTCAGAGACAGATGACCAGTCCTATTCCCCCACTGAGGTGTATGCTCTAAATTGGCACGGTTATACTGCTCATATCATGCATATGGTGTCTTGCATTGCATAGTTTAGACATTATATACACAATATTCAACACCATGTTCTTAGTTCAGACATCATATCTAATGCCCTATGTTTAGCATATAAATCACATATGTGAATTAAATGATGCGATCCTGATTACATAGATAACATGTAGGTGAATTATGTCATGCAATCCTATTTAGCTATTCACCATATCTTTGAATTATGTTATGCTATGATATCCAGTTTAGATAGACATCGTATATGTGAAATTATGTCATGCTATCTGTTTTAGCTAAACAATATACATGTCAACTATTTCATGCCCTCTTTTCTCCACACTATCTATTGCATCTGTCTCTCATACAATGTATGTACATTCAACTATGTTTCCTGTTTATCAGCCATTTGAATTGGAGTAGGTGATGTCAGCATCTAGCGGACTAAAAACACGGTCTTCAAATAAAATAGTGCTACCTCTTGGTGGAGATAGCACCCCGGTTGTACATGCACGAGAGCCAGCCCTACCACACATAATCCAAACTCTCACAGATTGTACCCCTACTGCGATGGACAAAGAACCAGCTTCACCCAATCTAACCCCAACCCCAGCAGATAGTAACCCAGTTCCTGTTGACACATCACCATCTCCACCACAGAGCTCCCAAACAAGAGCAGTTAGTAAGGTAGCTCCAGTGCCCAAAGAGCCAGTACTACCATGGCGAACCCCAACTCCACCAGTTAGTACGCCTATTCCTGTGGAGGAAGCACAACCAGCTAGTCGTAGTTTAGCATCTATCGCATTTGATGTTGTTAAATTGTATGTGCGTATCTTCCCATCTTGGAAATATTATATCGAAGATGAAGGAAAATGCCGATTGCAGGTGTGTTTGTCCAGAGTTATGTGTAAGTAATGTTATTCATGGCAATTACTTTGCTTTGTCCATACATCCTACCTCCATGATGGTTATAATACAACAAATTTTCCCATTTTTCTCTATAGAGAAGGACCGATTTGGAAACTTCGTGGATGAGGAAACATGTGCTAATACCTCTGCTATCTTCAAGAATGTTTGGTGGCAGTATCGTAATTACCTGAAGAAAACGTACTTCACCGGCAAAGAAACTCATCAAATTCCCTTACGTTCTACTGAGACACATTTACTGGACGATGACTGGGAACGCCTTGTTCTGTACTGGTCCCGAGCCAAGAATGTGGTAAGGTCTATGAGCTCATTTTCTATTTTTAAGTACTATATTCTTGCTTCTTACTATACTCTGTTCATGTAAAACAAGTGCCTAAACCTGAAGAACAACTGTTCTAATTTAAGATTCCATTGCTATCATAGTTCAAAAAAGCGCTAGGCGTTAATTGTGCATTTTGCCACCGCCTTTGCGCTTTATCGACTAAAGCGCATGCTTATGCACGCTATGCACAGTTAAGCATAGTTATGCGCAATGGGTTTCGCCAACGCCTAGAGCCTAGGCGCGCTTAAGCGCCGCTTAGGCGCCGCCTTTTTAACTATGATTGCTATCGTGCATACCGCTTTGCTCTTGTATCACCGTATTTACTCATACAAACTTATTTTTAAATTGAAGGATCCAATCGAAACTCCAATGGCACAAATAGGTATGTTCACGCGTGTTTCCTTAACAGGCTTGCTCTTATCGATAGCTCTGTTGATTTCAATTTCAATTGTGTATACAATTGACTTCTCATATCATGCACATTACTAGCATCACAACAGAGCCAATAGTGTTGTTGTACATGTAGACCCGTGGTACCCATCGACATCTTGTTGTGCCATGTAGTTTCCCACGCTTTGTATTCTTTCACCTCGCTTTGTCTTGAATCGATATGATTTGAACCGTGTCTCTATTTTGATTTGGCAAGACAATGCAGTGACCATCGGACATAGATATATTTTTGTTTGATGCTTTTATTATGTACTAGTACTTGGCAATAGAAGACTTGGTAGTTTAATCCTGTCCACCTTACTAATGAAATGGTTCACCGAAATGAGTTTCATTTACTAGTACATGCTAAACCTGTTATGTGCCTTCTTGTTTCTTCTTTTAGAATGCTGACAGAATATTGGGGAAGAGTGCCTTATTAAGCAATGGTAAAGGAAGTAATGAAGATAAGGTTCAGGATAGTGGCACATCCTTGTTGGTCTCCAACAAAGCTTATAAAATAGCTAAGGAAGACTATCTCGAAGACAGTGAGACAACCCCAAAGTCCTGTCATGGTTTAGTGTTCGAGTTACTGGACACTACCTCTTTGTTGGAACACGCGGTACGCTACGCTAGCGCCAAATAAAATTTTCTACCGCGCACCCAAAATCATGCTGCTAGAAATAGATCATGGGATCGGGTTTACCACTAGACGCGCAGTCACCGCAACGGAAGTAGAGTTGGTGATGCGTGTAGCTGATCTCCCGCGAACAGCGAAGACCCGTGAACGGTGATCTCCCACGAACGGCACCTCGCGGTTCCCTCGAATGGTTCGTCCAAGCACCAAGATGCGATGCCTCCAAGGTATCCACACGTACGGGGAGCAGCGTCGAGCGGCGGCCTGCTAGGTTCGGTCTCGCGGCATGGGTGTGGGGAGTGGCGGTGGCTAACCAGGGTTCAATTGGATCAACCCTAAGTGGTGTGCCCACTCCCCTTTATATAGACCTCCGAGGTGGGCTCAACACTTGAGCCCAGTAGGAGTCCACATCCATTTTCCACTCGGATCCAATCCGAATGGGCTGCAGCCCCTTAAGTGTGCGACCCTATAGGTTCAAGTACACATGGACATGACCAGAGTCGATAGTTGGTAGTGGCTCCTAGCAGAATGTGCCAACTCTCATGTGGGCGTAAAGTCGTTTGATGAACCTCAACAATGTGGCATACGCAACATTCCTTTTGCCTCACGATATTTGTTGTCGAGCTCAAGGCGAGTACTTGTCACCCTTGTGATAGCTCGACCTCTCTTCTCGAAACCATGATACAGATTCTTGAACTGGGTTAACACTTAACCCAAGTCGCATGGCCATGCTTTCCGAATCTGATAACTCGAGAGGGCCCAGAGAATATATCTCCAAATAGGAGGGTAAATCCCATCTTGGTCAACCATGTCTCGCGACATGTCTCACGACTCACCCGAAAGCTACCTTTATAACTACCCAGTTACGGAGTAGCGTTTGATAGACTCTAAGTGAGTCGATCCTCATCCCGAGAACATGCGAGGACCTCAGGTATAGGACATGGCATAGACATTGCACTTCAGACTAACAGATGACTATATCTCGTTGCTTCTCAAAGTGGGTCTGCCCGGCTCGGTGATCTCCATCCCCGAGCCCATACTATCGGTTTAGCATCTCCATGCACATGACTTGTGAAACATAGTCATCAACCGAGTCGTATACTAGTCAAGGATATGTGTCCGCACAACCTTATCAACTAGGGACCATTAGAACAATCATCATACAATGCATAGTTCCACAAACAAGTCACATACTTATTGATACATATCATTGATGATATTCAAGGACAATACAAAGGACTCATGAATACATATGGAAATGTCATCATCACATGATTGCCTCTAGGGCATATCTCCAACACTCTTGCACAAGCTATTCAAACTCATTGTCTGAATTAGTTCGGTTTCTTGAGTCTCAACTACAAGCTGAAAGACATCAATCAGTTGTGCTGCGAAAAGAAGCGGAAGGACCGCGGAAGTCCCTGGAGCATCCAGATGCATACTTTCTAGTGCAACAGCAAGCGTTGGAGGATTTTAGCGCCAAACAGGACAAAGCTAATAAGCTTGCTAAGCTTATTGGCAACATGGTGGATACCCAGGATAACGTTTCTTGAGCTCTTCTGAAGTTGTTTTAGTTATGCTCTCGTTTTGCTGCCGTGTTTATTTGCACTGGTGGCCAATTTTGACGGCCAATGTATGCAATATGCTGCTTTGTTCCCTATATTTGCACTGGTGGCGTACTTTGATGCCTAGTGGATGTAATATGTGTAATAGCGGTAATAGGCTAGCGTTAATTGCTTGCTTATTTATTTCCTTATTGTCTTGTTTAGTTGTTTGCTTGTAGTCACTGCAGTTCTTTTCTCGTGTTTTCTAGTGGCCACAATAACCTATTTTTGGAAACTAGGCCAAAATAATCATGGCAACACACGGAATGTTGTAACCATGGGCCTCCTGCGAGTCATATGATCCATGGGCCTTCTACGGGCCGTAGGATCCATTGGCCTTCTATACGGGCCGTAGGATCCATGGGCCTTCTACGGGTCATACTATCCATGGGCCTTTTACGGGCCGTAGGATCCATGGGCCTTCTACGGGGCGTATCATCATTTCACCAATCATGCGCTGTACTATTCATGGACAATAATGGGTCGTTAATAGGCCGTATTTGATAACTCTATGAAAACAGCCCAACTGGTTTTTTTCGACATGAAAACGGCCCAACGTATTAACGGGCCACAAACGGGCCGATCAGAATTCACGGGCTGAATTTAGCCCTGGCGTAAAATGACAGTAACGGGCCGTAAGTAACCGAATGCTGGAAATGAGCCCAAGAATAAATGGGCCCTGAGAAGGCCAAAAGATAACATGGGCTGGAAACGGCCCAACGGAATAATGGGCCGTTAATGGGTATAAAGTGATACACTGTTCATTACGGGCCAGTTTTACCATGGGCCGTTAAGGGGTCGAGGGTTATTAAGGGCCTCATATGGGCCGAAAGACGTCATGGGCCGGAAGTTAAAACGAGCTGGAATTATATTGGACGGCCCAGATGATGCTACTGGGCCTAATTCGGATAGGCCGTAAACGGGCCCTGGGTTAGCGGGCTGTAAATGGGCTATATGCGAACATGCCGTTAACAGGCTTGCCGTGGGCCGGCCCGCCACCTTTTGACCAAGTCAAACGGGCCGGCCTTTTCACGGGAATGGGCCTCGCTAATGGGCCGTACACGTGTCGACGTATCATAGGCGCTTTGGGTCTGGATGACATCTGTCCCAACGGTGAGCCGACACGTGTTTCCTCCAGCCAATGATGATTTTACACGTGGAAAATCCCCATTGGTCGGGGCTGTTAACGGGTTATCTGGTCCAAAACCGGACCCGATAGCTTAATGGTGTTCCGTTACGGTGGATGCCACGTGTCGGTCACCCTTGACGAAAGCACTTCTGTGACTCGCGATTTATCATCATGGAAGTGGACACTTCCGTGATGATAATTTTGGTAATGTCATGGAACACTTCTACGGCAGCACAGGTATGACTATCTTGATTCTGTCATAAATTTGTCATGGATGTACATGCATGACAGAAAACGTGACCTACTGTAACAAACACGTATCATCACAAAAGTGTATTTTTTTTTGTAGTGAGAACAGGCCGAGGGCCAAATTTGCCGAGAGCCCCACTCGGCAAAGATTGCCAGTAGCAGGTCAACGCGTGTCAGCTCCTGACATGTGGGACCAGGTGAATAGGTCGAGGGCCAACTTTGCCGAGAGCCCCTCTTGGCAAAGAGAACGAATAGGAGGTCGACGCGTGTCAGCTCCTGACATGTGGGACCAGGTGAACAGGCCGAGGGCCAACTTTGCCGAGAGCCCCTCTTGGCAAAGAGAGCGAATAGGAGGTCGACACGTGTCAGCTCCTGACATGTGGGACCAGTTGAACAGGCCGAGGGCCAACTTTGCTGAGAGCCCCTCTCGGCAAAGAGAGCGAATAGGAGGTCGACACATGTCAGCTCCTGACATGTGGGACCAGTTGAACACTCCGAGGGCCAACTTTGCCGAGAGCCCCTCTCGGCAAAGAGAGAGAATAGGAAGTCGACATGTGTCAGCTCCTGACATGTGGGACCAGGTGAACAGGCCGAGGGCCTACTTTGCCGAGAGCCACCGTCGGCAAACTCTATCTGTGCCGAGTGCGGCCCATGGCAAACTGAGCCAATAGGGGAGGGCCACGTCACTTTTCCTAAAAGTCGTGCCATACTTTGCCGAGCGCCACCGTCGGCAATCCTTTTACCTTTACCGAGAGGCCTCTCGGTAAAGTTGTCAGGAGCACGGTTATTATCCTTTACCGAGAGGCCTCTTGGTAAAAGTGCCAGGTTCTACTGGTTGGTACACTTTTACCGAGATGCCTCTCGGTAAAGGGTGCATGTTGGTCCAGTTTCACAGTCTTTACCGAGAGGCACCCTCGGTAACGGGTGCATGTTGGTCCAGTTTCACACCCTTTTTCATTTCTGTTTCTTTCCTGCAGCGAAACATATACAGCAGCAGCATATAGTTAATCACACATAGAACATATCACATATAGGCATCATTGAACAAAAAAAAACAATGATTCTGAATAACATTCCACATAAAAGCAATACTGCCTAAAAGGTGAAATAGTAGTCAAGACACTCGAGTACCACAAGTTTACAAGTCTCAAGATGCAAGAGTTCTCAAGCACATACAAGGAACGGTTTCAAACAGAACATAACATGAAGTTCATGCGATTTTGGAGATCAGAGTGATAACATCAACATTAGAAGGCGTCATTCCGTTTGCTGCCCCAACTCCACCAACTTGAGGTGGAACTACCGGAACATTGTTCGACCCTTGAGATGGGTTGAGCTGTGATGGATTGACCCAATAGTGAGATGAATGCATATGGTAATGCCGAAAATGGTGATAGAAATAGTTTGAACGAAACTCAAAATGTTCCACTCTGGCGTCGGTGGCATCTCTGGTACTGGTTGGCCTTGCATGGAATGAAGATTGGCCACCATATGTTGTAAAGACTTCACTAGATCATCTTGTGCCTTCAGCTTGGCCCGGTTTTCATCTCGTTCTTTCTTGGTGTCAATTAGTCGATTCTACAATATGGCAATGCAAATGTCATTCATGTTGAAATGCAAATATGCAGGACCATGAAGGATCAATGAAGAAGCACTGACCTGAATATCCTCAATAATGCTCACGGAATGTGGTACGTGACGCTCTACTGTAGGAATAGAGCCAGTACTCATAGCATAGAGTGTGTTGACTCTCAGAAGGGAGGAGGTTATGACAGAATCAAGGTGAACCGCCATTCGGCCATTCGGTCTACCGCCTTGCCGCAATATGGCCACAAGAGGGTCAAATCAGTAGCACGTGAGGATCAGCGTCGGGCCGTCTGCACTCTCCTTCAATTTGTTGGTGTAGTTCTCTCCATCTGACCGGGCTTTAGAGCTGATCCAGTCCCTCTTCGGGTGGAGAGGGTCCTTGTCCTTGTCGTCTATGGTACGTTTGATGGTCCATGCCTCGAAGTAAGTGATATCCTTGCCAGTGTCTTCTTTCTCCAAAAGAAAGCGATCCAAACAATCAAGGGAATGCTCACAAATGAAAGAGAACATGATGAAAAGAAAAGGATGTGGTTGCCTACATGTTTTGAGACGACACCTGGGATGGTGAGGTTGCCTTGACAGTGTCCTGGACAACCCATCAACTTACGCCGTTCAGATATTGCTTTGTGTTCATCCTGCCACCCTGGATTTGTCCACCGTTCGACGATCTTCTCCCAGCACGGACGTTTGCCAGCGCACCACCGAGGAATCACTTGTAAATTAAACAAATACATCTTAGTAAGGATTCTAATTTTGCGGTAATGTAGGGAATAGAAAGCATCCATCGTCACTTGCCTTGAAGTAATTGTCCCGTGAAAGATGCTTCCCTCGAGCCTCCTGTTTGGAAATCTTCTGGTTGAGATAGTCCGCGTGATACTTGACCACTAACCGGATGCGCTCCTCATAGTGCATGTCATGGACTAGTTTCTTGGCAATATTCTCAAACACCAGATTTTCACGATTCTTCTTACCCTCAACACATGTATAGAAATCCTACAAACATGCATACATGTGAGAAGGGTTAAATCATGACTATGTCAAATTTAAACCTTTTGGTATTGACATTTAGGTGTTTGAAAGGCCTTACCCAGAAATCGTTGACCACTTGCATGGCTTTGTTATCATAAACCCTCCGACGTATATCTAGGAAATCCGGTGCAAGTTTGTAGTGATCCCATGACCAAGCTGGCTCAATGATACCGTTCGGCAAAGTGACCAGTCCAGGATAATTTAACCTACAAAGACCCCCAATGATGCCACTCGGCGACCATGGCAGATACCTCTCACCACCTTTTACTAAGGTTCTGCATTTTGAAGAGTGAAGTCATATTATATGTGAGGAAATGATAAAAGGTGCAATTTATACGGGATGAGTCGAGATAACCACTTACTTCTCTCCCATTGGTTTAATCAACACGTCTCTATGCACATATGGACATCTTGGAAGCTTTGAAGGACCACGCAGCCACACTTTCCCTCTGGAAGTAGTGCTGATAGTCGAACCGCTCGGTTGCGAGCCGCTCACCTTGTGGTGCTCTGTCACCCGTGAGGGTCCATCCCCACCCTCAGAAACCTGACGAACAACCAACATCCTCTCGGCGGCGGCGTCCTCCACCACCTCCTCCTCCTCATCCTCCACCAGCTCTTCCGCAATCCTCCTCGTCCTCCTCCTCACTCGTCGCATCCCCATCCTCTGTTTCCTCCTGAAGCACGGTGAAGCACTACATCAGAGGGTCCAGGAGAAGAAAGAGGTGCTCTACTCCGGGCTTCTTTACGTACTCCTTGTCCGCCTCCTCCTCCTACCTCACCTACTCCCCCTCCTCGTCCCCCTACTCCCCCTCCTACTCCCCCTCCTTGTCCCCCTACTCCCCCTCCTTGTCCCCCTACTCCCCCTCCTTGTCCCCCTACTCCCTCCTACTCCCCTCCTTGTCCCCCTACTCCCTCCTCGTCCCCCTCCTCGTCGCCTCCTCCTCCTGCCTCACCTATTCCCCCTCCTCGTCCGCCTCCTCCTCCTGCCTCACCTACTCCTCCTCCTCCTCATCCGCCTCCTCCTCCTGCCTCACCTACTCCCCCTCCTCGTCCGCCTCCACCTCGTCCGCCTCCTACTCCTTCCCCGCGTGGTACTCGACCTTGTTTCGCACGTTTTTCGGACGGGTGTCTAGACCCGCCAATCCTTTGGCCTTCTTGGCGGTTGTGGCAACCGATGAAGGAGCGGCCACCGCTTTCACCGGTCGAGCAACTTGATCATTGTACAGATCATTCACTTTTTTCAAACTTTCCTTTGGATTCTTGTTGCTACCTGTCATGTTTCAATCACCTGATACGAAGAAGAACAAACAAGTTAGTACAGATGATACAACTTGATGTAAATACAATAAATATATCACATGCGAAGAATAAATGGAGTTGTCATAATAATACATATAGTTGTTACACACACAAATACATAGAGTTGTTGCACACACGAATACATAGAGTTGTTGCACACACGAATACATAGAGTTGTTACACACACGAATACATAGAGTTGTGACACACACACATAGAGTTCTCACACGATTACATGGAGTTGTTAGAAATAAGGGTCAATATTAGGTGCAACATTTGGATCAGGGCTTTCATCATCGCTATCACGCCCATTCATAAATTCATCCTCGAAGCCTTCAGGGGGGCCCTCATCCTCATCTAGCCCCAGGTGCCATCGCATAAGTAATGCCAAATCTCGAGGGTCAGAAACATCCCCGTATTCGTCCTCTGCATTATCTACTTCCATGTCATCCATGGCCTCATGTTCCATAGCATCATGTTCGTGATGCACGCCATCATCTTCCTCTGCATCATCTTCGTCTTCGTGAGTGTCTGCTTCATGAAAGAACTCTCCCTCGTATTTGTTAGGGTTTATATGCTAATCGTCCTTGTTTGGGGTAGGTACCTTGATACGCGGGGGTACCTTTTACACGACATCCCACTTCAAGAGATCGATATATTCCTTAGATGTGCACGCGTATGGGAGAAAAAACAATTGTGTAGCCTGTTGAGCCATAATATAGACATCATTTCCTGCATATTTCAATGCTCGTTCAACTTTGACCAAGCCAATACTAGGGGTTCGTCTCACTTTCTCAGGATTGAGCCAGCTGCATCTGAATATGATGGGCTTCACTCCTTGTAAAGCACAATACTGCAGCTCATAAATTTGTTTGATGGTTCCATAGTAGTGATGTCCATTTGTCCCTAGACAATAGACCACACTATTTATTGACCTTCGGTTGGGCCTCTCACACGTCTGTTTATCAGTGTGGAGGCGATACCCATTCATGTCGTAAGCCTTAAATGACTTGGCCCGTATTCAAAACCTTTGGCTACTTCTCTCACTTTGGCGTCCATATCAACCTCCTGATTTGCCTACAATATTAATAGGAGATTGTCTGGTTCATTAGTGGAAGCATTACCGGAAAGTAAGATCAACTTGAAGTAACATAAAGTTAGAAAAGTTACTTTTCTTGAGAACCAAGAAATGAAACAGCCATCAGCATTGGTATCTTCTAGAAGGTTTGCTGATTCTTCGTCCCTAGGGGGTCGTGGTAGCTTCCAGAATTCGTTTTGGAACTCCCTAGCAATGGGAAGAATTCGAGTTAGAACTCAAGACTAGTGAGTAGTTGTCAACAAAGGTGTTGTACACTTACTTTATGTACGGTTGCACTTCTTCCATGTTGGTCAAGACATAGATCATAATAGTCGACCACCAAGAGGGTGAAAAGTTCTTGGGCTTCGTCCACTTGCTTTGCCACCTTGACCTTCGAAGAGGCTAAGGTCGGAAACATTACTGGTGGGTTCTTCATTGTAACGAGGAGCTGGATTTAACCTAGTCTGAATACTGTCATGATAGTACTTTGTCGTGGCCGTGGCCACCTCCTCGTTCAGGTATGCCTCGGCTATGGAGGCTTCAATGTGGGCTTTATTCTTACATTTCCCATGAAGATGCTTGAACTCCCGTTCAGGTGCATACTTCCATCGAAACTGCACAGGTCCTCCCATTCTAGCCTCATACACAAGATGTAAGATCATATGTTGCATCGGATTAAAGAAACCTGGCGGAAATATCATCTCTAACTTGCATAGCAACTCAAGTGCTTGTTCCTCCAACTTTGCAACCACTTCATAATCTACTTCTTTGGCACAAAGATGATGGAAGAAGTATCTCAACTCCGCCAGCACTCGCCAAATATCCTCTCTGACATACCCTCGAATCATCACAGGCATTATCCGCTCAAGCCGTACATGGTAGTCATGACTCTTGAGTCCTCCTATTCGCTTTGTAGCCATATTCACTCCCCTCGTGATATTAGCTGCATATCCATCAGGGAAGTACAAGTTTTTCACAATCCATTGGAGAATTTCCTTCCTTTGGGGCATTGAAGGGGTGAAAGGGGCTGGTGGCTTCTTCCAAGAATTACCTTTTGCACGAGGCACCAAATTTAATTTTTGCCTGTTGCATAGCTTGGCTTGATCGATCCTAGCCTGAATGTTATCCTTTGACTTCTCGATTAAGGTCGAGGAGCGCGTGCGAGTAAGGCCTCCGCAATATTCTTTTTAGTGTGCATTACATCAATGTTGTGTGGAAGTAGAAGATCTTTAAAGTAAGGGAGCCTCCATAAGCTTGGAATGTGAGTCCACAGGTGTGTCGCTCCATATCCCACAAAACCTTTCCCACCGAGCTTTTCCTCGAGAGCATCTAACTCATCCTTAAGCTGGGCACCGGTCATAATAGGTGGTGGCGGGTCATCAACAATAACACCTTTTTGGAAGTGGATAGTGCCTTGTCTGTATGGGTGATCAAGACGAAGGAAATACCGATGTTGGTCAAAGCATACATACTTGTGACCCTTAGTCAGCCAAATGAAAGTCACACACTGTCGACACACTGGGCAAGGCCACTTCCCCTTTACACACCAACCACAAAATATCGCATGTGCCGATAGGTCATGTAGCGATGTGTGGTACCAGATATGCATATTGAAGTGCTTCTTTGAAACGGCATCGTATATCCGGACCCCATTGTTCCAAGCAACAAGTAAGTCACCCACCAATGGCTCCATATACACACTCATATGCTTCCCTGGATAGTTAGGACCTGGAATTATCAACGTCAGGAACATGTGATGTCGTTGCATGCAAACACCAGGGGGCAGATTCAGGGGGATAACATATACTGGCCAACAACTGTATATGGCAGCCATCAAACCATATGGATTGAACCCGTCGGTTGTTATCCCAACAGCTACACTCTTCCAGTCATCTATTTTCTTCCATGCTTCACCATCTCGTGGATGTTGCATCTTTTTTGTATTTTACACCTTCCCTTCGGCGGCCCATCTCATATATTGGGCAGTTTCCTCGGTCATATAAAGCCTCTGGATCCTTTCTGTGAATGAAAGATATCGAAGGATATTGACGGCAATTGTGAGCTGCCTCTTGCTACCATCATCATCTATTACATCAATATACCTAGAGGATTTGCACTTGACAAAATAATTTGTATCTTTATGTTCATTCTAAATAACATGCATCTGTTTGGACAAGCATGTATTTGCTCATACGGCATCTTAAGTGAACCGAGGATTTTGTTCGACTCGTACATGTTCTTTGGCAATATATTTTCTTTAGGCAATAGGCTAGCAATAACTGACAATAACTCATTGAAGCAAATTATGCTCATGTTATGGTTTGCCTTTAGGTCCATTAGGCGTGCAATGCCACCTAGTTGAGTAATATCTGTATGGGCATGAAGGGATTTCTGTGCCGCAAACAAAGCTGCATGATACTCTTCAGGGCTTCCCGGTGGCTCCTCGAAGTTCGGGTCCTCCCGCGGATCCGCACGGTGGATGTCAGCTAACAGGTTTTCAATCTGAGTATTATAATCGCCGATGCGTTGTCGCACCACCTCCGCCCTGGACTGTTCTGTCTCACCGTGAAAGATCCACCGGTAATAGCCTGGCGTAAACCCGTATTTGCCTAAGCGTTTACTCATAGTAATCGTATCTCTTTCAGTATGGTTATCACACTCCATGCATGAGCACCAAATTCCATGAACTGGCGTTTCTCCAGCAAATACTAATTCGAGGAAATCATTGGTCTTCGACCTCCACTCAGGGGTCATACCCTCCATGCTGGGATGTCCGGTGTACATCCACTCACGTTCTTCCATCCTCTGATATAAAGTGAAACACACACATAATTTTTACGGCATGCACTGAGCTATGTAATAGGTAAAGATAGGTCCTAATCCCACCGGAGAATGTGTAGGCTGGGTCCGCTTCCATGCAGTACTCCGACCCGTGATAAAATTTCGGCAGCACGTCCCCGCTGTTCTCCAAATACACATCTCAGCAATAAGCCAAGAGGTTGTGTATCTAGAGAACAACAAGGAGACACTGTCGAAATTCTGTCTCGGATCTAAGTACATCATGAAAACGACTCGCCTACACATCCTCGGGCTGTCCATGGAAAACGTGGACAATTCGAAAGAGTTGAGGTTATAAATATGAAAAGACTTGCATATTTATAGATACAACCCTTCCGAACAGGAGACACCTAGGTTGCGCGACTATTTAGGTGATCTACAAATAATGAAAACCTACACATGAACGGGAAGAGATTACCCTTGAAGCGTGCAATGGAATTCACTCTCTCTATTGTCAAAATATATGCATGTCCTGCATGAAAGAATGAAGTTGTGTCAATCATATGTCAAACACACAAACATCAATAACACTCACTCACACACCCCCCACACACAAACACACTCACATATCCATACACACACATCACACACTCACTCACACATGCACACACACACACATCAATAGCACCCCCCTCCCACACACACACTCACATACACCATTCATTATATATGTGCATACATGTGACGCCCCCGATTCAATCGTACACTAATCATGCACGCAAACGTGGACGATCAAGATCAGGGACTCACGGGAAGATATCACAACACAACTCTAAAAACATAAATAAGTCATACAAGCATCATAATACAAGCAAGGGGCCTCGAGGGCTTGAGTACAAGTGCTCCATCATAGACGAGTCAGCGGAAGCAACAATATCTGAGTACAGACATAAGATAAACAAGTTTGCCTTAAGAAGGCTAGCACAAACTAGGATACAGATCGAAAGAGGCGCATGCCTCCTGCCTAGGATCCTCCTAACTACTCTGGTCGTCGTCAGCGGCCTGCACGTAGTAGTAGGCACCTCCGGTGTAGTAGGAGTCATCGTCGACGGTGGCGTCTGCCTCCTGGGCTCTGGCATCTGGTTGCGACAACCAGGTAGAAGGGTAAGGGGGGAAAGAGGAAGAAAAGCAACCATAAGTACTCATCCAAAGTACTCGCAAGCAAGGAGCTACACTACATATGCATGGGTATATGTGTAAAGGGCCATATCGGTGGACTGAACTGCAGAATGCCAGAATAAGGGGGATAGCTAATCCAGTCGAAGACTACGCTTCTGGCCGCCTCCATCTTGCAGCATGTAGGAGAGAGTAGATGGTAAGTTCACCAAGTAGCATCGTATAGCATACTCCTACCCGGCGATCCTCTCCTCGTCGCCCTGTTAGAGAGCAACCACCGGGTTGTATCTAGCACTTGGAAGGGTGTGTTTTATTAAGTATCCGGTTCTAGTTGTCATAAGGTCAAGGTACAACTCCAAGTCGTCCTGTTACCGAAGATCACGGCTATTCGAATAGATAAACTTCCCTGCATGGGTGCACCACATTACCCGACATGCTCGATCCCATTTGGCCGGACACACGTTCCTAAGTCATGCCCGGCCTAGGAAGATCAACAAGTCACAGCCCCACCTAGGCACAACAGAGTGGTCAGGACGCCGGTCTAAATCCTATGCGCGCAGGGGTCTAGGCCCATCGCCTATTGCACACCTGCACGTTGCGTGGGCGGCCGGAGAGCAGACCTAGCAACCTCCATTACAAAGGAAGTTGCGTTACGCGGTCCAACCCGGCGCGCACCGCTCAGTCACTGACATCAAGAAGGCTTCGGCTGATACCACGACGTCGAGTGCCCATAACTGTTCTCGCGTAGTTGGTTAGTGCGTATAGGCCAGTGGCCAGACTCAGATAAAATACCAAGATCTCGTTAAGCGTGTTAAATGAAGTATCCGTGAACGCCGACCAGGGCCAGGCCCACCTCTCTCTCCTAGGTGGTCTCAACCAGCCCTCCGCCACAAAGTAACAATCGGGGCCGTCGGGAACCCAGGCCCACCTCTACGGGATGGAGCCCCCGCCTTCAAATTTCCCCATCTCCTAACAACAGATCATAAGTAATGTAACAGCATAAAGTATATAGCATATGCCCGTTATCACCTCCCGAAGTGATCACGGCCAAGTAGTATAGCATGGCAGATTGACAAGAGTGTAGGGCCATTGATGGAATACTAGCATCCTATACTAAGCATTTAGGATTGCAGGTAAGGGTAACAACTGTAGCAACAATGACAGGCTATGCAGCAGAATAGGATTAACCAAAAGTAGTAACATGCTACACTACTCTAATGCAAGCAGTATAGAGAAGGAATATGCTATATCGGGTTGATCAAAGGGGGGGCTT
This sequence comes from Aegilops bicornis, assembly GCA_021605145.1. Taxonomy (NCBI): domain Eukaryota; kingdom Viridiplantae; phylum Streptophyta; class Magnoliopsida; order Poales; family Poaceae; genus Aegilops; species Aegilops bicornis. Next base: position 156,498,507 of record CM038671.1, on the reverse strand, counting down.
GCCTGGAAGCTCAGCCGAGAAGGAGGGGTCGTCAACACCGTAGTCGTACTGGGTAGCAGCAGCGTCGGTCTCGGTGTCTAGCGAGAGAAGAGGGGGAAGAAACAATAAATACAATGCAAAAAAATGCATGACGATGCATGACATGACAATGAGCGTTGCTAGGTGTGCCCTAACGCGGTAGTAGGTGATACCGGTGAAGGGGGGAAACATCCGGGAAAGTATCCCCGGTGTTTCGCGTTTTCAGACAGATGAACCGAAGGGGGAAAGTTGCGTGTTCTATATGCTAGGGCTGTGTGGCGGACGAACGGACTGCGTATCCGGATTCGTCACGTCGTTCCGAGCAACTTTCATGTAGAAAGTATTTTCATCTGAGCTACGGTTTATTTTATATGATTTTCTAAAGTTTTAAATCATTTTTAGAATTTATTTAATGCAACATTATCCAGAATAGTGTTTGCTGACGTCATCATGATGTCAGCAGTCAACAGAGGTGTTGACTGGTCAAACTGACGTGTGGGTCCAGTGGGACCCAGCTGTCATTCTCTGTTTAGGTTAATTTGGGTTTAGCTAACTAATTACTGTTTAATTAAACTAACAAGTTAATTAGATTAATTAATTCGGATTAATTAACTTAATTATTAATTAATTAATTAATTTTATTATTTTTTTTATTTTATTCTTTTTTTTGGAAACGTCCTGGAGGCGGGGCCCTCCTGTCATTGGCCCATAGGGGAGCCTAGTGGGTTTGCGGGCGCTAACGGGCACGCGGATACAGGCTCCGGGCGGAGTCGGGCGACAAGTACCTGCCCACCCGGTAGGGCGCCACACGGCAGCGGGCGCAAGAAGGCGCAGCCGGCGTACTACCCGGCCGAAGTAGGGTCGCGCGGTGAGGCTAGGCGGCGGAGGTGGTCGCGACCGAGGCAGGCGGCGACGAGCAGGATGATGCGGGGACCGCGGTCGATGGCAAGCAGCCACAGCGGGGCGGAGCGAAACCAGCGGCACCGCATTAGCGTGCGAAGCGAGGCGGCGCGTGGCAGGCCGTCTTGGCCGTCTTTGGCAATGGCCGTATTCACGGTCTGCAGTGGCAGCCGGCTGGCGGGGAGGGAGTCACGAACCTGGCCGCAGCTGGGGTCGGGGCGACCGGATCTCAGCGCGGGAGCGGAAGGCCGCGGTGGGCGGGGCGTGAGATGTGGGATGCGCAGGTCAGCGTGGGTGCGTGCGACAGCGGGAGGGGTAGCAGCAGTGCGCGGAAAACAGGGAGGCTGGCAGGTGACTGCGGGCGACGGGCCACGCGAGATGGGACGGCCATGGCGGAGCAAGGAGGCACGGTGGTCGGCGTGCGACAGAGGAGGAGAGGAGAGTTCAAGGCTCACGGCGGGTCGTAGGGCACGGGGCAGTGGTGCTCGAGGTGGGTGACAGGGACGAGGCGACGAGGCGGAGGAGTTCCGGGCGATGACGGCAAGCAATGAGGGTGTGGTGGTCCGGCGACGTGGAGGCCTTCGGCGGCAGCAGACGTGGCCCGGTCATCAGGGTCGTCGCCCCGATCCAGATCCAGCGGGGGGGATGAGAGGAGTGGGGGACGTGTGCGTGGTAGCGGTCTAGGGTTCGACTAGGGTGGGGGGGTTAGTAGTGGCGGCCGGCCTGGTTGGTTCTGGTGGCCGGTGGGCCGAGGCCCAATGAGGGGTTGCCTTTTGCTTTTATTTGTTTTGTCTTTTCTTTTTTTCTTTTTTTTCTGTTTTATTTTAGTTACACTTTATTCTTAGTTTAGTAAAATATGACAATAGCTCCAAATTAGTGTTTCAAAACAACCCACTACCCTAAAAAGTTTTGCCTCAAAATAAAATAGTTTATGATTTTATAAAATATCAAAGGCACTTATTTAATCGTTTTAACTACTGTTTTAACCATTTTAGAGTATTAAAACATTTCATAAAAGTGGGGTTTCCTCACCATAATTAACTTTGCATTACTTTACTTGGCACAACCCAGACATTTTAGTTTTAAAGTTTGAAAACTTTTGTTGTTTGCCTTTAAGTCAATTTTGAATTTGAATCGGTTTTGAACTAACCCGAGATTAACTACAGTGACAGAGGTGACGTGGCATCATTAGCAGGGAATTACTGTCGTCTAATTATCCGGGCGTCACAATACACACCAAAATATAAAAAACCATATTTGAGGGGCTCACCAACGGGGCAGGGGGACGGTGGAGGAGGTGGAGGCACTCCCGATGGCGGCGGCAGCAATGGTGGAGCTCGGCGGCCGTGGACGTGGTGGTGAGGGGTGGCGGCTATGGTGGACCTTGGCGGACGGGGCGGGGCGCTGAGAGGCGGACGGGGTGGCTGCAGCGATGGCGGAGGCGGCAGCGGACAGTGTGGCGGTGGACGAGCTCGGTGGAGGTGGCGGTGGGGGGGCTCAGTGGAGGTGGAGGGGTCGGGGGAGGCACTCCAGATGGCGGCGGCGGCGGCTGAGCAATTCGGATGGGGCGGCGACGGACAGATGGGGCAGGGGCGAGAGAAACAGAGAGAAGAGAGGAGTGAGCGCGTGCGAGGGGGAAATTTTTCATAAGTCCTCGCGGGAAACATTTCCGAGAGCCAAATTTTAGCGAATCTCGGTAAAAGTCTTAACCTAGATCTCGGGGGCTTTTCCGAGAGCCGCACCTACAGTGGTTACCAAGCGTTGGCCACCCGCACTCGGTAATAGCCACATTTTCTGAGAGTTGCTCTCGGTAAAGCATCTAACATATATCTCTTTCCTTCTTGTGCATTCTCGATAATATGTATTATACTTTTTTTTTGTTTTCTCCCATGCTTGGCAAACAACCTTAGCACATCATAATTATCGCCTTGTGTTTTATTTTTCAGATGGGCCTCGCCCGGTTCTAGAGACCGGCACCCCTCTGGTGGCCCCGACGGTCTAGCTAGGGCGTTGTTCGGCACCTAGAGGGGGTAGGCCATGGTGAATAACTGTTTCTCCGTGTTAGTGCATCTCATCGCGAGATGACAAACCAAGTCTAGGCTCGTTTTGTCACGAGATCACCCACCGAACACTCTGTCTCGGGGACGAACATAGTCGGTCCTCGACGCTCCTGCACGTGTGTCTGGTTTGGGAGGCACGTGCCACGTCAAGGAGGTGCGTTGCTTATTCAAATAGCACACCACCCCTACATGCATACGCATGGGCCACACGCATGTAGGGGTGCCCTCCCCCCCCCCCCCCTCGGGCGGTCTCTAGATCGAGCATCCATCTGGTGGCCCCAGCGGTCTAGGGCGTTGTTCGGCACCGAGATGGTGTAGTCCACGGTGAATAACTGCTTCTCCGTGTTAGTGCATGTCATCGCGAGATGACAGACCAAGTCTAGGCCCGTTCTTCAAGATAGTCTATGGGTATCGAGAGGGAATGTGTTCGATTTGTGCAGGAAGTGCGGGTCATGTATCTTCCCCTCGAAACTTCTTGTGCTCCCAAAGGAGGCCATCGCATGTATATGCATGGGCTATCCGATGGCCCCTGTGGTCTAGGAAGATGACCGGCACCAAGAGAGGGGGTAGGCCACGGTCAACAACTGCTTCTTCTCATGTTTATTACTTTACACTCTTCAAAGTTCTCTCTCGGTGCCGGTCTTGACCGGCACCGAGAGAGGGGGTAGGCCACGGTCAACAACTGCTTCTTCTCATGGTTTTTTACTTTACACTCTTTAAATTTCTCTCTCGGTGCCATTCTAGGAAGTTGAGTTTTGAACAAATCTAACCCAAAAATCATATATATATATATATATATATATATATATATATATATATATATATGAGTGCATCAAAAATCTTTTATCGAAAAAATTCATCAAAAGTCATGGAATTTTCAAACTTTGGTCGTAAAAACATATGAAATATGAGATACAAAAAAGATAGTGCCAAACAAAAACACAAAGAGAAGGGAAAAAATTACAGCAGTGGTTACCGACGGTCAATTATCGGCTCTTTTTCCGAGAGACACTCTCGGTAACGCATCTAACCTAGATCTAGGGGGGCATATTTTCCGAGAGACACTCTCGGTAAAGCATATAACCTAGATCTAGGGGGACATATTTTCCAAGAGTTACTCTCGGTAAAAGTGTAACCTAGATCTAGAGTTGATTTCTTTTTCGAGAGCCGCACCGACAATCACTCGGTAAAGGTGACGTCGAGTACTTAAGCATATTCCCCCTGTTGTTTCTTCTCTCTGCTCCCCACCGACCGGTGCCCCTCCACTCCTCTCCTCTCCTCTGCTCCCCACCGACTGGCGCCCCTCCACCGGCCGGCGCCCCCTCCACTGCCGCCCCCCACACCACACCGAGCTCCTCCCTCCGCTGAGCCCCCCTCCTCCTCTCCATGTGTGCTTAGATAGATGGATTGATAGATGGATGCATATATAGATGGATGGATTGATAGATGGATGGATGCATAGATGGATGGATGGATTGATAGATGGATGGATGGATGGATTGATAGATGGATGGATGCCATGTAGATACATTTTTTCTTTATCAAAAGAAAAAATGTAGATAATTGTTGATAATGTTGTATGCATGGATGCTATGTGTGGATGTGACCGATGAGATACGTGAGAGAGTGTTGATGAGAGTTGTTCTTGGAGAAGGAAAAATCAACTTTTGAGCGATGACGGTTGATCTGTGTGAGCTCCTCATGTTATATCTTGATAACGCACGAGGGGATCACCCAACTCAACCATCACCGAGAGTTGAAATACCCGTGAGAGAGTGTCCACCATATATACCACCACCAGCGAGAGTGTCCACCGTATATACGTGAGAGAGTGTCGTTGAGAGTTGTTCTTGGAGGGAGAAAATTGACTTTTCATGATGACGGTCGATCTGAGTGAGCTCTTCATGTTATATCTTTCATGTTTGATTCTTATGTTATTTTCCATTGTGTGATGAAAGGTGTTAGCATCGATCGATTTTTTGGCTACGGCTTCCTCCAACGGCGAAGCTTCCATTAGGGTCGACTCCACGAACACGGAGAAGAGCGTCAAGGACCGCTTGGAGGCACTCCTTGAGAAGAACCCACAGCTGATCCTAATGAAGTTTTTTGTGGATCTGGCCAAGAAGAATCCCCCAGCTAAGGAGGGCAAGGCTCCACCACGTAAGAAGCCATTGAGTCCACCGACCATCATTCCCGACGATGCTTGGTCCTCCACTGTGGGGGAAGCCCCCACGTGCTCTGACTCGACGATTACTGGTTTCACCAACTACACCTCGGAGTAGTCACCTAGATAGTTTGACGTTGATTTAGTGGTATAGTTATGTACCTACTGATATGGACTTGGATGGCCACTTGCGATGCTTTTGATTGTATGAGTGATGAATGCTTATGTTGATTATGTATGATGTGCATTATTTCTTGTTCTTTTGTAGATGAAGTGGTATGTGGTGTACAGAGGACGGTGTTCAGGAGTCTATGATTCATGGTCGGAATGCAATGAACAAATACTTCGTTATGAAGGCAAACTTCGTTATGAAGGCAACTCCCACGACTCATTCAACAACAGAGAGACGACAGAGTATCATTAAAAATAAGTATTTGCTTAAGAAAAAGAGAAAAACTGAATTACTCAATGGTGCAAGCCAGACACGACTTAGCTGGTTCAGTGGATTGAAGAACTTCATAATTCTCTTTCAGTTTGTCATAATTGTGGTGTTGCTTTTTATCATATGGTGCATGCATGTAGACCACTTTGTTGTTTAATTAGTAAGTAGGCACTTGTACTAAAGAGCTACTTTGTGATTTGAAATGAAGCTTGTGTGAACTACTTATGGATTAATGCTTATGTGAGTTTGTTGTTAACCTGTGTGACTTGAAATGCAAGTTTGAGTATTGTATCAATGTTTTTGCTGCACCGACTCGAGCAAAAAACAGTATGAACAGAACTGGGAACAAAAATTTACCGAGGGCGTAACGCGGCAAAGAGGCATGCGCTGGGAGCTGAAGGCACTTTGCTCTTGCAGTTATGCTGAGAGGACTCTCGGTAGAGAAGTGCCTACCGAGGGTCGATTATCGGCTCTCGGTAATGGCCACTTTTTTCGAGAGACACTCTCAGTAACGCATCTAACCTAGATCTCTTTCCTTCTTGTGCATTCTCAATAATATGTGTTATACTTTTTTTTTCTTCCATGCTTGGCAAACAACCTTAGAACATCATAATTATCATCTTGTGTTTTCTTTTTCAGATGGGCCTCGCCCGGTTCTAGAGACCGGCACCCCTCCGGTGGCCCCGACGGTCTAGCTAGGGCATTGTTCGGCACCTAGAGGGGGTAGGCCACGGTGAATAACTGCTTCTCCATGTTAGTGCATGTCATCGCGAGATGACAGACCAAGTCTAGGCTCGTTCTGTCACGGGATCACCCACCGAAGACTCTGTCTCGGGGACGAACTCAGCCGGTCTCGACGTTCCCGCACGTGTGTGTGGTTTGTGAGGCACGTGCCACGTCAAGGAGGTGCGTTGCTTATTCAAATAGCACACCACCCCTGCATGCATATGCATAGGACACACGCATGTAGGGGTGCCCTCCCCCTCCTCAAGCGGTCTCTAGATCGAGCACCCATCTGGTGGCCCCGGCGGTCTAGGGCGTTGTTTGGCACCGAGAGGGTGTGGGCCATGGTGAATAACTGCTTCTCCGTGTTAGTGCATGTCATCGCGAGATGACAGACCAAGTCTAGGCCCGTTCTTCGAGATAGTCTATGGGTATCGAGAGGGAATGTGTCCGGTTTGTGCAGGAAGTGCGGGTCCTGTTGCTCCGTTGGCCTAGAAACTTCTTGTGCTATCAAAGGAGGCCATCGCATGTATATGCATGGGCTATCTGGTGGCATCTGCGGTCTAGGAAGTTGACCATCACCGAGAGAGGGGGTAGGCCACGGTCAACAACTGCTTCTTCTCATGTTTATTACTTTACACTCTTTAAAGTTCTCTCTCGGTGCCGGTCTAGAGAGTTGACCGGCACCGAGAGAGGGGGTAGGCCACAGTCAACAACTGCTTCTTCTCATGTTTATTACTTTACACTCTTTAAAGTTCTCTCTCGGTGCCGGTCTAGGAAGTTGTCCGGCACCGAGAGAGGGGGTAGGCCACGGTCAACAACTGCTTCTTCTCATGTTTTTCACTTTACACTCTTCAAAGTTGAGTTTTGAACAAATCTAACCCATAAGGCATATATATATAGGGTGGCACTATTCTAATCCCGGGATCAAAATAACTATTTGGATCACTGCTCTCTATATGTAGGCCCGAAGAGGCGTTCCCGAACTCGCAAAGCCACGGAGAAAAAAAAAACCACCCAGTCCCGCACCTCCCGCACCTCCCGCGCCGCCCCCTCCCCTTCCCCAAGAACCAGCCACAAATCCGGCCGCCCCGCCGCTCCCTCCCCGGGATCCGGACCGCGACACCACCTCCCTGGATCCGCCACCGGACCGCCTCCTTCCTCAGATCCGCCGATTGATCCCACCGCCGCTTACGCCACCAAGTACCAGCGTGCGACCCCGACGCCGCCTCCTTCCATGAAGCGCCGCCCAGCCCGTCACCTACCTGCAGTACGCCGTCACGCCTCACGCTGCCACCTAGGGTGCCCCAGCGTCGCCCAGCTCCTCCTCACGCGACGACCCCCTGCGATGCACGCCTCCTCGTTGTTACGCCGGACACAGGCGCCTTCTCGTCCACCCTCCGTGATCGAAACCAGCTCACGCCGTCAGCGGAAGGGCAGGCCCCATTCCTGGCCTCGCCTCCCCTCTGCCCGGGTGCGACCTTCCTCCTGCGCTCTGGCGTGGCCTGCCCTCCCTCAGTGCGGCCTGCCCTCCCTCTGGTGCGACTTGCTCTGCAGTGCAGCCCGCCCTCCTCCAACCGCCTTTGCACTCTGCTCCGTCGGCCAAGAACGACCGAAGCACTGCAGACCTCCTTCTCTCTCCACTATGACGGCAAGTGCAGGTGGCTAGTGTCCAAGTTCAGTTGTATATGTATGTTTCAGCTTTTTATCTCTCAAAAAATCTTACAAAGACACAAGTTGTATATGTATATGTCCTGAAGTTCAGTTGACAAAGACACAAGTTTGTTATGAAGCTGAACCAGTGTAAAACCTTCTCATTCTAAAATTGCTACACTATTGCACATTTCTTCTCTTCGTCATGGTGTTGTTTCGAATGGATGTATATGGCCCAAAAAAATGTGCATTTTTATGGGAAAAATAGTTATTTAGTTGAAAAGGTTCATGAATTGATGGCCAGGAAGTTCAACCCTATTACCTCTCTTCGTCATGGTGTTGTTTCAAATTGTTGGGAGAAGTTCTGTATATGTATATGTTTAAAAAACCTAGAAGTTCAATTAAAATACCAGAGCGGTTTGGTGTTTATAAGAAAACCTGGATTTCTTCGTTCATAAAAAATAAAACCCAAGAAGTTCAAATTAAGATAACACAGAAGTTCGATGGTTATATACCACGAAGAAAAACAAAGCTTCAACTATAATAGTGTTAACTTCAGAAGTTCAAATTTCATTAAAAAAAGAGTTCAAAGAAAATGTTATCCTTGTACTAAAAATAATCCCATGGATTTTCCCGCTATTGAAAAATGATAACCAAAAAGTTCAAACTAAAATAACAAAGTCATTCAATATATGTACTAGAAAAACATTTTTTCATGGTTTTAAATAACTCTGAGAAGGTCAAATTAAAATAACAAAGCAATTCAAAAAATATTTTTTTAAAAGATTTTCTCCTTTACTATGAAAAACCTAGAAGTTCAAATTTATAAAATGATGTGGTTCTATGTTTATTTACAAAAAAAAATCCATGTTACCAAATAATAAAGCCAAGACGTTCACTTTAAAGAAACGGAGGGTTCGATGTATAAAAAAAATCAGATTCTTCTCATTTCGCGAAGAAGTATGAAGTTAAATCTGAAAAAGTAAAATATAAAAGGATTTTCACCGTTTCTAACATAAAAAACTCTCGAAATTAAAATTAAAATAATAAAGCATTTCGATTTTACTAAAAACTAGGTTTATTCCCATTACTAAAAAAACAAGAAGTCCAAATTTAAAAAACGATGAAGTTCGGTGTGAATAAAATACTAAGATTTTTCTCGTTACTAAAGAATCAAAATAAAACCATACACATGTTGAGAAGTTCAAATTCAATCAAATAAAGTAGTTCGACATTTAAAACATCTTAGATTTTTTTCGTTACTAAAATATGCTCAAAACAAGTCTTAGCATGTTCAAAACAAGTCATAGCATGTTCAAAAAATGCTCTTAACTAGTCATGATTTGTTAAAAAAATCCTTTCCAATGCTATCATTTGCTCAAATTCGACGAGTGCTTTGGGAGTTAAGGACAACTTTTTTACAGAGAAGTTCAAATTGAAAACAGCCAGAAGTTCACGTGTTGCATGGTGTGTGTTTTCATATGAGAAAATAGAATAAAAAGTTAAAGTATAAAAATTTCACTGCTAGAAGTTCAGGTGCTCAGCACGGGGAAGTTCAAAAACTTCTTGTGAGAGAAGCAATCGGTACTATATATCAGTTGTGCAACTCTGATGAACGGGTGAGAAATTACGAACAAAAACACATGGTAGAAGTTCAAGTGAAAACAGCGGGAAGTGCGATGATTATAGAAAACTTAGATTTTTCTTGTTATTAAAGAATGAAAAAAAGAAGTTCAAAAATAAAAAACAAGAAGTTCAACTTTTAAAAAATATGACGCTTCAAAATTTCATAAAAAGAATAAAGAAATAAAATCAGGAAGTCCATATTAAAAATATGAAGAAGTTCGATGATTATAAAAAACTCAGATTTTCCTCGTTATTAAAGATTGGAAACAAGAAGTTCGAAATAAAAAACAAGAAGTTCAACTTTTAAAAAATAGAGCGCTTCAAAATTTTATAAAAAAGGATTAAGAAATTCAGATAAATATTTATAAAAAACTCAGATATTTTCACGTAACCAAGAGAAGTTCGATTAATAACTGCCAGAAGTTCACGTACTACACGGTGTGCATTTTGTATTAAAAAAAGAATAAAAAAGCAAAGACTAAAAGTTTTGTTGTTATAAGTGCAACTCCTCGGTCAAAGAAAGATAAAAAAATTATTATGAGAGGGGTTTGTACAAAAGGAGTATCATTTGTGTAACACTAACGGATGGATGAGAAAATTACAAATAAAAATACGTCACAGAAGTTCAACGTGAAAACAGCATGAAGTTCAACTACTACGCTGAATGAATTTCAGATGAAAAACTTTCAAAACCATCGCGAGTATGAAAAAACGATCAACACGGAAAAGTTATGTGCTTACAGCAGCTTTCCACCGGTATATCACTTGCTCAATTCCGGAGAGTGGATGGAGAGTTACGAGCAGTGGATGGAGACCTACGAGCAAAAAAATCACGTGAAAAACAGAGTGAAGTTCAGGTACACGCGCCGAGAAGTTCAGGTTCTTCACGCGGTGCATTTTTGAAAAATCTGTTTCGCGATAGAGGCAGAACGAATGATCCCGCCGTTTTTGAAATTACTGGAAAACGGCTAAGAATCAAAGAAAACCATCAACATAAAAAAGTTCCGCATTTTCCGTAGCTTTTCAACGGTATATTATTTGCCCAATTCCGATAAAGTTTGTAGAAATTAGGGCAAAAATTTGTTTTTTGCCATTTTCAAAACTGACTTAAAACTGTAAAGAATTGAGAGAAACAATACATACCAAAAAGTTTTGCATTTGCTCAAGTTTTCCAACGCCATATATTTTGCTGCATTCGGACACACGGTTAAAAAATTAGCTCGAAAATACAAACTCGGTAGGACTTGGACCATTTTCTAAATTACTCTTAAACCATTCAAAATTAGAAAAAAAACTTTCAACATGAAAAAGTAGTGCATTTTCATAAGATTTCCAACGCCATATCATATGCCTCCATTGGATTAGCCGTTTAGAAATGACATCGAAAAAACGAACTCAGCTGTTCGGTTTACAAAATTTTACATTTTTCCAAACTACTCTTTAACCATAGGGAATTAGAGAAAACTTTCAACATTTGGAAGGAGCGGTTTTGCAGCAGCTTTCCAATGCCATATTATATGCCTCATTCCGATAAACGTTTAGAAATGCGATCGAAAATACGATTCACGTTTTTTGTGCAAATAAGAAACGATTTTCAAAACTGCTCTTAAACCGGTTATATTTTGCCAAAAATTTAAGTTGGGTTATGATACTGGTGTTCATAGCTTTCCAACGGTATATCGCAAGCCCCATTTCGGCAATGTTGGCGGAAGTTCAACCTAGTTCACAGGGAAGTTCAACGTACTACTAGCGGGGCAGGTCAGGTTGTGATCAGAATATTATTCTGATCCCGTGATCAGAATAGTGTTTATATATATATATATATATATATATATATATATATATATATATATATATATGATTGCATCAAAAGTCCTTTATCGAAAAAAATCATCAGAAGTCATGGAATTTTCAAACTTTGTCGTAAAAACATATGAAATATGAGATACAAAAAAGATAATGCCAAACAAAAATACAAAGAGAAGGAAAAAAATTAGAGCAGTGTTGCCGAGGGTCGATTATCGGCTCTCGGTAATGACCACTTTTTCCAAGAGGCTCTCACGGTAAAGCATCTAACCTAGATCTATTTCCTTCTTGCGCATTCTCGATAATATGTATTATACTTTTTTTGTTGTTTTCTTCCATGCTTGGCAAACAACCTTAGGACATCATAATTATCGTCTTGTGTTTTCTTTTTCAGATGGGCCTCGCCCCGTTCTAGATACCGGCACCCCTCCGGTGGCCCTGACAGTCTAGCTAGGGCGTTGTTCGGCACCTAGAGGGGGTAGGCCATGGTGAATAACTGCTTCTCCGTCTTAGTGCATGTCATTGTGAGATGACAGACCAAGTCTAGGCTCGTTCTGTCACGGGATCACCCACCGAAGACTCTGTCTCGGGGACGAACGCAGCCGGTCCTCGACGTTCCCGCCCGTGTGTGGTTTGTGAGGCACATGCCACATCAAGGAGGTGCGTTGCTTATTCAAATAGCACACCACCCCTGCATGCATATTCATGGGCCACACGCATGTAGGGGTGCCCTCCCCCCCTCGGACAGTCTCTAGATCGAGCACCCATCCGGTGGCTCCAGTGTCTAGGACGTTGTTCGGCACCGAGAGGGTGTAGGCCACGGTGAATAACTGCTTCGTGTTAGTGCATGTCATCGCGAGATGACAGACCAAGTCAAGGCCCGTTCTGTCACGGGATCACCCACCAAAGACTCTCTCTCTTGCGGACGAACGCAGCCGGTCCTCGATGTTCCCGCCCCGTGTGTGTGGTTTGTGAGGCACGTGCTACGTCAAGGACGTGCGTTGCTTATTCAAATAGCACACCACCCCTGCATGCATATGCATGGGCCACATGCATGTAGGGGTGCCCTACCCCCCCCCCCTCGGGCGGTCTCTATATCGAGCACCCATCCGGTAGCCCCGGCAGTCTAGGGCGTTGATCGGCACCGAGAGGGTGTAGTCCATGGTGAATAACTGCTTCTTCGTGTTAGTGCATGTCATCGCGAGATGACAGACCAAGTCTAGGCCCGTTCTTCGAGATAGTCTATGGGCATCGAGAGGGAATGTGTCCGGTTTGTGCAGGAAGTGCGGGTCATGTCGCTCTGTTGGCCTCGAAACTTCTATTGCTCTCAAAGGAGGCCATCGCATGTATATGCATGGGCTATCTGGTGGCCCCTGCGGTCTAGGAAGTTGACCGGCACCAAGAGAGGGGATAGGCCACGGTCAACAACTGCTTCTTCTCATGTTTTTTCCTTTACACTCTTTAAAGTTATCTCTCGGTGCCATTCTAGGAAGTTGACCGGCACCGAGAGAGGGGGTAGGCCACGGTCAACAACTGCTTCTTCTCATGTTTTTTACTTTACACTCTTTAAAGTTCTCTCTCGGTGCCGATCTAGGAAGTTGACCGGCACCGAGATAGGGGGTAGGCCACGGTCAACAACTGCTTCTTCTCATGTTTTTTCTTTACACTCTTTAAAGTTCTCTCTCGGTGTCGTTCTAGGAAGTTGACCGGCATCGAGAGAGGGGGTAGGCCACGGTCAACAACTGCTTCTTCTCATATTTTTTACTTACACTCTTTAAAGTTCTCTCTCGGTGCCAGTCTAGGAAGTTGACCGGCACCGAGAGAGGGGGTAGGCCGCGGTCAACAACTACTTCTTCCCATGTTTTTTACTTTACACTCTTTAAAGTTGAGTTTTGAACAAATCTAACCCAAAAGGCATATCTATATATATATATATATATATATATATATATATATATATATATATATGTGAGTGCATCAAAAGTCTTTTATCGAAAAAATTCATCAAAATTCATGGAATTTTCAAACTTTTGTCGTAAAAACATATGAAATATGAGATACAAAAAAGATAGTGCCAAACAAAAACACAAAGAGAAGGAAAAAAAATTAGAGTAGTGGTTACCGAGGGTCGGTTATCGGCTCTCGATAATGGCCACTTTTTCCGAGAGGCACTCTCGGTAAAGCATCTAACCTAGATCTTAACCATTCCCCATTTCTTTCTATCTTCATTCTTCTCCTTCGTCTCTGTTCCCTGCGCCACCGCCGCCGCCGACGCCGAAATCGCCACCGCCACCAACTGCCGCCCTCAACCGCCACCAACTGCCGCCGCCACCCCTCCTCCACCGCTCCCAAATGCGACCACCGCCACCCCCTCCTCCACCGCCACCAACTGCCGCCGCCACCCCTCCTCCACCGCTCCCAACTGCGACCACCGCCACCCCCTCCTCCACCGCACCCAACTGCGGCCACGGCCCCCAAGCTTCATGGTAGGCCGCCACCGCGGCAGTTCTCCGATGCGGCCCAAGGACGGCCGCCGCAGCGGAGCTCCTCCGATAGCGCGGCAGCTAGAGATGCCCTCAGGTTAGTAGAAAACCGGCAAACTTCAGTTTAGGGATCTCAAATTCTCAAAACCAATATCTTAGATCGCTGTGGGGCAGAGCCCTGTCTCTGCTTCCGAAGACACAGGATCTCCTAGAGCTCTCCTAGCGTGATTAAAAGTAGTAGAGGAAGATGGTCCTGTTTAGTTGCCATTCATCTCGGTGTACTGCACTTGTCTTGTGGTGGTCAGCCTGAGTGTGCTTTTGCTGTCATTCTGTGGTTTTAGTTGTTTTTAGCTTTAACTGTTAGCTGCTAGTCTCCTTTCTTCGATCATCCTTGTACTATGCACAAATGTATCAGATTCTGCTTATAGGATATTTTTCTTTGGAAGTTTGGAGTAATGTACATGTAAATATATGCCAATCTTGTAACCAATGCCTAGACTAGTATGGTTCAAAATTTGAAGAACAAACAGTGTCTGATGCCTATTGAAGTGGTATGGTTAATATTCACCATGTATATTTTTTTCAGATTCTGATGGGAGCACTAGTAAGTACCATAGAGTCCTGGGTGATAGGACCGAGTCATTCGCCTCCCATCAGGCCACTCCCGAGGACGAGTCATCGTCGGATGGCGATGTCGGAGTGGACTTTGATGAACCAGATCTGCTCGCTACCGAGTCGGGCGACATGGAGACATCGGACGGCTCGGGGTATACCTCGAGCAACACTTCCAATAGGAAGAAATCCGGGCGTGGTCCGGGGAAGGTCCCGGAACCAACTGCTGCCAACAACTGTCCTGTCATTTGCCTGACAGGAGAGGGGTAAGCAAGCATTTCATTTGCATCATATTTTGGATGCCACAGCTTTGACACTCACATATGCTTGTCTTTTATATCATGCAGTCAGTGGGCATTTATCCCGACACAACCTAAGGGGGCACGCCCACCGAACCACGTCATCGGCTCCCTCTTGAGGAAGCACTTCCCTGGATTGTCCAAGCCGGGTGATGATGATCCGCTGTCGCCAGGTTTAACCTGGGAGCATTACCTACACAACTAGGATGAGCACGATGTCACCATGGCCACCCGGGTCATCAATGCTTTTTTTGTAAGTATCTTCGCTGCAACCACTGCCTTTTTTCATATCCAAATCCTTGCTTGCATGGATGGTGAGAAGATGCCATGTGCTTTCTTGTAGGAAAAATTTGCTTGCGTGGATGGTGAGCAGCAGAAGGCGATCAAAGGCATCATGAAATCTGCCCGAAAGATACTCTCTGACCTCAAGCACACGCTGCGGTACAAAGCCATGATCTAGTGTCGACCGCTCGATGACAAGGGAGAGAAGATGACAAGCAAGACTGCTTGCCAGACCAACTTATTGCGAGAAGAATAACGGTAAGTGGTAAGTGACTACATCGGTTGCTAGTACTTTGATTCGTCCCTCTTGTTCCTCAATTATTCGATTTTGTCTAACTAGGTGAAGGAAACCTGGATGAAGGACGATTGTTGGGAGGCCCTGGTTGACATATGGTGTGACCCAACATGGCAGGCGCAGCATGTGGAGAAGGGAAATGATCGAGCCAAAATGACAGGCCCGACTCATGTCCAGGGGAGCCGGAACCTAACCGCTCTCAAGCAACACATGGTATGTGGATTAAGATGTTAACTATTTCGCACGGTGCATCTTGGTTCATTAAACTTGATGGTTAATTTTGCAGGAGGCGAAGGTTGGTCTCCCGGTCCACATCCTGGAAGCCTGGAAAGAAGGCCACAAGGGGAAGGATGGCGCTGAGTTCTGCAGCAAGTCGGCGGAGGAGAAGTGGGGGACCTTCAAAGTGGTCTTCTAGGAGGTGCACGGGCAGGAAGCTGAACCTACGTCCAAGCCCCTTGATCCTGAGCTTCTCATCATTGCTGGCCAGGGGAAGGGCCATGGCCGCCACCTCCTTTTGGTAACGGGCGATCGCCACCTCCTCGCATCGCAAGCTGCACGAGGTACGCGCGTCGAGCACCAGCTCAACTCCGTCCATACGGAGTCGCCCAACCACCGCATCACATAAGATAGCGCGTCTCAAGGTTAGCATCCTAACCTTTCACTTATGTCCATGCCTCGAAAAAGCACCGTTCCAACCTATATGAGCCTAATGCCATGTTACAGGATTTAATGGCGCAGCGGCACTACTAGGAAAACGCTTATAGATAGAAGTTTACCAGTAGTGTTTGTTTATAACCCCACGCTACTACTAGTTAGTAGTAGCGCTGGTTGTAAAGAGCGCTATTGGTATCAGTTAGCAGCATCGCTTGTTACATAGCCCCACGCTACTGCTAAGTGTAGTACAACACACACCTCGGTCAAAAAATAGCAGCAGCGCCTGTCGTCTAACCTGCGCTACAGCTAGTGGGCTTAGTAGTAGCGCTGGCCCGTTGCCCGCGCTGCTGTTAGGCCCACTATCCCCCCGCGCCCCCCGGCCCGGCCGACCTCACTCTCACTCACACACTCCGCCCACACTCCTCCCTCTTGATCCCCCGCGTGCCGCCGTCGACCCCCGCACAATGCCGTCCCCCACGCCGGCCCTCCTCCCTGCGTCGGCCGCCCTCGCCCGCGCCAGCCCTCCTCCCCGCCGGCCGCCCAGCTCCCCCACGTAGGCCTCCCTCCTCCGCCCGCCGCCCGGCCCCACTGACTCCTCCACCGAGAGGTACTCCTCCTCCTTCCTCCTCCTCCCTCCTCCCTAGTTATAGTTATTAGAGTAGTTATTTTGAGTTCTATGTAGTTGAAAAAATGTAGGTTATTAGAATAATTTAGGTTTTGATCGAACCCTTGCTTGGACAGATTAGGTATGAACCCTAGGTTTTTATATTTAGCTAGGTTTTAAAGTTAGGACAGAAATTTAGCTAGGTTTTTAATTAGGTGTAGTTAATAGAATTTAGGTGTTTTAAGTGTATTTAAAAGAGTTTTAGGTGTTTTAGTTGTTTTAGGTGTAGTTAACAGAATTTTAGGTGTTTTAGTTGTTTTTGGTGTAGTTAACAGAATTCTAGGTGTTTTAAGTGTATTTAAAAGAGTTTTAGGTGTTTTAGTTGTTTTAGGTGTAGTTAACCGAATTTTAGGTGTTTTAGTTGTTTTAGGTGTAGTTAATGTAATTCTAGGTATTTTTTAGTTAAAGCAATTGTTGTTATTTTTTAGTTAAAGCAATTTTTCCTGTTATATGCAAATTTGCAGTGGACATGTCATATTTTGAACATGTCACATTTTGGACATGTCATATTTTTCTGAGTGGCCTATGTTTTGCCAGAAATTTCAATTCGTTTATGTTCTAGCAAATTTTAGGCGCTCGATATGTCCTGTTTTTAGCAAAGGTCATGCCAAATTTTGCTAAGTGTTTATTAATTTTGTTTTCATAATTAAGCATTTTGTTCTCGACGTCGATGATGCCTATCCCGCATCCTCATCGTCGACTTGGCGGAAGACTCCTGGTTGAGCCGAGGGGCCATGTCCGGGACTGGGCTCCACCGGGCTGGTACTGGGTTGTGCTACCTTCTGGTGAGCGCAGCTTAGTGAGGAGCCAGCCCGTCGTCGACCCGGAGCTTCTTTGGTGGCGGTCACGTGGGCCTGCATCGGTGTAGAGGCTTGAGTCCCCCACGCAGGTGGTACAGCACCGTGTCATGGAGGAGAACGCGCACGTCCAGCGCTACTTGGTTGCGTTGGCGAACGGCCGGTTCTCCAATACCCGACAGATTCTTTGGGGATTTCACCGGAGCTATGATCCGGTGATGGTTCCTTCTCTTTGGGTGTCCACCGCGTCCACTGAACCTAGAGGAGCTATTATTCGAGATGTATTAGTGATATTATATGATGATCTTTGCTACAAACTACTATATATGTATTCGATGATGGATTATTAATTACCTATTAGTTATTTGCTTATTGAATGCAAAAGATGAGCGCGGTTTGTGCTACAAACTACTATATATGTATTCATGATGGATTATATGATGATCTTTGCTACAAACTACTATAAACTACAAATTTTAGGTGTTTTAGTTGTTATATGATGATCTTTCCTACAAACTACTATATATGTATTCGATGATGGATTATTAATTACCTATTAGGAAATGTCTGACGACGAAAGGGAATTCGCTATGTGTGAGTACTGCGAAGATGAGCGCAGTCTGTGCGACAGGCCTCACTTGGTAGAAGGTCGGTGCTTCAGCATCAAGCTCCAAAAGACCTTCGATGTTGAAACGGTACGCATAGCGCATTTACAAGTGTTTTTTGTTATTTTTTGCACGACTTCTCTGCTTCTTCAACGTGTAATTTCCGTCTTTTACAATTCGACTAGCTTATCACATGTCATGCAAGACGCTATGTCTTGGACAAGATGGGTTTTGAAGATCATGAAAGAATGGAGACAAAGATAATTCAACTAAGGACCCATCTGTTGGGGAACGTAGTAATTTCAAAAAATTTCCTACGCACACGCAAGGATCATGGTGATGCATAGCAACGAGAGGAGAGAGTGTATGTCCACGTACCCTCGTAGACCGTAAGCGGAAGCGTTATAACAACGCGGTTGATGTAGTCGTACGTCTTCACGATCCGACCGATCCAAGTACCGAACGTACGGCACCTCCGAGTTACGCACACGTTCAGGTCGATGACGATCCCCGGGCTCCGATCCAACAAAGTGTCGGGGATGAGTTCCGTCGACCTGACGGCGTGGTGACGATGATGATGCTCCACCGACGCAGGGCTTCGCCTAAGCTCATGACGATATGACTTCTCCGGCGCAGGCTTCGCCTAAGCTCCATGACGATATGACCGAAGTGGAATATGGTGGAGGGGCACCGCACACGGCTAAGGAACGATCCGTAGATCAACTTGTGTGTCATGGGGTGCCCCCTGCCCCGTATATAAAGGAGCAAGGGAGGGGTGGCGGCCTAGGAGGCGCGCAAGGGGAGTCCTACTCCCACGGGAGTAGGATTCCCCTTTCCTAGTCCAACTAGGAGTCCTTCCATGTATTAGGAGTAGGAGACAAGGAAGGGGAAGAGAGAAGGAAGGAAGGAGGGGTGCGGCCCTCCCCAGTCCAATTCGGACTAGGCCATGGGGCGCGCGGCCTGCCCTAGGCAGCCTCTCTCTTTCCCGCAGGGCCCAATAAGGCCCAATACTTCTCCCCGGCGAATTCCCGTAACTCTCCGGTACTCGAAAAATACCCGAATCATTCGAACCTTTCCGAACTCCGAATATAGTCGTCCAATATATTGATCTTTACGTCTCGACCATTTCGAGACTCCTCGTCATGTCCCCGATCTCATCCGGGACTCGAACTCCTTCGGTACATCAAAACTCATAAACTCATAATATAAGCATCGCCGAAACCTTAAGCATGCGGACCCTACGGGTTCGAGAACTATGTAGACATGACCTAGAACTATTCTCGGTCAATAACCAATAGCGGGACCTGGATGCCCATATTGGCTCCTACATATTCTACGAAGATCTTTATCGGTCAAACCGCATAACAACATACGTTGTTCCCTTTGTCATCGGTATGTTACTTGCCCGAGATTTGATCGTCGGTATCCAATACCTAGTTCAATCTCGTTACCGGCAAGTCTCTTTACTCGTTACGTAATGCATCATTCCGTAACTAACTCATTAGCTACATTGCTTGCAAGGCTTATAGTGATGTGCATTACCGAGAGGGCCCAGAGATACCTCTCCGAGCAATCGGAGTGACAAAACCTAATCTCGAAATACGCCAACCCAACATGTACCTTTGGAGACACCTGTAGTACTCTTTATAATCACCCGATAACGTTGTGGCGTTTGGTAGTACCAAAGTGTTCCTCCGGTAAGCAGGAGTTGCATAATCTCATAGTTACAGGAACATGTATAAGTCATGAAGAAAGCAATAGCAACATACTAAACGATCAAGTGCTAGGCTAACGGAATGGGTCATGTCAATCAGATCATTCTTCTAATGATGTGATCCCGTTAATCAAATGACAACTCATGTCTATGGTTAGGAAACATAACCATCTTCGATTAACGAGCTAGTCAAGTAGAGGCATACTAGTGACACTCTGTTTGTCTATGTATTCACACATGTATTATGTTTCCGGTTAATACAATTCTAGCATGAATAATAAACATTTATCATGAAATAAGGAAATAAATAATAACTTTATTATTGCCTCTAGGGCATATTTCCTTCAGTCTCCCACTTGCACTAGAGTCAATAATCTAGTTCACATCATCATGTGATTCAACACTAATATTCACATCTCGTATGTGATTAACACCCATAGTTCACATCGTCATGTGACCAACACCCAAAGGGTTTACTAGAGTCAATAATCTAGTTCACATCGCTATGTGATTAACACCCAAAGAGTACTACGGGATGATCATGTTTTGCTCGTGAGAGAAGCTTAGTCAACGGGTCTGTCACATTCAGAGCCGTATGTATTTTGCAAATATTCTATGTCTACAATGCTCTTGCACGGGCTACTCTAGCTAATTGCTCCCACTTATAATATGTATCCAGATTGAGACTTAGAGTCATACGGATCAGTGTAAAAAGCTTGCATCGATGTAACTCTTTCTGACGGGCTCTTTTATCACCTCCATAATCGAGAAATATTTCCTTAGTCCTCACTAAGGATGTTCTTGACCAATGTCCGATGATCTACTTCCTAGATCACTATTGTACTCCTTGCAAAATTCAGAGCAAGGTATACAATAGGTCCGGTACATAGCATAGCATACTTTATAGAACCTATGGTAGAGGCATAGGGAATGACTTTCATTCTCTGTTCTATTTTCTGCGTGGTCGGGATTTGAGTCTTACTCAATTTCACACCTTTGCAACACGTGCAAGAACTTTTCTTTTGACTGTTCCATTTTGAACTACTTCAAAATCTTGTCAAGGTATGTACTCATTGAAAAACTTATCAAGCGTCTTGATCTATCTCTATAGATCTTGATGCTCAATATGTAAGCAGCTTCACCGAGGTCTTTGTTTGAAAAACTCCTTTCAAACACTCCTTTATGCTTTGCAGAATAATTCTACATTATTTCCGATCTACAATATGTCATTCACATATACTTATCAGAAATGCTATAGTGCTCCCACTCACTTTCTAGTAAATACAGGCTTCCTTTGTAAGTCTCAGATAAACTATATGCTTTGATCAACTTATCAAAGCGTATATTCCAACTCCGAGATGCTTGCACTAGTCCATAGATGGATCGCTGGAGCTTGCACACTTTGTTAGCTCCCTTTTGGATCGATAAAACCTTCTGGTTGCATCATATACAACTCTTCCTCCAGAAACCCATTCAAGAATGCAGTTTTTACATCCATTTGCCAAATTTCATAAATTGTGGCAATTGCTAACATGATTTGGACAGACTTAAGCATCGCTACAGTTGAGAAAATCTCATTGTAGTTAAC
The DNA here is from genome assembly GCA_021605145.1 of Aegilops bicornis. Classification (NCBI taxonomy): domain Eukaryota; kingdom Viridiplantae; phylum Streptophyta; class Magnoliopsida; order Poales; family Poaceae; genus Aegilops; species Aegilops bicornis. The sequence continues at coordinate 156,477,122 of CM038671.1, read as the reverse complement.
ACCTTGAACTTGTCAAAAACCTTTTTGCGACAAGTCGAGCTTTGTAGATAGTAACACTACTATCAACGTCCGTCTTCCTCTTGAAGATCCATTTATTTTCTATTGCTTGCCGACCCTCGGGCAAGTCAACCAAAGTCCACACTTTGTTTTCATACATGGATCCCATCTCAGATTTCATGGCTTCTAGCCATTTAGCGGAATCTGGGCTCACCATCGCTTCTTCATAGTTCGTAGGTTCGTCATGATCTAGTAGCATGACTTCCGAACAGGATTGCCATACCACTGCAGTGCGGATCTCACTCTGGTTTACCTACGAGATTCGGTAGTGACTTGATCTGAAGTTACATGATCATCATCATTACTTCCTCACTAATTGGTGTAGGAATCACTGGAACTGATTTCCGTGATGAAATGCTTTCCAATTCGGGAGAAGGTACAAATTACCTTATCAAGCTCCACTTTCCTCCCACTCACTTCTTTCGAGAGAAACTCCTTCTCTAGAAAGGATCCATTTATAAACAACGAATGTTTTGCCTTCGGATCTGTGATAGAAGGTATACCCAACAATTTCCTTTGGGTATTCTATGAAGACGCACTTCTCCGATTTGGGTTTGAGCTTATCAGGATGAAACTTTTTCACATAAGCATCGCAGCCCCAAACTTTAAGAAAGCGACAACTTTGGTTTCTTGCTAAACCACAGTTCATATAGTGTCATCTCAACGGATTTAGATGGTGCCCTATTTAACGTGAATGCAGCTGTCTCTAATGCATGATCCCAAAAGCGATATTGGTAAATCGGTAAGAAACATCATAGATTGTACTATATCCAATAAAGAAATGCAGTTACGTTCGGATACACCATTATGATGTGGTGTTCCGGTGGCATGAATTTGTGAAACTATTTCACATTGTTTTAATTGAATACCAAACTCAGAACTCAAATATTTGTCTCCACGATCAGATCGTAGAAACCTTTATTTTCTTGTCACGATGATTTTTTTTCACTTCACTCTGAAATTCTTTGAACCTTTCAACTATTTCAGACTTATGTTTCATCAAGTAGATATACCCATATCTGCTCAAATCATCTTGTGAAAGTCAGAAAATAACGATACTTGCCACGAGCATCAACACTCATTGGATCGCATACATCGGTATGTATTATTTCCAATAAGTCAAGAGCTTGTTCAATTGTTCCGAGAACGGAGTTTTAGTCATCTTGCCCAAGCGGCACGGTTCGCAAGCATCAAATGATTCATAATCAATTGATTCCAAAATCCATCGACATGGAGTTTTCTTCATGCGCTTTACACCAATATGACCTAAACGGCGATTACCACAAATAAGTTGCACTATCATTATTAACTTTGCATCTTTTGGTTTCAATATTATGAATATGTGTATCACTATGATCGAGATCCAATGAATCATTTTCATTGGGTGTGTAACCATATAAGGTTTTATTCATGTAAAGCGAACAACAATTTATTCTCTTACTTAAATGAATAACCGTATTGCAATAAACATGATCAAATCATACTTATGCTCAACACCAAATAACACTTATTTAGGTTCCATACTAATCCCGAAAGTATAGGGAGTGTGCGATGATGATCATATCAATCTTGGAACTACTTCCAACACTCATCGTCACTTCCCCTTCAACTAGTTTCTGTTCATTCTCAGTAACTCCCGTTTCAAGTTACTACTCTTAGCAACTATACCAGTATCAAATACCGAGGTTGCTATGAACACTAGTAAAATACACATCAATAATCTGTATATCAAATATACCTTTGTTCACTTTGCCATCCTTCTTATCCACCAAATATTCAGGGTAGTTCCGCTTCCGATGACCAGTTCCATTGCAGCAAAAGTACTTAGTCTCTGGCTTAGGTCCAGACTTGGGCTTCTTCACTCGAGCAGCAACTTGCTTGCCGTTCCTTTTGAAGTTCCCCTTCTTCCCTTTGCCCTTTTCCTTGAGACTAGTGGTCTTGTCAATCATCAACACTTGATGCTCTTTCTTGATTTCTACCTTCGTTGATTTCAACATCACGAAGAGCTCGGGAATCGTTTTCGTCATCCCTGCATACTATAGTTCATCACGAAGTTCTAGTAACTTAGTGATGGTGACTAGAGAATTCTGTCAATCACTATCTTATCTGGAAGATTAACTCCCACTTGATTCAAGCGATTGAAGTATTCGCACAATCTGAGCACATGCTCACTAGTTGAGCGATTCTCCTCCATCTTTTAGCTATAGAACTTGTTGGAGACTTCATATCTCTCAACTCGGTATTTGCTTGAAATATTAACTTCAATTCTGGAACATCTCATATGGTCCATGACGTTCAAAACGTCTTTGAAGTCCCAATTCTAAGCCGTTAAGTATGGTGCACTAAACTATCAAGTAGTCATCATATTGAGCTAGCCAAACGTTCATAACATCTGCATCTGCTCCTGCAATAGGTCTGTCACCTAGCGGTGCATTAAGGACATAATTCTTCTGAGCAGCATTGAGGATAAACCTCAGATCGCGGATCCAATCCGCATCATTGCTACTAACATTTTTCAACACAATTTTCTCTAGGAACATATGAAAATAAACATATGAAAGCAACAACGCGAGCTATTGATCTACAACATAATTTGCAAAATACTACCAGGACTAAGTTCATGATAAATTTAAGTTCAATTAATCATATTACTTAAGAACTCCCACTTAGACGAGACATCTCTCTAGTCATCTAAGTGATCACGTGATCCAAATCAACTAAACCATAACCGATCATCACGTGAGATGGAGTAGTTTTCAATGGTGAACATCACTATGTTGATCATATCTACTATATGATTCACGCTCGACCTTTCGGTCTCCGTGCTCGAGGCCATATCTGCATATGCTAGGCTCGTCAAGTTTAACTTTGAGTATTCGGCGTGTGCAAAACTGGCTTGCACCCGTTGTAGATGGACGTAGAGCTTATCACACCCGATCATCACGTGGTGTGCAGGCACGACGAACTTTGACAACGGTGCATACTCGGGAGAACACTTCTTGATAATTAGTGAGAGATCATCTTAAAATGCTACCGTCAATCAAAGCAAGAATAAGATGTATAATAGATAAACATCATATGCAATCAAAATATGTGACATGATATGGCCATGATCATCTTGCGCCTTTGATCTCCATCTCCAAAGTAATCTTGTCATGATCTTTATCGTCACCGCACGACACCATGATCTTCATCATCTTGATCTATATCAATGTGTCATCACATGGTTGTCTCGCCAACTATTGCTCTTGCAACTATTGCTATCGCATAGCGATAAAGTAAAAGCAATTATTTGGCACTTGCATCTTATGCAACAAAGAGACAACCATAGGGCTTACGCCATTGCCGATAACTTCAACAAAACATGATCATCTTATACAACAACTTATATCTCATCACGTCTTGACCATATCACATCACAACATGCCCTGCAAAAACAAGTTAGACGCCCTCTACTTTGTTGTTGCAAATTTTACGTGGCTGCTACGGGCTTAGCAAGAACCGTTCTCACCTACGCATCAAAACCACAACGATAGTTTGTCAAATAGACTCCGTTTTAACCTTCGCAAGGACCGGGCGTAGTCACACTCGGTTCAACTAAAGTGAGAGAGACAGACACCCGCCAGCCACCTTTAAGCACGAGTGCTCGTAGCAGTGAAACCAGTCTCGCGTAAGCGTCTGGCGTAATGTCGGTCGGGCCGCTTCATCTCACAAAACCGCTGAACCAAAGTATGACATGCTGGTAGGCGGTATGACTTGTATCGCCCACAACTCACTTGTGTTCTACTCGTGCAAAACATCAAACCACAAAAACCTAGGCTCGGATGCCACTGTTGGGGAACGTAGTAATTTCAAAAAAAATCCTACGCACACGCAAGGATCATGGTGATGCATAGCAACGAGAGGAGAGAGTGTATGTCCACGTACCCTCGTAGACCGTAAGCGGAAGCGTTATAACAACGCGGTTGATGTAGTCGTACGTCTTCACGATCCGACCGATCCAAGTACCGAGCGTCACGGCACCTCCGAGTTCTGCACACGTTCAGCTCGATGGCGATCCCGGACTCGATCCAACAAAGTGTCGGGGATGAGTTCCGTCAAGACGACGGCGTGGTGGCGATGATGATGCTCCACCGGCGCAGGGCTTCGCCTAAGCTCATGACGATATGACTTCTCCGGCGCAGGGCTTCGCTTAAGCTCCATGACGATATGACCGAAGTGGAATATGGTGGAGGGGGCACCGCACCGCGGCTAAGGAACGATCCGTAGATCAACTTGTGTGTCTTGGGGTGCCCCCCTGCACCCGTATATAAAGGAGCAAGGGAGGTGGTGGCCGGCCTAGGTGGAGGCGCACCAAGGGGTAGTCCTACTCCCACCGGGAGTAGGATTCCCCCTTTCCTAGTCCAACTAGGAGTCCTTCCATGTATTAGGAGTAGGAGACAAGGAAGGGGAAGAGAGAAGGGAAGGAAGGAGGGGTGCGGCCCCTCCCCCTAGTCCAATTCGGACTAGGCCATGGGGGGGCGCGCGGCCTGCCCTAGGCAGCCCCTCTCTCTTTCCCTTGAGGGCCCAATAAGGCCCAATACTTCTCCCCGGCGAATTCCCGTAACTCTCCGGTACTCCGAAAATACCGAATCATTCGAACCTTTCCGAACTCCGAATATAGTCGTCCAATATATTGATCTTTACGTCTCGACCATTTCGAGACTCCTCGTCATGTCCCCGATCTCATCCGGGACTCCGAACTCCTTCGGTACATCAAAACTCATAAACTCATAATATAAGCATCGCCGAAACCTTAAGCATGCGGACCCTACGGGTTCGAGAACTATGTAGACATGACCTAGAACTATTCTCGGTCAATAACCAATAGCGGGACCTGGATGCCCATATTGGCTCCTACATATTCTCTGAAGATCTTTATCGGTCAAACCGCATAACAACATACGTTGTTCCCTTTGTCATCGGTATGTTACTTGCCGAGATTTGATCGTCGGTATCCAATACCTAGTTCAATCTCGTTACCGGCAAGTCTCTTTACTCGTTACGTAATGCATCATTCCGTAACTAACTCATTAGCTACATTGCTTGCAAGGCTTATAGTGATGTGCATTACCGAGAGGGCCCAGAGATACCTCTCCAGAGCAATCGGAGTGACAAAACCTAATCTCGAAATACGCCAACCCAACATGTACCTTTGGAGACACCTGTAGTACTCTTTATAATCACCCGATAACGTTGTGACGTTTGGTAGTACCAAAGTGTTCCTCCGGTAAACGGAGTTGCATAATCTCATAGTTACAGGAACATGTATAAGTCATGAAGAAAGCAATAGCAACATACTAAGCGATCAAGTGCTAGGCTAACGGAATGGGTCATGTCAATCAGATCATTCTTCTAATGATGTGATCCCGTTAATCAAATGACAACTCATGTCTATGGTTAGGAAACATAACCATCTTCGATTAACGAGCTAGTCAAGTAGAGGCATACTAGTGACACTCTGTTTGTCTATGTATTCACACATGTATTATGTTTCCGGTTAATACAATTCTAGCATGAATAATAAACATTTATCATGAAATAAGGAAATAAATAATAACTTTATTATTGCCTCTAGGGCATATTTCCTTCACCATCATGGTTATGATTTTGCTATAAATCTATACAATTCTGTGAACTCATCCAATTTTGGTTGCCTGAATTGGGAAGCCCTTTGCAAGGCGTATGATTTTCATGAGGGTATGCTTCTCACCTTCGATCTTGGTGATGCTGACATAGACGAAAATGATATGACCATTTGGGTCCTTGTTGACACGCTTCTAGTTCTACCGCTGTGTGAGTTTCTTAAACATATTTACTAAGTAATTTATATTGTTTATTTCAAAATATTTGACAGCTTATTTTCATTGTTCAAAAAATGTACGGAAAAGGGTAGACAGAACCTACTACTACAATGATGAAGCACAATTAACTTATAAGGAGCAAGATGGTCTTATCGCATTTTTTACTGATATTGAGAATTACAATAGCTATTATCAAACTCCTCCACATTATGGTCAATACATGGCACTAGTGAACGTGTTGAACTACGGTAACATCAATGGAGATATCATGGTAAGATTTTCTACTATTACGACATCCGTGCATCTTTTGCATAAATTCTTCTAAAACTAAACTATATTGCTAACTACAAAGTTATTATTATGTTTTTGAACAGAAAATCCCGATGGATTGTGTGCCTCATCTGATATTGATGAGAGGTCGCGTTATGTTATGAGCTTACAGCCACCACGGCCAGGTCAGCCGCAGTATCCACATCACTCCTGTCCATACCGGATTTCTAAAAGCGAGGAAGCCATTATAATAGATGATTTCAAAAAATGTTTGAACCATCATAGAGAGCTACTTGGAAGCAACATTGTGCGTAGACCAAGATTTCGAGATAGGATGATCTCCGTTCTTTATTATGGAGAGTCAATTTTCCCTAATGCAGCGTCAATGCCTATCTTGTTTTATGATATTTTACCTAAGAGAGGGTAGAGTAGGTCCTATGAGAGGAGTAGGTCGTAGCTAGAATGTGTTATTATGTGCTACAATGTGTTAGAGTTGATGATGAGGAGGAGGAGTTGTGATTATGACTAGTGACCAACTTGTTATATGATGTCCCATTGACGAACATTGTTTGATGGTGATGACAAGTGGTAATGAATATGCTATTTAAACAGACTAGTTCATGATGAGTTGTTATTGTATAAAAGATATATCTATTTAAACATGTACAACGCCAAAATGCTAAAAAAACATAAATGTTAACAGCAACGCGGGCCTGAGAACGCGCTACTAGTACTTGAACTTACCCGTGGCGCTGGCCTAAAAACGCGCTACTGCTATAAAATAGCTGTAGCGCCGTAGCAGTAGCGCCGGTGCCCGCGCTACTGGTAGCTCAAAAACCAGCGCTACTGGTAAGCATTTTTCTAGTAGTGCGGGTTGTTGAAGAGGAGCAAAGGCGGAAGGCTGAGCGGGAGTCCAGAGAAAAGGAACGGGCAGACACTAACAATAGATTGAAGCTGCTTGAGGATCAACTACAGGTAGAACATTATCTAAACTAGAGTAGAAGATTCATTACATAGGGACAAACCACCCTCACGTGACTCTACTCTTATAGGTTTTTATGCAATCTCGAAGCAGTGCAAGTGATGCCCCTCCTCCTCCGGAATGTTAACCCGATGGCCTCTCCTCCTTAAGATGATCTATATATGAACAAGTGTACTTCTACTGTGACGTGCACGTGTTTTGCAAATAGTGACAATATGTATGAATTTGCGACTTGTGTGTGACGTCTACTAGGATAATATATTTGACTTGTGTGTGACAATATGTGGACTATCCCTAATTTTATATATATATATATATATATATATATATATATATATATATATATATATATATATATATATATAGGTAACGCTATTCTAAGCGTGAGTGTAGAATAGCTTATTCTACACCCCCTAGTAACGCTATATACAAACTCTAGTAAAACGATGTATAAAATGTAGTAATTTGGAAAATATTTTTTTATCACCCAAGTTTGTAATTTACTACATTTTTACGAAAATGACTACATTTTACATAGTGGGTGCAGAATAATTTATTCTTCACCCGAGGTAATCTTACGATCATTTCATAAATATAAATTACATTTCAAATACAAATAGTTACATTTATACTGATTTACTTCATAAAATTTTTCATAACCAAAAAAATATAGGTCAAAAATTGTATTTTATGTACATTTTACACTATGTTTTTACATTTGTAATTTTACGGAATATAAAATATTTTTACGACGATTATAAGTTTTCTTACGTTCTCTTTTTATGTCTAAAATAAGACAAAATTTACGGAACGTAAAATTACGATGCATAGATGTTAAAATAAAGATGGGTGAAAAATAACTATTCCTCACCCAAGGTGACGAATAGTCAATCCCTATATATATATATATATATATATATATATATATATATATATATATATATATATAGGGAAAATCTATCCTACCACCTGGTGGTAGTTACCCCACATATCTCATATACTACCAAGTAGTACTATATATACTATTTTATTATTTTAAATATGTTCATATACTATATCTAAGATATTTCAAAGCAAGTTACGTGAAAAAATTGCATATGAGCCCATAGTTTTTGTTATATTTATGAAATACATACATATTTGTATGCGTAAAAGAGCATACTCAAAAATAGTACATACTACCTAAAAATTAGTATATATATTACCTAATCATTGTTATATACTACATACTACACGTACATACTCTCGGTTTCGACAGATACTACATACAACATACAAAACGCAAGTGGTGGTAACTACCATTGCTTGTAGGAAACATTTGTCCTATATATATATATATATATATATATATATATATAAAGTCTATTAAGGACCCAGGGTGAAGAATAAGTAATTCTTCACCTCAGTCCAGCGACCAAGCCATACTTTCCCTCTGTGCGGTCCCACCCGCGCGTTGCGCCTCAAGCCTCAAGCCTTCCACCGTAACCCCTCGCGCGAGGTAAAACTTCTCTCTACCGACGTATGTTTTCCAGTTACCGTCAAAAATAAGTTGGCAAAAACATATTCTGTTCATGGGGTTAGGAGTTTCCCCACTCCCCGGTTCCTATTCTAATCGCGGTGCCTGACTTGCGGTCGTCAACGGCAACTGACTTGCGACATGGGGATCGGCCGATCAGTGAACCAGGTGGGTGAGACGACGCGGTGGTCCACGGGTAGGATGGGCAACGAGGGGCGGCAGGTGCCAGCGTGGTGCTCGGCGGGTTTTAGCTTCGGCTGCAATGTCCGTGGGCCTTGGCGGCGAGATGAGCGGGCGTGACCTCGGTGTTGGGCAAAGCGGCGCATGGTGGTTGGCTCGCCCGGCTGTGGTTGATGCGGTGGTCGATCGCGACCGCTTCATGATCTGCTTGCCCCAAGACGACGCTGGTCAACCCAATCGGTCAATCCAAATCCCTTCACGGCTTGTCGTGCAGGGGGTTGATGCCCGTGGTTCTTTTCTCAAATCCTTAATTTGATATGCTGCTCTATTTCAACTCTAGAAGTCCCATTGTAACTCCTGACGAGGCATGCCATGCAGAAATACTCCCTCCGTTTCTAAATATAAGTCTTTGTAGAGATTCCACTAGATAGACTACATACGGAGCAAAATGAATGAATCCACACTTAAAATGCATCTATATACATCCGTATGTAGTTCATAATAGAATCTCTATAAAGACTTATATTTAGGAACGGAGGGAATACTTTGTACTGGTGATCCAATCGCTGTTTGGTTATCTCTTCTCAGTTTGACAGCTATAATCTTGTGGGAATTGGTTGCCTCTGAATTGATTCTACTAATCGTGTATTGTTTTGTTCATAGTCTGTAGCATTTTGTACTTTGACTGGAATATATAATATCAGTAGTGTGTTGAACAATTAGTAACTTCTTTCACTTTGCCATGTTAGACACAAACAGTTTGGTTTTGGGCAAGTTGCTTAGAGTAGACAATTTTTTGTTTTATTTCCCTGGCCTAATACCAATGCGATGTGCAGGTAACTTTATATCTCTCGCAAGAGCTCACCTCAACGACCTCATGGAATCGAGATTCATGACTAAGAGCTCTTCTCTATGTATGCAGGTATTGCTCTGCCTGTAAAGAAGCTCATGTTAATATAATTTATGTGTTTTGCTGAATTTATTCGGAAATGGTCGAAGCACTTGTAATTTCGATACAGGTTTGGATAGAATGGTGTGGTATGAACAACTACTTTAACCTTTTGTAGTTGAAATCCTGCACACATCTCTCTTGATTTATTTATCTTGTTGGCTCTCATGCACCATTACTTGATGAATCAAATATCACAGTAATATTTCGACAACACTAACTTCCCACAAATGTACAGTTTCTGCATATCAAGGTTCTCTTCCCATGTTTCACTCCTTGTTCAACTGCTGGTATACATAAGCTTAAACCGCAAAAAATGTATACACATGTTTACCTCTTTAAACACAACAGCTCTTACAATCAGGTTTGAATTTACAATGTTGGCCTAGATTCGGGACATGATAGATAATACCATGTTCCACACATAGTAATATGTTGTACTGCACCACCGTGTACACAAGTTTCTCTAATTTATTCAGATAGTTCTGTGTGGACAATCTTTTCCCTTCTAATAAAAACTGAAATTACCTTCATTTTTGTTCAACAATGCGTCCTAAAAATGGATAGCCCCTAGATTAAGTGCATAGAGCACAATATCGATCGACAAAATGATCCGCCTAGTGAAGATATACATCAGTCATCTATTACTGGAACAAGAGTCCTATTTGTCCAATTTATGCATTATTTAATAATTACTTTATTTCTTTTCACAACAAATATAATTTTCCCTTCCGTTGGTATTCTTCAGATTTACATGTATACTGTGAAGTATTGGTTTTGCCCATCTTTAACCCATTATTTCTATCTTGCAGAGCTATCTATTCAACTATGATTAATTTCTTCTTCGTTGGGGCTTATTTACCACTGTCATAGACAAGTGCTTATTTAGTTCCTTGTCATATTTATTAGTTCGTTGTAATATGTGTTTGATGGATTATGGGGAGTACCTTTCAAACTAATGTTCCTCTTTTTAACTTACATTTTGACATGCATCTCCAACAAAATAAACAGGAACAGAGTAGTCATGAGGAGTTGCAATGAAAGCGTGTACACGTAACAATTGTCCAAGCTCTGAAACATTTTCAGATATCGTTGCTGAACCTGTATGGTCATCCACTGAAATACATGTTACAGAAGCTCTAGGGTCATCTAGATGTGGATTTTCCAACCCCTAATTGGAAATATAGAAAGGTAGTTTCGCCTGTAGAAATCGATAGGAGAGTGTAGTACTACAGAAAGGTAATTTTGTATGTAGATATTGATTATTTAGATGCGACTTTCTCAAGTAGCATATTGAATTTATTGTGTCTGATTTGTGTATGACGAACTCACATCATCTTTGTTCATTGTAAACTGATCTAGTTATGTAATGAAATTCAAATGTTTTTTGAGTAGTTCTTATGTGGACTAATGTATCAATCCAGTAATTCTTATGTCTTCACAACAACATAAAAGAATATTTTTCTGTGTGGTATTGAGATAATGAGTTGAACACAAAGAAACTTTTCTGTGTGGTCCACTAGTGAGTTAACACACAACCTGATGATCGGGTTGACAACTGCTATAAAAACACTGGAGGAAAATGCAAAGGATTAATCCCAAACCATGAAATCAACCATATTTTTTTTTATCAGATACACTCAATAAGGCACTTATTGATAAGCCTATCACTATTTGATGAAAGCACACACAAATTAGAAGAACAAACTTCTAGTGGTACTTTTACAAGGAAATTTGACAACCGCTCGCATGGAGCGATTTTATCGACATGATAATTCAAATGGTAAATGCATTGCAGCCCAATAAAGTATTCACTATACATAATGAAAAATACGACAGTGAAATATTTGCCTTGTTCCATGCAAAACGAAACAAAAATCTTTGCTTTGTTACAAATTTCACTTGCATCCATATATTTTGTTAGATGAATAACCAAAGACCATCTGAATGACATGTTCCATACATGGCATACGAATTCAGAGTTCCTTCTGGCATCGGCAGATTCAGTCACGCTTACAAATTCACACAAGCATCGATAGGTCAAGAGACTGCATATGGTTGTGCTTGTGCTTGTTCTAGTAGGTGACATGAGCACCAGTGTTGCAGCACCACTACTCCATGTGCTTCCTCGCAACGCATTCCTTGGTGGTGATGCATCTGTAGACCCCTGCACTATTAGTTCATACTGAATTAGTTAGTTCAGAGGCTGCATGAGAACGAGAAGGAAAATTTGATCTCTTTCTCCTTGCCTTCCATATCAATAGAACTCATTTGGAAATGTGCAAAACTGTAACTTTCACAAAGAAACTTCGCGAGATATTAACAAGCAATAGCTCTTAATATACAAAACTGGCAGAAGATCAGTATTTCTCTGCGTCAATAGTTTCTCAAAGAGAACATCTGAAGTCAGCATTTTGAGAACACCTTGAACAAGAGTTTCTTGTCATGTCCAGTTGAACAATATGACAAACTAAAGACAATTTTTTGACATGCAAACTAAAGATATATCCTGACTCTAATAAAATCTGATTCAGAATAACACTGGAGATAAAGCGGCATCCAAGACTGAAAGAATTTAGTTCAAACAAAATCGGACCTACTAGCAATTTGGTCTATTTTTTTTCTTGAATAAATCCTTTAGATATAAGCAACCTTGTTTTAAACCATAATGCAGATAAATCCATAAATGAACCTCTGGTATATGGCCTTTTTGACATAACACAATTGCAAAAATCAAAATAAGGATTCCCTGTTTTGTTCTTGTGATGCATGTAAGAATGCTAAGAATTGGATAGTACACTGGCAAAAATACTGATGTACAGCAGTAGCGAGTCTAGCGCATAGACCGTTGAGCTTCCCAACCAAATCAACTGAGTAGACGTGAGAAAGTTTATGTCAAAACTATGAAATATATAATACAACAATGATCAAGCTACTACTTCAATCTACAAGTGTACCTGAAAAGATTAAACATATTGGTATCTTTATTCTCCAACTAAGTAGTAGCCTCCATATGTGATTGTGTAGTGGCGATGGGGTCCGGCAACCAAATCAATTGGATATTAGGAAAACATCATGGTTTGCAACACATTTCCCTCAACTTCTTCATGTCAAATAGACCACGACTTTTTCTCACTTGTCCACTGCATAACACATGCATGAAATACACAGAAATCAAAGTGTTAGGGGAGAAATTTCCTCTGTGGCAGGTAGCAAGATTAAGAGAGAGCAGAACTTTCCTCGGTTGCGTATAGCAAAGCGTTAGGGGCGAACTTTCCTGTTTCAGTAAATCCCTCTCTTCACTTTAAAAAATTTGATCTGGTTTTTGATCAAACCAAGCGAACCCAAACTCTGATTACGATGCAAAACTGCAGTACAACAAGAACATGGTCATTGTATGAACCGAGAATCAAGTTAGTCTTCTACATGATATGGAAATTTCTAAACAGTAAAAGAAAAACTAATTGACTGTTAAACTCTGCTCCCACAACAAAATGACCTACCATACTTTTGCTACTGATTTCAGAAACATAGTGCATCGACTTGTCCTAGCATTATAAGACCTTATAGCATAATAAGTTTTATTTCTCAAAACATAGTCATTTCGTTATGCTCTCATTACAGCAGGACAATTGATTCGCTGAAAGATATTCGCCAAACTCATAACACACAAATTCTGATGCACTCCTGTCAAAACAAACAAACTCCTGTTTATCAAAAGTACTTAAGGATGTCACCAGGGGGTGGATGCAGCCAGGTGACCAGATTCGAGAGAGGCAAGATGCGGACCTGGTGCTCATGGGCGCATGAAGTAGGAGCCAGTGACCAAACTTGAAGAGGAGGTCGACCATAGCTAGACCATGACGACTCAACGACTGCCGATGAAATCTATGGATCCAGATTCAGTCAGTTAGGCTAGGATGGGAGGAGATCCAAGACAATGGCCCGAGCTCGGGGAGCGCATCGATACGGCGACCACTGCCCTGGCGCTGAGATCAGGGTCCAACTTGGCGCCGCCGCTTCAGTTCAACTGGATCCCGCCGGTGATCTCTTCCCATCTGTAAAGCTACCGGAGCCGACTCTCGACCACAGGATAGAGTGAACCGCACTGCTGGTTCTGGGGAACCGTATTGGCTGCACGCTGAACAGATCGGGGTAGTGGCGGTGGGCTGGACGAGAAGGCGTGGAAAATGGCAGAGCCCTCCCACGATCCATGGAGTTCGTTTAGACGAGAGGTAAATTTACCTCGTGCTGCTTTTTTCCTACTTGAGGTCTCCATCGTGTAACTTTACGATTCATGCCCGAGGTAATTTTACGTTTCCAGCTCTGTTTCTTCCGTGGTTGTACCGTCTGGTTCGACTGGGCGGCTGGGGTGAGGAATAACTATTCCTCACCCAGGGTGACGAATAGACAATCCTCCAATTTTACCACCAATGCACTGTAGTTTTACGTTTCGTAAGTTTTGTCTTATTTCTAACGTAAAAAGAGATAGTAAGAAACTATACAATCGCCGTAAAAAATATTTTATGTTATGTGAAATTACGAACATAAAAACATAGTGTAAAATATACATGAACTCCAAATTTTCTTGTCTTATGACCTATATTTTTATTTTCTTATACCAAAATTTACGTAGTGAATCAATAGGAATGTAATTATTTGAATTTCGAATGTAATTTAATTATGAAGTGATTGTAAAATTACCTCGGGTGAAGAATAACTTATTCTGCACCCTGGGTTATATATATATACATATATATACATATATATACATATATATATATATATGGACTAGATCAAATTATGCCTATATAAGATCAAATTATGCCTATATATGTGTGGACTACTCCAAATTGCACTGTAGTTGTTTTTATCTGCAGGGATCAGAAAAGAAATAGCTTAATAGCAGAATGGATGGGAAAGATTTCCAAGAGCAACACTCGGAGAACGATATACTATCAAGAGCACCTCTCGGAAACCTGGTCGTTGTGCCATACCTTTTCCGAGAGCAGCTCTCGGAAAAGAAGGCGAGCATTGCCGAGACAAGCTCTCGGCAAAGATATGTAAACTGTCAGCTGCCATGTGGGCCACTCTGTCCTACTGGTAGGATTGCCGAGAGCTGCTCTCGGCAAAGATATCGTCATTTTTCTTCAAAAATATTTAGCAAGTTATTTGAAACTTTTACTGATAAATGTGACTAGTGGGACCACATGCCAGTTAGAAAGAATACACACAAAAAAAGAAAATAGGATGTGGCATATACTTTGCCGAGTGTCGTATGGCGGCTCTCGGTAATGTACGCAGTAACTGACGGAGCCGTCTGTTGCGGACGGGCATGCCACGTGGCTCCTCTTTGCCATGAGCGGCTCTCGGCGTTTGCAAGGTTTGCCGCGCGGTGCCTCTTTACCGTGAGGCAGTGACGGCAAAGAAGGCAGTTTGCCGTGAAGCTGGGTTTGCCGAGCGTGACACTCGGCAAAGTTTTACTTGCCGAGTGTCTGCGTTTTAGCACTTGGCGAAGAGCATGACACCCGGCGTACGTGAAAATTCCAGTAGTGAACAGCCTAGCACTATAGAGTTCCTGTGATGCAGACGCCTGTAGAGCAAGAGAACATGGGTGGTTCCGGGAGGAAGAAATAGAGAGAATGAGAGATGGGAAGAGGGATCTCACCGACGGAAGTGTCAGTGGGCATCGGCAACCGGGACGAGCCATCTTTCTTAGTGGCCGCCTGGTGTGGTTGTAGCTCGCCTTCTCCTGTCAGAGAACACGACAAGACATCCCCAGGGTAGCAGAGGGGAGTGGCAGGTGGGGCTCCTCTCCGCTTCCTCTCACCTGCCTCCTAAGCTATCGCCTCCTTGCCTACACGATGTGATTGTGTCGTCCTCACCTAGAGTTGCAAATGAAGGCTTAACGTTATAAGCAATACTTTTATACTATTTGAAGCTGCATGTAGAAAATAATTCATAGAAATTGAAAAACCCTCAAGATAAACATGTTGTTGATCAGCGTCAGCCACATGGATCCTACTTTCAAAACACAAGAGCGGGACAAGCGTAAACACAAGCAACACACTGAAATTAAGATAAGACACATAACATAGGATTAGTGTTTTGCCGGCAAAAGGTTTGCTAACCCGACTTAAACCAGAAGTTATTTGCATATCAGAGCCTTTCTTCGTTCTCTTTTTTGCCGTTTAAATTACAGGATACGTTACGCAACAGAGAAATGTTATTAACTAAGAGAGGGGATGCAAGGAGGCAAGTTAAATACTTGGCTAATGAGCACAGAAGCCTATAGCTTATATATTTCCGGAGTAAACATGACAAATGGCAATGCTATATGGTAGCAACGCAATAAACTGGAAATTTTATATCAACACAATTCAAGTGCAGAACCTACATAGGTATTTATATGTGCAAAGCACATGTGATTTACAATAGGTGGTTAGCACAGTAGCAATCTTCCTGATAATTCTGATAAGCCTTTTCCTTCAGTCTGGCTATTCCACTGTCTTTAAGCTGAGTGAGCAATCTTAATTTTTAGCCATGTTGTCTGATAGTTTTGTGCTAATGATAGAAATATATAGCTGTGTCATTAGGTTCAGAAATTGAGAAGAACCATAACCTGGTGGGTGTCGCCATTGATCTGCAATGGAATAGACAATGCCCTTCCTGGTTTTTTTGTTCATGAATTCTATATATGGTGTATGTGATAATCAAGCTAATGACAAAATAAGGACACACAAAATAATACTTTGTTTCATCATTATTGTGTTGAAGGCCAGTCACCTAATAATAAAGGAAGTGATTTACCACTAAATATATTATTACACCGATGATGATAATAAACAATTAAATGGACAGTGGTTATTAGGAAAGAAATCATAGGGTACAACAGCTACATTAATGATCAGATAGAAAAAAAATCAAGCAATGCAATGGAAGTGAAGATGGTTGAGATGGCAGCTCTCACGACAAGTGCACAAGCTTACCAACATAGATGTGGACAGACACATGCCTAGAAGTGGGAAGATCAAGTGGCACTTTGCAACACCTCCACCCACTCACTGAGACATCACTCAGTTGACTAAAAGAGAGAATGAAATCAAAGTCACTCCTGATCATCGACTTCTCTACATAATAATTCAAAAATAATTTTTAAGAGTGGAGTCAACCTGCTTGGTAGGCACGCGTAAAGAAAACTATACACAATAACTTATCGTTAATATGTAAACAAATCTTCTATTGCTATCTGCATCCAGGCACCAAACATGCAATAAGTAAAGAAAAGTAAAAGAAATAAGCAGCTAGCCCAGATAGTCCTGTTTTGTTTTCAATAATAAATCAATTCAAGCAAGTTATTTTTGTAATACATATCCAGTAGTTGTTGTAAGGAAGCACGCATTACTATTTATCCAGATGATCATGGGGCTTAAATGAATATTCTCCAGCATGAGGTCAATATGTGCCGATTCCATGGGTAAGCAGATAATTTTCGTTCATGCTCCCAAGAGTTTACTGGAATATTCGACATTAATAGAAGCGAAGAAGCAAAATAACCTCTCTCGAGGATATGAAACCCGCTTACCTTGTATGGCTCTAGCATCTGCATCCATTTATTTAGTCAAAGTAGCAATATAGCATGGTCCTTCCATAAGCTATCTCGTTCTTCACTAACTGGAGCAAGCTGGCAGCAAAAGAAACAGTAAAAGCATGCCCACATCAATTCTTGAGAAAGGTTAACACAATTCGAGAAAATAATAACAGTCTGGTCAGTAGTACCATCGACCTACACATGATGAGAGTGCGAACCGGATTACTTGCTGCCTTTCAGAGGCTTGCAACCCTATACTACCAGTGTCGGTGGCCATCAGTTCTACCACGAACCTACACAAACATTAGTTGATCGAACATATTCTTTAGCTTGGATCTAGAATCCAACAGCACTGAAATCAAAGATTTTCTGTTGTTAAAAAGAAATGGCATGACTGTGTTATTATGGTTAAGTATGGGTAATTATGCCCAGTCTCATTGCAAGTAATTGCATGCAAATGAGTGCAACAGTTTGACACATGAACAAGTCCAATGAGACAAACTACTAGAAATAAAGCGATTTTAATTCTCTGCAGAAGTGTGTACAGAGAAATTAAAGTTGGGCACTTTCCGTAAGCATGAGCTCCCACATGGCAAAATCATTAATCCGTTCGGATAAGACCAGCAAAATATAATAGACAGATGTCAACAAAATATCAAGCTATAGAAATTCCTTGCAGAGAAACCGAAAATACAGAACATCCCATCTGTGCAATGCCCGCACTAGTCTGTACATTTACCAACCTCAGTTGACAGGGAATCATCTCATCAAATGAATTCTGCAGAAAACTAAGCATAGTATAGCATATCAACAGAATTAAATCAAGACATACACATCGCAGAGTCATAATCTTCAAAGGCAGGAGCACAGGGTTCAGAATTTAAGAAACTGTCCGAACAGATCGCAGAGTCATAAAATTCAGACAACTGACTTCTGAAACTTAATGAAACTGAAAGCAAAATTGAGTAAAAAGTTAACAAATCAGGTCAAATACAAACATTCCACCCGTACAACAATATGTAGTCGTTGCGTCTGACTACATCTATAAAAGGAAAACAAACCGACAGAAGTATGTCTAAACTCGAAAATAATGAAATTTACTCTATTGTAAGAAAAGTAAGTCAAAACCACGGTCAATTTCACCGGTTGTGCATTTCTTTTGGACCATTGGTAAGACAATCAAGAGTGCACTGAATAATGGTTGTCATCTAATACCACAGTTCCAGCAACACAATGCATTCAGCGACAAACATGTTGTAAAAAAAATTGTAATGTTCTACTAATTACATATAACCATTGAGAAAAAGGAATCAAGAACCCAAAATGAATCCGAACCAGAGGTCTTCCATCTAGACATTGCAGCTGGCCACCCACTCGTACATCTTAAGCAACGAGTATCTAGAAGGAGGGAATGGGGAGGACAAAGGAGAGAAAGATGACCTGCGCCAGAAAGCTCATGTGCCGCTGTTGCTTCATCCGGCGTGGCTCCACCATCGGACCTTCCCTGCCTACTTTCCGATGATTGTCCACACCGCGGCTGCCGCTGCCTTGTGGATGAGATGATCAGAAAAGGAAGGAGACAAGAACAAGGTTGTGGACGAGGCCGGCTTACCTATGAAGCCGCAGCCGTTGCTTCCCCACGGTGTAGCCGCGGACGAGAAGAATGCGAAGAAGCGACAGGCGGATGTCCCGTGTGCTCGGCATCGGCTGGGGCGCCGCCACAACTGCCATCTCCCGCCGCCGCCGCTAGGTTTTGCGAGGACGAATAGGAGGAGGCGTGCGGGGGAGAGGAAGACGTGCGCGTGGGACCCAATGCGACCTGCCTTCAGTTGGGATTTTCCCAGGCACAATTTTTTCTCTCTCCAGCACAGTGCCGCCTGCCGACCTTGACATCGCGAGCGCACGCCCCTTGCGCGACGATCGATCCTACGTGGCACGCGCGAGCGAGCGCCTTTGATGCGTACGTTAATGTGTTCATGCATGTTTTTTCTTTGGAGCATTGTTTTTGCCAGCTCTTGTCGCACGGCTGTCATGTGCGTGCACGAAGCAAAACTCGGTTTTTTTTCTATGAAGTTGCTTTTACTAAAGAAAAATTGATAAATGGTAAATGCAAGGGTACAAAAAGTTGTTTACTGTGAATGGGTAGGGTTGGGAGGATTGTTGAGGAATCATGAACCTGAGTCAGAGAAACTCTATCAGGTCCCCTGAAATATCTCACATCAATCTATGTATAGGGACTCGCCTATAAAGGTCCTCACCTAAAATTTGTTTAATTCCAGCTGACCTCTAAATCTCAACCCCTATAATTCGATGTCCTATGGAACTACCAAAATCATACGCTCATCACTGTAGTACTTTGCATTTTCAATTGAATGAGCAATGGTACAATACAGAACTAACACATGTAACAAACAACCAAATAGAACTTAATAATTCAAAGGCATTTCGCCTCATGCCAAGGAAAATCCCATTTATTGTGTATCGCGTTGCGAAACACAACTAATAGTTATTGATTATTACACATAATAGAGAAAATACATATCCTTAAGTAAAAAAGGAACACAAATAAGAACAACTGAATTACCATGGACCTACACGTCCGGTAAGGGCACTCTCAAATCATCTCAAACACATATGTATCTGCAAATTCACATAATTAGATATCTAATTAGTTCACATACATGGATTAAACTCCAGTACATATAGCCAGAATCACTGGACATCCGCATGGCAAAAATCTACCGAATCAAAAATCACAAAATTGCAAAGTTTATGCTGCCGTCTTATATCCATAATATTTGTTATCCCATCTTTAGTCATGGCCAATTATCCACGTCTGTGGAGTAATAAAACTGATTCCATCCGGTATTAGTAGGCCTGCTCTAATGTGCGCTGACAATATGGGTCCGTTGTGATCGAGATTCTGTACCAATGGCGTTCATCATACGGGCCCTTTTATTGCACAGCGGCCTCCTACTGCTTGGTTCATCGATGATTCTGAAGCCTCTGCCTCCTGCATCGTAACCACACTTTACTTACAGAACATAGTAATGTAATACAGAGCAGCCTAGCTAATGCATATAGCCTACCTCTGCTGAACCATCATCATCTGCAGAGTATGCACCCAACCTCGTAATTGCAGAGGAGGGCTAGAGCACTCAGATGGAGGCATCCACTGTATTTTTTAGAGCTGCATGCCTGTACAACATGATCTTGCTTTCACAGTGCATAACTATAGCCAAGCCTACCTTCAGTTCTGCCCCTCAACTCCCTTCTAATGTACAGAGCATGCTGAAGTCTCATGCCCCTGCAGTTCAAAACTTAAACTGATGCAATTCCTCTCTAAGTTAATCATACCTATGGTTGCACATGTCCATACGGTAGTTTTTGATGCAAACATCATTAAAATTTGGAGCATGCATCAAGAAATCTTACTTGGAACTTGCATACTTCAAGAAATTAAAACCATGTCAATGTGTCACATGCATAATGATCAGATCAACATCTGCATCAATCACCCAAACGCAGCAGTCTACTCCAATGGAATCATGGCCAAACCATACACTTAGATTTGTCATTAATCTCACATAGTTGGCTTACAAGTCTGAGAAAATCACCCACTTGGCAGCGGCGGAGGGCGAGTTCCCGGACGTGGCCGCCGTGGGGCAAAAGCCAATCGGCAGGCGGCGAACGACGCTCCAGGAGAGGCCGACGGCAACAACACGTGTGTGCCAGGAGGAAGCCGCAACTCCTCCTCGCGTGTCCCCCACCGTGGCTCGCGTGCGTGGTGGCGGCAGGTTGGCTCGGGGTGGATCGGAAGGGAGGGTGCGGCGGCGTTTGCTAGGAGGTCCAACGGAGAAAGGGAGATCCGGTCGCCGGGGTGGATGAGAGGGAAGCGCACGGGAGGAGGGGAAGGAGGAGCGGCGGCGCAAGGTTGAAAGATCGTGGATGTCGCCTAGAGGGGGGGTGAATAGGCGCTTTAAAATAATTACAGTTAAGGCTTGAACAAATGCGGAATAAACCTAGCGGTTAATTTGTCAAGCACAAAACCTACAACAACTAGGCTCACCTATGTGCACCAACAACTTATGCTAAGCAAGATAAGCAACTATGTGATAACAAGATATATGACAAGAACAATATGGCTATCACAAAGTAAAGTGCATAAGTAAAGGGCTCGGGTAAGAGATAACCGAGGCACGCGGAGACGACGATGTATCCCGAAGTTCACACCCTTGCGGATGCTAGTCTCCGTTTAGAGCGGTGTGGAGGCACAATGCTCCCCAAGAAGCCACTAGGGCCACCGTAATCTCCTCACACCCTCGCACAATGCAAGATGCCGTGATTCCACTAAGGGACCCTTTGTTGGGGAACGTAGTAATTTCAAAAAATTTCCTACGCACACGCAAGATCATGGTGATGCATAGCAACGAGAGGGGAGAGTATTGTCTACGTACCCTCGTAGACCAAAGCGGAAGCGATCACAACGTAGAGGAAGTAGTCGACGTTCTCCTCGCGATCCAGCCGATCCCAGCGCCCGTTACTCCGGCGCCTCGAGTCGATCTGGCGTAGAGGAAGTAGTCGTCGTTCTCCTCGCGATCCGGCCGATCCCAGCCGTTACTCGGCGCCTCGAGTTCTTGGCACACGTACAGCTCGATGGCGCTCCTCGGGCTCCGATCCAGCAAAGCTCCGGGAGAGGGAGTTCCACAAGACGACGGCGTGGTGGCGATCTTGATGTTCTACCGACGCAGGCTTCGCCTAAGCACTGCTATGATATGACCGAGGTGGAATATGGTGGAGGGGCACCGCACACGGCTAAGGAACGATCTCAAGGATCAACTTGTGTGTCCTAGGGTGCCCCCTACCCCGTGATATAAAGGAGGGAGGAGGAGGTGGCCGGCCTCAAGGGGCGCCATAGAGGGGGAAACCTACTCCAAGTAGGTTTCCTCTCTTTCCTTATCTTATTTGGAGGGAAGGAAGGAGTACTAGTATTAGGAAGTAGTACTAGTAGTAGGAATAGGAAGAGGGGACAGGAGAAAGGAAAGGGGGGGCCGGCCCCCCTCCCCAATTCGGATTGGGCTTGGGGGGGCGCGCCCCCCTCCCTTGTTCCTTCTCCTTTCCTCCTACATGGGCCCAATAAGGCCCATATACCTCCCGGGGGGTTCCGGTAACCTCCCGGAGCTCCAAACTTCTCCGGAACCTTTCCGGTGTCCAAATATATCCGTCCAATATATTAATCTTTATGTCTCGACCATTTCGAGACTCCTCGTCATGTCCGTGATCATATCCGGGACTCGAACAACCTTCGTACATCAAAATACATAAACTCATAATATAACCGTCATCGAAACCTTAAGCGTACGGACCCTACGGTTCGAGAACAATGTAGACATGACCGAGACACATCTCCGGTCAATAACCAATAGCGGGACCTGGATGCCCATATTGGTTCCTACATTTTCTACGAAGATCTTTATCGGTCGAGACCGCATAACAACATACGTTGTTCCCTTTGTCATCGGTATGTTACTTACCCGAGATTCGATCGTCGGTATCCAATACCTAGTTCAATCTCGTTCTTTGGTAAGTCTCTTTACTCGTTCCGTAATACATCATCTCACAACTAACTCATTAGTTGTAATGCTTGCAAGGCTTATGTGATGTGTATTACCGAGAAGGCCCAGAGATACCTCTCCGAGCAATCGGAGTGACAAAACCTAATCTCGAAATCGCCAACCCAACAAGTACCTTTGGAGACACCTGTAGTACTCCTTTATAATCACCCGATTACGTTGTGACGTTTGGTAGTACCCAAAGTGTTCCTCCGTAAACGGAGTTGCATAATCTCATAGTTATAGGAACATGTATAAGTCATGAAGAAAGCAATAGCAATATACTAAACGATCAAGTGCTAAGCTAACGGAATGGGTCATGTCAATCACATCATTCTTCTAATGAGGTGATCCCATTAATCAAATGACAACACATGTCTATGGTTAGGAAACATAACCATCTTTGATTAATGAGCTAGTCTAGTAGAGGCTTACTAGTGACTATCTGTTTGTCTATGTATTCACACATGTATTATGTTTCGGTTAATACAATTCTAGCATGAATAATAAACATTTATCATGATATAAGGAAATAAATAATAACTTCATTATTGCCTCTAGGGCATATTTCCTTCAGTCTCCCACTTGCACTAGAGTCAATAATCTAGATTACACAGTAATGATTCTAACACCCATGGAGTCTTGGTGCTGATCATGTTTTGCTCGTGGAAGAGGCTTAGTCAATGGGTCTGCAACATTCAGATTCGTATGTATTTTACAAATCTCTATGTCTCCCACTTGGACTTGGTCCCGAATGGAGTTGAAGCGTCTTTTGATATGCTTGGTCCTCTTGTGAAATCTGGATTCCTTTGCCAAGGCAATTGCACCAAGATTGTCACGAGAAGATCTTCATTGGTCCCGATGCACTAGGTATGACACCTAGATCGGAAATGAACTCTTTCATCCAGACTCCTTCATTTGCTGCTTCCAAGCAGCTATGTACTCCGCTTCACATGTAGATCCCGCCACGGCGCTTTGTTTAGAACTGCACCAACCGACAGCTCCACCGTTTAACAAAAACACGATCCGGTTTGCGATTTAGAATCGTCGGATCGATTGTCAAAGCTTGCATCGACGTAACCATTTACGACTAGCTCTTTGTCACCTCCATATACGAGAAACATATCCTTAGTCCTTTTCGTGTATTTCAGGATGTTCTTGACCGATGTCCGATGATCCACTCCTGGATTACTTTGGTACCTTCCTGCCAAGTTTACAGCTAAGTATACGTCAGTTCTGGTACACAACATTGCATACATGATAGAGCCTATGGCTGAAGCATAGGGAACATCTTTCATTTTCTCTCTATCTTCTGCTGTGGTCGGGCATTGAGTCTGACTCAATCTTATACCTTGTAATACAGGTAAAAAACCTTTCTTTGCCTGATCCATTTTGAACTTCTTCAAAACTTTATCAAGGTATGTGCTTTGTGAAAGTCCAATTAAGCGTCTTGATCTATCTCTATAGATCTTGATGCCCAATATGTAAGCAGCTTCACCGAGGTCTTTCATTGAAAAACTTTTGTTCAAGTATCCTTTTATGCTATCCAGAAATTCTATATCATTTCCAATCAATAATATGTCGTCTACATATAATATCGAAATGCTACTGAGCTCCCACTCACTTTCTTGTAAATACAGGCTTCTCCAAAAGTCTCAGATAAAACCATATGCTTTGATCACACTATCAAAGCGTTTATTCCAACTCCGAGAGGCTTGCACTGCACCATAAATTGATCGCTGGAGCTTGCACACTTTGTTAGCGCCCTTTGGATCAAAAAACTTTTTGGTTGCATCATATACAACTCTTCTTCTAGAAATCCATTCAAGAATGCAGTTTTACATCCATTTGCCAAATTTCATAATCATAAAATGCGGCAATTGCTAACATGATTCGGACAGACTTAAGCATCGCTACGGGTGAGAAAGTCTCATCGTAGTCAACCCCTTGAACTTGTCGAAAACCTTTTGCAACAAGTCGAGCTTTATAGACGATTACATTACCATCGGCGTCGGTCTTCTTCTTAAAGATCCATTTATTCTCAATGGCTTGCCGATCATCGGGCAAGTCAACCAAAGTCCATACTTTGTTTTCATACATGGATCCCATCTCAGATTTCATGGCTTCCAGCCATTTCATGAATCTGGGCTCACCATCGCTTCTTCATAGTTTGTAGGTTCGCCATGGTCAAGTAACATGACTTCCGAATAGGATTACCGTACCACTCACAGTGCGTATTTTACTCTGGTTGACCTCTGAAGTTCAAGAGCAACTTGATCTGAAGTTTCATGATCAATATCATTAGTTTCCTCACTAATTGGTGTAGTTGTCACAGAACCATTTCTTGTGATGAATTACCTTCCAATAAGGGAGCAGATACGATTATCTCATCAAGTTCTACTTTCCTCCCACTCACTTCTTTCGAGAGAAACTCCTTCTCTAGAAAGGATCCGAACTTAGCAACGAAAATCTTGCCTTCAGATCTGTGATAGAAGGTGTACCCAACAGTCTCCTTTGGGTATCCTATGAAGACACATTTTTCCGATTTGGGTTCGAGCTTATCTGGTTGAAGTTTCTTCAATAAGCATCGCAGCCCCAAATTTTAAGAAACGACAACTTTGGTTTCTTGCCAAACCATAGTTCATACGGTGTCGTCTCAACGGATTTAGATGGTGCCCTATTTAACGTGAATGCGGCCGTCTCTAAAGCATATCCCCAAAACGATAGCGGTAAATCAAGAAGAGACATCATAGATCGCACCATATCAAGTAAAGTACGACACGACGTTCGGACACACCATTTCTCCGTGGTGTTCCGTGGCGTGAGTTGCGAAACTATTCCACATTGTTTTAAATGTAAACCAAACTCATAACTCAAATATTCTCCTCCACGATCAGATCGTAGAAACTTTATTTTCTTGTTACGATAATTTTCCACTTCACTCTGAAATTCCTTGAACTTTTCAAATGTTTCAGATTTGTGTTTCATTAAGTAGATATACCCATATCTGCTCAAATCATCTGTGAAGGTGAGAAAATAACGATACCATTCGCGTGCCTCAATATTCATTGGACCACAAACATCAGTATGTATGATTTCCAACAAATCAGTTGCTCGCTCCATAGTTCCGGAGAACGGTGTTTTGGTCATCTTGCCCATGAGGCACGGTTCGCAAGTACCAAGTGATTCATAATCAAGTGATTCCGAAGCCCATCAAGATGGAGTTTCTTCATGCGTTTTACACCGATATGACCTAAACGGCGATTACACAAATAAGTTGCATTATCATTATCAACTCTGCATCTTTTGGTTTCAACATTATGAATATGTGTATTACTACTATCGAGATTCAATAAAAATAGACCATTCTTCAAGGGTGCGTGACCATAAAAGATATTACTCATATAAATAGAACAACCATTATTCTCTCGATTTAAATGAATAACCGTCTCGCATCAAACAAGATCCAGATATAATGTTCATGCTCAACGCTGGCACCAAATAACAATTATTTAGGTCTAAAACTAATCCGAAGGTAGATGTAGAGGTAGCGTGCCGACCGCGATCACATTGACCTTGGAACCGCTTTCCCACGCGCATCGTCACCTCGTCCTTTGCCGGTGCTCGTTTATTCTCAGAAGTCCCTGTTTTGCGTTGCAAATATTAGCAATGTAACCAGTATCAAATACCGGTGCTACTACAAGCTCTAGTAAGGTACACATCAATAACATGTATATCACATATACCTTTGTTCACCTTGCCATCCTTCTTATCCGCCAAATACTTGGGGCAGTTCCGCTTCCAAAGGTCGATCGCTTGCAAGAAAACACTCGATTTCAGGCTTAGGTCCAGACTTGGGTTTCTTCTCTTGAGCAGCAACTTTCTTGCTGTTCTTTTTGAAGTTTCCCTTCTTCTTTCCTTTGCCCTTTTTCTTGAAACTAGTGGTTTTGTTGACCATCAACACTTGATGCTCTTTCTTGATTTCTACCTCCGCTGACTTTCAGCATTGCGAAGAGCTCGGGAATTGTTTTGGTCATCCCTTGCATATTATAGTTCATCACGAAGCTCTTGTAGCTTGGTGGCAGTGATTGGAGAATTCTGTTAATGACACTATCATCCGGAAGAGTAACTCCCAGTTGAATCAAGTGATTATTATACCCAGACATTTTGAGTATATGTTCACCGACGTAACTATTCTCCTCCATCTTGCAGCTATAGAACTTATTGGAGACTTCATATCTCTCAATCCGGGCATTTGCTTGAAATATTAACTTCAACTCCGGAACATCTCATATGCTCCATGACGTTCAAAACGTCGTTGAAGACCCGGTTCTAAGCCGTAAAGCATGGCACACCGAACTATCGAGTAGTCATCGCCTTTGCTCTGCCAGACGTTCACAACTTATGGCGCAGCTCTGCGAAGAGTTGGCACCTAGCGGTGCTTCCAGACGTAATTCTTCCGTGCAGCAATGAGGATAATCCTCAAGTTACGGACCCAGTCCGTGTAATTGCTACCATCATCTTTCAACTTTGCTTTCTCAAGGAACACATTAAAATTCAACGGAACAACAGCACGAGCCATCTATCTACAGTAAACATAGACAAGCAAAAATACTATCAGGTACTAACTTCATGATAAATTTAAGTTTTAATTAATCATATTAAAAACTCCCACTTAGACAGACATCTCTCTAGTCATCCAAGTGATTACGTGATCCAAATGAACTAAACCATGTCCGATCATCACGTGAGATGGAGTAGTTTCAATGGTGAACATCACTATGTTGATCATATCTACTATATGATTCACGCTCGACCTTTCGGTCTCCGTGTTCCGAGGCCATATCTGTTATATGCTAGGCTCGTCAAGTTTAACTCGAGTATTCTGCGTGTGCAACTGTTTTGCACCCGTTGTAGATGGACGTAGAACTTATCACACCCGATCATCACGTGGTGTCCGGGTACTACGAACTTTCGCAACGGTGCATACTCAGGGAGAACACTTCTTGATAATTTTTAGTGAGAGATTATCTTATAATGCTACCGTCAATCAAAGCAAGATAAGATGCATAAAGGATAAACATCACATGCAATCAATATAAGTGATATGATATGGCCATCAACATCTTGTGCTTGTGATCTCCATCTCCGAAGCACCGTCGTGATCACCATCGACACCGGCGCGACACCTTGATCTCCATCGTAGCATCGTTGTCGTTTCGCCATCATTGCTTCTCGACTATCGCTACCGCTTAGTGATAAAGTAAAGCAATTACAGGGCGTTTGCATTTCATACAATAAAGCGACAACCATATGGCTCCTGCCAGATTGCCGATAACTTCGGTTACAAAACATGATCATCTCATACAATAAAATATAGCATCACGCCTTGACCATATCACATCACAACATGCCCTGCAAAAACAAGTTAGACGTCCTCTACTTTATTGTTGCAAGTTTTACGTGGCTGCTACGGGCTGAGCAAGAACCGTTCTTACCTACGCATCAAAACCACAACGATACTTCACAAATAGACTCCGTTTAACCTTCTCAAGGACCGGGCGTAGCCACACTCGGTTCAACTACAAGTGAGAGAGACAGACACCCGCCAGCCACCTTTAAGCACGAGTGCTCGTAGCAGTGAAACCAGTCTCGCGTAAGCGTCACGCGTAATGTCGGTCCGGCCGCTTCATCTCACAATACCGCTGAACCAAAGTATGACATGCTGGTAGGCGGTATGACTTGTATCGCCCACAACTCACTTGTGTTCTACTCATGCATATGACATCAACGCATAAAACCAGGCTCGGATGCCACTTTGTTGGGGAACGTAGTAATTTCAAAAATTTCCTACGCACACGCAAGATCATGGTGATGCATAGCAACGAGAGGAGAGTATTGTCTACGTACCCTCGTAGACCAAAGCGGAAGCGATCACAACGTAGAGGAAGTAGTCGACGTTCTCCTCGCGATCCAGCCGATCCCAGCGCCAAGCATTCGGCGCCTCGAGTCGATCACAACGTAGAGGAAGTAGTCGTGACGTTCTCCTCGCGATCCAGCCGATCCCAGCGCCGTTACTTGGCGCCTCAGTTCTTGGCACACGACAGCTCGATGACGCTCCTCGGGCTCCGATCCAGCAAAGCTCCGGGGAGAGGGAGTTCCGTCAGCACGACGGCGTGGTGACGATCTTAATGTTCTACCGACGCAGGGCTTCGCCTAAGCACTGCTATGATTTGACCGAGGTGGAATATGGTGGAGGGGGCACCGCACACGGCTAAGGAACGATCTCAAGGATCAACTTGTGTGTCCTAGGGTGCCCCCTACCCTCAGATATAAAGGAGGGAGGGAGGAGGTGGCCGGCCTCAAGGGGGGCGCCATGGAGGGGGAAACCTACTCCAAGTAGGTTTCCCTCTCTTTCCTTATCTTATTTGGAGGGAAGGAAGGAGTACTAGTATTAGGAAGTAGTACTAGTAGTAGGAATAGGAAGAGGGGAAGGAGAAAGGAAAGGGGGGCCCCCCTTCCCCAATTCGGATTGGGCTTGGGGCGCGCCTCCCTTGTTCCTTCTCTTTTCCTCCTACATGGGCCCAATAAGGCCCATATACCTCCCGGGGTTCCGGTAACCTCCCGGAGCTCCAAACTTCTCCGGAACCTTTCCGGTGTCCAAATATATCCGTCCAATATATTAATATTTATGTCTCGACCATTTCGAGACTCCTCGTCATGTCCGTGATCATATCCGGGACTCCGAACAACCTTCGGTACATCAAAATACATAAACTCATAATATAACCGTCATCGAAACCTTAAGCGTGCGGACCCTACGGTTCGAGAACAATGTAGACATGACCGAGACACATCTCCGGTCAATAACCAATAAGCGGGACCTGGATGCCCATATTGGTTCCTACATTTCTCTGAAGATCTTTATCGGTCGAACCGCATAACAACATCGTTGTTCCCTTTGTCATCGGTATGTTACTTACCCGAGATTCGATCGTCGGTATCCAATACCTAGTTCAATCTCGTTCTTGGTAAGTCTCTTTACTCGTTCCGTAATACATCATCTCACAACTAACTCATTAGTTGTAATGCTTGCAAGGCTTATGTGATGTGTATTACCGAGAAGGCCCAGAGATACCTCTCCCACAATCGGAGTGACAAAACCTAATCTCGAAATACGCCAACCCAACAAGTACCTTTGGAGACTCATGTATTACTCCTTTATAATCACCCAGTTAAGTTGTGACGTTTGGTAGTACCAAAGTGTTCCTCCGGTAAACGGAGTTGCATAATCTCATAGTTATAGGAACATGTATAAGTCATGAAGAAAGCAATAGCAATATACTAAACGATCAAGTGCTAAGCTAACGGAATGGGTCATGTCAATCACATCATTCTTCTAATGAGGTGATCCCATTAATCAAATGACAACACATGTCTATGGTTAGGAAACATAACCATCTTTGATTAATGAGCTAGTCTAGTAGAGGCTTACTAGTGACTATCTGTTTGTCTATGTATTCACACATGTATTATGTTTCCGGTTAATACAATTCTAGCATGAATAATAAACATTTATCATGATATAAGGAAATAAATAATAACTTTATTATTGCCTCTAGGGCATATTTCCTTCACCCTTGAGGGCGGTCACCGAACCCGTACAAATGGCAACCCTTGGGGGCGGTCACCGAACCCGTACACTTTGGAAACCCTTGGGGGCGGTCACCGGTACCCGTCAAATTGCTCGGGGCGATCTCCACAACCTAATTGGAGACCCCGACGCTTGCCCGGAGCTTTGCACCACAATGATTGAGCTCCGAACACCACCAACCGTCTAGGGCGCCCAAGCACCCAAGAGGAACAAGCTCAAGGGCGCCAAGCACCCAAGAGTAATAAGCTTCTCAACTTGTAACTTCCACGAATCACCGTGGAGAACTCAAACCGATGCACCAAATGCAATGGCAAGGGCACACGGAGTGCCCAAGTCCTTCTCTCCCAAATCCCACCAAAGCAACTAATGCTAGGGAGGAAAATGAGAGGAAGAACGAAAGAAGAACACGAAGAACTCCAAGATCTAAATCCAAGGGGTTCCCCTCACTAAGAGGAGAAAGTGATTGGTGGAAACGTGGATCTAGATCTCCTCTCTCTTTTCCCTCAAGAACTAGCAAGAATCATTGGAGGGATTGAGAGTTAGCAAGCTCGAAGGTCAACAATGGGGGAAGAACACGAGCTCAAAAGATTAGGTCTCAAGGGGAAGAAGACCCCTTTTATAGGTGGGGAGAAAAACCAACCGTTATCCCCTCACTCAGCTCAAGACGACGCGGTACTATCAAGACGGAGTTACGGTACTTACTGTCGGCCATGTACTATCAGCAGGTTGCGGTACTACCGCAAGTGCAGCAAAGATCGCCGATGAAGGCTCACATGGCAACGAACGGTAGAACCACCGGAGCGGTACTGCCCTACGGTACTACCGTAAGGCAGGCAGCACTAGTCATAGAGAAAGCACGGAAGTAAAAAATTACTTCCGTACCTACTTCCGCCGAGGGAGGTCCTTCGCAAAATTCTGGCACGGTACTACCGCTGACGAAGAGCGGTACTACCGCGTAGGGCGCGGATGTAAAAATTACATCCGCCCCTACTTCCGCTCATGCTGCTAAGCCTGGCCAGAGCCCACGGTACTACCGCGCCCGCGGCATGGTACTACCGCGTAGGGCACGGATGTAAAAAATTACATCCGCCCTACTACCGCTAGAGAAGCTGCGCTGGGCCCGCGGTACTACCGCTCCCACAAAGCGGTACTACCGTGAGCACTGCAGTACTACCGCGGTGGACTGCGGTACTCTTGCAAGGGCTCATGCGGTACTACCGCTCCGGAGAGCAAGCGATACTACCGCATGCCCCAGATTAGCAACACTAGGAGTCCTTCATTTTGCAGAGAAGACAACAGAGGGAAACAATAAAACTAGAACTGCCATAACTTCTACAAATGAGCTCCGAATTGAGCAAACTCAAGCTTGTTGGAAACAAGACAACGAGTAGCATCGAAACAGCGACTGGATATAGTAAGAAGATGTAGAGGAGGTATGCCTAACAAACAAAGGAGTGAAACCTTCAACAGAGAAGAAACGACATATCCTCCAACATCGAAAACATCATAGAAGATGCAAGTGAACTCCGTTTTCGATGAGCTCGAGCTTGTCATAAAAATGACCATAAGCTCCAAATCTCACAAGGAGAAGAACCAAACAAGAACCCAAAAATATGATGCAAGGATGCAATGGTTTGAGCTCTCTACGAATGATACGATCAAGCTACTCATCGAGAGCCCCCTTGATAGTACGGCAATCGATCCTATAACCCGGTCTCCCAACTACCATCATGAGACTGGTAAAATAGAAAAACCTATCAAGGGCAAACCTTTGCCTTGCACATGGTCCACTTGAGCTAGACGATGACGATCTTGACTCCTTAAGTTGGACCACCTTTCTTGATTGCGTTGGCTCGAAGAAGACTAGTTGATTGCTCCCCATACTCCACTATGGGTGAGCCACTCTTCCAAGACATCTTCACAAGTCCATTGTCACCAAATGGACGGCAAGCTTCAAGCATTTGATCTCTTCGTGATGCTTCACTTGAATTTGCACACCGCAACCTAACCCCACAAAGAACTCTCACGAAGACCATGGGTTAGTACACAAAGCGTAATGGACAATGCTTACCATACCATGGGATCACTTGATCCCTCTCATACATCTTGTACGCTTTGTGTGTTGATCAACTTGATTCACTCTTGACTTAGTCTTGATCAACCTTGATTCTTTCCAACTCTCTTCATTTGGATGACGTCTTGAAGGTAATCATGAATGATCAAACAATCTTCTTCTTCAAGACATGCTTACAATAAGCTCAACTCTCAAATGACCAATCTTTGGATAATTCCTTGAATAGCACCTTGGTCGACACAAACTCTCCTTGAAACCAACACATGTACTCCAAGAAAAGCCTATGGACAAAACCTTCAAATAAACTCAAGGCAACCATTAGTCCATAGAGATTGTCATCAGTTACCAAAACCAAACATGGGGGCACCGCATGTTCTTTCAACCTCCCCCATTTTGGTAATTGATGACAATTACTTTCAAGAGAGTTTATATAAGGAATTATGCATCACCATGCAATGCAACAACCAATGATGCATGAGAATGAGATGCAAATGCTAAGGAACAAAACCAAAGAAGAAGAGATAACTCTCTAAACTTCTCCACAAAACTCTCTGAAACTTCTCCCCCATTGGCATCGATTGCCAAAATGGGCGAAAAGCTATTATAGGGATACATAATTATATTAATAAATTATATTAACATGTAAGATGAACATGACCCTTTAGGACTCTTTATTTGTATAGTTCTTCTTTCATTTTTCAAGAAGACATGTACGTGGATTATGTTTCCGTGAGATAGTCACGTGGGATCCTTTTTAGTGTGGGGGCGTTGGCTCATTTAACGTGTGCCTTGAGGACTCCATATATGGACAGGGCTTCTTTTATTTTTCCAGTAGGCATACATGTGTTATTTGTTTCCGTGAGAATAGAGAAGTGGGCTCTTCTTTTAGCGTGGTTGTTGTTGTTGTTGTTGTTGTTGTTGTTGTTGTTGTTGTCGTTGTTGTTGTGTGTGTGTGTGTGTGTTTTTGCAATGAGAAGGACTGCTGTTTTTGAACGTGTGAGTTTATAATCTCTTACGTACATGGTGAAACCTTTTTTATTTTGTTTTTATATTTACCATTAATTTTGTTAATCTAGTGGCTAGATTAATTTTGTTATCTTTTTCTGTGAACATGTCAGCTTAATCTCTTATATCTACGTTGTGAGACCTCTTTTCTCTTTTGTTCTATGTATACATACATGTAGGTTTAATCCTTTACGTACGTGGTGTTTTCTAACAAGGCAGGCCTTATAATATATCTTGACCATTAAACTTTTAATCTTATGTCTAAAATAAAATAATTCTCTTATGCATTTACTCTGTAGTACATCTAAGGGCTGTCATTAACTAATAAGGAGATCAGACGGACAATAATCTTATATTTTTCAAGGATGAATGTAGAGCTTCCGTTTGTGCTTCCAATTAGTAATAATAAATTGAGATGATATTTTTCCTTTTATTTTTTCAACCGAGAAAGGGACATAAGTTGTAGATAGATTGAGCTAGGATTTTTTTACTTCTATTTGAGAGTAGATAGATTAAGCAACGATTTTTCTTTTTTACTTTGATTTGAGCAACCAAGAAAGGATTGTGTGCCTTTCAAGCATTTTTTTGCCAGTAATTTTATTGATTGATCTCCACCGTAATAATTTTGTCCCACCAGATAGATGGCTGATAATTTCTAATGAACTTGGTAATTTATAGTGAGTCTATAATTAGTATACGTATAGATAGATAAGATCAATATTTTTTGATGCGTGATAATTTATCCATATTTTCCTTGTTGTATCACAATTAGGTGCTTTCATATATTAAATTAATAGCCTAGGTGATGATGATATGTAGGAGTCATTACGGAGAGACTTATGTATGTGTGTCAGATTTATTTTATTTTAAATGACTGGGACTTCTTTTTCTACATGGGGACTAAAATAATAAATCAGGCATATGTTTTCTTTTTTAACGTGAGGCATATGGACTCCTTTTGTATTTTTTTTTACTTTCTTCAAGCACAGTGGTTTCTATACAGTTGAAAAGTGGGGTTTGCATCCATTTTTTCGAGTGAGGAGACGGAACATGTTTGTACGTACCTTTTTTTCTTCTTTATTTATTCCAAAGGGATAAGACATGTTATTTATTGGAACTTTGTACTACCGTGACTGTGGCTCTTTTTTTTCTGAGGGACTATGGCTCTCTTTTTTCATAGCGTGAAGCGTGAGGGCTCTTTTTTTACATCATTTACCTCTTTAAAATAAGGCAGGGTCTATTCTCTATTTTTAACTGGAGTCTATCCTCTATGGAGACGTGTTATAGTGGGCCTTTTTTATTGCCTTTGTTCATGGCCAGATGTAACGTGTCTATTTTAGAAACTGTGCAAGGACACGTTTATTTGTACCGTAATCTCATAGGACTGTTAGTACAGATCTTTTCTTATCCTAGCCGTATATTTGACGATCTTACGGTTATTATTGTTGTTTCTCTAGATTAACGTGGAGCCTTGTATAGTGCCTCCAATTAGTAAATATAAGATATTTGTTGTGTGGCTTAAAGAAATTTATGTTTACTCTTTTAATAGAAGTGGAGAAAAATATTTAGATAAAAAATTACATATTTGTATTATTTGCTGGATGTACTGATTGATCATGCTAAAGGTATTGCCTTCTATTCGCTGATGATCGAAAACTTTCCAATTGCTTTTGTTCCCACTGCATGTTGAACCATTCATGAAAAATAGTTGGATGATGGACAATTCATTTAGGAGAACCATACCAAAACCACTATATCCGGGAAAGATTTCTTCACCATGTTTCACCAATTGGGTGAAAGTGACTTGAGCACCTATGTATGGACGACACATGCATTACTTTGGGACGTGGCGGGGTAGATAATGTGTGTGGATTTAACGTGTCACTATGAATTTTGTTAACGTGTGCAATATGACCGGGTGCGTTCTAGGGTGTACCCAGCAAATTCGTATGGGATTTGGGACATTCTTTTTGCATGATCTTGGGATGTGTGTTGCATGGAAGTGGGGATTTTGTTCCTGGGTCTTTCGGGCGGTGGGATTGGTTGTTTTGCCAGGTGCTTGGTGCAATCCAATTTTTCTGCTTCTTGCATGCATGCATGGGCCGTGGGGATTCGGCGCGTGAGATGATCGCGTGCCTCTGCTGATTCATGCTGACGTGTTGACTTGGTTGTGTAGCCTTTCCTTTTTGGATGTGTACGTGTGGGCTCTTCTGGGTTGGGCTCTTGGCTTGCATGCTCCTCTCTCCACAATCCACGTGTGCGTGCGTGTGTCGTGGTGATGTTCTTTCTTTCATTGGCGAGTCATCCTGAAATCTCTAGATTGTCCACTTTTTCTGGAAACCTCCTACCACATGCCGTATACGGCTCAACCCTGCTTCACGTGCCGCTGAATGTGCCTTTAAATATTCTCCCCTTCCCGTATACGGCCCACATTGCTTCCATCCCATGTTCCAGCACTCTACATCCAACCTTGCCACCGCCGGTCTCTCCCGGAGGCCCCGTCGCCGGCTTGCGTCTCCTCTTGACGCACGTAGGAGAGGCGATGTACGAGATCATGGGGACCTGTATCGCCGGTGGCCCTAGGCTTTGACGGCGGGTGGACTGCGAGTGCGCGCCACGGCGGTGGCTGGCTTCGTGGTCGTGAAAGCTACGACCTCCACCCCTTGAGCACTAGACGGAAGACGCAAGCACATGTGCCCCGGCGCGCGAGTCAGTCTATCAAGGAGCTTATCTCGTGGGAAATGACTGCGCCGACAACTTGCCGTGGACGCCGTCCTCCTTCGTCCTCGCCTCCTCGGTCGGTTCATCACCGATACATGCGAGGCGGCGTCCAGTGTTGCCGCCGTGAGGAGCTGCATGCCCTCTCAGGCGTGAACATTCATGGAGGTGGAAACCAGCTTGCTTGCTGGCGTGCATCCGACGCGGAAGTGGGCGACGCGTGGAGCCTCGACACGTAGGACGACGGTGATTTGTGGGACGAAGCCGACGGCGGGAGGCCGGTCCGCGTGCGCCAGCGTGGGACGGCAACAATTTTAGGGGAGGGGGCGGAACAGGTACTTCGGGTGGCACGCCGCCGTGGCCTGCGTGGTCGAGGAGCTCCCTTCGCTATGATCATCGCCTTCGAGCGCACCGCGCATGCGTTAGCTGGGCGACCACTTCCGCGTGGCTGTCTAGATCAGCTGTCGCGCCTGCCGACTCCTCAGTCCTCACCAGCCCTCAAGTGTGCGGGGTCTGTGAGATGGCGGATGCTTGAGGCTGGTTCATTTGCAGCCTCCTTGTGGTTGCTATGGGAAAGGCAACGGCATTGGTGGCGAATGCGTCCCAACCCAACGCCGACCGACTCGCCTTCCACCGGTTGCTCCAGCCGCATGTTCTAGCGCCGCAAGAATGACAACCGTTGGTGGAACAAGGTCTTCCAGTTAGAGGCCTGGGCGTAGGTCAAGAGCCTGCAGCGCCTGCTGACACCGATGACACGCAGAACCGGCAGCAGCCGCGGACTGGCCAGGCACGTGACGGCAGTAGCAACATCAACAACTACCAGCGCGGCCAGTACACCGACACCCGCGACGGCAGCAACAACAACTACCATAGCAACCAGTCCGGAGAGGAGCACGACGGCAGCAAGCACAACGACTACCAGCAGAGCCGGACGAACGACACGCGGTTCTGACTGATGACGAGTGAGAGCTTGGAACTGAGAATGCGCTCATCGCCAATTCCGTCTGAAATTTCAGGAGCAGGGGCCTGTAAATATCCTCTACTAATCATGATTTTTTTAACAAAATCTCACCCACGTAGCCGCATCACATTCATATTCTCATGCATACTTGCATAGAAGTTATTGAAGAGAAACAGAAAGATTGAAGTGAATGGAGTGTCCTTTATTGATTGATTCATCCAGGCTTTTATATGTCCTGAACGGATGTTTACAATGTCGATTACAAGAGGCGTCGCATCGTTTAGAAAAGGTGCGGCGACGGTTCGAAAAGACACGACAACGGTTCGCTATACTGCGTCTGGACAACGCCAGGATTCTAACCACCGGTTAGAATATTCTAAGGAATCTGCTAATCGCCTAATTAGCCTAATACTAATACTATTAGATTCCTAACACTCCTTGGACAGCGCTGTTTTAATCTTCAATGTCTTGAGAATCTACATATATCTTGAGTATCAAAAGCCTTGCGTCTTCTTGATAGTCCTTGATCTTGTAGTTTTGAGAATCTTTAATCTCGTACTATTTATGTCCCTGTAGGAAATATAATATAAACTATAGAAATTTGATATATCGTTAGTATATTTAATCACTTATTAAAATCACATGAGAAATCCGTTGGAAAGCTCATAAGTTTAGTTCTAGGAAATTTCTCCCCCTGAACATTGCAAATTTCGTAGTCGTCTCATACCAATGCCATGAATGCATTTTTGAAATGCTGCTCCTGGTAAAGACTTAGTGAACAAATCCATAAGATTGTCACAAGATTTTATTTGCAAAATATTAATCTCTCCATCTTTCTGTAATTCATGAGGAAAAAATAATTTTGGAGAGATATGTTTTGTGATATTACTTTTAATATATCCCATATGCATTTGAGCAACACATGCAGCATTATCTTCATAAATAATGGTTGGTGATTGTAATGAACCAATACCGCATGATGTCTGAATATGATTTATTACTCTCGGAGCCAAACACATTCTCGTGAGGCTTCGAATAATGCAATTATTTCAGAGTGATTGGTGGAGGTAGCTACTAAAGTTTGTTTTGTTGAATTCCATGAAATAGCGGTTCCACCATATAAAAATACAAACCCTGTTTGTGACCTGGCATTATGGGGATCAGAAAGATATCCAGCGTCACAATAACCAATCAGGTTCGTGTCTTGATTTTTCCGATAAAATAAACCAAGATCTTTAGTACCTTGTAAATATCTAAAGATATTCTTTACTCCTGTCCAATGGCGCTTTTGTTGGAGCTGCACTATGTCGAGCCAGTAAATTTACCGCAAAGGCAATGTCTGGTCTAGTACAATTTGCAAGGTACATTAGTGCTCCTATGGCACTGAGGTATGGAAACTCAGGTCCCAATACCTCCTCGTTATCATCCCTTGGTCTAAAAGGATCCTTGTTCATATCAAGGGATCTGACAACCATAGGTGTTTTGGATGGATATGATTTATCCATGTTGAATTTTTCCAAAATTTTCTGAATGTAAGCGGGTTGATAAACGAGTATTCCTAAGGGAAAATGCTCAAGTTGTATACCTAAGCAGAATTTGGTTCTTCCCAAATCTTTCATCTCAAACTCCGTCATTAAATGATTGCGTGCTACAGTTATATCTGATCCGTTGCCAATGATGTTGAGATCATCAACATATACTGAGATGATGCAAAATCCCTTTGAGGATTTCTTTATAAATACGCATGGGCAATCATTGTTATTCGAGTATCCTTTACTAAGAAGGAACTCACTGAGTCGGTTATACCACATTTTACCCGACTGCTTCAAGCCATAGAGTGACTTTTGTAGTTTTACACAATACATGTTGCGATTTATATTTGGATTCGGAATTTTAAGTCCATCAGGAACTTTCATATAAATTTCCGCATCGAGTGACCCATATAGATAAGCGGTCACCACATCCATTAACTGCATTTGTAGATTCATTTGTACTGCCAAAGATATTAAGTATCGAAATGTAATTCCATTCATGACAGGAGAATATGTATCGTCGTAGTCAATACCGGGTCTCTGCGTAAACCCTTGAGCAACTAGTCTCGCTTTATATCTCACCACCTCATTGTTTTCATTCCTTTTTCGAACAAAAACCCATTTAGCTCCCACAGGGAAGACTTTATGAGGAGTAGGCATTATTTTAGAAAATACCTCTCTTTTGTTAAGCGAGTGTAATTCTGCCTCAATCGCTTCCTTCCATTTAGGCCAATCCGAGCGCTTGAGGCACTCTTTCATAGATTTTGGCTCTGGATCCAGTTGAAGGGTTTCCGCAATTTTCGAGGAGAAATCTGTGTCGACAACTGTAGTGCTTCTATTGTATGTTTCTCCTGAATCAATATAATTTATGGATATTTCATTAATTTCTTCAGTTCGTATGATTTCCCATAACAAAGGAGTCTGATTGTTTCGATACCCCAACATTATAATTTGTGTGCACATTTATGTTGGGTTCTTGATGTTGAACATCAACTTGGTGTCCATCAACTTGAGGTTGATTTGCATTTGCTGTCATAGATTTTAATTTTCTTTGTTTCCGCGGAGGCTTTAGAGAAACCTTTTCCGCTGTGACCAGATTTCTCCCCCTTTTATTTGTAACTGGGAGTTGAGTAGTTTTATTTGGTACCTCTACTGCTCGGTGCATTAACTGCAGGATATAAGATTTAGTGACACCTTTGTGATCAAGAATGCGTCTGGCAGGTTATTTGCAAAGTGTTGCAAATCTATAATTTTCTGAACTTCAGATTCAGATTCTTTAGTACGTGGATCTAAGGACTGAATGCCTGTTGCATTCCAATCTATTTCCTGGCATTCTTTGTGGTTTGTTTCTCCCCCTAATGCCGGGAAATGGTCCTCATCAAAAATTGAGTCAGCGTACCGGGCTGTGAACAGGTCCCCTGTTAGGGGTTCTAAATATTTTATAATTGACGGAGAATTATATCCCACATAGATTCCTAATTTCCTATGGGGTCCCACAGAGGTACGCTGCGGTGGTGATATCGGTACGTATACAACACAACCGAATTTTCATAGATGGGAAATACTTGGCTGATTGCCACGTACTATTTGAAATGGGGAGGTTTCATGATATGCAGTTGGTCTGACTTGTATCAGATCTGCGGCGTGTAAAACCGCATGTCCCCAACAAGAAGTTGGTAAATTGCAATTCTGTAATAGTGGTCTAGCAATTAATTTTACTCTTTTGATTAAAGATTCAGCCATTCCATTTTGAGTATGCACATAGGGTACTGAATGTTCAAGATGGATTCCTAAAGCCATACAATAATCATTAAATGCGTGTGAACTAAATTCAGCAGCATTGTCCATTCTTATTGTTTTTATCCTGTGTTCAGGATGATTTGCTCTCAATTTGATAATTTGAGCAATTAATTTGGCAAAGGCATGGTTACGTGTGGATAATAGACACACATGTGACCATCTAGTAGATGCATCGATGAGCACCATGAAGTATCTAAATGGTCCGGATAGAGGTTGAATTGGACCACATATATCTCCTTGAATTCTTTCAAGAAAATTAAGCGACTCATTTTTAACTTTAAGATAAGATGGCTTAATAATTAATTTACCGGTAGCACAGGCGGTGCATACAAAATCTGATGATTTGGGAAATCTTTTAATTGGTAAATTATGACCAACAGAATTACTTATAATTTTTCTCATCATACCTATTCCAGGATGACCAAGCCGATCATGCCAAGTCTTGAATTTATCAATATTCTGAAAAATTATTTTATACGCAACATAAGGTACGGGTTTTATGTATGTAAAGTATAATCCGGATGAAAAAGAAGGGAATTTTTCAAGAGTTTGTTCCTCATATCCGTTGCTTTTTGTTAAAAGCAAATATTCTTTGTTATCCACCTCTATTGTTTTTAGATGGAAATTGTTAGATCGGATATCTTTGAAACTTATAAAGTGCGTGTAGATTCAGGATACAAGAGTGCATTCTGAATTACAATAGTAGTACCCATAGGGAGTGTGATTGTGGCTCTTCCTGAACCAATAATTGCTTTGTTACTTCCTGTTATGGTCATAACATTTTCCTTTCTCTTAGTAAGAGTTTGGAAATATTTTGCTTCCCTTAGAATTGTGTTAGTGGTAGCACTATCCACTAAACATAACTCTTCTTCCATCGGATTGTTCCGTTAAAATTCTATAGATTGAAAAAGAATATTTTAGAACATATTTACTTTTATTCATATATTCATTAAATTACATACATAATATTCATATTACAATCTCAAATGTAAATTGATTACAATATTATGTCTGATTCACATAATGCAATATACATAGTCTGAAAGACTTTATTCTACTTATTGTTATATAATATATAACGTCTTATAATATTTAAATAGCTAAGTGACATCAATTTGTTTATGGAGATTAACCGAGGTCTCCAAAAACATCTCGGTGTAATCCACAAGCATGTCTTCATCGAGGATGAGATCGCCCTTTGGCTTGTATACTTGAATAGCGCTTTGAGAAGGACCAGCTTGAGGGTTATCTTGAATGGCGTTGAAGTGAGCTTCAGCTTTGTTTCCATGAACTTGTTTGCCTTTTCCTCCATACTTCATGTATAGATCCACAAGGTGCTTGGGAATTCGGCATTGATTAGTAGGATGATTCATGCATCCACACCTTTGACAAGTTTGAGAGTTGTCATTTTGATCATTTTTCTTGAAATGACCTTTCCACTTAGTTTGACCATAAGTCTTTTGACCACAGTTCTTTTTCCATTTTCACTTGAATTTCAGGAAGTTCCTTTTACGGTTTCCAAATTTACTAGTAGAATGAGCATTAGCGTGTGCTTCAGGATAGGCATAGCACCCGTTGGGCGAACATTGTGATTCTTCATGAGAAGTTCATCATGCTTCTCGGCCTGAAGTAATGTGTATATGAGCTCGTAATACTTTGTGTATTTCATTGACGATACTGCTGTTGCAATATCCTCATCGAGGGATGGAAAGTGCATAAAGTTTTCTCTATTAAGTCTGCATCTGAAACTTGTTGATTGCAAA
Organism: Aegilops bicornis; assembly: GCA_021605145.1. NCBI lineage: Eukaryota > Viridiplantae > Streptophyta > Magnoliopsida > Poales > Poaceae > Aegilops > Aegilops bicornis. The sequence continues at coordinate 156,434,615 of CM038671.1, read as the reverse complement.
ATCTTAGTTTGGAGTTAATTTTATGCACGGCAGAATTATATGCAGCAACGGACTTAAAGTCCTGAAACCTTATAAGAGACCATTCTCTTTGGGCTTCCGCAACATTACTGCTCTTTGTTGGTCATATCTCTCCTTGAGGGAGTCCCATAAAGCCAAGGATCCTCCTCCATCAAATATTCAGTTTTTAAATCAGGATGGAGATGGTGCCTTATGTAGTGCAATGCTGCATACTTTACCACTTGAGGTATTTCTCGAGCATTTTCGGGTGCAACAATGCAAGGACCGAGGCTACGTCCACTTAAGAATATTTTCATATCCATGGCCCATGATAGATAGTTACTTCCATCTATTTGTAGTTCTTGGAATTCTTTCTTATTGATGTCGGCCATATTTCCTGCATGTATGGTCATGCATTTGATTAATTTTACTTGATAGTAAAATTTATTTTGGTAAACAACAAATATGTTCTAGAGGAACACTTATAATTTGTTAGCCATATATGTGTATATCATCGAATTTTGATATATTTGGAAGAGCACTATGGAGGCATAAAAAAAATGCCTCTGAGTAATAAGCAAACTGTAATATACAGTAGAGATGCAATTACTGTGTGATTGCACAAATATAATTCAAGATAATCATATATTTTGTTTGGCCTTTTTATCTCATATTAATGAGAGAATATTGCATGAAAAAATATTTTAAAATGCAAAATAAAATTGTTGTACCAAATAACATATTATAATATACTAAAACAAATATTAATAAACATGTCATATTACAGATATAAATGGTTGTAAGGGCTACGATATAGATTTACAACACCATATAGATCTCCAGCTAGGAAAATACAAACTGGGAGTACGTCTAATTATAGTACGTCTAATACAAATTGGATTATATTAGTACTACACATCACTAGTGGCAGGAGACGTGGCCTGTTTTGGTCCATGGCCTGTGTCGGCACCGCTTGGAGCATTCTGGTTAAAAAGAGGATCGAGCAGAGGATGATAAGGTACGACACCAAATGCCTCCACTCCCAAATCACCGCTTCTTGGCCCTGCTCCTCGCCGGTGCCCACGGCCGGCTCCATCAGCGGGCGGAGCGGCCCTTCCGCAGAGGAGGAGGGAGTTGAGGCGGCCTCGTGGGGCGGGATCCGCGACGCTGCAGTGAGACCGAGTGCCTCGGGCGACCAGGTACCCACGCTGGATTCCAGTGGGGCGAGGAGCCATGGCGGATGCAAAGGCGGCGGAGTAGCACACGGGCTTCCGGCGAGGGTGTTGGGAGGCCGACGGCGGCGTTTTTTCCTGGTTTTCTTCCTCCTCCACATCTCGCGTGGGGAGGTTGAGGTCGAGGGAACGCTGGGAGAGCGACCGTCGGCACAAGGCCTCGATCTCCTCCGTCTTCACCTTCGGCAGGAGGTTGATGACGAGCCGGTGCTTGAGCGCCCGTCGAGGGACTGCAGCCGGCGAGGAGAACTCCGGCGATGGATTGTAGCCCGGCGGGTTGAAGTGCTCCGGTCCTCGTCCGGATGGCGTCGGGGACGGAGCCTCGACCCGTAGCCGTAGCTCGGGCATGAGTACATCAGCGAGGCGGCGCCGCGAAGTTCCTCGTCCAAGTAGCGATCTGGGTCATCGACGAGCCATCCGGCGCTTGGTCCGCAAGCATCCACTCCATGGGCGCGTACACGGCGGAGGAGGCGGCAGTTCCGCGGCATCCGTGGTGATGTTGGAGGCGAGGCCTCATCCTCGTATTTCGACCCCTGCAGCAACCTGTTCGTCGACGGCGTTTGGTGCGGCAGCAGCCTCTTGGGGCATGACCAGGGCGTCTTCCCGGGCGCATCCGCCTGGTACTCGGTCTGGCGCTCGAAGGAGTTGCTGCGGTGCACCCGGCGATGACCACAGTGAAAGGCGCTGGCGATTGGCGTGGCGGCGAAGGAGGCCACCACCAGAACCGTGGCGACGAAGAGGAGCACGATATGGTGCATTGCGGCAGCGAGGCCGCCATTCCTGTTCAGCGACGCTGGCGGCGGTGGCCGAAGTTCCAGCGACGAGTAGCAGCCGGACCAAAAGTCCGGTGAGGAAAACGGAAGCCCCGGCGTTCCTCGCCACAAATCGAGCGGCGAAAGCAAGATCCGACAGAGAACCCATCTCTTCTCACCTTTCTTTCATCGTAGCCTATTCTCTGGTTCGAAAGCAAAGGCTGATAACGTGAAGAGAAACAGAAAGATTAAAGTGAATGGAGTGTCCTTTATTGATTGATTCATCCAGGCTTTTATATGTCCTGAACGGATGTTTACAGTGTCGATTACAAGAGGCGTCGCATCGTTTAGAAAAGGTGCGGCGACGGTTCGGAAAGACACGACAACGGTTCGCTATACTGCGTCTGGACAACGCCAGGATTCTAACCACCGGTTAGAATATTCTAAGGAATTTGCTAATCGCCTAATTAGCCTAATACTAATACTATTAGATTCCTAACAGTTATCAAGTCGAGCGTAGCCAACCACTGCATGCATCTGGAAGCGATCATGCGGTGGGTTAGGTCTGTCGTGTTCTGCTTGGTCATCGTGTGGTTCTAGAACTCTTCGTTTTGGCCATGACATGATAATTATGACGTTTGCGTGTACAGTTCAGGGTGGCGTTTGCGAATTCGGTTCAGATATTGGATGGCATGTGCGTTGCATGGATTCCAAACCTGATGCGACTACGTCCGATTGAGCAGTTTCCTGTTTGAATGGATGTCACGTGTTTCATTTGCACGTGTTTGCATGCGGTTGTAGTGATATGTGACGATCCATGAAGGAAGTATTAATAGAGCTTCTCCTTGAGTGCATGTTTGTATGTATTAATGCTAATTTCGAGGTTATTACCTTGGAAATTTTCTGCATGGTTATCTTCTGTTAGGATCACATAGGTTGGGGCGGATTCTTGTGGATGGGATAAATAGTGCTTGAGCAAACATTTACTAAATTTGCCAAATAAAATTGCTAAAGTAATATTAACTTTGCTTTGCCAATTTGACTTCTACGAAATTAGGTGCGGTATCATGTTTCTATTCGTTTTTGTTCTTTTAGTAATGATGACATATAAACTCATGTATCCACGTAAGCAGCATTATGTAGCATTATATTATTGCATTGTACTTATTTTTGAAAGCTAAAATTTAAAAAACCAAAAAATATCAGTTAGAGAGATGAAGGTATATCATAGTGGGGCATTTAAAGAACCAAAAATATACCATATAGAGATGAAGCCAAAATTTAAAAAACCAAAAATTATCAGTTAGAGAGATTAAGTGTATATTAAGGATAGATATACCATAGTGGGGCATTTTTATCAGTTGTCAATGATGAAGTAATGTATGTTTATTATACATATCAGCATTCCACGTATATGACTCCCCATCGAAAATCCAGTTATACACGGATGGTATTGGCCTGGATAGATATTGACCGTGGGAAGTTTTTTTTTTTTCTAAAATTACATATCATCGATTATGTGCGATCAACTTCATTTCCCCTTGAACATGCACTCCAAATTTTTTTGGGTTAACTATGAGGCTCATAAGTTGGCTAGGTTAGGCATTTCCCTGCTCATGGGAGACACATTTGGTTAGGTAAGCACTCTATCGCTTTATCGCAGGGACTAATCTTGTTGGAGGCTACACTAGATGATCTGATCTAGCAAGTAAACGTCTACGCTTCTTCTATCTCACTGCAGTAGTGTCATCGCGTAATGTTTGTTACGTAATCCAGACTATGTGCAGTTCGAATAAGTAGATTTTATCATATATGTATCGGTGTGTGTTCTCCTGTTTAGTATATCATGCATTGTGCATCACTAGTAGAAAAAGGGTCAAATGTGAAGCACATTAGTGCCGGTTTGATTTTGAGCCGACACTAATGTGTCCATTAGTGCCGGTTCCAACGGCTAGCTGGACGCTCTCATTAGTATCGGTTCGTGGCGAACCTTTAGCACCGGTTCGTGACACGAACCGGTACTAAAGTGAGTGGTGGCAGGATGTCGTCAGTCTGGGGCCCCTCCAGCACCTTTAGTACCGGTTTGTGTCACAAACCGGTACTAAACACTAGTAGAAAAAGGGGCTATCGTTGAGGCCTATTTTGCCCATTAGTCCCGGTTCAATCCAGAACCGGGACTAATGCGAGCATTTATCCCGGTTCGTGAGCCCAGGGGGCCGGTCGGGCCACGTGGGCCATTGGTCCCGGTTCGTCCGGACCTTTTGGTCCCGGTTGGTGGGACGAACCGGGCCCAATGGTGCGGGCTCCTGGCCCACCACTCTTGGTCCCGGGTGGTGGCATGAACCGGGACCAAAGGCTTCCCTTTAGTCCCGGCTCATGCCACCAACCGGGCTAATGGTGCTGCCTATATATAGCCCCTCACAAGAGCAGAGCACACCGCTCTGCTTTTTTCTGGCCGAGGGGAGGGGCTTGGTGGTGCTCTAGCTCACCTCCTATGCACACAAGGTGTTCGATGGAATGCCCGAGCCACACTACTTAAGCTTTCTCCTCTCCAAGCTTGACCTCTAACCTCCATTTTCCTCAATATTTGTCTAGGTTTAGCGGTCCTAGCCAATGATGTGGCACAGGTTATCTATGTGAAGGACATGTCTACCAGACCAAGGAAAAGAAAAGATAAGGAAGCGAATACATCATACAATGAGCCAAAGCGCCACATAGTTCTTTCAGGAAAAAGGGACATCCTGGGAGTGGAGGGCAAGATGACATGTCTCAAGAGTATGAAAAGTTTCATGAAATTCCCCTTCAAAGTCAAGGCTGACCCAAGCATCCCGATAAATGATGAAGATTATCCATGGTTACGGTAGCAATAAGCAAGCGACACAAGCGAAGAAAAAGTGAAGACTTTCTCCCGCAACTATTATGATGATACCATGCCAACTTTGTAACACACGAGTATGATACCATTGTCCGCTTTTGTTCATGAACATACTATGCCAACTTTGAGAACCTCGCCAATCAAGGGCGCTCACACCGGTTTATAAGCCCGTCCCCCACGCCTTGTTGAGCTCACAAACTTGTGATTCACACAAATTTCAAAGAATTCAAATTTTATAAAACTAATGGCACAAACATAAAGTTTATAATTGTTCTAAACAAATGGCACTAACAGAAAGTTTATAATTTTGCTGACCTAAAAGCAAAAAGAATTAAAAAATAAAGCAAAAAACCAAAAGAAAATAAATAATGCAGGAAACAAAACAAAAAAACTTGAAAAAATAATAATAATAGCAACAATAAGCATTTTGTTGTAATTAGAATCAAAATAAAATAAATAAATCAACTAAGAAAACAAAAAAGTGTTTTTGAATTTTAAAACTAATGGCACAAAAAGAAAGTTTATATTTTTTCTATAACTAAAAGCACTAACAGAAAGTTTATAATTTTGCTGACCTAAAAGCAAAAAAGAATTAAAAAATAAAGCAAAAACCAAAAGAAAATAAATAATGCAGAAAACAAAACAAAAAACTTGAAAAAATAAAAATAGCAACAATAAGTATTTTGTTGTAAGTAGAAACAAAATAAAATAAATAAGGCAACAAAGAAAACAAAAAAGTGTTTTCAAATTTTAAAACTAATGGCACTAATAGAAAGTTTATATTTTTTCTAAAACTAAAAGCAAAAAGAAATAAAATATAAAGCAAAAAAACTACCACCTACTAGGCCCCCACGGCCTGAATACGACTAGAAACCCTACATGGGCCAGATTCAGGCCCGCAGAGGCCCAATAGGCCCACAGCAAGAGCATGATTAGGCCCGAAAGCCTGCATTTGAGAGGAGCTCGAAGGGGACGCACACCAGCACTTATAAACCAAAGGTGCGGCGCCTTCAACTAGCGAGATGGGACTAAACATTTGGCGCAGCAGCCAGGCCTTTGGTCCCGGTTGGTGGCACCAACCGAGACTAAAGGTGGGTTTAGTCCTGGTTCGTGGCACGACTGGGACTAATGCCCCCTTTAGTCCCGGTTGGTGCCACCAACCGACCAAAGGCCGCTTCCCGCCTTTGGGCTGCTGAAATTTGGCCTTTGGTCGGTTGGTGGCACCAACCGACTAAAGGGGCATTAGTCCCGGTCGTGCCACGAACCGGACTAATGCCCTTGCTATATAAGAAAGCACTTGGGAAATTTCAGATTCATCGCGCATTTTCCTCCCGACGCCGCCAGTTGCCCCGACGCCGCCCACGCTGCCGCTCGCCACGCCTCGTCACCATCGCTGCCGCCGCGCCGTTGTTGCCGCCGCTTGTCGCCCGCCGTCGTCGCCATTGCCGCTGCCGTCGCCGCCGTCTGCCGCTTCGCCGTCGCCGCATCTCGCCCTAACGCTGCTCGCCGCTTCGCCGCCGCGCCCCGCCTTCGCCGCCGCCCTGCCTCCGCGACCTCGCCGACCTCGCCGTCGCCGCCTGCCTCCCGACCTCGCCGTCGCCTCCGCCTCCCGACCTCGCCGTCGCCTCCGCCTCCCGCCTCCGTCGCCGCGACCTCGCCGTCGCCTCCGCCCACAGTGAGCCCCCGTGCGCGCACCTGCCCTGCCCCCCTACCGCCGCCGCCATGATTTTTTTTCCAGAGATGTTCATGATTTTTTCATAAATGTATATATATTGATGTATGGATATTTGTATGATGCTTTTTGCAGTGTTGATCTAATGTTTTTTTTACGCATATATATGTGATTTTTTTGTTCATAGATGATCATATGAATTTTTTGTTCATAGATATGATCATATATATGATGTATGCATGGATCGATGTGGATGGAATATGATGTTTTTTGTTCATAGAATATGATGTTTTTTTTATTCATAGATTTTATTTTGTTCATTAGAGAGAGGCGGGGACGTCGAGGAAGTTGTACTGTTTAGAGTTAGGGTCGTCGAGGAAGAAGAAAAATAAGGAAAAAGAATAAAAGAGGAAGAAGGAAGAAGGAGAAGAAGAGGAGAAAAAAAATAAGAAGAGGAAGTAGAAGAAAAAAGGAGAAGAAGAAGGAATAGAGGAGAAGAAGAAGAAAAATTCTATTTTTTCTTCTTCTCCTCTTCCTTCTTCTTCTCCTCTCTTTTCTTCTATTTTTCTTCTTCTTTCTTCTTCTTCTTTTTCTTCTTCTCATTTCTTCTTCTTCTTCTTCTTCTTCTTCTTCTTCTTCTTCTTCTTCTTCTTCTTCTTCTTCTTCTTCTTCTTCTTCTTCTTTTTATCGGGAACGAGGGTGTCGAGGATAGCTGAGGGGTCGACGGTCGGGAACTAGGCTAGAGGGTCGAGAGGGTCACAAAGGGGTCGAGGGTCGTCGAGGCCGGTCGAGGGTCAATGTTTTGAGGGTCGAGGGTCGTCGAGGCCAGTCGAGGTTTCGAGGCACAAGGGTTTGAGGGTTCGAGGGTTCTAGGGTCGAGGGTTCGAGGGTTCTAGGGTTCGAGGGTTCTAGGGTCGAGGGTTCTAGGATCCGAAGGAAGAAGAAAGAAGAAGAAGAAAAAGAATGAGAGGAAAAAGAAGAAAAAGAAGAGGAGAAGAAGAAAGGAATAGAGGAGAAGAAGAAAAAATAGAATTTTTTTCTATTTTTTCTTCTTCTCCTCTATTCCTTCTTCTTCTCCTCTCTTTTTTTCTTTTTTCTTCTTCTTCTTCCTTCTTCCTTCTTCCTCTTCTCTTCCTTTTCCGATAGGGTACCCGATAGTGTCAAAGTATTGAAGAAATCCATGGCTTCATCATTAGCCGGAAGTAACCATGGCATGATGGTGCAGAAGTCCTCCAAAGTTGTTACGGAATGGAGTCCGGATAGGATAATTTGCCTTTTGCTGAACTTTGTACCAAAAAGCGAATTATCCTATCTGGACTCCGCTCCAAAACAACTTTGGAGAGCTTCACCATCATGCACCTGTTACTTTACTTAATGATGAAGACATGGTTTTGTTGAATCCTTTGACACTAGGCAACCTCCCGACCCTCGGCGATCTTCGACCCTTGACCTCGACCGCTCGGCGATCCACGACCCTCTACCCTACTTGTGGGACATAGATGTACTGTTCAACGCCGACCCCCTCCCGATAGCTTCAACACGTGGGGGGGGGTCGATATTACCCCCTCCTAGCTTGAAGCGTTCTCGAGGCCACCCCCTAACCCTTGAAGCGTTGTCGAGGCCACCCCAAACCCTAGAGAAGCAGCGTCGAGGCCACTAATATGATTCCTTATTGTGATTAGCTAGCTAGTTCTACGTTGGCACTAATATATCCATATCTGTCATGTTTGAATAATAATTGCCATGTTGTAAATATTTGTAGAAACTATGGACACCCCGAGACGAAGCACAAGAAGCGTTGTTGAGGGACATAATCGCACACGGAAGTGATGTCGTCTCCTCGATGATGTTTCTCAACGTCGATAACGATGGTCCGGAAGGAGAGGGTGAAGAAGCAATGGCTATGATTTACATGGCTCTGATGACCCAATGCCGGTGCAAGAAGTAGACCGTGAGGACGGCTCCTCGGTGATCACCAAACCGAGTCCGCCAGGTATATATATTAGTTAAGACTGAGTTAACAAGCTCTCGTCTTTGTGTTGGTATATAAATATCAGTACACATATTAATTAACTCTCGTCTTTGTTCTTTTTCTAGCCCTCCGGATCGAGCACAACTTCGGTAAAGAGACGAGGCCCGAAGAAAAAGTTGAGCTCGGATGAAAAGTTTGAGATCATAGAAATCGCTCGCGACGGCCAACCGATTGAACCCTACCGGACAAAGAAGACATTTGTTGCTCGGTCAAGGGGTTCTCGTTAGGGACAAGATCCCGATCAGCATCCACCAATGGTATAAGCCTAAGAACGAAGACCACGAGGTGTCTTATGTCAATGATATGCGTAAAATGATCTTTGGACCGAGCTGAAGTCAAATTTTACCCTACCGCCAGAGGATGATCCGGAGAAGCCAGTAATAGAGCCATTAATCAAGTCTTTTGCTCTTAAGAAGATGGCGAGAACTATTCAGGAATTGGAAGAAAGACCTCAATACGTATGTCGAAAAAAATGAGACACCAGAATTCACGGGCAAATATGAGAAGATCGTAGATGATCGCCCGCATTTGTGGCCTACAAGACATCGGAAAAGAGTAAAAAGATGTCAGCGACAAACAAGAGAAATGCTGCGAAGAAGAAGCTTCATCATCGCATGCAGGGTCGTGGCTACCTCATAGCCCGCCTAAGTGGTCCAAGGCTGAGAATGATCTGCTTGATAAAGGGATCGAACCCGAGACAATGAACTGGCCAGACCGTTGCGGACTTGGTTCTTCGGGCCGGGCGGATCCTTGGACCCTATAACGGGAAGTGCATTTGGACGGACGAACAATTGGACATACCACCAAGAGGCTTAAGCATTATATCGAAGCAGCGCAGCAAGGGAAGTTCGTTCGCAGACAGGAGAAGGACGAGCTCACAATGGCCCTCGGGAATCCCAGCACCACAGGCGGACCACGAGGCACGCCAGCTCCCTTTCGTGGAAGGCTGGATTTCGGACGCAGGGGTTACAAAACCCATGAGAGGAGGAAGAACTGAGCAGAACCTAATGCAAAGGCGCTGCACGAAAGGGTAATGGGGCTAGAGGAACAAGAAGAGGAACGAGAAGCAGCCGATCACAACAAACGACCTGAAGCTTCCCCGGTTACCCCGCCATCTCGGGCCGAGAAGCAGCGTGGCTTCCATCGAGCTGCTTCAGCCAGAAAGCAGCATGCCTTGACGGCTCCTGCCAGCTATCCCGTGGATGCTATCACGGATGCTTGAAAGTTGCCACCTTATGGCGCAATGGAGCAATTTAAAGGTCAAGGCGGTTGTTGGCTCTGCTTATCCCACTAAACCCGACTCAACTTTTCACCGCCGCCGATTCTGTAGGATATGCTAAGGTGATGGTCGATGAAATAACGGAGGGATTTGAGGAGCTCGGCTTGACCACCCTACCGGTGAAGGGGAGTATCGGCTGGGTTCTGCTCAAGACTCCATGCCTATGGCGGAAGGATCTCATCAACCTTCCGAATCGACGCCTCCGCCTCCTCCTCCTCCTCCGGCGAAGTCAGGCACTCCGCCTCCTCCACCGCCTCCTCCTCCTCCTCCGTGAGTCGTGGCACTCCGCCTCCTCCACCGCCTCCTCTTCCGCGAGTGACGATCGTGGCACTCGGCCGGCTCCTTCTCCGGCGTGGCGGCACTCCGTCTCCTTCTCCGCTGCACCAGCGTCCGGGCAGCCAGCCTCCTCCTTCTCCGCCTCGTCAGCAAGGGCAGAAGAGACCCGCCGCCGCACCGGCTGCTCCGCCGCGTCGTAGTCCTTCTCCTCCGCCTCGTAAGCAAGGAAAGAAGACATCCGCTCCGTCTGCTCTGCCGGCGTCTAGCAAGATCTTGCCAAAGGCGGGAGGAGATCTGATTCGGTCCTTCTCTGAAGACTCGGAGAAGTTACCGTCTGAGAGGAGCGAGGAGGAAAACGCGAAGATCGCGCAGACCGAAGTGGATGACTGGTTTCAAGGGTTGAAAGCACAGACATCCACCTCCGGAGGAGAAGGTAGATCCGGTCAAAGCGGCGCACTCTGGCTGCCCCGACAAAACCACCCAAGTCTCCGCCGAATGGCAACTATGAGCGCATTATTGTAAAGGCTTTTGCCGAGGCGGATAGATCGGGAAGTACTGTCTTTTATCAATGGATGAAAGAACGACGAGCTGGGAAACAAATTGCCCAGCTCGGCGAACAAGCGAAGGAATCGTGCCCCCGCTCAAGGTGCTCGCTAGCGACATCGTCGATCCGAGGATGGTGCCCGGTTATGGCAATCCTGAAGATTACTTGCCCGACGATGTACAATTTGATTTCTTGGAGGTGCAGATACAAAGATACGAGTACGGGAAGCCTCTCATCAAAGATGAAAGCTCTCTAACAACGATGATGCGAAGATTGCATGATTGGTACATGAAAACCTGCAAAGAGTCTGACGGGAGGAATACTTTGTATTTGAGAGTTAAAAAGGAGCATGACCTCCTTGGAATTGAACTGCTGCCTATTCCATTTGAGGAGTTCTATCAGTTTTTCAATCAATTGGCCATCGATAAAGCAACGGTCACTGCTCACATCGTCTGTAAGTAGTACTACTTACATCATTAAGTATCTCTATATAACTCAGCTCTTTCATTGCATGTATTTATAAATATCCTCACTATATTATGCAGATTGAAGATCGCAGAAATGAAGAAAAACAAGTGGGTGATATTGGGTTCATTAACACATATCTCAACGATGCAAATGAGGTTAAATATCGTGCAAAGGAAACCGAGGCCAACTTGCTACGATCTTTGGAAATAAATGAACACAAAAATACAATACTCATTCATTACAACTACACGTGATTGTTACTGACTTGTGGCATATTCGGTTTCCCTTATTTAGTCCAGGTTATAGAAATGTAATATTGATGAGTTATGCATGCGCATGCGCAGGTTCCACTATATTCTCCTAGAGATTAAGCTTGAGCAGGAGTAGTAATCGTCTTAGACTCGAGACGAAAAAGATCCCAAGGAGTATGCGGAAATGACCGAAATGCTCGAGAAGTAAGTTAAATCGATCATTATCCACCATATCAAGCAACTTTGTTCATTTCGATATCAAGTAATTGTTTTCTTTGTATGGCAGGGCTTGGGAAAATTCACCAAAAAGCTCGGGACTACCAAGAAGCTGCAATTTAGACACCCGAAAGTAAGTACTATATAGTAGCATATTCCACGCGCATCTCCTAGTGATTCAAGCGCTAGTTTCATCAATACCATTTAGCATGTGCTTGCTGTATATAATTATCAGTTTGATTGGCCTCTGTTTCTTGTAAAGTGGTTGTGGAAGGAACAAGGGAATGATTTCTGTGGATACTACGTTTGCGAGTCCATCCGCCACACGACCTGTGAGAGGGGCTACTCCGACAAACAATTTGAAGTGCGTAAATAAAAATATTCACAATTTTATTTTATTACCATCATTTGTGTTGAGTTTCATTCATTCATATATATATATATATATATATATATATATATATATATATATGTATTGACCCCTTTCTTAAAATTAGATGTTTCGGCAAATGGGATGAACTCCTAGCACCAGATCGCATGCGAGCAATTCAAGAGAAATTGGCGGCATTATTTCTTGACTATGTGATCGCTGAAGACGGGGAATACCATGTGGACCCCGCGTCCGTATTTTAAAAGATAATTATTGTATATATGTAGCCGGTAGCATCGGATAGATATACAAGAACTTGTTGTTCGACCAATCTCTCGGAGAAGGAGAGGTGGTCGATATCACTTCTCTCTGTATGCATATATATGTTCATGACGATCTTCTGCTTGCTTAATTACTAGCTAGCTAGCATGTCTAGTTAGTCCTCTCTATACGTATGTATAGTATGTAGCGTCGACCAAGCACGGACAAAAGAAAGGACACTTTTCTCTATTAATTAGCTAGCTATAGCACAATATATGAAACACCTAAATTAACCCCCAAAACCCCCAAACCCCCCTCTTTTGAAAAAAACAAAAACCAGAGCCAAAGAAATCTTGTGGCGTGGATGCCTATTGGTCCCGGTTGGTGCCACCAACCGGGACCAAAGGCCCTCCCCGCTCGGCTCACGGACAGGCCACGTGGAGGCCCATCTGTCCCGGTTCTGGATAGAACCGGGACTAAAGGGTGAGGGTATTAGTACCGACCCTTTAGTCCCGGTTCACGAACCAGGACTAAAGGCCCTTATGAACCGGGACTATAGGCCCTTTTTCTACTAGTGAAAGGTCGTCCTACATGAACCCTTCGTCCACCCGAGCTCGCTCTGTTCTTCCCCTTTCCCCTCTCCTCTCTGTTATTCCCCTCTTCCTCTCGAGCTCATCACACATTTTGCCCAAAATTTGTCAAGATTTGAAGGCCCCCATCCATTCAAATGATCACAAAGGTTAGCAACTTTGTCATTTCATCTCTCGTTGCTAGATTAGCTCTTGCAATGCTTTGTATAGTGATTAATTTGTGAGTTTAGTAATTTGGGAGGAATTATATGTGCTAGTATTTGATTTATATGCAATTTGAGGTAAAAAATAACACTTAGTTTGCAAATGTAGGTGTGGTTTACTTAGTGCCTTATAAATCTCCGTCGTAACCACCGTCGATCGCCCGCACCGCCCCGTCGGCGGCACCACCTAGCTTGTGGTGAGCCTCTTGTTCATGAATGTTTTACATTACCAAATTGATGTTTGTGTGATTTGGATATATAGTTACTCGTATAATTATCTTACCCGTACGTTGTTTGTTATACATAGTGCCATGGCTTTGATATCCGTCCCCGTCGGCCCTCGTCCTTTTTATGATTAGATGTGGTATATTCTCTTTTAAAACTAGTTGTTGCATTTCGTGTTTATGACAAATTATGCCCATCAAGTTGACATAGATATTTTTATCTAGGAGGTATGTGAACCGGAAATTCCAACCGACCCTATTGTCGAGAGGTTAAATTTAGTTGAAAGAGAAAATGAGTATTTGAAAGAAAAATTGAAAAGAATTGAGGGGGAGAAGATGGAATTGGAGTTGCATGTTGCCGATGTCGTCGATGATCACAAGATCAAGATGGAGAAAATGCGCTTGAAGATTAGAAAGATTAGAAAATATGACATTGATAGTGAGGCTTGGTATCATTATGTTGTTGGATCAATTGTTACCTTAGTTGCGATCTTGATCGCATTTGTTGTTGCATTTAAATGCTTTAGCTAGAGAGTTATTTGTTTGTTGCATTTAAGTGTTGTATGAACTATATATATGTATGGACTTGTATTAATTTGGTCTTTTCGGTGTTGTGTAATGAAGATGAGCCGACAATGGATGTATGATGACCGATGCTCTCCCGAGTTCATTAATGGCGTGCATACTTTTGCGGCTGAGGCAAACAAGCGGGCGGATGGTTTTATGCCTTGTCCATGTGCTGTCTGTAAGAATGATCACAATTACTCTACACCAAGAACCATTAACGTCCACCTGTTTAAGTCCGGTTTCATGCCCCACTATAATGTTTGGACCAAGCACGGAGAAAGAGGGGTTATGATGGAAGACAATGAAGAAGAAGAGGACGACGACAGCTATCCTGGCCATGGGTTCCCTGAATACGATGATAAACAATGGGGGAAGAAGCTGAGCTGGCAATGCGGGAAGAAGCTGAAGAAGAGGCATCAGATGAGCCCGCTGATGATCTAGGTCGGGCCATTGCCGATGCAAATAGAAATTGTGCAAGTGATTTGGAGAAGAAGAAGTTGCAGCGCATGTTAGAGGATCACAAGAAATTGTTGTACCCGAATTGCGAAGCTGACAAGAAAAAGTTAGGCACCACACTGGAATTGCTGCAATGGAAGGCAGAAAATGATGTATCCGACAAAGGGATTTGGAAAGTTGCCGGTAATGATAAAGAATATGCTTCCAAAGGACAAACGAATTGCACGAGTACGTCACGAAGCAAAGAAGGTTGTCGCCCTCTAGGGTTAGAGGTGCGTAAGATACATGCATGCCCTAATGATCGCATCCTCTACCGCGGTGAGTACGAGGATTTGAACGCTTGTCGATATGCGGTGCATTGCGCTATAAGATCAGCCGCGATGACCTCGGTGATGTCGAGGCGGCGCCCAGAAGAAGATTCCTGCCAAGGTGATGTGGTATGCTCCTATAATACCACGGTTGAAACGTTTGTTCCAAAAGAAAGAGCATGCCAAGGCGATGCGATGGCATAGAGAAGACCGTAAGAACGGAAAGTTGAGAGTACCCGCTGACGGGTCATAGTGGAGAAAAATTGAGAAAAAGTACGGGAAGGAGTTTGCAGATGACGCAAGGAACGTATGGTTTGGTCTAAGCGCAGATGGCATTAATCCTTTTGGGGAGCAGAGCAACAACCATAGCACCTGGCCTGTGACTCTATGTTTGTATAACCTTCCTCCTTGGTTGTGCATGAAGCGGAAGTTCATTATGATGCCAGTGCTCATCCAAGGCCCTAAGCAACCCTAAGAACGACATTGATGTGTACCTAAGGCCATTAGTTGAAGAACTCTTACAGCTGTGGAATGGAACAGGTGTACGTGTGTGGGATGAGCACATGGGGGAAGAATTTGACCTAAAGGCGTTGTTGTTCGTGACCATCAATGATTGGCCTGCTCTCAGTAACCTTTCAGGACAGACAAACAAGGGATACCGCGCATGCACGCACTGTTTGGACGATGCCGACAGTATATATTTGAACAATTGTAGGAAGAATGTGTACCTGGGACATCGTCGATTTATTCCGAGCAGGCATGCCGTAAGAAAGAAAGGCAAGCATTCCAAAGGTGAGGCAGATCACCGGACAAAGCCTCGCCACCGTACTGGTGCTGATGTACATGATATGGTCAACGATTTGAAGGTAGTCTTTGGAAAGGGTCCTGGCGGACAACCTGTTCCGAATGACGCTGACGTACGCGCACCCATGTGGAAGAAAAAATCTATATTTTGGGACCTGCCCTATTGGAAAGACCTAGAGGTCCGCTCAGCAATCGACGTGATGCACGTGACGAAGAATCTTTGTGTGACCCTGCTTGGCTTCTTGGGCATGTATGGGAAGACAAAAGATACACCTGAGGCACGGGAGGACCAGCAACGTATGCACGAAAAAGACGACATACATCAGGGTCATGCCAGCTATGCTCTTACCAAAGAAGAGAAGGAAATCTTCTTTGAATGCCTGCTCAGCATTAAGGTACCGTCTGGCTTCTCTCAAATATAAAGGGAATAATAAACATGGCAGAGAAAAAGTTCCAGAACCTAAAGTCTCATGACTGCCACGTGATTATGACGCAACTGCTTCCGGTTGCATTGAGGGGGCTTCTACCGGATAACATTCGGACGGAAACTCATCTGTTACAAAGGCATTTCATTTTTTAAATAACCTAATAAGCATTACCAAATTGAATATAATGATAAAACACACTAATATTAAACATAAGAAAAAAGAATCATTGAAAAATCTATTTTCAAAGTTAAGTTATTCACAAACTAGTGATTCACACAAATTTCAAATAATTCAAAATTTAAACTATTCAAATTTGAGAACTACCGGCACTAACAGAAAGTTTGTAATATTTTGTACCTAAAGCAAAAATATTCACAAAGAAACTCTAAATACAGCAAAAAAACAACTCAAAAATAAATAGACAAAAAATAAATAAAGCAAAAAAATAAGAAAATAAAAAAGCCCACCTACAGGGCTAGAGCGGCCTGCATACAACTAGAAACCCAACCTGTAGTTGGGCCAGGATGCAGGCCCGCAAGCCCAGTAGGCCCACAGGCAGAGTAGGAGAGGTAGGCCCAGAAGGCCTGCTTTTGAGAGGAGCTCAATGCAGTGCCCGCGCCGGGGCTTATAAACTGGTCTTGGCGCTCCTCAACTAGCGAGGTGGGACTAAACTTCTGCGCCCCTCGCCTGGCAGCGCACACCCTTTAGTACCGGGTCGTGGCTCCAACCGGTACTAAAGGGGGGTCTTTAGTACCGGTTGGTGCCACCACCCGGAACTAAAGAAGCGCTTCCACGCTTGGCTCGGCCAAAACAGACCTTTAGTACCGGTTGGTGGCTTCAACCGGTACTAAAGGTGTTCTATATAAGAAAACACTTCAAAAAAATCAGTTTCTCATCTCTCCTCTCGCTTCTTTCTTCTTCGCTTGTCGCCGCCGCCCTTCGCCGCCCCCGTCGCCGTCCGCTTGCCCGTCGCCGTCGCCGTCAGTCCCGTAGCCGTCTGTCGCCATCCCGTCGTCGTCGCCGCCCGACCGTCGTCGTCCCGTCGCCGCCGCCCGCCCCATCTTCCCGTCGTCCCGCCTGCCCGTCCCGTCCCGTCGTCGCCGCCAAGGCTGGCCCCATCCCGTCATCATCACCGCCTGCCTCCGTCCCGTCACGCCCCGTCACGTGCCTTGCCGGTGAGCTCCTGCCCCGGCCGCCATGTCCACACACACACACACACACACACTGTTTTTTAATTATAAATTTTAGTTATAGAAATTAATCTGTTTTTTAGTTATAGAAATATCTATAGAAATGTTAGAAAATTTTATATTTTTTACTTATAGAAATTAGAAATGTTAGATATATAGAAATGTTATAATTTTTTTTCTGTTTTTAGTTATGGAAATATTTATAGAAATGTTAGCAATTTTTCTGTTTTTTAGTTATAGAAATATTAGAAATGTTATAGAAATGTTAGTTATATATAGAAGAGTTAGAAATTTTAGAGTTAGTTTTAGCTAGATGAATTAGATTAATGTCAAATTGTTAGAATTTGCATATAGAATTTTAGTTATCACAATCCAATCATTTAAAAAATGTTACTTTTTGCGGGAATATAGTATTTGTTCTTGACGATGCCCGGCCCGCATCCTAAATAAATCGACCCGTTAAGCTATGACGTCCGGCTGACCCATTTCGACCTGGCTCCGCTGGCACTGGGAGGTGCTACTTGGAGGGGCACGCCGCTTGGTGAGGAACCCGGCCTCGGGTCCCGTCGTCGACCCTGATCTCCTTTGGTGGCGTTCGCGTGGGCCACATTCGGTGCAGAGGGAGCCGGCCCCACCGGAGGTGGTGCGTCGCCGTGTGAGGGAGGAGGACGAGCACGTCCATCGCTACATGGCTGCTATGGACGTCAGGTTCTCCAATACCTGGCAGGTTCTTTGGGCAGATAACCGGAGATATGATCCTATGATGGTTCCTTCTCTTTGGGTGTCCACCGCCCGCGCCCCAGGAACCGCGAGTGGCCTAGATTCTTCTGTAGTATTCGATCTTTATTAGCTACCTAGCCAGTGATGTATTCGATAGATAATATTCGAGATGATGTATTCGAGATTATATATTATTCGAGACGATGTACTTGAGATTATATATCATTCAAGACGATGCATATTATGTACTATATGATTCCGTTTTTCCTTATTGATTGCATCCATGCATTGTAATTTGAATACTAAATTGTTTTATATTTTTCTGTATTAGTTAAGTAAAAGCTATGGCGGACAATACCGGCAGAGAGAGAAGAGGAATTGTTCGAGATCATACGCAGCCCTCGCAGGCTAGATGATCTGAATTAAGTAGATGACGGCTCCCAATATCTGAACAATACCGGGGAGGGTGATGATAATATATTCGATCTCGACGACCGAGCTGATGAAGTCATGAACTATGATTATGATTATGATGACGCAAACAATGTTTATGATGACACATACAATGTTGATCTTGAAATAACAAAGACTACGGGCGAGGTATATTTATATAAGCAGTCATCTAGTGATCATCACATGTTTTTTTGTTTTAAGATATATTAACGAATCGATCTTTCTTCTTTCAGCCCTCCGGATCAAGCAAATCTGCTTCTACACACAGCAGGACAAAGCGAGGCCCGGGAAAAAAGTTGAAGGAGGGTGTAAAGTACAACATCAACTCCATCAAAGCTAATGGCGAACCCCTGACGCCTAAGAACATTGCGAACAAGTGGACTCGTCAGTGTGGAGTTCTTGTGAAGGACCAACTCCCGATCTCCATTCAAGAATGGAAAGAGCCAAAAACTAAACGTCCAGATGTTACTTGGGTCGACATTTACGAGCAAAACAAAATCTTTGGGAATCTCTGATGGAACATTTCACCCTACCAGATTATTTCATCGATGCGTATGTGCGTAAAGTCAAGGACACCGCTCTTAAGAAGATGGCAATTGCATTCAACACCCACAAGAAAACTGTATGGGCAAACTACACAAGCTGCGAAAGGAAGACTCCAGAATTCAAGGGAACACTGGAGAAGCAAAGAGAACACTGGGCCGCTTTCGTGAAATTCAAGGAATCAGAATTATCTAAGGAACGGTTGAGAAAAAACAAGGCCAATGCCACAAAAAAGACGCAGTTCCATAGGCTGGGGCCGGTGGCTCTGTGGTGGCAATGCCTAAGTGGGATAAGTCTGAGCAAGAGATGGAGGATGCAGGGTCACTCCGGTTACTAGAGCTGGCCCCCTGTGTGCGTAACTTGGTTCTACGCGCATGGGGGCGTTGGACCAAGACAGGCCTGGTTTCGAAGAAGGCAAGTCTAAAAGGAGACGAACAAAAGTTACTTGACGCAATAGAAGATGCTCGAAAAGGGGTGTTCACGCCCAACAGAGAGAACGACGAGCTTACGCGCGCCCTTGGAAATCTTGAACACCCGGGTAGAACACGAGGCAAGGGCGTTATTCCCTGGTATGAGGGCTTTTCGGAATGGAATGACGACTACAGGACCCGTGCAAGAAAGAAGATGGAGGAGGAGAAGAAGTGGAAGCTGGAGGAGGAGCAGAGGAAGCAGAACGTAGAATTGGCACTCAAATTCCAGCAGCAGCAGCAGCAGATCGACTCACTTAGCCAGGAAAGGGGGTCTCAGCAGCGGCAGCAGCAAGCGGATGATCGTCCAGCATTGGATAGGATCGTCCCATCCATGCCGAGAAGCAGCGTTGGTTCCGCCCCGGGCGACGCACTGCTGGATACATACCCTGTGGATGACATCATAGAGAACACTAACTGTGAGCTACACTTCAAAATAAAGAACATATCCATGAAGGTGGCAGACGTCATTGCTTTTACAATTACCCCCGAAGCAACCTTCCATTGCATCCCGATTCCAGCGGGCTATGCTCGTGTCTTGGTTGATGATGTGGTGGACCCATATTCGGGGCTACAGCTTGACATTCCTGGAGGTGACGACGAGCACACACTGGGAGAGGCCATACATCGTATCATCCTATGGAGAAAGGATTGCATCATCTTTCGAAGTCTACCGACACCGCGTCTGCCGACTCCTCCTCGAAGTCCGCCATCGAGTCAGCAGACTCCCGCACCTCCAAGTCCACGAACGCATGAGCAGACTCCTCCTCGAAGTCCGCCATCGTGTCAGCAGACTCCCGCTCCTCCAAGTCCATGAAAGCGTGAGCAGACTCCTGCTTCAAGTCTGGCACAGCGTCAGGCCACTCCTCCTGTTTCAAGTCCGACACCGTGTCAGGCCACACCTCCTGCTTCAAGTCTGGCACATCGTCAGGCCACTCCTCCTGCTCCAACTCAGCCACATCAGCCGTCTCCGCCGCCTCAGCAATCGCAGAAGAGACACGCCGCAGCTATGGTGCGTAGCGGTACGAGTCGAGGTAGTACATGAAGTACAGGCGGATACAAGCGATATAAATATGGTCCAAGCAGCCTCGCTCCTCTTCCTTAGAGGCCTTACGACATGACCGAGGAGCAAAACAATGCCATAGTGAAGGCCGAAGTGGACGCCCATTTTGGATCGAAACCGGCACCGCCGCCGAGGGAGAATGTGCATGAGGAAAAGATTGACCACTTCATTCGTATGACTAGACCACCAGCTCCCAAGCCTGTTGACTCAGACTATGAGCACCATATCAGGAAGGCACATCGAGCACGACTACAGAAAGAAGTGAGCTCGAGCTCGAGCCAACAAGCAGCTGTCAAAAAATGCGGGAAAACCGTTCCCCAGCTGGTTGAACAGGCGGCGCAATCGATCCCCCCGCTTGTTGTTTCAACAACACATGAGAGTACGCGCGCCCAATATTATTGTGGGCAAACCGTTTATGTTCCCCAGCTGGGCAATGTGGTAATAACCGAGGATCATATAATGTAGGATGAAATGCTCAAGATCACTGTTGGACAACTCCTCGATATCGAGCCCATGCCTCCACTTAGAGAGGAGGAAATAAAACGGAAATATGTCCGGGGCCAACCTTTGGTCAAGCCAGACGAGGTCAAGAACCTCCCAACGAGAATGTATGAATTGAATCAATGGTACATGAACATTACCAAGATTTCCAATCGAGAGTCCCTCATGGTGAAAGTCGAGGAAGATCATTACTTCCATAAGCTAGCTGTCTCCGTTGAGTATTCAGAACTATTTCAGTTATTCAATCAAGATGCACTCGACAAATCGCTCGTCAGTTGCTATTATCTGTAAGTGATTTCTCTCTGTAATTTAAGTCTCAAGCTAGTTTTAGTGCTCACTGATTGATCATTGCATGTAATTATCCTCACTATATTCTTTTCTGTGGTATTATGCAGGATGAAGATCTATGAAATGAAAAAAGCTGGATGCTATGGCATTGGGTTCATTGACCCAAATATTGTTAATGAATACACATGGAAATTGGAATGGTATAGACAAGATGTAGAGAATAAAATGCTAGAGTTCTTGAAGCGCCTCAATACCAATGAAGATATACTACTTCCTTACAACTTTGAGTGAGTCACACTGTCTTGTACTACAAATTCTATTTTTGCTTACTAGCTAGATGTTAATAAGTGTATAGGGTTTAGGGTTAGTTGATTAGTGTTATGCACATGCCCGCTTAATTTATACATGCAAACGTATGCGCATGCAGGTACCACTGGATCTTGTTAGACATTAAAGTTGAAGAAGGAAAAGTTGAAGTACTGGACTCACTACTTAAAAAAGAAAGTGACTACAGCATCGTGAAGGGGATAGTCAACAGGTAATTTCAATCATTATTAACTATATCTCAGCCTATTTAGTTCGTCATTTCCTGATATGAACTATTTAATAACCCCTTTATTAATTTTCTTTGCCGGCGGGCAGGGCTTGGGCAAAGTTCATCAAGGTGACTCCAGGCAAATGGCGACAAAAGCTGTTTTGGTATCGACCCAAGGTAAGTAATTAAGTAGTACTAGCTAGCTATCATCTCTTTAATTCTTGTTTCAATACCATTAATTAATTATCATGCTTGATTAATTATTACCTGATTAAATTCAATTCTCGTAAAGGCCCTGAAGCAGACGCCGGGGACTGATGTGTGTGCATTTTACGTTTGCGAGAACATTCGCATGATGGCGTCCGAAATGAGCAGATCTGATAGAAAGCAATGCGTACGTTTCGCAGAACACTATTCACAATTTTTACTTGATTATCGATATTGATATCCTTCTTAACAGTTCCATGACGTGCGGGAGAAGCTCCTATCAAGGGAGCGCATACGAGCACTTCAAGAGGAAATAGCGGGATTTTTGCTCGACCAGGTCATAGATCCCAAAGGAGAATTCTATTACCCGCTACCGCCCCTATGAACCACTTGTCATCGTGCTCCGAAGGCACCAAGGAAACATGTAGGAGAAATTGTATATATATATATATATATATATATATATATATATATATATATATATATATATACACATATATATATACATGTGTATGTGTGAATAATTAATGGTGGTGGTTGTGAGACATTCGATGATATATATTTATATATATATATATGTGGTTCTACGAGAAAATCTATTTATATATATGCATAACGTGTACAATATGTAGTATCGTAAAATACCAGCAAGCAAAAAAGAATTAAATGGAAAACAAAAAATTAATGGAAAATAAAACCAACCCCCCCTCCCCCCCAAACATTTAGTACCGGTTGGTAATACCAGCAGACAAAAAAGAATTAAATGGAAAACAAAAAATTAATGGAAAGTAAAACCAACCCCCCCCCCCCAAACATTTAGTACCGGTTGGTGTTACCAACCAGTACTAATGGTCTACCAGCACCCGGGCCTGGCTCATGCCACGTGGTGGCACTTTAGCGCTGGACGAACCGGCGCTAAAGGCCGGTTCTGCACTAGTGCATGATGGTAGTAAATATACTTGCTTTCATCATATCATCCTACATTGGTAATTTATGCATGTATCAACATATATTCATCTCATCTTATTTTGTGTGATCCTATCAGCACGACCCTTAGAGTTCTTACCATAAATAAGCATCACATCCCATATAGATATGTTGTATCGATGGGCGCGGCGTACCGCCGCGTGGGCTATGCTAGTGTCTTCTATTGTCCTACATATAGATAAGAAAAGGCCACTAGACCTTCGATGTTGTGTTCATCCAATTCCGTTCTCCTGTTCTATACTTGCAATTTGTAATAAAAATGTTTTTTCATCAAATTAGAATAATTAAATGTATGAAAATATATTCCTTAAGAATATAGTAGTAAAAATTTAATATTGTCAATATTGCTCATCGCTCAAGCGGCAAAAGATAGTATATCAGGTTGTACATTAACACCATTTAATCAAGCACATAGAAAAACAGGGTGGGATAGAGTCATTCACCCAACATATAAATCAGCTTGCTAGTGCAGGGATTCCTTGACAGTGACAACAAGTAGTGCATTGACAAGGCTTCCCATTGGGCATCCATGGCATGACTTGAGCCGGTCACCACAATCCCAGGCTATGATGTCAAGGTAGACAAGGCTCTCAGCAAGGTGACGGTATCGGCTGGGGTCCTCAAGAGGCTCACCATCAGTGGGCCGAAGGTGAACTGCAAGCTCCATGGGAGTGTCTGTGGTGCACTGATTTGAAAGACGAGCACAAGCAAGAAGATCCTAAGGGCTATTTATTTTGGGGCTTATGGCTGGGCTAACTAGTAGTCTTCTAAAAAGAATTTTAAGTTGGACTTCTAGAGTAAGCTGGGGAGGGGCAGCTTATTTCCACAGCCAGCCACAAGCCCAAAAGAACTGGCCTAAATATACCTTTCTTTGGAGGGAATAGTGCCCCTTGGCGTACAAGACACCGCGAGACCAAGGAAATATCAAAGAGGACCTAGATCTGACATCAGGAACTTCTCACCAAGATGATTCTTCACAAAATTTGTTAGACTTGTGTCGAATATTATTGTACAAGGTAGGTTGCAGTTTAACTTGTAGTTGTATTGTGTTTAATTAGATAGGACATGGAGTTGTGTCCAAGTAGGACACTTGTATCCTAGGTCTCTCATATATAGCGAGGGTAGACACACGATGTAACCTATGCCAACATAATAGCACAGGCACGCGGGGGGAGCCGACAGGGCATGTGCCGACGCCCGGGCAGCCGGGGTGCGGTATTGTAGTTGTATCGTGGGGAGGAGTGCTTGTAGTCAGGCCCCGGGGATGTAGTCATATCGGTGAATCTCGTTAACAAATATCGGTGTCGCGTCTCGTGTGATTGCTTGATCCTCGATAGTGTTGGGGAACGTAGCATGTAATTTCAAAAAAATTCCTACGATCACGCAAGATCTATCTAGGAGATGCATAGCAACGAGAGGGGTAGAGTGTGTCCACGTACCCTCGTAGACCGAAAGCGGAAGCGTTTACTTAACACGGTAGATGTAGTCGAACGTCTTCTCGATTCAACCGATCAAGTACCAAACGTACGACACCTCCGTGTTCTGCAGACGTTCTGCTTGATGACGTCCCTTGACTCTTGATCCAGCAAAGTGCCGAGGGAGAGTTTCGTCAGCACGACGGTGTGGTGATGGTTATGGTGAAGTGATTCACGCAGGGCTTCGCCTAAGCACTATGACAATATGACCGGAGGAGCAAACTGTGGAGGGGGGCTCCGCACAAGGCTAGGAACAATTGATGTGTGTTAGAGGCGCCCCCGCCCCCATATATAAAGAAGGGAGAGGGGAGGAGGCCGGCCTAGGGGCGCCCCAAGTGGGAGGAGTCCCACTTGGGCTCCTAGTCCAATTCGGCCCCCCTTTTCCTTTTACCGGAAGGGGAAAGGGGGAAGGAGAGGGAGGGGGAGAAGGAAAGGGGGCGCCGCCCCCTCCCCTAGTCCAATTCGGACTCCTTCCCTAGGGGAGGGGGCGCCACCCCTTGTGGGCTTCCTTGCCTCCCTCCTATGGCCCATATGGCCCATATCTTCCCCCCGGGGTTCCGGTAACCCTCCCGGTACTCCGATACGTACCCGATACATTCTGAAACACTTCCGGTGTCCGAATACTATCGTCCAATATATCAATCTTTACCTCTCGACCATTTCAAGACTCCTCGTCATATCCGTGATCTCATCCGGGACTCCGAACAATCTTCGGTCACCAAAACACATAACTCATAATACAAATTGTCATTGAACGTTAAGCGTGCGGACCCTACGGGTTCGAGAACTATGTAGACATGACCGAGACATAACTCCGGTCAATAACCAATAGCGGAAAATGGATGCTCATATTGGTTAATACATATTCAAAGAAGATCTTTATCGGTCAAATCGTAATGACAACATACATTATTCCCTCTGTCATCGCTATGTTACTTGCCCAAGATTCGATCGTTGGTATCTTCATACCTAGTTCAATATCGTTACCGGCAAGTCTCTTTACTCGTTCTATAATGCATCATCCCGCAACTAACTCATTAGTCACATTGCTTGTAAGGCTTATCATGATGTGCATTACCGAGAGGGCCCAGAGATACCTCTCTGATACTCGGAGTGATAAATCCTAATCTCGATCTATGCCAACCCAACAAACACCTTCGGAGATACCTGTAGAGCATATTTACAATCACCCAGTTACGTTGTGACGTTTGATAGCACACAAGGTATTCCTCCGATATTCGGGAGTTGCATAATCTCATAGTTAAAGGAATATGTATAAATCATGAAGAAAGCAATATCAAAAAAACTTAACGATCATTATGCCAAGCTAACGAATGGGTCTTGTCCATCACATCATTCTCCTAATGATGTGATCTAGTTCATCAAATGACAACATATGTCTATGGTTAGGAAACTTAACCATCTTTGATTAACGAGCTAGTCTAGTAGAGGCATACTAGGGACACTGTGTTTTGTCTATGTATCCACACATGTATCAACTTTCCGGTTAATACAATTCTAGCATGAATAATAAACATTTATCATGATATAAGGAAATATAAATAACAACTTCATTATTGCCTCTAGGGCATATTTCCTTCAGTCTCCTACTTGCACTAGAGCCAATAATCTAGATTACATTGTAATGATTCTAACTAAGGATGGCAATTTTATCCACGAATACGGATACCCATAGATACCCGACCCAAATGGACGGGGTTTGGATACGATTTTATACCCATGGACAGCGCCCGAACCCGACCCGATTAATCATGGATAGGGCATGGGTATAATTTTATACCCGTGGATATATCCAAACCCGGCCTGTAAGTGTATACCCTATATGCTTTTATTTATTATAATAAAAATTCAACAAAAAAAATTCCTAATCCCCACCGAGTAATTACTCCAGCGCTCCTTCCCATTCTCGTCTCCTCGGTAAACAACTCATCAATCTTCATTAAGGATCTTCTCATCTCCTCGACTCCTACTCCTGCAGACTTAGATATAGCCGGCGCCGCTGTCCACATGTGGTGCCGCACTGCAGCAGCCAACTCCGTCGGCAGGTGGCTGGCCGACTCCATCTCCATAGATCCCCACGACTCCTCCATCTTAGCTTTCCCAAGCACGCAGCAAACCACCAGTTTGTACGTGTGATAGCGAGCTGGAGCACGACGATGCAGCATGCGATGGCGCGCACGACTAGGTGTTCGGCCGCAGAGGCGCGGCGAGACGAGCACAGGCAACGACGAGGAGCAGGACCACGTCGTGGAGGCGATGACCACGCCAAATAGCCAACCGCCAGGGTAAGTTTTTTTGTTCCTGCTCATGTACATCTAGTGCTTGTGTGTGGATGTGCATGACGTGCTTGTTCATGAGTTTGTATTAGTAATTAGAGTAGAGAACAAGAGATTTGTAGTGGCCAATTCTGTTTTTTAGTTCGTGGCAAGAGAAAAAACAGACTTTACTGCATTACCGATCTGTAGTGGTCAATTTTAGTCAGGTTAGACTACAAATCTGACTAAAAACTGAAATCTGACTACGAATCAGAGAACAAGAGAATATGATATTTCTAGTGGTCAATTCAAGTCAGATTCCACTTTTATACACATGACCTGATCTATGGATATGCCTGTTAATTAGTACAGTAATTCGTTTTTACAAAATCTGTTAGTTTATCTCTGAATTTCTATCAAGTGGATTGTGAATGATTAGTATAAAGTTAGAATCTGACTGATTAAGATTCATTTGCTCAACTTGGTCCATGTCATGTGCTTAACTTCATCCATGTCATCTGCTCAATAGAAGAGCTCACAGTCTGTCACTTTAGTTATTAGTTTTTTTTTGGTTGTAAAAATTGCAATTTAGGTATCGAAATTGTACAGTTCAGACAAGAGATTTGTTTTAATTAAAGCTTGTGCTCAACTTTGTCCATGTCATGTGCTAAAGAAAGGATCTCACAGTCCGTCTCTTTAGTTATTAGTCATTTTGGTTGTAAAATTGTAATGTAGGTACCACATTTGTACAGTTCAGACAGTATGTACCTAGTTTCACTTTAACTGAAACAAATGACTTTTTTTTCATTATATAGCGCAATGGATTCTCATGGAGCGGAAATGTGCTGGGGCTATCACTGGGAATGTTAACCTAGCTACTTCCCCAACTCAAGCTACTACTATGAGAGCATCACAAGGTCATGGTGGTGATGGATCTGTTAGAGTTGGTAATAAAAGAAAGCTCACATCAATTGTGTGGGAAGGAAATTTTGAAAAGAAAATTATTAATGGGGAACCGAAAGTTGAGTGCATGTATTGCCATAAAAAAATTATAGCAAAAGGTACCAGTGGCACTTCACACTTGCTGAGTCACATGAGCTCTTGTGGTGCTAGGCATGCACCAATTGGTCCAAAGCAACAAAAATTAAGGTTGACGAGGGGAAAGGCAATTTGGAGAACATTGTGTTTGATCAAGATGTTGCTAGAAAAGAGCTTGCACTAATGATATGTTTTCATGAGTACCCTCTATATATGGTCGATCATTCAGGTTTTCGGAAATTTTGTTCCACATTACAACCAATGTTTAAAATGGTCTCAAGGAACACTGTTAGAAAAGAAATTATGGGTATATATGCAGCTGAGAAGGATAAGATCATGAAGTATTTGGCAAATTTCAGAAATCGAGTTGCCATTACCACGGACATGTGGACTACAGGACATCTGAAGAGAGGTTACATGGTAGTCACTGCACATTTCATCGATGAGTTTTGGAAACTAAAGAGTATTATTTTGAGGTAAGAACATGTTCTTTTTCAAACCCGTATAAATCTAAAATTCTTGATTAATTTACTAATCATTGTAATCTGAAATGTTTCCTTTCCTTATGTCTTAGGTTTGTTTATGTGCCTTGCCCACATAATGCCGAAGTCATATGTAAAGCACTGCATGAGTCCCTTGTCGAGTGACATCTTGAGGGAAAGATATCTACAGTGACTCTGGAGAATTGCACATCAAATGGTAAAGCGATGGAACATTTGCCAGATATGCTGGATTCCAGTTATCATATATTGGAGGGTAAGTACTTGCATATGCGTTGTGTTGCACATATACTTAATCGGATTGTGGAAGATGGTATGGATGTCATGGCGAAGAGTATAGAACGGGTTCGTTATAGTGTTGCATATTCGTCTGCTACTCCTAAGAGGCATGAGAAGTTTGAAAAAATGGCACGAACTCTAAACATTGAATACAAGAGAAGGTTGCTTCTTGATTGTAAAACCATATGGTACTCAACCTACATAATGCTAAGCATTGCATTAGAATATATAGATATTTTTGAAAAATGGAAGGCTCGTGAGAAACTATTTAGCTGCTGTCCAACCAAAGATGATTGGAAGATTGCTAAGGAACTTTGTGATAGGATTCTATGATGTCACTGAGGCATTTTCAAGCACTAAATATGTTACTGCAAATTTGTTCTTTCCCAAAATTTGTGGTATTCAGTTGGCAATGCAGAAATGGTCTGCTAGTGAGAATAAGGTTGTACAAAAGATGCCGAAGGAAATGTAACAAATATTTGACAAATATTGGAAGGATGTACATGGACTTATGTCTGTTGCAACTGTTCTTGATCCAAGGTACAAACTTCATATGTTGAAAGCTCTGTTTGGTTCTCTCTATGGAATTGAATATGCAGATGTTAAAGTTGATGAAGTAAGGAAGTTAATGGCTAATCTGTTGGAGCAATATCGAGAAGATGCTGAAGTTGTGGCTACATCAGAGGCTATGGACACTACTACTACACAAGTTGGTGGAATTGATGATGTAATGAACATCTTTGATCAATATTTGTCCTCAAAACCTACGATTTCTGCTTCTCAAGTTCGGACAGAATTAGACTTGTACTTGGAAGAGCAAACCATCAAGAGAGTTCCGGACAAAGATATGGACATCGTAAATTGGTGGAAAGTTGCAGGTGCAAAGTATCTTACTTTGCAAAAGATTTCTCATGATATATTGCATATCCCTGTGACATCGGTGGCATCAGAATCAGCGTTTAGTACTAGTAGCAGACTACTTAGTTCACATCGTAGCCGACTTGTGCCAAGTATGGCTGAAGCACTCATGTGCATGCAAGCTTGGTCCCGTGCTGACATGATAGGTAAATAATCCTCTCAAATTGCAATCATTCATCTAATTTATATTACACAATAGTTAGTTTTGACTGAGTGTTCCATCACCACTTAAATCTTGCATCATGGGGTAGCAATTCCACTCTCTTTCCGACATTTCAAAGTGTTCTTGATGATGATGAAGAAACTTTGGTAACATATTCCACTCATTATAGTTGATTTTACATGATACAATATTTGGTTGTTTATTTCCATGATTTTAATTATTTTTCTAATGATATGTTCATATGAAGGATGAGTCCGAGTCGATCATAACTGAAGCTTAGTCGGTCATGCGGTGCGATACGTCTCCAACGTATCTATAATTTTTTATTGTTCCATGATGTTTTATTATCAATCTTGGATGTTTTATAATCATTTTATAGTCATTTTATATCATTTTTTGGTACTAACCTATTGACATAGTGCCAAGTGCCAGTTGCTGTTTTCCCATGTTTTTACATCACAGGAAATCAATATCAAACGGAGTCCAAATGCCACGAAACTTTATGATGATTTTTTATGGACCAAAAGGAAGAAGTTGGGCCCTGGTTGCACCTGGGGGGAGTCCCGAGGAGGGGACAACCCACCAAGGTGCGCTAGGAGGCCCAAGCGCGCCCTGGTGGGTTGTGCCCACCTCGGGTGCCCCCTGGGCCACCTTTTTTCTCTATAAATACCCCAAAAATCCCAGAACCCTAGAGGCGTCGATGAAATATTCATCCAGCCGCCGCAGAGTCCAGAACCACCAGATCCAATCTAGATACCAACTCGGATGGGGTTCACCACCTCCATTGGTGCCTCTCCGATGATGCGTGAGTAGTTCTTTGTAGACCTTCAGGTCCGAAGTTAGTACCTAGATGGCTTCATCTCTCTCTCTCTCTCTCTCTTGATTCTCAATACAATGGTCTCTTGGAGATTCATATGATGTAACTCTTTTGCTATGTGTTTGTTGGGATCCGATGAACTTTGAGTTATGATCAGTCATATCTTTCTATATCCATGAAAGTATTTGAGTTTCTTTGATCTCATTTATGCATGATCTCGTATAGCCTCGTATTTCTTCTCCAATATTTGGGTTTTGTTTGGCCAACTTCATCTATTTATCTTGCAATCGGAAGAGGTACCCGGTAGTGGGTTCGATCTTACGGTGCTTGATCCCAATGACAGAAGGGGAACCGACACGTATGTATCGTTGCTACTAAGGATAAAAAGATGGGATCTATATCTAACGCAATAGATAAACAAATCTTGTCTACATCATGTCATCGTTCTTATTGCATTACTGCGTTTTTTCCATGAACTTAATACACTAGATGCATGCTGGATAGCGGTTGATGTGTGGAGTAATAGTAGTAGATGCAGGCAGGAGTCAGTCTACTAAACTTGGACGTGATTCCTATGTAATGATCATTGCCCGGATATTGTCATAATTATTTGAGGTTCTATCAATTGCCCAACGGTAATTTGTTCACCCACCGTTTGCTCTCTTTCTCGAGAGAAGCCACTAGTGAAACCTACGACCCCCGGGTCTCTTTCTCATATTATATATTTGCCTTTGCGATATGCTTTTATTTGCTTTTATTTTCAGATCTATTAAACCAAAAACCCAAAAATACTTTGTTGCACTTTATTTTATTTGTGATCTATTTATCGACTTTTTCCGTCCATGCCGTTTACGCAATCAAGTTACGCTGAAGGGATTGACAACCCTTTAACACGCCGGGTTGCGAGGTGTTGTTATTTGTGTGCAGGGGCTGTTTACGTTCTGTTGCTTGGTTCTCCTACTGGTTCGATAACCTTTGTTTCATATCTGAGGGAAATACCTACCGCCGCTGTGCTGCATCATCCCTTCCTCTTTGGGGAAATACCGATGTTGCTTCAGGCGACATCACGGTGAAGAAAGAAGATGATGCATAGAAGAATACCTTTCTTCACTTATAATGAGAATTATAATGTACTTATGTCTCCTGGCTGTAGGAAACTAAGGCTGATAAATTCTGTTGGGCTATTTTGTAAGAAATTAAGACTAATAAATTATGTTGTTCTATTCCTATGTCATTATGTGAGGAACTAAGACTGAGAATTTTCTACTTATGCGATGTTGTGATATGTCATTCTACGAGAATTTGAACGCTTATTTCATGTGGTGCCCTTCTCAGATGTCATTTTGTGAGAATTTAAGTCTTTATGTGAATGTTGTGCCATGTTATGTGATTTTCAAGGTATTATGTATACGTGTTTTGATAGGACCCGATGGGTATCCATTGGTTATGGATATCCATCGGGTTAGGACATGGACACAATTTTTTACCCGTGGGTTTTTTCATGGATTGGCAAAGAATAACCTCGTGGATTCGGATATGGATTTGGTTTTGTTCAACCTGGGCCGAACCCGATCCATTGCCATCCTTAATTCTAACACCCATGGAGTCTTGGTGCTGATCATGTTTTGCTCGTGGAAGATGCTTAGTCAACGGGTCTGCCAAATTCAGATCCGTATGTATTTTGCAAATCTCCATGTCTCCCTACTTGACTTGATCACGGATGGAGTTGAAGCGTCTCTTGATGTGTTTGGTTCTCTTGTGAAATCTGGATTCCTTCGCCAAGGCAATTGCTCCAGTATTGTCACAAAAGATTTTCATTGGACCCGATGCACTAGGTATTACACCTAGATCGGATATTAACTCCTTCATCCAGACTCCTTCATTCGCTGCTTCCGAAGCAGCTATGTACTCCGCTTCACATGTAGATCCTGCCACGACGCTTTGCTTGGAACTGCACCAACTGACAGCTCCACCATTCAGTATAAACATGTATCCGGTTTGTGACTTAGAGTCATCTGGATCAGTGTCAAAGCTAGCATCGACGTAATCATTTACGACGAGATCTTTGTCACCTCCATAAACGAGAAACATATCCTTAGTTCTTTTCAGGTACTTCAGGATGTTCTTGACCGTTGTCCAGTGATCCACTCCTGGATTACTTTGGTACCTCCCTGCTAGACTTATAGCAAGGCACACATCAGGTCTGGTACACAGCATTGCATACATGACAGAACCTATGGCTGATGCATAGGGAATGACTTTCATTTTCTCTCTATCTTCTGCAGTGGTTGGGCATTGAGTCTGGCTCAACTTCACACCTTGTAACACATGCAAGAACCCTTTTATTGACTACTCCATTTTGAACTTCTTCAAAACTTTATCAAGGTATGTGCTTTGTGAAAGTCCAATTAAGCGTCTTGATCTATCTCTATAGATCTTGATGCCCAATATATAAGCAGCTTCACCGAGGTCTTTCATTGAAAAACTCATATTCAAGTATCCTTTTATGCAATCCAGAAATTCTATATCATTTCCAATCAACAATATGTCATCCAACTATAATATTAGAAATGCTAGAGAGCTCTCACTCACTTTCTTGTAAATACAGGCTTTTCCAAAAGTCTGTATAAAACCTTATGCGTTGATCACTTCATCAAAGCGTATATTCCAAGTCCGAGATGCTTGCACCAATCCATAAATGGATCGCTAGAGCTTACACACTTTGTTAGAACCTTTAGGATCGAAAAAACCTTCTGGTTGCATCATATACAACTCTTCTTTAAGAAATCCATTAAGGAATGCAGTTTTGACGTCTATTTGCGAGATTTCATAATCATAAAATGCGGACATCGCTAACATGATTCGGACAGACTTAAGCATCGCTACGGGTGAGAAGGTCTCACCGTAGTCAACTCCTTGAACTTGTTGAAAACCTTTCGCAACAAGTCGAGCTTTGTAGACAGTAACATTACCATCAGCATCAGTCTTCTTCTTGAAGATCCATTTATTCTCTATGGCTTGCCGATCATCAGGCAAGTCAACCAAAGTCCAGACTTTGTTCTCATACATGGATCCCATCTCAGATTTCATGGCCTCAAGCCATTTCGCGGAATCTGGGCTCATCATCGCTTCCTCATAGTTCATAAGTTCGTCATGGTATAATAACATGACTTCCAGAACAGGATTACCGTACCACTCAGGTCCGAAACGTACTTTGGTTGACCTACAAGGTTTGGTAGTGATTAACTTGATCTGAAGTTTCATGATCTTCATCATTAGCTTCCTCACTAATTGGTGTAGGCATCACGGGAAAGGTTTTCTGTGATCAACTACTTTCCAATTCAAGAGACGGTACAATTACCTCATCAAGTTCTACTTTCCTCCCACTCACTTCTTTTGAGAGAAAGTCCTCTAGTAAGTATCCATTCTTAGCAACAAATATCTTGCCTTCAGATCTGTGATAGAAGGAGTGCCCAACAGTTTCTTTTGGGTATCCTATGAAGACTGATACGTCTCCAACGTATCTACTTTTCCAAACACTTTTGCCCTTGTTTTGGACCCTAACTTGCATGATTTGAATGGAACTAACCCGGACTGACGCTGTTTTCAGCAGAACTGCCATGGTGTTGTTGGGGAACGCAATAATTTCAAAAAGTTTCCTACGCACACGCAAGATCCATCTAGGTGGTGCATATCAATGAGAGGGGAGAATGTTGTCTACGAACCCTTTTAGACCGTAAGCGGAAGCATTATGACAACGCATGTAACATCCCAAATTTTCAATTTGGAATGTTATACATTAGGTCATCATGCATATCATATTTTCTCGCATTTTTTTGATCCTAAGAAATTTCACGCAACTCAAGGACCCTCGGAGAGAGTTGGAAGTTTCATAATTTTCATATTTGGGATTTCTCAAATTTTGGAAATAGGATCATTGGATTTATTTAATTATCTTCATAAAGTTTTTCCTATAAAAATCTCAAGAGAGGGAATAATATGACTTTCCCAATATTTAGGAAAAATGAAGATATTATAAATGAATCAAAATTTGGTTTTGGAAGATTTATTTTGCTTAGGCAAAAATGAGCATTTTAAAAATATTATGCATGTTTGCCGCTTTAAAGTTCATTTTGTTCTACTTATTTTTCGGAGTCGGGTAAAATTTGTTTTATTTAAATGGTTTTTCGTTTGATATTTTATTTAATTCGTTTTTTTTTAATTTTAAAAAAAAACGCGCGCCACAGGCCAAGGCCCGGCCCGGCCAGCCAGGCCCAGCCAGGCGCCCCGGCCCACCTCCTCCTCTCCCTCATCGCCCGCCCAGCGTCCCGCCGCCGCCACGCCGCCGCCGAGTCCGCTCCGCCCGGGACCCGTCGCCGCCTCCCAAGCAACCGGACGCCTCCTATTTAACCGCCGCCACCCCGCCTCTCTCTCAACTCGCCCCGCCACCGCCGCCCTCGACCCGAGCCGCCGCGCCCTTGAAGGCCTGGCCAGTCATGCCGCCGCCGCCCTCGTCGCCCCCCGGAGCCCTCGCCGACCCGCCGCCACCGCCGACCCGTCGCCCGCCGCCCGAAGCCTCGGCGACCGCCGGTAGCCCGCCGCCGCCCGATCCGATCCGATCCGATCCGATCCGGTTTTCTCTAGAAAACCCGGTCCGGTTTTTTTTTGCAAAGTTCGGTTTTTTTAAAAAAAAACCTAGATTGGTTTTATTTTTTTTCGGTTTTCTTAATTAACGAACGTTCACCGACCCGTTCGTTTCAATGAACGCGTTCGTTGGATTAGTTCTGTTAACGAACGTCCGTTATTTAATCCGTTCGTCGTTTTCTTTTAAATCCGATTTAATCCGTTATTTTTCAGATTCGATTTCTGATCCGATTTTCAAATCTGTTTTATTTCTTGCTCGCTTATCGAATCAGTGATTCAAGCGCCTGGAGTTTCGTAACGAAACCGCCGTTCCGACTAACCTACTTTCACAGAGTTTTGCTACTGTGAAATTTTGACCTAATTTCAGATTGCTAAACCGAGTCGTTCTCTCTCGAGTTCCGACTTTCGATGCTTTATTTGATTCGATTCTTTTGCAACTGTGGTTCTTAAGTTGAACTATCTGGTTAGATCTTTTCGAGATTTCCTGTGCATTAGATGAGTACTTATTGTATGCTTGTTGTTGGTCTGCGTTAGATCACCCGAGTGCGCCGCTTGTTATTTCGAATCTCTAGGACTCATGGATCATCGACAAGGCAAGTAACACTTTGATCATACCCTTTTCTACTACCCAGCTTTTATTGCATTAGATCAAACCCTCAAACACTTGCATGTTTAGGATCTAATTAAATTGTGGGATGGGAAGTAGATTGAGGTAGTACCTATTACCTGGTTACTTATGAAACCTTGGGAGTTACTTCTACGTTTGCTTGATTATGCCATGCTATGCTAGTAGACGTGGATTGGGTGAGTGAATATCCATGACAGATGTGAGATTGTTAATTAATGGTTTATTTAAGGTGGCAAACTAAACACAAATCCGGGTGGATTGAGGCACCTGGTTTCTATCGAGACTTGCCTGTATTTCTTCGGACCGCCACCCAAGCTCTAAGGGATCATGAGATTTTTCAAACTAGAAACTTACGTGTGCAGCCACAAGCCAATTATGGGCTCTGGCGTAGTTGACTAAGTTGTGCGAACTCTTACGGGTAGGCTAGCTGATGTAGGGGATGTAGGTTGGTACGGTCTACCCACATGTAAGGTGCTAGCGCTTCTGAAAGACTATGTCTCGGTCATCCGCTTCTCAAACACCATGTAGTGCGAGAACCAAGCGGAGGCGATCGAGTCTTGTGGGGAAAAGTGCCAAACCTCTGCAGAGTGTATACACTAATCATGATAAGCCGTGTCCCCGGTGATGGACGACGCTTGAGTATCTAGTACTTGAATATCATGTGAATCTCAACATGTTACTTCTAATAATAAATTATTGGGTTTTAATGAGTACTTTCTAGTTGGGATTGAGGATGCTGTCAACCATTCTCAATGTTTAACAACCACCATGATAGTTAAATAAATTATTCCTTTGATGTAGGGAAAAATCAGCTTTATGCAAAATGTAAATCAGAGAGCCTTACCACCAGCCAAATATGCATGTAGTATAGGCTTGTTGCTTCATTATTCTCTATGTGTTACATTGCCAGATATTCCATGTGTGACCCGTTTTGGCTGCAACTTTTCATGTTGCGCACTTTTCGCACGACAGTAAGGTGTTAGGTTGTGGTTCTATACTCGGTGATGCCGTTGGAGTTGATGGACTCACTTTCGTTTCCAAGCCTTCCGCTGTTATTATTAGATGGCCTTAAGCCATATTATTGTATTAAGTTCCCTTGTGGACAACGATGTAATAAGTGTGTGATTGCTACTGCTATAAATCCTTGAAATCTTGTGTTGTGTCAAAGATTCTTGATCCGAGGATGACACTGAGCACAGAGCGCTAGATCCATTCGGGACTGGTCGCGACAGAGAATGGTATCAGAGCACACGCTGACTGTAGGACACGACCACTAAGATAAAGCCATAGATCACTATTCTCTTCCCATTTTCTAAACTCCTCATCTTTTCTACTCTCTTTAGGATGAAGGACGAAGATCAAATACACCCAACCGGATGAAGGCACACCTTTTGGATTTCACTTGAAGGAAGTTACCAAGTACACGAACATTGGATTACCAAGCTTCACCGGACTTTCAACGCCACTCTGCTCAAGAGGAGCGCCGGAAGATTCACGCTCACGCTCCAGAAGGACATTCGCCCCAATCACCAAGCCAATAGATAGTGTTTTCGGTGCACCAACTTGGAGTCCGGGAAAGAGCATGGCAGCTCACATCACCATGGGACGATTGGAGAAGTTTATCAAGAAGACCTTAAGGACACAATCTACCAGATTTGCGGACGCCGAGATGACAAATGGGAAGTCGTCAAAGACCAAGAAGGATAGATCCATTGCAGCATTCATCCAGAGTTAAACCAGCACATTCGACGCCAGGAGAACCAGATGTGCAATGATATGTTGGAGTTGCGTAATGCAAAGGGAAGGATCATCGAGCTTGAAGAAGAACTAAAGACAACTCGCAAGGACTATATGGACGAGATCGTAGCTCTAGCAAGACACAATAACGATCTTAAGTACGAGATTGAAGAACCAAGAAGAAGTTGGCGCTCGTGAATGAAGACCAAGATGTCGATTGCCCAAGCGACTACATCAACATCGACGACACCGATTCGGATCCAAGTGAACCCGACTTTGAAGACGAAGTCGAGCGGACATTATGGAGTCTTCCACGGTTCAAATTAGTAGAAGTCCCCACATATTAGTAGTATTCCTCCATGTAAACATTATAGTACACGCACTTTTGCGATAGTTAGATCGTTGTAAGCCTTTGTTTGATTGAATGGAGTGATTTTGTGTGTATTTGCTCATGTGCATTTGGGTAGTGATTCCCTTAGACCTCATTCTATTCTAAATTCTCATCTTTTCTAAACCCATCGGATGCCTCCGAGACGCGACCGGATTCGCTTTTCCGCCAGAGATCACCCAACTGATCCAGCAGCAGAATACCTCGATTCAAACATTGGTGCGTAACTGTGGCAACAACAACAACAACAACCCACCGCCACCACCACTGCGGATCATCTGACTCGCTTCCTTAGACTAAATCCGCCGTGTATTCCAAAGAGCACCGAGCCAATTGTAGCAGTATGACCGGCTCCGCAAGATAGGAAGGAGCTGACCACCGCAGGATGCATGGATGGAGAAAGAGTGAAGTTTGCAGCCCATCAGCTTGAAGGACCCGCAGCGGATGGTGGGAGAATTTCACAGCCACTTACCTCAGAGACACCGCCACATGGGATCAATTTCAGCAAGCTTTTCGCCTTGCCCATGTTTCAGCAGGAGCTATGGCCATGAAGAAGCGTGAGTTTCGCAACTTACGCCAAGGAGGAAGGATCACACAAGATGTGGATGACTTTAGCAAATTAGCACGTTATGCCCCGGATGACGTTGCTACGGATGCGACTAAGCGGGAGAAGTTTCTAGAAGGACTGAATGATGAGTTCAAGATGCCATTGATGGTAGCCAGTTTCAATAACTACCAGGAGTTAGTAGACCGAGCCCTCATGATTGAAGGAAAGCAAAGAAGAATTGAGAACCGCAAGCGGAAGTATGGGCAAGGGAAGTATAACTCTGGAGCTCAGCAGAAACCTCGTTATACCCCTAAGTCAGGAATTCAGTTTCAACATACCCATGGAGGAGGAAATTCGCATAACCATAACAGCACCAAGAATGGGAACGGGAATGGAGGAAGCAACGGACAGAATCGCACCAACCCGTCAACACCATCCAAAGTAGACTTGAGTCACATTACTTGCTTTAAGTGCCGCAAGACTGGGCATTATGCCAATGACTGTCCAGAAGGCCAGAATGGAAATGGCAATGGAAGCTCTGGAAAGAAGCCCAACCCTTTCAATAGAGGAAAGGTGAACCACATTGAAGTGGAGGAGGTTGAAGATCGACCGATGCAAAGAATCGGTAAGTTTTTGGTTAAGTCATTTACCGCAGTTGTTCTTTTCGATCTGGTGCATCGCATTCATACATATCAAGGGATTTGTGGATAAGTACAAGTTACCAACCCAAGCCCTTAGGTCACCCATGCTAGTAACCTCACCGGAGCAGAGTACATGGCTAGTAAATGGTGTGATCGACCGCCATTAAGGATTGGACACTATGTTTTCCCCTCGCACCTAATAGTTCGAATCCCAAGGTTTGGATGTGATATTAGGTATGGATTGGTTATCAAAGTATGGAGGAAACATAGATTGCTCCACAAAGTCAATTTTGCTCACCACACCAGAAGGAAGAAGGATTAAGTATGTATCACGGCACGAGCCGAGGAGAGCACAAATTAATTGCTTATCAGGAGTGGTACAGGAAGTACCCGGTGGTGAAGGATTTTCCTGATGTATTTCGGAAGAGTTGCCAGGAATGCCACCGGATAGAGACATTGAGTTTTTGATCGAGCTGTTGCCAGGAACAGGCCCGATATCGAAGCGACCGTATAGGATGCCAGCACAGGATTTGGCGGAAATCAAGAAGCAAATTAAGGAACTATTGGATAAAGGTTTTATACGCCCAAGCTCTTCACCTTGGGGATCACCCGTTTTGCTAGTGGAGAAGAAGGATGGATCGTTAAGAATGGTTGTTGATTATCGTGGATTGAATGAAGTAACAATCAAGAACAAGTACCCACTACCTATGATAAATGATCTGTTTGATCGCTTGCAAGGAGCCAAGGTGTTTTCCAAGATCGACTTGCGATCAGGGTACCATCAGTTGAAGATTTGGGAGCAGGACATACCCAAGACAGCATTTACCACGAGATATGGACTATACGAGTATACCGTTATGTCATTTGGACTGACTAACACACCAGCCTATTTCATGAATCTGATGAACAAAGTGTTTATGGAATTTTTGGATAAGTTCGTCGTGGTGTTCATTGATGACATTTTGATTTTCTCGAAGAATGAAGAGGAACACAAGGAACATTTGCGATTGGTTTTGGAGAAACTGAGGGAACACCAGTTGTATGCCAAATTCAGCAAATGTGAGTTTTGGTTAAGGGAAGTTGGATTTCTTGACATGTTATATCCGGAGAAGGAATAGCAGTTGACCCCACAAAAGTTGAGATCAGAACCAAATGGGAAGCACCAACGGCAGTTGGAGAGATTCGAGTTTCCTTGGACTCGCAGGATACTACCGAAGGTTCATTGAGAATTTCTCAAGTATTGCCAAGCCTATGATGTAATTGTTGAAGAAGGAAAACAAATTCATATGGACCGAGGACCTGTGAGGCAAGTTTTCGTGAGTTGAAGAAAAGATTGGTTACCTCACCAGTTTTGATATTGCCGGATCGGACTAAGGATTATGAGGTGTATTGCGGCGCTTCACGCCGAGGACTTGGAGCAGTGCTTATGCAGGAAGGAAGAGTTGTTTCAGTATGCTTCCACGACAACTTAAGCCCCATGAGTTGAATTATGCCACTCATGATTTGGAGCTAGCAGCCGTTGTGCATGCCCTGAAGACGTGGAGACATTTTCTCATTGGAAATCATTGTGAAGTATATACGGATCACAAGAGTTTGAAGTACATCTTCACAAATAATCACTTGAATCTATGACAAGGGAGATTGTTAGAGCTTATCAAAGATTATGACATGAGATTGCATTATCACCCGGGAAGGCTAATGTCGAAAGGCATTTATTGAGCCGTAAGAGCCACGTCAATACCCTAATGATGGGAGGAATACCCAATGAGTTAGCCGAGGACCTTCGAGAGCTATGTTTGGAAATAGTACCGAGAGGCTATGTAGCAGCATTGGAGATTCAGTCAACGCCGATGGACAAAATCAGAAAAGCCCAAAAGGCAGATAAGGAAGTTGCCTCTATAAAGGAGAAAATGAGCAAAGGAAAGGCTAAAGGATTTCGTGAGGACGAGCACGATACCCTATGGTTTGAAGACCGTGTTTATGTGCCCAATGACACATAGATCTGGAAGTTTATTTTACAAGAAGCCCATGATTCACCGTATTCGATTCACCCAGAAATACCAAGATGTATTTGGATTTGAAGAATACTTTACGGTGGACCGAATGAAGAAAGATATTGCGGAGTATGTAGCAGTTTTGCGATGTATGTCGAAAGTAAAGGCGAGCATCGAAGCCGGCAGGATTGTTACAACCATTGCCGATACCCGAATGGAAGTGGGATAAACTAGGCATGGATTTTATCACAGGATTGCCAAAGACCTGCTCAGGATATGACTCGATTTGGGTTATAGTCGACCGTTTGACCAAGGTAGCTCATTTTATTCCGATCAAGACTACCTATAGCAAAGTGCTAAGTTGGCGAAGATATACATGACCAGAATTGTGTGCTTACACGGAGTTCCGAGGAGCATCGTGCGGATAGAGGAACCCAGTTTACCTCGAAATTTTGGAACCAGTTGCACGAAACTTTGGGAACTAGATTGGAATTGATGACTTTCCACCCACGTAATCGATGGATGTAATCGAGAGAGTCAATCAGATTTTGGAAGACATGTTGAGAGCTTGTGCACTAGATTATGGATCTAGCTGGGATGACAATTTGCCGTATGCAGAATTTTCCTACAACAACAGTTACCAAACCAGCTTGAAGATGGCACCTTTCGAGGCTTTGTATGGAAGAAGGTGCAGGACACCGTTGTTATGGGACGAAATTGGAGATCGTCAGTTGTTTGGACCAGATTTGATTAAGGAGTCCGAACAGAAAGTTAAGTTGATTCGAGACAGGCTCAAGATAGCCCAGTCCGCATAAAAGAGCTATGCCGATTCAAAGCGCAGCGATTGAGTATGAAGTTGGAGACAGTATACCTCGAGTATCCCCGCTTGAGGAGTTAAGCGTTTTGGAGTTAAAGGAAAGTTAGCACCCGTTTCGTTGGACCGTATAAGATTTTGCAACGCATGGGAGAAGTTGCTTATAAGTTGGAATTGCGGAAGGACTGTCAGAGTTCATGATGTATTCCATGTTTCTCGATTGAAGAAATGTCACCCGAGATAGCAGAGGTACCGTTAAGAGATCTTGTACCATTGGAAGCAATTCAGTTGAAGGATGATTTGACATATGAGGAAAAACCGGTTAAGATTCTCGATTATGCCGGCAGAGTTACTCGCAGCAAGGTTATCAAGTCTTGCAAAGTTCAAAGGAGCCACCACACCGAGGATGAAGCCACCTGGGAAAGAGAGGAAGTTTTGCTCAAGGACCACCTCACCTATTTTCTAGCCAACCCGAATCTCGAGGGCGAGATTCATCTTAAGGGGGTAGGTTTGTAACATCCCAAATTTTCAATTTAATGTTATACATTAGGTCATCATGCATATCATATTTTCTCGCATTTTTTTGATCCTAAGAAATTTCACGCAACTCAAGGACCCTCGGAGAGAGTTGGAAGTTTCATAATTTTCATATTTGGGATTTCTCAAATTTTGGAAATAGGATCATTGGATTTATTTAATTATCTTCATAAAGTTTTTCCTATAAAAATCTCAAGAGAGGGAATAATATGACTTTCCCAATATTTAGGAAAAATGAAGATATTATAAATGAATCAAAATTTGGTTTTGGAAGATTTATTTTGCTTAGGCAAAAATGAGCATTTTTAAAAATATTATGCATGTTTGCCGTTTTAAAGTTCATTTTGTTCGACTCATTTTTAGGAGTCGGGGAAAATTTGTTTTATTTAAATCGGAGTTCGTTTGATATTTTATTTAATTCGTTTTGTTTTAATTTTAAAAACGCCCCCCAGGCCAAGGCCCAGCCAGCCCAGCCAGCCCGACCAGCGCCCCCAGCCCACCTCCTCCTCCTCTCCCTCGCGCCCTTGGCGTCCCGCCCGCCACGCCGCCCGCCGCCGAGTCCGGCTCGCCCGGGACCCGTCGCCCCTCCCAAGCAACCGGACGCCCCCCCTCCTATTTAACCGCCGCCACCCCCCCCCCTCTCTCTCAACTCGCCCCGCCGCCGCCCTCGACCGAAGCCGCCGCCCACTTTGAAGGCCGCCGCCGTCATTGCCGCCGCCGCCGCCCTCGTCGCCCCGGAGCCCTCGCCGACCCGCCACCGCCGACCCGTCGCTTGCCCGCCCGAGCCTCATGGCGACCACGAAGGTAGCCCCGCCGCCCGATCCGATCCGATCCGATCCGATCCGGTTTTCTCTAGAAAACCCGGTCCGGTTTATTTTGCAAAGTTCGTTTTTTTTTAAAAAAAACCTAGATTGGTTTTATTTTTTTCGGTTTTCTTAATTAACGAACGTTCACCGACCCGTTCGTTTCAATGAACGCGTTCGTTGGATTAGTTCTGTTAACGAACATCCGTTATTTAATCCGTTAAATGCGTTTTCTTTTAAATCCGATTTAATCCGTTATTTTTGATTCGATTTACGATCTGATTTTCAAATCTGTTTTATTTCTTGCTCGTTTATCGGAATCAGGTGATTCAAGCGCTGGAGTTTCAGATCGAAACCGCCGTTCCGACTAACCTACTTTCACAGAGTTTTGCTACTGTGAAATTTTGACCTAATTTCAGATTGCTAAACCGAGTCGTTCTCTCTCGAGTTCCGACCTTCGATGCTTTATTTGATTCGATTGTTTTGCAACCAGGGTTCTTAAGTTGAACTATCTGGTTAGATCTTTTCGAGATTTCCCTGTGCATTAGATGAGTACTTATTGTATGCTTGTTGTTGGTCTGCGTTAGATCACCCGGAGTGCGCCGCTTGTTATTTCGAATCTCTAGGACTCGCGAATCATCAGCAAGGCAAGTAACACTTTGATCATACCCTTTTCTACTACCCGGTTTATTGCATTAGATCAAACCCTCAAACACTTGCATGTTTAGGATCTAATTAAATTGTGGGATGGGAAGTAGATTGAGGTAGTACCTATTACACATTTACTTATGAAACCTTGGGAGTTACTTCTACGTTTGCTTGATTATGCCATGCTATGCTAGTAGACGTGGATTGGGTGAGTGAATATCCATGACAGATGTGAGATTGTTAATTAATGGTTTATTTAAGGTGGCAACCTAAACACACATCCGGGTGGATTGAGGCACCTGGTTTCTATCGAGACTTGCTGTATTTCTTCGGACCGCCACCCGTGCTCTAAGGGATCATGAGATTTTTCAAACTAGAAACTTACGTGTGCAGCCACAAGCCAATTATGGGCTCATGGCGTAGTTGACTAAGTTGTGCGAACTCTTCTGGGTAGGCTAGCTGATGTAGGGGATGTAGGTTGGTACGGTCTACCCACATGTAAGGTGCTAAGCGCTTCCGAAAGACTATGTCTCGGTCATCCGCTTTCTCAAACACCATGTAGTGCGAGAACCAAGCGGAGGCGATCGAGTCTTGTGGGGAAAAGTGCAAACCTCTGCAGAGTGTATAAACTAATCATGATTAGCCGTGTCCCCGGTTATGGACGTTTTGAGTATCTAGTACTTGAATATCATGTGAATCTCAACATGTTACTTCTAATAATAAATTATTGGGTTTTAATGAGTACTTT
Organism: Aegilops bicornis; assembly: GCA_021605145.1. NCBI lineage: Eukaryota > Viridiplantae > Streptophyta > Magnoliopsida > Poales > Poaceae > Aegilops > Aegilops bicornis. Next base: position 156,390,261 of record CM038671.1, on the reverse strand, counting down.
CTAATTGGGATTGAGGATGCTGTCAACCATTCTCAATGTTTAACAACCACCATGATAGTTAAATAAAATTATTCCTTTGATGTAGGGAAAAATCAGCTTTATGCAAAAATGTAACCGTAGAGCCTTACCACCAGCCAAATATGCATGTAGTATAGGCTTGTTGCTTCATTATTCTCTATGTGTTACATTGCCAAAGATATTCCATGTCTTGACCCGTTTTTGGCTGCAACTTTTCATGTTGCGCACTTTTCGAATGACGAAGTAAGGTGTTAGGTTGTGGTTCTATACTCGGTGATGCCGTTGGAGTTGATGGACTCACTCGTTTCCAAGCCTTCCGCTGTTATTATTAGATGGCCTTAAGCCATATTATTGTATTAAGTTCCCTTGTGGACAACGATGTAATAAGTGTGTGATTGCTACTCTGCTATAAATCCTTCGAAGTACTGTGTTGTGTCAGCATTACTGATCCAGGGATGACACCGAGCACAGAGCGCTAGATCCATTCGGGTCTGGTCGCGACAACGCAGTTGATGTAGTCGTACGTCTTGACGATCCGACCGATCCTAACACCGAAAGTACGGCACCTCCGTGATCTGCACACGTTCAGCTCAGTTGACGTCCCGCGAACTCTAGATCCAGCTGAGTGTCAAGGGAGAGCTTCGTCAGCTAAGCACTACGTGTTGACGGTGATGATTAAATTACCAGCGCAGTGCTTCGGCTAAGCACTATGACGATATGACTGAGGTGGATTATGGTGGAGGGGGGCACCGCACACGGCTAAGACAATTGTCAACTTGTGTGTCTTTGGGCAGCCCCCTGGCCACGTATATAAAGGAGCAAGGGGAGGGGGCCGGGGGCCTCATAGGGTGCGCTCCAAGGGGGGAATCCTACTCCTACTAGGAGTAGGTTCCCCCTTTCCTAGTCCAACTAGGAGGGGAAGGAAAGAGGAGAAGGGGAGAAGGAAAGAGGGGGCCGGCTGATACGTCTCCGTCGTATCTACTTTTCCAAACACTTTTGCCCTTGTTTTGGACTCTAACTTGCATGATTTGAATGGAACTAACCCGGACTGACGCTGTTTTCAGCAGACTTTCCATGGTGTTATTTATGCGCAGAAACAAACGTTCTCGGAATGACCTGAAACTCCATGGAACATATTTTTGGAAAATATAAAAAATACTAGAAGAAGAATCCACGTCAGGGGGGCTCCACCTGTCCACGAGGGTGGGGGGCGCGCCCCCTACCTCGTGGGCCCCCTGACGCTCCACCGACCTCAACTTCAACTCCATATATTCATGTTCGGGGAGAAAAAAATCTGGGAGAAAGATTCATCGCGTTTTACGATACTGAGCCGCCGCCAAGCCCTAAAACCTCTCGGGAGGGCTGATCCGGAGTCCGTTCGGGGCTCCGGAGAAGGGAATCCGTCGCCGTCGTCATCATCAACCATCCTCCATCACCAATTTCATGATGCTTACCGTCGTGCGTGAGTAATTCCATCATAGGCTTGCTGGATGGTGATGGGTTGGATGAGATTTATCATGTAATCGAGTTAGTTTTGTTAGGGTTTGATCCCTAGTATCCACTATGTTCGAGATTGATGTTGCTATGACTTTGCTATGCTTAATGCTTGTCACTAGGGCCCGAGTGCCATGATTCCAGATCTGAACCTATTATGTTTTCATGAATATATGTGAGTTCTTGATCCTATCTTGCAAGTCTATAGTCACCTACTATGTGTTATGATCCGGCAACGCCGAAGTGACAATAATCGAGACCAATCCCGGTGATGACCGTAGTTTGAGGAGTTCATGTATTCACTATGTGTTAGTGCTTTGGTCTGGTACTCTATTAAAAGGAGGCCTTAATATCCCTTAGTTTCCGTTAGGACCCCGCTGCCACGGGAGGGTAGGACAAAAGATGTCATGCAAATTCTTTTCCATAAGCATGTATGACTATATTCGGAATACATGCCTACATTACATTGATGAATTGGAGCTAGTTCTGTGTCACCCTATGTTATGATTGTTACATGATGAACCGCATCCGGCATAATTATCCATCACTGATCCAATGCCTACGAGCTTTTCACATATTGTTCTTCGCTTATTTACTTTTCCGTTACTCTTTGTTACAATCACTACAAAACCCAAAAATATTACTTTTGCTATCGTTACCGTTACTTCCATATTACTTTGCTACTAAATACCTTGCTGCAGATACTAAGTTATCCAGGTGTGGTTGAATTGACAACTCAACTGCTAATACTTGAGAATATTCTTTGGCTCCCCTTGTGTTGAATCAATAAATTTGGGTTGAATACTCTACCCTCGAAAACTGCTATGCGATCCCTTATACTTGTGGGTTATCAAGACTATTTTTACGCGCCGTTGCGGGGAGCATAGCTCTATTCTTTGAGTCACTTGGGATTTATATCTGCTGGTCACTATGAGGAACTTGAAAGACGAGAAAACAAAATTTTATCCCTCAACTACGAGGGGAGGTAAGGAACTGCCATCTAGCTCTGCACTTGATTCACCTTCTGTTTTGAGTAAGCTTGCGACACCTAAACCTGCTTCTGCTATTCAATCTAATATGTCGCATGTTATTGATGATGCCACTTCTGCTATGCATGATACTTATGATGAAACTACTTCTATACTTGATACTACTATGCCACTTGATGAATTTCTTGATGAACAACTTGCTAGGGCTAGAGAGAATGAAATTATTGAAACTGATAATATCGAAGATAGTGATGATGAGGACTCTCCCCCTAATAAATATGAATTGCCTGTTGTTCCTGAGGGTTATGTTATGGATGAAGAAGTTGCTAGAGCTATTTTAGCTTGCAATGATAGATATGATCTTAAGAAGTTATTAGCTAAATGGAAGCAGCAATCTCTTAATGCTAGAATGAAACCTGACCCTGCTTTTGCTACTTCACCTATATGTGTTACTGATAAGGATTATGAATTATCTGTTGATCCTGATATAATTACTTTGGTTGAATCTGATCCTTTCTATGGCTATGAATCTGAAACTGTTGTGGCACATCTTACTAAATAAATGATATAGCCACCCTGTTCACTAATGATGAGAAATCTCGCTACTTTTATATCCTTAAAATATTTCCGTTCTCATTAAAGGGTGATGCTAAAATATGGTTTAATTCTCTTGATCCTGGTTGTGTGCGTAGTCCCCAGGAGATGATTTATTACTTCTCTGCTACATATTTCCCTGCTCATAAGAAACAAGCTGCTTTAAGGGATATATATAATTTTTTGCAAATTGAAGAAGAGAGTCTCTCACAAGCTTGGGGGAGGCTTCTCCAATTACTTAATGCTTTGCCTGATCATCCTCTTAAGAAAAATTAAATACTTGATATCTTTTATAATGGACTAACCGATGCTTCCAGAGATTACCGGATAGTTGTGCTTTGGTTACATTTTCAGGAAAGAACACCAGATGAAGCTGAAATTCTATTGAATATATGTTGACAAATGAAAATAATTGGACACTTCCTGAGCTAACTCCTGAGCCTATTCCTAAACCAACTCCGAAGAAGAGGGGAGTTCTATTTCTCAGTCCTGAAGATATGCAAGAGGCAAAGAAATCTATGAAAGAAAAAGGTATTAAAGATGAAGATGTTAAGAATTTACCTCCTATTGAAGAAATACATGGTCTTAATTCACTTCCTGTTGAAGAAATATATGATCTTAGTCCATTACCTATTGAAGAAACACATGGTCTAGATAACCCGACACAGGTAGTGAAGGTAAATTCTCTCTATAGATTTAATGAAGGTGATATTCCTCACTATAAGTCTGCTAGATAGTGCTTAGATGAGTTTGACAATTTTATTGTTAAACAAGAAAACTTCAATGCTTATTTTGGTAGAGAATTAAAACGTAATTCTTATATGCTAGAACACTTGAGTAATTACATGGCTAATGCTAAAGGTGAACTTAAACTCATTAGTAGACATGCATCTATGGTTACCACTCAAGTAGAACAAGTACTTAAAGCTCGTAATGATTTGCTCAATGAATTGAATAGTAAGAAAATGACTATGCCGTTAGAGTGGCTACTAGAACTGGTAAAATGACTCAGAACCTTTGTATCCTGAAGGCCACCCTAAGAGAATTGAGCAAGATTCTCGGAGAAATAATATTGATGCACCTAGTCCTTCTAAAAAGAAGAAAAAGAAAAATGATAGGACTTTGCATGCTTCTAGTGAACCTATTCTTTGAAACACCGAGAATCCAAATGATATTCTATTTACGATCTTTGAAACACAATCTGGCAATGAACATGAACCTAGTGATAATGTTAATGATGATGTTCATGATGATGCTCAACCTAGTAATGATAATGATGTAGAAGCTGAACCTGCTGTTGATCTTGATAACCCGCAATCAAAGAATCAACGTTATGATAAGAGAGACTTTGTTGCTACGAAACACGGTAAGGAAAGAGAACCATGGGTTCAGAAACCCATGCCTTTTCCTCCCAAACCATCAAAGAAAAAGGATGGTGAGGATTTTGAGCGCTTTGCTGAAATGATTAGACCTATCTTTTTGCGTATGCGATTAACTGATATGCTCAAAATGAATCCTTATGCTAAGTACATGAAAGAAATTGTTACTAATAAAAGAAAGATACCTGCTACGTCTTGAGCTTGTGTTGGTTTTCCCCGAAGAGGAGAGGATGATGCAGCACAGTAGCGTAAGTATTTCCCTCAGTTTTTGAGAACCAAGGTATCAATCCAGTAGGAGGTCACGCGCAAGTCCCTCGTGCAAGCACAAAGCGATAGCTACTGCAACCAACACGATTAGGGGTTGTCAACCCCTTCACGGTCACTTACGAGAGTGAGATCTGATAGAGATAATATTTTTGGTATTTTTGGTATAAAGATGCAAAGTAAAAAGTAAAAGCAAAGCAAGTAAATAAATGATGGAGATTGATATGATGAGAATACACCCGGGGGCCATAGGTTTCACTAGTGGCTTCTCTCAAGAGCATAAGTATTCTACGGTGGGTGAACAAATTACTGTTGAGCAATTGATAGAATTGAGCATAGTTATGAGGTTATCTAGGTATGATCATGTATATAGGCATCATGTCCGAGACAAGTAGATCGAAACGATTCTGCATCTACTACTATTACTCCACTCATCGACTGTGACGCCCTCGATTCAATCGTACACTAATCATACACGCAAATGTGTACGATCAAGATCAAGGACTCACGGGAAGATATCACAACACAACTCTAAACACAAATTAAAATAATACAAGCTTTATATTACAAGCCGGGGGCCTCGAGGGCTCGAATACATAAGCTCGAAAACACAAGAGTCGTGGAAGCAACAATATCTCGAGTACGTACATGAGTTAGACAAGTTTGCCTTAAGAAGGCTAGCACAAAAGCAACTACCGTCGAAAAGGCAAGGCCTCCTGCTGGGAGCCTCCTAACTACTCACAGTGGTCGCCGACGGTCTCCACGTAGTAGTAAGCATCGGCGGTGGCATCGACTGGCTCCAACATCTGGTTGCATCAACCGAAAGAAGAAGAAAGGGGAAAAGGAGGAGCAAGGCAACCGTGAGTACTCATCCAAAGTACTGCAAGCAAGGATCTACACTACATATGCAACATTATCAAAGGAAGGTCAGATATGTGGTGGGCTGCGAAGTGCGAGAATAGAGAGAAGGCCTAGTCCTATCGAAGACTAGCATCTTCGAAACCACCATCTTGCAAAGAACCGGAAGGAGTAGAGTAGCATAAAGTAAAGTAGTAGTATCGTTATCAACCTCGTGGGAGATCCTTTCTCGACTCCCTGCGAGAAAGGCATCCCGCAGCCATACTATCCAGATTATCATCACAATCCAATTCTTATCGCAATCCATTGCTCATATCCATGTCTCATCTCAAGTATCCGGTTCTAGTTGTATCGATCGGATACAACTCCAAGTGTCCGTTACCGTAGGGGAGGCTATCGATAGATGTTTTCTTCCCTGCAGGGTGCACCAACTTACCCACCACGCCGCTTAACTCCGGCGGACACACTTTCCGAGGTCATGCCCGCCTCGGCCAAACAATACGCCGCAACCCGACCTAGGCTTAATAGAGAGGCCAGCCACGGACTAAACCTATGCCCCCTGGGTCATGGGCCATCTCCCCGGAACTCCTCAAGACGCTATGTAGGGCGGCCGGTGAGCGTACCTAGCTACCTCCCTAAAAAGGCGTGAGCTTACCAGTCCAACCCGGCAGCGCCGCTCCGTCACGACGTCTATTAAGCTTCATGATGTATACGACGCAGAACGCCCATACTATGCCCAAGTGATGGTTAGTGCTATCGGGCCGAGGCCCCTCGGATCAAATATCCAAATCGTAGTGGATTAGGAACGTGCGGTAACAAGCAGAGACTCACGAAAGATGTGACCCCGTTGCCCCGTCTCGAGGACTTGCGGCAAGGGCTAGGAATGCCCGGGCACGCCTCGTAATTATCTCGCGGGCACCTTCTAGGTCAACCCGTCTCCACATCACTCGCAATTAAGCACGCGCGGGTACCCCTCAGGGTCGACCCGTCTTTCCAAGTAACAGTGGTAAAGTCCAAGTAACCGTGTGTCCAAACATCAAGGGGAAAAAGCCGAGGAATCACCCCCGGTGAATTCCACTAGATGTAATCATCAAGGTGAACGTAAGAGGAATCACCCCGAGGTTCACACTTGAGGGGTTGCACGACAGTCGTGTCGGAAGTGGTTAAGGAGGAAATCACCCTTGATGACCACGGCCAGGATAGCTATACTACAGGGTTAATATCGGAAGTGTTGTAGAGGTTTCACCCTCGGTACTCGATAGTAACCCAAAGAGTGTCGAGCAACTAAGGGAAGTGATGTGCGGTGTCGGGTCCTGGTCTTGATCCCGTTGATCGGGTCTTCAATGATGAAGCGAGGGCAACAAGGACAAGGTGAGGAGGGGTCACCGATGGGTCTCTAACCAACCTATACTAAGCAGTTTAGGATAAGCGGTGTAAGGTACAACAGCCAGATACAAAAGCGGGCTATGCATCGTAATAGGTGCAAAGCGATATGATAGCAAAATCTAATGCAAGTATGAGAGAATGGAATGGGCGATATCGGGATGATCAAAGGGGGCTTGCACTGGTTGCTCACGGCAAGAGAGAGGGGTCGTCAACACCGTAGTCGAACCGGCCAAGCGGCAGCGTTGGTCTCGTAGTCTCTGAGAGAAGAGGGGAAGAAACAATGAATACCAAGTAAACAGATGCATATCGATGCATGACATGTCAAGAAGCGATGCTAGGCGTGCCCTAACGTGGTATGAGGGGGGTCTTGGTTAAGGGGAAACATCCGGAAAGTATCCCGGTGTTTTGGGTTTTCAGGCGGAAGGGCCGGAGGGAAAAGTTGCAGGTTCGATAGGTTAGGTGTGTGGCGGACGAGCGGACTGCGTATCCGGATTCGTCTCGTCGTTACGAGCAACTTTCATGTTGAAAATATTCTCATCCGAGTGACGGATTAAAAGATATGATAATTAAAAGATGTTAATAATTTCTGGAATTTAATTAATTAATTAATAAATTCGAAAAATGTATTTATGACGTCAGCATGACGTCATGTTGACGTCAGCAGTCAACAGGGTTGACCAAGTCAACCCTGACATGTGGGTCCCGTTCATCATCCTCAGTTAACTAATTAACTTAGTTAAGTTTAATTAACAGTAGTTAATTAGGTTAATTAGTTATTAGGTTTAATTAATCAGGATTAATTAGATTAACTAATTTCTTAATTAATTAATTAATTAATTAATTAATTAGTTTTATTCATTTTTATTTATTATTATCTAATTTTCATTTTCCTTTTATTATTAAAACCATTACGTGGGGTGGGGCCCCATGTCATAGGCCCCAGGGCCAAGCGGGTGTCTTGGGCTTGGTCGTGCCGTTCGGGCGCCAAACCGAGGGGACGCGTGGCGCATGCGCCGCCTGCCTCACACGGTGTGGTGGAGGGGGCCGGCCGAGGCCGTGGCCGACGAGGAGCCGGCGAGGCGGTTCCCCCTGGGCTTTGGAGGGCGGGTCGATGGCCGGAGGCGAGGGCGCCACGTCGGGGAGAGAGGGGAGGCCACGGCGGAGGCCGGGCGGTGAGCACGGGCGAGGGGAGAAGAGGGAGGCGGGGACAGCGTGGCATGGCGTGGCGCTGGCGGCGTGGCTGATGACCATGAGGGGGAGGCCGGAGCCGGGCGACGGGGCTCGGGGCCTACGGTGGCGCTTGGGAGGGGACGAGGGAAGCTACGAGGGAGAAGGCGAAGCTCTGTGGGGGTACGCTGGGTCTAGGAGGCGGGCGCGGTGGAGCTCAGTGGCGACCGGCGAGGAGGAGTCGGGAGGCGGCCAAGGCCGGGAGGACTCGGTGAGGCGGCGTGGGGGTCGGGATGACCCATGGCGGCGAGTGCCCCAGCGTGGGGGGACGGTGGCAAGGGGGGTCCGGGCGGCGTGACAGGTGGCTCGGCCCGATCTGGATCAAGCGGGGGAGAGAAAGTGGATCGGGGAGGCGAGTGAGGCGGGCGGCTAGGGTTAGCCGATCCGGGGGAGGGGGGATAAGTGGCCGGCCGGCTGGGCCGGGCCAGGGGAGGGGCCTGGGCCAGGTGTGAGGGGGGGGGGGCCAGGTGGGGAGGGGCTGGCCCAGTTGGGCCAGTGGGGTTTCCTCCCCCCACTCTTTTTGTTTTATCTGTTTCTTTTTCTGTTTTAGTTTATTTCAATTACCAAAACACTTTACAAAATTTTGTGCACCCCACCATAATTGGGTTTGTTATTTTTGACAACCCCCGAACATTTTAGTTTTAGTTTTTGAAAACTTTTATCGTTTGCTTTTGATTTGGGTTTGTTTTAGACCGGGTTCGAATCAACGTGAGTTTAGTCACGATGAATCGAGGTGATTAATGTTGCTTAATCATCCGGGCGTTACAAATCTCCTCCACTACAAGAAATCTCGTCCCGAGATTTAAGAGGGGGACTAGGGGGAAAGGTCTGGTTACGATATTCTAACGGATCTTCTCGAAGAAGTTAATCCCTTTCGTTGATGTCTTCAATTCTTTATTCCAAAGCATCATGATGAAGTTGTCGTCCTTTCTTCGGGGAACTCCATCGTACTTACGAATAGGTAAGGGGCAGCTCTACAATGTTAGGATGTTATAAGGGAAATTCATCTGGGGTATCCCAAGAATGAACATATGAGTAACTCTCGAGTTGAGCAGATAAAACACATCGAGTGAGGTTCAAGGTACAATAAGAGGTTCCAAGCGAGATAGATAGTGGCTCAAGTCCAACCAGAGTGAGAAAGGGGTTCAAAATAGCGAGAGTAAGTATAGCGTCGATACGAGAATAGAGCACTCGGAAGGTGGCCCGTGAATTAAATACAAAGCCAAGCATGGGGAATAACCATTAGAAACAGGGTTGTGCAGGTGAGTCAGTTTCGATCCTGTGGAGCTGTGGGTTATGGGCCCACCATGTGGGTTAAAAGTAGGATGGCGCTAACATTTGCATGGTCAAGAGAGCAAGGTATGTCTTAGGATAGCTTTGTCAGTTTTGTTGGCAACAATGTTGGTACCAAGGGCGAGGGTCGAAGAGAACCATTTTCATGCTCGTCGAGCGAGGCGGACCATTAGGCAAAGTTCTTGTCCATCGGTGGCTACCGAAATGTCATCAACAATAGCAATAGGGTCTTTGCCGATGTAATTGTACACCGAGGTGTTTACATAAGCAGTGAATTATTACTGCATAGATTATATAGATCACGAGAAAGGTCAAACAGAACAATGGAAAGGAAAAATGTGTTTAAACACATATTTCAGGGGTATATCCTTCCCAAGGACAAGCAGAGCATGACATCCACGATAGTATATAACGTAGAAAATCCTCTAGGTGAGGGGAGAGAATTTCATGACGTTACCCATACAACGGTGTTTGGATAATTGAGCAAGAAACATTTAGCATTGGGCTTCTGATGTTCTTGTTGAAAATCGTAGTACCACGGACATGCTTCGAGATAGCATTGACATGGTCTTCGTGTGAAGATCAGACTTTGGAATCACGAAGGATCCATCAGGAATAACTTGTAGAACCAGTATTACAATTCCCTCATGGATGAATGGATAACCCTGCTGAAAAGGAATCTATTATGATAGGTCCTCCAGCCGGGGGGGGGGTGCTAGGCATGACATCATGCTACCGGGTCATCAAAGGATCAACATCATAACTCTTGGAAAGTTGTCCCAACCATCATATCTGACCGAGATTCAGATCCGATTGGTGTCGGGATACCTCGGACTTAGGATACACGAGAAGAAAAGGTGTAACGCATAAATTGACGAGATGACATTGTAAGATTCTCGGGAAATGGACTATGAAGTGATTTCCGTTAACAAGAGTCCATCATTAACCCAAGGAGAGGACAAGGAGGTGTCTGGTGAACTCAACGGCAATTCACCGAGATTCCAAAAGATGGATTTCCACAATTAAGTGAACAAGGAGATAACATTTGTCAGATCAAATGATATAAGGAAGTATGCTCGAGGAAACATACACAATTAAACATTGGTGAAAGGTGCGCCGAAATATGGGTTGGGTTGTGTCAGAATGGTGATTCAATAATCAATAGCCTAAGAATGAACTTTCGACCATTAACTTCAAAGAATAGGGTTGCTAGAAGGAAAGAATCCAAACAGCACCGTTCACGTGTTAGAATTAACACGGGGACCAAGAAAGAATGGTGATGGTGAGAAGTATATATGTCAAGAATTCTCAAGAGGTGGAACAAATCTCGTAACATTCTTGACATAAAGGATGGTAATACTCCAAGGTAAAGAAGAACAAATGCCGGATAGCAGGGGATCTCAAGGTTTACACAAAACACGAACATCTTGTGTTGAACGGAAGGCAATAAAGTGGTCGATGAGAACATGAATCATCGAGGACAAGGATGGTATTACCCATCATGAATTCAATTGAATTCCTGGAAGAGCTCATAAGGTTGATGATGATCACGACACAAGTGTCGAGAGATTTCATGCAGATGTAATCAATCGTGACGACATCAAGTCAAAGGAATGATGAAGCAAGAGGTTATTGGAACCACGGTTACGACATAAACTCGAACTCAAGCTTGTTGTTTAAGGTGAAAGGGAATGACGAGGAAAATTGACGTAAGCTTAATTCATCGTCGAAAATTGTGCTCCGAGAAGAAGGACCGGGTAGCACAGTTAAAATCATCACGACAATGATATAGTCAAACAGGCTAGGAATGGCGTGGTCGGGTACAAACTCGTACTTAAAGTAGATTATCAAGTGTCGTTGAACTGAAATGCAGACTCGGTTCAGTTATAGGTGTCTTTGAGTGTTTATTAACTCAGAGCCCGTGAAGAATTGGAATCGATGGGAAGGTAGCACTTGATGAAGAACTCATAAGAAGTTATGCGGTTCCATGATAATCTCGAGATACCAGGGTAATACTCGACACAAGATCAAAGTAAAGGTTGGACTGGTGTATTGATCCATAGGAGACAATTGATTTAACTTGCAGGACATGATATTTAAAAGAGAACATGGTCGGAACCACGATTGCAAAAGGCCAGATCTCAGATATAAGATGAGCTTATACCAAAGGAAAAATTAATTTAAGAGAAGCTTTAATGATAAGATCTGCATCGTGTCCATGGGCATGAACACAAAGTTCAAGGTCGCCTCCCACTTCTCCAATGCACAACCTTTCATTCACTTCTCACGTTCAATGAAGTTGCAGTGTTGAAAATTTTATCTGGCGAAGCACCGGAAGAGTATGATTCGTGAAAACTTTCGGGTTCACACGGTTTAGTGAAGGCATATGTCCTACCCATAGGGCTTCTTGGAATCATATACCGAATCGTTAGAAATAATTAACTCAAGCTCGAAGGCGAGCATGGTTGAGAAAGCAGAGGATACAATTTATCAAAGGCATTATGTATGAGAGGAAAGGCTCACAAGGTTATTGAATATGAAGGGCGTTGTCGGATAAAATCCAACAAAGGATCCGTGGTCCACAAGGGATCCGCGTGAGCATCAAGACTCAACTAGAGGAAGAAGAATGCAAGGAGGTCAAACTATAGAAACAACTGACTAACTCAATTGTCAAATGCAAAAGAATTATGATTCCCAATCAAGGGGTCAAGCAATGCTCGATTAGGGATGGATAAGTTGAATAGCCTTAGGGTACAATCAATCGACACTTGGACCGGTCGAGAACCAATTCCAGCTTAAAGAATGGCAGCTCAGCGGAAAGGTAATTTATAAGGATCAATGATGATTGCGGGTGTTCGCAAACATATTGAATTAACAGATTCAAAATGATAATGACAAGGAATGTCAATATGACTACGAGACTTATGGGATTAACCATAATGCAAGCAAGCAAGAATTTCAAGAGCCAAAGGCTCCAGAGGGTTTTCGGAAGATCGAATAATATTTTGAAGACTTTTGTGAAACACATGAACAAGCTGGGGTTGAGCGGATACTCGACAAGTGCGAGGTTTATTTGAAGGGGTATTCATGTGGCAAAGAACTGCTAGGAAGTAGGCACAAAGTATTCTCGGAACAATAGAGAAAACTTCTGGGTATCTTGTAATAACAAGATCAATGGGGGATGATCGTATGAATGGCAAGTGTAAGTAGTTATCCATACGGATTTATCGGTGGTCGGGAATAGCAAAAGTGATGAGCACAAAGTCTCGAGAGAACATCAGAGAGTATCTTCGGAATCTTCGGATTAGCGACGATCATCTGAAGTGAGGGGCTCTCCGGGAGAAAGTACTTGCGAGAACCTAAAGTTAGTTTTGTTTTTAGCAAATTCATTTAACCCGAATAGAAGAGAGTTCGTAGTCCCGAGTAAAGGTCAAGGAGTAAAAGATCCTACTACCATCCGATGGCGACGTGTGCCCGTAAGACACACAGCCAAGTTAGTAAAAGTTTTGCAATGCCTAGACTTGACTTCGGCCAAGGAGTTTGGAAGGGGGATTCCTACAGGCAGTCGGCTCTGATACCAACTTGTGACGCCCCCGATTCAATCGTACACTAATCATGCACGCAAACGTGTATGATCAGGATCAGGGACTCACGGGAAGATATCACAACACAACTTTAAACACAAATTAAAATAATACAAGCTTTATATTACAAGCCGGGGGCCTCGAGGGCTCGAATACATAAGCTCGAAAACACAAGAGTCGTGGAAGCAACAATATCTGAGTACAGACATGAGTTAGACAAGTTTGCCTTAAGAAGGTTAGCACAAAAGCAACTACGATCGAAAAGGCAAGGCCTCCTGCTGAGGAGCCTCCTAACTACTCCTGGTCGCCGACGGTCTCCACGTAGTAGTAAGCATCGGCGGTGGCATCGACTTGGCTCCAACATCTGGTTGCATCAACCGGAAAGAAGAAGAAAGGGGAAAAGGAGGAGCAAGGCAACCGTGAGTACTCATCCAAAGTACTGCAAGCAAGGATCTACACTACATATGCAACATTATCAAAGGAAGGTCAGTATATGTGGACTGGGCTGCAGAAGTGCCAGAATAGAGAGAAGGCCTAGTCCTATCGAAGACTAGCATCTTCTGGAAACCACCATCTTGCAGCAACCGGAAGGAGTAGAGTAGCATAAAGTAAAGTAGTAGTACTGTTATCAACCTCGGCCGGAGATCCTTTCTCGACTCCCTGCGAGAAAGGCATCCCAGAGCCATACTATCCAGTTATCATCACAATCCAATTCTTATCGCAATCCATTGCTCATATCCATGTCTCATCTCAAGTATCCGGTTCTAGTTGTATCGATCGGGATACAACTCCAAGTGTCCGCTACCGTGGGACAAGGCTATCGATAGATGTTTTCTTCCCTGCAGGGTGCACCAACTTACCCACCACGCCGCTTAACTCCGCCGGACACACTTTCCGTGGTCATGCCCGGCCTCGGCCAAACAATACGCCGCAACCCGACCTAGGCTTAATAGAGAGGCCAGCCACGGACTAAACCTATGCCCCGAGGGTCATGGGCCATCTCCCTGAACTCACACGTTGCGAGGCGGCGGTGAGCAGACCTAGCTACCTCCCTAAAAAGGTAGGAGCTTACCGGTCCAACCCGGCAGCGCGCTCGTCGTGGCGTCTATTAAGCTTCGGCTGATGTATACGATGCGTAACGCCCATACTATGACCACGTGATGGTTAGTGCTATCGGGCCGGAGGCCCCTCGGATCAAATATCCAAATCGTAGTGGATTAGGAACGCAGCGGTAACAAGCAGAGACTCACGAAGATGTGACCCGTTGCCCGTCTCGAGGACTTGCGGCAAGGGCTAGGAATGCCGGCACGCCTCGTAATTATCTCGCGGGCACCTTCCAGTCAACCCGTCTCCACATCACTCGCAATTAAGCACTCGCGGGTTCTCCTCAGGGTCGACACGTCTTTCCATGTAACAGTGGTAAAGTCCAAGTAACCGTGTGTCCAAACTTAAATGGGATAAAGCCGAGGAATCACCCCCGGTGAATTCCACTAGATGTAATCATCAAGGTGAACGTAAGAGGAATCACCCCGAGGTTCACACTTGAGGGGTTGCACGACAGAGTCGTATCGGAAGTGGTTAAGGAGGAAATCACCCTTGATGACCACGACCGGATAGCTATACTACAGGGTTAATATCGGAAGTGTTGTAGAGGTTTCACCCTCGGTACTCGATAGTAACCCAAGAGTGTCGAGCAACTAAGGGAAGTGATGTGCGGTGTCGGGTCCTGGTCTTCGATCCCGTTGATCGGGTCTTCAATGATGAAGCGAGGGCAACAAGGACAAGGTGAGGAGGGGTCACCGATGGGTCTCTAACCAACCTATACTAAGCGAGTTTAGGATAAGCGGGTAAGGTACAACAATGATACAAAAGCAGGCTATGCATCGTAATAGGTGCAAACGATATGAGTAGCAAAATCTAATGCAAGTATGAGAGAATGGAATGGGCGATATCGGGATGATCAAAGGGGGCTTGCTGGTTGCTCTGGCAAGAGAGAGGGGTCACAACACCGTAGTCGAATCGCCAGAAGCAGCTGGCCGGTCTCGTAGTCTACCAGAGAGAAGAGGGGGAAGAAACAATGAATACCAAGTAAACAGATGCATATCGATGCATGACATGTCAAGAAGCGATGCTAGGCGTGCCCTAACGTGGTATGAGGGGGTACTGGTTAAGGGGGAAACATCCGGGAAAGTATCCCCGGTGTTTTGGGTTTTCGGGCAGAGGAGCCGGAGGGGAAAAGTTGCAGGTTCGATAGGTTAGGGGTGTGTGGCGGACGAGCGGACTGCGTATCCGGATTCGTCTCGCCGTTACGAGCAACTTTCATGTTGAAAATATTTTAATCCGAGTTATGGATTAAAAGATATGATTTTAAAAGATTTTAATAATTTACGGAATTTAATTAATTAATTAATAAATTGAAAAATGTATTTATGACGTCGAGATGACGTCATGTTGACGTCGGCGATCAACAGGGTTGACCAAGTCAACCCTGACATGTGGGTCCCGTTAAATCATCCTCGGTTAACTAATTAACTTAGTTAAGTTTAATTAACGATGAGTTAATTAGGTTAATTAGTTATTAGGTTTAATTAATCGTGATTAATTAGATTAATTAATTACTTAATTAATTAATTAATTAATTAATTAGTTTTATTCATTTTATTTATTATTATCTAATTTTCATTTTCCTTTTATTATTAAAACCATTACGTGGGGTGGGGACCCCATGTCATAGGCCCCGAGGCCTGCGGGCGTCTTGAGCTTGCGGGCGTGGCCCGTTCGGGCGCTAAACCTGGGGGACGCGGGCGTGGGCGCCCGCCCATTCCCACGCCGGTGTGGTGGAGGGGGCCGGCCGAGGCCGTGGCCCAACGAGGAGCCGGCGAGGGCGGTCCCCGGTGGGGCTTTGGAGGGGGCCGGGTCGATGGCCGAGGCGCAGGGCGCCACGACGGGGAGAGAGGGGGGAGGCTATGGCGGAGGCCGGGCGGTGAGCACGGGCGAGGGGAGAAGAGGGAGGCGGGGATTGGCGTGGCTGGGCGGCGTGGCTGATGACCGCGAGGGGAGGCGGCCGAGCCGGGCGACGGGGCCTCGGGGCTACGGTGGCGCCGGGAGGGGGACGAGGCGACGAGGAGAAGGCGAAGCTCACAGGGGGTACGCGGGTCTAGGAGGCGGGCGCGGTGGAGCTCGGTGGCGGCCGTGAGGAGGAGTTAGGGGAGGCGGCCGTCGGCGTCGGGAGGACTCGGTGAGGCGGCGTGGGGGGTCGGGATGACCTCACATGGCAGTGCCCAGCGTGGGGCGACGGTGGCGAGGGGGGGTCCGGGCGGCGGCGAGGTGCCGACGGGTGGCTCGGCCCCGATGTGGATCGGGGCGGGGGAGTGAGAAAGTGGATCGGGAGGGGCGAGTGAGGCGGGGGCGGCTAGGGTTAGCCGATCCGGGGAGGGATAAGTGGGCCGGCCGGGCCGGGCTGGGGAGGGCCCGGCCAGTGTGAGGGGGCAGGTGGGGAGGGGCTGGCCCAGTTGGGCCAGTGGGGTTTCCTCCCCCCACTCTTTTTGTTTTATCTGTTTCTTTTTCTGTTTTAGTTTATTTAAATTACCAAAACACTTTACAAAATTTTGTGCACCCCACCATAATTGGGTTTGTTATTTTTGACAACCCCCGAACATTTTAGTTTTAGTTTTTGAAAACTTTTATCGTTTGCTTTTGATTTGGGTTTGTTTTAGACCGGGTTCGAATCAACGTGAGTTTAGTCACGATCGAGGTGATTACTGTTGCTTAATCATCCAAGGCGTTACATCGACCGCTATCCAAAGATGCATCTAGAGTATTAAGTTAAAAAAGAGTAACGCCTTAAGCAAGATGACATGATGTAGAGGAATAAATTCATGCAATATGATAAATACCCCATCTTGTTATCCTCATTGGCAACAATACAATACGTGCCTTGCAACTCTTTTACATCCTTTGAGTAAGGACACCGCAAGATTGAACCCAAAGCCATGCACTTCTCCCATTGCAAGAACTACCAATCTAGTTGGCCAAACCAAACGGATAATTCAAGAGACTTGCAAAGATAACTCAATCATACATAAAAGAATTCAGAGAAGATTCAAATATTATTCATAGATAAGCTGGATCATAAACCCACAATTCATCGGTCTCAACAAACACACCGCAAAAGAAGATTACATCGAATAGGTCTCCACAAGAGAGGGGAGAACATTGTATTGAGATCCAAAAGAGAGAAGAAGCCATCTAGCTACTAGCTATGGACCCGAAGGTCTGAAGTAAACCACTCACACTTCATTGGAGGGGCTATGGTGTTGATGTAGAAGCCCTCCGTGGTAGATGCCCTCTCCGGCGGAGCTCCGAACAGGCCCCAAGATGGGATCTTTTGGATACAGGAAGGTACAGCGGTGGAATTAGGTTTTTGGTTCCGTCTCTGGTCTATTGGGGGTACATAGGTATATATAGGAGGAAGGAGTACGTCGGTGGAGCTCCGAGGGGCCCACGAGGCAGGGGGCGCGCCCAGGGGGGGCCCTCCACCGTCGTGACCTCCTCGGAAGCTTCTTGGAGTAGGGTCCAAGTCTCCTGGATCACGTTCGATGAGAAGATCACGTTCCCGAAGGTTTCATTCCGTTTGGACTCCGTTTGATATTCTGTTTCTTCGAAATACTGAAATAGGCAAAAAAAGCGACAATTACAGGCTGGGCCTCCGGTTAATAGGTTAGTCCCAAAAATAATATAAAAGTGAAAAATAAAGCCCATTATAGTCCAAAACAGTAGATAAAGTAGCATGGAGCAATCAAAAATTATAGATACGTTGGAGACGTATCAATACCGGAAGCTGAAAAATTTCCACCATGCTTGCTAATTATACTTTTAAGGGTGGAATACCTAAGAAACTTGGAGATCCAGGAGTACCAACTATACCATGCTCCATTAAAAGAAATTATGTTAAAACTGCTTTATGTGATCTTGGAGCCGGTGTTAGTGTTATGCCTCTCTCTTTATATCGTAGACTTGATTTGAATAAGTTGACACCTACTGAAATATCTTTGCAAATGGCTGATAAATCAACTGCTATATATGTCGGTATTTGTGAGGATGTGCCTGTTGTAGTTGCAAACGTTACTATTTTAACGGACTCTATTATTCTTGATATTCCCGAGGACGATAGTATGTCTATTATTCTTGGAAGACCTTTTTTGAATACTACAGGGGCTGTTATTGATTGCAACAAAGGCAATGTCACTTTTCATGTTAATGGTAATGAGCATACGGTACTGTTTCCGAGGAAACAACCTCAAGTCCACGATCAATTCTATTGGAAAAATTCCATCGATTATTTTTGGAGGTTTTGAATTTCCTCTACCCTCTTGTCAAGAAGAAATATGATATTCTTATTATTGGGGATGTGCATATCCCCGTTGAGGTAACATAGTGTTATTCGAAATTTCTCCGGTTCCATGTTATTCGGAATGAGTTTGTCAACAAGACTTGATCAACCTTGTTAGTGGATTCCTTTTGATGAGCATGAGATGGATGAAACTAGAAAGCACAACCTTCTGTACCCTCCTTTTACTTTCTGTTATTTAGTTGAAATAAAGTAAAAATAGTATTTTATGTCTGTTTTTTTATTATCTGTGCAATATAAAAATACCCCAAAAATAAAAGTTCTCCAAATGTCCCGAAAATTAAATAAGATTTTTTATAGAATATTTGAGAATATCTGGCACTGAGAACACAGCAGGGGGAGCAAGCACCTGGCCACGAGGGTGGAGGGCGCGCCTGCCCCCTAGGCGCGCCCCCTGCCTCGTGGGCCCAAAGTGGCTCCCCTCCACTTATTCCTGCACCGACACACTTCTTATTCCTCCCAAAAAAATCACCATCCAGCTCAAGCACGAGTTCTAGCTCATTTTGCTGCGATTTTCAATCTTCTTGCTCAAAGCACCTCTCACAAAACTGCTTAGGGGATTGTTCCTTGGTATGTGACTCCTCCATTGGTCCAATTAGTTTTTGTTCTAGTGCTTTATTGATTGGAAATTTGTGATGCCTAGGTGGCCATGTTCTTGAGCTTGCATGTCAAATTTATATGGTTCCAAGTAGTTCTAATGCATGATATAGGCTCTAGGCACTTGTAGGAGTAGTTGCTATCAATTTTGTTGAGCTTGGTTCACTTTTATTTGAAGTTATTAAAAATTTCAGAAATTTTTCAGAGGAAGAAATATGCTTAGGAAAATGTACCAAGGTGGTTCTTCAAGGAAGCAAGGACCCAGGCTTGCAATGCGTGATGCTGACGATGAGCCACCAAGGAACGCTCTAGTGCGGCCTTGTGAATGGCCTTCAGAGGACTTTATGGACCGAGCGGGAATCAAGGAAGAATTTAACGCATATTTGCAGAACACTGATCTTGTGAGCTTCGAGGAGGAAAAGTGCCGCCAGTACCACTAACTCACTAGTTCCTTTGTGAGGAGGCAAAAGGAAGACATTTTATTACCAGAGAGGAGGTAAATGAGTACGAGAGGAGGGCGGACGCAGCTCGCCGTCACGCTGCAGCTCAGGAGGCAATAGCCGCTGCATCTCGGTACAACCCCAACTACAACTATGGATCTCCGCCAGGCCAGCCGTGGCAATAGACCAACTTAGGCCAAAAGCCTAAGCTTGGGGGAGTACATATTTCCCACCGACATTACATTTATGTTTACACACTCATTGCTAGATGTTGGTGTTCACACTCTTTCACTGTAATATCCATGCTAGTTTGTTTTATTTTTATGCTTTCTTCTTGTGCGTTTGATAAACCTTAAGAAAAACCAAAAAAATTAGTAATAGCTTTTAGCTAGTTACTTTTCTTGCTGTAGTAGTAATAATTAAAAGAAAACCCAAAAAGATTTCTCGTTCTTCTTTTGCTTGTTGGGGGCTTCCCGTGTAAATAGTTTTATTTCTTTTCTTTTCTTTGGGGGTCGATAGGAGAAGACCATGATTAAATTGTTGAAGTAGCTCTTATATGCATTATTGTTTATTTTACCAAGAGCCCATATTGCCTTGTCTTCTCCTGTTTATTGAATGCTCGCAGATTCCAGCTTAGTCCAATGCACGTGCACTATTACTATCATTCACATCGTTCGGTCGTGCAACTGAAAGGCAATAATGACGATATATGATGGACTGATTGAGATGAGAGAAGCTGGTATGAACTCGACCTCTCTTGTTTTTATAAATATGATTAGTTCATCGTTCCTGATTCAGCCTATTATGAATAAACATGTTTGCAATGATAATTAGAGATTATATTTTCTCGTGCCATGCTTGATTAGCTATGAGTTATAATGGTTTACCTTGTGTGCCAACATGCTATTAAAATGGTTGTGATGTGGTATAGTGGGGTGGTATCCTCCTTTGAATGATTTAAGTGACTCGACTTGGCACATGTTCACACATGTACTTGAAACAAATCAACATAGCCTTCACGATATTTATGTTCATGGTGGATTATATCCTACTCATGCTTGCACTCAGTGTATATTAATTTTAATGCATGTTCATGACTGTTGTCGCTCTCTAGTTGGTCGCTTCCTAGTCTTTTGCTAGACTTCACTTGTACTAAGCGGGAATACTGCTTGTGCATCCAATCCCTTAAACCCCAAAGTTATGCCATATGAGTCCACCATACCTTCCTATATGTGGTATCTACCTGTCGTTCCAAGTAAATTTGTATGTGCCAAACTCTAAACCTTCAAATGAAATTCTGTTTTCTATGCTCGAATAGCTCATGTATCAACTAGGGATGTCCGTATCTTCCATGCTAGACGGGTTATTCTCAAGAGGAGTGGACTTCGCTCCTCACTCACGAGAAAATGGCTGGTCACCGGGATGCCCAGTCCCATGCTTTATGCAAATCAAATCAAATTAATTGCAAACAAAACTCCCCCGGGGTTGTTGCTAGTTGGAAGCGCTCGTTGTTTCGAGCAAGCCATGGATTAATGCTTGTTGGTGGAGAGGGAGTATAAACTTTACCATTCTGTTTGGGAACCGCCTATAATGTGTGTAGCATGGAAGATATCGCCATCTCTTGGTTGTTATGTTGACAATGAAAGTATGCCGCTCAAAATATTATTTATCTCTGCTTTAAAACTAAGCTCTAGCACCTCTACAAATCCCTGCTTCCCTCTGCGAAGGGCCTATCTATTTACTTTTATGTTGAGTCATCACCCACTTATTAAAAAGCACCAGCTGGAGAGCACTGCTACCTCTTGAGCACTGCGTTGGATTTCCTTGAAGAGGAAAGGGTGATGCAGCAGAGTAGAGTAAGTATTTCCCTCAGTTTTTGAGAACCAAGGTATCAATCCAGTAGGAGGCTACGCGTGAGTCCCTCGTACCTACACAAAACAAATAGCTCAACGCAACCAACGCGATTAGGGGTTGTCAATCCCTTCACGGTCATTTACGAGAGTGAGATCTGATAGATATGATAGATGATATTTTTGGTATTTTTGGTATAAAGATGCAAAGTAAAATAAAAAGGCAAAGTAAAAAATCAAAGCAATAATAAAGTGATGATAGATTGATATGATGAGAATAGACCCGGGGGCCATAGATTTCACTAGTGGCTTCTCTCAAGAGCATAAGTTTTCTACGGTGGGTGAACAAATTACTGTTGAGCAATTGATAGAATTGAGCATAGTTATGAGAATATCTAGGTATGATCATGTATATAGGCATCACGCCCGAGACAAGTAGACCGACTCCTGCCTGCATCTACTACTATTACTCCACTCGTCGACCGCTATCCAACATGCATCTAGAGTATTAAGTTCAAGAAAACAGAGTAACGCCTTAAGCAAGATGACATGATGTAGAGGGATAAATTCATGCAATATGATAAAAACCCCATCTTGTTATCCTCGATGGCAACAATACAATACGTGCCTTGCTGCCCCTCATCACTTTGGGAAAGGACACCGCAAGATTGAACCCAAAGCTAAGCACTTCTCCCATTGCAAGAAAAACCAATCTAGTAGGCCAAACCAAACTGATAATTTGAAGAGTCTTGCAAAGATAACCAATCATACATAAAAGAATTCAGAGAAGATTCAAATATTGTTCATAGATAATCTTGATCATAAACCCACAATTCATCGATCTCAACAAACACATCGCAAAAAGAAGATTACATCAAATAGATCTCCACGAGAGAGGGGGAGAACATTGTATTGAGATCCCAAAAGAGAGAAGAAGCCATCTAGCTACTAACTATGGACCGGAAGGTCTGAGGTAAACTACTCACACTTCATCGGAGAGGCTATGGTGATGTTGTAGAAGCTCTCCGTGGTGGATTCCCCTTCCGGCGGAGCTCTGGAACAGGCCCCAAGATGGGATCTCGTGGGTACAAAGGTTGCGGTGGTGGAATTAGGTTTTTGGCTCCGTATCTGATCGTTTGGGGGTACGTAGGTATATATAGGAGGAAGGAGTACGTCGGTGGAGCAAAGGGGGGCCCACGAGGCAGGGGGCGCGCCCTAGGGGGGCGCGCCCTCCACCCTCGTGACCGCCTCCCTCCTTTCTTGACGGAGGGTCCAAGTCTCGTGGATCTTATTTGTCTAGAAAATCACGTTCCCGAAGGTTTCATTCCGTTTGGACTCCGTTTGATATTCCGTTTCTTCGAAACACTGAAATAGGCAAAAAAAAACAACAATTCTGGGCTGGGCCTCCGGTTAATAGGTTAGTCCCAAAAGTAATATAAAAGTGGAAAATAAAGCCCAATATGGTCCAAAACAGTAGATAATATAGCATGGAGCAATCAAAAATTATAGATACGTTGGAGATGTATCAGGCATCCCCAAGCTTAATTCCTGCTCGTCCTCGAGTAGGTAAATGATAAAAGAAAGAATTTTTGATGCGGAGTGCTACTTGGCATAATTTCAATGTAACTCTTCTGAATTGTGGTATGAATATTCAGATCCCAAAGATTCAAGACAAAAGTTCATATTGACATAAAAATAATAATACTTCAAGCATACTAACTAAGCAATTATGTCTTCTCAAAATAACATGGCCAAAGAAAGTTCATCCCTACAAAATCATATAGTTTAGTCATGCTCCATTTTTGTCACACAAGAATGCTCTCATCATGCACAACCCTGATGACATGCCGAGCAATTCTTTCATACTTTAATAATCTCAAACCTATAAATCTTCATGCAATACATGAGCATGAGTCATGGATATAGCACTATGGGTGGAATAGAATATGATGATGGGGGTTATGTGGAGAAGACAAAAAGGAGAAAGTCTCACATCAATGAGGCTAATCAATGGGCTATGGAGATGCCCACCGATTGATGTTAATGCGAGGAGTAGGGATTGCCATGCAACGGATGCACTAGAGCTATAAATGTATGAAAGCTCAACAAAAGAAACTAAGTGGGTGTGCATCCAACTTGCTTGCTCACGAAGACCTAGGGCATTTGAGTAAGCCCATCGTTGGAATATACAAGCCAAGTTCTATAATGAAAAATTCCCACTAGTATAAGAAAATGACAAAATAAAAGAGACTCTCTATCATGAAGATTATGGTGCTACTTTGAAGTACAAGTGTGGCAAAGGATAGTAACATTGTCCCTTCTCTCTTTTTCTCTTATTTTTTTCTTTTTTTTCTCTTTTTTTGGACCTTCTCTTTTTTATGGCCTTTCTCTTTTTTTTAATATTCCTCACTTGGGACAATGCTCTAGAAAATGATGATCATCACACTTCTATTTATTTACAACTCAATGATTACAACTCGATAGTAGAACAAAGTATGACTCTATATGAATGCCTCCGTGATGTACTTTGGGATATGCAATGAATCAAGAATGACATGTATGAAAGAATTATGAACGGTGGCTTTGCCACAAATACTATGTCAACTACATGATCATGCTAGCAATATGACAATGATGAATGTGTCATGATGAACGGTATGGTGGAAAGTTTCCTGGCAATATATCTCGGAATGGCTATGGAAATGCCATAATAGGTAGGTATGGTGGCTGTTTTGAGGAAGATATAAGGAGGTTTATGTGTGAAAGAGCGTATCATATCACGGGGTTTGGATGCACTGGCGAAGTTTGCACCAACTCTCAATGTGAGAAAGGGCAACGACGCAATCAAGAGGATAGCAAAGATGCAAGCGTGAGAGTGCGTATAAACCAAGCACTCAACATTAGACATAAATAACACATAAACTTAATCCAAAAATCTACAAGCCATCAAAAACCAAAGCACTACGCGCATGCTCCTAGGTGATAGATAGGTAGGAAAAGACCATCGCCGTCCCCGACCGCCACTCATAAGGAGGACAATCAAATAACACCTCATGTTTCAAATTTGTTACATAACGTTTACCATACGTGCATGCTACGGGACTTGCAAACTTCAACACAAGCATTTCTCAAATTCGCAACTACTCAACTAGCACGACTTTGATATTATCACCTCCATATCTCAAAACAATCATCAAGCATCAAACTTTTCTTAGTATTCAACGCACTCAAAAGAAAGTTTTACAAATCTTGAATACCAAGCATATTATTATTATTAAGCAAATTGCCATGCTATTTAAGACTCTCAAAATAATCTAAGTGAAGCATGAGAGATCAATAGTTTCTATAAAACAAATCTACCACCGTGCTGTAAAAGATATAAGTGAGGCACTAGAGCAAAACTATAAAGCTCAAAAGATATAAGTGAAGCACATAGAGTATTCTGTCAAATTCCAAATCATGTATGGCTCTATAAAAAGGTGTGTACAGCAAGGATGATTGTGGTAAACTAAAAATCAAAGACTCAAATCATACAATACGCTCCAAGCAAAATAAGTATCATGTGGTGAATAAAAATATAGCTCCAAGTAAAATTACCGATGGAAGTAGACGAATTAGGGGATGCCTTCCGGGGCATCCCCAAGCTTTGAATTTTTGGTGTCCTTGGATTATCTTGGGGGTTCCATGGGCATCCCCAAGCTTAGGCTCTTGCCACACCTTGTTCCATAATCCATCAAAAGATTTCACCCAAAACTTGAAAACTTCACAACACAAAACTCAACAGAAATCTCGTGAGCTCCGTTAGCGAAAGAAAACAAAAGACCACTTCAAGGTACTGTTATTAACTCATTATTTATTTATATTGGTGTTCAAACTACTGTATTCCAACTTCTCTATGGTTTATAAACTATTTTACTAGCCATAGATTCATCAAAATAAGCAAACAACACACGAAAAACAAAATCTGTGAAAAACAGAACAGTCTGTAGTAATCTGTAACTAACGCAAACTTCTGGAACTCGAAAAAATCAGCCAAAATAGGAAGACCTAGGAATTTTGTTTATTGATCAGCAGCAATTGGAATCACTATTTTATCACGTTCTGGTGAATTTTAATAATTGTTTTCGTGAATTGAAAGTTTCTGGTAATTACAGCAAGATCAAATAACTATCATCCAAGAAGGTCCTATAGGTTTAACTTGGCACAAACACTAATTAAAACATAAAACAACATCTAAACAGAAGGTAGATGGATTATTTATTCCTAAACAGAAGCAAAAAGTAAAAAAAAACTAAAAATAAAATTGGGTTGCCTACAACAAGCGCTATCGTTTAACGCCCCTAGCTAGGCATAAAAGCAAGGATAGATCTAGGCATTGCCATCTTTGGTAGGCAATCCATAAGTGGCTCTCATGATAGATTCATATGGTAGTTTTATTTTCTTCCTAGGGAAGTGTTCCATGCCCTTCTTTAATGGAAATTGGAATCTAATATTCCCTTCCTTCATATCAATAATTGCACCAATCGTTCTAAGGAAAGGTCTACCAAGAATAATAGGGCAAGAAGGATTACAATCTATATCAAGAACGATAAAATCTACGGGCACATAATTCCTATTTGCAACAATAAGAACATCATTAATTATTCCCATAGGTTTCTTAATAGTGGAATCCGCAAGATGCAAGTTTAGAGAGCAATCATCAAAATCGCGGAAATCTAGCAAATCACACAAAGTTTTGGGAATAGTGGAAACACTAGCACCCAAATCACATAAAGAATAAAATTCATGATCCTTAATCTTAATTTTAATAGTTGGTTCCCACTCATCCTAAAGCTTTCTAGGGATAGAAACTTCCAACTCAAGTTTTTCTTCATAAGATTGCATCAAGGCATCAACGATATGTTTAGTAAACGCTTTATTTTGACTATAAGCATGAGGAGAATTTAGCACGGATTGCAACAAGGAAATACAATCAATTAAAGAGCAACTTTCATAATTAAATTCCTTGAAATCAAAAATAGTGGGTTTAGCAACATCTAGGGTTTTATTCTTTTCCATCCCACTTGTATCAATTTCATCATCAAGATCTAAAAACTCCGAATTTTTGGAACGCCTTCTAGGTAAAGGTGGATCATATTCAGTTTCATCAAGATTCATATTGCAAAGCAAAGATTTGATAGGAGATACATCAATAACTTTTAGATCTTCATCTTGATTTTCATAGGAATTGGAAGAACACGCTTTAATAAAGGCATCTTTGGTAGCACGCATCCTAGCGGTTCTTTCCTTGCACTCATCAATGGAAATTCTCATGGCTTTGAGAGACTCATTGATATCATGCTTAGGAGGAATAGATCTAAGCTTTAAAGAATCAACATCGAGAGAAATTCTATCAACGTTCCTAGCCAAATCATCAACTTTAAGCAATTTCTCTTCAAGCAAAGCATTAAAATTCTTTTGTGAATTCATAAATTCTTTAACACTATTCTCAATTCATAGGGCAACTTATTATAATTTCCATAAGAGTTGTTGTAGGAATTTCCATAATTATTAGAAGGATTACTAGGATATGGCCTAGGGTTAAAATTCCCTCTCTACGCGTTGTTACCAAAATTATTCCTACCAACAAAATTCACATCCATAGATTCATTGTTATTCTCAATCAAAGTGGACAAAGCCATATCATTAGGATCATAAGAAACACTCTTAGTAGCAAATAATTTCATAAGTTCATCCATCTTTCCACTCAAAACATTGATTTCTTCTATCGCATGCACTTTTTATTAGAAGATCTTTCAAGATGCCATTGAGAATAATTAACCATAATATTATCTAGGAGTTTAGTGGCATCTCCTAAAGTAATTTCCATAAAAGTGCCTCCCATGCCGAATCTAAAAGATTTCTAGAAGCAAAATTCAATCCGGCATAAAAAATTTGTATAATCATCCACAAATTTAAACCATGAGTAGGGCAATTACGTATCATTAATTTCATTCTCTCCCAAGCTTGTGAAACATGTTCATGATCAAGTTGCTTAAAATTCATAATATCGTTTCTAAGAGAGATGATCTTAGCGGGAGGAAAATACTTAGAGATAAAAGCATCTTTGCACTTGTTCCAAGAATCAATACTATTTTTAGGCAAAGAAGAAAACCAAGCTTTAGCACGATCTCTAAGCGAAAAAGGAAATAGCTTCAATTTAACGACATCATTATCGACATCTTTTTTCTTTTGCATATCACATAAATCAACGTAGCTATTTAGATGAGTAGCGGCATCTTCACTAGGAAGGCCGGCGAATTGATCTTTCATAACAAGATTCAACATAGCAGTATTGATTTCACAAGATTCCGTATTGGTAAGAGGAGCAATCGGAGTGCTAAGGAAATCATTATTGTTGGTATTGGTAAAGTCACACAATTTGGTATTATCTTGAGCCATCGTGACAAGCAAGCAAACCAACACACGAGCAAACAAAAAGGCAAGCGAGGAAAAGGCAAACGGAAAAGAGAGGGCAAATAAAACGACAAGGGTGAAGTGGGGGAGAGGAAAACGAGAGGCAAATGGCATGCAAGAGATAAGGGATTGTGATGGGTACTTGTTATGTTGACTTTTGCGTAGACTCCCCGGCAACGGCGCCAGAAATCTTCCTGCTACCTCTTGAGCACTGCGTTGGATTTCCTTGAAGAGGAAAGGGCGATGCAGCAGAGTAGAGTAAGTATTTCCCTTAGTTTTTGAGAACCAAGGTATCAATCCAGTAGGAGGCTACGCGCGAGTCCCTCGTACCTACACAAAACAAATAGCTCAACGCAACCAATGCGATTAGGGGTTGTCAATCCCTTCACGGTCACTTACGAGAGTGAGATCTGATAGATATGATAGATAATATTTTTGGTATTTTTGGTATAAAGATGCAAAGTAAAATAAAAAGGCAAAGTAAAAAAGCAAAGCAATAATAAAGTGATGATAGATTGATATGATGAGAATAGACCCGGGAGCCATAGATTTCACTAGTGGCTTCTCTCAAGAGCATAAGTTTTCTACGGTGGGTGAACAAATTACTGTTGAGCAATTGACAGAATTGAGCATAGTTATGAGAATATCTAGGTATGATCATGTATATAGGCATCACGTCCGAGACAAGTAGACCGACTCTGCCTGCATCTACTACTATTACTCCACTCATTGACCGCTATCCAAAGATGCATCTAGAGTATTAAGTTCAAGAAAACAGAGTAACGCCTTAAGCAAGATGACATGATGTAGAGGGATAAATTCATGCAATATGATAAAAACCCCATCTTGTTATCCTCGATGGCAACAATACAATACGTGCCTGCTGCACCCATCACATCGGAAAGGACACCGCAAGATTGAACCCAAAGCTAAGCACTTCTCCCATTGCAAGAAAAACCAATCTATTAGGCCAAACCAAACTGATAATTCTAAGAGTCTTGCAAAGATAACCAATCATACGTAAAATAATTCAGAGAAGATTCAAATATTGTTCATAGATAATCTTGATCATAAACCCACAATTCATCAGTCTCAACAAACACACCGCAAAAATAAGATTACATCGAATAGGTCTCCACGAGAGAGGGGGAGAACATTGTATTGAGATCCAAAAAGAGAGAAGAAGCCATCTAGCTAATAACTATGGACCCGAAGGTCTGAGGTAAACTACTCACACTTCATCGGAGAGGCTATGGTGATGATGTAGAAGCCCTCGGTGGTGGATTCCCCTTCCGGCGGAGCTCCGGAACAGGCCCCAAGATGGGATCTCGTGGGTACAGAAGGTTGCGGCGGTGAATTTAGGTTTTTGGCTCCGTATCTGATCGTTTGGGGGTACGTAGGTATATATAGGAGGAAGGAGTACGTCGGTGGAGCAAAGGGGGGCCCACGAGGCAGGGGGCGCGCCTTCCGCCCTCGTGACCGCCTCCCTCCTTTCTCGACGGAGGGTCCAAGTCTCCTGGATCTTATTTATTGAGAAAATCACGTTCCCGAAGGTTTCATTCCGTTTGGACTCCGTTTGATATTCCGTTTCTTCGAAACACCGAAATAGGCAAAAAACAGCAATTCTGGGCTGGGCCTACGGTTAATAGGTTAGTCCCAAAAGTAATATAAAAGTGGAAAATAAAGCCCAACATGGTCCAAAACAGTTGATAATATAGCATGGAGCAATCAAATATTATAGATACGTTGGAGACGTATCAAGCACCGCTGTCATTTGCATCCATTACTGTTAATTTATATTGGGTATGACTATGACTGGATCTCTTTTACCATGAATTACAATGTTTAGTCAGTCCTTGATCTTTAAAGGTGCTTTGCATTTATGTTTTATGACCTCGTAAAGGGCTAGCGAGATACCATCTTGTTATATCATATCATGATTATTTTGAGAAAGTGTTGTCATCCGAGATTTATTATTATTGCTCGCTAGTTGATTATGCCATTGACATGAGTAAACATGAGACCTAAATGTTATTATGAATATGGTTAGTTATAATCTTTGCTGAAAACTTGAATGCTGGCTTTACATATTTACAACAACAAGAGCAAACAGAGTTTGTAAAAGTTTTTCTTTATCACTTTCAGTTTATCAACTGAATTGCTTGAGGACAAGCAAAGTTTTAAGCTTGGGGGAGTTGATACGTCTCCGTCGTATCTACTTTTCCAAACACTTTTGCCCTTGTTTTGGACTCTAACTTGCATGATTTGAATGGAACTAACCCGGACTGACACTGTTTTCAGTAGACTTTCCATGATGTTATTTATGTGCAGAAACAAACGTTCTCGGAATGACCTGAAACTCCACGAGACATATTTTTGGAAAATATAAAAATACTGGAAGAAGAATCCACGTCAGGGGGCCTCTGCCTGTCCACGAGGGTGGGGGCGCGCCTGCCCCCCTGGGCGTGCCCCCTGCCTCATGGGCCCCCTAACGCTCCACTGACCTCAACTCCAACTCCATATATTCGTGTTCGGGGAGAAAAATCAGGGAGAAAGATTCATTGCGTTTTACGATATGGAGCCGCCATCAAGCCCTAAAACGTCTCGGGAGGGCTGATCTGGAGTCCGTTCGGGGCTCCGGAGAGGGGAATCCGTCGCCGTCGTCATCATCAACCATCCTCCATCACCAATTTCATGATGCTCACCGCCGTGCGTGAGAAATTCCATCTTAGGCTTGCTGGACGGTGATGGGTTGGATGAGATTTATCATGTAATCGAGTTAGTTTTGTTAGGGTTTGATCCCTAATATCCACTATGTTCTGAGATTGATGTTGCTATGACTTTGCTATGCTTAATGCTTGTCACTAGGGCCCGAGTGCCATGATTTCAGATCTGAACCTATTATGTTTTCATGAATATATGTGAGTTCTTGATCCTATCTTGCAAGTTTATAGTCACCTACTATGTGTTATGATCAGGCAACCCCGAAGTGACAATAATCGGGAGCACTCCCGGTGATGACCGTAGTTTGAGGAGTTCATGTATTCACTATTTGTTAGTGCTTTGGTCCGATACTCTATTAAAAGGAGGCCTTAATATCCCTTAGTTTCCGTTAGGACCCCGCTGCCACGGTAGGGTAGGACAAAAGATGTCATGCAAGTTCTTTTCCATAAGCACGTATGACTATATTCGGAATACATGCCTACATTACATGGATGAATTGGAGCTAGTTTTGTGTCACCCTATGTTATGATTGTTACATGATGAACCGCATCCGGCACAATTCTCCATCACCGATCCGATGCCTACGAGCTTTTCACATATTGTTCTTCGCTTATTTACTTTTCCGTTGCTACTGTTACAATCATTACAAAACCCAAAAATATTACTTTTGCTATCGTTACCGTTACTTCCATATTACTTTGCTACTAAATACCTTGCTGCAGATAATAAGTTATCCAGGTGTGGTTGAATTGACAACTGAACTGCTAATACTTGAGAATATTCTTTGGCTCCCCTTGCGTCGAATCAATAAATTTGGGTTGAATACTCTACCCTCGAAAACTGTTGCGATCCACTATACTTGTGGGTTATCACTGGCCCCCAAAGCCCTAAACCAATTCGGTTTGGGCCTAGGGGGGCTCACCCCACACTTCCTTGCTGCCCTCTATTTCCACTAAGGCCCATGAAGGCCCATAGACCCCCTGGTTAACTCCCGTAACTCTCCGGTACTCCGAAAAATACCCGAATCACTCGGAACCTTTCCGATGTCCGAATATAGCCTTCCAACATATCGATCTTTACGTCTCGACCACTTTGAGACTCATCTTCATGTCCGTGATCTCATCCAGGACTCCGAACAAACTTTGGTACATCAAATCACATAACTCATAATACAAATCGTCATCGAACGTTAAGCGTGCGGACCTTACGGGTTCAAAAACTATGTAGACATGACCGAGACACATCTCCGGTCAAAAACCAATAGCGGAACATGGATGCTCATATTGGCTCCTACATATTCTACGAAGATCTTTATCGGTCAAACCGCATAACAACATACGTTGTTCCCTTTGTCATCGGTATGTTACTTGCCCGAGATTCGATCGTCGGTATCCTCATACCTAGTTCAATCTCGTTACCGGCAATTCTCTTTAATCGTTTCGTAATGCATCATCCCGCAACTAACTCATTAGTCACAATGCTTGCAAGGCTTATAGTGATGTGCATTACCGAGAGGGCCCAGAGATACCTCTCCGATATACGGAGTGACAAATCCTATTCTCGATCTATGCCAACTCAACAAACATCATTGGAGACACCTGTAGAGCATGTTTATAATCACCCAGTTACGTTGTGACGTTTGATAGCACACAAGGTGTCGTGGAATTGTCACGGCAGATGTCCTAGTGTGAGGACTTAGTCGTGGAGCCATCGTAACGAGATTAGCTTAAAGTGGTTAATCAGGACAAAGCACACGAGGAGTTTATACTGGTTCAGCCCCTTGTAGTGAAGGTAAAGGCCTAATCCAATTTGAGGTGGTATTGCTAGGGTTTCGATGACCAGGGAGCGAATACGCTTAACCTGGCTCTTGATCTGTTGTTTCTTGCCCTAAGCCGCCGCTGGGTCGTCCCCTTATATACGGGTTGGCGCCTGCATGCCTCTGAGTCCCTACGGCTCATACAACGTGTCCGGCTCGGTGACCTTTCTTACATGTCTTAAAATACAAGTCTACATATACATGTCCGTTTATTTTTGTGGGCCTTGAGCCGCCTTCGGGTCTGGGCCCTCTACTAAGCCTATCTATGAATTGCCATCATTATTACCCTCTTGGGCTTCATATGAGATGAACCCCCACAAGGATGACTCGGCCCCTCCTGGGCGGGTCATGCCTGATAGTCATATCCCAAACACAAGGTGTTCCTCCTGTATTCGGGAGTTGCATAATCTCATAGTCTGAGGAACATGTATAAGTCATGAAGAAAGCAGTAGCAATGAAACTGTAACGATCATAATGCTAAGCTAACGAATGGGTCTTTTCCATCACATCATTCTCCTAATGATGTGATCCCGTTCATCAAATGACAACATATGTCTATGGTTAGGAAACATAACCATGTTTGACAAACGAGCTAGTCAAGTAGAGGCATACTAGGGACACTTTGTTTTGTCTATGTATTCACACATGTACTAAGTTTCCGGTTAATACAATTCTAACATGAATAATAAACATTTATCATGAAATAAAGAAATAAATAATAACTTTATTATTGCCTCTAGGGAATATTTCCTTCAGTCTCCCACTTGCACTAGAGTCAATAATCTAGTTCACATCGCCATGTGATTTAACACCAATAGTTCACATCACCATGTGATTAACACCCATAGTTCACATCGCCATGTGACCAACACTCAAAGGGTTTACTAGAGTCAGTAATCTTAGTTCACATTGCCATGTGATTAACACCCAAAGAGTACTAAGGTGTGATCATGTTTTGCTTGTGAGAGAAGTTTAGTCAACGGGTCTGCCACATTCAGATCCATATGTATTTTGCAAATTTCTATGTCTACAATACTCTGCACGGAGATACTCTAGCTAATTGCTCCCACTTTCAATATGTATCGGATTGTGACTTAGAGTCATCCAGATCGGTGTCAAATCTTGCATCGATTTAACTCTTTATGACGAACTCTTTATCAGCTCCATAACCGAGAAATATTTCCTTAGTCCTCTAAGGATAATTTTGACCGCTCTCCCGTGATCTACTCCTGGATCGCTATTGTACTCCCTTGCCAAACTCAGGGCAGGGTATACAATAGGTCTGGTACACAACATGGCATACTTTATAGAACCTATGGCTGAGGCATAGGGAATGACTTTCATTCTTTTTCTATTTTCTGACGTGGTCGGGTTTTGAGTCTTTACTCAACTTCACACCTTGTAACACATGCAAGAACTCCGTCGTTGACTGTTCCATTTTGAACTACTTCAAAATCTTGTTAAGGTAGGTACTCATTGAAAAAACTTATCAAGCGTTTTGATCTATCTCCATAGATCTTGATGCTCAATATGTAAGCAGCTTCATCAAGGTCTTTCTTTAAAAAAAATCCTTTCAAACACTCCTTTATGCTTTCCAGAAAATTCTACATCATTTCCGATCAACAATATGTCATTCACATATACTTATAAGAAAGGTTGTAGTGCTCCCACTCACTTTCTTGTAAATACAGGCTTCACCACAAGTCTGTATAAAACTATATGTTTTGATCAACTTATCAAAGCGTATATTCCAACTCCGAGATTCTTGCACCAGTCCATAGATGGATAGCTGGAGCTTGCACATTTTGTTAGCACCTTTAGGATTGACAAAACCTTCTGGTTGCATCATATACAACTCTTCTTTAATAAATCCATTAAGGAACGCAGTTTTGTTATCCATTCGCCAGATTTCATAAATGCGGCAATTTCTAACATGATTCGGACAGACTTAAGCATCGCTACGAGTGAGAAAATCTCATCGTAGTCAACACCTTGAACTTGTCGAAAACCTATCGCGACAAGTCGAGCTTTGTAGATAGTAACACTACTATCAGCGTCCGTCTTCCTCTTGAAGATCCATTTATTCTCTATGGCTTGCCGATCATCGGGCAAGTCAATCAAAGTCCATACTTTGTTCTCATACATGGATCCCATCTTAGATTTCATGGCCTCAAGCCATTTCGTGGAATCTGGGCTCATCATCGCTTCCTCATAGTTCGTAGGTTCGTCATGGTCAAGTAACATGACCTCCAGAACAGGATTACCGTACCACTCTGGTGTGGATCTTACTCTGGTTGACCTACGAGGTTCAGCAGTAACTTGATCAGATGTTTTATGATCATCATCATTAGCTTCCTCACAAATTGGTGTAGGAATCACTGGAACTGACTTCTGTGATGTAGTACTTTCCAATTTGGGAGAAGGTACAATTACCTCATCAAGTTCTACTTTCCTCCCACTCACTTCTTTCGAGAGAAATTCCTTCTCCAGAAAGGATCCATTCTTAGCAATAAAGATCTTGCCTTCGGATCTGTGATAGAAGGTATACCCAACAGTCTCTTTTGGGTATCCTATGAAGACACATTTCTCCGATTTGGGTTCGAGCTTTTCAGATTGAAGCTTTTTCACATAAGCATCGCAGCCTCAAACTTTAAGAAACGACAACTTGGGTTTCTTGCCAAACCACAGTTCATAAGGTGTCATTGATGACTACTACACGACCTTCTTCTTGTAGACGTTGTTGGGCCTCCAAGTGCAGAGGTTTGTAGGACAGTAGCAAATTTCCCTCAAGTGGATGACCTAAGGTTTATCAATCCGTGGGAGGCGTAGGATGAAGATGGTCTCTCTCAAGCAACCCTGCAACCAAATAACAAAGAGTCTCTTGTGTCCCCAACACACCCAATACAATGGTAAATTGTATAGGTGCACTAGTTCAGCGAAGAGATGGTGATACAAGTGCAATATGGATGGTAGATATAGGTTTTTGTAATCTGAAAATATAAAAACAGCAAGGTAACAAGTGGTAAAAGTGAGCGTAAACGGTATTACAATGCTAGGAAACAAGGCCTAGGGTTCATACTTTCACTAGTGCAAGTTCTCTCAACAATAATAACATAATTGGATCATATAACTATCCCTCAACATGCAACAAAGAGTCACTCCAAAGTCACTAATAGTGGATAACAAATGAAGAGATTATGGTAGGGTACGAAACCACCTCAAAGTTATTCTTTCCAATAAATCCGTTGGGCTATTCCTATAAGTGTCACAAACAGCCCTAGAATTCGTACTAGAATAACACCTTAAGACACAAATCAACCAAAACCCTAATGTCACCTAGATACTCCAATGTCACCTCAAGTATCCGTGGGTATGATTATACGATATGCGTCCACACAATCTCAGATTCATCTATTCAACCAACACATAGAACCTCAAAGAGTGCCCCAAAGTTTCTACCGAGAATCAAGACGAAAACGTGTGCCAACCCCTATGCATAGGTTCAT
Source organism: Aegilops bicornis (assembly GCA_021605145.1). Lineage (NCBI taxonomy): Eukaryota > Viridiplantae > Streptophyta > Magnoliopsida > Poales > Poaceae > Aegilops > Aegilops bicornis. The sequence continues at coordinate 156,354,376 of CM038671.1, read as the reverse complement.
GGGCGGAACCCAAAAGTTGATCACCAAAACATACGTCAAGTGAATCACGTGATATCCCATTGTCACCACAGATACGCATGGCAAGACATACATCAAGTGTTCTCAAATCATTAAAGACTCAATTCGATAAGATTACTTCAAAGGGAAAACTCAATCCATTACAAGAGAGTAGAGCGGGAGAAGCAACATAAGATCCAACTATAATAGCAAAGCTCACGATACATCAAGATCGTATCACCTCAAGAACACGAGAGAGAGAGAGAGAGAGAGAGATCAAACACATAGCTACTGGTACATACCCTCAGCCCCGAGGGTGAACTACTCCCTCCTCGTCATGGAGAGCACCGGGATGATGAAGATGGCCACCGGTGAGGGATCCCCCCTCCGGAAGGGTGCCAGAACAGGGTCCCAATTGGTTTTTGGTGGCTACAGAGGCTTGCGGCGGCGGAACTCCCGATCTATTCTGTCCTTCGGAAGTTTTAGGGTATATGGGTATATATAGGAGGAAGAAGTACGTCAGGGGAGCCACAAGGGGCCCACGAGGGTGGAGGGCGTGCCTGGAGGGGAGGGCGCGCCCCCTACCTCGTGGCTTCCTTGGAGCTTTCCTGACGTGCACTCCAAGTTTTTCCGGTAGCTTTTCTTCCAAAAATAACTTCTCCAAATGATTTCATTCCGTTTCGACTCCGTTTGATATTCCTTTTCTTCGAAACAATGAAACAAGGTAAAAAACTGGAACTGGTACTGGGCTCTGGGTCAATAGGTTAGTCCCAAAAATAATATAAAAGTGGATAATAAAGCCCATAAACATCCAAGATGGATAATATAATAGCATGAATACTTCATAAATTATTGATACGTTGGAGACGTATCAGCATCCCCAAGCTTAATTCCTGCTCGCCCCTCGAGTAGGTAAGTGATAAAAGAAATAATTTATGAAGTGTGAATGCTAGCAGGTGCATAAGTTTGATCAATGATAATTTCAATCACCTTTTCTAGCATCATTATATGTCATAACAGTAGTTCAACTCATAGAACTTTTCATGATCAAGTAACAAACTATTCACATGTTAAAGTATAGATAATAAACTTTCTTGAAAGCTAACAAACCGTGTTATTAGTCATCAAACAATTACAATTCATCTTATTTTCAGGAAGAGTCTATGTCAGATCTTTAATTTAGCAAACTCCACATACTCAAATATCATTTAGTCTTTCACAATTGATAACACTCACGTGATATTCATGGGTTCAAAGTTTTAATCAGACACAGAGAAAGATAGGGGCTTATAGATTCGCCTCCCAACCTTTTACCTCAAGGGTAATGTCAACAATAATAGTTCATGATACCTTACATCCAATTAGATATATATATATCAGAATCTTTCCAACACGAGGTGCTTGCCAAAGGATAAAATAAAAAAGGGAAAGGTGAAGATCACCATGACTCTTGCATAAAAGTAAAAGATAGGCCCTTCGCAGAGGGAAGCAGGGATTTGCAGAGGTGCCAGAGCTCAAAGCAAAAACAGAGATGAAAATAATTTTGAGAGATTTGCTTTCATTGTCAACATAACGACCAAGAGCTCCCACTATCTTCCATACTACATACATTATAGGTGGTTCCCAAACAGAAAGGTAAAGATGTTTACTCCCCCTCCACCAACAATCATCAATCCATGGCTTGCTCGAAACAACGGGTGCCTCCAACTAACATCAAACCCGGGGGAGTTTTGTTTGCAATTATTTTTGATTTGATTTTGATCTTTTGATCATGGGACTGGGCATCCCAGTTACCAGCCATTTTCTCGTGAATGATGAGCGGAGTCCACTCATCGTGAGAATAACCCACCTAGCATGGAAGATACTGCTAACCCGTAGTCGCTACATGAGCGATTCGGGCATACAAAACAGATTATTATTTGAAGGTTTAGAGTTTGGCACATGCAAATTTACTTGGAACGGCAGTAAATACCGCATATAGGTAGATATGGTGGACACTCATGGAAGAAACTTGGTTCAAGGAGTTTGGATGCACAAGTAGTATCTCTACTTGGTACAAGGAATTTGGCTAGCATGAGGGGGAAAGGCAAAAGCTCAACGTGTTAGGCGATCCATGACAATATACTTTATTTCGGATATAAGAAAACATAACCCATTACGTTGTCTTCCTTGTCAAACATCAACCTTTTATCATGTCATATTTTAATGAGTGCTCACAATTACAAAAGATGTCCATGATAGTATATTTATATGTGAAATCTCTCTTCATTCAATATTCTTTCATGAATTGTTCAAGTGAGCAATACAATGCTTGCTAACCTTCAAAAAATTTACCACCTCTACTTCTTATATGTGAAGGCATTACTCCCCATGGGAAAAGCATATGAAACATTTATAATTTCAGATTTATGACATTCAAATCATTCAACCATTTACTCAGAGGATATAAGTGAAGCACACGAGTAAATGACAAACTACTCAAAAAGATATAAGTGAAGATCAATGAGTAGTTAAATAATTATGTAGCTATGTGAAGACTCTCTAACATTTAAGACTTTCAGATCTTGGTATTTTATTCAAACAGCAAGCAAAGCTTAAGAAAATAAAATGACGCTCCAAGCAAAACACATATCATGTGGTGAATAAAAATATAGCTCCAAGTAAAATTACTGATGAACGAAGATGAAAGAGGGGATGCCCCGGATAGCTTAGGCTCTTGGTTGTCCTTGAATATTACCTTGGGGTGCCTTGGTCATCCCCAAGCTTAGGATCTTTACACTCCTTATTCCATAGTCCATCCAATCTTTACCTAAAACTTGAAAACTTCACAACACAAAACTTAACAAAAAACTCGTAAGCTCCGTTAGTATAAGAAAACAAAACACCACTTCATGGTACTGTAATGAACTCATTCTTTATTTATATTGGTGTTAAATCTACCGTATTCCAACTTCTCTATGGTTTATAAACTATTTTACTAGCCATAGATTCATCAAAATAAGCAAACTACACACGAAAAACAGAATCTGTCAAAAACAGAACAGTCTGTAGTACGCTGTAACTAACGCAAACTTATGGAAATCAAAAAATTCTAAAATAAATTGGTGGACCTCAAGAATTTTTCTAGTAATCATCTGCAAAAAGAATCAACTAAATATCACTCTCCAGTAAAAAGTTTTAGCTAATCTCGTGAGCGCTAAAGTTTCTGTTTTTTACAGCATGATCATAAAGACTTCACCCAAGTCTTCCCAAAGGTTCCACTTGGCACAAACACTAATTAAAACATAAAACCACATCTATACAGAAGATAGATGGATTATTTATTCCTAAACATAACCAAAAAGCAAGAAACCAAAATAAAATTGGGTTGCCTCCCAACAAGCGTTAACGTTTAATGCCTCTAGCTAGGCATGATGATTTCAATGATGCTCGCATAAAAGATAAGAATTGAAACATAAAGAGAGCATCATGAAGAATATGACAAGTCTAACCCACTTTCTATGCATAGGGACTTTGTGAGCAAACAACTTATGGCAACAATAATCAACTAGCATAGGAAGGCAAAACAAGCATAACTTCAAGATTTTAAGCACATAGAGAGGAAACTTGATATTATTGCAATTCCTACAAGCATATAATCCTCCCTCATAATAATTTTCAGTAGCATCATGAATGAATTCAACAATATAACCAGCACCTAAAGCATTCTTTTCATGATCTACTTGCATAGAAAATTTACTACTCTCCACATAAGCAAATTTATTCTCATTCGGAATAGTGGGAGTATCATAAGAGACTGGAATACTATAAATTGTTTCGACATTAAAAGAGTAATGTTCAGAAAAAGGGTACTCATAATCATGACAAGTTATATAAATATAATCATCACTACTCTTTATAGCATAAGTTTCATCACAATAATCATCATAAGTAGCAACTTTATTCTCATCATAATCGATTGAAACCTCTTCCGAAATAGTGGATACATTACTAAATAAAGTCATGACCTCTCCAAATCCACTTTCATAAATATGATAAGATTCAACATCCTCCAAAATAGTGGGATCATTACTTCCTAAAGTTGACACTCTTCCAAACACGCTTTCATCAATATAATCATCATAAGTAGAAGGCATGCTATCATCATAACAACTTTGCATATCAAAACTTGGGAGGCTAAAAATATCATCTTCATTAAACATAGCATCCCCAAGCTTGGGCCTTTTCATATTATTAGCATCATGGATATTCAAGGAATTCATACTAACAACATTGAAATCATGATCATCATATAAATATTTAGTGCCAAACATTCTAATGCATTCTTCTTCTAGCACTTGAGCACAATTTTCCTTTCCATCATTTTCACGGAAGATATTAAAAAGATGAAGCGTATGAGACAAACTCAATTCCATTTTTTTAGTTTTCTTTTATAAACAAAACTAGCGATAAAGCAAGAAACTAAAAGGTTCAATTGCAAGATCTAAAGATATACCTTCAAGCACTCACCTCCCCGGCAACGGCGCCATAAAAGAGCTTAGTTGACGGGGTGTGAGTGCCGCTTACCTAGCATCCCCGGCAACGGCGCCAGAAAAGAGCTTGATGTCTACTACACAACCTTCTTCTTGTAGACGTTGTTGGGCCTCCAAGTCAAGAGGTTTGTACGACAGTAGCAAATTTCCCTCAAGTGGATGACCTAAGGTTTATCAATCTGTGGGAGGCGTAGGATGAAGATGGTCTCTCTCAAGCAACCCTGCAACCAAATAACAAAGAGTCTCTTGTGTCCCCAACACACCCAATACAATGGTAAATTGTATAGGTGCACTAGTTCGGCGAAGAGATGGTGATACAAGTGCAATATGGATGGTAGATATAGGTTTTTGTAATCTGAAAATATAGAAACAGCAAGGTAACAAGTGGTAAAAGTGAGCGTAAACAGTATTGCAATGCTAGGAAACAAGGCCTAGGGTTCATACTTTCACTAGTGCAAGTTCTCTCAACAATAATAACATAATTGGATCATATAACTATCCCTCAACATGCAACAAAGAGTCACTCCAAAGTCACTAATAGTGGAGAACAAATGAAGAGATTATGGTAGGGTACGAAACCAGCTCAAAGTTATTCTTTCCAATCAATCCGTTGGGCTATTCCGATAAGTGTCACAAACAGCCCTAGAGTTCGGACTAGAATAACACATTAAGACACAAATCAACCAAAACCCTAATGTCACCTAGATACTCCAATGTCACCTCAAGTATCCGTGGGTATGATTATACGATATGCGTCACACAATCTCAGATTCATCTATTCAACCAACACATAGAACCTCAAAGAGTGCCCCAAAGTTTCTACCAGAGAATCACGACGAAAACGTGTGCCAACCCCTATGCATAGGTTCATGGGCGGAACCCGTAAGTTGATCACCAAAACATACATCAAGTGAATCACGTGATATCCCATTGTCACCACAGATACGCACGGCAAGACATACATCAAGTGTTCTCAAATCATTAAAGACTCAATCCGATAAGATTACTTCAAAGGGAAAAGTCAATCCATTACAAGAGAGTAGAGGGGGAGAAGCAACATAAGATCCAACAATAATAGCAAAGCTCGCGATACATCAAGATCGTATCACCTCAAGAACACGAGAGAGGGAGAGAGATCAAACACATAGCTTCTGGTACATACCCTCAGCACCGAGGGTGAACTACTCCCTCCTCATCATGGAGAGCGCCGGCATGATGAAGATGGCCACCGGTGAGGGATCCCCCCTCCGGCAGGGTGCTGGAACAGGGTCCTGATTGGTTTTTGGTGGCTACAGAGGCTTGCGGCGGTGGAACTCCCAATCTATTATGTCCTTCGGAAGTTTTAGGGTATATGGGTATATATAGGAGGAAGAAGTACGTCAGGGGAGTCACGAGGGGCCCACGAGGGTGGAGGGCGCGCCTGGGGGGGAGGACGCGCCCCCCTACCTCGTGGCTTCCTCGGAGCTTTCCCGGCATGCACTCCAAGTTTTTCCGGTAGCTTTCCTTCCAAAAATAACTTCTCCAGTTGATTTCATTCCGCTTCGACTCCGTTTGATATTCCTTTTCTTCGAAACACTGAAACAAGGTAAAAAAACAGGAACTGGCACTAGGCTCTGGGTCAATAGGTTAGTCCCAAAAATAATATAAAAGTGGATAATAAAGTCCATAAACATCCAAGATGGATAATATAATAGCATTAATACTTCATAAATTATAGATACGTTGGAGACGTATCAGTCGTCTCAACGGATTTAGATGGTTCCCTATTTAACGTGAATACAACTGTCTCTTATGCATAACCCCAAAACGATAGTGGTAAATCGGTAAGAGACATCATAGATTGCACTATATCCAATAAAGTATGGTTATGACGTTCGGACACACCATTATGCTATGGTGTTCCAGGTGGCATGAGTTTGTGAAACTATTCCACATTGTTTTAATTAAAGGCCAAACTCGTAACTCAAATATTTGCCTCTATGATCAGATTGTAGAAACTTTATTTTCTTGTTACGATGATTCTCCACTTCACTCTGAAAATCTTTGAACTTTTCAAGTGTTTCAGACTAGTGTTTCATCAAGTAGATATACACATATCTGCTCAAATCATCTGTGAAGGTCAGAAAACAATGATACCCGCCATGAGCCTCAACACTCATTGGACCACATACATCGGTATGTATTATTTCCAGTAAGTCAGTGGCTCGCTCCATTGTTCCGGAGAACGGAGTCTTAGTCATCTTGTCCATGAGGCATGGTTCGCAAGCATCAAATGATTCATAATCAAGTGATTCCAAAAGTCCATCGGCATGGGGTTTCTTCATGCGCTTTACACCAATATGACCTAAACGGCAGTGCCACAAATAAGTTGCACTATCATTATTAACTTTGCATATTTTGGCTTCAATATTTATGAATATGTGTATCATTACGATCGAGATTCAATAAACCATTTACATTGAGTGTATGACCATAAAAGGTTTTTATTCATGTAAATAGAACAACAATTATTCTTTGACTTAAATGAATAACCGTATTGCAATAAACATGATCCAATCATATTCATGCTTAACGCAAACACCAAATAACATTTATTTTAGGTTCAAAACTAATCCCGAAGGTAAAAGGAGTGTGTGATGGTGATCTTATCAACCTTGGAATCATTTTCAACACACATCGTCACCTCGCCCTTAACTAGTCTATGTTTATTTTGCAATTCCCGTTTCGAGTTACTACTCTTAGCAACTGAACTAGTATCAAATACTTAGGGGTTTCTATAAACACTAGTAAAGAACACATCAATAACATGTATATAAAATTTACCTTTGTTCATTTTGCCATCCTTCTTATCCGCCAAGTATCTAGGGGCAGTTCCACTTCCAGTGACCATTTCCTTTGCAGTAGAAGCACTTAGTTTCAGGCTTGGGTCTATCTTTGGGCTTCTTCATGGGAGTGGAAACTTGCTTGCCATTCTTCTTGAAGTTCCCTTTCTTTCCCTTGCCCTTTTACTTGAAACTAGTGGTCTTGTCAACCATCAACACTTGATGTTTTTCTTGATTTCTACCTTCACGATTTTAGCATCACGAAGAGCTCGGGAATCGTTTTCGTCATCCCTTGCATATTATAGTTCATCACGAAGTTCCAAAGAACTTGGTGATAGTGACTAGAGAACTCTGTCAATCACTATCTTATTTGGAAGATTAACTCCCACTTGATTCAAGAGATTGTAGTACTCAGACATTCTGAGCACATGCTCACTGGTTGAGCTATTCTCCTCCATCTTGTAGGCAAAGTACTATGTCAGAGGTCTCATACCTCTTAACACGGGCATGAGTATGAAATACCAATTTCAACTCTTGGAACATCTTATATGTTCTGTGGCGTTCAAAACATTTTTGAAGTCCCGGTTCTAAGCCGTAAAGCATGGTGCACTAAACTATCAAGTAGTCATCATACCGAGCATTGTCAAATGTTCATAACGTCTGCATCTGCTCCTGCAATAGGTTTGTCACCTAGCGATGCATCAAGCACATAATTCTTCTGTGCAGCAATGAGGATAATCCTCGGATCATGGACCTAGTCCGCATCATTGCTAATATCATCTTTTAACTTAGTTTTATCTAGGAACATATCAAAATTAAACGGGGAGCTACATCGCGAGCTTTTGATCTACAACATAGTTATGCAAATACTATCAGGACTAAGTTCATGATAAATTAAAGTTTAATTAATCATATTACTTAAGAACTCCCACTTAGATAGACATCCCTCTAGTCATCTAAATGATCACGTGATCCAAATCAACTAAACCATGTCCGGTCATCACGTGAGATGGAGTACTTTTCAATGGTGAACATCACTATGTTGATCATATCTACTATATGATTCATGCTCGATCTTTCGGTCTCCAGTGTTCCGAGGCCATATCTTCATATGCTAGGCTCGTCAAGTCTAACCCGAGTATTCCGCGTGCGCAAAACTGGCTTGCACCCGTTGTATGTGAACGTAGAGCTTATCACACCCGATCATCACGTGGTGTCTCGGCACGACGAATTGTTGCAACGGTGCATACTCAGGGAGAACACTTATACCTTGAAATTTAGTGAGAGATCATCTTATAATGCTACCGCCGAACTAAGCAAAATAAGATGTATAAAAGATAAACATCACATGCAATCAAAATATGTGACATGATATGACCATTATCATCTTGTGCCTTTGATCTCCATCTCCAAAGTACCGTCATGATCTCCATCGTCACCGGCACGACACCATGATCTCCATCATCTTGATGTCTATCAACGTGTCGTCACATGGCCGTCTCGCCAACTATTGCTATCGCATAGCGATAAAGTAAAGCAATTATATGGCACTTGCATATTATGCAATAAAGAGACAACCATAAGGCTCCTGCCAGTTGCCGATAACTTCGACAAAACATGATCATCTCATACAACGACTTATATCTCATCACGGCTTGACCATATCACATCACAACAAGCCCTGCAAAAACAAGTTAGACGTCCTCTACTTTGTTGTTGCAAGTTTTACGTGGCTGCTATGGGCTTAGCAAGAACCGTTCTTACCTACGCATCAAAACCACAACGATTTTTTGTCAAGTGTGTTGTTTTAACCTTCAACAAGGACCGGGCGTAGTCACACTCGATTCAACTAAAGTTGGAGAAACAGACACTCACTAGCCACCTGTGTGTGAAGCACGTCGGTACAACCAGTCTCGCGTAAGCGTACGCGTAATGTCGGTCTGAGCCGCTTCATCCAATAGTACCACCGAATCAAAGTATGACATGCTGGTAAGCAGTATGACTATTACCGCCCACAACTCTTTGTGTTCTACTCGTGCATATAACATCTACGCATAGACCTGGCTCGGATGCCACGGTTGGGAAACGTAGTAATTTCAAAAAAATTCCTACGCACACGCAAGTTCCATCTAGGCGATGCATAGCAACAAGAGGGGAGAGTGTTGTCTACGTACCCTCATAGACCGTAAGCGGAATCGTTATGAAAATGCGGTTGATGTAGTCGTACGTCTTCACGATCCGACCGATCCTAGCACCGAAAGTACGGCACCTTCGCGATCTGCACATGTTCAGCTCGGTGACGTCCCGCGAACTCTAGATCCAGCTGAGTGTCGAGGGAGAGCTTTGTCAGCACGACGGCGTGTTGACAATGATGATGAAGTTACATGCGCAGGGCTTCGCCTAAGCACTACGACGATATGATCGAGGTGGATTATGGTGGAGGGGAGCACCTCATACAACTAAGACAATTGTCAACTTGTGTGTCTTTGGGGTGCCCCTGGCCACGTATATAAAGGAGCAAGGGGAGGGGGCCGGCGTCCTCATAGGGTGCACCAAAAGGGGGGAATCCTACTCCTTTTTTTAGGGGGTAAAGCAACTTTATTCATCAAAATCCACAGAAAGTGGGATACAATTGGGGTTGTGGGGTTGGCCCAACCAAGTGTGCCACCCAGGCCCTCGACCAAGAGCAAACCTAGCTAAACTATGTGCTTCCATATTGGCTGCACGACCTTTGAAAGTAAAATTACAAAGAAACTGACTTGACCGGGTTATAATCTCCCGGACTATAGAACCGTTCTTCCCCATACTAGCGTTTTTTAAGTCTTGGATAACCTGTTTGGAATCAAAAGCGACCATCACATTGTGTAGGTTTAAATCTTCCGTTAGGGCAAGGGCCTCTCTGCATGCAATGGTTTCTAGAATCAAAGGATAATCCAAACCAGCTATAACTAGTGCCGAGCTCCCAAGATAAGAACCATGGTGGTCTCGGCAAACAACCACTACCGAGCCTCCCCTTCCAGCTCTGACTCCAGCATCAACATGGATTTTCGCATAACCCATCGGCAGGGCCTTCTGGCGTGTTGGCGTGCATGTGGTCTGAACCTGAGCTGCCCCGCCTGGCTTGTTGGTGACACCATTATCGGATAGCACAGTGAGTTCCTGTATGAATCTCCCAATGAACAGGCGGGTAGCTTGAGGGGTTTGGAAGATCTGCTCGTGAATGGCCTTGCGTCTGGCTGTCCAAATGGCTCAGAGCGTGACTGCCACCGTTACAAACTGCTCATGCGATAATGAATCAATGAGTGTGAATAACCACTGTTTGGCATTGGTCTCATTTGTATTCACCAGTTCACTTGCTAGATCGTCATCAACCAATGCCCAAGTGCATGTAGATGTTGTGTAATCGATTAGTGAGTACTTCCAAGAATCTGGAGCTCCACACATTCCGCAGAGGGGATTGTCAGCCATGTGTCGATGTGCTCGAACATCTTCAGTAGGCAACGATTGCTTTCATAGTCTCCAAAGAAACATCCTCACCTTCCCAGGAACTTTTGTCTTCCACAAGGACTTCCATTGTTTCTTGTCGCCCGCTCCTGTGGATGGTCCGGTTGTACTCTCTAGCCATGCTTCTCGATGCTAACGAGTGGCTACCAGCATCCGATAAGCCGACTTTATAGAGAAGATTCCATTCCTTTCGAAGTTCCAGGTCCAAAAATCACTATCATTGTGTGTACAGAGTGGAATCCCCATGATGGTCCGCACGTCCATGGGCAAGAAAACTTGCCTGATCTGCTGCACGTCCTAGGTAGCACTTGTATGATCAATGAGTTCGGAGACTAGAGTGGGCGGTTGTCATCCAAGCATCCATAAGGCCGTAGCATCTCATCTCTGGGCAGCCAAGTGTCCTCCCAGATGTATGTGGTCTCTCCATTAACAATCCTGCGGATGAGGCCTTGTTTAAGTGTATCCCTTCCTTCAATAACTGCCCTCCAGATTTGGCTTGGGTGTCCTCCCAAAGCAGCCTAGGAGTAGGTTCCCCCTTTCCTAGTCCAACTAGGAGGGGAAGGAAAGAGGAGAAGGGGAGAAAGAAAGAGGGGGCCGGCCCCCAAAGCCCTAAACCAATTTGGTTTGGGCCTAGGGGGGCGCACCCCACACTTCCTTGTTGCCATTTATTTCCACTAAGGCCCATGAAGGCCCATTGACCCCCCCCCCCGGTGAATTCCCGTAACTCTCCTCTACTCCGAAAATACCCGAATCACTCGGAACCTTTCCGATGTCCGAATATAGCCTTCCAATATATCGATCTTTACGTCTCGACCATTTCGAGACTCCTCGTCATGTACGTGATCTCATCCGAGACTCTGAGCAACCTTCGGTACATCAAATCACATAACTCATAATACAAATCGTCATCGAACGTTAAGCGTGCGGACCCTACGGGTTCGAGAACTATGTAGTCATGACCGAGACACATCTCCGGTCAATAACCATTAGCAGAACGTGGATGCTGACGACCCACAACCGTATGGGATCTATCGTAGTCCTTTCGATAAGTAAGAGTGTCGAACCCAATGAGGAGCAGAAGGAAATGACAAGTGGTTTTCAGCAAGGTATTCTCTGCAAGCACTGAAATTATCGGTAACAGATAGTTTTGTGATAAGGTAATTTGTAATGGGTAACAAGTAACGAGTGTAATAAAGTGCAGCAAGATGTCCCAGTCCTTTTTGTAGCAAAGGACAAGCCGGGACAAACTCTTATATAGAGAAAAGCGCTCCCGAGGACACACGGGAATTTTCGTTAAGCTAGTTTTCATCACGCTCATATGATTCGCGTTCGGTACTTTGATAATTTGATATGTGGGTGGACCGGTGCTTGGGTGTTGTCCTTACTTGGACAAGCATCCCACTTATGATTAACTCCTATTGCAAGCATCCGCAACTACAAAAGAAGTATTAAGGTAAACCTAACCATAGCATGAAACACATGGATCCAAATCAGCCCTTACGAAACAACGCATAAACTAGGGTTTAAGCTTCGTCACTCTAGCAACCCATCATCTACTTATTACTTCCCAATGCCTTCCTCTAGGCCCAAATAATGGTGAAGTGTCATGTAGTCGACGTTCACATAACACCACTAGAGGAAAGACAACATACATCTCATCAAAATATCGAATCTAATACCAAATTCACATGACTACTTATAGGAAGACTTCTCCCATGTCCTCAGGAACAAACGTAACTACTCACAAAGCATATTCATGTTCATAATCAGAGGGGTATTAATATGCATAATGGATCTGAACATATGATCTTCCACCAAATAAACCAACTAGCATCAACTACAAGGAGTAATCAACACTACTAGAAACCCACAGGTACCAATCTGAGGCTTTGGGACAAAGATTGGATACAAGAGATGAACTAGGGTTTGAGAGGAGAATGTGCTGGTGAAGATGTTGATGGAGATTGACTCCCTCCCGATGAGACGATCGTTGGTGATGATGATGGCGATGATTTCCCCCTCCCGGAGGGAAGTTTCCCCGACAAAACAGCTCCGCCGGAGCCCTAGATTGGTTCCGCCAAGGTTCCGCCTCGTGGCGGCGGAGTTTCTTCCCGAAAGCTTGCTTATGATTTTTTTCTCGGACGAAAGACTTCATATAGCAGAAGATGGGCACCGGAGGCCTGCCGGGGGGCCCACAAGGCGAAGGCGCGCCCGGGGGTAGGCGCGCCTCCCACCCTCGTGGCTGTGGTGTGGGCCCCCTCTGGTATTTTCTTCGTCCAATATTTTTTATTAATTCCAAAAATGACTTGCATGAAGTTTCAGGACTTTTGGAGCTGTGCAGAATAGGTCTCTAATATTTGCTCCTTTTCCAGCCCAGAATCCCAGCTGCCGGCATTCTCCCTCTTCATGTAAACCTTGTAAAATAAGAGGGAATAGGCATAAGTATTGTAACATAACGTGTAATAACAACCCATAATGCGATAAATATCGATATAAAAGCATGATGCAAAATGGACGTATCAGATGCTCATATTGGCTCCTACATATTCTACGAAGATCTTTATCGGTCAAACCGCATAACAACATACGTTGTTTCCTTTGTCATCGGTATGTTATTTGCCCGAGATTCGATCGTCGGTATCCTCATACCTTGTTCAATCTCGTTACCGGCAAGTCTCTTTACTCGTTTCGTAATGCATCATCCTGCAACTAACTCATTAGTCACAATGCTTGCAAGGCTTATAGTAATGTGCATTACCGAGAGGGCCCAGAGATACCTCTCCGATACACGAAGTGACAAATCCTAATCTCGATCTATGCCAACTCAACAAACACCATCGGAGACACCTGTAGAGCATCTTTATAATCACCCGGTTATGTTGTGACGTTTGATAGCACACAAGGTGTTCCTCCGGTATTCGGGAGTTGCATAATCACATAGTGTGAGGAACATGTATAAGTCATGAAGAAAGCAGTAGCAATGAAACTGTAACGATCATAATGCTAAGCTAACGAATGGGTCTTGTCCATCACATCATTCTCCTAATGATGTGATCCCGTTCATCAAATGACAACATATGTCTATGGTTAGGAAACATAACCATCTTTGATAAACGAGCTAGTCATGTAGAGGCATACTAGGGACACTTTGTTTTGTCTATGTATTCACACATGTACTAAGTTTCCGGTTAATACAATTCTAGCATGAATAATAAACAGTTATCATGAAATAAGGAAATAAATAATAACTTTATTATTGCCTCTAGGGCATATTTCCTTCAGGTGTTATTTTTGTGCAGAAATAAAGTTCTCAGAATGACCTGAAAATCCACGGAGATACGTTTTGGAATTAATAAAAAATACTGGCGAAAGAATCAGCATTAGGGGGCCCACACCCTATCCACGAGGGTGCAGGGCGCGCCCCCTGCCTCGTGGGCCTCCTGAGACTCCACCGACCTCAACTCCAACTCCATATATTCACGTTCGGGGAGAAAAAACAGAGAGAAGGATTCATCGCGTTTTACAATACGGAGCCGCCGCCAAGCCCTAATTTTCCTCGGGAGGGCTGATCTGGAGTCTGTTCGGGGCTCCGGACAGGGGAATCCATCGCTATCGTCGTCATCAACCATCCTCCATCACCAATTTCATGATGCTCACCGTCGTGCGTGAGTAATCTCATCGTAGGCTTGCTGGACGGTGATGGGTTGGATGAGATTTACCATGTAATCGAGTTAGTTTTGTTAGGGTTTGATCCCTAGTATCCATTATGTTCTAAGATTGATGTTGCTATGACTTTGCTATGCTTAATGCTTGTCACTAGGGCCCGAGTGCCATGATTTCAGATCTGAACCTATTATGTTTTAATGAATATATGTGAGTTCTTGATCCTATCTTGCAAGTCAATAGTCACCTTCTATGTGTTATGATCCGCAACCTCAAGTGACAATAATCAGACCACTCCGGTGATGACCGTAGTTTGAGGAGTTCATGTATTCACTAAGTGTTAATGTTTTGGTCCGGTACTCTATTAAAAGGAGGCCTTAATATCCCTTAGTTTCCAATAGGACCCCGCTGCCACGGGAGGGTAGGACAAAAGATGTCATGCAAGTTTTTTTCCATAAGCACGTATGACTATATTCGGAATATATGCCTACATTACATTGATGGACTGGAGCTAGTTCTGTGTCACCCTATGTTATAACTGTTTCATGAGGAATCGCATCCGACATAATTATCCATCATTGATCCATTGCCTACGAGCTTTTCACATATTGATCTTTGCTTAGTTACTTTTCCGTTGCCATTGTTACGATTGCTACAAAACTACTACTATTACTTTTGCCAACGTTACCGTTACTTCCATACTACTTTGCTACTAAATATTTTGCTGCAGATATTAAGTCTTTCAGGTGTGGTTAAATTGACAACTCAACTGCTAATACTTGAGAATATTCTTTGGCTCCCCTTGTGTCGAATCAATAAATTTGGGTTGAATACTCTACCTTCGAAAACTGTTGCGATCCCCTATACTTGTGGGTTGTCAAGACTATTTTCTGGCGCCATTGCCGGGGAGCATAACTCTATTCTTTGACTCACTTGGGATTTATATCTGTTGATCATTATTAGGAACTTGAAAGATGAAAGAACCAAGATTTTTCCCTCAACTACGAGGGGAGGTAAGGATCTGCCATCTAGATCTGCACTTGATTCACCTTCTGTTATGAGTAAATTTGCGACACCTACACCTGTTATTGGTTCTGATATGTCGCATGTTGATGATGCAACTTCTGCTATGCATGATGCTTATGATGAAACTACTTCTATGCTTGACAATACTGTGCCATTAGGTGAATTTCTTGATGAACAACTTGCTAGGGTTAGAGAGAATGAAATTATTGAAACTGATAATATTGATGAAAGTGATGATGAAGATTATCCCCCTAGATATGAATTGCCTGATGTGCCTGAGGGTTATGTTATGGATGAAGAAACTGCTAGAGACCTTTTTGCTTGAAAAGATAGATATGATCTTAAGAAACTGTTAGCTAAGCTGAAAGAAAAGTCTTTGAATGCTAGAATGAAATATGACCCTGCTTTTGCTACTTCACCTATCTGTATTTCTGATAAGGATTATGATTTCTCTGTCGATCCCGAGTTAATTACTTTTGTTGAATCTGATCCTTTTTATGGCTATGAATCTGAGACTGTTGTGGCACATCTCACTAAATTGAATGATATAGCCACCCTATTCACTCATGAGGAAAAAATTCATTACTACTATATCCTTAAGTTATTTCCGTTCTCATTAAAGGGTGATGATAAAACATGGTTTAATTCTCTTGCTCCTGGTTGTGTGCGTAGTTCCCAGGACATGATTTATTACTTCTCTGCTAAATATTTCCCCGCTCATAAGAAACAAGTTGCCTTAAGGGAAATATATAATTCTATGCAAATTGAAGAAGAGAGTCTCCCACAAGCTTGGGGGAGGCTTCTCCAATTACTTAATGCTTTGCCTGATCATCCTCTCAAAAAGATGAAATACTTGATATCTTTTATAATGGACTAACCGATGCTTCCAGAGACCACCTGGATAGTTGTGTTGGTTGTGTTTTCAGGGAAAGAACTGTTGAGCAAGCTGAATTGCTATTGAATAATATATTGAGTAATGATAATGATTGGACACTTCCTGAACCAACTCCTAAGGCAACTCCAAAGAAAAGGGAGTATTCTATTTCTCAGTCCTGAAGATATGCAAGAGGCAAAGAAATCTATGAAAGAAAAGGGTATTAAAGCTGAAGATGTTAAGAATTTACCACCTATTGTAGAAATGCATGGTCTTGATAACCCAACACAGGTAGTAAAGGTAAATTCTCTCTATAGATTTGATGAAGGTGATATTGCTCGTTATAAGTCTGCTAGCCAATGTTTGGATGAGTTTGATAATTTTATTGTTAAACAAGAAAACTTCAATCCTTATGTTGGTTGACAATTGAAACGAGATGCTTATATGATTGAACACTTGAGTGATTATATGTCTAGAGCTAACGGTGACCTTAAACTTATCAGTAAACATGCTTCTCGCTACAGCAGGAACCCCCCTTCAGCAACACAATGATGCGTTGACGTTTGTCCATATAAGCGTTGCTAAGGTCTACACCAATGGATTAATATGTGTTGTAGTAGGTGGCATTGGAAGGGTCTACAACAACATATATAGATCCGTTGGTAATCTAAAGAATAATGTGTTGCAAGGGAACAACAGATTCATGCAACGGTTATATGCGTTCTTGTTTGCACAATAGAGTAACCTCCATGTATAATCATTTATCATTTATAGCCGCAGGTAGTTTGAATAGTAGTACAAGGCACAACTTCAGTAAAACTTGAGAGAGTAGAAATGAAACTAATATATTGATTCAATTGCATAACCTGTTACATTGCAATGCAAGTATCATCAGCTAGGAGTACATCACTTTATTCAAAAATACATTTTATATACTATGAAATTTCTAAACCTTCATAAAATTGACTTCGACTCTCCTCCAAGTAATAAGCATCAACATATAGGGGTTGTTTTCTTGCCCCCATGCCAGCCCTACCGAAGCTAGGCTTGCCAAATATTTGCCAGACAAATTCGCCGTTGTCGGTGTCAAAACCGGCGGATCTCGGGTAGGCGGTCCCGAACTGTGCGTCTAGGCGGATGGTAACAGGAGACAAGGGACACAATGTTTTTACCCAGGTTCGGGCTCTCTCGATGGAGGTAAAACCCTACTCCGCTTGATTAATATTGATGATATGGGTAGTACAAGAGTGGATCTACCACGAGATCAGAGAGGCTAAACCCTAGAAGCTAGCCTATGGCATGATTGTTGTTCGTCCTACGGACTAAAACCCTCCGGTTTATATAGGCACCAGAGAGGGCTAGGGTTACACAAAGTCGCTTACAATGGGAGGAGATCTACATATCCGTATCGCCAAGCTTGCCTTCCACGCCAAGGAAGGTCCCATCCGGACACGGGACGAAGTCTTCAATCTTGTATCTTCATGGTCCAAGAGTCCGACCAAAGGTTATAGTCCGGCTACCCGGACACCCCCTAATCCAGGACTCCCTCAGTAGCCACTGAACCAGGCTTCAATGACGAGTCCGGCGCGCAGATTGTCTCCGGCATAGCAAGGCGGGTTCCTCCTCTGAATACTTCATAGAAGATGCTGAACACAAGGATAGTGTCCGGCTCTGCAAAATAAGTTCCACATACTGCCATAGAGGGAATAATATTTACACAAATCTAATTTGCTGACGTATTCCGCAGTGCGTCATCACACCACGGCCAAGCCTTTATTCGAATCGTTTTTACTGTCCCACCTCTGCGCGTTTAGCGAGGCGGTTTCCTTGGCACGTCTTGTCGAAGCAGAGATTGTGTCCCCTTATTACGGGATTCTCATCAATACAGATGTGGGTAACCCAACCGCGCCATTGATTATGGCACTTAGGAGATAAGCGAGTTTTACCAGGCTGGTGGGGACACGTAGTTTCTTCCGCCCATATAAGCGGATAAGGATCCACCTTTTCACCTACGCCTTCTTCCTCCTTTGCTCATCCATTTTCGCACACTCGAGCTCCAACGCCCAAGTCCGCATTCTCTTCCTCAACCTGCTCCAACCATGTCCGGAGCGGGAGGCAAGTGGATGGTCTCCTTCGTCACGGAGGGAGACGTCAAAAAGCTGAGGAGAGCCGGATACCTGCCCGACGACATCGCGCACCGGCTCCCAGATGAGGGGCAGCTCGTCCCCACCCCCAGGCCCCATGAGAGGGTAGTGTTTCTCACCCATTTCCTCCGAGGACTGGGCTTCCCTCTCCACCCATTCGTCCGGGGGCTCATGTTCTACTATGGCCTGGACATCCACTATCTGGCCCCGAACTTCATCCTCAACATCTCGGTGTTTATCGTCGTGTGCGAGGCCTTCCTCCGCATCAAGCCCCACTTCGGTTTATGGCTGAAGACTTTTAATGTCAAACCGAAGGTGGTGAGCAGACAGGAGGCGGAGTGCGGAGGTGCCATGGTGGGCAAGATGCCCAACGTCACATGGCTCGAGGGCTCCTACGTGGAGACCGTAAAGGAGTGGCAATCGGGGTGGTTCTACATCACCGAGCCGCGCGATGCCAAATGGGCGGCGGCCCTCGAATTCAGATCCGGAATCCCCACGCGGCTCACCTCCTGGAAAGAGAAGGGCCTGCTCTGGGGTAATCCGGTAGAGTTGACTGGACTCCAGACTTATATCCAAAATATGATAAACAAGAAGCTAAAGCTTGTTAACATAGTCCAGGTCATGCTCATCCGCCGGATCCTCCCGTGTCAACAACGGGTGTTCAATTTGTGGGAGTTCGACCCGGACCAGCACCAGACTCTGAAGGAACTATTCGACACGACGCACAAGGACGTCTGGAAGGTGCTGTTCAAGAGCGCCGAGGTCCCCCCCCCCTACTGAGGATCGCGGACTCAGCGCGCAGCGCCGAGCCGGAGTGGTAAGCTCTTTCACTAGTTACGGGGTATTTATTTTCCCAAACATAACTGTATGCGGGATCTAAGCTCATGTGCCTTTGACAAGAATGGTTGGAGACGGCCGAACAGATTGACTGTCCGGCCCCTCTGCCCGAAGACCTAGCCGATGCTCGCTTAGCGAAGTTGCTGGCTCCGGCACCTTACGTGGTGCCGGAGAAGAAGGCCACGGGAACCCGAAAGAGTTCCCGGCGCCTGGTGGTATCAGACTCGCCGTCTGATGATTCCGAGGCGCACTCCTCCCACAAATATGAGGAGGAGGAAAGAGAGGCTTCTCCCCTCCCGCAGGGGGAGAAAAGAAAAGGAAGGCCGCCCCAACTGGGGAGGCTGGAGGGTCCAAGAAGGGAAGGACCCTCCCTCCGGACTACTCCACCAACGCCGCCGACAGCGACGAGGAGTGGCCGCCCAGGGGCAAGCCCCTGGCGAAGTCGTAAGTATTCAGACACCAGAGTGACTCATAATGTTCCTTTATTGCACAGCTTCTCCTAACGCCGAACATAATCATGCAGTCCGCCCCAAGCCCAAGTCGACATATCGTCGAGTGGTTCCTTGGATTCGTCGGATGTGAATAGCTTTTCACTTCCGTCTGCTACCTCCCCTCGCCCTACGGACAATGCCGAGGTGTTGTCTAAAAAGGTTCCAAGCCGAGGGGAGGTGGTCCTGGAGACGCCACAAGGCGACCTCCCGGACTGCAGGCACAGAGGGAGCAAGGCTCCCAAGGGCTCCAAGTCCGGCCTTGGGCCGGACACTGCACCGGAACCTTCAGCGGTTTCGGACTCCGGCAGGCGGCCCCCTACTAAGAAGGGCAAGTTTATCAGCGCGATGACCTCCGGCCCAACCGAGGCACTGGATAACTTGTTGGAGGTGCTTAACGGCGCCTCCATCGACATGAGCACCGCACTATTATGAGTGCGGTGATCCAGAAGGTTCGATCCGCCAAGAGCGGGCTGGCTGAAAGCTTAGCCACCGCTAATGTGCTTTGAGGTATGTAAAAAATATGTGAAAATATTACCGCATAGACAGTAGCCCCTGATGCTCTGTTTGGCGTTCACAAAGAAAAGCCGAATAGAGGATCTAGTAATATTCGCAGGAGTCTAATATAATTATGTCGATATGCGTATGCAGGCTTAGTTGTTGGCATCTGCCGGACTGACAGCGGAGGTGGACACGCTGAAGCAGAACCTCGAGCGGTCCGAGCAAGAACTCGGCCTTGCCAAGAAGCAGCTCGAGGAGAACCAAGGTATGTAATGCCTTGTGTAAGAATATAAGAAAAAGGAAATGTAGTTGCAAAAAGTGACAGATCGTTATTGATGTGCTAGGGGCCACGACTGAGGTGGCGACCCTGAAGCAAGCGCTTTCCGAGGCCGAAAAAAAGATGGCCACGGAGCGCACCGAGCGGGAGAAACATGAGGCGCGAGTTGGCGAGGTACAGCAAGAGCTCCAGGATCTCGTGAAAAAACACGAGAGTTTGGAGCTTGACTCAAAGACGCGAAAGTCCGAGCTTGCGACGGCCCTCGAAAGCGCCAAGTCTGCCAAGGCCGAAGCCCAAAAAGCCCTCCAGGAAGTTGAGGCGATGAAGAAGATAGCGGCGGGTAAGGCATTCTTTATGCAAAGCAAGCACGTGAAAGTGAATTACTTGTTACATACCCGAGTCCGGAGCTCTCCAGGAGCATTCACAGATTTGCCCCGTAGCGTGTCAGATGCCGCCGCCTTCTACCGGGCTGAAGAGGGGAGCTCGACGGAGAAGGTGTTCTGGTCTCAGTATGCTGAGGCCGGACACCCGGTGCCCTTGAGCGACCAGCTGAAGCAGCTAGTCGAGCTCCATAAGGTGGCCGAACAGGCCATGAAGGGCATCATAGTTCGGTTGTGGCCTGGAGAGGCTCTGCCTGGGAGCTACTTTGGGCTGGTAAGGCGGCTGGTGGATGCTTGTCCGTGGCTTGAAGTTATCAAGCACTCCGCCTGCATCGAGGGCGCCCGTGGGGCGCTTGCCCATGCTAAAGTACACTGGGGCAAGATGGACGTGGAGAAGCTCGTGAAGGACGGGCCACCGTCGGGCAAGGAGCATCGTCACCCCGAGATGTACTATGAGGGTGTCCTGAAGGGTGCCCGCCTTGTGGCGGATGAATGTGCCAGGGATGTAATATTTGAGTAAACTCGCTCGTGTTATCCTGTATGCTGAAAACTTGTTCATATGCGCTATGCAATGCTTGTTTAATTTAAAATATTACCTTCTATGCAGCCGTTTATCAAATCTGAAAGATGGCGAGTCGTCGGCTTCAGCCCCATGCCACGAGTGCTGGGGTGTTCGGGATAAACATGAGCACTCTTTTTCCCATTCTTGGGTCCTTCGAGGGAGGTGCTCAGCACAACGAACAAGGCAATCGGACTATAATGCGTTATCACTCTCACTTGGCCAGAGAATTCTATAATTTTAAATTTCGGCGAAGCCCCTAGTGTTCGGAAGACCGAGTTCGGGGCGCTATACACGCCTAGGCCGGACAAAACCGACTCCTCGCTCTAAGCGGCATAAGTCTTTAGGGACTCGAAACCTCCCGAACAGCGACCAGTTCTCGCACTATCATGACAGTCAGTTTTAGCTTTCTCTACTGAGGTGCTTAGCCCGGCTCAACCGGGGCACAATCGTAGTAGTTCTCCTTGCGCTACCTTAGCCGATATAGCGGAACGTAAGGTACCAAAACATGGGAGCCGGGCAAACCCAACTATTGACCAAAGACATGATTCGGAGCTGATGCATATAATGCTATAAGTTCGAAGGGCCGCACTTGTGAAAGTGTTCGGACTTCTCACGCCGTAATATGGGGTGCTTGAGCCCCTGGTGTATTGACCGTACCAAAGTGTACGGGTGCTAAATGTCATAACTGAACATATATATTAAAAAAGAAATGAATAGAGAATGCAATAATAAGCTGAAGCTAAGCATTGTTTATTTTAAAAGGCTGCTAAAAAAGCAGAATGATACAAATAGTGCGATAAGCAAGAGATGGGACTATTTGACATGTCCCCCTCCAGGAGCGAGCTGCGAGACGGCATATAAGACAGGTATTTTTCTCATTATAGAGACCACCTGGGAATTCGACGTAGCTTTCTGCCTCCTTGATTGTTGCATCGTGTGTTTGGCGATTGTACTGCCGGACAGGCCTTCCGGATAGTGGAGTCCTGAAAGTAAAAAAAATGACAAAATCAGGAGCCCCTAGTGCGGTTGAGCCGCACTTTGGGCATGCCGTGGCCGTGCCCCTCCCCCTGTGCCCATGGGATTTTCAGAGCGTAGTTATGTACGCGTAGTACTGATTTCGCAGTTTCGCGAGGGCTGGGGTTGGGGCCGCATTTCTACGCTTGCTCAGAATGTGCCAGGCGGTCTTGTTGTAGGTTACTCCGGGCGCGCTTGACGGTGTCCGGACGTTTAATAGCCGGACTGGAGAATTGCCTTGAGAGGCTGCTTTGTACTTCCGCTGCCAGGCCCGCCGTATGCTCCTCCGTTCGGAGAGAGCGTTCGGTGTTTCCATTGACCGTAATGACTCCTCGAGGGTCTGGCATCTTGAGCTTGAGGTATGCGTAGTGCGGCACCGCATTGAACTTTGCAAATGCGGTTCGCCCGAGCAGTGCGTGATAGCCACTACGGAACGAGACTATGTCGAAGATTAACTCCTCGCTTCAGAAGTTATCCGGGGATCCGAAGACCACTTCAAGTGTAACTGAGCCTGTACAGTTGGCCTCTACACCTGGTATGATGCCTTTAAAGGTCGTTTTTGTGGGTTTAGTCCTTGAGGGATCTATGCCCATTTTCTGCACTGTATCCTGATAAAGCAGGTTCAGGCTGCTGCCGTCGTCCATGAGGACTCTAGTGAGGTGAAATCCGTCAATGATTGGGTCTAGAACCAATGCGGCGAATCTGCCATGGCGGATTCTAGTGGGGTGGTCCCTTCGATCAAAAGTGATCGGGCAGGAGGACCATGGGTTGAACTTTGGGGCGACTGGCTCCAACGCATATACGTCCCTGAGTGCACGCTTCGGCTCCCTTTTGGGGATGCGGGTTGCGTATATCATGTTCACCGTCCGCACTTGTGGGGGGAAGCCCTTCTGTCCACTATTGTTCGGCGGCCGGGGCTCCTCCTCGTCATCGCTATGTAGCCCCTTGTCTCTGTTTTCGGCATTTAACTTGTCGGCCTGCTTGAACACCCAACAATCCCTGTTGGTGTGATTGGCTGGTTTCTCGGGGTGCCATGTATCTGGCACGAGCGATCGAGTATACGGTCCAAACTGGACGGGCCCGGAGTATTTCTTTTGAATGGCTTTTTCACGACCGGGTTTAGAGCCTCAATCCGCATTAATCGCCGTATCCTCAGCATTGTCGCTGTTAATGCAGCGCTTGTGCTTGTTGCGACGCGACCTACCATTGTTGTCCTTGGTATCCGAATTACCAGGGCTCTTGGTCATGTTATTGCTACGAGCCAGCCAGCTATCTTCTCCCGCGCAAAAGCGGGTCATAAGTGTCGTGAGGGCTGCCATAGATTTCGGCTTTTCCTGTCCTAGGTGCCGAGCAAGCCACTCGTCACGAATGTTATGCTTGAAGGCTGCTAGGGCCTCTGCGTCCGGACAGTCGACGATTTGGTTTTTCTTGGTTAGGAACCGTGTCCAGAATCGTCTGGCAGATTCTTCTGGCTGCTGAATTATGTGGCTCAGGTCATCGGCGTCTGGTGGTTGCACATAGGTGCCCTGGAAATTGTCGAGGAATGCGGCTTCCAGGTCCTCCCAACAACCAATTGATTCTGCTGGCAAGCTATTAAGCCAATGACGAGCTGGTCCTTTAAGCTTGAGTGGGAGGTATTTGATGGCGTGTAGATCATCGCCACGGGCCATGTGGATGTGAAGGAGATAGTCCTCGATCCATACCGCAGGATCTGTTGTGCCATCGTATGATTCAATGTTTACGGGTTTGAAACCCTCTGGGATTTGATGATCCATTACTTCATCTGTGAAGCATAGTGGGTGTGCGGCACCTCTGTACTGGGCTATATCACGACGTAGCTCAAATGAGCTTTGTCTGCTGTGTTCGGCCCGGCAGGATTTACTGTATCCGGCGTGACGGTTATCGTCTCGTGTCGAGGGGCGCCCCCGTGATCCGTAGATCGATCTTGTTTGCCTTGCCCTGTCCTCCAACATATCTCGCAGGTCTGGCGCATTTCCCCGTGCCTTGTTATTTTTGGAACGACGCCGGGGTGCGGCTTGAGTGGAGGGCTGGGAGGCCTCTGTCATGCCGCGAGGTGGCTATCGGCCGCATCGTCTTGTTGGCGATGTAGGTTTAAGTGCTTCCTCCTCTAATCGGGGTAGCAACCTGCGCTTTGGGTAGCTCTTGGAGAGGCGTTCGAGTTCCTATTCCTCGGCCGCAAGGACTTCAGTCCATCTGTCGGCTAGCAAATCTTGATCAGCTCTAAGCTGTTGCTATTTTTTCTTAAGGCTACTCGTCGTGGCCATAAGCATGCGCTTGAAGCGCTTTTGTTCGATGGGATCCTCAGGCACGACAAATTCGTCGTCGTCGAGGCTTGCCTCGTCTTCGGAGGGAGGCATGTAATTATCATCCTCTTCCTCCCTATCTGCCGCTCTCTCAGGGGGGCTGGCTTCTCCATCCTCCTGCGCTGAATCTTGCTGGAGGGAGTTGTCTTCGGCACTATCCGAGGCGTTATTATCTCCCGTGCCGGTATCACCGTTTTTGCTTTGGCGAGACTTAGAGCGGCGCCGCTGATGCCGGCGCTTAGGTTACTTCTTGGAGGGGTCATTCCCCGCTGTTCCGTCGCCATTGCCTTCTTTGGGTGTATCCACCATATATATGTCATATGACGAGGTGGCTTTCCAGTGCCCTATAGGCGCTGGTTCCTATTCGTCTCCTACATCATCGTCCATATCGTCGATGTCTTCGGAGTCGAAGTCTAGCATGTCGGTTAAATCATCGACAGTGGCTACGAAGTGGGTGGTGGGTGGGTGTCGAATTTCTTCGTCGTCCGCATCCCAATCCTGTTGGCCATAGTCCGGCCAGGGCTCTCCTGACAAAGAGAGGGACCTTAGTGAATTCAGAATGTCACCGAAGGGCGAGTGCTGAAAGATATCCGCGGCGGTGAATTCCATGATCGGCGCCCAATCAGATTCGATTGGTAGGGGCGCGGAGGGTTTGGAGTCCGGAAACGAGTCTGGCACCCTGGAGTCATGGGTTTCGTAGAGGATAAGGCTGGTACTCTGCTCGATCGCCGTTGAGACTGCAGCCCCCGAGGCGGTGTCTAACCACCCGTCCTCGATCGGCGCGGTTGGCTCCGAGCTAAGGGTCGGAGCGGATACGGGTGCGGCCTCCAGGGCACTGTTCGGCGGCAGAGCTAAATCATGCCCATCGTGACAGTGCGGCGCGCTCGGCTGTGGCTCGAATCCGTCGAAGATCAAGTCTCCGCGGATGTCAGCCGTGTAGTTCAAACTTCCAAATCTGACCTGATGGCCAGGGGCGTAGCTTTCAATCTGTTCCAGATGGCTGCTTAATTAGCCCACAAAGGCAAAGCCGCCGAATACGAAGATCGGGGAGAAAAGTCTCACCCTGGACCGCATCGCTGTTGATGATCGGAGGAGCCATCGGGCCTAGAGATGACGACACAGAGGAACTCTCAATGAAAGCACCAATGTCGATGTCAAAACCGGCGGATCTCGGATAGGGGGTCCCGAACTGTGCGGTAACAGGAGACAAGGGACACAATGTTTTTACCCAGGTTGGGGCCCTCTCGATGGAGGTAAAACTCTACTCCTGCTTGATTAATATTGATGATATGGGTAGTACAAGAGTGGATCTACCATAAGATCAGAGAGGCTAAACCCTAGAAGCTAGCCTATGGTATGATTGTTGTTTGTCCTACGGACTAAAACCCTCCGGTTTATATAGGCACCGGAGAGGGCTAGGGTT
Organism: Aegilops bicornis; assembly: GCA_021605145.1. Classification (NCBI taxonomy): domain Eukaryota; kingdom Viridiplantae; phylum Streptophyta; class Magnoliopsida; order Poales; family Poaceae; genus Aegilops; species Aegilops bicornis. The sequence continues at coordinate 156,328,008 of CM038671.1, read as the reverse complement.
ACACAGAGTCGCTTACAATGGGAGGAGATCTACATATCCGTATCGCCAAGCTTGCCTTCCACGCCAAGGAAAGTCCCATCCGGACACGGGACGAAGTCTTCAATCTTGTATCTTCATGGTCCAAGAGTCCGGCCAAAGGTTATAGTCCGGCTACCCGGACACCCCCTAATCCAGTACTCCCTCGGTCGACGCCGTCTCGCCAAGAGTTCATATAGTGGTTGTTTGTCTTGCGCCCATGCTAGCCCTACCAAAGCTAGGCTCACCAAATATTTGGCAGACAAATTCGCTGTCACCGTCTCGCCAAGAGTTGGAGCAGAAAACTCAATGCGGGACCAAAATGTTGCCTTACATACAAACACCGGTCAACGCACTTCACCATAATTTGGCACGGCAGCTCTCAGCTCTTGAAACAATTTGACCCATATTCTCCAAGGATCCAAGTAACCATGTACAGTATTATTGAACTTCTCAACCTACAATGAAAAAAAATACTATCCAAGCATATATTTGCAATTTGAAGTTTTAAAATATACATGCCATGTGTTGTACCTAAAGGACCATATAGAAACTACCAGTGTGCATGAAAATATTGTTGGGAGAAAAATACAAGCTTATGTATGTCCGACAAATAACATAGTACATACTAGCTCCGTCCTGAATTACTTGTCTTAGATTTTTCTACATACGAATGTATCTAGATACATTTTGGTGTTAGATCCATCCGTATCTAGACAAATTAAAGACACGTAATTTGGGACCGAGATAATATTAGAAAACCAAGCATCTCTGACAATTCTGGTGTGTATGCTCTCTGTGAACAACCATCAACATGCATGTACTACTAACAATTATGCAATGATTATATTATATTAACAATGAGATGAATTCAGCAACAAATTATTAGATAAAAATACCAACTGCACATAGTTGAATAATTCTATTTTCGAAAGGCCTCTACACTAATTAGTTTTGCGCTCGCATACTAATCATGCTTGCTGGTATGGTGTATTAGGAGAAACAAACTCAATGCCAATAGCTAAAAAATCATTAAATTATCTACCTCACGCAAAACTTTGTACTTACCTGAGAACTACAATGACCTTAGAATTTCCCAATCCATGAATCAAGATTCTTAAAACCTGTAGAAATGTCAACATGACAAAGAAGGCATCATCAGATTCGGGCTTCTCTAGGAAAAAGTAAGAGAGTTCTGTTCTAGAGAAGGTAGGATCATAGATGTTTACAGAAATAAAAATAAATTAATATGCCGCTATTTTATTCTTCAAAAGAAACCTAGTATAAAAGCTGATTACATATTTAAGAAATGCATCAGTGACCAATGTAATGGCTGAACAATCTAGATAACGTCAGAACTAAGTAATGGCTAAACATTTTTTTGTCACTGCGTACCCAGTTTTAAGAAATGCTAACCGTGCACCTTTGCTGCCAATATGGCATCTCATATAATCAAGAAATTTGATCTTTATCACCACGTAGCCCTCTAATCATGTATCATTTGTCCTGTCATTGAGTAACTGGTCATGAATACCTATATGAATGTACAAAATATGGGACTAGACAAAATTTATGATTGTACAAATAGATATATATTGGCACACTTAACTAGCAAAGACCCGCTGGGACTGTTAGTGTAAAAATTAAGGATATGGAATAAATAAGAATGCTACGTCATGAGCAGAAGAAAATGAAACCGAAACCTTAGTGGTCTTCTGAACCAGGGGAGGGTGTATCAAGAAATGAATGGGTTGCCCCACTTTCATCGACATTGTAGTAAGCTGTACATATCCATCTGCCCCTGAAAATGCATGCCGCCAAATCAAGTAAATCTCCTGCACAATCAGGCAAGGCAAGCTAAATATTTTACCACAAGCTTATCTATTTGCGCATCTAGTTTGAAACCTGAGCTGTTGGAGTATTTAGAGACTAACGATTGTTAGCTAACATTTCGCAGGCACTGAAGATGCAAGGGAAAATCACATGATATACAGGTGGAAAATATATTTAGATACAGTCAACGCAAATCTTATTGGTGACCTGGTAAGTTTGCCTACTAACCTCCCTGTCATGGAGTAGTGCAACTCCAGACGTAAGTGATTTGCAGAGCTCGGAGATATCATGGTATGACAACCTGAAGCCAATGTCGAGGCAGCTTGGAGCTCCTCCATATCCTCCAGAACATAGATGATGATGTCGATAGAATTCGTCATATGTTCAATGCATGTTTTATCATGAAAATATAAGGGTAAAAGCATTAGCAGCTGAATCTACCTGCATTACGGGCCTAAAAGGTAATTTGTTTCAGATTCAACCTACAGTTCAGATTAACCATCAACGGAAGGTAGCTGGGGAGGCGCGCACCGTCATGCCTTGGCGGGAGCATCAAGCGCACACATGTGAGTTAGTGGGCCTACAGACCATAGGCGAGGGAACCGCACCGGCCACCGTTGCGACTATGGTTAAGAATGAATCACTTGTATTAATTACATGAAGGTATGGTTACAAGCCTTGGTGTGCAGCACAATTCATCCATGTGTGGTCTGAATCAACCAATAGGGTACCAGTACATTATCGTTGTTGCTGGTTTGCACTGAAGGTGAACATGTATTACAGCCAAAACCTGGGATACAAGTAGTTTGAAGTTGCAAATAATTTTTTCCGCAACTTGGTCTTAAATACTCTTTAATAAACAGTTAAAGGTACATTCCAGTAGTAGCTATGTTGGAACATCTATCATATTGATTACAGCAAAAATATAAGGATTCAGAGGAATCGAGCATGTCCCAGAAGAAGTCAAGATGTGTGTTGTTACCGATGGTGCGATGTTTCTGGCCCCACCTCCTCCTCCCTCTCTCTGTCGCCGGCGGCTATGGGATCCATTTCTCCCAGAGTCAAGTGGTGCGCTCGTGAGTTGGGGGACCTTGTGGCGACCGGTGGAAGTCCATGCGGCGGGGTTACGGCAGCATATGTGGCATCGAGGTGGATCCTCCGGGGCGTCGGCAGTGGTGCCTGCTTGCATCGGAGAGGTGGAGACGGTGTCCGGTAGTGCAGAGAGCTTCTGCTCTCGTGTGGGCTTGGATCCAGATCTGACTGCTGCAGTTCGGCGGCGGCGGCTGCTCGGCGCAGGCATGGCGGCCTCCTGCAGGCCTGCAGCCATCGTGGAGGCTGAGGGTCGCGGTGGGGTCGGCTGGTGGTGCCGCTTAGCAGGTGGTCGTCAAAAGAATTTGGAGGAGGCGGCGGGCCGGCGGCAGAGTCGTGGTGATGGAAGTTGGGGTGAGAGGGAGATGGTGGATAGAAAGGTTTTTCTCCCTTCTTTTTACTTGGCGCGTGATTTTTTTGTTGAGTTCTTCGCGTGTGATATTTAAACGGACGAGGTATGGGTGAAGGTGGGTACCGGGAGGTTACCAGTGCGGGAAGTGTGGGAGGTTGAACAAACAACACATGTTATCATTTCTTTGGTACATATGTGTTTGTATAAGAGGGTCTTTGTTGTAGTGTCTATGGTTACCATTCAAGTAGAACAAGTGCTTAAAGCACAAGATGATTTGCTTAATGAATTAAATAATAAAAGAATGATAATGTTATTAGAGTTGTGACTAGAGGGGTAGGATGACTCAGGAACCTTTGTATCCTAAGGGCCACCCCAAGAGAGTTGAGCAAGATTCTCAGAGAATTAATGTTGATGCACCTAGTCCTTCTAAGAAGAAGAGAAAGAAAAATGATAGGACTTTGCATTCTTCTAGTGAACCTGTTGTTGACACACATGAGAATTCCAATGATATTTCTATTTCTGATGCTGAAACACAATCTGATAATGAACATAAACCTAGTGATAATGTTAATGATGATGTCCATGTTGATGCTCAACCTAGCAATAACAATGATGTAGAGACTGAACCTGTTGTTGATCTTGATAACCCATAATCAAAGAATCAATGTTATGATAAAAGAGACTTCGTTGCTAGGAAGCACGGTAAAGAAAGAGAACCATGGGTTCAGAAACACATGCCTTTTCCTCCTAAACCATCCAAGAAAAAGGACGATGAGGATTTTGAGCGCTTTGCTGAAATGATTAGACCTATCTTTTTATGTATGCGTTTGACTGATATGCTTAAAATGAATCCTTATGCTAAATATATGAAGGATATTGTTACAAATAAAAGAAAGATGCCAGAAGCTGAAATTTCCACCATGCTTGCCAATTATACTTTTAAAGGTGGAATGCCTAAGAAACTAGGAGATCCAAGAGTACCATCTATACCATGCTCCTTAAAAAAAACTATGTTAAAACTGCTTTATGTGATCTTGGAGCCGGTGCCAGTGTTATGCCTCTCTCTTTACATCATAGACTTGATTTGAATAAGTTGACACCTACTAAAATATCTTTGCAAATAGCCGATAAATCAACTGCTATACCTGTCGGTATTTGTGAGGATGTGCCTGTTGTGGTTGCAAATGTTACTATTTTAACGGACTTTGTTATTCTTGATATTCCCGAGGACGATAGTATGTCGATTATCCTTGGTAGACCTTTTTTTAATATTGCAGGGGTTGTTATTGATTGCAACAAGGGCAATGTCACTTTTCATGTAAATGATAATGAGCATACGGTACACTTTCCGAGGAAACAACCCCAAGTCCATAGTATCAATTCTATTGGAAAATTTTCAACGATTACTATTGGAGGTTTTGAATTCCCTCTTCCTACTGTCAAGAAGAAATATGACATTCTTATTGTTTGGAACATGCATATCCCCGTTGAGGTAACCTAGTGTTATTCGAAAATTCTCCGGTTTCATGCAACTCGGAAAGAGTTTGTTAACAAGACTTGATCAACCTTGTTAGTGGATTACTTTTGATGAGCATGAGATGGATGAAGTTAGAAAGCACAACCCTCTGTACTATCCTTTTACCTTCTGTTATTTAGATTAAATAAAGCAAAAATAGTATTTTCTGTCTGTTTTCTGAATTATCCTTGCAATAAAAATACCCCGAAAATAAAAGTTCTCCAAATGTCCTGAAAATGAAATATGAATTTTTGTAGAATATTTAAGAATATTTGACACTGAGAACACACCAGGGGGGCTCACCATTTGGCCACGAGCGCACAGGGCGCGCCCCCCTGCCTCATGGACCCCCTCCACTTATTCCAGCACCTAGTCACTTCGTCTTCCTCCAGAAAAAAATCCTCCCATAGCTCAAACCCGTGTTCTAGCTCATCTTGCTGCCATTTTCGATCTCCTTGCTCAAAGCTCCATTCACAAAACTGTTTGGGAAGATTGTTCTTCGGTATGTGACTCCTCCAATGGTCCAATTAGTTTTTGTTCTAGTGCTTTATTTATTGCAAATTTTTGCTGCTGAGGTGACTTTGTTCTTGAGCTTGCATGTTAAAATTATATGGTCCAAAGTAGTTTTAATGCATGATATAGCCTCTAGGCACTTGTGAGAGTAGTTGCTATCAATCTTGTTGAGTTTAGTTCACTTTTATTTTGAGTCGCTAAAATTTCAGAAATTTTTTAGAGAAAGAAAAATGTTTAGGAAAACGTACCAAGGTGGTTCCTCAAGGAAGCAAGGACCAAGGCTCGCGATACGTGAGACGGACGATGAACCACCGAGGGAAGCTCAAGTGCGGCCTTGTGAATGTCCGTCAGAGGAGTTTATGGTCCAGGCAGGCATCAAGGATGAATTTGGCGCGTATGTGCGTAATGCTGACCTTGAGGACTTCGTGTCAGATAAGTGCTTACAATACTACTATTTAACGGATTGCTTTGTGAGAAGGTTTAAATTTACATCATCACGCAATTCTCATGCTGTTTTATTTGATCTTTATGATAAATCATATACCATGGACTTAAAAGATTTTAATACTACTTGTAAGCTCCCTCAGTGGGGCAATGTTAGTGAACCTCGCAAATCTGAATATAAAGACTTTCTTGCTAGTATCACTGTGGGGGAATCTAGAGAAATCACACAAGCTACCATAGGGAGCATTCATTTCCCTTCCATACATTATTTCTCTCTCTTTGTAGGTAGATGCATTAACGGTAAAGATGAGGCTTGTCACATGTGCGTTCCAAATCTTTGTGTCCTAAAAAGTGCGGTATCAGGTGATAAACAATATAACTTGGGGGCCATTGTCACACGAAGGTTGCTTCTTAACGGTACAAGTGGAGATTTGTTTGGTGAAATTTATGCAACTCGTGTAGCTAATTATCTTAGTGTACCCATACATGAAAATGATATGAGGTTGCCTCCTGCTTATCTAGATTATAATACTTTGGTTCGCCATCAGTTTCTTGAAAGGAATGAACAATTCCCTCAATACCGACTAATCTTTGACAGGCGACGCACTGTCCATGTTGCCCTCCCTGCTCCTACTTTCTTTCACTTTCAGGCAAAAATGAGATATGTTATAACCAGGGAGGAGGCGAACGAGTACGAGCGGAGGACGGAGGCAGCTTGCCTCCAAGCTGCAGCTCGTCAGGCAGTAGCTGTTGCATCTCAGTACGATCCCAGCTATGACTTTGGATATCCGCCAGGCCATCCGTGCGTATAGACCAACTTAGGCCAAAAGGCTAAGCTTGGGGGAGTATGTATTCCTCACCGACATTACATTCATGTTCACACGCTCATGCCAGTTGTCGATGCTCATACTTCTTCATTGTACTATCCATGCTAGTTTATTTTCTTTTCTAAGCCTTCTTCTTGTGTATTTGAAAACCTTAAGAAAACTAAAAAAATTAGTTGTAGCTTTTAGCTAGTTTACTTTCCATGCCTGTAGTAGTAGTAATTAAAAGAAAACTCAAAAAAAGATTTCTCGTTCTTCTTTTGCTTATTGGGAGCTTTCCCGTGCAAATAGTTCTATTTCTTTTCTTTGGGGGTCGAGAGGAGAAGACCATGATGAAAATTTTGAATGGCTCTCATATGCATTGTTGTTGATTTAACCAAGAGCCCATATTACTTTGTCTTCTACTACCTCCTGAGCACTGCACTGGTTTTCCCTTGAAGAGGAAAGGGTGATGCAGTAAAACAGCGTAAGTATTTCCCTTAGTTTTTGAGAACCAAGGTATCAATCCAGTAGGAGACCACACACGAGTCCCTCGCACCTACACAAACAAATAAATCCTCGCAACCAATGCAATAAGGGGTTGTCAATCCCTACGCGCTCACTTACGAGAGTGAGATCTGATAGATATGATAAGATAATATTTTGGGACAATTGCATTTTTGCCCCTAGTTGGAACCTACCCACGGGTTTTGCCCTTACTTTTCGACTCTGCTCAGTTTTGCCCTTAGATTTTCCCCCGAGGTCACTCGAATGCCCTTTGACCGTTTGACCAATACTTTGAAAATTCATAACAAATTCATATGAACTCGGAAAAATGCAAATAGGATATCAAAATGCTCAGACAAACATTACCTTTATGTGCATATAATTTGCATTAAGGACAAAAGTATCATTTAAACTACCCGAGGTTATTAATGTTATTAACATTATTAAAAATAAAAAGGTTATATAAAAACTTTTTTCAAGAATAAAAATTACATTTAAATGTAGGTGATATTTTCTGAACATCCTGATATCTTTTTTGCATTTTTCTGAGTTCATATCAACTTGTTATGAATGTTCAAACGACTTTGACCATTATTTTGAAACTTCATAACAAGTTGACATGTACTCAGAAAAATGCAAATAAGATATCACAATGTTCATTAAGTGTCACCTACATTTGCATGTAATTTTTATTCCTGAAAAGAGTATTGTTTATACCTTTTTATTTTTAATAATGTTAAAAACATTAACAAACTTAGGTAGTTTAAAAGGTATTTTTTTCCTGAATGCAAATGACATACACATAAAGGTAATGTTTATCTAAACATTTTGATATCTTATTTGCATTTTTCTGAATTCATATCAATTTGTTATGAATTTTCAGAGTGTTGGTCAAACGGTCAAAGGGCATTCGGGCGACCTCGGAGGAAAATCTAAGGGCAAAACTGAGCAGAGTCGAAAAGTAAGGGCAAAACCCGTGGGTAGGTTCCAACTAGGGGCAAAAATGCATTTGTCCCTAATATTTTTGGTATTTTTACGATAAAGATGCAAAGTAAAATAAAAGGCAATAAAAATAGCTAAGTGTTGGAAGATTATTATGATGGAAAATAGACCCGGGGGCCATAGGTTTCACTAGTGGCTTCTCTCGATAGCATAAGTATTACGGTGGGTGAACAAATTACTGTTGAGCAATTGATAGAATTGAGCATAGTTATGAGAATATCTAGGTATGATCATGTATATAGGCATCACGTCCGAGACAAGTAGATCGACTCACCTCGCATCTACTACTATTACGCATCTCCACACATCGACCGCTATCCAAAGATGCATCTAGAGTATTAAGTTCATAAGAACAGAGTAACGCCTTAAGTAAGATGACATGATGTAGAGGGATAAACTCATGCAATATTATATAAACCCCATCTTGTTATCCTCGATGGCAACAATACAATACGTGCCTTTGCTGCCCCTGTCATCCTTGGGAAAGGACACCGCAAGATTGAACCCAAAGCTAAGCACTTCTCCCATTTCAAGAAAGATCAATCTAGTAGGCCAAACCAAACTGATAATTCAAAGAGACTTGCAAAGATAACCAATCATACATAAAAGAATTCAGAGGAGATTCAAATATTGTTCATAGATAAACTTGATCGTAAACCCACAATTCATCGGTCTCAACAAACACACCGCAAAAGAAGATTACATCGAATAGATCTCCATGAGAGAGGGGGAGAACATTGTATTGAGTTCCAAAAAGAGAGAAGAAGCCATCTAGCTAATAACTATGGACCCGAAGGTCTGAGGTAAACTACTCACACATCATCGGAGAGGCTATGGTGTTGATGTAGAAGCCCTCCGTGATCGATGCCCCCTCCGGCGGAGCTCCGGAAAAGGCCCCAAGACGGGATCTCACGGGTACAGAAGGTTGCGGTGGTGGATTAGGTTCTTGGCTCTGTATATGGTAGTTTGGGGGTACGTAGGTATATATAGGAGGAAGAAGTACGTCGGTGGAGCAACATGGGGCCCACGAGGGTGGAGGGCACGCCTGGGGGGGGGGGGGTAGGCGCGCCCCCTACCTCGTGCCCTCCTGGTTGCTTTCTTGACGTAGGGTCCAAGTCCTCTGGATCACGTTCGTTCCGAAAATCACGTTCCCGAAGGTTTCATTCCGTTTGGACTCCGTTTGATATTCTTTTTCTGCGAAACTCTGAAATAGGCAAAAAACGGCGAATAAAAATAACAAATAAAGACGCAAATAATACAAGACGCAAATAATACAAGACGCTCCAAGGATAATTGTGGTAAACTAACAAATAAAGACGCAAATAATACAAGACGCTCCAAGCAAAACACATATCATGTGGTGAATAAAAATATAGCTCCAAGTAAAGTTACCGATGTAAGTAGACGAAAGAGGGGATGCCTTCCGGGGCATCCCCAAGCTTTGACTTTTTGGTGTCCCTGGATTATCTTGGGGTGCCATGGGCATACCCAAGCTTAAGCTCTTGCCACTCCTTGTTCCATAATCCATCAAAAGATTTCACCCAAAACTTGAAAACTTCATAACACAAAACTTGAATACCAAGCATATTAAGATTATTATTCTTAATAAGCAAAAAGCAAAAAACTAAGAATGAAATTGGGTTGCCTCCCAACAAGCGCTAACGTTTAATGCCCCTAGCTAGGCATGATAGCAAGGATAGATCTAAGTACTGCCATAATAATAAGATAGATCATTAATACTCATTTCATACTCTCTATGTTCGGCAGCAAGTTTCTTTGTGGCAAGCAAAAGTAATCAAAAGGGCTAAATTTAATGGGACAAAAATCCCCAAGATCAACTTTAGGAGGTATAGGTTCCTCCTTCGGCCCTTCATATTGCACAACTAATTCATCATTATAAGCATTCTTTTGACAGAACTTGGTGAGCCTATATTCGAGAGAATATCCTAGCTCATTATTTCGAATAGCAAAATCATCATTAAGTTCAGAAATTTTATCAACTAGAATATTTGTAGGAACCTTTTTTCTAAGGTTTACATTAAAAGCAACATAATCTAGAGATTGAAAACGCATTATTTCCTCTTGATCAAATAAGATAGTTTCTATGGGAGGACGTCCAGCGTCCACCCTATAATGCGCAAAGATTTCTTTTGCCTCTTTTATAATAAATCTGAACTCATGAGCCAAAAAGATACTAGCGGCACGCTTAACAGAAGAGTGCTCAATGTTAGAAAATTCTAGGAAAATCCTCTGTATGCAAGGATGCATGTGCACAAATTGTCTTTCAAGTTCAACTACAAGCATGGCAATAGCGTCCGCAAGACTACTAGTTCTATGAAGAATAAACTACCCATAGAAGGCAAAGCACCGGCACAAGTAAAGAAATCTTGGATAACTCCTTTTCCAATAATGTTACCACTACCAATTCAGAATTTTTTTTGTATGTAAGGTAGGGGATTCTTTAGCAGGAGCATCAGAATTTTCCATGATATTATTATTGTCCTTATCGACAATAATTTCCCCAATTCAGACATAACGGCAGAAAGAGCAAAATGGAAAAGGAAAGAGGAAGGCGAATAAAACGGCAAGGGTGAAGTGGGGGAGAGGAAAACGAGAGGCAAATGGCAAATAATGTAATGTGGGAGAGAAGGGTTTGTGATGGGTACTTGGTATGTTGACTTTTACGTAGACTCCCTGGCAACGGCGCCAGAAATCCTTCTTGCTACCTCTTGAGCACTGCGTTGGTTTTCCCTTGAAGAGGAAAGGGTGATGCAGTAAAGCAGCGTAAGTATTTCCCTTAGTTTTTGAGAACCAAGGTATCAATCCATTAGGAGACCACACACGAGTCCCTCGCACCTACACAAACAAATAAATCCTCGCAACCAACGCGATAAGGGGTTGTCAATCCCTACACGGTCACTTACAAGAGTGAGATCTGATAAGATAATATTTTTGGTATTTTTACGATAAAGATGCAAAGTAAAATAAAAGGCAATAAAAATAGCTAAGTGTTGGAAGATTAATATGATGGAAAATAGAACTAGGGGCCATAGGTTTCACTAGTGGCTTCTCTCGAGAGCATAAGTATTACGGTGGGTGAACAAATTACTATTGAGCAATTGATAGAATTGAGCATAGTTATGAGAATATCTAGGTATGATCATGTATATAGGCATCACGTCCGAGACCAGAGATCGACCGACTCGCATCTACTACTATTACTCCACACATCGACCGCTATCCAGCATGCATCTAGAGTATTAAGTTCATAAGAACAGAGTAATGCGTTAAGTAAGATGACATGATGTAGAGGGATAAACTCATGCAATATGATATAAACCTCATCTTGTTATCCTCGATGGCAACAATACAATACGTGCCTTGCTGCCCTCGTCATCGGGAAAGGCCACCGCAAGATTGAACCCAAACCTAAGCACTTCTCCCATTGCAAGAAAGATCAATCTAGTAGGCCAAACCAAACTGATAATTCGAAGAGACTTGCAAAGATAACCAATCATACATAAAAGAATTCAGAGGAGATTCAAATATTGTTCATAAATAAACTTGATCATAAACCCACAATTCATCGGTCTCAACAAACACACCGCAAAAGAAGATTACACCGAATAGATCTCCACGAGAGAGGGGGAGAACATTGTATTGAGATCCAAAAGAGAGAAGAAGCCATCTAGCTAATAACTATGGACCCGAAGGTCCGAGGTAAACTACTCACACATCATCGGAGAGGCTATGGTGTTGATGTAGAAGCCCTCCGTGACCGATGCCCTCCGGCGGAGCTCCTAAAAGGCCCCAAGATGGGATCTCACGGGCATGTAAGGTTGCGGTGGTGGAATTAGGTTTTGTCTCCGTGATTCCGCAGTTTGAAGGGCGTGAGGTATATATAGGAGGAAGAAGTACGTTGGTGGAGCAACATGGGGCCCACGAGGTGGAGGGCGCGCTGGGGTAGGCGCGCCCCTACCTCGTGCCCTCCTGGTTGCTTTCTTGACGAGGGTCCAAGTCCTCGGATCACGCTCGCTCCAAAATCACGCTCCCGAAGGTTTCATTCCGCTTGGACTCCGCTTGATATTCTTTTTCTGCGGAACTCGAAATAGGCAAAAAAACAGCAATTAATTTGGGCCTCCGGTTAATAGGTTAGTCCCAAAAATAATATAAAAGTGTATAATAAAGCCCGATAATGTCCAAAACAGAATATAATATAGCATGGTACAATCAAAAATTATAGATACCTTGGAGATGTATCATCTTCTCCTCTGTATTGAATGCTTACAGATCCTAGGTTAGTCCAATGCACGTGCACTATTATTATTATTCACACCGTTTGGCCGTGTGAGTGAAAGGCAATAATGACGATATATGATGGACTGATTGAGATGAGAGAAGCTAGTATGAACTCGACCTATCTTGTTTTTGTAAATATGATTAGTTCATCATTCCTGATTCAGCTTATTATGAATGAAACATGTTTGCAATGATAATTAGAGATTATAGTTGCTCATGCCATGCTTAATTAGCTAGGAGTTTATAATGGTTTACCTTGCGTGCCAACATGCTATTACGATGGTTGTGATGTGGTATGATAGGGTGGTATCCTCCTTTTAACGATTCGAGTGGCTTGACTTGGCACATGTTCACGCATGTAGTTGAAACAAAATCAACATAGCCTCCACGATATTTATGTTCATGATAATTTATATCCTACTCATGCTTGCACTCATCGTTTATTAATCTTAATGCATGTTCATGACTGTTGTCGCTCTCTAGTTGGTCTCTTCCCAGTCTCTTTCTAGCTTTCACTTGTACTAAGCGGGAATACTTCTTGTGCATCCACTTCCATAAACCCCAAAGTCATTCCATATGAGTCCACCATACCTTCCTATATGCAGTATTTACCTGCCGTTCCAAGTAAATTTGTATGTGCCAAACTCTAAACCTTCAAATAAAATTCTGCTTTGTATGCTAAGTGGGGTATTCTCAACTAGGGATGTCTATATCTTTCATGCTAGGTGGGGTATTCTCAAGAGGAGTGGACTCTGCTCCTCATTCACGAGAAAATGGTCGATAATCGGGATGCCCAGTCCCATGCTCAAATCAAAATAATTGCAAACAAAACTCCCCCAGGATTGTTGTTAGTTGGAGGCACCCATTGTTTTGGACAAGCCATGGATTGATGTTTGTTGGTGGTGGGGGAGTATAAACTTTACCATTCTGTTTGGGAACCGCCTATAATGTGTAGCATGGAAGATATCGAGATCTCTTGGTTGTTATGTTGACAATGAAAATATGCCACTCAAAATATTATTTATCTCTATTTCAAAACTCGAGCTCTTGCACCTCTACAAATCCTTGCTTCCCTCTGCGAAGGGCCTATCTATTTACTTTTATGTTGAATTATCACCCTCTTATTAAAAAGCACCAGTTGGAGAGCACCGCTGTCATTTGCATGCATTGCTATTAATTTATATTGAGTATGACGGTGACTAGATCTCTTTTACCATGAATTACAATGTCTAGTGAGTCCTTGATCTTCAGGGGTGCTCTACATTTATGTTTTGCGGTCTCAGAAAGGGCTAGCGAGATACCATCTTGTTATATCATGTTATGATTGTTTTGAGAAAGTGTTGTCATCTGAGATTTATTATTATTGCTCACTAGTTGATTATGCCATTGATATGAGTAAATATGAGACCTAAATGTTATTGTGAATTTGGTTAGTTCATGATCTTTGCTTAAAACTTGAATGCTGGCTTTACATATTTGCAACAACAAGATCAAACAGAGTTTGTAAAAAGTTTTTCTTTATCACTTTCATTTTGTCAACCGAATTGCTTGAGGACAAGCAAAGATTTAAGCTTGGGGGAGTTGATACGTCTCCAATGTATCTACTTTTCCAAACACCTTTTCCCTTGTTTTGAACTCTAACTTGCATGATTTGAATGGAGCTAAACCGGACTGACGCTGTTTTCAGCAGAACTGACATGGTGTTATTTTTATGCAGAAATAAAAGTTATATTGGTTCATATTATGCAGAACTTCCCGGACTGACTCTAACTTGCATGCTTTGAATGGAACTAACCAATAGAGGAACCTGGATGCTCATATTGGTTCCTACATATTCTACAAAGATCTATATCGGTCAAACCGTAATGACAACATACGTTATTCCCTTTGTCATCGGTATATTACTTGCCCGAGATCCGATCGTCATTATCTTCATACCTAGTTCAATCTCGTTACAGGCAAGTCTCTTTACTCATTCTGTAATGCATCATCCCACAACTAACTCATTAGTCACATTGCTTGCAAGGCTTATCATGATGTGCATTACCGAGAGGGCCCGGAGATACCTCTCCGATACTCGGAGTGACAAATCCTAATCTTGATCTATGCCAACTAAACAAACACCTTCGAAGATACCTGTAGAGCATCTTTATAATCACCCAGTTAGGTTGTGACGTTTGATGACACACAAGGTATTCCTCTAGTATTCGGGATTTGCATAATCTCATAGTCAAAGGAATATGTATAAGTCATGAAGAAAGCAATAGCAATAAAATTTAACGATCATTATGCCAAGCTAACGGATGGGTCTTGTCCATCAGATCATTCTCCTAATAATATGATCTCGTTCATCAAATGACAACACATGTCTATGGTTAGGAAACTTAACCATCTTTGATTAACGATCTAGTCTAGTAGAGGCATACTAGGGATACTGTGTTTTGTTTATGTATCCACACATGTATCAAGTTTCCGGTTAATACAAATTTAGCATGAATAATAAACATTTATCATGATATAAGGAAATATAAATAACAACTTATTGCCTCTAGGGCATATTTCCTTCTAATAGATCGACGATGGCCTCAGATTAATTCTAACAAGTGGTATCATGAGCAAGGTTCGATTTAAGGATGCGGATCGTTGATTTGGAGGAGAGAGATGGAGATCGGCTGCAGATGAAGCACTGTGTACGTGCGAGACATCCACAGCTATCGGAGATTGTCGCGACGTAAAGCAATCGGAAGGCGGTAGAGGCAGCGGAAGCTACATATATGGCATGTGTCCTAGGCGAGATCTCAACGAGATCAATAGCAGATTGGATCAATCGACGCGTGCGGCAGGCTGGCTCGCAAGGCTTGCAAGGCAGGCCGAGTCGAGGCGATGGTGCGTGCCTCACGACACCGCGTGGCGGGAGTTCTGGAGAGCTCCTAACCGGGAGCTCCTATAGGGCGCCTTCAGTGCCGCTGAACACAATTGGCGCCCACTGCAGCGCCCTTCTGGGCCGGCCCATTATCACGAAGCGCCAACGTAAAAACACTGAAAATGTTGCTGCGGTGAGGATTCGAACTAGTGTCGTTCACGTGCCGCATGCACAGGCTAAACAGTTGAGCTGCAAGATACGACATATAGATTATACCGTGGAACTATTAAGAAACAACTTAAGCCGCGCTGCTCCAAAAATAAAAGCCGATGGACAATAAAAAGAAGTTCCACGAATTTGTTTAAAAAAGGTTCATGTATTAAAAAACGTTCACTCATTTCAGGAAAAAGTTCATGGATTTCAAAGTTCATGAAATTTTAAAAAGGTGACTAATTTAAGGAAATTTCACGGATTTGAAAAAGTTCAACATTCAGAAAGATAACACGGGTGCACGACAGGTGCACGAAGCCTTCCTGGCGGCGCGAATGGAGCGGGTGAGGAAGAGAGATAACACGGGGCTGCCACGCGGGATCGATCGTGTCCGCTAGATTCAAGACGGACCTTGATGAGATCGTGTGGCAGTTTTGCAATCTGCCACACGGTTGCCAGATACATATTTCAAAATGAAAAAGAAATAAACGGTCCGGTCCGGCGCAGCGCTGGGGTATGCGCTCGTTTGCGGTTACTGAAGAAACGGCGCTTAAGGCGCCCATTAGGAAATGCCCTCCTAACCGGCGCCTTCTCCGCACGTTGCGAGAATGAGCGCGCACGTGGCTCCCGTCATGGGCCGGCCCAAAATAAAAACGTGCGAGCACGGGTTCGTTTTGTTTTTTTCTGATTCAATCGTTTTACTCAGTTTCGAGTTAATCGGTTGTTGTTGAACACTGATCAGTTCAACAGACCATTGACTTTTCAAAAAAGGTTCACAAAAAACATGAACAAATTTCAATAATAATGAATTAAAAAACAATTCTTCAAAATCCCAAAAAAGTTCATTTTTTTAAAACAAAACGCAAATTTTTGAAAGTTCACAAATTTTTAAAAAAGTTCAATGAAATTGGAGAAAGTTCATCAATTTTAAAAAAATCATCGATTTTGAGAAAACAAAGTTCACTGACTTTCAAAAAAAGTTCTCAGCTTTGAAAAAGGTTCACAAACTTCAAAAAAGAGTTTATCGAACTAGAAAAAAAGTCCATCAAATTTGAAAACAGTTCATCTACTTCAAAAATAGTTCGCCAAAATTTGAAAAAAAAATCACAGAATTTGAAAATAGTTCACCATTTTTTCTAGAAAAATCACCGATCTATTACCCCTACTAGCAAAAGAGTCTGTGCGTTGCAACGGGAAAAAAAATCACAAAACACACTCTTAACTTAACAACCATCACTCAAGACCATAATAGGCTCATCTTCTTTATTTTAGCGACGCATCATATTTATGTTGCCGCTTATCCTTCTTCTCACCCTCGCCGGCGATGGCCTTAGTGTTCACACAAACCAAAACGTGTTTGAATGTGGTTAATCCTAAGACGTCTCTCTCTCCCTCTCTCCTCCCTCTCCCTCTCTCTCTCTCTCTCTCTTTCTCTCACACACGCGATGAGAAATCTGTACGAAAGAAAAAAGGATCGTGTGCTATAGTTATAAGTTTGCTTCCAAAACAATATCTAAAAAATATTTAACAGGTAAAATTAACATCATATCCAGATTTAACACATTTTTCTAATAAATTTTATATATAACATGTTAAAATCGGAGTTACGGTTTAAAAGATACGTATAATTTAGAAAACCATTTGTTTGACTTAAATATCTTCCAAAATAATATTTATAAATACTTAATATATTAAAATAATCTAATATTCATATTCTACATATTTTTCTAATCAAATTTCATATATAACATGTTTAAATCAGAGTTACGGTTTAAAAGATATGGATGGTTTAGAAAAGCATTTGTTTGACTTAAACATGATCCGCGGATGGAATACCTAAAAAGTCAGGGGGCTTCGAAAAACTGTAAAATAACGGTTTGATGTGACTTACATCCGGACTGCGGGTTGATTTCATGAAAATGCAGGGGCTTTTTTGCAAAACGTGCGACGGACGGGCAGAAACTCTACGTGCTTAGGGCGGATAACCAAATTATCCTATCCATCGAAACCTGCAATCCCATGGTCTGCATCCCTCTAGCATACTAAACGTGTTTTATGCTTTAATTACCCACCATGCCATTGGGTTTATCCATCGATCTGACCCCGCCGTCCTTCGAAAAAAACAAAACTACCAACAACGAACCCACGCACGCACGCCCCCGCACAACCTCTCGCGCGGGGGTGGGGGGTGTGGGGGGCGGGACGCCGTTCTCTCCTCCCGTGTCTCCTGCCGCTTGCCCCACATCATGGTGCGCCATGGGTGCCATCCAGATCGAGCACGGGGCACGGGCACGAGAGGTGCCGCGCTCCTTTCTCTGCACCGGTCTGCTGAGCTCGAATCGTCTGCCCGTGGCTGCAATTTCCAGGCGTCTTCTGCTTCTTCTTGCTTTGGATCCCTAGCTAGCGAGTCTGTTTCTTCCTCTGAATTTCTCTGCATTCACTAGCAAGCAACACTTTGATTTAGCTGTAGCCAATTCAGACGGTGGGTGGTACAGATCACTAGCTAGCCGAGTCTGCCTCTTCCTCTGAATTTCTCCTTGTTTACTAGCGAGATATAGTGTGATTCTAGAAAAACGTATTAATGAGACGAAGCTTGTGATTTCTGAAGTAAACAATACACTACCGGACTCGCGGTCTATGCCTACGGCCACGGGCCGTCGGCATAGGCCCCTAACCCGTCGGCATAGATCTATGCCTACGGCTGCCGTCGGCATAGACCCGTCGGCGTAGATGTCGCCAACAGTAGTCTTGTCAGACCGTCGGCATAGTAAAGCCGTCGGCATAGGGGCCTATGCCGAAGGCCTAGCGTCAGCCGTCGGCATAGTATAGCCGTCGGCAGTGTTTTCCGTCTGACGGCAACGGACGGCGCCGTCAAAAGCGCGGACGAATCATGCAATGCCACATGGCAGATATATGTTGACGGCCTTGCCGTCGGCATACCTCTGCCACGTGGCAACCAGTGGTACTCCTGGTGATGAATCTATGCCGACGGCTTTGACGTAGGCATAGCTCTGCCACGTGTCGTCTCCTGGTTACTCCTGGCAGCAGAGGTATGCCTACGGCTTTGCCGTCGGCATAGATTTTCATATATGCCTACGGCAAAGCCGTCGGCATAGTTCCGCCACGTGGCGAGCCCTGGTGACTCTGGCTTATATATGCCGACGGGCTTTGCCAGAGGCATAGTTTTTTTTTTGATTTTCCCTGCTTTTCTTTTCCAATTCATTTGACAAAGATTTAAAAACAGAACAATATGAAATTATGCAGAAATATGACAGTTCATCATCTAAACATACTCAAGTTCACCATCATCATCTAAACATACTCAAGTTCATCACATCATCTAAAGATCATCACCGACTCAAGTTCATGAACATAAAAGTAGTGCAAGACATGAAACATCATAAAAGTAGGAATATGAAAGGCATGGCACGACGGCCACATGCACGGAATCATCAAGCAAGACCACCTCGCCAAAACCACCACCTCCGCCAAAACCGCCACCACCTCCGCCAAAACCGCCACCACCTCCGCCAAAACCACCACCACCTCCGCCAAAACTGCCATCGCGACCACCACCACTCTGCCAGATCGGAGTGACTGGGGTCAACGGAGCAGAGCGAGGCCAGCCACCGGTCCCCTACATATTTCGTAAAAGATTCTAACGGTATATATGATATGATAGTGTTGAATGAACGAGAACTAGTTTGTCAAGAGTTAGGCAAATGTACTAACCGGACCATCATCGCCTAGTGCCACCCATTCATCGAACGTGGGCACGTGTGGGGTTCTCCCAGGTGGTGGTGGGGGTCCCATTTGTGGTGGACCCGTGCCGTTACTCCAAGACGCCAACATAGCCTCAATGTTAGTTAAACAAGCAAACTAGAAGATCAAAAGGAATGAAAGTGCAAAAATTTAGCTTGGTTTTAAGAGGGCGTAACTAACCGTCATCATCTCGACGGTTGTAATCATCGTTGCCTTCACTCGCTTCAAGTACTCCGCACCTCGAGATTCCTATGCTCGACAAACTCCTTATATGCCTACATAATTTAGATTGTTTCTAAGTGAGCAATGCTGAAAATAAACCGAGAATGCTAGATAGAAAAAGATAAAGAGGAAGTACTTACAGCATGCAAAGCGGCTAAAGGAGTCTGTGAACGCCTGCATTTCTAACTGCTCGGGTTGGTAGCCCGAAGCTGTGTGTACGAATCGAAGGAGTGATCAAGCCGTCGAAACACGGATACCGCCATTCTTCTTCCCTGGATGGCCACCACCGCTGTGTCGCCGATCCGAGATCAGGCGACCTCGGCAACAGGAACATCCGGATGCAACTCCGATAGTGATGAATGTAAGACCCTGTGTGCTCCTCGGTCTTGCCGTAGTAATCGGCTCTCGCCCTCCTTGCGACGACTCCGCTCATGAGGGCCAGCTTCCACGACTCCATGTCCGAGAGCGGCCTCTTCAACTTGTCCTCCTACAACGCCAAATAGAAGTTAGCCATACATAAGAACATGACGGTAAAGAAGAACAAAAATGCATCATGCACATAGATATACCTTCATGGCCTTGAAGCTCCAAAGTGGTTCCTGTTTCCTTGGCCGTGTGTCCCGTCCGGCTCCACGGTTAGCCCGGCCCTTGATGCTCTTGGCAAAGAACTCAGATCGGGCGCCGAGCCACCTATCCACCAAACTTCGCCCATCCGTCATGCCTTCCATAGCACCAACGAGGAACAACCTATGCAAATTTTGGAAGCATGACATGTGAGCACGAAACATAGAGTTGATCGCTTGAAACAATGAAAAGTTAGTAATAGTTACCATCATGAACTGCTCCCTGCTCAAGGTAAGTCGTAAGCTTCGCGCTTGACTTTTGGTCATCTTTTGGTGCAGGTAGTAGTGGTAGTATCATGAGACGGCAACCCAAATAAGACCTCGTCAAGAATCGACGAGCTTTCTTCTTCGCAATGCAAGCAAGACCACGTCGGCTCGCCTTGTGCTCGCCAAGAACTCTATAGAGTTGCTGCATAAACCGTAAGCAAACAAGGCATGAGTTGAGTGATCCAATGATAAACTATGAACTAAACTGAAGACAAGTGATTCAAGAGAACTTACCCAAAATTTGGTGATCACGGCCTTAGCGGGCCGTCCAGACTCCGCTTTGTCGCAAGCCTCGTGAGTGGGCCCAGCTCGTGGCCAAAACCAGCATTGCGGGTCCCTGTCTGGCCGTAAGGCGAATAGGCTAGGCCAAAAGTGCTTCAACAGACAAAGGATAAGGCCGTTCGGTTTACGGCCCTTTCCGCCAAGGATCCAGTTTACGCAAAAGAATCAAATGATTGCCATGTGTACAATAAGAAAATGTTGTCATGTGTTGAAAATATGATTGAGAGGCACTTACTCTCATTCCCCACAGGTTCAATGAGCCACTTGTGCTCCTCGATAGAAGGTGGTGTAGGTAGTCCCAAGCATTACCACGCAGCCACCTGCGGAGCACCCGGTGGCAAGTCACCCCACAACTCGGGATCAACCTCTCCTCCACCCTCCTCGCCTCCTCCTCACCTCCTCCTCGGCCTCCTCCTCCTCACCTCCTCCTCGGCCTCCTCCTCCGCCATCAGAACATACTCCTCCTCCTCGAGACTCGGAAGGTGCCTCAGATGGGAGGGCATCAAGAAGACCCTCCTATTTCGGACACGGCCCGGAGTTTTTTGCCCCGGCTGCCTCTCCCCCCACCTCCTCCTCCTCTAGGGGCTCTCCCCCCACCGCCTCCTCCTCTAGGGTCTCCTCCCCCGACCCCTCCACCTCCCTGTGAGGTGTCATCCTCACAGAGTCGGGAGGGAACCTTGTCGGCTCGTCCACTCCGAGTAAGTCCTTTAAATTTATCGAGGAAACTGGCACCACCGGACTTGCCCATGATTAGCAAACCTGCATTGAGAAGAGAATAAACAATTAGTAAGGATATCAATTAAACAAGCATACAGGAAAAACATTAATACCGTAAGTGCACATTAAGCATACTATTGTAATGATCATTAAAAGAACTTACATTTTCTAGAACCCATATGAATCATCACTATTGTAATCTATTTGTGGAGCGGTCTCATCATCACTATCACGCATATCTTCTTCGTTGTCAGACGGAGGTGGAGGCTCTTCCTCATCGTCGCCGCGTCTTCATTTAACTTTTCAAGCATAATTATGTCTCTTTGATTCACAACCGCCTCACCATCAATCCGCAAGGCGCCGTCATGCGTTTGGGTCCAGTCAACATAACCCAAGTCATCATCCTCGTTGTTTTCGGACCACGCCATCATGTTCCTCTTGATAGAACACTCCCTCGTATGTCATGGGGTTTATGTTGTAGTAATCATCATCGTTCGGGTCCGGTAGCTTACCATGCGGCGACACCTTGAACACAACTTCCCAACCCTTTAGGTACTCTTTTCCGCATGGGTAAGGCGGATAATATACTTGTGTGGCCTGGGTAGCGGCGATAAAGAGATCAGCTCCGGCATAGACGGTTGATGGTTTAACTTCAACTAAACCAATGTATAGGCGTATGTCTCAGCCCTTTTGGGGTCGAACCATCGGCATTTGAACATAGTGAGACTTAGGTGTTCGCGCCAAGTTTGAATGTAAGCTCAGATATTTTTCCTACCCTTCCGTAGTAATCTATTTTATTATCTCTTTCGGTGAAGACTCCGTATTTATGGTTTTGGGATCAGGTCAACTGCTCGGTGCTCCTCCGTATGGAAGCGATACCCATTCACATCATACTTTTCGCATGTCATGACGATGTGGTCAAAACCCATGGAAACCCATCTCAATTCTTCATCCATTGATTCGGTCGGATCATTTCCCTACAAGTTCAATTGAAATTATAGGGTGCATGAGTTTAATTGAAATTATAGGGTGCATGAGTTTAATTGAAAGTGTGAAAATTAGTTTCTCCATGAACCACGCAACGAAATTTTTCCTTCCATCAAGACCCTTTCGGAGAAGAGCAAGTGCCTCCGCTTCAAGAGGGAGGCAGCATTCCTGTCCATTCTTCCTCAACGAATCGACTACAATAAGAAAAGCGGTATAAGAACTAGGCAAAGTGAACATAACGAATTGACTAAAAGAATGGTGCAAAGGTATTACCTCATCCACTCATCCTCAACTTCCTTGATGTTGTGCAAGATATAGAACATGACATCCTCCCACTCATCTCGTGGCATGACATAAGATGTCGAGCATCCAGCCCTCGCCACCTTGCCCGGTGAATAGAGGCAACTTGGGTTTATACTTGGGTTCTTCTCAGATTGTATCGAGACACCTTATTGTGCAACGTGGGGAACATGGTCCGGATAGTAGGCTGTCCCGAGGTCTCGCCACCTCCTCTAGGATAACTGCCTCGGCTATGGAAGCTTCAATCTTAGCTTTGTTTCCACATTTCTGCCTCGGATGCTTGTTCTGCCTCGTGGTCGCATCGCTAACGATATCGCATGTGGCCCCCAACAATACCTCGCTCGCAAGGTGCAAAATGAGATGTGTCATCGGAGTAAAGAAGCTCAAGTGGAAGATCTTCTAGCTTGCATATCAACTCCGCGCCTTCTTATGCATTTCTTTTATCTTCTCGGGACATACTTCTTTAGCACAAAGCGTTGGAAGAAATGTCTTAACTCCGCATAGCACACGCCAGACACGCCGAACATAGCCCCGAACCATCACCGCATAATCCGCTCAATCCATACATGATAGTCATGACTCTTGAGCCCGGTCACTCGCCTGCTGAAAGATTGACCCCTTACTTATATTCGACGATAACCATCGCTGAACTTCACGACGTGTTTCAGCCACTTGAATGCCTCCATCTTATGATCCTTTTTAAGTCACGAAGTCAAGATTCCGCTTGAACCAAGATTTTCGATCGCCTGTGGGAGGTTGCATGTGAAGACGTGGTCTATCACAAATATTCTCGTTGATCGACTCTAGCATTAACATTATCCTTTGTCTTATCAGAATGTTGAGGATCGTGTTAAAAAGGGACTCATGCGACATTCTTTTCGGTGTGCATCACGTCGATGTTGTATGGAAGTTTGAGGTCCTTAAAATAGGGAAGCTGCGTGAAGGGGGTAATGTGAGTCCGGTTGTGCATCTCACCATATCCTTCAAAACATTTTTTTCCCTTTACCTTTGCCTTTGCCTTTGCCTTTGCCTTTCCCTTCACAGTGTGCTTAAGAGCTTTGAGTCGAGCAAGCACATCCGCACTGTAAAACGTTGGAATCTCATTTACTTCATGGACAACTTTGCCTTTTGTGAAGTTCTTCTTGTCTTCCCTATCAGGATGGTCTGAGGAGGAATTGTCGATGCTGGTCAAAGGCAACATACTTGCCACCCTTCTTCATCCAAATGAAAATCAAGGCCTGCATGCACACTGGCAAGGCATCTTTCCACTTGTACACCATCCGCAAGCAGGCATAGCCGGAAAGTCATGCATGCAATATCAGAGCCAAACTTTCATCAAGAAATTTTTCTCACAGATGCCGGTCGTATGTCAACCTCGGGAAGTACCAAGAATGGTGCAAATCATCCACCAACGGTTGCATAAACACACTCAAATTCTTCCTGGATATTCAGGCCCCGGAATTATGAGCGACAGGAACATGGTCTTATGCTGCATTATGGTGCCGGAGGGAGATTGAGCGGAATAACAAATATGGGCCAGCAGTTGTATGGATTAGACGACATACCATATGGATTGAACCCATCACCGTTATAGAAATTTCGACATTCCCAAATTTCGGCTCTTCCTCCGGTACTTTATATCGAATGACTTCCATGCTTCACCTTCCGATGTATGTACAATTTTTTTGGATTGTACCTTTTCCCTTCCTTGTGCCACTTCATCATTTTGGCAGACTCCTCGGTGATGAAAAGACGCTGCAGTCTTTTTATAAAATCAAGATACCAAGAACCTTCACAGGATTTTAGCTGCCGCTTGACCATGCTTATCGACCACCTCAATATACCGAGAGGAACCGCACTTCCTACAAAGAGTTGTCATCCGTGATACTCATGCCTAAACCAAAGGAAATTCTTTGGACAAACATGTATTTTCTCATAGTCCATGGAGAGCGCCTTCATGATTTTCTTCAGACTGCATATGGTTTTCGGCAGTTCATGGCCCTCGGGCAGGCTGTTAGCCCATACTCCCAAAAATGCTTCAAGCAACCTCGGCTACAGATTTCAGCCTTCATCGCCATCGGTTGGGAGATGGCATCCAAAGATGATAGCTTGGCACCCTCATAGAGAGGTTTCTTTGACGAGGCCAAGATTTCCGTGAAGGCCTTTATGGTTTCCTCCGCTCCTCCGGTTCATTCACTGAATGTGACGGAGGTGTAGGTCAGGCAGAAGGACATCATCTAGCATGTCTCTAACCCCATCGTCCTCATAACCAGCGACGCGTTGTCGTATCACATCCTCTCTACCACGGTCCTACCGGGCAAAGTTTATCGGCATATTAAAGTTGGGCATAAATCCATGCGCGAAGGTGCTTAGTCATCTCACTCTTATCTCTGCGGATACGCCTCTTACATCCGCACACGGGCATTCCGCACCATCCTCATTGGACTACGGAATATCTCTTTCAAAAACACATCAGTTTTCTCGACCCACTGTTGTTACTTGATTCCGACGGAAAAACCCACTATACATCCACTGATTATCTGCCATCTCTGCTTTATTGGAAGCCACACAACAAAATTAAGGATTCATTTAAATTACCCACATCAATATTTTATTTTTTACAAGGTTGACGAGTAATCCACCTACATCTCTAATAGGTAAAGATGGGTCCTAATCCCACCCGAGAATGTGTAGATTGAGTACGGTCCATGCTCTACCCCATTCCGAGACAAAATTTAGGCAGCACCACCCCGCTGTTCTCCCAATAAACGGCTCGGCAAAATGTCGAGAGGAGGTGCATCCGGAGAACAACATGGAGGCGCCACGAAATCCTGTCTCGAACGGGTAGAGCATGAACAACGCATCTAATCTACACATCCTCGGCTGTCCGTGGAAAGCGCTGGACAATCCGAAGAGCTTATGTGATAAATATGCAATTGAATGCATATTTATCGATGCAACCCTTTTCGGACGGGAGACCTAGGTTACGCGACTTGATGTGAAAATTCAATCTAGTGACATGGAAAAAAAGTGGACGAGGTCATGGAATTGTTGCTCACCCTCCGATGTAGAGGATGTAGTCGATCAAAGGAGGGACGATCGTGGACAAACACCTCCAACGTCGATAGTCACTCCACGAAGATGGAACACCACAAATCCTGTTAATTCGACCAAGTGCAAAAAAATAGGTTAAGCATTGACAGTTTAAACTATGAAAAAAAATCATATTTCGTCAAGTGTAAAATTTTGTCCTTCAATTTTTTAGCAAGATCATCATGATTAAATAACCACTCATCATATGTCAATTTTGGAGCACATCTCACACAACTATTTTAGAAACTAAATGTCACATAGCAAGGATTTAGA
The DNA here is from genome assembly GCA_021605145.1 of Aegilops bicornis. Classification (NCBI taxonomy): domain Eukaryota; kingdom Viridiplantae; phylum Streptophyta; class Magnoliopsida; order Poales; family Poaceae; genus Aegilops; species Aegilops bicornis. Next base: position 156,302,036 of record CM038671.1, on the reverse strand, counting down.
CACAACTTCACCTCCTATCCATGCCATCTCTAGACGCCAACAACTCAAAGAACATGACACAAACAAAGCAACTCAAAATTTTGTTTTGCATGCATATGTGAATAGACTTAGGGCCGAATACACCATCCATTAATCTCACATGCATATATTGTCATAATCCATTATATATCATATTGGTACAAATATTAGGCTTATGGACATAAAATCTAGAAGAGAACAATGCTAACAATTACATCACTTGTCTTTGTGAAGATAAGTTACACATGTCCATACATAGTAGTTATTTGCAGCAAATTAATATGAAACTATGAATGTCACAGTACGAAAAATGAAAAAAAAGAGCATAGCTCACCGGGCAGAGGAGCGTCCACGGGCGATGGAGGGACGGAGGGACGGGGCTGGTCGTGGTCGGCCGGAGAAGCAGAGGCCGTCGCCGACCGGAGCTAGCACCAGGGCCGGCCGGGCAAGGACGCGGGCTGGCCAGAGCCGTGGCCAGCGTGCTCGGGAGGGGCCGAGGCGGGCCCTGCCCGTCTGTGGCGGGCAGAGAGCTGGGGTGGAGGCAAGGCGCGAGGAAGGGAGGGAGGGTGGAGCGGCGACGGGCGGGCGGCAGATGCAGCGTGGCAGGCGCGAGAAGGGAGGGAAGGGAGGGTGGAGCGCGGGGAGGGGGGACGGGTGAGGGAGCGGAGAGTGGCGCGGGTGGAGCAGCGGCGGGCGGGCGGCGGCGGCGGCGGCAGCTAGCTAGCGCGGGTCGGGCTCGGGGCGCACGAGTGGGGACGAACGAGTGGAGGGGGTGAGCGGGGAGTGGATAAGGGAACTATGCCGACGGCTTAACCGTCGGCATACATTAGTCATGCCACATGGCATATATGCCGACGGCTAAGCCGTAGGCATAGGTATATTTCTTTTTTTTATACATGTTAATTACAAACTAGCCGTATAAATGTTAATTACACACGTGGCATATATTATTAACTGCCTCTTCAAATATATTTTTAGTGTATATTATTTTCAATGTTATATATTTATTCTTTTTATTTTAATGTTTTATTATAGTTATATATTTATTCTTTTTTATTTCATATAGATTTTTAAATTTTTATAGTTGTAGTTTTCCTTTTTATGTGTTATTATTTCATATAGATTTTTATTTTTTTAAACCGCCGCCCTCTCCTCTCCGGAACCACACAGAGGGAGGGAGGGGAGGCGCCTCGAAAGTAGCCTGGCCCGCCAAGGCCGTGGCCCGGCCGACGGGAGGGTGGTGGTGGGGGCGGGGTAGCTTAGTTCGTCAGTGAGTGAAGGGGAGGGCCGCCACGCAAGATTTGACGGTATGTTAGCCCGGAGGTCACGCCACAACAGAGATCAGGCGAAGAGCAATCCAGAGAGGGAAGTGTTCAGACATTTCTCCATCACAAAAATTATGAAAAATTACCATCACCCTATAGCACATGTGCCCACGCCAGTAAAAACTCATGATTTTATCGCGCTCCAAGTATTTAATAATATTCACGCCGCATCGTTACCGCAGAACGTCTACTACCGTGTCATGGCCGCTCGTGAGGGGGGCACACCCCGGAGACGCGTGCCACCTCTTCGCACATGCCACCACACCACCCCGCATGTACGAGGGCCCGGTGCGACGCTCGGGTGGCATTGCTACCCCCGTAGGGCCCCCGTCCCGCCTAACCCTGTAGCGTTTGACCACGGGATCTAGCCCTTTGACTTTGCACGGACGGGATTTGACCAGTGGACCTCTCCACCCGGTTGTGTTAGGTCAGTCCATAGGAACACTTTGGAGCAACATCTGGGCCAGACCCACGACAAGATCCCCTCCAGATAGACCCGACGATCCGCTTCCCTCCAGTGCCGGGCGGCGCGCCGTCTGTGAGGGGGGCACACCTCGGAGACGCAGCGTCTTTGGCGTTTGCAACCGCCTCAACACTTCCAGACTTGTGAGAGGCCGCCACGCAAGATTTGACGGTATGCTAGCCCCGAGGTCACCGCCACCAGAGACGTCAAGCGAAGAGCAATCCGCGTGAGAGGGAAGTGTTCGGATACTTCTCCATCACAAAAATTATGAAAAATTACCATCACCCTATAGCACAAGTGCCCACGTTGTGTAAAAACTCATGATTTTATCGCGCTCCAAGTATTTAATAATATTCACGCTGCATCGTTATCATGTAACGCCTACTACCGTGTCATTGCCGTCCGTGAGGGGGGCCACACTCGAGACGCGTGCCGCCTCTTCGGACATGCCACCACACCACACCGCATGTATGAGGGCCCCGTGCGACGCTCGGGTGGCATTGCTACCACCCAGGGCCCCGACCCGCCTAACCCTGTAGCGATTGACCACGGGATCTAGCGCTTTGACTTTGCATGGACGGATTTGACCGGTGGACCTCTCCACCCGGTTGTGTTAGGTCAGCCCATAGGAACACTTTGGAGCAACATCCGGGCCAGGCCCACAGCAAGATCCCCTCCGTGTAGACCCGACGCGTCTGTTTCCCCCCTCCAGGTGCCGGCGATGGCGCCGTCCGTGAGGGGGGGGGGAGGGCACACCCCGGAGACGCGTGCTGGGCGTTTGCAACCGCCTCAACACTTCGAGACTTGTGAGAGGCCGCCTACGCAAGATTTGACGGTATGCTAGCCCCCAGAGGCCGCCGGCCACAGTCGTAGACGTGCGAAGAGCAATCCGCGTAGAGGGAAGTGTTCAGATACTTCTCCATCACAAAAAATTATGAAAAATTACCATCAGTCCTATAGCACATGTGCTCACGTTGTGTAAAAAACTCAAGATTTTATCGTGCTCCAAGTATTTAATAATATTCACGCTGCATCGTTATCACAGAACGCCTACTACCGTGTCATTGCCGTCCGTGAGGGGGGCCACACCCCGAGACGCTGCGGCCGCCTCTTCGGACATGCCACCACACCACCCTCGCATGTATGAGGGCCCGGCATGACGCCTCCCGGTGGCATTGTTACCCACTGTGGCCCCGTCCGCCTAACCTCAGAAGCGTTTGACCACGGGATCTAGCCCTTTGACTTTACACGGATGGGATTTGACCGGTGGACGTCTCCACCCAGCTTGTGTTAGGTCAGTCCATAGGAACACTTTGGAGCAACATCCGGGCTGCACTCCACAAAGAAGATCCCCTCCAGATAGACCCGGACGCGTCCGTTTCTCCAGCTGCCGGGCGCGCCGTCCGTGAGGAGGGGGCACACCCCGGAGACGCGTGCTGGGCGTTTGCAACCGCCTCAACACTTCGAGACTTGTGAGAGGCCGCCTACGCAAGATTTGACGGTATGCTAGCCCCCGGAGGCCGCCGGCCACAGTCGTAGACGTGCGAAGAGCAATCCGCGTACAGGGAAGTGTTCAGATACTTCTCCATCACAAAAAATTATGAAAAATTACCATCAGTCCTATAGCACATGTGCCCACGTTGTGTAAAAAACTCATGATTTTATCGCGCTCCAAGTATTTAATAATATTCACGCTGCATCGTTACAGTAACGCCTACTACCGTGTCATTGCCGTCCGCGAGGGGCCACACCCGAGACGTTTGCCGCCTCTTCGGACATGCCACCACACCACCCCGCATGTATGAGGGCCCGGCGACGCCTCGGTGGCATTGTTACCCCTGTGGCCCCGTCCCCCTAACCTCAGAAGCGTTTGACCACGTGATCTAGCCCTTTGACTTTGCTCGGACGTGATTTGACCAGTGGTCCTCTCCACCCGGTTGTTTTAGGTCAGCCCATAGGGACACTTTGGAGCAACATCCGAGCCAGCCCACAGAAGATCCCTCCGTAGACCCGACGCGTCTGCTTCTCCAGGTGCCGGCGATGGCGCCGTCCTGAGAGGGGGGGGGGGCACACCCCGGAGACGCGTGCTGGGCGTTTGCAACCGCCTCAACACTTCGAGACTTGTGAGAGGCCGCCTACGCAAGATTTGACGGTATGCTAGCACCCGGAGGCCGCCGGCCACAGCTTGTAGACGTCGAAGAGCAATCCAGCGTGAGGGAAGTGTTCAGATATTTCTCCATCACAAAAATTATGAAAAATTACCATCAGTCCTATAGCACATGTGCCCACGTTGTGTAAAAACTCATGATTTTATCGCGCTCCAAGTATTTAATAATATTCACGCTGCATCGTTATCAGAGAACGTCTACTACCGTGTCATTGCCGTCCGTGAGGGGGGGGGCACACCCCGAGACGTGTGCCGCCTCTTCGGACATGCCACCACACCACCCGCATGTATGAGGGCCCGGTCACGCCCGTGGCATTACTACCCCTGTGGCCCCGTCCGCCTAACCTCAGAAGCGTTTGACCATGGGATCTAGCCCTTTGACTTTGCACGGACGGGATTTGACCAGTGGACCTCTCCACCTGGTTGTGTTAGGTCAGCCCATAGGAACACTTTGGAGCAACATCCGGGCTAGGCCCACAACAAGATCCCCTCCGTGTAGACCCGACGCGTCTGCTTTTCCCTCCAGTGTGCCGGGCGATGGCGCCGTCTGTGAGGGGGGCCGAACTCGGAGATGCGTGCCGCCTCTTCAGACATGCCACCACACCACCCCTGCATGTATGAGGGGCGGTCTGACGCCTTCCGGTGGCATTGCTACCCCCATCCCCTGTGGCCCGTCCCCGCCTAACCCCGGAGCGGTTGACCACAAGATCTAACCCTTTGACTTTCCACGGACGAGCTTTGAACAAAGTGGACCTCTCCACCTCCAGTTGTGTCAGTCACCGAGAGGGACACTGGGAGCAACATCCGCCAAACCGACAACTACATCCCTCCGTAGACCCGATCGTCTGCTTTTCCCCCTCCAGGTGCCGCCTCTTTGGACATGCCACAACACCACCCCACATGTATGAGGGCGCGGTACGACGCTCAGGTGGCATTGCTACCCCCCAGGGCCCCCGTCCCGCCTAACCCTGGAGCGGTTGACCACCAGATCTAGCCCTTTGACTTCCCACGGACGGGCTTTGACCAGTGGACCTCTCCACCCGGTTGTGTCAGGTCGGCCCAGAGGGACACCGGGGAGCACCATCCGGGCCAAACCTACGCCTAAATCCACTCCATGTAGACCCGACGTCTGCTCCCCTCCAGTGCTGGCCGTGGCTTCGTCTGTGACGGGCCACACTCAAGATGCGTACGCTTTTCGGACATGCCATAACACCATCCGGACGTGGTAGGTCATCCGATATATATAAACACTTGGAGCAAAGTCCCCTTCGTATAGACCCGATGCGGCTGTCCCCCATTCTAGTTGCCAGCTGGCGGCGGCACCGTTCGTGAGGGGGGTCACAACGCTCTGTACAGAACCGAAAAATAATGTATGTATGCTTATTAACACATACTGTATCTAAGTTAGTTAAATAAAAATAATAAAGAAAACAGTGAAGAAAAAAAGAAAAAAAACTATTTGTATGCTTATTAACACATACTATATGCTTATTAACATACTATATGCTTATTAACACATACTATATGTATGCTTATTAACACAATCTATATGTATGCTTATTAACACATACTGTATGCTTAATAATAATAATAATAATACTATATGGAAAAAAAAAGAAAAAACAAGAAAAAAAACTATGCTGACGGCAAAGCCGTCGGCAAGATAGGTGCGACTTGAGGCGAGATGGACGTCGCGGATCGATGACGTGTCGGCTATGCCGACGGCTGCCGTCGGCATAGCTCCCGGTCGGTGCGCTCGGATCATTGACGTGTCACCCGTATCTATGCCGACGGCCACCGCCACGGCCGTCGGCATAGATTTAACGTCGTTAGCCGTACCGTGATGGCGCTTGTCGTGAGCCCGCATCTATGCCGACGGCCAATATATGCCGATGGCAGTATGGCGTAATGCGGGATAAGCCGGACGGCTGTGTATGCCGACGGTCTTTGTCGGCGTAAACGCCGGAGAGCCCGACGGCCATTGTACGCCGACGGCCAGGAGCTAGCTGTCGGCATAGCTCGGACTAGGCCGACGGTAGCCGTCGGCATATATTTGGCTGTCGGCGTAGAGCCCTGTTCCGGTAGTGATACGGGCTAGATTTCACTCCAATTTCTTGTGCAAATTTCATTTTGATACATGTAGAGCAGCGGCGACAGCTCGGACACAACGGGCTTGGCTTGCATCAGCGGTGGCAGGGTCCATCTCCTCCCTCAAGCAGCGGTGGTGGCGTGGGACACAGCGGGCTCGACCGCGAAGATAGATTTCTCCAGCGGAGCATTTTAAAATGCCGATGTACCGACGAATCCTCGCTTCTGTTCCTCGACCTCGCGTCAGGGACGCATATGCCCCTGCGGCCGTTCCTCCTCGTGGCCAGTGACGCAAAGCCGAGGACACGGAAGTCGCTGCCGTTGTTCCTCTACGCGACGGTGATACACATGGCATAGCCTCTTCCTGATCCTATACTCCGTGCCTTGTTCATCCATATATGATCTTATTTTGTTTCAGTTTTTTGCTAGATTTAACATTGGCCTTTGTGCTGAAATTTTGTCTATTTTGGGCCTAGCACAATTGCAGTTTCAGAAATTCCTAATAAATCCTAGAGGCCCGCGTAGCCCATTCGTGCAAGGCAAGAGGTGGAACTAAAGTTTAGTCCCACATTGCTAGTTTAGAGGGAGTTGGACCTCTTTATAAGGAAGGTTCTCTCCCCACTTGTATGAGCATGAGAACAAGAGGGACATCCATGCGCGCTCCTCCTCCTCCGCCGCCAGCCACGACGCGCCGCAGGTTGCGGGAATGAGCCGATGTCTAAATTTTTGCCACGCACGACGGGTATACGCAGCCTGTTCGCCTCCTTCTCCTGTGTCTATATAAGAGAGAGACACACCAGAAGATCCTCTTCCTCTCGCCACAAAGTTTCGAAGCACTGCGCTGCTGCTACGATCTTCCCCATCCCGACCTCCAAAACTGCACCTTTTGAGTCCTGTAGGGAGAAGGGTGATAAGGTTTTTGGGGAGCGCTCAGGCGACTACTGACTTCTTCGTCACGGACGCTCCGGACTCCGACGACTACTTCCCTGACGATGACTTCTTCCCCGACGTCAACAACCTCCTCGACGACATGGCTGGCGAGTACACCGACCCCAAGACCGGTGCATATTCTCCCGTTCTGTATGTTCTCATACTCTTTCTGTTAGAGGTTCTGTCACAACTTCTTGCTCTAGTGTGTGTTCTAGATGTGTTCGGTTCTAGTTCATATATACAGATGCTATTTACCTTCTCTCTGTCGAATTGTATGACTTGTTTTATCTCTGTTGTATTAGTCATGCTTTATCTAGTATTTCTGTCAACAAAATCATTCGCTAAATTGCTCATATTTCCAACAATCCAAAAACCTTATTATAGGCAATTTACCCCGAGTGGTTTTGCTGTTTCCACGAGACCTCCTATGTTTGAGGGTATCCACTATAATAGGTGGCACATCAGAGCAGTCTTATGGTTTCAAACCATGAGTTACTATCACGCCACTCTTGGCAAACCTGAAGGAGAGCTTGATGCTCAACAGGCATAAGCTTTTTAGAAAATGGATACTCTGTTTAAGGCTACTCTCTTGAGTGTTCTTGGTGAGAACATAGTTGATGCTTATGCGTCAATTGGTAATGGAAAGTATATGTGGGATGCACTCGAGGCCAAGTTTGGGGTCTCGGATGCTGGCACTGAGCTGCACATCATGGAGCAATTCTATGATTACAGGATGACTAAAGAGCGCTCCGTGGTTGAGCAAGCTCATGAGATACAGTCATTTGCTAGAGAACTTGAGCACTTTAGTTGTATGCTACCGGACAAGTTTGTTGCCGGAGGTATCATCCCTAAGCTTCCTCCTTCGTGGAGGAACTTTGCTACCTTACTGAAGCATAAGAGACAAGAGTTTTCCGTCCCCGATCTCATTGGCACTCTTGATGTGGAAGAAAAGGCGAGAGCAAAGGACACACATGCTTGAGGTATTGAGGGAGGATCTAGTGCCAACTGCATGTAAGAAGAACTTCCAAATTTCACAAGTTCAAGAACAAGGGTAAGTTTGATGGTAAAGCAAAGTTTGATGGGAAGAACAAGGTTGTGCAACACACGAACTTCAAGAAGAAGAATGACAAGAAGAAAGGTGTTTGTCATGTGTGTGGGGATCCTGATCATTGGGCTCCTAGTTGCTCTAATCGCTATGACAAGCGTCATCCTGGGAAAGGCGGCAAGACCGCTAATGTTGTCATTGGAGACACTAACATGAAGGATGTTGGGTATGGTATATTTCCCACTATTCTTTCAGTATGTCATTCTCCTGATTGGTTGATTGACACGGGTGCTAATGTGCATGTATGCGGTGATATTTCCATGTTTTCGTCTTATCAGACCTCAGGGACTTCAACTGTGCTGATGGGCAACGGTTCAAGTGCTTCTGTTTGTGGTGTTGGCACGATCGATTTGAAGTTCACTTCAAGGAAGATCGTGTGGCTGAAGAACGTGCATTATGTCCCCTCCGTCAATAAAAATCTTGTTAGCGGATCTCTTCTGTGTAGAGATGACTACAAGCTTGTCTTTGAGTCGAATAAATTTGTAATATCCAAGTATGGAACCTTTGTTGGTAAAGGCTATGAGTCAGGAGGCCTGTTTCGTTTATCCTTATCAGTCGTTTGCAATAATTTGTTAATCATATTTGCAACAATAGTGAATCAAATGTGTGGCATTCACGTCTTTGTCATGTTAACTTTGGTTACATGTCGCGACTAGCGAAGTTGAACTTAATCCCTAGTTTCACCAATGTCAAGGGATCCAAGTGTCAAGTGTGTGTGCAAGTTAAGCAACCTCATAAGTCTCATGTGACTGCGGAAACGAGAAATCTTGCACCACTAGAACTCATACATTCAGATCTATGTGAAATGAATGGTGTTTTGACAAAAGGTGGAAAGAAATATTTCATGATGTTAATTGACGACTCCACTAGATACTGTCGTGTGTATCTTCTGAAATCTAAGGATGAGGCTTTGAACTTTTCAAGATCTATAAAGCTGAAGTGGAAAACCAACTTGATCGAAAAATCAAGAGGCTTAGGTCCCACTGGTGGAGAGTATTTTTCCAATGAATTTGATGCTTTTTGTGCGGAACATGGTATAATCCATGAGAGGACGCCTCCCAATTCACCTCAGTCAAATGGGGTGGCCGAAAGAAAGAACCGTACTCTAACAGATTTGGTTAACGCCATGTTAGACACATCGGGTCTCTCCAAGGCATGGTGGGGGGAGGCGATATTGACTACATGTCATGTCCTAAACCAAGTTCCCACAAAGAATAAATAGATAACTCCATTCGAGGAATGGGAGAAGAAAAGATTAAAACTCTCTTATCTACGAACCTGGGGTTGTTTGGCGAAAGTCAATGTGCCAATTCCAAAGAAGCGCAAGCTTGGACCAAAGACCGTGGATTGTGTTTTCTTGGGATATGCTTTTCATAGCATTGGTTATAGATTCTTGGTTGTAAAATCTGAGGTACCTGACATGCATGTCGGTACGATCATGGAGTCGAATGATGCGACTTTCTTTGAAGATATCTTAACCATGAAGGATATGGCTACCTCATCTAATCAGGAGATGCCCAGTTCATCGAATCAGGAACCAGTTACAATTACGAAACCTGCCATGTTGAGGAACTCTGATACGTCTCCAACGTATCTATATTTTTTGATTGCTCCATGCTATATTATCTACTGTTTTGAACCATATTGGGCTTTATTTTCCACTTTTATATTATTTTTGGGACTAACTTATTAACCGGAGGCCCAACCCAGAATTGTTGTTTTTTGCCTATTTTAGTGTTTCGAAGAAACGGATATCAAACGGAGTCCAAATGGAATGAAACCTTCGGGAACGTGATTTTCTCACCGAATATGATCCAGGAGACTTGGACCCCACGTCAAGAAAGAAGGGAGGTGGCCACGAGGGTGGGGGCGCGCCCACCCCCTAGGGCGCGCCCCCTGCCTCGTGGGCCCCCCGTTGCTCCACCGACGTACTCCTTCCTCCTATATATACCTACGTACCCCCAAACGATCAGATACGGAGCCAAAAACGTAATTCCACCGCCGCAACTTTCTGTATCCATGAGATTCCATCTTGGGGCCTGTTCCGGAGCTCCGCGGGAAGAGGAATTCACCATGGTGGGCTTCTACATCAACATCATAGCCTCTCCGATGAAGTGTGAGTAGTTTACCTCAGACCTTCGGGTCCATAGTTAGTAGCTAGATGGCTTCTTCTCTCTTTTTGGATCTCAATACAATGTTCTCCCCCTCTCTCGTGGAGATCTATTCGATGTAATCTTGTTTTTTTTTGCGGTGTGTTTGTTGAGACCGATGAATTGTGGGTTTATGATCAAGATTATCTATGAACAATATTTGAATCCTCTCTGAATTCTTTTTATGTATGATTGGTTATCTTTGCAAGTCTCTTGAATTATCAGTTTGGTTTGGCCTACTAGATTGGTTTTTCTTGCAATGGGAGAAGTGCTTAGCTTTGGGTTCAATCTTGCGGTGTCCTTTCCCAAAGGATGAGGGGCAGCAAGGCACGTATTGTATTGTTGCCATCGAGGATAACAAGATGGGGTTTTTATCATATTGCATGAATTTATCCCTCTACATCATGTCATCTTGCTTACAGGCGTTACTCTGCTTTTCTTGAACTTAATACTCTAGATGCATGCTGGATAGCGGTCGACGAAGTGGAGTAATAGTAGTAGATGCGGTGAGTCGGTCTACTTGTCTCGGACGTGATGCCTTATACATGATCATACCTAGATATTCTCATAACTATGCTCAATTACATCAATTGCTCAACAGTAATTCGTTCACCCACCGTAAAATACTTATGCTCTTGAGAGAAGCCACTAGTGAAATCTATGGCCCCCGGGTCTATCCTTATCATATTAATCTCCCAACACTTTATTATTGCTTTTGCTTTTTACTTTTCTTTTATTTTACTTTGCATCTTTATACCAAAAATACCAAAAATATTATCTATCATCTCTATCGGATCTCACTCTCATAAGTGATCGTGAAGGGATTGACAACCCCTAATCGCGTTGGTTGCGTGGAGCTATTTGTTTTGTGTAGGTACGAGGGACTCATGGCGTAGCCTCCTCTTTGGATTGATACCTTGGTTCTAAAAAACTGAGGGAAATACTTACTCTACTCTGCTGCATCACCCTTTCCTCTTCAAGGAAATCCAACGCAGTGCTCAAGAGGTAGCAAACACTTTGAAAGTCCTGTGGAAGAGAACAACGAAGTTCCTACTAGGAGCAAGAGACAGAGGACTGCAAAGTCCTTTGGTGATGATTTTCTTGTGTATCTCATAGATGATACTCCCAGTTCTATTCCAGAGGCCTATGCATCTGAAGATGCTGACTACTGGAAGGAAGCGGTTAGTAGCAAGATGGATTCCATCTTGGCGAATGAAACTTGGGAGATAACTAATTGTCCTTATGGGTGCAAACCTATAGGATGCAAATGGGTATTCAAGAAGAATTTTAGGCCTGATGGTACTATTGAAAAGTACAAGGCTCGGCTCGTAGCTAAGGGTTATACCCAAAAGGAAGGTGAAGACTTATTTGATACTTACTCACCTGTGGCTCGACTGACCACTATTTGAGTTCTACTTTCGCTAGCTGCCTCACATGGTCTTCTCGTTCATCAAATCGATGTTAAGACTGCTTTCCTGAATGGAGAGTTGGACGAGGAAATTTATATGGAACAACCAGATGGGTTTGTACTAGATGGTCATGAAGGAAAAGTGTGCAAGTTGCTGAAGTCTTTGTATGGACTCAAACAAGCACCCAAACAGTGGCATGAGAAGTTTGAAAGAACTTTAACAGCTGTAGGCTTTGTTGTAAACGAAGCTGATAAATGTATGTACTAACGCCATGGTGGGGGGGAGGGAGTTATTCTTTGCTTGTATGTTGATGACATACTGATTTTTGAAACAAATCTGAATGTTATTAAGGAGGTCAAGGATTTCCTATCTCGCTGTTTTGAGATGAAGGATTTAGGAGTGGCTGATGTTATTCTGAACATCAAGTTGTTGAGAGACGATGATGGTGGGATTACATTGCTTCAATCTCACTATGTGGAAAAGATCTTGAGTCGCTTTGGCTATAGTGACTGCAAGCCCTCTCCAACACCATATGATGCGAGTGTGTTACTTCGAAAGAATCGAAGAATTGCTAGAGATCAATTAAAATATTCTCAGGTTATTAGCTCGCTTATGTACTTAGCCAGTGCTACAAGACCTGACATCTCTTTTGTTGTTAGCAAGTTGAGTCGGTTTGTCTCAAAACTAGGAGATGTGCATTGGAAAGCTCTAGAGAGAGTTTTGCGTTATTTGAAAGGCACTGCGAATTATGGAATTCACTACACCGGGCACCCAAAGGTGCTTGAAGGGTATAGTGACTCAAACTGGATCTCAGATGCTGATGAGATAAAGTCCACGAGCGGATATGTATTCACTCATGGAGGTGGCGCTGTTTCTTGGAAGTCTTGCAAGCAGACCATCTTAACAAGGTCAACAATGGAAGCAGAACTCACAACACTAGATACAACTATGGTCAAAGCAGATTGGCTTCGTCGGCTCTTGAATGACTTGCCGGTTGTTGAGAAACCTGTACCGGGTATACTTATGAACTGTGACAATCAAACTGTGATCACGAAAGTGAGCATCTCAAAGGATAACATGAAGTCATCAAGACACGTTCAGAGAAGGTTAAAGTCTGTCAGGAAAATGAAAAACTCCAGAGTTATTTCATTGGATTATATCCAAACGTCTAAGAATCTGGCAGATCCTTTTACTAAGGGTCTATCACGTAATGTGATAGATAATGCATCGAGGGAGATAGGTACGAGACCCACAATATGAGTTGTTCAAAGTGGTAACCTATTCTTTGTGATCGGAGATCCTGTGAATTAGATATGGAAGAACAGCTATTGATCAACTGAGAGGAGAGTATCCTTACTATCAACAATACCACTCCATAAAGATGCAATACTCTTCTAATCTGCATGGAAGGTTGATGTATATCTTAATGTGTTCTAAGTGGCTCATTGAAGCAGAGATGTCGTCCCGCAGAACATCTTTTGAAGAACACACCTATATGAGTCCGGTTGTCAAATGTCGCAATCTATGAGAGTAGGGTTCTCTCTAGTAAACTCATAAGCTCCACCCGCGGGGAAAACCCACGGTAGCCACGTATCGGTCAAGGCTTTATGTGAAGCTAGATTCACAGAAAACTTGCAGTTCAAGGCCCAGTCCACTGTCCAAGTTGCTTACTAGTGTAGCATAGAGTTTTAGGTGGAAGTTCAACTTAACATTCTCCACTGTAGTATCGGTATATAAAACAGTGTCTTGGAACCAAAGGCAAATTTTGTGTGCCTCTCGATGCAGTGGGGATTGCTGGAATTTTGTCTATTTTGGGCCTAGCCCAATAGCTGTTTCAGAAATTCCTAATAAATCCTAGAGGCACACGCAGCCCATTCGTGCAAGGCAAGAGGTGGAACTAAAGTTTAGTCCCACATTGCTAGTTTAGAGGGAGTTGGACCTCTTTATAAGGGAGGTTCTTTCCCTACTTGTATGAGCATGAGAACAAGAGGGACATCCACGCGTGCTCCTCCTCCGCCGCACGCCTCGCCTCGTCACGACGCGACGCGACGCGGGTTGCGGGAATGAGTCGAGCCGATGTCTAAATTTTTTCCACGTGCGACGGGTACACGAAAGGTCATGCGGGAGCTGAAACGTTTTTCTGTAGTGGACACTGAATCCGAACGGCTCGCCTCTTCGGCTGAAGTCTGTTCGCTTCGTCTCCCTCTGTTGCTTCACCTCCCGTCGCAGCATGTTCGCCTCCTTCTTCTGTGATCCTCTTCCTCTCGCCACAAAGTTCCAAAGCACTACGCTGCTGCTACGATCTTCCCCATCCCGACTTGCAGCGTGCACCGCAGGTCGGGACAGTAGGCCTCCGAAACCGCACCTTTTGAGTCCTGTACGGGAGAAGGGTGATAAGGTTTTGGGGGCGCCAGTAGCGACCATCGACTTCTTCGTCATGGACGCCCCGGACTCCGACGACTACTTCCCCGACGACGACTTCTTCCCCGACGTCAACAACCTCCTCGATGACATGGCTAGCGAGGACACCGACCCCAAGACCGGTGCATCTGCTCCCGTTCCGTACATTCTCATATTCTTTCTGTTAGAGGTTCTGTCACAACTTCTTGCTCTAGTGTGTGTTCTAGATGTGTTCGGTTCTAGTTCATATATACAGATGCTATTTACCTTCTCTCTGTCGAATTGCATGACTTGTTTTATCTCTGCTATATTAGTCATGCTTTATCTAGTATTTCTGTCAACAAAATCATTCGGTAAATTGCTCATATTTCCAACACTTTGTTCAAATCCTATTCAGGTTGAACCATAGAAAGCGATCACACAAAGCTGCATAGGCAACCGGTCCAAGGGAATCAGTAAGGTAATGTGTTTCGAGTATTCCTAAAATAAATGAAGTAATAGTGTGATTAACACTAATATTGATGTTTCCCCTCTTCTATACAAAATGATACGCACACTCGTGCGTATGAGAGAAAAAAAACACTAACAATGATTAAAGTTCCAGTTCCCTGATAATGTCAAGTGCCGCTGCAAAGAAATGTCGCCGGTAACAATGATTAAAGTTCCAGTTCCCTGATAGTGTATCTTACCACATTCAGTTTTGGTAGTTGTAATTGGAGAAATGGAGTCTGAGGATGGTGTGGGTTGTGCATTATTCCCTTTCCCACTCATGATTTTGCTGGTCAAACTTGGGATATGATCAAGAAGGTGGGGAAGCAACATAGTTTTAGTGGCGGTGCTATTGTTAAGTCCACCGGAATTTAGCAACAAAAATAATGCAGAAATAGTTTAAATATCTTAGTTCGCACTTCTGGGTAGTGAGTCCGGCACTTGGACGAGACTCCAAACTTCAAATTCTCATAGCTCCAAATTATTGGACACAACCTGATTTATAAGTTATCTTAAATTCCAACTTATGTGATGTAGACAATCTAAAATCATTACTTCTTTCGTAGGGAACATATATTGGTGTTTGATGAGGCAGATCAAATTCGTCATCGTGATTTGCAATCCCATGTTGACTATCATTCATCTGATTCCCAAAGTTGGACCAGCTTTATAGTTTTTTGTTACATAGACGAAGTCACTTAAGGAACTAGCAAGTGTTAGCTTGAAGATTTCCGACCATTTAAGTGTGCATGAGCAGGCTACCATGGCCACCCCAGATACCCTTGAAGTGGTGTGCCATGATCGTGCCTCTTGAACTGTATGCTTTGGAATTTTATCAGAAGGCATTTGAAGGAAAATAAAAGTAGGAAGGCTCGAACTTGCCCATCTTCTAATTTAGTGTTGCTCACATTTAGTCTTATCCATGACAGATTACCACACGAAATGTTCAAGTTGGACAAATAACACAATGGGTATCATCATTTAGCCTACAATTTTGTATCTTCTCCTGCAATTTTAGCGTGCGAGTTTAGTATCATCTCCAGATTATTTGACAAATTATCTAGGGATATGGAGATATCATTTAGCTCTTAAAGTAGGTGATTAGGACTTACACCAAACCTTTCTTTGTTGATGTTGTTATTCTTGCTTGTTGGCACATTTGGAAACAAAGAAATGGATTCATTCTCAAGGACTAGGGTTCTTCAGTAGTAGTCATCTAAATATTACTCCCTCCGTTCCTAAATCTAGGTCTTTTTAGATATTTCAGTATGGACTATATACGAAGCAAAATGAGTGAATCTACACTCTAAAGTATGTCTATATACATCCGTATGTAGTCCTTATTGAAATATCTAAAAGGACTTATATTTCGAAATGGAGGGAGTAGTTTGTAAAAAAATTCTGGGTGGTGAAGTCGTGAAGATACATGCCTCCCTCTTGTCATCTTTTAAATATTTTTTGCAGTAGTCATCATCTAAATATTATTTTGTAAATATTTGTCATCATTTTAAACACGAAGCCCAGTGGGGGTATTTTCTCCGTAGTTCACTTATTATTTTTTCATGGCTATCGAAAAGTGCAGACCTTTGCATTCGATTCTGAAATATTTAATGTGAAAACATATTGTATTTGGGTTGGCGCCATCGTTGTATGGAATTGTTTACAAAGACATGATGTTGGATAATGTGGAAACGGATTGCTGCCCAGACTTGCATTGGCAACTTGCAAAACTTCAAACAACAGACAGGAAGCAACAAAATAGTTGTCGGTCTGACAAAATTAATAAAAATTGAGAGTAATGCTGCTGTTAGTCTAGCATTCAAGGGCATAATCATAACCAGTGTACTATCAATAGGCTTGTAAATCATGTTTTATTGTTTTTTTTGTATTAGTCGAGAGTTCGAGACATGCATTGCGTAAGAAGACAAGACAACATGGTGTATATATAAGTATGCATCAAATATTCATATCTACAATATGCCGATTGCTTTTCCATCTTTGTGGTGCTATTGTTGTCTTAGGACTTTCATATGAACCTCTGATTATTTTTTACCGCTTTCTGCTTTGAGTCAGGTCATGCCAGTTCATCCAACTGTTCACGCTCAACTACGTGTTGCATTGCAATTTGCAAGTAACCTTGCTTCAACAGAAGAGAATTGGGTGATGGACGTGATATCAACATGGTTATGGACTACCATGTATGTTCATACATATGTACACCCTTTGGCGTCGGGCCCGACACCACCGCGGACTAGGCCGGCGGCAACGGTGGCAGGAGGGGAGATGGGAGGGACCTGGCGGCGCTAGGGTTGGGGTCCCCTAGTGTCGCCCAAAGGAGGCGACGCGAGGGGGTGAGGAGACGCAACTTGGAACATGGTAATTTCTGTTTAGGCTCTTACCTTTTGTATTTGCACAATGGTTGATTTCCGTTTGGAATGTTTAGGTACATAAAGTTAGAGTAGTGGAGTAAAGCTTAAGATTTCTTTTGTATGATTAATTCCTGAGATGAGAAAGCTTATACATGGAATAACTCGGTTTCTTGATCTGTACATAAAATATGTGTGATATTTGATTCAAGAGGAATACTGATTCATGAAGAATGATGTTCTGAATTATGTATGAGACAAGAATTAAGTACTATACACTTCATGTGAAATTCAAAATTTCAAGAAGGTTATCATATATCTTTTTTTTGGGTGGGGGAGGGGTAAGGTTATCGTATATATAATTATATGTATCAGCTGAGACGTGCGCTGCACGTTCAAGCTTACTAGTTTTGAAAAAATATTCATCAAATTTGAAAAAATCAAAGAAAGTTCATCGAATTAAAAAAAGTTCATTGAATTTGAAAAAAGTTAATCAACTTTTGAAAAAAGGTTCACAAAATCTGATGAACTTTTTATATCGAATTAGAAAAAAAAGACTAAAAAGGAAAAAGAATAAATAAGAAGAAGCAAAAATAAATAAAAAGAAAAAAGAAAAGGAAAGGGAAAAAAGAAGAAAGAATAAAAGAGGGAAGAAGCTCTACGTGATCACAGAACTCAAGTGTCTCGACTGGTTAGCGATTGTAGCGTTGAAATGCCGCGTAGCGGGATCGGACCCTTCTCAGCGCATTGTTTTTTGCATCACTTTACAAAAGGAAAAAATGAACACTATAACGGGCTGGCCCATCGCGGGGGAGGGGCGGGGGGGGGGGGGGTGCGCCCTGTACTGTTAACACTGGCAAACGCTATTCGGCAAGAGCGTGAATCGAACCTGCAACCTCCTCCTTCGGGTTCAAGGCAATGACCACCCCGACACCCAACTCATCTGCCTACGTCCATCTTTCACATCCTTTTTATCCATCTACTTTCCTTTTTCCTTTTTTCCCCTTTTTCCTGGTTCAATGAACTTTTCAATTTTTTTGTGAACTTTTTCGCAAACCAATGAACTTTTTTTTTCAAAATGAAAGAAATTTTCTCAAATTTGACGAACTTTTTCCAAAATCAATGAACTTTTTTCAAATTCAATGAACTTTTTTTAAAATCAGTGAACATTTTTTCCCAAATTGATGAACTTTTTTTCAAAACGGATGAACTCTTTTTCAAAATCAAACTTTTTATCAAAATTGATGAACTCTTTTTTCAAATTCGATGATTTTTTTTCAAAATTAATGAACACTTTTCAAAATTGATGAACCTTTTTTCCAAGTCGAAGAACTCTTTGAAGATCAATGAACTATTTTCCAAATCGATGAACTGTTTTTCAAAACCGATGAACTTTTTTCAAAATTGATGAACCCTTTTCCAAAACCGATGAACTTTTCAAAATCGTGATCTTTTTTCAAAGTCGATGAACTTTTTTCAAAATCGATGAACTTTTTTTGAAAATCGTGAACTTTTTTTACAAAAGCGATGATTTTTTTCAAAATATGATCTGTTTTTCGAAAGCAATGAACTTTTCTGTAATTCATGATATTTTTTCCCAAATGTTTTCAAATAATTTAAAAAATCAAAGCGCTACAGTATGTTTACATGTGTATGAATAAATTGTGCGGCGACAGAGTACTTTAAACATTCTCCCATGATTTCATCAGTAGTGCGGTGTAGTATAGTTGGTTTGCCCGTGTCGTTAGCTACTGGACAGCGCGGGTTAGATCCTCTGGCGCAACCAATTTTTGGCTCTTCTTTGCTCGCAAACGAGCTCTATCCACTGACTTGACTTTTTGCTGGGCCGGCCCAGTTCACAGCCGTGTGGGCGCCCGAACTGCCAACTGGCGCTAAAGGCGCCCGTTAGGAGCTCCCGTTATAACACTATAACGGGCGCTATGGGCGCCATATAGGGTTTACAGCCCCGTCCGGTTTACAGGAGTTCCTCTCGATCCCGAGCGATCGATACATGCGGGTGCGGCGGAGTCAGGACAGCGGCCCAGGTGGAGTGCAGCAGGTGGCCGAGGAGAGGCGGGCAGCAAGGCCCATGCCACAAAAGCCCAGGTGCGGGTGTCTCATCATACGCGGAGCAGGCTAGAAGTGGGCTGAGCAGCGAGCAGCGGCAAGGTAGCGATCAAGGCAAAAGATGCACGGGAGGATTTGTTTGGAGTAACGATAATAATAACACTCCACGAAGAAAAGAAAAGGGGGAGCGTCAGGTGTGGTGCGCTTGTGTGAGGGGAAAAAAGGAAAGGGAATTTTTTACCTAGTTTGTGCCACGTGAGCACGGGAGGCTGCCAATGACAGATCTTTTGGGGGCTTTCCCTCTGTTGCCTACACACGATTAAGGATGGCAATTGATCGGGTTTGGCCTGGGTTGAACAAAATCAAATCCATATCCGAATCCACGAGGTTATTCTTTGCCCATTCATGAAAAACCCCACGGGCAAAAAATTGTGTCCATGTCTAAATCCGTGGATATCCATAACCAATGGATACCCATCGGATCCTATGAAAACACGCATACATAATACCTTGAAAATCACATAACATGGCACATCATTCACGTAAAGACTCAAATTCTCACAAAATGACATCTGAGAAGGGCACCACATGAAATAAGCATTCAGATTCTCGTAGAATGACATATCAAAACATCGCATAAGTAGAAAATTCTCAGCCTTAGTTCCTCACAGAATGACATAGGAATAGCCCAACATAATTTCTTAGTCTTAATTTCTTATTCCCTCCATTCCAAAATATAGTGCGCCCGCGTTTCCTGATGTCAAACTTTGACCATAAATTTAACGAACGAGACCGACTACGGCGGGAGAAAAAGTTACATAATTAAAAACTTCTTTCGAATACGAATTCACTGATATAACTTTTGCCCCCGCCGCAATCGGTCTTGGTAGTTAAATTTACGATCAAATTGAAGCACGGGGATAGAGGAAGCACTAGATTGTGGAATGGAGGGAGTACAAAATAGCCCAACGGAATTTATCAGCCTTAGTTTCCTACAGCCAGGAGACATAAGTACATCATAATTCTCATCATAAGTGAAGAAAGGTATTCTTCTATGCATCATCTTCTTTCTTCACCGTGATGTCGCTTGAAGCTACGTCGGTATTTCCTTAAAGAGGAAGGGATGATGCAGCACATCGACGGTAGGTATTTCCATCAGATATGAAACCAAGGTTATCGAACCAGTAGGGGAACCAAGCAACAGAACGTAAACAGCCCCTGCACACAAATAACAACACCTCGCAACCCGACGTGTTAAAGGGGTTGTCAATCCCTTTCGGGTAACGGTGTCAGAAACAGCGTGCGGACGGGAAAAAGTTGATAAATAGATCGCAAATAAAATAAAGTGCAGCAAAGTATTTTTGGGTTTTTAGTTTAATAGATCTGGAAATAAAAGCAAATAAAAGCATATCACAAAGGCAAATAATATGAGAAAGAGACTCGGGGGTCGTAGGTTTCACTAGTGGCTTCTCTCGAGAAAGATAGCAAACGGTGGGTGAACAAATTACTATTGGGCAATTGATAGAACCTCAAATTATTATGACGATATCCGGGCAATGATCATTACATAGGCATCACGTCCAAGATTAGTACAACGACTCCTGCCTGCATCTACTACTACTACTCCACACATCGACCGCTATCCAGCATGCATCTAGTGTATTAAGTTCATGGAAAAAATGGAGTAATGCAATAAGAACGATGACATGATGTAGACAAGATCCGTTTATCTATTGCGTTAGATATAGATCCCATCTTTTTATCCTTAGTAGCAACGATACATACGTGTCGGTTCCCCTTCTGTCATTGGGATCAAGCACCGTAGGATCGAACCCACTACCGGGCACATCTTTCCATTGCAAGATAAATAGATCAAGTTGGCCAAACAAAACCCAAATATCGGAGAAGAAATGCGAGGCTATAAGAGATCATGCATAAAAGAGATCAAAGAAACTCAAACACTTTCATGGATATAAAAAGATATGACTAATCATAAACTCAAAATTCATCGGATCCCAACAAACACACCGCAAAAGAGTTACATCATATGGATCTCCAGGAGACCATTGTATTGAGAATCAAGAGAGAGATGAAGCCATCTAGCTACTAACTACGGACCCGAAGGTCTACAAAGAACTACTCACGCATCACCGGAGAGGCACCAATGGAGGTGGTGAACCCCATCCGAGATGGTGTCTAGATTGGATCTGGTGGTTCTGGACTCTGCGGCGGCTGGATGAATATTTCGTTGATGCCTCTAGGGTTCGGGGATTTCTTGGGGTATTTGTAGAGCAAAGAGGCGGTCCAGGGGGCATCCGAGGTGGGCACAACCCACCAGGGCGCGCCTAGGCCTCCTGGCGCGCCTTGGTGGGTTGTCCCCTCCTCGGGACTCCCCCCAGGTGCAACCAGGGCCCAACTTCTTCCTTTTGGTCCATAAAAAATCATCGTAGCATTTGGACTCCGTTTGATATTGATTTCCTGCGATGTAAAAAACATGGAAAAACAGCAACTGGCACTTGGCACTATGTCAATAGGTTAGTACCAAAAAATGATATAAAATGATTATAAAACATCCAAGATTGATAATAAAACATCATGGAACAATAAAAAATTATAGATACGTTGGAGACGTATCACACCGCATGACCGACTAAGCTTCAGTTATGATAGACTCAGACTCATCCTTCATATGAACATATCATAAGAAAAATAATTAAAATCATGGAAATAAACAACCAAATATTGTATCATGTAAAATCAACTATAATTAGTGGAATATGTTACATAGTTTCTTCATCATCATCAAGAACACTTTGAAATGTTGCAAAGAGAATGGAGTTGCTATCCCCTGATGCAAGATTTAAGTGATGAAGGAACACTCAGTCAAAAACTAACTATTGTGTAATATAAATTAGATGAATGATTGCAATTTGAGAGGATTATTTACCTATCATGCATGTCAGCACGGGACCAAGCTTGCATGCACATGAGTGCTTCAGCCATACTTGGCACAAGTCGGCTACGATGTGAACTAAGTAGTCTGCCACTAGTACTAAGCGTTGATTCTGATGCCACCGATGTCACAGGGATAGGCAATATATCATGAGCAATCTTTTGCAAAGTAGGATACTTTGCACCTGCAACTTTCCACCAATTTATGATGTCCATATCTTTGTCCGGTACTCTCTTGATGGTTTGCTCTTCCAAGTACAAGTCTAATCCTGTCCGAACTTGAGAAGAAGAAATCGTAGGTTTTGAGGACATATATTGATCAAAGATGTTCATTACATCATCAATTCCACCAACTTGTGTAGTAGTAGTGTCCATAGCCTCTGATGTAGCCACAACTTCAGCATCTTCTCGATATTGCTCCAATAGATTAGCCATTAACTTCCTTACTTCATCAACTTTAACATCTGCATATTCAATTCCATAGAGAGAACCAAATAGAGCTTGCAACATATGAAGTTTGTACCTTGGATCAAGAACAGTTGCAACAGACATAAGTCCATGTACATCTTTCCAATATTTGTCAAAGAAAAGTTCATTTCCTCAAACATCTTTTGTACAACCTTATTCTCACTAGTAGACCATTTTTGTATTGCCAACTGAATACCACAAATTTTGGGAAAGAACAAATTTCCTTGAGCCTATCACAAAGTTCCTTAGCAATCTTCCAATCATCTTTGGTTGGACAACAACTAAATAGTTTCTCACAAGCCTTCAGTTTTTCAAATATATATATATATAGGGAATATATATATATATATATATATAGAGGGAATATATATATATATATATATATATATATATATATATATAGGGAAAATCCATCATACCACACAGG
This sequence comes from Aegilops bicornis, assembly GCA_021605145.1. Taxonomy (NCBI): domain Eukaryota; kingdom Viridiplantae; phylum Streptophyta; class Magnoliopsida; order Poales; family Poaceae; genus Aegilops; species Aegilops bicornis. Next base: position 156,279,212 of record CM038671.1, on the reverse strand, counting down.
GTAGTTACCCCACATGTCTCATATACTATCTTATGATAGTATATATCCTACTTTATCATTTTAAGTATGTTCATATACTATATATAAGATACTTCAAAGTGAGTTGCATGAAAAATTTCAAGTTGGCCCATGGTTTTTATTATATTTGTGAAATACGTACATATTTGTACATAAAAGAGAGCATACTCAAAATATGATACATACTACAAAAAAATAGTATATATACTACCTAAACATTCTTATATACTACATACTACGCGTACATACTCTCCGATTTGATAGATACTACATACTACATATAAAACTCAAGTGGTGGTAACTACCACTGGTGGTAGATAAAATTTGTCATATATATATATATATATATATATGGTGGGTCTATTCTAATAATTCCCTTAAGAGTCTTATTCTGCACACCAAAACTTCTTATTCTGATAACACTCGAACAACACACAAAAAAGAAACCGACCACTCCTCCCATGACCCCTCGACCCACCAATCTTCAACCTCCACCCCGACCAGAGCACCCCATCCCACCACCACCTTCCCCGCCGCCCACCACCACCACCTGCCTCCTACCCCACCCCACCATCACCTTCCCCAAGCCCCGCACACCACCACCACCTTCCCCGCCGCCCACCGCCACCACCTGCCTCCTACCCCACCCCACCACCACCTACCCCCCAGCCCCGCACACCACCACCACGGCGCCACACCTCCCTCACCCTGCGGCCCTGCCTTACCACCCATCGCCGCCCCACCCAGACGCCGGATCCCGCCTCGTTGGTCGCCGGATTCGCGCTAGATGGCGGATCCTGCCCCGCCGCACCTCCCTCACCTCGCTGCCCCGCTTACGACAAATTTCATCGCCGCCCACCCACGCGCCGGATCCCGCCTCTGTGGCCGCCGGATTCACGCCAAACGACGGATCCAAATTTCGCCTCCTTTGCGCGGGATCCTAGGGCCGCCGCCCACCCCCAACCCTCCTACGCGTCGGTGGATCCGTCGTCTTTGACCACGGGCCAACCTCCTCTCCAGACAGGCAGCCTAGCCGTCGGGCTCGCGCCGCCCTCCTGGACGGCCGTCTTCCAGAGGCTCGGCGACGCCAAACCGGCCACAGCCTTCGGCTAGGATAAGGTAGCCGTGAGCTTCTCCTTCGTCTCCCCAAATTTCCGCGCGATCCGCCATGCAGGAACCACCCCCGACGCCTTCTTCACGCTTCCGTGCCCTGCCCATCCTCCGTGACTCACCCTTCCCTCCCCGGCCTCCTTCTACCTCCGCTGTCGCGCCGGCCCGCCCAGCCCTGCCGCCATCCTCGAGCAGTGCGTCGTGATCCCTGGAGCAGTGCATCGTGAGCCTCTCTAGCAGCTCATCCACGGGCGCCAGCAATGTTTTTTGGCTTCTGCAGTTCGGTACCACCCGCGTGCAGCTCGGGCGCGAGCATGATGTGGTTCGGTACAGTCCATTTGGTCTCTGCTGCAGTGAAGTTTCAGGAGAGCCGTGATGAGAGAAGTTCCCGTGGCATCTCAATTTACTGCTGTTGTTTATGTGGCGATCTGTTGTGGTTCTCTTCTTCCCAAACGGCAGATGATGCGGTGTGGCTATGGCACGGTTGAAGTTCAGGACATTTTTGTTGCTTTTTCATATTTCGTGGGTCATGTGTCGACGAGCTCTCCCCCAACGCGTCATGCAGTTCGCCGATCCACATCATGTGGTTCACCGGCCGCGTGATTGCAGTGCAGTTGACCCCTCATGTGCGGCGTGTGCGGCGTGCAACTCAGAGCAAAACGGGCATGCATTTTAGTCTGCTGCTGTTTGTGGTTTTTTTGTGTGTCTATCGAATGTATCTGGTTGGGATAAGATGTATTTTGTATAAAAAATATTTGTTGAGAAGTTCATTTCAAAAAGCATTAAAATGGGTCACTTTTCAAGAGAAAAAAATGGATGGATGCAGCCCACTTCGAGGGGTCTCGTGGTTCACTACATTTAGCAAAAAATACGATGGTGGATAAAAAAACAAAAACAGTGTGGTTCACTCGCCTTGTCCTAGCTGTTCACTCGCCTCGTCCTCAAAGTGCGGAAAAGTTTCTAAAATTTAAAAGAAAACAAAAAATGTGTGTGGTTCATTTTGCAGTGCGTTTGGTCCTCGGATATGGTTCACTTTCAAGAGTGATGCTGTTCATTTGCACCTAACATGAAAGTGTGAAAAATTTAGCGAAACAACAAAGATAGTAATGCGGTTTACTTTGATATATGATGTGGTTCACTTGCCCTAGTCTCTGCCGTCCACTCTCGTTCATAAAAAAAGGTAAAAAAAAAAGACAACAAAAACTCGTATGAGAAAAATTACATCCGACAAAAGAAATTATGCAGCTTGCTTGCCCGTCCGATGCAGTGCGGTTTTCATTCTGAAGCAGTGCGGTCGGCTGTATGATGTTGTTCATCCCATAAGTGCAAAAAAATTATTACGGAAGCGAAAAAAAGTAATGCGATTCACTTCTTGATAGTGTTGTGATTCATTTACACCCGACGTGAAGTGCACTCTACTTTCTCGTCTTTGAAAAAAATTACGTTTGAATAAAAGAAACCATGCAGTTCTCTTACACGTCGGATGCAGTGCAATTTTTTGTCTGATGCAGTGCGGTTTTCAGTCAGATGAAGTACCCACGTCGATTTGGGTGTCGCGAAAAACAGAGTGTCCGCATTTCAATAAATTCCAAATTCCTCTTAAATCGTAAAGAATTAGAGAGAGTGTTTTACATGAAAAAGTTGCGCCTCGTTGATATCTTTCCAACTACGTATCGTTTGAATCATTCCGACCAGCAGTTTGTAAAAATTTCACGAAAAACGGCCGCTGCCACTCATCATCCGCCGCACGATTTTCAAAATTAACTTTAAACCATAAGGAATCTCAAAAACATTTCAACATATGAAAGTTGCGCCTCGTCCATAGATTTTTAACGGTATATTACACGCCTTATTTCGACAAACGGTTAAAAACCTGGAGTGAAAAAAGTACCGAAAATTTGAAAAAATTTGAAATTTAGAATTCCATGATTTAGTAAATTTGAAACTACTCTTAAACCATAACGAATTACAGAAAAAATAATTATGAAAAAGATGCGCCTTGACGATATCTATCCAACGTTATATCATTTGCCTTATTCTGATGAGCGGTTTAGAAAAAATCACAAAAATACGCTCGCTGCCACTCGTCATCGGCCGCACCATTTCTGAAACTGCTCTTAAACCGATAGAAATCCCGAAAAGTGTTCAACATGGCGAAGTTGCGCCTAATCAATAGCTTTTCAACGGTATATTATACGCCTAGTTCCGATAAACGGTTAAAAAATTAGAGTGAAAACAGTACCAGAAAAACACTGAGTGCAGTTTTTTTCGACACGAAGTTCACTCGTGTGAGTACTGCAGCACACTTGGTTCAAACAATGACGTGCACTTGCATTAAGCGTGCGGTCTTGGAAGTGTTATCAGAACAACTACTCTGATAATATTATCACAATAGACCGGCTATATATATATATATATATATATATATATATATATATATATATATATATATATATATTCTAATGCAATGCTTAGCATTATGTAGGTTGAGTTCCATCTGATTTTACAATCAAGAAGCAACCTTCTCTTGTATTCAATGTTTAGAGTTCGTGCCATTTTTTTCAAACTTCTCGTGCCTCTTAGGAGTAGTAGACCAATATGCAACACCATCACGAACCCGTTCTATACTCTTCTCCATGTCATCCATACCATCTTTCACAATCCGATTAAGTATATGTGCAGCACAACGCATATGCAAGTACTTACCCTCCAATATAAGAGAACTGGAATCCAACATATCTGGCAAATGTTCCATTGCTTTATCATTTGATGTGCAATTGTCCAAAGTCACTGTCGATATCTTTCCCTCAAGATGCCACTCAACAAGGGACTCATGCAGTGCTTTACATATGACTTCGGCATTATGTGGGCAAGGCACATAAACAAACCTAAGACATAAGGAAAGGAAACATTTCAGATTACAATGATTAGTAAATTAATCAAGAATTTCAGATTTATATGGATTTGAAAAAGAACATGTTCTTACCTCAAAATAATACTCTTTAGTTTCCAAAACTCATCGATGAAATGTGCGGTGACTACCATGTAACCTCTCTTCTGATGTCCTGTAGTCCACATGTCCGTGGTGATGGCAACTCGATTTCGGAAATTTGCCAAATACTTCATGATCTTATCCTTCTCAGCTACATACATACCCATAATTTCTTTTCTAATAGTATTCCTTGAGACCATTTTAAACATTGGTTGTAATGTGAAACAAAATTTTTGAAAACCTGAATGATCGACCATAGATAGAGGGTACTCATGAACACATATCATTAGTGCAAGCTCTTTTCTAGCAACATCTTGATCAAACACAATGTTCTCCAAATTTCCTTTCCCCTCGTCAACCTTTGACAACCTTAATTTTTGTTGCTTTGGACCAATTGGTGCTTGCCTAGCACCACAAGAGCTCATGTGACTCAGCAAGTGTGAAGTGCCACTGGTACCTTTTGCTATAAAAAGTTTATGGCAATACATGCACTCAGCTTTCAGTTCCCCATTAATAATTTTCTTTTCAAAATTTCCTTCCCACACAATTGATGTGAGCTTTCTTTTATTACCAACTCTAACAGATCCATCGCCACCATGACCTTGTGATGCTCTCACAGTAGTAGCTTGAGTTGGGTAAGTAGCTAGGTTAACATTCCCAGTGATAGCCCCAGCACCGCCTTTTGCTCCATGAGAATCCATTGCGCTATATAATGAAAAAAAGTCATTTGTTTCAGTTAAAGTGAAACTAGGTACATACTGTCTGAACTGTACAAATGTGGTACCTACATTACAATTTTACAACCAAAATGACTAAGAACTAAAGCGGCGGACTGTGAGATCCTTTCTTTAGCACATGACATGGACAAAGTTGAGCACAAGCTTTAATTGAAACAAATCTCTTGTCTGAACTGTACAATTTTGATACCTAAATTGCAATTTTTACAACCAAAAAAATAATAACTAAAGCAACAGACTGTGAGCTCTTCTATTCAGCAGATGACATGGATGAAGTTGAGCACACGACATGGACCAAGTTGAGCAAATGAATCAAGGAAAGTTCCTCCTTATTAAGCTCTTTCCTCCCCCTGACAGCTGGGACCCACTGGCTGTATCTTCGCACGGAATGAACTTGTTATGCGAAAAAAATACTCCTCCCGTTAACAGCTGGGACCCGTCAGATTTGCTGGCTGACTTGTGGGCCTACTAAGCGGAGTGTACGCAGAGCTTTGTCAACTTAATCAAAAAATGATTCTAGCAGCTGGACCATTGGATGTTAATCCAACGGCCATGCTCCTTCTTCAATCTCTGTTCTTGCTCCTGTCTCCCGTGGGCGGCAGTGCTGCCGCGCACCCGAAATAGTCAAGTTTCCCACTCCTCTCCATCTGCGACTCCACTACCGCGTTTTCTCCATCTCCGGGTCGTTCCAGTCTGGGGCCTCGCCGTCGTCCACCGGCCTTGGTGCGGTCGGCACGGTGTGGTCAACGTGGTCAACAACCGAGTCATCGGAAGATGACTGTATGTGAGAGGCTGATAGTGGGGACGCACCACGCCCATGGACACATGCATGCAACTGCATCCTTTTTACCTGAAAATAAATGTTTTCTCCCCCTGACTGCTGGGACCCACCAGCTACAACTTCGCACGCAAGGAAGTGCGTCCATATTACGGGCAAAAAAATGATTCGCCCCACGAATCTTGGGACCCACCGGCTACATCTTCGCACGCAAGGAAGTGCTCGGCGGTCAGACCCACCTGGTCGAAGCGTACGTAGTATTGTCATTCTGGTCGCGAACGTGTACGTACATATGATCGGTCTGTCTGCAGGCTACAACGATGAACCGTGGCGTGTAAGGAAGGGCACGTGTCGTAGTAGAGGCACACACGTAGCATGTACACGTATGTACATCGACCATGTTGCAAGAAAGTAAATACGGCCACATACGTACATACGGGCGGGGTCTCGAACGCCTACTCACACATACGTACGGCCAGGGCTCGAGTACATGGTTGTGGCTGGGTCAGAACGGAGAAACTGCATCGTCGTCGTGTTCATGGGGAGGCAATGGAATGCGTCGTGTTCATCGGGAGGCAGCAGGCTGCGTCTTTGTTCATCGGGAGCCAACCGGCTTGGACGGAACGGCGATGGAAGCGAGGCTGGCGTCTGCAGAAGCGGAGGAAGCGGCCTTGTGTTCGACCGTCCACGGTGGAAGCAGGATCATGTTTATTGGGAGAAGTGCGGCGTCCGCCAAAAGCGGAGGAAACGGACCTCCTACGGTCGAAACGGGTCCTGTTGATCGAGAGGGTGTGGCGTACCACAAAGCAGAGAAGCGGACTTGTGTTGGAGCGCCACTGATCGAAACGGGGTCTTGTTCATCGGGAGGGGTGCGGCGTCGCAAAAGCAGGACTCCACGGGATCTTGTTAATCTCCACCGTCGATCGCCTCCACGGGTTCTTTGTTCATCCACCGTCGACCTCCTCCGGCCTCCACTGCGATTGTTCATCCACGCAGCTGCCGCTCATCTAGCCTCCATCGCGCTCCTCCACCGACTCATTGTTCAACCATCCCTCTCCACGGGGTCATGTTCAACCACCCCTCCATGGTCTCATCGTTCATCCGGCCCTCCATCGGCCATCGCTCAACCAGCCCTCCACCGCTCTTGCTCAACCAGCCCTCTATGGGGTCCTGTTCATCCGACCCTCGACGGGTCCTGTTCATCCACCGGCTTGATCGATCGGGTCTTTGTTCATCCGGTAAGAACGGCCTCTACTATCACGGGTCCTGTTCATCCAACCCCCACCGGAACTGTTCATCCAAACCCCCAACAACACTCACTGTTCATCAAGGGAAGGAGGCGGCGGTGTTCGATCGGCTTCGATTAGCGGCATTAGCAGCGGAATCACTTTCGGGTTCGATTAACAACAAGGGATCGATCGATCGCTCGGGTTCGATAGCAGCGTAACTGCGGTCTGTCGCTCGCCGGGTTCGATTAGAGCCCAATGCCTCGCCGGGTTCGATTAGCGCCGCGCCTCGCACACATGCGCGTACGTACGAGAGAAACACGCATCGCTCGGCCCCAGACCACCCACCGTAACCGGGAACTCCCCGATATTTTCCTCGCCCTCGCTTCTACCACGGTTTTTTCCGTCATGGACGGCCCAAAGAATGTCATGCGGTTGTGTCTACGGCCGCCACGGGACGAAAAGCCCATTTTTTGTCATGATTTTTTGTCATAGTAGTAGGAGCCCACCACATCTATGATGATACCTGGTTTTGTCACAATTACCGTCATAGAAGTGTCATAAGTATGACAGAAAAAAAATTCATTTGGCTCAAAATGTCACGGATGTGTCTTTTTTTGTAGTGTTTTTTTTGCCTGTTCTTTTTTTTCCTCACATGGGACATGCTCTAATAATGAAGTTCATCACACTTTTATTTACTTACAACTCAAAAATTACAACTCGATACTAGAACAAAATATGACTCTATATGAATGCATCCGGTGGTGTACCGAGATGTGTAATGAATCAAGAGCGACATGTATAAAAAATGATGAATGGTGGCTTTGCCACGAATACGATGTTAACTACATGATCATGCAAAGCAATATGACAATGATGGAGCGTGTCATAACAAACGGAACGATGGAAAGTTGCATGGTAATATATCTCGGAATGGCTATGGAAATGCCATAATAGGTAGGTATGGTGGCTGTTTTGAGGAAGGATTGTGGTGGGTTTATGGTACCGGCGAAAGTTGCGCGGTACTAGAGAGGCTACCAATGGCGGAAAGGTGAGAGGGCGTATAATCTGTGGACTCAACATTAGTCATCAAGAACTCACATACTTATTGCAAAAGTCTATTAGTCATCGAAACAAAGTACTACGTGCATGCTCCTAGGGGGATAGTTTGGTAGGAAAAGACCATCGCTCGTCCCCGACCGCCACCTATAAGGAAGACAATCAAAAAAACATCTCATGCTCCAACTTCCTTACATAACGGTTCACCATACGTGCATGCTACGGGACTCACAAACCTTAACACAAGAATTAATTACTAGCATGACTGTAATATCACCATCTTCATATCTCAAAACAATCATAAGGAGTCAAACTTCTCATAGTATTCAATGCACTTTATATGAAAGTTCTTATTATATCCCTCTTGGATGCCTATCAAATTACCATGCTGTTCTAAAGACTCTCAAAGTAATATAAGTGAAGTACAAGAGTTCATCAATTTCTATAAAATAAAACAACTGCCGTGCTCTAAAAAGATATAAGTGAAGCACTAGAGCAAAATTGTCTAGCTCAAAAGATATAAGTGAAGCACATAGAGCATTCTAATAAATTACGATTCATGTGTGTCTCTCCCAAAAGGTGTGTACATAAAGGATGATTATGGCAAAATAAAAAGCAAGGACTCAAATCATACAAGACGCTCCAAGCAAAACACATGTCATGTGGTGAATAAAAATATAGCATCAAGTAAAGTTACCGATAGACGAAGACGAAAGAGGAGATGCCTTCCCGGGGCATCCCCATGCTTAGGCCTTTTGGCCTCCTTGAATATTACCTTGGGGTGCCTTGGGCATCCCAAGCTTAGGCTCTTGCCACTCTTTGTTCCGTAGTCCATCAAATCCTTACCCAAAACTTGAAAACTTCACAACACAAAACTCAACAAAAAATCTCGTAAGCTCCGTTAGTATAAGAAAATAAATCACCACTTTTGGTTCTGTTGTGAACTCATTCTTTATTTATACTAGTACAAATGCCCATGCGTTGCACCGGGCAAAAAAGGGACACAACCTGCTGCATGTGCCTGATTTGAATAGTATAATAAACTCGATATTAAACACAAAGAGCACTGCTCAAACATTCAGCATACACTATATGAAAACAAAATGCTTGGCGAAGAGCAATGTATGTGGGAATGATAAGGTTGTGGCATAACCAACTACATGAATTACAAAGAAGCGAAATGACCTTTGAACTACTAAAATATGGCGAGTTTGCTTCTAGTGCAACGCTCTTGCAACTATATGGTCGAGAAAAGCGAGCACACCGATGCAATTATGCACCTAACCGCAGAAAGCAAACCTAAGCGACAAACTATCACACCCAAATCAATCAACAGACAACCAACACCCAAAGCAGAGCACTGGCCATCGTGGCAAAGTGTCTTGGCCAGGCAAAGAACAAATAGGTTCCGCCAAGACCACTACCAAGTGGTCAGCGAAGGTCGCATGCCCAGACTCCTTCAAAATAACTACATTTTTCACTTAGCACCTCCTCAAAGGAGAAGTGATGTTTACCTGTTTTGAGCTGCAATACAAAATAACTACCATGCCTCTCTCCCACTGCAAAAGAGGATGCTAATTTACAATACCATCCATCTTTGATCATAAAGCCGATGATTATCTTTACGGTGGTAAACTGATGCCATTGAATCCATGCCTTCCCGCCTAGAGGGCCACACCACGATATGAAGTTCTAGATAATACCCTCTTAGAGTGACATTTTATTTCAAAATATTAACCAAGTAACCCTAAATCTAAATGCGGGGTTGCGTAATATACAAAAATGGAGCATATTCGATCGGTATCTATTTAAACGAATCATTTTCCATGTAAAAATCTATTTCAAGAAAAAACTATTTTTGCTCAGTCCAATAGTAAAATCATCTTATAGTTTCATCTGTTTCTTAAAACCACAAATGCAAAACAGTGTTTGAATTGAAATCTTATCCCTGTTTATTAGGAAATCAAACTCTCAGATCACAATGTTAGCACAAAATTAGTTTTAGCAGCCACAGTTCACCATATCACTACCTTGTAGAAGCACCTTCTACCAGGCTGCAGCCCCTTCATTACACCATCAAAGTCGAACCCAAGGCGGCGGCACCCGACGCTGTGGTTCGCCGCTGCTTATTCGTCCCTGTGTTTGCTAGCACGTCCACTCATTCCTCCTTGCGCTGGCCGGGGCACCCGTACCTCACCGACCTCTTCCGATCGTCGCCGCACACGGACAACACCGCATCTCGTCCACCTCGTCAGTGAACGCCTGTGTTCAAATTTGGGCAAAGCCGTACTCTGAGATCCCTCATAAGACATATTGCTAGATCACTTCAAAAGAAATTGTACCATTCATTCATTGTAAAAGTATACAATTTGAACACACCTCTTATTATAATTTACAATGAAAGTATGAGAGCTATTAAAATTGACCAGTACAAAATTAAAAGACACCACAAAAGTTAAAAAAAAAACTAACGAAGCATGGATTTTGATTAAACTCACTAATAGTTTATGTCAAACATGTGGAAGGCAGCAATGATATGCAGTAATCTAGAGCAAAAAGGCAGGTTGCTTCCTTTTTCCATCGAATTTTGTGTGACTAATGTGGCTGGGTATTCCGTCAAACATGTGGAAGGCAGCAATGATATGAAGTAATCTAGAGCAAAATACAGAGTGCACTTACATCTCGTCGTGGCTTAGTACTTGGAGGATGAGGCGGCGTAGCCACACAGCAGGAAGAGAACATGCCTTATCATAGAGCCGTCGACGTCGAGGGAAGCGGCAAACTGGATGCACGACTCAAACGTGGATCTGAGGAAGCACGACGCCCCTGCGGCCAGGCCTATGCCGTCGGAGATGCCTCTCGCCATCTCCCCGATCCGCCGAGGAGCCTCCTGCACATGGACGCCTCGCCCTCCTCCGGCTCAGCTCGCCGCCCTCCTCTCGTCGCTCACCGGCGAGATCACCACAACGCCGCTCGCTCTCCTCCCAGATCTCTGCATAGCGCCTCCTACTGGCCGACCTTGTGTGCGCGCTGCCCGCCGCTTCACACACCGGCGCCACCACCTTGCTGCCGTCCCGGCGAGCCTCCCGACAACCGCCGCTGGCCTATCCACTCTCCCCAGCGCCTGGCTGCCCTCCGCCTCGCCCTGCCTCTGCTCGAAGGAGCCCGGTCGTTTTCTCACTTAAAAAGGACGGCTGGTTGAATGTACCAAAACACAGGGTTTCTTTTGTAAAAACGAAACATTTTCCAGATATCCACTAAAGAAAGGACTGCGGGTTAATTCCTAAAAATCACAGGGACCTTTGTGTAAAAATGCCATGACGGTGAACCCGACAGACTCAACCCGTGCTTTATTATTAGGGAAAGATTGGTGTAATATCTACTGTATTCCAACTTTTCCATGGTTCATACCCCCGATACTAGCCATGGATGCATCAAAATAAGCAAGCAACACACGAAAAACAGATTCTGTGAAAAACATATTAGGACAACAGAGGCAATTCGTATATCAATCTTGCGTAAAAAATTCATAGTTTTCCTGGCTCCAGCAGAAAATAAGAATTGTTTTCCTGAGCGCAAAAGTTTCTGATTTTCAGCAGGATCACCACAACTATCACTGTAAGCCATCCCAAAGGTCTTACTTGGCACAAACACTAATTAAAACACAAAACCACATCTAACCAGAGGCTAGATGAAATATTTATTGCAAAACAAAGCCTAAAAAGCAAAAACAAAAATAAAATTGAGTTGCCTCCCAACATGCGCTATTGTTTAACGCCCTTAGCTAGGCATAAAACACGAATAGATCTATGTGTAATCGTAATAATGATATGGTAAATATCGAAAAATCATCTCATACTCCCTTCATTCAGCAGCAAGTTTTCTTTGAGGTAAGCAAAACTAATCGAAAGGGCTAAATTTAATGGGATAAGAATCCCCAAGATCGATCTCGGGAGGAATTGGTTCCTCCATCGGCCCTTCATATTGTATGACCAACTCATCATTATAAGCATTCTTTTGGCAAAAAGTCATGAGCTTGTGTCCAAGAGAGAAACCCAATCTATTGTTTTGAATAGCAAAATCATCATTAAGCTCAAAATTCTTATTAACTAAAACGTCGGTCGGAACCCTCTTAAATTTTTGTTATAAGCAACATGATCTAAGGACCGTAAACGCATTATATCCTCTTGATTAAAGAGAATTCCCTCTATGGGAGGGTGACCACCATATACTTCATAATAAATCTAAACTCATGAGCTAGGAATATAGTGGCGGCGCGCTTAACAGAAGAATGCTCAATATTAGAAAACTCTAGAAAAATCCTTTGTATGGACGGATGCATGTGAACAAATTGTCTTTCAAGTTCAACAACAAGCAAAGATATAGCATCCGCAAGGCTACTAGTTTCATGGAGATTAGATCCACCCATAGTGGGGAGTGCACAGGCGTAAGTAAAGAAATCTTGAATAACCCCCTTTCCAATAATGTTTCCGCTATCTATGCGGAATTTCTTAGCGTGCAAGATAGTATTTTCTTCATGTGGATCAGAATTAGCAAAATAATAAAAATTTCCCCCATCCTTACTACCGTCCTTTTCAGCGATAACCTCCCCAGTTTCATACATGGTGGTGGCAAGAAGACGAACGGAAGAGGGGCGAAGAAAAGGCAAATCTTTTCAAAGATCGTTTTAGAAGTGGGGGAGAGGAAAACGAGAGGCGAATGGCGAATAATGTAATGCGAGGGATGAGAGTTTATGATGGGTACTTGGTATGTCTTGGCTTGGCATAGATCTCCCCATCAACGGCGCCAGAAATTCTTCCTGCTACCTCATGAGCTTGCGTTGGTTTTTCCCTTGAAGAGGAAAGGGTGATGCAACAAATTAGAGTAAGTATTTCCCTCGGTTTTGAGAACCAAGGTATCAATCCGGTAGGAGACAACGCGCAAGCCACCGAATACCTGTACAAACAAACACCAACTTGCACCCAACGCGATAAAGGGGTTGTCAATCCCTTCACGGTTATTTGCAACGTGAGATCTGATAGAGATGGATAAACGGTATAGTAATGTTTTTGGTATTTTTGGTTTATGGAACGGAAAGTAAAGATTGCAAAGAAAGTAAATAGGAAACTAATATTGTAGATCGGATACTTATATGATGGAAAATAGACCCGGGGGCCATAGGTTTCACTAGAGGCTTCTCTCAAGATAGAAATTATTACGGTGGGTGAACAAATTACTGCCGAGCAATTGATAGAAAAGTACAAAGTTAAGACGATATCTAAGGCAACGATCATGAACATAGGAATCACGTCCGTGTCAAGTAGACTGGAACGATTCTGCATCTACTACTATTACTCCACACATCGACCGCTATCCAGCATGCATCTAGAGTATTAAGTTCATAAAGAACGGAGTAACGCGATAAGCAAGATGACATGATGTAGAGGAATTAACTCAAGCAATATGATGAAAACCCCATCTTTTTATCCTCGATGGCAACAATACAATACGTGTCGCTGTCACTAGGATCTTGCACCGCAAGTTTGAACCCAAAGCTAAGCACTTCTCCCATTGCAAGAAAAACCAATCTAGTTGGCCAAACCAAATCGATAGTACAAAGAGACTTGCAAAGATATCAAATCATGCATATAAGAATTCATAGAAGATTCAAATAATATTCATAGATAAGCTGATCATAAATCCATAATTCATCGGATCTCGGTAAACACACCACAAAAGAGTATTACATCGAATATATATCCAAGAACATCGAGGAGAACTTTGTATTGAGAATCAAAGAGAGAGAAGAGGCCATCTAGCTACTAGCCATGGATCCGTAGGTCTGTGGTAAAATACTCACGCTTCATCGGAGAGGCAATGGTGTTGATGTAAAAGACCTCCGTGATCGAATCCCCCTCCGGCAGGATGCCGGAAAAGGCCCTAGATGGGATCTCACGGGCACGGAAGGTTGCGGCGGTGGAAAAGTGGTTTCGTGGCTCTCCTGGAAGTTTTTGGGGTATATGAGAATATATAGGAGGAAGATCTAGGTTAGGGGGTCACTAAGGGGCCCATAAGGTCGGGGGGCGCTCCCTCCACTCTTGTGGTCGCCTCGTGGCTCTTTTGACTTGCACTCCAAGTCTCCTGGGTGTCTTCTGGTCCAAGAAAAATCATCGTGAAAGTTTTATTCCGTTTGGACTCTGTTTGGTATTCCTTTTCTGCGAAAATCTAAAACTAGGAAAAAGCAGGAACTGGCACTGGGCTCTAGGTTAATAGGTTAGTCCCAAAAATCATATAAAATAACATATTAATGGATATAAAACATCCAAAACAGATAATATAATAGCATGGAACAATCAAAAATTATACATACATTGGAGACATATCACCTATGTTCATGATCATTGCCTTAGATATCGTCATAACCTTGCGCTTTTCTATCAGTTGCTCGGTAGTAATTTGTTCACCCACCATAATATTTTCTATCTTGAGAGAAGCCTCTAGTGAAACCTATGGCCCCCGGGTCTATTTTCCATCATATAAGTTTCCGATCTACAATTTTAGTTTCCGATTTACTTCCTTTGAAATCTTTTACTTTCCGATCTATAAACCAAAAATACAAAAAATATTTACTTTACCATTTATCTATCTCTATCAGATCTCAATTTTGCAAGTAACCGCGAAGGAATTGACAACCCCTTTACCGCATTGGGTGTAAGGATGGCAATTTTATCCACGGATATGGATACCTGTGGATACCCTACCCGAACGGACAGGGTTTGGATACAATTTTATACCCATGGACAACGCCCGAACCCGACCCGATTAATCATGGATAGGGCATGGGTATAATTTTATACCCGTGGATGTATCGAAACCCGGCCTGTAAGTGTATACCCTGTCTGCTTTTATTTATTATAATAAAAAATCAACAAAATTTTTCCAAATCCCCATCGAGTAATTACTCCACCTCTCCTTCCCATTCTCGTCTCCTCGGTAAACGACTCGTCTATCTTCATTAAGGATCTTGTCATCTCCTCGACTCCTACTCCCGTGGACCTAGATATAGCCGGCGCCGCCGTCCACATGTGGTGCCGCACTGCAGCCAACTCCGCAGGCAGGTGGCTGGCCGACTCCGTCTCCATAGATCCCGATGCCTCCTCCATCTTAGCTTTCCCAAGCACGCAGCAAACCGCCGGTTTTGTACGTGCGAAAGCGAGGTGGAGCACGACGATGCAGCGTGCGGCGGCACGCACGACCAGGAGTATGGCTCACATAGAGGCGCAGCGAGGCGGTGATACACATTTATATGCTATTATATTATCCATCTAGGATGTTTTATATGCATTTATATGCTATTTTATATGATTTTTGGGACTAACCTATTAATCTAGAGCCCAGTGCCAGTTTCTGTTTTTTCCTTGTTTTTGAGTATCATAGAAAAAGAAAACCGAACGGAGTCCAATTGACCTGAAAATTGACGGAGATTATTTTTGGACCAGAAGAAGCCCACGGAGCACCGGAGATGGGCCAGAGGGGTCCCGAGGCACCCACGAGGGTGGGGGGCACCCTACCCCCTGGGTGCGCCCCCTACCTCGTGGCCACCTCGGAGACCCCCCTGACTTGTTCCCGATGCCAAAACCTCTTATATATACCCAAACTTCCAGAACATAACCTAGATCGGGAGTTCCGCCGCCGCAAGCCTCTGTAGCCATCAAAAACCAATCTGGACCACTGCTCCCAAGACTTCGCCGGAGGGGGGATCCCTCACCAGTGGCCATCTTCATCATCCCGGCGCTCTCCATGACGAGGAGGGAGTAGTTCAACCTCGGGGTTGAGGGTATGTACCAGTAGCTATGTGTTTGATCTCTCTCTCTCTCATGTTCTTGAGGTGGTACGATCTTGATGTATCGCGAGCTTTGCTATTATTGTTGGATCTTATGATGCTTCTCCCCCTCTACTCTCTTGTAATGGATTGAGTTTTCCCTTTGAAGTTATCTTGTCGGATTGAGTCTTTAAGGATTTGAGAACACTTGATGTATGTCTTGCATGTGCTTATCTGTGGTGACAATGGGATATTCACGTGATCTACTTGATGTATGTTTTGGTGATCAACTTGCGAGTTCCGTAACCTCGTGAACTTATGCATAGGGGTTGGCACACGTTTTCGTCTTGACTCTCCGGTAGAAATTTTGGGGCACTCTTTGAAGTTCTTTGTGTTTGTTGAATAGACGAATTTGAGATTGTGTGATGCATATCGTATAATCATGCCCACGGATACTTGAGGTGACATTGGAGTATCTAGGTGACATTAGGGTTTTGGTTGATTTATGTCTTAACACTACAAAAAAATACACTTCCGTGATGATACGTGTTTGTCATAGTAGGTCGCGTTTTTTGTCATGCATGTACATCCATGACAAATTTATGACAGAATCAAGATAGTCATACTGTCTTTGTCGTAGAAGTGTTCCATGACATTACCAAAATTATCATCATGGAAGTGTCCACTTCCATGATGATAAATCGCAGCGTCACAAAAGTGCTTTCGTCAAGGGTGACCGACACGTGGCATCCACCGTGAATCTTAACGTCGTTAAGCTATCGGGTCGGGTTTTGGATCCGATAACCCGTTAAAAGCCCCGACCAATGGGAAATTTCCACGTGTAAAATTCTTATTGGCCGGACGAAACTTGTGTCACCATCGATTAGGTCGAGATAGGGCGCCTATGATATGTCGACACGTGGCACGGCCCAACAGTGGCCCATTTAGCTTACAAAGCCGGCTCGTTTGACTTGGTCAAAAGTTAACGGGCTGGCCCATGAAAAGCCTGTTAACGATCTCTTTGCAAATAGCCCATTTTACGGCCCGTTAACTCACGGCCTGTTAGGCCCTAAAGGAAATCGTCCCAACATCGTCATGTGGGCTGTCGAATATAATACCAGCCCATTTCACTTTCGGCCCATGTGTGGCCCACGACCTTACGGCCCATATGAGGCCTTTGTATCTTTCGGCCCATTACAGGCCCACAGTGACTCTAGCCCATAATGAACAGTAATTTTCTTTATACCCGTTAACGACCCGTGATTTACATGGGCCGTTTCCAGCCCGTGTTAGCTTTCGGCCTATTGACGGCCCATACGTTCTTCGGCTCCTTTTCGACCCTCGATTACTTCCGGACCGTTACTAGCATGTTCCCCTAATGGGCCAAATTCGGCCCATGGCAAGAGTCGGCCCGTTACTGGCCTGTTCCACTAATGGGCCAAATTCGGCCCATGGCAAGAGTCGGCCCGTTACTGGCCTGTTACCCTAATGGGCCAAATTCGTCCCATGGCAAGAGTCGGCCCGTTTCTGGCCAGTTAACCCGTTGCGCCGTTTCTAGCCCGTCCTATATTCTGGCCCATTAACGACCCGTTATGCATGTGATAGAATTAAGCCTTTGCTGTCCTACGGCCTGTTAACAGCCTGTTACCGTGCTGGGCCGATACCAATTACGCCCGATTATGGCCCATGTAGACCCATTTATCCGACGGCCCGAGGCCCACCGATTACAGGCCCATTTATCGACGGCCCGTAGGAGACCCATGGATCCTACGACCCGTATATGGCCCATGGTAGTTGCGGCCACTAGCAAACCAGGAAAAAGAAGACTAGGAAATAAATAAGGCGAAACTAACGCTTAGGCTATTAAAGCGATTACAGATTACATCCACTCGGCATCAAAGATCGCCACCGGTGCAAATATAGGGAACACCCTACACTATACAAAAATGGCTTCTTTGTTTTCTTCAGGTGGTGGCTGCACGTTAAGAATAAATTTTGTATCGCACCAAAACAAATTACAACTATATAACAAAAGGAAGGTTGGCATAAAACTTAGCTGTCTAGAAGATAAATGCACCACCGTAAATTCGAGCTTCGATTCATTTGACCGATGTTACATTTTCATGTCAGATTGTCCGATGGAGCACCATAACCCTCGCCTTCATTTCCCCTAGGCTCTGAACAACATAGCAAATGTCCGATGATGCGCTTTCAAAACCATGCATATCTTCACGACATTGAGCAATGTTTCTCCTTGTTTCACAAAGGGTCTCTGTTAGGGAATGGACTTGTGTCTGGAGCGCATATACAACATTGCTTTGAGCTTGCATATCTTGATCATGAGGCAGTTTGGATGATATTGCCTTAACAACCAACCCAGTATTACACAGGAACGTGCTTTTGGCAATGTTAGTGGACAGTCTTGACCCATCGCAGAAGAGTCGACATTGCGGTTATAGTTGCCTCGCCACCTTCGTAAGGTGGCGGTTCCACCATTTTTTCCATAGCTCATTTGAAAAGTTGAGGTTTTACATTAGTAGTACCGTAGCGTAAGATATTAAGGAGGCAAGAAACCAAACAAAATAGCTTTGGTCTATATACAGAACTTATTCTGGTGAACCCATGTAAAATATTAGTTGTATTTATTGCAAAGTACATAATAAAACCAGGTTCCAAACATATGACCATGTACCATCGCTATTGTATTATCTATTTCTTCACATTGTATTGAGGGCTAAGGATAAAGAGACGAAGTTTATAATACAGTAAGCATAGTATGACGTCATTCATATCACAAAACAACTGAGAACAGACAAACATGCAATTGTAACATTGTGTGGGCAAGTCCAGCACGGAACTAGATTACGGGTCAAGATCAAAGGAACATCGATCACTCCTCTCTTTTAAACCTTGTAAGGTGCAATGATACGCTAAGACAATTGTGTATAAAATTGAAAAGAGTAATAGACATTGGCTGCAAACCATGCAGTTCAAGGCACAAGTCAGAGTAAGTTGTAGTTAAAAGGCATGAGGATTAAGGACTTACAACAGCGGCTTTGACTGGTGTAGTCATGCCCTTCTTCTTGCTGGTGTGACAATCCTTGAAGATGTCCAGAGCATTTGGTTCATGTACTTTTTGGTCCTTGCGGGCTTTCCTCTGCATTTGGAACAAGTCAATATAGATCTGATAATATGGTACAACGAAAAGAGTGAAACAACAGCTAATTACAAGAGCCTCGCAGTGTGCAATATAGCTACGAGATCCCGTCGTCTGTTGGAATTTCACTTTCGTACGGTTGGCCTTGTTCTTTGAACAGTTCACCTACAAGAAGATAGATTTGTGTGGCACATGCGTAAATAGGACTTCAACATGTGATCTGATGACATATATATAATGTACCTGATACTTCGAATCGAACCAGTGTTTAACGAGGCCTCTCGGTCTTCCTCGGATATATTTTCCATCGGAGATGTTTGGGCAAGTTCACCGTTAGCCTTGCCTTCAAAGTGAGTTTTCCTCAAGTTATACCGACATCGTCAGAAAGCGTACTTGAAAACATGGGTGCAAGCTTGTCCGTTGCATCATCTTGGCTATCCAACTTGAACCTCATCTGTTGAAAATTATGGGAGTCTCATTATCAGCAACCTAGAAAGTATTGGACAAAGCAAGATGATATTACTAGTTTCCATACATAACCATACTTACAGATAAATGGTCGAGGAAGATGTTGAACTGGGTTTCGCTCTTTGTCATTCTGTCATCGATTCCATGTTGGGAGGATATGTACATGACACCTAACAAAGAACCGCTGCCTCGATACTAACTTGGGTGACTCAGAGCATCACGTGGCCTTTTTAAACCTGCCTCAAAACGGATCTCCGTTCTTCCTCCTCTAGATTTAGTTAACCTATCGAGCATTATCCCTGATGTTTGTTTCCTCTTGCGTCTAGGTCCTAGTCCAACAACAAACATAGGAAGTGGTAGTGTACATCAAACTGTGAGACTACATATAAAGAAGCATGCAACTGTAACTTGACTCCAGCAACTACCTTCTTGCTGTTGAAGCTCACAAGGTTCAGCTGATATTGCCAACTCGTCTTGTGTCAAGAGTGCTTGGGAAGTAGTGTCAGGTGGCAAGGGAGCTTGGGAACATGCTGCTAGCTCAGTTGATGCACGAGTACGTCGTGCAACTGGTAGTACTGTGGTAGGTGTTGCAAGAACTAGGGCTATCTCTGCTTGTTTGGTGGCAGCTATTTGTTTCTGTTTGTCTTTTTTTGCAACTCATGTAGCATGGGATGCCGTGTTTGTAGAATTTTCTGCTGGACTTTGACCTTCTATTGCACCATCGCATTAAAGCAGAATCTGCGCAGGATTCATCCGCTTCTCATTCCCCGCCATTCTGTGTTTCTTCCTCTTTCTCGTGCCATGTTAAGTCAAGCCGACAAGAAAAACGAATAACAATTTAGTTCTTCAGAACAAATTGATGCGTGATGCAGACGAACTGAACTTTGATGTTAGACAACCACATGATATGAGGATGTAATATGTATGAAAAATAGGACAAAAGAGATAACTAGAACTATGATGTGTAAACTAAGAAGAAGACATTTCACCAAATTAGAAGCAATGCAATGGAAGGTAGACACCATATGAAAGATGCTACAAATATCGCTCTGCCAAGTTAACAATGTCTCATCATAAATGGCGTTTAAACAAATGTGAAGTAGTACAAGAAATAAATCATATGCAAGATGCAAACAACATCACACTACCATGTTAGAGGTCTCTCGTCATTAGTGCCATTGCATATTCACAGCTTATGATGTGTAAACTAAGGAGAAGACATTTAAACAAATTAGAAGCAATGAAAGCTAGACACCATATGAAAGATGCAACGAATATCACTCTACCAAGTTACTGTATCGTCATAAGTGCCATTTCAACAAATTAGTAGTACAAGCTAGAAAAGAATGTGAGATGTAACCTATACCACACTCCGAAGTCAAACGTGTCTTATGATAAGTGATTGTTGCAGGTTACACAACAGTAGTAATTTGATGTAAGAACATGGTGTGATAGATGATATTGTATGTTCTAGAATCAGAACACGTGTCTTATTCAAGTATAATGTGTAAAGTAAGCGGATGTAATTCAACAAAATTAGAAGCAATACAAGCTAGACATCACACATAACATGCAACCACATATAACAAAGGCCAAGTTAGAGGGAGCACCGTGATGTCAAGATTAGGGAGACATGCTCATCATAAACAAAGCTTTGTTGAGTGTCTATGCATGTGTTGTCTTGGAAATCATCTTGGGGGTGTGGAGGAGTAGAAACTGTAGAGGCCCTCCATTCGGAAGGAGCACCTTTATCCGCTGCCTTGCTAACTTCCTTCCGCTTTATTGATTTTGAATTGTCAAGTAAAACCGACAAGAAAAAGCAATAAAATTCTCTCTTCATAACTCATTCATGCATGATACTGACAATCACTACTTTGATGTAAGGCAAACACATGATACCAGGATGGAATATGTACGAAAAACAAGATGACATGGCATGTTCACAACTGTTTGTGTAAACTAAGCAGAAACCATTACAACAAATAAGAAGCAATGCAAGCTAGACACCACATGAAAGATGCAACCAATATGACTCTGCCAAGTTAAAAGCGTCCCATCATAAATGGAATTTCAACAAATTAGAAGCGATTGCATGCTATAAATCATATGAAAGATGCAACTAATATCGCCGCATATAGTAAAGGTGTCTCGTCATGTTGATTGATGCGGGATACAAAAAACAATAGTTTTATGTAAGGACATGCTTAATAGACAGATGTACTATGTACTAAATACAGGAAGGCATGTCACATTAACAGTATAATGTATAAGCTAAGCGGACTAGCACATGCAGTTTAACCAGATTGGAAGAATTACAATCTAGACACCATATGCAACATGCAACCACATATCACGCTGCCAAGTTAGAGCAAGCACCTGTGATGCTAGTGTAGGGAATGTTGTAATCAACTACTGAGCTACGTTCACTATCTTCATCTAGCATTTACATTTCTTGAGAATCATGTCGGAGGCCGACGCTGCATTCTTTAAATGAGGAGTAGTCCCCTTGCATGCCCCGCCTCGTCATAAGTGATTGATGAGGGATACACAAGAACATTAGTTTGATGTAAGAACATGGTTAATACACGTATGTACTAGTATGTACCAAAAAGCGTAAAGGCATGTCATATTCAAAGGTATAATGTGTAAGCTAAGCAGATGCAATTTAACCAAATTGGAAGCAATACAAGCTAGACATCCGGCTGGAGTGGTGAGCATGATCATCTAGGACCTGAGAGCCTGGTGGGAGGCGGGCTGCTTCACCACCATCACAGCTTTTTAGTTGGCTTCCAGATGATGCCTATCTTTGCTAGGCTTGTCACTGGCTCGGCCAGTGCCCTGACTAGCTATTTGTCTTCTGGTGCTCACGAGATGGTGGTTCATGTAAAAAAATCTTTCCTTATCTTACCGACTCCGGCCTTTCGAATACAAGCTAGAAACCATATGGAACATGCAACCACATATGACACCGCGAAGTTAAAGCAAGCACCTAGGATGGTGGTTCATTGCGAGCGAGGTCATCAACTCCAGAGCTACGTTCCCCGTCTCCATCTGCTAACACTGCACCCTTTATAGCGTTGTAACGTGTCTTGCCTAGCCGCACACCAAGCTGGAGCGACTTCTCTCTTTTCTTTTTGGTTTCTCTCATGGCAGCAGAGTCTGAAATACCCTTGCATAAAAACACAACAAAGGAGAGTAAGGGTGAAGTGTGTGCAGAGCTAGTGCACTGTAAAAGTAGCAGATAGCAGGTGGCTGAAAAATAAATGACAGGAGACATATGATAGCTCTACAACATTGCATGGCAAACAAAATTAGATTCTACTCCATATGATTTTGTAATATATGAGCACAGGAAATGCAGGTACTCCTCCAGCACACCACCACATGTGGTCATATCTAAGATAACAGTCGACTGAAAATAAATAGGCCAGTCGATTTTTTTAATGAACCGTCCAATCTATAAGGAACGGGCAGATGGCCTTCGTCTACCTCCCGCCAGTCACTGTTGACGATCTTTCTCAAACCGCCAACACCACCGCCCGGACCCTGCCTCCGCCGCCCGCCCTCCCATCGACCTCACACCACCGCCCGTGCTTGGCAGCGCCCAGGCCATCCCTTTAATCCCGGCCAACCTCCAGATCGGGCGCCCGAGTAGCTCTAGGCCGCTGCGCCCCTAAGATAAACACCAAGCGCTGCTTCCCGGTGTAATAGGCGTACTAGCGCTGTTACGCCGGGAATGCTTCCGCTAATTGGGAATGAACTGGCGAAATTGAAATTGAGGCGGCAGAACCTCTAGCTAAGGTGAAATAGTATATGAGGAGAAACCTTGTGCAACGCGAGTTACTAGGAACATCTAGTATCAAGAAGAAGCGGTCAACTAGTGTCTTCTGTGGGATGAATACCGTGCAAGCAAAGACATAAGATTTGCACGAATAAGGGAAGAGGGGTACCTTTTTTGGTTGCCGGTGTGGTCACCCCCACATGTCGCGCCGATCTTCTTGTTTTTACCGGGGAAACCGATGTTCTGGAGGGTGCAGGCTTGGACGAACCCATGGCCAAATTGTTGACTGTGTTGCCGTGGCCGTATGTCGGCGGAGGGGAAGCAGATCCGAGGCGGCGAAGGACGGCGTAGCAGGAACAACTCCGGTGCGGTGGAGGGTGGCGAAGTTGGAGCGGCAGCGGTGAGGCGCAGGACGGCGTGGTTGAACTGGCTCGGGTACGGACGGCTTGGCCTCGGCTTCAACTACTAGCCGTGGAGGGCGTTGCGGTTGAGGTTGCGGTGGACGACGACGTCGGGGTATCGGCTCCTGCGTGATGGAGGGGGCGGCGGTTGATGGGTGGGATGGGGTGACGGACGGAGGACGCCGGGTTTCGCGGCTGGTGGAGAGGTAGTTTTGGCGCCCACGGAGTACGAATGGGGAATCGGACCGGTGGGGGGAACCATGTTTGATGCAGGGACGCGCTTGTTTTTGGCTTTTTGAATGTAAGATGGGACGCTTGTTTGAAATTTGGGGAAAGTACAAACTTTGCCCCCTCTTAAATTTAGGACCCATCATGGGTCGGGGTAGGATGGTAATCCCTGTGTCCCAAATAGTGGGCGGGAGCGATTTCGGCCGCGCGCATGTGTGCTTAGGCGGCCATTGTGTATGAATGTTTTTCGGATACGGTTCCGTGGCGTCTAGATGAAGCTACAAACCTACCCCGGTTTAGACCTTTGGACGTCGGGCCGGTAGGTTTCACGGGTCAGAGTTATTAGAAAAGTAATTTCCTTGTACTACCAAACATTAGTCTCACGCGGTTTCAAGTAGTAGAGGCTCTTTTGGCGTTTCGTTCGAATTTTGAAACACAAGCATTCACGTTTAGAGTACTCTTGAACTATGAGGATTGACCTAAATATACAACGTTATATTTGACCTTGTATGTTTGAAAACCTCATTAAATTATCCGCTTCTTTTTGAAATTTTGACACTTGAAAATCCTATAACTACGATTATTTTGGAATGGAGGAGCTAAATTTGAATCTATTTTGTACACGACTACATATGCTATTATGTACAAAATCAGAGCAAAGATTGGTGCCCCCATAATTTAGGTATGGTTTACAAATGCCATGATATCAAACTCAAATAATTGAATGGACTTCATGTTGAATTCGATTTTTTTAAACCACCTTAAGTTGAATTCAAATGTATGCTAGTTCATAGGTAGTAGCTATTTATAATGTCCATTGTGTAACTTTCGTATGTATAATGTGCTTTAGACACACAACATGAACTATACTCACGTTTATATTCGATTGCTAAAGCGATGCATTGTCTGGAGTTCAAAATACTAACTATGTGGATCAATTGTGTCGAATAATAACATAGACATGCTCAAATTCGATAGAATCTAGATGTCCGATGGATCAATGACCGCTCCTTACGCTTGAATTGCAAATATCATGATCCCATCCTAATATTTGGATACAATTTATATATTTAATCAATGTGTAGAGCAGTCTTTTCGTGTAGTTTCACTCTCCATCGGTGGTCTCTCACACATGCTCACACACTCTCTCCCGAGGTGTCTTTCTCGCACACATGCTCTAGATATAACCCTCCCCCCTCTCGTAACCATTTACAATTGTTTTCACTAACCTTTATCACAAGCACTCTTCCTCTCGCAAACATACACACGCACAATCCTCATCGAACCTTTCTATATACATGGACCTGCCTACGTGTCTCATGTACGCACATTATCTTTACGCCTGTCTCTCACGCATTTTCTCACACCTTTCTTCCTAATCGATTTAGTATGATTCTAGCAGAGCATTCTGTAGGATGCCCCTTAAAGTTAGGTTGGATGAAAAGTAATATCGTAGATAAAGGGGTTACCTTAGTCCGAGAACCTAGGGTTACAAATCCTAGCCGGCTTTGTCAGTGGACACAGAGTCCTTCACAATTCTGCTATCTTTGTCTTGTACGACTAGTCATCCATGGGTGTTCCTAAATGCGTCACGGGCCGACCAATGTGGCACAGGCGGAACAAACGAAGGGCCTCACCTCGACCCATCGGACCTCACGCGGTGACACACCCTCCGCCCCCACGTCTCATTATCTTATCACACCCACACATACCAACACAAACACCACACACACGTAAAGTTTCTCCCTGGTGCCTCTATTCCCTCCCCCTTGCATATACACACTCAAGGGAATGGAATCTCTTGTCGTGGACGTCATATTCAGTATCTCTCTCTCTAGACCATTCTCATTTCTCGTGCTATCTCTCCCACGCCCCGTCGGCCCCTCTATCCATGCCTCTCTCGAATACGTAATACACACACATACCTCTCTAGGCCCCGCCAAATGCATCAACTACACATTCACACATGTTATATCACGTACCCCATTGATCTAAAAAGCCCTCTCTTCACATTTATTTTGCATACAACATTCCTTTTGAATAAAGTGTGGCCAAAAAATTATTTTAGAGTTTCTACATATATACAACATTACAAAGTTATATGGAGGAGTACTGACGCTAATTTGCATTGCATGGTGCCCACAATGATATTTATTCCAATACCGTGAATTTGTATATTTTTATACTATATACAAAGTTAGTCATAATAAAGAGAAACGAAGAGCATCTCTCTCTCCATCGCATACCCCCCCTGTACGCCCCTTTCACCTATGCACACAAAACTATCTCCGGGTCCTCTAAAAGTAAGCCCCCAGAAAATTCACGCATGTTTCATCTTTCTCTCGCGATATATGCAATGACGATCATTGTATTTGAAGCGAAAGCACGATACGTACATTGGACTTCAGAATCCACTCATTACAGTCACCATTTACGTTTAGTGGTTATTATGCAGTCACGGACTCACCGTACAACTCTGTATTTGCTCATGACATGAGTAGTTGACCAGTTAAACGCTCCACGTGGCACCTCTAGTGTTGCATCACATTATCTCACTACCATCGTGCTCACCTGTCGACTTGTATCTACTCTACATCTACACTCTTATAAAATACATAAAATACACACTCTTATAAAAAACAGAGTTGGTGATGATGGTGTGCCTGCCATCCTGGAATATAGGCCGTCCAATTTATATCTGACGGATAGGAAAGAAACTATGGCACTTTTGCAAAAATGTACCCACACACCTCTCCACATTTGCAAATAAGGCCTTCCCTCGTTCATCATTTTCTCTCACAAGATAAACAAGTCATACAAATACATCTTGATGTTACGTGCAACGCACGAGCATCTTGCTAGTAAGAATGAAAACAAACGACAAAAAATATTTGGACGGTGGTTCGAAGTCATGACCGCGGGCACATCGGACAAGGTGGCCTTGTATTGGTATCTTTGAGCCGTCTGCTTTAACACACGTGAGCTGGTGTGGTGATTATACACACACGCACGCATGCACACGAACTGCATCCACGCAACACTCACACAAACACATGCACGCACGCACGCAACACTCACACGTACACACGCAGCCACGCACGCACGCAACACTCACACGCACACACGCACGCATGCATGCACACACCAGTACACCACACGACCAACACACACTCTCACACTCAAGTGCTCAGCCTACACGTGCATGCGTACACATCAGGCCCTGACAGACACATACACAACCAGGTGATTCCCGCGCACGGGTTGGAGCCTTGTCGCTACCAAGCGTAAATTTGTGTTTATCGGCCTTTTGCCTATGCGAATCGGCCGTGTGGGACCCACAACAAACATGGTCAATTTAACTAGTCAACATGGCGCCGCGCAGACTATTTGGCCGGTCAACAGAGTGCAATCCGATGCTGAGCTATGAGCAAGTGACCGTATAATCACCGCAAAACGTATATAGTGATCGTAATCAGCTTATTCTGAAGTTCGGTGACCGTATACGCTTTTCTCTCTCAGAGGCCCTCCAAAACTACATCTCTACATCGCTCGCATGTTACATCTAACAACTATGCAATACAACACTACTACTACACTCTAACACAATAAATCATATGTGTTTTTAGTTTTACTAGATATCATATTGTTAGTTATAATTATTCAGTTTGCATACATTAAAATTGCCTTTGAAATGTATGGCCAAGATTATCATCTACAAGGGAAAAATCCCGCCTTTCCTGCTTAATCGGGTTTGTATCGATGGATCGTATGCGAAACAACAAAACTATAGTACTATACAGACAAGTGACAGTTCACCGGGCCGTCAGGTCGCCTACTCCTCCGTCGTAAGAGTGGAGCGCTCGCTTTCATAAATCTTCTAGTCCCTTTCGCCGACATGTGGGACATCAAGCTACCGGGTCCACGTGCCATGCCGGAATACAGTGCAGAGCAGCTGGGGTGAAGCACCCCAGTCATGGCACCAGCGTAGTAATGAGCAATGAGGCGTCAAATCACAAAGCTGCACCTTTCCCGTATTTAAGTTGGAGGGACGAAGCAACCATCGTTTCACTCGTTGCTGAATCCGCTTCTCCCTCATCTTCTTCAGCTTAACCACGTGTTGCTTCTGCCGTTGTTCTGCCTCATGTGGGACGCGGATCGGCTTGGTAAAGCACTGACACGTGGGACCGCATGTTAGCAAACCGTCAGGACAACGTCCTCCAAAAATAAGAAGCCTAATCCTAGACTTACAAAGGGCTACGTAGCTACTACGTATACTTTCCATCTAATCTATATATGCCCCCCTGATTTTCAGGTGGGGTGGGCGTAATCCTCTCCTTTAATCCAATCAAATAGTCCCACATCACATCAGTTCGTAACTTTACGTAAACCATTACGTGGATTTAGCATTGCTCAAATAAGAAACCTCCCCCGCCATCCGCACGGCAAAATCACCTCCTTTTTACTAATCTCGATTCTATAATTTTTTAGATCAATATAATTGAGATTTGTATAGATAGCACACAGGAGAAAAACCAAGTGGTACGGTTAAGGGCATCCACAATGTTTAGCCAAATGTGAAAATAGCTTTTGGCATCATGGGATCCATTGTGGACGGTGTTGCCAAAGCCAAAATGATGGAACCGAAGCTCCCTGATTGATTGATTGAAGGAATAGAAAAATGCAACGTCTCTCCTCTTTCTCCCATGCTTGGACGCATGTAGTACAGTATAGAGCATAGAGTATACTCCCTTGTCCCTTCTATCACAAATCACAAAGCAGTGAGGCGTCAAATCACAAAAGCACGGAGGAAGCAACCATCATTTCACTCTTCGCTGACTCCGCTTCTCCATCGTCTTCTTCGAGAAGCCATCTCACCGCATTAGTTACTCCTAGTAGTACTAGTAAAGGACTTCCTGGATGCAAATAAGGCGGTTGTCTCGGCTTGCAAGCGACACTTGCGAACAACTTACCGTGTTCTCCCTCAATGGTGTTCTCCGTCGAACGCACTTCGCCAAACCACCAAAAAAATATCGTCGACGTCACCGCAATGGGGAAGGAAGTCAAATATAGTTACTACCTCCATTTTTTTTGTACACAAGGCCAAGATATCAAAATTACAATTTGCAAAGGGCCACTAACACTAATCGAGGCAAAATTGATGGGGTTAGCAACCAAGGACATTAATATCCCCTGCATGCATGCGGAAGTGAGAAGGTTGGTTTGCATGGCGCTGCATTAATCAAACGATGAGGAGTGAGATGGTTAGCTCTTTGGTCTTTGGAGAAAAAATACGCATTAATTGACACGTGAAACGAGGATTTGTATCGATTAAATCCCGTGAAGGAAAACCCAGCCTTTCTTTTTTAACACTAGTACTCCTAGGACGCACGTGCATTACTTATCCTGTTTGGGTCTAGGCCTCGCATTGCCAAACTTCGCCACACATTTTTGCCAAGCTTGCCTATAGTTTTCAAAATGAGAAGGAGGTACACTTGTGCATGGCTATCGCGGTCGCACCGCACCCTCACACGGTCGCTTCCTGCTGGTCGCACCGCACCTCACACAAATACTCCTGCACGCCGCAAACCCAACCAAGGGAACGCACCCTCATCGACATCGCTACCGTCGCATGTGAACACACCAAACTCAGCCATCCTATCACGACACATAATTTTCGTTCATAGAGTATGTTTATCCAACCGCATGTTGGGGAGTATCCGTACGGCCCGTGCGGTGGTCTGTGGGGAAGAAGAAGAGGTGAGGAAGAAGGAAAGAAGGGTTAGGAGACGTAGGATATTCATCCAACAGCCTGAAATGGTAGACTGACCCAAGTCAGGCCACTTGCATAACAAATATATGTTTTTTCACAGCAAAAGATCCATGAAAACAAAAAACATAAAGAAAAGCTATCACTGCTCGCGTAAAGAGACGGCCTCGTCGTCTTTGGCTGCCGGCCCGAACCAGCCGTCGCTGCCGACGTGTGTCTCCGCACCGTGGTTGTCCTTGGCCTCCAGCTACTCGTTCAAGCGGAGCGTGCGGGCGCTCTGCACGGACAAGAGCACAGCCCGGTTCAAGTCGAGGACGTCCGGTTCCGCCTGCAGGAGGGCCTCGATGGCAGCAGCATCTGCGCGCTCCGCGTCGAGTCGAGCCTCCGCCGCCCGGTTCAAGTCCAGGACTTCCGGTTCCGCGTGCAGGAGGGCGTCGATGAGAGCGGCATCCGCGCTTACGCTCGTCGAAGTCGAGCCTCTGCCGCCCAGTTCAAGTCCGGGGCGTCCGGTTCCGCTGCAGGAGGGCCTTGATGGCAGCGACATCCGCGCTTCGCCTCAAGTTGAGCCTCCGCCGCCGGTTCACATCCACGATATCCGGTTCCGCTGCAGGAGAGCCTCGATGGCAGCGACGCGCGCCGCTTCCACGCCGAGTTGAGCCTCTGCCTCTCGGTCCTCCTTTAGTATCGCCAGGTTGAACCGCTGGTCCGCCTGCACCATGGGGTACCCGAACGCTGGCACGAAGTCGACGTCTATCGTCTCATACCCATCGGGGGCCTTCTGCGCCGCGACCTCCGCCATGAACATTGGATCGGCTTCCTCCTCCTCGTAGCTTGGCTCCAGAGAACTCGGGGATTGGCCCGCCGCAAAGCGAGCTTGGGAATGGAGGTCTGTGGCACCGACCGCCGCCGTGATTTCTGCACGGCGCTCAGGCGTCTGCATCTTGTAGTAAGTGATCTTGCGGCGCACCACGGCTTTCTGGTGAACTAGGAGACGTTTGATGCGGGCTAGGGGATTGAAAGGTGGGGGAACGGGCTGGAGATTTGGTGTGGTTTTAAGGCGTTGGTGGCGAGGGTCGAGCAAAGAAAGGTTCTCGTGTGAATAGTGGTTCCGTGACGACCGGTCAACCGGTTTTGACTATACATCGCTCTTGTTGCGTTCAAGCAGCAGCAAACGCTGGACCTCCACGTTGCTCACCGAATGGAACGTGCTTCGTCTTGCGTTTTAAACCGCTTGTGGGACCGCAGCTTGGGAGCAAACCGACGTCCCTCCCCCTCCCCGCCTGCGTCATTTATTATACCACCACTCCCTCCGCTTTTATGCGGAGTAAATAAAACAGAGGGAGTATACTACGGATGAGGATCCTCGACGTGGATTTAACCCATTGAGTAACCGACATGCGGGGCCTAGCAAGCATGGGGTCCGCCAAGAAGTGACCGAAAGGGAGGGTAAGGCAGGATACCTACGTCGGAGGATCCACTTCCACTATACTACTTTGACCAAATGTTAGAGTAATAATATATGACATGCAACTTACACAAATGTTAGAGTAATAATATATGACATGCAACTTACACAAAGCATATAGGGTCTAATGCTTTTCGAGGCTAACTTTGACCAAATGTTAGAGTAATAATATATGACATGCAACTTACACAAAGCATACGGTCAAATTCAGATGTGAAAGGAGTTTCAATGATATAATTTTCACATTATACATCTCATGTACTATTAATCTTGACAATAGTCAAATTGGAAACAATCTCTAGTACAAATCTAGGATTTCGTACTTATATAACATTATTGAATGGGCGTTGTTGAATGTTGATACCTTTTTTGATCAAAGTAGATATACTTTGACTACACATAAAACTTATATGTAAACTACTCCCTCCTTCCATCTGTATAGGGCCTAATGCGTTTTCAAGGCTAACTTTGACCAAAAGGTAGAGCAATAATATATGACATGCAACTTAAACAAAGCATACCATCAAATTCGTATGTGAAAGGAGCTTCCAATGATATAATTTTCGCATTATACATGTCATGTACTATTAATCTTGTCAATAGTCAAAGGCGGTCTTGAAAAATGCATTAGGCCCAATATAGATGGAAGGAGGGAGTAGAAAGGATAGGAGGGAGTATATTGTACGTTCAAAAACGAAACGAACATTGAATACCCTTTATATATGATTAGCGGATGCTATGATCACAGGTTCAAAATTTTGAATCCGCCTTAGGTATCACGTGCCCCCATCGTTCCCTCTCGATTTCATCTCGGGGTCCGGAGATCTATTGAAAGAGGACTAGGGTGGGTACGTGCGAATGATACTCGACGGAATGTTCAAATGAGGCATGCGGGAGGATGGACTCGACTGGAGGGCGACATGATCGATGGAGAAGAGGGTTGGAGAGGAATGAGAAATAAGCAAACGCCACATGATTATACTTGAACGGCTCAAATAAACAATAAGTTGTCTTGCTTGGACTACATAGTGAAAGGCCTAATGCGCAATGCGGAGCACTGGCACTCGAATATGGCCGGGAAAACAGGGAAACAGACATGTGGGGCACACCCGTCGGGAAACCGACAACCGTTCATGTGGGTCGTTAGGGCCAACAACGAGGCGCAGCTCCAGCACCGCCTCTGGACACGGCGACCGCGGTGAGCGACACGCTCATATCGTCGCTAGACACGGTCGGTTTTAGTTTGCCGAGGGTGGCGTTAGTGCTATGGCACGACCAACGATATGTTTGGTTTGTGCCCAAGGTTGCCCCATCAAAGCATTGGGTAGCCAAAATTTTGGTTGAGGTATTGGTTGCCCATGATTTGGCCGACATTGGCAAGAAAAATGAACTTGAGTTGGCTAGAGTTCATTGGCATGCCAAAGAAATGGCAACCATCCAAACAAAGACCAATCTTTGGGTCATGACCAAAATTTTGGTTGAGGTATTGGTTGCCCATGATTTGGCCGATATTGGCAAGAAAAATGAACTAGAGTTGGCTAGAGTTCATTGGCATGCCAAAAAATGGCAACCATCCAAACAAAGACCAATATTTTGGTCATGACCAAAATTTTGGCAAGGTGCACTTTGGCCTCAATCCAAACACACCCCAACACCCGGCTCGTCGAGGATGCATGGGGCGCCGCGACGCGTCTGCGGAGTGGTGTAGCGCGGCCAACTGCATCCTCTGGACCTGAGACCATGACGGGTCGTCTTGCTTTTTCAATGACATGCGGGGATCGCATGTGAGCAAAGGGCATCTCCAACGTTGCCACGACCGCGGTGACTACCCCGGCACACCAAAACCCTCGTCCCTCGCGCGCCGTCAAGACGGCATGCGTTCCCACCGGCGCGCCGGTGCCGCATTCATGCCGTCTGCTCAGATGTCGTTGTTAAGAGGCTTGGTGCCCGAGGAACCAACTCCGGTGACTTAATGACGCACCCGGACGCTTGGCCTCACCGGAATGCGCTACTTAAAGCGGCAACGCCCAGCTAACCTCCACACCATAGCGCATCGTCCTCCTACCTGGCACCACATCCGCCATGACCGCGAAGCGCGAACGCTCTGCGGAGAGCTTGTCTTCGGGATGGAGCTCGAGGTCGCCGCCCTCGCTCAAGTCGCCGCCAAGCGGTGGCTACGCCGGCGGCCGACGACGGAGCACCATCAGCCACGCTGCCCTACTTGCCGCCGCCCAATGTCCGCACCGCCGAGGTCGGGACTCCTCCGAGGATGAGTAGGGCATGGGAGGCGGCAGGCATGGTGTGCCAACTGGCCGGGTCCGTCTCCCGTGTTCCTCGCCGAGACCGCACCTTCACTTCACGGGTCTTGAACCCCGCCTGCATATGGAGATCACAGATGGAGGACGCCGGTCGCCGCCAGAGAATAGGTTTAGGGTCGGATTTCTTTTATTTTTTGTCTTATAAAAGTTCAAAATGTAATGAAAATCTGCCGTGTTTGCATTAATCTCGGCCGGTGTATATGAACTTTCACAATAATATACATATTGTAGGAGTACTAGCAAGATGCCCATGCGATGCACGGAAGATCAAGATCTTGTGGGAGAAAAGGATTAACGAGGGAAAGCCTTATCTGCAAATGTGGAGAGGAGTGTGGGTAAATTGTCATAGTTTCCTTCCTATCCGTTAGATATGAATCAGACGACCTATATTGCAGGATCGGACACATCTTTCTACATCTACGGGAACCTACGAAAGGGTTAACGTAAATTGCCTCTCTCTCTCTCTCTCCTCCCCTGATTTTCATGGTGGTGGGCCCCTCCCTCCCCCAATCTACAATCAACAGCTCACACATTTCACATTACGTTAATTACGTAACTGGGATTACATAGGTGTAGCATTACTCGTCCTAAAAAACCCAACTAAGCCAACCTCCAAGCATATCGCGCGGGAAAAGACCCGGCCGCGCCGTTTTAGTCGGGATTACCGGATTACTAGTAGTAGTATCGATGGATCGCACGAAGCAAAAGATTTTTTTTGAGGGGGCGAAGCACCTAGTTTAAAAGGAAAAAATGCGGTACACTCACAACACTCCTGTCACGGTCGCATTGCACCCCACACACGTTCGGTCCTGCACACGGCTCATGCAAACGGATCGCGCTTCGGCTTGCCCCTTCACTGACATGCGAGACTGCACTTTGAGAAACCGACCATGCGCCAAACTCCCCCCGCCCACCGCGCGAAAATCCTCCCCCCCACACCCAAAAATTCCCCCCAAATCCGATTCAACTACCCTTCGGCCAACTAGCCAATAATATTCCCCAAACCCTCCCCCGTCCCCTCCACTCCATTCGCTCCGCCAAAGCCACCCCTCCCGCCGCCGATACGTCGGCGCGCTGTTCAGCGATCCTCTCGCTCCCACAAGATGCTCGTAGATCGCCGTCCTCTAGCCGCTACCGCCACCTCTGCTACATTCTTGTGGAGGCGCACGGCGGTCACGCCGCCATCACCGGGCGACGTTCGTGTGGAGACGCACGGCGGTCAGCTTCTCCCACGGTACGCACATTCTAGACTGAGGCCCCGTTCATGTCGGTGTAGCGCTGAATGTTAGCTGATAGACGCTGTTAATCTCACTGTTTGCCGAAGTAGTTTACTGTCAATATGCTCTGCTTAAGAAGCTTCATTACCCTGTTCTGCACTCAATCTGCTTAGCTGAGATGGCATGCCAAGGCCGATTAGTTGCTAAAATATCCTGCCATATATTTATTGTGACGTAGATTGCCATGGTCTAGTAGCCAATCATTAGGTGAAATAGCTCTACACCATTTTATACTCGATCTTTGTTGCTGCGATGGCCTTCGATAGTTTGATGGTCAGTGTGCTCGTCCTCATTGATCGCTGAAACAGCACTGCCATAATTTGGCACTCAAATCTGTTTGCTGAATTAGCTTTACATATATTTCATTACTTAGATCTACTCGTCCAAATATCTTGCCATAGCTTTAGACATCGACCTAGGTATTTTTTTCGACTTCATAAAAAGCATATATGTTTTTCCTGTAATATCTAGTAGAAGAACTAATTTGTATGTCTAACAGATGGACATGACTTGGATAACTTCGCTCAAGATTCTCCGCTGCATATGTCGAGGGGTTGAAAACTTCATGAACTTTATCGTAGCTGAGTACGGTGGTCCGAAATCAGATGTGCTCGCCTGCGGTAGCAGTTGTATGAATTCAGTTACAAGACCCCAATGAACTGTGCAAAATCATCTACACTTGTATGGGATGTCGGTCACATATACTAGGTGGGTTCATCATGGTGAAGCTGTGAACGTCAATGTTATTGACTATGTGGAAGCAGCAGATCACCATCTTGATCTGCCTGATGCTCAGGTGGAAGAGGAGGAGGAGGTGGTGGTGGCGGAGCTAGTGAGTTTGACCAACATTGAAACAATGCTACGAAATGCTCGTGCATTCTGTGAACTTTCACCTGCAGAAGAAAAACGGTGGGCCCGCATGTTGGAACAATGCAACGTAGATGTCACCCTAGGAAATAAGCTGTCAGTATTCTCAGCTATGGTCACCTTTCTTCAGGTGAAGACATCTGAGCGCATGACCAACAAATCATTCGATGCGATGTTGGCTACTTTCCGAATCTTTCCCAGACAAGGCTCGAGCTGCCACACACCTACAAAGAAATGAAGAATTTCCTTCGTGCAGTTGGAATTGGATATGATATGATCCATGTTTGTAAGAATAATTGTGTGCTGTTCCGGAAGGATTATGCCAACTTAAGTGAATGCCCAAAATGCAAATCATCAAGACGGAAAGATGGAGATGCTGTGAAGAGGATTCCTCATAATGTTCTGAGACATTTTCCAATTACACCAAGATTGCAGAGGTTGTTTCATGATGCTGAAACAAGAGAGGATGTACTGTGGCATTCTAGGAACCAGGAGTACAGAGATCAGAATGTAATGAGCCATCCATCTCATGGTAGTGAGTGGAAAAGCTTCAGTGATAAACACAAAGAGTTTGCTGCTGGCCCGAGAAACATTAGACTTGGCTTAGCTTCAGATGGATTTAACCCATTTGTCCACCAGAGCGCCACATATAGCATGTGGCATGTGCTTGTTATCCCTTTCAACATGCCTCCAAATGTCTGCACCAAAGAATCAAACTACATGATGGCCCTTGCTCATCCCAGGTCCAAAAAGTCCTGGAAAGGATTTTGATTTGTTCATGGAGCCTCTTGTGGAGGAACTTCAACAACTATGGAAGGGTGTTCTCACTCGAGACCTATATAGCAGTCCACCGGTGATTTCTTTACGCTTCTTTGTTATAATTTGGTGCATCCATGATTATCCGGCTTTGGGCACTATGTCGTGGCAAACGACACATGGTTACAATGCATGTGTTATTTGTGACAGAATCCACCGTCATACGCAATACTTAGCAAGATCTGTTACATTGGACACCGCCGTTTCCTTGCCAAGGACAAGCCGCATCCTAGAAAATACCGAAGACATGTGTTCAATGCAAAGCATGAAAACCGTGATGCGCCAAAGAGGCTCACCGCCGATGAGTTGCAAGTGGAATTAGAGAAGGTCAGACATATTACACCGTGAAACCATCCACGGTAATGGTAGCGGAAAAGGAAGCGTGGCGGGGTAGAAGAGAGATTATTGTTTACCCGCAGTCCACTTTGTGGGACTTGGAGTATTGGAAAGATTTGGATCATGCGGCATAATCTTGATGTGATGCACATCGAGAAAAATATATGTGACAACATTATCGGCACACTTCTTAATATTGAAGGCAAGACGAAAGATACCTTAAAATCTAGGATTGATTTGACACACAGGTATCGAAAGGATTTGCGGTGCAAGATGAAGGTAAACCACGGGATATGGCACCAAATGTGTATGTCTTGGACAAGGTAAAAAGAAAAGAATTCTGCGAGGTCCTCACGTGTGAGATTCCCACATGGATTTGCTTCCAACCCCGAAAGGAGAGTCGGTCTGAGATGGAAACAAGGTACAAGGGTTGAAAACTCATGACTGCCACGTACTACTTCAAAGGGTTTTACCTGTTATCCTTAGAGGATTGGGACACCCTGACTTATACAGAGCAGTTGCAGAGTTGGGACAATTCTTCAGGGAACTCCGCAGTAGGAATATTAGGATAGATGCTTTGGAGTGTCTTAGAGACAAGATACCAACTATCCTATGCAACCTTGAGAAGATATATCCTCCAGCCTTCTTTGATGTGATGGTGCATTTGGCTATTCATCTACCTGATGAGGCACTACTTAGAGGTCCAAAACAGTATGGCTGGATGTACCCTATTGAAAGGCGGCTAGGCACTTTCAAGGGCTATGTTCGGAACAGAGCTAGACCCGAGGGTTCCATTGCAGAGGCCTACGTTGCTACAGAAGCGTTGACATTCTGCTCAAAATACATTGAAACAAATTGATCGACTTAGCAAAGAGGTGGGTGAAGACAATCCCGGGCTCAATGTTTTGATTATTCTGCTCGAAAGTTACAGGAAGAGTCGACAAGAGGACAAACCTAAAGATTTGGACAAAATGGTTTGGTAAGTGTTGAATAACCGTCACGAGATATCGCCTTATATCAAGTAATCGCAACTTATACATCGTAATCTACTAAACTTACAAAGACATTCTTATATATTTAGATGTTTGACGCGATCACTATGTTGTGCAAAGCATCTACAAAGAGGAGTTCTTTGCCGCAAAATCCAAGAAACATTGACAAACCGGTTATGGCGGGATTTGCGAAATGGTTCAAGAACCATGTAAGCTTTTGAAGTGCAATCGCCGCTTTTTTTTTTAATATATTGAGTACATAAGATGATCAACTTGTCTATTTTCTAACCATAGGTTAAGAAGATGCGGAGGATGGGCAGGCAGTTGATGATGCCCTTTACTCACTAGCAATGGGTCCCGATACTGTAAGACATTATGAATCTTGCGTTGTTGGAGAGGTGCGCTACAACACCCTTGCACGAGATGAAGGCAGGAAGACACAAAACAGTGCCATCATGAGCACAGATACGTATGACAAAGAGACAACTGAAATGTATACTAACATAACAGACATTGTTCAGTTGTAGTATATCTCCAGTTTCGAGGATCATCGGTGTGTGGTTACAGTCTTTGTCGTTGGTATAACCTATTTTCCAGGATCGCAAAACCCAGAGCTGATGATTATTTCAAATCCATCAATGTCAAGGCGGAGTACCAGATCAACGAGCCTTTTATTTTGGCAAATCAAGCGACACAAATATTTTTCTTGGAAGACACATTTGCACATAGCGATGACTGGAGAGTATTGCAAAGGTTTGAGCAGAGGAATTCGTTTAATGAAGTTGCACAACAAGATGATGCTTACATCGCTCCCGATGTACAAGATAACACATATGTTCCTAATATCTTTGAGAACCATCACTTCAATGACGCCGGCGAAAAGATTGCCTGTCGTGCTGTGGACATACAAGAGTTGATCAAGAAGAATCCAACGTTCGAGGACGTTGAGGACGAAGAAGAAGATGACACCGTGGGGAATTACGTATTCAGACTGATACACATGGCGAAGATGTTGACGCTGCTGCTGCGGATGATGATTACATTGCTTTTGTCGTATTTGCCTGTCAGAAGACATTTTTTATCTACTATGTGAAATTGTGTTTGCTATGACAACTGAAACCTGATGAACATGTTGTTTAGTATTTTGCTGTGAGAACATCACTTGTTATCTATGCTGATTTATGTTTGGTGATTGTATGACAACTAAAACATGACGACATTGTTGTTTAGTTGTACTCATATTTGGCTGTGAAACTTGAATTTG
Organism: Aegilops bicornis; assembly: GCA_021605145.1. Taxonomy (NCBI): domain Eukaryota; kingdom Viridiplantae; phylum Streptophyta; class Magnoliopsida; order Poales; family Poaceae; genus Aegilops; species Aegilops bicornis. The sequence goes on along the minus strand of CM038671.1, from coordinate 156,240,333 downwards.
ATGACATAGTTTGATGTTGGATTGCAATTTGCTCGACGTCTTCGAATGAGAACAAAGCTAACCCGACAGGGCCTCTGCTATTTATTTATTTATATGAGCAAAAGGGGATACCCCCTGATTTCCGTTAATAGAAATCATTAGATGTTCACAACACTACGCCCAAATTTCGCTACATGTGTTTCATTCATTACTAGTTTCAAAGAAAGTGCTCATGTCGTAGCCACTGAATACATCACGAGTGCTACATACACTGCAAATAAAGAGACAATCATCCTATAGAGCACATCGATTTTGCCCATTATCTTCACAAGCTCTTTCATCTCCTCATTGCTGTCAAGGTCGTTCGGCAGCTGTTGCTTGTCCATGATCAGAGGAACTGCATCTTTAACCTTCTGTCTGCATCTTCCTCTTCTGCTGTTCCTTCAATTACTTGTCCAACACCCCAACCTGCTGGTATTGGGATTCCTCGGCTAACCAAATAATCAGCGTAGTTGCATTCCCCCACATAAGCAACTTCCCAGAAATACAAATCACATGAATCTTCCCTTTTACGCACGAATCAAATTGGCGGATCATCAACCAAACTATTAAAAAATCAGCAAATCGAAAGCAGCAGAACAACACTTAAACATATTATTACCCATGATTCAGGCATTTGTAGAAGACTCGGCTAGGGTTGCGGATTGTGGTTGAGACGCGACTAATGACTCTGCGTGATTTGCAGCAGTGGCACCACACCAACGACAGCAGGTTGCGATGAGCAATCGGCTGCGGTGAGCGTGCCGGCGAGGGTGTGATGAGACCCACAGGCGATGGTACGGGTTGCGACTTGGCGCATATCTGGTTGTTGCTGTCAAGAGCGGTGGACGAGCAGCCACCGGACATGGTTGTTGCGGCGAGCTTCGATGCTAGGCGAGTAAGTAGAGAAGAGGAGAAGCGAATGTTGGATATGTCGGTTTCATTACTTGCGTAGTAGCATAGCACCATATATAGTCATAGTCTAGGTTTGGATCCGAACCAGCCATGAGAGCACGTCTTTCTTTTTCTAAAACTCGCAACGTCTCTTTCTTGGTACACTAGCTTGTTCTCAGACGCCTTCCCAAGTCTTTGATTTTCTTTCCTTTTTTGCGAGGAAGGAAGGAGGACAAAATTGAGAGTTCTGGGACTCGAACCCAAGACCTCTCGGTACAAAACCAAGGGTGCTAGTCACTTATGTGGCGAACGTTCCCCGTGAGGAGGACGACAGACGAACGCATTTTCCTCGCAGTTTTCTTCCTATATATAAAAAAGTATGCTACTTGGTGTCCGCTTAGTCAACAAACGGTTGTGCCAACCTTGACCGTTGGATTGACATTCAATGTCTGTCACATTTCTTCATTCTCTTCTTCCTCGAGCCGCCAAAGCCAAACCAGCGCCGGCGGGACCGCCTGCTCCCGCCTCCCACGGCTGGCTGTGATCTGCCCCGGCTCCTATTCGTTCCCGTCCGAGGCCTCACCATCGTCCTCCGCCTTGATTCGCTCACCGCGGCGCCGCCCTCCGGTGTTGTCAACATGGTCAACAACCGAGAGGAATAAGGAGATGACTGTACATGGTGAGGATGACAGTAGGGACCCAGCAGCGCGCGCAGTAATTTTGTTTTTCGGGACGGAGAAGGGTATCAACTGGGTTGTGCGGGACTCAGCCCGTCTAGCCCGAACTTTTATTTCATATGTTTAGCACATGACCAGCCCAGTTTGTTTTTTTCCTTTTTGAAAATTGCTAGCCAGCTATTTTGTTTTTTGCAGAATAACCAACGTAGGCCTACTTGCTTTTCTACGCCCTACTGGGCCGGAAATCATTCAAGACGAGGAGGGATGCATTTTGCCCAAAAAATGGGCTATAATTAATAAGAAATGGGCTATAAGTAATAATAAATGGGCTATAAAATGAAAAATACAGCAAACAGACAATTAGTTCCAAATCGCTTTTCTTCGGATTTTGATATTTTAAATTTCATTGTTTTTAAAGCGGTAAAATTTCATTGAATTTAAATTAAGGTATATTTAGATTTAAAATTAATTTGAATCGCTAGAAATTTCGGGTCAATGTCAGCTTTGGGGACAGATTTGGAGGCTGACTTGTGGGTCTACTAGGTTGACTTGTACTTTGGCTTTGTCAATTTAGTCCACAAACGATTCTAGCAGCAGTGACCGTTGGATGTTAATCCAACGGCCGTGCTGCTTCTTCAATATCTGATCTTCTTGCTCCAGCAGCCCAAACCAGCTCCGGTGGGACTGCCTGCTCCCGCCTCCCGTGGCTGGCTGTGCTGCCGCACAGGCCGCACCGCCCCACCCTACTTCATTGCTGGCCAGGCCATTCCTCTACTCACCCACACCTCCTGTTATTTTCCGGCGACGGCAGCCGGACCAGTAAACCCTCGTACTCCCCACCGCGTGGGCAACCATTGCCGAGTCTTCCACGGCTCCCTTCCTAGGCCTCGCCATTGTCCACCGCCATGGTGCTCTCGGCGCCTGGTCAATTTGGTCAACGGACGACATCCATCGGCCGTGGGACTGTCGCACAAAATAATGATTCCTCCACCGACAAATTGGGACCCACCGGAAGGGCCTCAGATTTTGCGAAAAATCGTTCCCCGGCCGACATGTCGGACCTACCAGCTATATCTTCGCACGCAAGGAAGTGCCTCCTTATTACGCACAAAAATGAATACCCCCATGTTAGCTGGGACCCACCATAGTGGGAGGATGACTTGTGGGCCAACAAAGTTGACGGGATGGAGGGCTTTTTCAAATTTGTCAATATGAACGATTCTAGCTCAATTGACCGTACGATGTCCATCCAACGGCCGTAGTGCTTCTTCAACCTCTGGTCTTCTTGCTCCAGCCGCCCAAAGCAGCGCCAGTCGTGCCGCATGCTCCTGCCTCCCGTGGCCGGCTGTGCTGCCGCGGAGGCCTCACCGCCCCTACTATTCCCACCGCAGCCGAACCAGTGGACTCTCGTACTCCTCTCCGCGCGGGCTTCCACTGCCGCGTCTTCTCCGGCTCCGTGTCGTCCCCTTCCTAGGCCTCGCCGTCGTCCACCGCCGTGGTGCTCTCCGCGCGGCGTGGTCAACATGGTCAAGGAACGACTTCCATCGGAAGAGTACTGTACGTGGAGAGGCTGACAGCTGGGTTCACGGCCACAACCCAGTTTTTTTGTGATTTGTCAAGTAAGTCGCTTTGTCAGGAATGTTGGGCTACAAATCTTTCAAGACGAGGAGAGCTTTCATTCGTCTGGCCGAGAAAATGGCCCATCAGTAATGAGAAATGGGCAGTACATTTTTAAAACACATCAAACCGGCAATTAGTTTCAAATATCTTTTTTTCATTTCAAGATTTTAAATTACATTAATTTTTATGCGTGGAGAATTTGTTGGATTTTATATTGATATACATTTATTTTTAAAATCAGTTTGAATGTGAGTCGAAATTTCAGGATTAAAAACAGTTCGGACCGCACCGAAATATGCAAAATTCTGTATGATTATTTAACTGTGGCCACAATTTGGGCTGTAATGCTAACAAAAAGAATATGGGCTCCAAAAAAACCCTGAAGAATTAGCAAATGGGCTGAAAATTATTAGAAATAATGGCAGATGGGCTGTATGCTGTTTTCCACAGATTTGAGGCTTTCCTAAAAATAAGTTTGATGCACAAGTAGTGACTGTTGGATGTCCATCCAACAGCCATCGTGCTTCTTCAATCTCTGCTTTTCCTGCTCCAGCCGCTCAAATAAGCGCCGACGGGACTGCCTGCTCCCTCCTCCCCACGGTCGGCTGTGCTGCCTTGAGCCTCACCGCCTCCAGATTCCCATCGCTGGCCTAGCCATCCCTCTACTCACCCACACTGCTGTTATTCTCCGGCGGCAATGACAGACTAGTAAACCCTCGTGACAACAGACTCTCCGCGTGGGAAACAACTGCCGAGTCTTCCCTGCCTCCATGCCGTTCCCTTCCTAGGCCTCGCCGTCGTCCATTGCCCTGGTGCTCTCGGCGTTGCCTGGTCAACGTGGTCAATGACCGACATGCATCTGAAGTGGATCAGACGTGGAGAGGCCGGCAATTTGGGTCCATGGCCGCACGCAAGGAAATGCCTCCTTATTACGCACAAAATAATGATTCCTCCACCGACATCAGGGACCCACCGAAAGGGCCTCAGATTTCACGAAAAAAACATTACCGCTTAATCGACAAATGGACCCACCAGCTATATCTTCGCACGCAAGGAAGTGCCTCCTTATTACGCACAAAAAAAGGAATACCCCCCTGTTAGCTGGGACCTAGTATAGTGGCAGGCTGACTTGTGGGCCTACTAAGTTGACGGGGACGGAGGGCTTTGTCAACTTAGTCAATATGCATGATTCTAGCTCCAGTGACCGTACGATGTCCATCCAACGGCCGTAGTGCTTCTTCAACCTCTGGTCTTCTTGCTCTAGCCGCCCAAACCAGCGCCGGTCGTGCCTCGTGCTCCTGCCTCCCGTGGTCGGCCTATGATGCGGCGGAGGCCTCACCGCCTATTACTCACACCGCTGGCAGGCCATCCCTCTACTCACCCACACCCCTCACATTTCACGGCGACGACAAATTTCACACCGCAGCGAACCAGTGCCCTCGTACTCCTCTACGCGTGGGCATCCACTGCCGCGTCTTCCCCGGCTCCGCGTCTTCCCCTTCCTAGGCCTCGCCGTCATCCACCACCCTGGTGCTCTCGGCGCGGCGTGGTCAACGTGGTCAAGGAACGGCTTCCATCGGACGTGGACTGTACATGGAGAGGTCGATACCGGGTCCACGGCCGCAGCAAGGAAGTGCCTCCTTATTACGTGCAAAATAATTATTCCTCCACCGACAAATAGGGATCCACTGTACGGGCCACCGTATTTCGCCCCCCTGACTGCTGGGACCCACCAGCTACATCTTCGCAGGCAAGGAAGTGCCTGACAGTCGGGACCCACCTGGTCGAAGCGTACGTAGCGTTGTCATTCTGGTCGCGAACGTGTACGTACATATATACTGGTGTATGTAGAGGCGCCCACATGTCGTAGTAGAGGCGGCCAGGGTGCAAGAAAGAAAATACGGCCACGTATGTGTACATACGGGCGGGGTCTCGAACGCCTACTCGCGCATACATATGGCCATGGCTTGTGTACATGGCTGGGTCGGAACGGAGAAACATCGTCGTCATCATGTTCATGGGGAGGCAACGGAATGCATCGTGTTCATGGGGAGGCAACGGAATGCGTCGTGTTCATGGGGAGGCAATGGAATGCGTCGTGTTCATGGGGAGGCAACGGAATGCATCGGGTTCATCCGGAGGGCTTGGACGGAACAGGCGATGGAAACGAGGCCTGGCGTACTGCAGAATGGAGGAAACAGCCTTGTGTTCGACCGGCCACGTTCGAAACGGGGTCCTGTTCATCGGGAGGGGTCTGGCGTACCGCAAAACGGAGGAAACGAACCTCCTACGGTCGAAACGGGGGTCCTGTTGATCGGGAGGGGTGTGGCGTACCGCAAAAACGGACGAAACGAACTTGTGTTGGAGCGCTACGGTCGAAACGGGGGTCCTGTTCATCGGGAGGGGTGTGGCGTACCGCAAAATGGGGCTCCACAGGATACTGTTCATCTCCACCGTCGACCCCCTCCAGCCTCCACGAAGCTCTCGTTCATCCACCGTCGACCTCCTCCGGCCTCCACCGCGATCGCTCATCCACGGGCTCCTGTTCATCTAGCCTCCACCGCGCGCTACTCCACCGCCATCGCTCAACCAGCCCTCTCCACGGGCTCCTGCTCAACCACCCCTCCACGGGCTACCGCTCATCCCTGCCCTCCACCGCTTCATCGCTCATCCTGCCCTCCACGGGTGGTCCTATTCATCCAGCCCTCCACGGGTCCTGTTCATCCAGCCCCAACCGGCTCGACCGATCGGGGTCCTGTTCATCCAGAGGCAACACCACGGGTCCTGTTCATCCACCCCACCGGAACTGCTCATCCAACCCCTCCCCGCAACGCTCCACTGCTCATCTAGAGGCAGCATCGATCGGCTTCAGTTAGCGGCAGAGTAGCAAAGGAATCGCCGATCGGGTTCGATTAACAGCCATCGATCGGTCGCCGGGTCCAAAGAACGCGTAGCCTGCAAAGGGTAATCGCCGGGTTCGCGAGAGCCCAATGCCTCGCCGGGTTCACTTTAGAGCCAACGCCGCACACACGCCACAGACGTACGAGAGAAATGCGATCGCTTCTAAGACCCGACCTCCCACCGTAACCTGGAACTCCCCGAAATTTTCCTCACCCTCGCTTCTTCCACGGTTTTTTCCGTCATGGACGGTCCAAAGAATGTCATGCAACTGCGTCTCCGGCCCACCCATGACGAAAAGCCCATTTTCTCGTAATGATTTTTGTCATAGAAGTAGGAGCCCACCACATCTATGATGATACCGGGTTTTGTCACAATTATCGTCATAGAAGTGTCATATGTATGACAGAAAAAAATTCGTTCGGCCCAAAATGTCACGGATGTGTCTTTTTTTGTAGTGTAAGGTGTTACTCTAGTACGAACTCTATGATAGATCGAACGGAAAGAATAACTTCGTGTTATTTTACTACGGACTCTTGAATAGATCGATCAGAAAGAATAACTTTGAGGTGGTTTCGTACCCTACAATAATCTCTTCGTTTGTTCTCCGCTATTAGTGACTTTGGAGTGACTCTTTGTTGCATGTTGAGGGATAGTTATATGATCCAATTATGTTATTACTGTTGATAGAACTTGCACTAGTAAAATTATGAACCCTGCGCCTTGTTTCCTATCATTGCAATACCGTTTACGCTCACTTTTATCACTTGTTACCTTGCTGTTTTTATATTTTCAGATTACAAAAGCCTATATCTACCATCCATATTGCACTTGTATCACCATCTCTTCGCCGAACTAGTGCACCTATACAATTTACCATTGTATTGGGTGTGTTGGGGACACAAGAGACTCTTTGTTATTTGGTTTCAGGGTTTTTTGAGAGAGACCATCTTCATCCTACGCCTCCCATGGATTGATAAACCTTAGGTCATCCACTTGAGGGAAATTTGCTTCTGTCCTACAAACCTTTGCACTTGGAGGCCCAACAACGTCTACAAGAAGAAGGTTGTGTAGTAGACATCAAGCAGTTTCTGGCGCCGTTGCCGGGGAGGTGAGTGCTTGAAGGTATATCTTTAGATATTGCAATCGAATCTTTTAGTTTCTTGTTTTATCACTAGTTTAGTCTATAAAAGAAAACTACAAAAAAACATGGAATTAAGGGTGTCTATATGCTTCATCTTTTTAATGTCTTTCGTGAAAATGATGGGAAGGAGAATTGTGCTCAAGTACTAGAAGAAGAATTACATGGAATGCTTGGTGTAAAATATGTGAATGATGAGCATGATTGCAATGTTGTTAGTATGAATTCTTTGAATACCCATGATGCTAATGATATGCAAAGCCACAAGCTTGGGGATGCTATGTTTGATGAAGATGATATGTTTAGTCCCCCAAGTTTTGATGAGCAAATTTATTATGATGAAAGCATGCCTCCTATATATGATGATTATTGTGATGACACATATGCTATAAAGAATAAATATAACCATGAAACTTGTCATCACGATTTTAATTTTCAATTGGATTATGCTTCACATGATAGTTATTTTGTTGAGTTTGCTCCCACTACTATTCATGAGAAGAAATTTGCTTATGTGGAGAGTAGTAAATTTTCTATGCTTGTAGATCATGAAAAGAATGCTTTATGTGATGGTTATATTGTTGAATTCATTCATGATGCTACTGAAAATTATTATGAGGGAGGAACATATGCTTGTAGGAATTGCAATAATATCAAGTTTCCTCTCTATGTGCTTAAAGTTTTGAAGTTATGCTTGCTTTGCCTTCCTATGCTAGTCATTTTCTTCATGATGCTCTCTTTATGTTTCAATTCTTATCTTTTATGTGAGCATCATTGAAATCATCATGCCTAGCTAGGGGCATTAAACGTAAGCGCTTGTTGGGAGGCAACCCAATTTTATTTTTTGTCCTTTGCTTTTGCTCCTGTTTAGTAATAAATAATTCATATAGCCTCTGGTTATATGTGGTTTTATGTTTTAGTTAGTGTTTGTGCCAAGTAGAACCTTTGGGAAGACTTGGTGAAGTCTTTGCGATCCTGCTGTAAAAAGACAGAAACTTTAGCGCTCACAAGATTAGCTGCCATTTGTTACTGGAGAGTGATTTTAGGTTGATTATTTTTGCAGATGATTAATAGTAAAATTCCTCAGTTCCACCAATTTATTTCAGAATTTTTGGAGTTCCAAAAGTATACGTTCGATACAGATTACTACAGACTGTTCTGTTTTTGACAGATTCTATTTTCATTGTGTTGTTTGCTTATTTTGATGAATCTATGAGTAGTATCGGAGGGTATGAACCATAGAGAAGTTGGAATACAATAGATATTACACCAATAAGAATTTATAATGAGTTCACAACAGTACATAAGTGGTGATTTGTTTTCTTATACTAACGGAGCTTGCGAGTTTTCTGTTAAGTTTTGTGTTGTGAAGTTTTCAAGTTTTGGGTAAAGATTCGATGGACTATGGAATAAGGAGTGGCAAGAGCCTAAGCTTGGGGATTCCCAAGGCACCCCAAGGTAATATTAAAGGACAACCTAGAGCCTAAGCTTGGGGATGCCCGGAAGGTATCCCCTCTTTCGTCTTCGTTCATTGGTAACCTTACTTGGAGCTATATTTTTATTCACCACATGATATGTGTTTTGCTTGGAGCGTCATTTTATTTTATTTTGTTTTGCTTGATGTTTGAATAAAATACCAAGATCTGAAATTCTTAAAGGTTAGTGAGTCTTCACATAGTTACATAATTATTCAACTACTCATTGATCTTCACTTATATCTTTCGGAGTAGTTTATCATTTGCTCTAGTGCTTCACTTATATCCTTTTAGAGCACGGCGGTGGTTTTATTTTGAAGAAATAGATGAACTATCATGCTTCACTTATATTATTTTGGGAGTCTTTAGAACAGCGTGGTAATTTGCTTTGGTTATGAATTTAGTCCTAATATGATAGGCATCCAAGAGGGATATAATAAAAACTTTCATATAGAGTGCATTGAATACTATGAGAAGTTTGATACTTGATGATTGTTTTGAGATATGAAGATGGTGATATTAGAGTCGTGCTAGTTGAATAATTGTGAAATTGAGAAATACTTGTGTTGAGGTTTGCAAGTCCCGTAGCATGCACGTATGGTAAACGTTGTGTGACAAATTTGAAGCATGAGGTGTTCTTTGATTGCTTTCCTTATGAGTGGTGGTCGGGGACGAGCGATGGTCTTTTCCTACCAATCTATCCCCCTAGGAGCATGCGCGTAGTGCTTGGTTTTGATGACTTGTAGATTTTTGCAATAAGTATGTGAGTCTTTATGACTAATGTTGAGTCCATGGATTATACTCACTCTCACATTTCCATCATTGCTAGCCTCTTCGGTACCGTGCATTGCCCTTTCTCACCTTGAGAGTTGGTGCAAACTTTGCCGGTGCATCCAACCCCCGTGATATGATACGCTCTATCACACATAAACCTCCTTATATCTTCCTCAAAACAGCCACCATACCTACCTATTATGGCATTTCCTTAGCCATTCCGAGATATATTGCCATGCAACTTTCCACCGTTTCATTTATTATGACACGCTTCATCATTGTCATATTGCCTTGCATGATCATGTAGTTGACATCGTATTTGTGGCAAAGCCACCATGCATAATTTCATACATGTAACTCTTGATTCATTGCCCATCCTGGTGCACCGCCGGAGGCACTCATATAGAGTCATACTTTGTTCTAGTATCGAATTGTAATCTCTGAGTTCTAAATAAATAGAAGTGTGATGATCATCATTAACAGAGCATTGTCCCAAAAAAAGAAGAAAAAAGAGAAAGGCCAAATAAAAAAAGGGACAATGCTACTATCCTTTTTTCCACACTTGTGCTTCAAAGTAGCACCATGATCTTTATGATAGAGAGTCTCTTATTTTGTCACTTTCATATACTAGTGGGAATTTTTCATTATGGAACTTGGCTTGTATATTCCAACAATGGGCTTCCTGAAATGCCCTAGGTCTTCGTGAGCAAGCAAGTTGGATGCACACTGTGACGCCCGGGTAATTAACATACAGTGAACCTCTGCTAATAATGCCACGTCAACTCGGTTACTGTTGCTAATCTCGCGTTGGATCAAAACTGTTCAAATTCAAATTTGATTTTTTGTCAAACAACAAAAAATTTCAAACATTAAAACTAAAATGTTTGGAGTGTGCCAATTAATGCTTATGTATTTAAGGTGAAGGAAACACACTTTTACAACATGCCTAAATATTTTAAAATGAAAGAAAATAGAAAAGAAAATAATAACAAGTAAAAGAAAACAAAACAGACAAAAGATGAAAACAGAAAAAAAACGTGGCCAACCGGGCCGCGACCCAGCCGGCCGGCCCATCGGCCCACCCACACCCCCTGGCCTATATGGCCTGTCGTGCCCAAACCCTAGCCCGATCGACACACACAACCCCACACTCCACCTCGCTCTCTCCTCCCCTCTCCCTCCGATCTGGATCGAGATCGGTGCGCCCATCGCCCGGTGTCGAAGCCTCTCGCCGGCACCCCCCGTCTTCGACCCCGTCGCCCTTCACCCGGGCCGACCGCGTCACCCACCGGCTTCGACGCCGCTGGTCGCCGCCGTTGTCGGAGCCACCTCGCGGAGCTGCCCCGCCATCCTCCTCCTCGTCTCCTCCTCGCCGGACTCCATCGTCGCTGTCGTCTTCGTCAAACGCGGCCGTCCCCGTCCTCCTCCCCGAGCACCGCTGCCACTGCCCCTACGGCCCCGCGGTGAGGCCGCGGCCTCTCCTTCCCCCATGTTCCCGCGACGACCGCGCCCGCGCCATGCTCGTCTGCACCGCTGCCGCCGCGCACCGCCTCGCCTCGCCGCACTGCTGCCGCTGCGCCGCGCCCGTCTCGCAGCTTGCCTCGCCACGCCACGCCTCCCGTGCAGCTGCCGAGCCCGGCTTCCGCACCATGCCAACTCGCACCCTCACACGCCCGGCCACAAGACATGGCCTCATCCGCTCACGCGCACCGCCACAGCCCGCCCTGCGCCGTCACACTGCCGTCCGCAGCCTCCCTCGTCGCTGCGCTTGCCCACCATCGCAACTGCTCGCTTCGCCGCCACCGCCGCCCGCTTCGCCTCGCTGCTTGCTATCGCTTCGCTGCGTCCGCCTCTACTTCTCACTGCTGGCCGCTGCTTATGGACCTGCCGCCGCAACCTAGCACTGCTGTCCCCGTGCACTGTGGCCACATCGCTGGTCAGGCCTGCTTCCTCGGCGAAGCTGGGCACCGGCGCCAGCCGCCTCCCTCCTCGTCGACACTGGCGGGTACCCAGCGCCCGCTCCTGACGCTCGTTAGCCCGACCCGTTAAGGCCCTGGCCCAATGACATATGGGCCCCGCCTCCAGAACGATTAAAAAAAGGAATTTAATAATAATAATAATTAATTAATTAATTAAAGAATTAATTAACTTAATTAATTCTGTATTAATTTAACCTAATCATTTTAGTTAACTAATTAAGCCTAACTAATTAACCTAAACCCTGATTAACCTAAAGCGATGTATGTGTGGGTCCCATCGACCCACCACGTCAATTGACCGATCAACACCTCTGTTGACTGCTGACGTCATGCTGATGTCATGATGACGTCAGCATGCACTGTTCTAGATAATGTTGAATTAAATTAATTAAATAAATTCTAAAAATGATTTAAAACTTTAGAAAATCATATAAAATAAACCGTAGCTCAGATGAAAATACTTTCTACTTGAAAGTTGCTTAGAACGACGAGACGAATCCGGATACGCAGCCCGTCCGTCCGCCACACACCCCTAGCATATCAAACACGCAACTTTCCCCCTCCGGTACATCTGTCCGAAAACGCGAAACACCGGGGATACTTTCCGGATGTTTCCTTCTCCCAGATTCACCTCTTACCGCGTTAGGGCACACCTAACACAACTGTTTGCTTTTTCATGCATCGTTATGCATTTGTTTGCATTGTATTCATTGTTTCCTCCCCCTCTTCTCTCCGTTAGACTACAAGACCGACGCCGCTGCTGGTGCCCCGACCGATTACACTGTTGACGACCCCTCCTTCTTGCCAGAGCAACCAGGCAAGCCCCCCCTTGATCACCAGATATCGCCTATTTCTTCTCTATACTGCTTGCATTAGAGTAGTGTAGCATGTTACTGCTTTCCGTTAATCCTATTCTGCTGCATAGCATGTCTTTGCCACTACTGTTGTTACCTTTACCTGCAATCCTACATGCTTAGTATAGGATGCTAGTATTCCATCTATGGCCCTACATTCTAGTCTGTCTGTTGTGCTATACTATCGGGCCGTGATCACTTGGGAGGTGTGCAATGGGCGATGGGACCAGACCCCTGCACGCATAGGATTTAGACCGGCGTGCTAACCTCTCTGTTGTGCCTAGGTGGGGCTGCGACGTGTTGATCTTCCGAGGCCGGGCATGACCCAGGAAAGTGTGTCCGGCCAAATGGGATCGAGCGTGTTGGGTAATGTGGTGCACCCCTACAGGGAAGTTTATCTATTCAAATAGTCGTGTCCCTCGGTAAAAGGACGACCCGGAGATGCACCTTGACCTTATGACAATTAGAACCGGATACTTAATAAGACACACCCTTCCAAGTGCCAGATACAACCCGGTGATTGCTCTCTCACAGGTCGACGAGGAGAGGATCGTTGGGTTTGGATTATGCTATGCGATGATACTTGGTGAACGTACCATCTACTCTCTTCTACATGCTGCAAGATGGAGGCTGCTAGAAGCGTAGTCTTTGACAGGACTAGCTATCCCCCTCTTATTCTGGCATTCTGCAGTTCAGTCCACCGATATTGCCTCTTTACACATATACCCATGCATATGTAGTTTAGATCCTTGCTTGCGAGTACTTTGGATGAGTACTCACGGTTGTTTTTCTCCCTCTTTTCCCCCTTTCCCTTCTACCTGGTTGTCGCAACCAGATGCTGGAGCCCAGGAGCCAGACGCCACCGTCGACAACGAATCCTACTACACCGGAGGTGCCTACTACTACGATGCAGGCCGTTGACGACGACCAGGAGTAGTTTAGGAGGATCCTAGGCAGGAGGCATGCGCCTCTTTCGATCTGTATCCCAGGTTGTGCTAGCCATCTTATGGCACCTTGTTTAACTTATGTTTGTACTCAGATATTGTTGCTTCCGCTAATTCGTCTATGATCGAGCACTTGTATTCGAGCCCTCGAGGCCCCTGGCTTGTATTATGATGCTTGTATGACTTATTTTATTTTTAGAGTTGTGTTGTGATATCTTCCGTGAGTTCTCGATCTTGATCGTATTACGCTTATGCGTGTATGATTAGTGTACGATTGAATCGGGGGCGTCACAAGTTGGTATCAGAGTCGACTGCCTGTAGGAATTCCCCTTCCACACTCCTTGGCCGAAGTCGAGTCTAGACATTACAAAACTTTTACTAACATGGCTGTGTGTCTTTTGGGCCCACGTCGCCATTTGGGTGGTATTAGGATCTTTTACTCCTCGTCTATACTCTGGGATTCTGATCTCTCTTCTATTCGGGTTAAATGATTTTCTAAAATCTAACTTTAGGTTCTCGAAAACACTTTCCCCTGGAGAGCCCCTTCAGTCCAGATGATCATAGGCTGCACCAGAAGATTTCGAAGTTACTCTCCTATACTCTTTCGAGACTTTGTGCCCGTTGCTTTTGCAATTCCCTACCACCGAAATATCCCTATGGATAAATACATAAACTTGCCATTCTTACTTGTATTCCCAGTTGATCTTGTTATTACAAGATACCCTGAAATCCTCTCTATTGTTCCGAGAATATTTTGTGCCTACTGCCTTGCAGTTCCTTGCCACCTGAATAACCCTATGGATAATTCCTCACACTTATCGAGGATTCATTCATCCCCAGTTGTTCATGCGTTCCACAAAATAATTTGAAATGCCATTCGATCTTCCAAGAATCCTCTACAGCTTAGTGCTCTTGAGATTCTTGTTGCCTGCTGCATTGTGGTTTATTCCATATGCCTAGCAATATTCTTTGATGTCCTTTGTCATTATCATCTTGAGTCCCTCGATTCAATACGTGTGTGATTACTCACAATCATCACCTGATCCTTAGGAATTGTCTTTCTGGCTCATACGCCATTCCAGATAAGAGCTGGTTTTCGCCAATCAAACATTGACTGATGGTGCCTCTGAGTCTACTCAACTTACTCGTAATTGATCAGGGCATCTAATTCTGATAAACCGATCTGGAATTCATAATTTCTTTGATTTTAAAACATCAAAGTATTCAGATATCGCCATAATCTGATGCCTTTGCATTCTTTCTTCCTCTGATTGAGTGCCGATACTCATGTTAGCTCCGTTGTGGACCGCCAAACCCATTGCTGGGTTGTTATCCGCTGGTATCATTCGCATTCAAATCTTTTGAGTTCTTTTCCTGATACATAATTCCTTTGGTAAATTGTATCCTCTGCTTTGACAACCATGCTCTACTTTCGAGCTTGTGTTAATTACTCCCAAAAGTTTGTGGTATATGTTCCTAAGATGCCCCGATGGGTTGAAACAATGCCTTACCTAATCTATGTGAGCCCGAAAGATTTCACGGGCCATACTCATCTGGTATTTCACCATGTAAAACTTTGAACACTAATGCCATTATCAAAACAAGAAGTAAATGTAAGGTTATGCATTGAAGACGTGGGAGTCGACCTTGAACTTTGTGTTCATGCCCATGGACATGATGTAGATCCTATCATGGAAACTTCTTGTAATAATAACTATTTCCTTGATAAATATCATCTGGTATCTATGAATTGATCCTTTGCAACCGTGGTTCCGACCATGATTGTTCTCCTTTGATTCTATTTCTCGGACAAGTCAAAGTACTTGACTTCTGTAGATCAGTACGCCTTCCCAACCTCTATTTTGTTCTACCTTCAAGTATTACCCCCTGGTATCTCGAGGATATCAACCCATTGCACTTCATCTTATGAATTTCTGATGAAGTAGTACATTTCCCTGTCATAATCACTCCACGGGTTCTGGGTTGTCGTCAATCGAGAACACCGATTTGTGAATCGAATCAACACTGAGATTCAGTACTCCCGGTACTTTGTTGTTGAGAAGTTCAATACTCCATCACGTCATTCCTAGCCTGCTCGACTATATCATTATCATGCCGATTTTAACTGTGCTACCTGGTCCTTACTCCCGGTGCACAACTTTAGACGGTGAGCTAAGCTTACGTCGGCTTCCTCGTCTTATCGCTTTACCTCGAACAACAAACTTGATTCCGAGTTTGTGTCGTATTTGTGGGTCCAATAACCTTTCGCTTCATCATTCCTTTGACTTGATGTCATCGCCGATTGACTACATCTTCATGAAATCTCTCGACAATTGTGTCGTGATCATCATCAACATCCGAGCTCTTACAGGATATCAATCGAATTCGTGATGAGAAATACCATCCTTGCCCCTCGATGATTGTGTTATCATCGACGACTGATACGTCTCCGTCGTATCTACTCTTCCAAACACTTTTGCCCTTGTTTTGGACTCTAACTTGCATGATTTGAATGGAACTAACCCGGACTACCGCTGTTTTCAGCAGACTTTCCATGGTGTTATTTATGTGCAGAAACAAACGTTCTCGGAATGACCTGAAACTCCACGGAACTTATTTTTGGAAAATATAAAAAATAATGGAAGAAGAATCCACGCGTCGGGCATCCACTGTCCACGAGGGTGGAGGCGCGCTTGCCTCGGGCGCGCCTCCCGCCTCATGGGCCCCGACGCTCCACCGACCTCAACTCCAACTCCATATATTCGTGTTCGGGAGAAAAAATCAGAGAGAAGGATTCATCACGTTTTACGATACAGAGCCGCCGCCAAGCCCTAAACTCTCTCGGGAGGCCGATCTGGAGTCCGTTCGGGGCTCCGGAGAGGGGAATCCGTCGCCGTCGTCATCATCAACCATCCTCCATCACCAATTTCATGATGCTCACCGCCGTGCATGAGTAATTCCATCGTAGGCTTGCTGGACGGTGATGGGTTGGATGAGATTTATCATGTAATCGAGTTAGATTTGTTAGGGTTTGATCCCTAGTATCCACTATGTTCTGAGATTGATGTTGCTATGACTTTTCTATGCTTAATGCTTGTCACTAGGGCCCGAGTGCCATGATTTCAGATTTGAACCTATTATGTTTCCATGAATATATGTGAGTTCTTGATCCTATCTTACAAGTCTATAGTCACCTACTATGTGTTATGATCTGGCAACCCCGAAGTGACAATAATAGGGACCACTCCCGGTGATGACCATAGTTTGAGGAGTTCATGTATTCACTATGTGCTAATGCTTTGGTCCGGTACTCTATTAAAAGGAGGCCTTAATATCCCTTAGTTTCCGCTAGGACCCCACTACCACGGGAGGGTAGGACAAAAGATGCCATGCAAGTTCTTTTCCATAAGCACGTATGACTATATTCGGAATACATGCCTACATTACATTGATGAATTGGAGATAGTTCTGTGTCACCCTATGTTATGATTGTTACAATATGAACCGCATCCGGCATAATTCTCCATCACTGATCCAATGTGAGGGAGTCCTGGATTAGGGGGTCCTCGGACAGCCGGACTATATCCTTTAGCCGGACTATTGGACTATGAACATACAAGATTGAAGACTTTGACCCGTGTCCGGATGGGACTCTCCTTGGCGTGGAAGGTAAGCTTGGCAATATGTATATGTAGATCTCCTCCCTTGTAACCAACTCTGTTTAACCCTAGCCCCTCCGGTGTCTATATAAACCGGAGGGTTTAGGACAACAACAATCATACCATAGGCTAGCTTCTAGGGTTTAGCCTCTACGATCTCGTGGTAGATCAACTCTTGTAATACTCATGTCATCAAGATCAATCAAGCAGGAAGTAGGGTATTACCTCCATCGAGAGGGCCCAAACCTTGGTAAACATCATGTCCCCCGCCTCCTGTTACCATCCGCCTTAGACGCATAGTTCGGGACACCCTACACGAGATCCGCCGGTTTTGACACCGACATTGGTGCTTTCATTGAGAGTTCCACTGTGCCGTCGTCATAAGGAAGGATGGCTCGTCTCGTTGTCAGGGACAACATCACCTCTGGGGGAGCCCTGGCTGTAGGCCAAACTCTCTGACTAGGCGGCTTCGTCATGACCGCCCGTTCGGCCGCTACGCCGACGATGACTTCTCGGGTCATCGAAAACATCCTTCAAATTGGCTCGAAACTTACCGAGCGGATGAATCCAATGGAGCTCTCCTCTTTGAACGAGCTCTTGGATCACATCGCCGCTCTGGGAGTCGCTACGGACTATGATCGGATTGGGCTTAAACCCGACCAAAGGGAGATTAACTCTCCGCCGGTCACCCATCAGATAGCGGTGGTAGAGGAGCAATGCGGCGATTCTTCCTCTATATTGAGAACAAACTATGTCCGGATTCCCGAGCTCTCCGAGCCGGATACCCGTCTACGGGAGGACATCGCCCAAACCCTGAATCTAGAATCAGGCTACAGGCCAAACCCACTGGGCAACATCTCGGAGCCCGAACTTTCAAGATCGGAAACTCCTCCGCCCCTGGGTCTCAGATCGAGTCAAGGTCCGGACTTAAATCCACCCACCCACCCAGATACAAACAATCTTTCCCACATTAGGCAAGAGCATCAGGAGACAGTACATCACTATTGGGCCAGATTCCTCCTTGTAATGGACAAGGTCAAGGACTGTCACGAGGAAGACGCAATTTCATTCTTTTGCAATAATTGCACGGACAAGGGAATCCGCAACGCCATAAGTCGCCGTGACATAGCACACTCGCTGACTTGGCGGCCATAGTACGAAAGTACTATGCGATGGAAAGCGCCTGGAAAACCCAAACAAAATTTTGGGATAATCCGGCTCTGACAAAACCCCCATGTCGGTGTCAAAACCGGCGGATCTCGGGTAGGGGGTCCCGAACTATGCGTCTAGGCGGATGGTAATATGAGACGAGGGACACGATGTTTTTACCCAGGTTCGGGTCCTCTCGATGGAGGTAAAACCCTACTCCTGCTTGATTAATATTGATGATATGGGTAGTACAAGAGTAGATCTACCACGAGATCAGAGAGGCTAAACCCTAGAAGCTAGCCTATGGTATGATTGTTGTTGTGTCCTATGGACTAAACCCTCCGGTTTATATAGACACCGGAGGGGGATAGGGTTACATAGAGTCGGTTACAATGGGAGGAGATCTACATATCCGTATTGCCGAGCTTGCCTTCTACTCCAAGGAAAGTCCCATCCGGACACAGGACGACGTCTTCAATCTTGTATCTTCATAGTCCGATCAGTCCGGACACCCCCTAATCCAGGACTCCCTCAGTAGCCCCTGAACCAGGCTTCAATGACGACAAGTCCGGCGCGCAGATTGTCTTCGGCATTGCAAGGCGGGTTCCTCCTCCGAATACTTCATAGAAGATTTTGAACACGAGGGTCGTGTCCGGCTCTGCAAAACAAGTTCCACATGCCACCATAGAGAGAGAGTAACATTTTCACAAATCTAATCTGCTGACGTATTCTGTAGCGTGACTCCACACCACAACCAAGCCTTCATTCGAATCATTTTTTACTGTCCCACCTCAGTGCGTTTTGCGAGGCGGTTTCCTTGGCACGTCTTGTCGAAGCAGAGATCGTGTCCCCTTATCACGGGATTCTCATCAATACGGGCGTGGGTAACCCAACCGCGCCATTGATTACGGCGCTTGGGGGATAAGCGAGTTTTACCAGGCTGGTGGGGACACATAGCTTCGTCCGCCTATATAAAGGGATAAGGATTCACCTTTTCATCCACGCCTTCTTCCTCCTTTGCTCATCCATTTTCGCACACTCGAGCTCCAGCGCCCAAGTCCGCATTTCCCACCTCAACCTTCTCCAACCATGTCCGGAGCGGGAGGCAGGTGGATGGTCTCCTCCGTCACGGAGGGACACATCAAGAAGCTGAGGAGAGCCGGATACCTGCCCGACGACATCGCGCACCGGCTCCCAGATGAGGGGCAGCTCATCCCCACCCCTAGGCCCCACGAGAGGGTAGTGTTCCTTACCCATTTCCTCCGCGTACTGGGATTCCCTCTCCACCCATTTGTCCGGGGGCTCATGTTCTATTACGGCCTGGATTTTCACGATCTGGCCCCGAACTTCATCCTCAACATCTCGGCGTTTATCGTCGTGTGCGAGGCCTTCCTCCGCATCAAGCCCCACTTCGGCTTATGGCTGAAGACCTTCAATGTTAGGCCGAAGGTAGTGAGCGGCCGCCAGGCGGAGTGCGGAGGCGCCATGGTGGGCAAGATGCCCAACGTCATATGGCTCGAGGGCTCCTTCGTGGAGATCATAAAGGGGTGGCAATCGGGGTGGTTATACATCACCGAGCCACGTGACCCTGAATGGGCAGCGGCCCCCGAGTTCCGATCTGGCATCCCCACGCGGCTCACCTCCTGGCAAGAGAAGGGCCTGTCCTGGGGTAGTTCGGGAGAGCTGACCGGACTCCAAACACGTATCCAAAACATGGTGAGCAAGAACCTCAAACTCGTCAATGTAGTCCAGGTCATGCTCGTCCGCCGGATCCTCCCGTGTCAACGACGGGCTTTCAATTTGTGGGAGTTTGACCCGGCCCAGCACCAAACTCTGAACAGGCTCTTCGACACAACACACGTGGATGCCTGGAAGGTGCTATTCAAGGGCTCCGAGGTTCCCCCTCCCACTATCGAGGATCGAGGATTCTGCGCGAAGCGCCAAGCCAGCGCGGTAAGCTGTTTTACCTCTTACAGGATACTTCTTTTTCATAGTTTGACTCTGTGCGGGATCTAAGCTCCCGTACCTTTGACATGACTGGAAGGATACGTCCGGATAGATCGACTGTCCGGCTCCTTTGCCCGAAGGCCCAGTAGACGCCCGCTTGGCAGAGCTGCTGGTTCCGGCACCCTACGTGGTGCCGGAGAAGAAGGCCAAGAAGAAGGCCGCGGGAACCCGAAAGAGTTCCCGGCGCCCGGTGGTGTTGGACTCATCGTTCGATGACTCCGAGGCGCACTCCTCCCACGAAGACAAGGAGGAGGAAAAAGAGGCTTCTTCCCCAGCAGGGGGAGAAAAGAAAAGGAAGGCCGCCCCAACTGGGGAGGCCGGAGGGTCCAAGAAGGGAAGGACCCTTCCTCCGGACTACTCCACCAACGCCGCCGACAGCGAAGAGGAGTGGCCACCCAGGGCCAAGCCCCTGGCGAAGTCGTAAGTATTCGGACACCAGAGTGACTCATAGCGTTCCTTTATTGTATAGCTTCTCCTGACGCCGAATATAATAATGCAGTCCGCCCCGAGCCCGGCTCGACGTGTCGTCGAGCGGTTCCTTGGGTTTGTCGTGTGAATAGCCATTCACTTCCGGCCGCCTCCTCCCCTCGCCCTACGGACCATGCCGAGGTATTGTCCCAAGGGGCTCCAAACCGAGGGGAGGTAGTCCTGGGGGCGCCTCAAGGCGACATCCCGGACTCCAGGCGCAAAGGGGGCAAGACTCCCAAGGGCTCCAAGTCCGGCCCTAGGCCGGACACCGCACCGGAACCTTCAGCGGTTCCGGAGTCCGGCAGGCGACCCCCCACTAAGAAGGGCAAGCCTACCGAGTCGGTGACCTCCATCCAACCGGAGGCACCGGATAACTTGCTGGAGGTGCTTAACGGCGCCTCCATCGATGAGGAGCACCGCACTATAATGAGTGCGGTGATCCAGAAAGTTCAGTCCGCCAAGAGCAGGCTGACTGAAGCCTGTGCCAGCCTTCTAACAGGCTTTGAGGTAGGTAAAAAGTATATGAAAAATATTATCGCATAGACAGTAGCCCCTGATGCTCTGTTCGGTGTTCACAAAGAAAAGCCGGATAGAGGATCTAATAATATTTGCAGGAGTCTAACATAATTATGTTGATATGCATATGCAGGCTTCGCTGCTGACCTTTGCCATACCGATCATGGAGGTTGATCTGTTGAAGGTAACCTCGAGCGGTCCGAGAAAGAGCTCGGCCTTGCCAAGAAGCAGCTCGAGGAGAACCAAGGTACATAAAGCCTTGTCTATGTGTGTATAAAAATATGCAGTTGCAAACATGATAGGATCGTTATTGATGTGCTAGGGGCCACGACCGAGGTGGCGACCCTGAAGCAAGCACTATCCGAGGCTGAAGATAAAGCGGCCACAGAGTGCAGCGAGCGGGGGAAGCAGGAGGCGCGGGTTGCCGAGGTGCAGCAAGAGCTCCAGGCTCTCGTGAAAAAGCATGAGAGTTTGGAGCTTGACTCGAAGACTCGCGAGTCCGAGCTTGCTGCGGCCCTCGAGAGTGCCAAGTCTGCCAAGGCCGAAGCCCAAAAAGCCCTCCAGGAAATTGAGGCAATGAAGAAGATAGCGGCGGGTAAGGCCTACATTATGCAAAGCAAGCATGTGAGAGTGAATTACTTGTTGCTTACCCGAGTCCGGAGCTCCCCAGGAGCATTCGCAGATTTGCCCCGCAGTGTGTCTGATGCCGCCGCCTACTACCGGGCCGAGGAAGGGAGCTCGACGGAGAAGGTATTTTGGTCTCAGTATGCTGAGACCGGACACCCTGTGCCCTTGAGCGACCAACTAAAGCAACTGGTCGAGATCCATAAGGTGGCCGAACAGGCCATGAAGGGTCTCATAGTCCGGCTATGGCCTGGAGAGGCCATGCCTGGGAGCTACTTCGGGCTGGTGAGGCGGCTGGCGGATGCCTGTCCGTGGCTTGAAGTCATCAAGCGCTCCGTCTGCATCGAGGGCGCCTGTAGGGCCCTTTCCCGTGTGAAAGTACACTGGGGCAAATGGACGCGGAGCGGCTGGTGAAGGATGGACCACCGCAGGGCAAGGAGCATCGCCACCCCGAGATGTATTATGAGGGCGTCCTGAAGGGTGCCCGCCTTGTGGCGGATGAGTGTTCCAGGGATGTAATATTTGAGTAAACTTGCTTGTGTGATCCTGTACGCTGAAAACTTGTTCATATGCGCTATGCAACGCTTGTTTGAATTTAAAATATTACCTTCTATACGGCCGTTTATTAAATTTGAGAGATTGCGAGTCGTGGTAAACCGCCCCCATGCCACGAGTCTTTGGGGTGTTCGATAAACCTGAGCACTCTTTTTCCCATTCTTGGGTCCTTCGAGGAGGTGCTCAAGACTGTGAACATGGCAATCGGACTATAATGCGTTATCACTCTCACTTAGCCGTAGAATTCTATAATTTTAAATTTCGCGAAGCCCCTAGTGTTCGGAAGACCGAAGTTCGGGCGCTTATACACGCCTAGGCGGACAAAGCCGACTCCTCGCTCTAAGCGGCATAAGTCTTTAGGGACTCGAAACCTCTCGAACAGCGACCAACTCTCACCCTATCATGACAGTCAGTTTTAGCTTTCTCTACTGAGGTGCTTAGCCCAGCTGAACCGGGGCACAATAGCAGTAGTTCTCCCAGTGCTACCTTAGCCAATATAGCGGAACGTAAGGTACCAAAACATGGGAGCCGGGCAAACCCAACTATTGACCAAAGACATGATTTGGAGCTGATGCATATAATGCTATAAGTTCAGAGTGCCGCACTTGTGAAAGTGTTCGGACTTCTCACGCCATATTATGGGGTGCTTGAGCCCTTGTCGTATTAGCCGTACCAAAGTGTACGGGTGCTAAATGTCATGAATGAACATATGTACATAAAAAGGAGTGAATAAAGAATGCAATAATAGACTGAAGCTAAGCATTGTTTATTCGAAAAAGGTGCATTAAAAGCAGAACGATACAAATAGTGCGATAAGCAGGAGATGGGACTATTTGACATGTCCCCTCCAGGGGCGAGCTGCGGGATAGTATTAAAGACATGTATTTTGCTCGTTATAGAGACCACATGGGAATTCCATAGTGTGACGTAGCTTTCTGCCTCCATGGTTGTTGTATCGTGTGTTCGGCAATTGTACTGCCGAGCAGGTCTTCCGGAGATCGAAGTCCTGAAAGTAAAATAAATGATGAAATCGGCAACCCCTAGTGCGGTTGAACCGCGTTTTGGGCGTGCCGTGGTCGTGCCCCTCCCCCTGTGCCCATGGTATTTTCAGAGCGTAATTATGTACGCGTAGCACAGATTTCGCCGTTTCGCGAGGGCTAGGGTTGGGGCCGCATTGCTACGCTTGCTCAGAATGTGCCAGGCGGTCTTGTTGTAGGTTACTCCGGGCGTGCTTGACGGTGTCCGAACGTTTTATCGCCGGACTGGAGAATTGCCTTGAGAGGCTGCTTTGTACGTCCGTTGCGAGGGCCGCCGTGTGCTCCTCCGTTCGGAGAGAGCGTTCGGTGTTTCCATTGACTGTGATGACTCCCCGAGGTCTTGGCATCTTGAGCTTGAGGTATGCGTAGTGCGGCACCGCATTGAACTTTGCAAATGCAGTTCGCCCGAGCAGTGCGTGATAGCCACCGCGGAACGGGACTATATCGAAGATTAACTCCTCGCTTGAAATTATCCGGGATCCGAAGACCACTTCCAGTGTGACTGAGCCTGTGCAATGGGCCTCTACACCTGGTATGACGCCTTTAAAGGTCGTTTTTGTGTGTTTAATCCTTGAGGGATCTATGCCCATTTTGTCCAGATAAAGTAGGTTCAGGCTGCCGCCGCCGTCCATCAGGACTCAAGTGAGGTGAAATCCGTCGATGATTGGGTCTAGAACCAATGCGGCAAATCCGCCGTGGCGGATACTAGTGGGGTGGTCCCTGCGATCGAAGGTGATCGGGCAGGAGGACCATGGGTTGAACTTTGGGGCGACTGGCTCCAACGCGTATACGTCCCTTAGCGCACGCTTCCACTCCCTCTTGGGGATGTGGGTTGCGTATATCATGTTCACCATCCGCACTTGTGGGGGGAAACCCTTCTATCCTCTGTTGTTCGGCGGCCGGGGCTCCTCTTCGTCGTCGCTATGTAGCCCCTTGTCTTTGTTTTTGGCATTTAACTTGCCGGCCTGCTTGAACACCCAACAATCCCTATTGGTGTGATTGGCTAGCTTTTCGGGGGTGCCACGTATCTGACACGAGCGATCGAGTATACGGTCCAAACTGTACGGGCCCGGAGTGCTTCTTTTGAATGGCTTTTTCTGCTGACCAGGCTTGGAGCCTCTGAATCCGGCATTAACTGCCGTATCCTCGGCATTGTCACTGTTAATGCGGCGCTTGTGCTTGTTGCGACGTGACCTGCCATTGCTGTCCTTGGTATCGGAATTACCAGGGTTCTTTGACATGTTATTGCTGCGAGCCAGCCAGCTGTCTTCTCCCGCGCAAAAGCGGGTCATGAGTGTCGTGAGGGCTGCCATAGATTTCGGCTTTTCCTGTCCAAGGTGCCGGGCAAGCCACTCGTCGCGGATGTTATGCTTGAAAGCCGCTAGGGCCTCTGCGTCCGGACAGTCGACGATTTGATTTTTCTTGGTTAGGAACCGTGTCCAGAATTGTCTGTCCAATTCCTCTGGCTGCTGAATTATGTGGCTCAGGTCATCGGCGTCTGGCGGCCGCACATAGGTGCCCTAGAAGTTGTTGAGGAATGCAGCTTCCAGGTCTTCCCAACAACCAAAGGATTCTCACGGCAAGCTGTTAAGCCAATGCCGAAGCTGGTCCTTTAAGCTTGATTGGGAGGTATTTGATGGCATGTAGATTGCCGCCACGGGCCATGTGGATATGAAGGAGATAGTCCTCAATCCATACCGCAGGTCCGCTGCATTCATCGTATGATTCAATATTTACGGGTTTGAAACCCTCTGGGATTTGATGATCCATTACTTCATCTGTTAAGCATAGCGGGTGTGCGGCGCCTCTGTACTGGGCTATATCACGACGTAGCTCAAATGAGTTTTGTATGCTGTGTTCGGCCCGGCCGGATTTACTTTTGTTGTATCCGACGTGACGGTAATCGTCTCGTGTCGTGGGGCGCCCACACGATCCGTAGATCGATCTTGTTTGCCTTGCTTTGTCCTCCAACATATCTTGCAGGTCTAGCGCATTTCCCCGTGCCTTGGTATTTTTTGAGCGACGCCGGGGTGCGGCTTGAGTTGTGGGCCGAGAGGCCTCTCTGTCGCGGCCACGAGGTGGCCGGTCAGCCGCGTCATACGCTGGAGATGTAGGTTTAGATGCTTCCTCCTCTAATCGGGGTAGCAACCTGCACTTTGGGTAGCTCTTGGAGGGGCATTCGAGTTCATATTCCACTGCCGTGAGGACTTCAGTCCATCTATCAGCTAGCAAGTCTTGATCAGCTCTAAGCTCCTACTGCTTCTTCTTAAGGCTATTTGTCGTGCCTATAAGCCAGCGCTTGAAGCGCTCTTGCTCAACGGGATCCTCAGGTACGACAAATTCATCGTCGTCGAGGCTTGCCTCGTCTTCGAAGGAAGGCATGTAATTGTCATCCTCTTCCTCTCTGTCCGCCGCTCTCTCAAGAGGGCTGCTTCTCCATCCTCCTGTGCTGAATCTTGCTAGAGGGGGTTGTCTTTGGCTCTGTCCGGAGTGTTATTATCTCCTGTGCCGGAATCACCATTTTTTGCTCTGGCGATACTTAGAGCGGCTCCGCTGATGACGGCGCTTAGGTTGCTTCTTGGAGGGGTCATCCTCTGTTGTCCCGTCGCCATTGCCTTTTTTGGGTGTGTCCACCATATATATGTCATACGACGAGGTGGCTTTCCAGTGCCCTATAGGCGCTGGTTCCTGTTCGTCTCCTGCATCGTCGTCCATACCGTCGATGTCTTCGGAGTCGAAGTCAAGCATGTCGGTTAAATCATTGGCAGTGGCTATGAAGTGGGTGGTGGGTGGGCGTCGAATTTCTTCGTCGTCCGCATCCCAATCCTGCCGGTCATAATCCGGCCAGGACTCTCCTGATAAAGAGAGATACTTTAGTGAATTCAGTATGTCGCCGAAGGGCAAGTGCTGAAAGATATCCGCAGCAGTGAACTCCATGATCGGCGCCCAATCGGATTCGATTGGCAGGGGCGCAGATGGTTCAGAGTCCGGAGGTGAGTCCGGCAATGTGGAGTCATGGACCTTGCGAAGAGTAAGGCTGGTGTTCGGCTCGATCGCCGTTGAGGCTGCGGCCTCCGCGACGGGGTCTATCCACCCGCCCTCGGATGGCGCAGTTGGCTCTGAATTAAAGGTCGGAGCGGATGCAGGTGCGGTCTCCAGGACACTGTTCGGCGGCAGAGCTAGATCATACCCATCGTGACAGTGCGACGCACTCGGCCGGGGCTCGAATCCGTCGAAGATCAAGTCCCCGCGGATATCGGTCATGTAGTTCAAACTTCCAAACCTGACCTGGCGGCCTGGGGCGTAGCTTTCAATCTGCTCCAGATGGCCAAGCGAATTAACTGCGATGCAAAAGCCGCCGAACACGAAGATCTGTCCGGGAGAAAAGTCTCACCTGGACTGCATCGCTGTTGATGACCGGAGGAGCCATCGGGCCTAAAGATGACGGACCACGGAGGAACTCTCAATGAAAGCACCAACGTCGGTGTCAAAACCGGCGGATCTCGGGTAGGGGTCCCGAATCGTGCGTCTAGGCGGATGGTAATAGGAGACGAGGGACACGATGTTTTTACCTGTGTTCGGGCCCTCTCGATGGAGGTAAAACCCTACTCCGCTTGATTAATATTGATGATATGGGTAGTACAAGAGTAGATCTACCATGAGATCAGAGAGGCTAAACCCTAGAAGCTAGCCTATGGTATGATTGTTGTTGTGTCCTATGGACTAAACCCTCCGGTTTATATAGACACCGGAGGAGGCTAGGGTTACATAGAGTTGGTTACAATGGGAGGAGATCTACATATCCGTATTGCCGAGCTTGCCTTCTACGCCAAGGAAAGTCCCATCCGGACACAGGACGAAGTCTTCAATCTTGTATCTTCATAGTCCAATCAGTCCGGCCAAAGGTTATAGTCCGGCTGTCCGGACACCCCTTAATCCAGGACTCCCTCACCCCAGTCCGAACTAAAAGGACGCACTCTCATAAGTTGCCCGACTCAATTACAAAGAAGCAAAAGCCCACTAGAGGGCATGGAACCATATTGGAGGGATGGCTTAATGGGCCATGCAAAATTCACAGTACATCGGATAGCACACCAACACACGGCCTTAGAGTATGTTGGGTACTCCGGCAGGCAGCCAAGAGCGGCGAGGATCTCCTCATTAAAAATACCGCAGAGCACCACCGTATCAACGCATGATTCAGACATGTCTAAAAAAACAGATCGACAAAACAGTGGAGGCATACATAGATGATGTGGTCGTTAAAACCAGACACGTCGAATCCTTAATAGAAGACTTGAGGCTCACGTTCGATTATCTCCGAACTTACGACATCAAGCTCAATCCGGAAAAATGCGTTTTCGGCATGCCCGCCGGAAAACTCCTGGGCTTCATAGTCTCCGGTAGAGGAATTGAAGCAAATCCGGCTAAAATCCAAGCTCTGTCATAGTTGGCTATCCCAACTGACCTCAAGCAAATCCAGGAGTTAACTGGATGCGAGGCAGCCTTAAGCCGCTTTATCTCCCGATTAGGAGAAAAGGCACTACCCCTTTATCGCCTTCTTCGGTGCACCAAACACTTTGAGTGGACGGACGCGGCCACGGCCGGATTGGAAGAAATAAAATCCATCTTGGCCACCAACCCAATCTTGGCCGCGCCAAATGTCAGCGAACCAATGCTGTTATATATAGCGACAACTCACCAAGTTGTAAGCGCGGTGCTCGTCGTCGAACAAGAGACGGACAGACATAAATTCCCACTTCAAAAGCCGGTATATTATGTGTCCACTGTCCTCACTCCATGCAAATCATGGTACCCACATTATCAAAAGATATCATACGCGATATTTATGACATCCCGGAAATTACGACACTACTTTCAAGAGTGTTCAATTACGGTGGCCTCGGAAGTACCACTCAACGACATAATAAACAACCGCGATGCCACGGGCCGGATTGCCAAATGGGCTATCGAGCTCCTCCCGTTTGACATAACATATAGACCACGGCGAGCCATCAAGTCGCAAGTACTGGCCAATTTTGTCGCCGAGTGGACAAAAGCCGAACTCCCTAAAGAATACGGTGCGTACTCCAATTGGATCATGCACTTCGACGGCTCTAAAATGCTGGCTGGTCTGGGGGCTGGCGTCTTCCTGACGTCCCCCACCGGAGATACAGTCCAATACGTACTCCAAATACTATACGCAGACTCCAACAATGCAGCCGAATACGAGGCACTGCTACATGGTCTCCGTATGGCAGTTTCCATGGGCATTCGACGCCTGGAGGTGTGTGGGGACTCGAACCTTGCAATATCTCAAATAAATGGAGACTTCGACGCCAAGGATCCGAAAATGGCGGCTTATCACAACGCCGTCCTCAAAATGTCAGCTTGGTTCGAAGGGCTTGAATTCCACCATGTGGCTCGGGAAAACAATCAGGCGGCGGATATCCTCTATCCCACCTAACATCTTGTTGGAGAGACTATTTAAACCATCCGTGGTATGGGAAGGGGACACCGGTAACAATAGTCCGGACCCGGCCACAACACCAGATACCAAACACTCTGACACAATCGGAGGCTCTGCCATCGAAATAGCACCTTCAGCCCACGTGATAATGGCCGTCATCGCCCCATGGACAGAACCATTCTTGGCCTACCTAACCAGGCAGGAACTACCCGAGGACCAAAATGAGGCACGCTGCATAGTGTGGCGGTCTAAAGCCTACAAGGTCCACGAGGGAGAGCTTTATAAGAAAAGCACTACTGGAGTCCTTCAAAGGTGCATCTCCAAAGAGGAAGGGTGGAGGCTTTTGGCAAAAATCCATGCTGGACTCGGCGGCCACCACGCCGCAGCCCGGGCCCTTGTAAGCAAGGCCTTCCGTACAGGTTTTTACTGGCCGATGGCCCGAGCAGACGCACAGGACCTTGTTCAACATTGTGTCGGTTGCCAGTTTTTTGCAAACCAAAGCCATATGCCGCCTACCGCTCTCCAAACAATCCCCATTACTTGGCCCTTTGCGGTATGGGTGCTTGATATGGTCGAACCCCTCAAAGGGGGAACCCATAAGAAAAAATACCTATTGGTCATGGTGGACAAATTCACCAAATGGGTAGAAGCCAAACCAGTCAAAATGGATGAATCCGGACCGGTGATAGACTTCATATCTGGGGTTGTACACCGTTATGGTATCCCCCACAACATCATCAACGACAATGGCTTGAACTTTACAGCCGACGAGGTAAAACTTTGGTGCAGCAACATGGGCATCAAGCTCGATTATGCTTCTGTCTATCACCCGCAAACTAACGGACAAGTCGAGCAAGCAAATGGTCTTATCATGAGTGGCATTAAACCCAGATTAGTGCGGTCCTTAAAGGAATCCAACATGCACTGGGTAGAGGAGCTCGACTCCGTACTATGGGGGCTGCGGACCACGCCGAGTCGCACTACCACAGACACACCGTATTTTATGGTGTCCTGCGCAGAGGCGGTACTGCCCTGCGACATAATTCATGACTCACCTCGAGTGCGCATGTACGAAGAAAAAGAGGCCGCGCTCGATCGGCAGGACAATTTGGACGCCCTGGAGGAGGAGCGTGATGTGGCAAAAGCCCGTTCCGCATTCTATCAACGACAGGCTCGAAGGTATCAAAGCAGAGAAGTACGGGCCAAAGCTTATAACGTTGGCGAACTCGTTCTATGCCTACCGGAGAAGAAAAAGAACAAGCTCAAGCCCAAATGGGAAGGTCCCTTCATTATTGACCAGGTTTTGACCGGTGGAGCGTACCGTCTGCGGGATGCATCAGATAATCGAATCGAGCCAAACCCATGGAACACAGCCAGTCTCCGAAGGTTCTACGCCTAGTGCCGGACTCTATGTTCGTCTCCTTACCTCCGTCAATTTTTTACATACCCTTTATCTGTCTTTTATTTCTTTCTTCCTTCCCTTTTTCTTCAAGGCCTTAAAAGGCTAAAATGTGTCTTGACTACACAATCTTGACGTGGCAGCCGCGCTCATTATACCTGGGGGCTTCTTATACAGAAGCTTAATATACCTATTTTCCGGGCTATATGCCCCGCACATGTGTTATTCTTCCGCATGTACCTTTTTTCACCATTATATGCATCGATATGACTTAAGTTTTGGCCAAGCTGGGTTGCTCGGCTCTTGTGTTTATGCACTACGTTCCGTTAATTCGGCTAGGGCATAAGGGGAGCACCTCTCTGCGATTATTCTTGCCGGGTCGGATGTGTACCTCAGACTGGGTGAAGCCGAAAGCTAGCGTTCTTAAGGGAATACTCAGTCGGTGAACAAAAGATGACTTTTATTTATTTTAATACATTGCCCCCAGATGTTTTCAGCCTGCGTCTCTTTTCGCAGCTCGGACATGCATATTAGGGCATGCGTACCCAGGGAAAGGAACCCTTAACAGAACTATTCTCCCTGGAAGATTTTTCTTACTATCCATGTAATATAACATAGCTAGTTGGGTACTTGTCCGTTCAAGCACTTATGACCCCTGTCGGTGTCAAAAACGGCGGATCTCGGGTAGGGGGTCCCGAACTGTGCGTCTAGGCGGATGGTAACAGGAGACGGGGGACACAATGTTTTTACCCAGGCTCGGGCCCTCTCGATGGAGGTAAAACCCTACTCCTGCTTGATTGATCTTGATGATATGAGTATTACAAGAGTTGATCTACCACGAGATCGAAGAGGCTAAACCCTAGAAGCTAGCCTATGGTACGATTGTTGTTCTTGGTCCTACATACTAAACCCTCTAGTTTATATAGACACCAGAGGGGGCTAGGGTTACACATAGTCGGTTACAAGGAAGGAGATCTACATATCCGTATTGCCAAGCTTGCCTTCCACGCCAAGGAGAGTCCCATCCGGACACGGGACGAAGTCTTCAATCTGGTATCTTCATAGTCCAACAGTCCGGCCAAAGGTTATAGTCCGCTGTCCGGATACCCCCTAATCCAGACTCCTCAAGAGTCTCCTCGAATCAGGCTTCAATGACGATGAGTCCGGCGCGCAGATTGTCTTCGGCATTGCAAGGCGGGTTCCTCCCCCGAATACTTCCTAGAAGATTTTGAACACGAGGATCATGTTCGGCTCTGCAAAACAAGTTCCACATACCACCATAGAGAGAATAATATTTCCACAAATCTAATCTACTGATGTATTTCACAGTGTGTCATCACACCACAGCCAGGTCACCATTTGAATCATTTTTACAACCATCCTCAGCGTGTTTCGCCAGGCGGTTTCCTTGGCACGTCTTGTCGAAGCAGAGATCGTGTCCCCTTATCGCGGATTTCCCATCAATACGGACGTGGGTAACCCAACCGCGCCATTGATTACGGCGCTTGGGGGATAAGCGAGTTTTACCAGGCTGGTGGGGACGCATAGTTTCGTCCGCCCTTATAAAGGGATAAGGTTTCACCTTTTTCCACCCACGCGTTCTTCCTCCTTACTCATCCATTCTCGCGCACTCGAGCTCTAGCGTCCAAGTCCACATCCTCCTCCTCAACCCTCTCCAATCATGTCCGGAGCGGGAGGCAAGTGGATGGTCTCCTCCGTCACGGAGGGACACATCAAAAAGCTACGCGGGGCCGGATACTTAGCCGCGGATATCGCGCACCGGCTGCCAGCCGCGGGGCAGATCGTCCCTACCCCGGAACCTTACGAAAGGGTGGTCTTCCTCACCCTACTTCGTCCATAGACTGGGGTTTCCCCTCCATCCATTCGTCTGTGGCCTCATGTTCTATTATGGGCTGGACTTCCATGATCTGGCCCCGAATTTCATCCTCAACATCTCGGCGTTTATCGTCATGTGTGAGGCCTTCCTCCGCATCATGCCCCACTTCGGCCTATGGTTTAAAACCTTTAACATCAAACCGAAGGTGGTGAGCAGCCATGGTGGGCAAGATGCCCAACGTCACATGGCTCGAGGGCTCCTATATGGAGACCATAAAGGGGTGGCAATCAGGGTGGTTCTACATCACCGAGCCGCGCGACACCAAATGGGTGGCGGCCCCCGAATTCCGATCCGGAATCCCCACGCGGCTCACCTCCTGGAAAGAGAAGGGCCTGCCCTGGGGTAATCCGGTAGAGCTGACCGGACTCCAGACCTGCATCCAAAATATGATAAACAGGAAGCTCAAGCTCGTCAACATAGTCCGGGTCATGCTCATCACCGTATCCTCCCGTGTCAACAACATGCGATCAATTTGTGGGAGTTCGACCCGGCCCAGCACCAGACTCTGAATGAGCTCTTCGACACGACGCACAAGGACGTCTGGAAGGTGTTGTTCAAGAGTGCCGAGGTTCCCCCACCCCTCATCGAGGATCGCGGACTCAGCGCGCAGCGCCAAGCTGGCGTAGTAAGCTCTTTTATTACTTACAGGGTATTTATTTTCCCCGATATAATCGTATGCGGGATCTAAGCTCCCATACCTTTGACAGGAATGGCTAGAGACGGCCGAACAGATCGACTGCCCGACCCCTCTGCCCGAAGACCCAGCAGATGCTCGCTTAAGCGGAGATATCTTTGGTTCCGCACCTTACGTGGTGCCGGAGAAGAAGGCCAAGAAGAAGGCCACGGGGACCAGGAAGGGTCTCCGGCGCCAGGTTATATTGGACTCGTCGTCCGAACACTCCGAAGCGCACTCCTCTCACGAAGACGAGGAGGAGGAAAGAGAAAGTTCTCCCCCTCTAGCCGGGGGAGAAAAGAAAAGGAAGGCCGCCCCAACCGAGGGGGCCGAAGGGTCCAAGAAGGGAAGGACTCTCCCTCCGGACTGTTCCACCACCTTTGCCGGCAATGAGACAGTGGTTACCCAGGGCCAAGCCCCTGGCGAAGTCGTAAGTATTCGGATACCAGAGTAACTCATAGCATACTTTCATCGCACTGCTTCTCCTAACGCCGAATATGATTATGCAGTCCGTCTCGAGCCCGCATCGACGTGTCCTCGTCGGACGGTTCTCTGGACCCGTCAGCCATGAGTAGCGGTTCACTTCCGACCCCCTCCACCCCTCGCCCCACGGACAACGCCGAGGTGTTGTCTCAAAGGGCACCAAGTCGAGGGGAGGTAGTCCTGGAGGCGCCTCAAGGCGACCTTCCGGACTCTAGGCGCAAAGGGAGCAGGACTCCCAAGGGCTCCAAGTTCGGCCCTAGGCAGAACACCGCACCGGAACCTCCAGTGGTTCTGGACTACGGCAGGCGGCCTCCTGCTAAGAGGGGCAAGCCGCCCGTGCCGGTGACCTCCGTCCATCCGGAGGCACCGGACAATTTGCTGGAAGTGCTTAGCGGCGCTTCCATCGACGAGGAGCACCACACTATTATGAGTGCGGTGATCAAGAAGGTTTAGTCTGCCAAGAGCGGACTGAGTGAAGCCTGTGCCAGCCTTTTAACAGGCTTTGAGGTAAGTGTTTAAAATATAGGGAAATATTACCGCATAGACAGTAGCCCCTGATGCTCTGTTTGGTGTTGACAAAGAAAAGCCGAATAGAGGATCGAATAATATCTGCAGGAGTCTAATACAAGTATGTCTATATGCATATGTGGCTTATTTGTGACCTCTGCCAGACCGATCATGGAGGTCGCCAAGATCAAGTAGATCCTCGAGCAGTCCGAGAAAGAGCTCGGCCTTGCCAAGAGGCAGCTCGAGGAGAACAAAGGTAAGTAATACCTTGTCTATATATATATGAAAAAAAGATGTGGTTGCAAAATGATAGGATCATCATGAATGTGCCAGGGGCCACGGCAGAAGTGGCGGCCCTGAAGCAAGCGCTGTCCGAGGCCGAAAACAAAGCGGCCATGGAGCGCACCGAGCGGGAGAAGCAAGAGGCACGGGTGGGCGAGGTGCAGCAAGAGCTCCAGGCTCTCGTGAAGAAGCACGAGACTTTGGAGCTTGACTCGAAGACGCGAGAGTCCGAAGCTTGCCACGACCCTCGAGAGCACAAAGCATGCCAAGGCTGAAGCCCAAAAGGCCCTCCAGAAATTGAGGCGATGAAGAAGATAGCGGCGGTAAGGCATTCATTATGCAAAGCAAGCATGTGAGAGTAAATTACTTGTTACTTACCCGAGTCCGGAGCTCTCCAGAGCATTCACAGATTTGCCCCTTGACATGTCGGATGCCGCAAAGTACTACCGGGCCGAGGAAGGGAGCTCGACGGAGAAGGTGTTCTGGTCTCAGTATACTGAGGTCGAACACCCGGTGCCCTTAAGAGACCAGCTGAAGCAATTGGTCGAGTTCCATAAGGCGGCCGAACAGGCCATGAAGGGTCTTATAGTCCGTCTATGGCCTGGAGATGCCATGCCAGGGAGCTACTTCGGGCTGGTGTGGCGGCTTGTGGATGCCTGCCCTCGGTTAGAAGTCATCAAGCGGTCCGTCTGTGTCGAGGGCGCCCGCAGGGTGCTTGCCCGTGTTAAAGTACACTAGGCTAAGATGGACGCTGAGAAGCTGGTGAAGGAGGGGCCGCCGCAGGGCAAGGACCATCTCCACACAGAAATGTATTATGAGGGCGTCCTGAAGGGTGCCCGCCTTATGGCGGATGAGTGTTCCAAAGATGTAATTTTTGATTGAACTTGCTCGTGTGATCCTGTATTATGAAAACTTGTTCATATGCACTATGCAACGCTTGTTGAATTTAAAATATTAACTTCTGTGCGGCTGTTTATCAAATCTGAGAGATGGCAAGTCGTCGGCTTCTGCCCCCATGCCACGAGTGCTGGGGTGTTTGGGATAAATCCGGGCATTCTTTTTCCCATTCTTGGGTCCTTCGAGGGAGGTGCTCAGTGCAACGAACAAGGCAATCGGACTATAATGCTTTATCACTCTCACTTAGCCAGAGAATTCTATAATTTTAAATTTTGGCGAAGCCCCTGGTATTCGGAAGGCCGAATTCGGGGCGCTATACACGCCTAAGCCGGACAAAGCCGACTCCTCGCTCTAAGTGGCATAAGTCTTTAGGGACTCGAGACCTCTCGAACTGCGACCAGCTCTCGCCTTATCATGACAGTCAGTTTTAGCTTTCTCTACTGAGGTGCTTGCCCAGATGATCCGGGGCACAATCACAGTAGTTCTCCCAGTGCTACCTTAGCCGATATAGCGGAACGTAAGGTACCAAAACATGGGAGCCGGGCAAACCCAACTATTGACCCAAGACATGACTCGGAGCTGATGCATATAATGCTATAAGTACGGGGTGCCGCACTGTTGAAAGTGTTCGGACTTCTCACGCGGTATTATGGGGTACGCTTAAGCCCCTGGCGTATTGGCCGTACCAGAGTGTACGGGTGCTGAATGTCATGAATGAACATATATATATAAAAGAAAGAATAAGGAATGCAGTAATAGACTAGTGCTATGCATTGTTTATTCAAAAAGGTGCATTGAAGCATAATGATACAAGTAACGCGATAAGAAAAAAACATGACTATTTGACATGTCCCCTCCAAGGGCAAGCTGCGGAATGGTATTTAAAGCAGGTATTTCACTCGTTATCAGAGACCACCTGGGAATTCCATGATGCAACGTAGCTTTCTGCCTCCTTGGTTGTTGTATCGTGTGTCCGCCAATTGTACCGCCGGACGGGGTTTCCAGAGAGTAGACTCCTAAAAGAGAGAAAAAATCAAAAAGCGGGAAGCCCCTAGTGCGGTTGAGCCGCGTTTTGGGGCGTGCCGTAGTCGTGCCCCCCCACCTATGCCCATGGTATTTTCAATGCGTAATTATGTATGCTGCGTGTACGTATTTCGCCGTTTGGCTGGGACTGGGGTGGGGGCCGCATTGCTATGCGAGCTCGGAACGTGCCAGGCGGTCTTGTTGCAGATTACTCCGGGCGCGCTTGACGGCGTCCGGGTGTTTGATCGCCGAACTGGTGAATTGCCTTGAGAGGCTGCTTTGCACTTCTGCTGGGAGGGCCCAGTGTGCTCCTCCATTCGGAGAGAGCGCTCTGTCTTTCCATTGACTGTGATGACCCCCTAAGGTCCTGGCATCTTGAGCTTGAGGTATGCATAATGCGGTACCACATTGTATCTTGCGAATGCGGTTCGCCCGAGCAGTGCATGATAGCCACTGCGGAACAGGACTATATCAAAGATTAACTCCTCGCTACGGAAGTTATCCGGGGATCCGAAGACCACTTCCAGTGTGACTGAGCCTATGCAATGGGCCTCTACACCTGGTATGACACCTTTGAAGGTCGTTTTTGTGGGTTTAATCCTTGAGGGGTGTCGGTGTCAAAATCGGCGGATCTCGGGTAGGGGGTCCCAAACTGTGCGTCTAGGCGGATGTTAACACGAGACAAGGGACACTATGTTTTTACCCAGGTTCGGGCCCTCTCGATGGAGGTAAAACCCTACTCCTGCTTGATTGATATTGATGGTATGGGTATTACAAGAGTTGATCTACCACGAGATCAGAGAGGCTAAACCCTAGAAGCTAGCCTATGGTATGATTGTTGTTATGTCCTACGGACTAAACCCTCCGGTTTATATAGACACCGGAGGGGCTAGGAGTTACAGTAGTCATTACAAGGAAGGAGATCTACATATCCGTATTGCCAAGCTTGCCTTCCACGCCAAGGAGAGTCCCATCGGGACACGGACGAAGTCTTCAATCTTGTATCTTCATAGTCCAACAGTCCGGCCAAAGGTTATAGTCCGCTGTCCGGATACCCCTAATCCAGACTCCTCAAGAGCCCTGAACCAGGCTTCAATGACGATGAATCCGGCGCGCAGATTGTCTTCGGCATTGCAAGGCGGGTTCCTCCTCCGAATACTCCATAGAAGATTTTGAACACGAGGATCGTGTCCGGCTCTGCAAAACAAGTTCCACATACTACCGTAGAGAGAATAATATTTTCACAAATCTAATCTGCTGACGTATTCCATTGTGTGACATCACACCACATCCAAGCCTTTATTCGAATAGTTTTTTACACCCCACCTCAGCGCGTCTCGCGAGGCGGTTTCCTTGGCACGCTTGTCAAAGCAGAGATCGTTTCCCCTTTATTTACGGGATTCCCATCAACACGGACGTGGGTAACCCAATCTTGCCCGTTGGCATGTCCCCTCGATCGAGGGTAAGTCCCAAACGGTCACAAGGAGGGCTCTCGGTATTCAACCTCTTTATAAAGAGACCAAGGCCTTACTCTTTTCTTTCGATCTCAATCGAATCCGCCTCCCGCCTCGAGTTCCAACACCCGAAGCTTCAGATTCAGGCGCTTCGGACCTTCGATTATGTCCGGATCCAACCTTCAAGGCCGGTGGATGCCTTCCTCCGTCACGGAGGAAGGCATAATAAAGCTAAGGGAGGCCAGGTACTTGACCGGCGAAATCCCGCATAGGCTGCCTCCTCCAGGGCAGGTTATTCCCACTCCCAAGCCCGGTGAGAGCGTCGTGTTCGCATCTCACTTCCTCCGAGGGCTAGGCTTCACGCCGGATCCCTTTGTGAGAGGGCTCATGTTCTATTATGGGCTGGACTTCCACGACTTAGCTCCGGAGTCTATCCTCCACATCTCATCATTCATCGTCGTGTGCGAAGCCTTCCTCCATATTACCCCTCACTTCGGACTATGGCTCAAGACCTTCCAAGTGGAGCCGAAGATAATCGAGGGGCGGCACGCAGAGTGCGGAGGCGTTGTAATAAGCAAAAACACTGACGCCCCATGGACCGAGGGCCCTTTCCAGGAGGAGCCCAGCCTATGGCAACAAGAGTGGTTTTATATCACGGCTCCCAGGGGTACCAAGTGGGTGGCTCCACCTGTCTTTCGCTCGGGTCCCCCGCTACGACTAATGTCATGGGTCAACAAGGGGCTAGACTTGGGGCCAGCAAAGGATGTGCCCGTATTGCAGAGCCGCATCCGAGATCTCCTAGAGAGAGATGTCAGTCAGGTCGTGGTGGCGCAAGTTATGTTAATTCGCCGAGTCCTGCCCTGCAAACGTCGTCCCCTCCGCCTGTGGGAGTTTAACCCGGAGGGACCGCGAGCTCTTCAATATTTCCTTGGCAAGACGCCCGCGGAGATGTACAAATTGTTCTTCGGACCACAAGTAATGTGTCCGGATTCCACTGAGGATGCAGGTCTGAGCTGCAATCATCCAGATACCCAAGTAAGTAGCCCCGCATCCGAACACTCCGTCCATTTATTTATTGCAACATCGCCCTTAAAAAGCCGCTCTTTAACCAGGAGTGGATAGCGAAGGCAAAGTTGATCAGGTGTCCGGCCCCCCTCCCTGAGACCTCGCCAGACCCTGTGTTAACCAGGATGCTGGAGATAACACCTTATCAAGCGCCTTTGGGAGAAGATAAAGGGGGGAACAAGGAGGCTACCGCCTCCGTGGAGGAGATTAGCCATAAGGGACGAATCGGAACTTCCTCTCCCCAGGGAAAGAAGAGGACCGCCTCTGAGGACCCGGAGATAATGGTCTCAAAGCGGGGGAAGAAATCTTCGCCAGGGGGTCCGGCACCGGGGGATACCCCAGCCGCACAATGCCCTCGAGGGGATTAGCCCTCCACCGAGCCGTTAGTAAAAGGGTACTTAATAATGAGAAAAAACCTTGCTTTACTTCTGAGGAAAATAACAGAAGCCTTTATCTTTGCAGTTCGGATCTTAGCCCTTCCCAGCAGAGCTCGTCTTCGGGGGGTCTTCTTCCGGAGATGATGGAGAGCGGAACGCCTCCCCCTACCATACCGCCTCATGGGGCGGGTGACCCCGAAGTATCGTCGCGGAGGGTTTCTCCTGATCCGGCAAGGCCAGAAGGTAGTCATATGGCCACCCGAAGCCCTCAGTATCCGGCTTTTGAAGAGAGCAATCAGAAGAGTCCGGCACCGTCTGGTGTGCGGTCGAACGTACTGAGGGATCTGCTAGAGCAAGCAGTTATCTCAGAGGAGCACCGGACGTTAATGGGTACGGTAATAGAAATGATTTCGTCCGCAGAAAGAGGGTTGCATGAAGCTGTCATGAGTCTACTGATGGGTTTTGAGGTACGTGAAATGATGTATCTTTTTTACAGTACCGCATATTTTAAGATGCGCCCTGTGTAGATAGTATCCCCTGAGACTCTGGGTGCTGTCGAAGACGACGGCACGCAGAGGATCACAGTCCCAGGTATATTTTTGCCGCCTTCATATGCATGTGGCGAAGTGTCCGGTGGCCAGCCGGGCTGATGAATTTGCCGAGTTAAAGCGGCAGCTTGACGTGGCAGATGCCGACATCGTGCTTGTCAACAAGCAGCTTGACGAGGCACAAGGTATGTGATTTCTCTGGAGACACATGGTAAGAGGAGCATGATGCCAGTATCTTATAACCTGTGTGTTAATGCAGATGGAGCTGCGGCTCCGGAGACACATGGTAAGAGGAGCTTGCCCGAGTCAAAGAACAAGCCAGAAAAAAGCGATGCGGCTGCCCTAAAGGCGGTTGAGGAGCTAAAGGCCGAACAGGCTGCTCACTGCCAAAGCAAGGAGGAAATGGCCAAGATGGCTGTAGAATTGAAGAACGCCGCTGACCGTTGCAAGCTTCTTGAAAAGGAAGACCAAGCGAAGAGGACAGACCTGGAGAAGGCCACGATGGCGGCCAAGGATACCCGCTCTGCAATGAGAGCGATGAAGGAGGAGCTGCGTCAAGCCGGAGATATCGCGGCTAGGAAGTCCTTTATGCTGCTGATGAAGTTCGGAGATCCGACATATGCTCCTTTGGACCGGCTGTGGAGTTCTGCGGACGCATATCTGGATTTAGCGGCGAGTGTCGCTGATGCGGCCGAACACTTCCGAGATCAAAAAGATCGCGAAGTGGAAAAGCTATTCTGGTCACAATTTAACAATCCAGAGCGTCCGCTTCCATTGACCGATCGGCTGGCCGAATGGGCCGAGCTGAATAGATTGTCCGGACTCGCCATGAGGTATGTCGTGGATCATCTGTGGCCGGAAAGGCCAAAGCCGAACAGTTATTTTAGTTTGGTGCAGCAGTTCCTTGGTGCAGTGCCACATATCAACGCGATGAAGAGGTCGGCGTGCGTAGAGGGTGAGCGGATGGCCCTAGCCCGTGTGAAGACATACTGGGCGGAGATGGAGGCCACCGTCGTTGCAGCCCAAGATTCGGACGTAAGCCGAGTACCTGCCGAGCACTACTTTCAAGAAGTTCTGGAGGGCGCTCGTTCGATAGAGGCGCAGTGCTCGAAGAATATTATGTTCTAATGACATGTATTCCCATTGAAAACAATGTTTTGCTGAAATGTAAAGGCTATTTTATACTTGTGCCTGCAAGAATTATAATACCTCCTGTGCGGCCGTTTATGTATATATGTATATAACCTGAAAGATGGCAGTCGTCGGCTTCAGCCCCCACGCATATAATGCGGGGGTGTTCGCAGAAGACGCATATTCACACTTGATCCAACGTCTTGGTCCATTAAGGAGGTGATAGCGCAGCGAACTAGGCAATCGGACTATAATGCTTTATCACTTTCACTTAGCCAT
Source organism: Aegilops bicornis (assembly GCA_021605145.1). NCBI lineage: Eukaryota > Viridiplantae > Streptophyta > Magnoliopsida > Poales > Poaceae > Aegilops > Aegilops bicornis. The sequence goes on along the minus strand of CM038671.1, from coordinate 156,199,559 downwards.
AGGAGTTTGACAGTGGGGCTACTATATAACCCCTGGTGGCTCCGCGCTCCTCTGAATTCGGGGCGCTTACATGCCTGGCCGGGAAACGGCCCTTCATTAAGGTGGAGGAATCCCGAAGATTCCGCTAGGTCATCGAGTGGTTGACCAGTCTCTCGCTTTATCATGATAGTCAGTTTTCGGCTTTCTCTACTGAGGTGCTCTCCTGGCTGAACCGGGGCACAATCGCAGTAGTTCTTCTGGTTCCGCCTTAGCCGATAGAGCGGAACGTAAGGCAGCAAAACACAGGAGCCGGGCAAACCCAACATTTGACCAAAGACATGATCCGGAGCTGATGCATATAGGGCCAAACTCGCGACGCCGAACACTCCCTAAGGTATTCGGTCTTTGTGGTTTTAAACGGGCTGAACATCGCCCTTTGTAATAAGCCCCTGGTGTCCAGGTACGTGCAATACTCTAACGTGGCCACATGCCAAGACGCCAGCCTCCTTCTCGGTTGTACTGAGAATCCGGGGGATGTGTATCAACAAGAGACAGTAAAAAAAGGTTTACGCAGGGTCTTAATCTAAAGAGAATCATTGGAACGAGTCCCTGCTGCACGTCTGCGCCTGTGCCTCCATTGTGCCGTATCCTGAATGGGTGTAGCACTATGGTCATCTGTAAAAGAGAGGAACTTAGTTGAAAAAGTAGTCGTGCAAAATGTATGTTGTACAAAATAAACAAAGTATAATTCAAGATGGGTAAAGTTGAGCCTTATTGTCGCTTGTTTGCACGCGCGGAGCCCCTTGTATTTATAGGGGTATATGGCCATCAAACCTTTATCAATTATATGGTTATGCCGGACTCGTCTAGCCGTGTCCGTGGTCTTAACGACCTGTTAAATGCTCTGGTTGGTGAGGCCGTTTAGTGTGTGGCTGCCAAGGCAGCCGCACAGTCTTCCGCGCGCAAGGAGCGCTCAATATTTCCCTTTACTGAAATGATGCCACGTGGGCTAGGCATCTTAAGCATGAGGGACGCATAATGCGGGATTGTGTTAAAGCGAGCAAAAGCTTCGCGTCCCAGTAGTGCTTGATAACCACTTTGAAACGGAGCGATGTGGAAGGTTAGCTTTTCGCTACGGAAGTTATCGGGGAAGCCGAATATAACCTCTAGTAGGAGGGAGCCCGTGCAATGGGCTTCTGGGCCTGGCGTTACTCCTTTAAAGGAAGTATTGCTATGGCTAATTTTTGTTGGGTCTATCCCCATTTTGCGGACTGTGTCATGATATACTAGGTTTAAACTACTGCCGCCGTCCATCAGGACTCGTGTAAAGTAGTATCCGTCGATTATCGGGTCTAACACCAAGGCAGCCCATCCTGCGTGCCGGATACTTGCAGAGTAATCCCGATGGTCGAAGGTGATCGGTTTGGACGACCAATGGAGGAACTCCTTGTGATAGGCCCTAGGGCACGTATCTCTATGGGCGCCACTTTGTTTCTCCCCTTTGTCACGTGTAACACGTTTACTGTTTTGACTTCTGGTGGGAATTTCTTCTGTTCCCCAGTGCTTTGTTTGCGGGGTTCATCACCGTCTTCACTTAGTGTATCCAGCCCCTTGTGTTCGGCGTTGAGTTTGCCGTATTGCTTGAAGACCCAACATTCTCAATGGGTATGATTTGCGGGTTTATCAGGGGTGCTGTGGATTTGGCATATCTTGTCCAGAATCTTGTTTAGGCTGGACAGTTCGTCCCTGTTGCCTTTGACAGGGAGCTTTTGCTGACCCCGCCGAGAGCTTTTGAATCCGGCATTTTACCGCCGTGCTCTTTGGGCTGTCTTCTTTATTCCGGCGCTTGTTTGTGCTGCGTCGTGGCTTCCCGTTTCTGTCCCTAACTTCGGATGTACTTGGGTCGCTGGTGCTACATCGGGCTAACCAGCTGTCCTCGCCTGCGCAAAAGCGGGTCATGAGGCTTGTTAATGCAGCCATTGTTCTCGGCTTTTCTTGGCCGAGGTGTCTGGCGAGCTATTAAATCTCGAATCTTTGTGTTTGAAAGCTGCTAGGGCTTGGCGTCCGGACAGTCTACTATTTGGTTCTTTTAGTTAGAAACCTGTTCCAAAGCTTTCGGGCTGACTCTCGGGCTGTTGAGTTATATGACTTAAATAAATCGCATCCGGTGGTCGGACATAAGTCCCTTGAAAATTTGCCCGAAAAGCGTCCTCGAGCTCTTCCCAACTTCCAATGAAGTTTTCGGGAAGGCCTTTAAGCCAATGACGGGCTGGCCCTTTGAGCTTGACGGGTAGGTACTTTATGGTGTGGAGACCGTCTCCTCTAGCCATGTGGATATGGAGGATATAGTCCTCAATCCAGACCCCAGGGTCTGTCGTTCCGTCGTATGCCTCTATGTTTACGGGTTTGAATCCCTCTGGAAATTCATGGTCCAGCACCTTATCAGTGAAACATAGGGGGTGTGCGGCACCCCTGTACTTGGGTGTGCCGTGGAGTTCGGAACTTTGTTGTGTTGTATTTTGAGCGCACTTTCTTGGCCCGTAGATGGATCTAGTTGGGCCATCCTTTTGGTGCGAGTTCTCACGTGGACCGTGTACTGGTTTGTGTGTGGCGTCGTTTGCCGCTCTATGTTGACCATGAGGTCGTCTATTCGGCCGGATGGCTGTTTTGTTTTTTGATTGCGGGGGCTCTAAGGCCTCCTCATCGAATTCAGTAGTAGCTTTCGCTTCGGGTAGCTCTTTGTGTGGCGACTACCGCCATACTTGTCTGCAGTGTTGAGTACTTTACCCCATCTGAATCTGAGTGCATCTTCCGCGGTCTTGAGCTTTCGCTTCTGCTTTTTCAGGATTCATGCAGTGGCGACGAGCCTTTTATGGAGGTTCTTCTGCTCCAGGAGCTTATCCGGCGTGATATCTTCCGGATTGTCATCTTCACTGGAGACGGGTTGTTCGGTTCGATTCTCCGTGTTGCCATCGTCAGACGGTTGTTCAATGCCGTGTCCATCGTCCGCTGGCTCACCCTGCTCCATTGTTGGGCCTATATGTCCGCTGTTTCTGTCGAGGCGGGGTTTGGAGCGGCGCTTGCGCCGCCGCTTTGACTGCTTTTCGAGGGAACGATCCTTTGCTGGGTCCTTCCGTTCCTCGTCGTTGTTTTCTTTGGGTGTGTTCACCATGTATACATCATGGGCTGAGATTGTTGTCCAGTGCCTTGTAGGCAGTGGTTCCTGTTCGTCTCCAGCATCGTCGTCATTACCGTCGATGTCTTCGGAGTCGAAGTCAAGCATGTCGGTCAAATCATGGACAGTGGCTACTAAGTGGGTGGGCGGCGAATTTCTTCGTCATCCACATCCCAATCCTGCCGGACGTAGTCTGGCAAGGGCTCTCCTGATAAGGAGAGAGACCTTAGTGGGTTTAGTATATCGCCAAAGGGCGAGTGTTGAAAGATATCTGCGGAGGTGAACTCCATGATCGGCGCCCAGTCGGATTCGATTGGCCCGGGCGCAGGCAGTTCGGAGTCTGTGGCTGGAGAAGAATCTGGCATCTTGGATTCACGGCACTTACGAAGGGTAAGGTCGGTATTCGGCTCGATCGCCGCTGAGACTGCGGCCTCTAGTGCGGGGTCTAGCTACCCATCCACGGATGGCGCACTTGGCTCCGAATTGAAGGTCGGAGCGGTTGTAGGTACGATCTCTTGAACACTGTCCGACGGCAGAGCTAAATCATGTCCATCGTGACAGTGCGGCGCACTCGGCAAAGGCTCGAATCCGGTGAAGATCAAGTCTCCGCGGATGTCGGCCATGTAGTTTAAGCTTCCAAACCTGACCTGGTGGCCAGGGACGTAACTCTCAATCTGCTCCAGATGAGCAAGCGAGTTGGCCCGCAGTAGGGAGCCACCGAACACGAAGATCTGTCCGGGGAGAAAACTCTCGCCCTGGACTACATCGCTATCGATGATTGGAGGAGCCATCAAGCCTGAAGATGACGACACAGAGGAACTCTCAATGAAAGCACCAATGTCGGTGTCAAAACCGGCGGATCTCGGGTAGGGGGTCCCGAACTATGCGTCTAGGCGGATGGTAACAGGAGACAAGGGACACGATGTTTTTACCCAGGTTCGGGCCCTTTCGATGGAGGTAAAACCCTACTCCTTCTTGATTGATATTGATGGTATGGGTATTACAAGAGTTGATCTACCACGAGATCAGAGAGGCTAAACCCTAGAAGCTAGCCTATGGTATGATTGTTGTTATGTCCTACGGACTAAACCCTCCAGTTTATATAGACACCGGAGGGGGCTAGGGTTACACAGAGTCGGTTACAAGGATGGAGATCCACATATCCGTATTGCCAAGCTTGACTTCCACGCCAAGGAGAGTCCCATCCGGACACGGGACGAAGTCTTCAATCTTGTATCTTCATAGTCCAACAGTCCGGCCAAAGGTTATAGTCCGGCTGTCCGGATAGCCCCTAATCCAGGACTCCCTCAAGGGGTCTATACCCATTTTGCGCACTGTGTCCTAATAAAGTAGGTTCAGGCTACTGCCGCCGTCCATAAGGACTCGAGTGAGGTGAAATCCGTCGATGATTGGGTCTAGGACCAGTGCGGCGAATCCGCCATGACGGATACTAGTGGGGTGGTCCCTGCGATCGAAGGTGATCTGACAGGAGGACCATGGGTTGAACTTTGGGGCGACTGGCTCCAACGCATATATGTCCCTTAGCGCATGCTTCCGCTCCCTCTTGGGGATGTCGGTTGCGTATATCATGTTCACCGTCCGCACTTGTGGGGGGAACCTCTTCTGCCCTCTGGTGTTCGGTGGCCGGGGCTCCTCCTCATCATCGCTATGCAGCCCCTTGTCCTTGTTTTCGGCATTTAACTTGCCGGTCTTCTTGAACACCCAACATTCTCTGCTGGTGTGGTTGGCTGGCTTGTCGGGGGTGCTGTGTATTTGACACGAGCGATTGAGTATACGGTCCAAACTGGACGGGCCCAGAATGCTTCTTTTGAATGGCTTTTTCCGCTGACCGAGTTAGAGCCTCTGAATCCGGCATTGACTGTCGTATCTTTGGCGTTGTCGCTGTTGATGCGACGCTTGTGTTTGTTGCGACGTGACCTGCCATTGCTATCCTTGGTATCCGAAGTACCAGGGTTCTTTGATATGTTATTGCTGCGAGCCAGCCAGCTGTCCTCTCCCGTGCAAAAGCGGGTCAAGAGTGTCGTGAGGGCTGCCATAGATTTCGGCTTTTCCTAGCCAAGGTGCTGGGCGAGCCACTCGTCGCGGATGGTATGCTTAAAAGCTGCTAGGGCCTCTGCATCCGGACAGTCTACGATTTGATTTTTCTTGGTTAGGAACCGTGTCCAGAATTGCCTGGTCGATTCCTCTGGCTGCTGAATTATGTGGCTCAAGTCATCGGCATCTGGTGGTCGCACATAAGTGCCCTGGAAGTTGTCGAGGAATGCGGCTTCCAGATCTTCCCAACAGCCAATGGATTCTCACCGCGGCCTGTTGAGCCAATGCCGAGCTGGTCCTTTGAGTTTGAGTGGGAGGTATTTGATGGCGTGTAGATCGTCAACGCGGGCCATGTGGATGTGCAGGAGGTAGTCATCGATCCATACCGCAGGATCTATTGTGCCGTCGTATGATCCGATATTTATGGGTTTGAAACCCTTTGGGATTTGGTGATCCATTACTTCGTCTGTGAAGCATAAGGGGTGTGCGGCACCTCTGTACTGGGCTATATCACGACGCAGCTCATATGAATCTTGTCTGCTGTGTTCAGCCCGGCCGGATTTACTTTTACTGTATCCAGCGTGATGGTTATCGTCTCGTGTAGTGGAACGCCCTCGTGATCCGTAGATCGATCTTGCGTGTTTTGCTTTGTCCTCCAATACGTCTCGCAGGTCTAGCGTATTTCCCCGTGCCTTGACATTTTTACTTGAGTGTCGCCGGGGTGCGGGCTGGGCCTTTCGCTGAAATGCCGCTTTGTTGCGGCCATGAGGTGGCCGATCAGCCGCGTCATACGCTGGAGATGTAGATTTCAATGCTTCCTCCTCCAGTCGGGGTAGCAGCCTGCGCTTTGGGTAACTCTTGGAGGGGCGCTCGAGTTCATATTCCTCAGCCGCAAGGACTTCAGTCCATCTGTTAGCTAGCAAATCTTGATCAGCTCGAAGTTGCTGCTGCTTTTTCTTAAGGCTATTTGCCGTGGCTATAAGCCGGCGCTTGGAGCGCTCCTGTTCGACGGGATCCTCAAGCACGACAAATTCGTCATCGTCGAGGCTTGCCTCGTCTTCGGAGGGGGGCATGTAATTATCATCCTCCGCCTCTCCATCTGCCGCTCTCTCAGGAAGGCTGGTGTCTCCATCCTCCTGCTCTAAATCTTGCTGGAGGGGATTGTCGTCATCTTTGGCACTGTCCGGAGTGCTATTATCTCATGCGCCGGTATCACCGCTTTTGCTTTGGCGAGACTTAGAGCGGCGCCGCTGACGTCGGCGCTTGGGTTGCTTCTTGGAGGGGTCATCCTCCGCTGTCCCATCGCCATTGCCTTCTTTGGGTGTGTCCACCATATATATATATATATATCATATGATGAGGTGGCTATCCAGTGCCCTGTGGGCAGTGGTTCTTGTTCGTCTCCTGTATCGCAGTCCATACCGTCGATGTCTTCGCAGTCGAAGTCGAGCATGTCGGTCAAATCATCGACAGTGGCTATTAAGTGGGTGGGCGGCGAATTTCTTCGTGATCCGCATCCCAATCCTGCCGGACATAGTTCGGCCAGGATTCTCCTGACAAGGAGAGAGACCTTAATGAGTTCAGTATGTCACCGAAGGGCGAGTGCTGAAAAATATCCGTGTAGGTGAACTCCATGATCGGCGCCCAGTCGGACTCGATGGGCACGGGCGCAGGCGGTTCGGAATCCGTGGCCGAGGAAGAATCCGGCAGTTTGGCGTCACGGCTTTCGTGAAGGGTAAGGTTGATACTCGGCTCGATCGCCGCTGAGAGAGCGGCCTCCGTGGCGGAGTCTATCCACCCGTCCATGGATGGCGCAATTGGCTCCGAATTGAGGGCCGGAGCGGTTACCGGTGCGGTCTCCTGAACACTGTCCGATGGCAGAGCTAAATCATGCTCATCGTGACCGTGCGGCGCACCCGACAGGGGCTCGAATCCGTTGAAGATCAAGTCTCCGCGGATGTCAGCCGTGTAGTTTAAGCTTCCAAACCTGACCTGGCGGCCAGGGGCGTAACTCTCGATCTGCTCCAGATGGCCAAGCGAGTTGGCCCGCAGTGCGAGGCCGCCGAATACAATACAAAGATCTGTCCGGGGAGCAAAGTCTCACCCTGGACTGCATCGCTATCAATGATCGAAGGAGCCATCAACTCTAACGATGACGACACAGAGGAACTCTCAATGAAAGCACCAATGTCGGTGTCAAAACCGGCGGATCTCGGGTAGGGGGTCCCGAACGGTGCGTCTAGGCGGATGGTAACAGGAGACAGGGGACACAATGTTTTTACCCAGGTTCGGGCCCTCTCGATGGAGGTAAAACCCTACTCCTGCTTGACTGATCTTGATGATATGAGTATTACAAGAGTTGATCTACCACGAGATCGAAGAGGCTAAACCCTAGAAGCTAGCCTATGGTATGATTGTTGTTTTTGGTCCTACGGACTAAACCCTCCGGTTTATATAGACACCGGAGCGGGCTAGGGTTACACAGAGTCGGGAGATCTACATATCCGTATTGCCAAGCTTGCCTTCCACGCCAAGGAGAGTCCCATCCGGACACGGGACAAAGTCTTCAATCTTGTATCTTCGTAGTCCAACAGTCCAGCCAAAGGTTATAGTCCGGCTGTCCGGATACCCCCTAATCCAGGACTCCCTCAACCCCTACGCCTGGTTTCCACGCATACCCCGGTTTTTACATAACTGAGCGGGTACTCGGATACATTCCGGACTGTCGGGTCCAGAGGTTGAAGCGAAAAGGTACGCCATGACAAATGATTTACAATCCGGCTAGGGACAATACATGTCACTTGAAGTACACAGTTACTTAGACTGACTAAATTCTTCTTCTATACCATCCAACAGGCTGTCTAGCCTACAATCCTGTTGGAATACTTTGCGGCTAATTCTACTCGGTCATACACCACACCGACGGGGCTCTCTTTCCCATCGGGCCCCACAGGTCCGACCACGGCCAGCTGGTTTGGGTCAGCCTTGGTATATCGCGTCTTCACCATGGCCCAGGCTTCCCTTGCACCTTGTTGGCAGGCTGATATCTTCCATAATCGGAAGCGTCGCCGCGCTCCCTTGAGCTTCTCTATAAGCTCCCCCATGCCTCCTGGCGGGGAGGCGGATGGCCACAAGGCTTGGGCAATACCCTGCATCACCTGCCGAACTTGCTCGTGGAGTTGTGAGAGCTCTGGCAGAATATCACCCGCAGACCCGGGCATCTCCTCCGCGGGACGACCCGTCAGCATACCTGTAGACATAACTCTATTAGCTGGCTTCTTCGCCGAACTCTTTAAAAGTTCGTTCAAGCACTTACTGAAAATTCCGCGACGAAGCCGCTTATTCTCCTTTACGGAGTCAGCAAGCTAGGCCCGAACATCTTTTAGTTCAATGCTCAGCTAGGTGTTGGCGTCTTGGAGATCGTTTTTCTCTCGCCTTACTTTCGTAAGCACACGCTCGCCAGCCTTTAGCTGTCGTTGGGCATGTTGCTCATCCGGATTCACTCCGGGACTATCTGCATAATCTATTATTATATTTGCACGCGTGCCGCATACTACCTGGTACATGACATTCCTTACAATAAAAGCAAGTCTTACACGATGGGGCCTTCTCGGGCTCCTTCATTGCGGCAACTGCTGACTGAAGCTGGGCCCTACATTCCTCCAGCTCTCGAGACAACTAGGTATTCTTCTTCGTAAGAGCCTATGCAAACAATGAGGCTACTGATATACATAATTGTTAGATTTTTTCTTACCCGTATATCCTTTACATACTGGTCCGTGGCTCTGGCAAGACCATTCTGAGCAGCTCAGATGTACGCGTCTCCCGAGTTGAAGGCATCAAATGCCTCTTGGGAGAAACAAGCATCACGGAGTACGGCCCAGCGATGCCTGTGATTCATGGCGCTCTCCACCTCAGAATTTGTAGCCGATAGCCTATCCGCATCCTCTGTAGGAGGAATATCCGGCGTTGGCCCCACGTTAGAGTCCGCCTCTATGTCCGGCCCTGGAGCCCGACTGGTGGTGGCATGATTGGCAACCTCTTCGGACATAGTCCGGCGAGCGTTTTTCCTACTAAGGAACATGGGCTTAATTATATTTTAAAAGACGACCACCATGGAGCGGGGTTCTCTTTCATACCTCTGCGATGGCATCTCAGTCCTGACCGCTTTCCTTTTAAGCCTGCCCGGCTTCGGTGCCCCTCGTTGGTGAGTCACTGTGGGTTCGGCACGGCGTCCTGAGAGCCTTCCCTGTAAAGCACCATATGTGTGTGGTAGGTGAACTGCGGAAAAAGGGATCCTTGTTGGAAGTTAGGACTCCGGTTTTACTTACATGCGATGCAGGGAGCAGTCCTGGATAATCGGCTATGATGGCCACCATTGCACCGTTGCAGCTTAATTGATAGAACGTCCTGTCAATAAGCTCCACAAATGTGTCCGGATCTTCTTCAAGTCCGGGGTCGAGGGCCCGGTCAGGGTCCTGCGGTTGTGGAGGCGGGCTGTGGACCTCCCTTACAGCTTTTCGCAGTTCCTGCTATGAAATGGCAAGGTAAATACTCATGATTAAGAATCCGGGAAGGTTGGGAGTAAAAAGTAGCAGCTCACCCTGCTTGGAGGGTTGTACATGGAGAATCCATCCCGTGGCTTGATGCGGAGGAACTCCTCTTCCTCTCCTTTGTACAGATCGGACAGAATCTTTGCCAGAGCAGTGACTAAGTCCGGTCCCTTACAGCCGCAGCGGGTGGCATCATCTTCTCCGTTGAAGTGCCACATGGGTTGCCCCCGATATTGAGGTGGCTGCACCCCCCGCATTATACATACTGACATAACCTCGATTATTGTCAGTCCTCATTGAGCCAGCGTTTTTGTCAGAGTAATGGGCCACGGGTAGGCAGACCCGAGCCACTGAACCTTTCAAAACGTCGGGGCAGGCTGCTCCCCTCAAGACGCCAAGAGAAAAAGCCGCCTTCAGAAAGTCAGCAACAGAGTCGCCGACTGCCCCTCTAGGCCGAGTCCCAGAGGCGGCCTCAGGACGAGCCGACTCCAAGCCGACGACCTCCAGCGAGGCCGGCTACAGGGAGTCGACCCAGCGACCCCAACCACCTCTTGCCTGGCGACTCTGGCGGGATGGGAGAAAGCCGCCTCGCGGCCCATCCTTGCCCTGCCCATAAAGGGCAGGTATGGCCACAGAGCGCCGTACCGACGGAGATCTCCGTCCGGCGCAGCACTGTTGCCACGCCGGCCCTGACATCAGCCCCGTGGGCAGATTCCTGTACCCACGATGGCGGCACATGCATGCGACCGAAGATTTATGGGACCGCTGTCGTGGAGTACCGAAGACGGCGAGAGCGCCCCAAAGAAGGACCCGTTGGAGTCGGCCTCCGGGGGTCGGCCGGCCCCTCCCGCGGGCTCCACGCACCATTAACCAGACAAGACGGGGAATGGCAACAGTGATCGCCCGCCCGGCGGCGGCACTTTTGCCATGACCCCACTACCAAGCTCGCGTCATTAAAAGCACGACTACAGTAATCCGCAGCCGGCAAGACCCGCCCGCGGCGGGCAAGGGCTGTCGGCCCCATGCTGGGCCGTCGATGGGGCCCACTAGTCGGCAGGCCCCAGATGCCGGCGGAGAAAACGGCGACTTAGAGACTGACGGCTTGGACCCGCACCCAGCCGGATTACCATTGTACCCCCGGGGGGTAGGCCTATATAAACCCCCCGGGGCACCCATGCAAAGGGTTGGAACCTAGTAGTTTTAGACACACGCATAGAGGGAGAGAAGAGCTAGCCGTGCCCTTCCCCTTCCTCACCCCGAACAGCTCAAGGAGCATCTTGTACTCACTTTGCCATAGTGATCATGCGGAGACCCCGCAGAGTAGCAAGAGGGTGTTATCTCCTCGGAGAGCCCTGAAGCTGGGTAAGATTCGCCGGCGTGCATGTCTTCGCCTCATCCCGTTTCCAGGCACCGACGACGTTCTACTCGCCCCCTCCATGATAAGCCATCATTTGGCATATGTCGCACCCAACCCCCGACAGTTTTTATCCGGCCCATCAGGTAAAGGACTTCTCCGTTATCTTCGTCCTGAGAGCTCCGAGGGCGCCAGGTGCGGCGTTTCTTCAGGGGAGCGTTGTTGAACTCAGGGAGGCCCATCCGAATAGGGTCCGGAAGGGGGACGTCCTCCATATAAAACCACTCCAAAGGCCAGTCTTCGGACGTCTTCTTTGGGGTACCGGATAGGTATCCGGTCCCGGCGAGGCACCATATTTCGGCTCCGCCCACTTGATATATCGACCCCTTCTGTGTACGGGGCACGAGGCAGAATAGCCTCTGCCACAGCATGAAATGGGCTTCGCTACCTAGAAACAGCTCGCAAAGAGCGACGTAGCCAGCGATGTGTAGTATGGAAGCAAGGGTGAAATTATGCAATTGGAGGCTGTAGAACTCCAGGAGTCCGCGGAGGAATGGATAAATTGGAAATCCAAGTCCCCTTAATAAATAAGGGACAAGGCATACCCGCTCCCCCTTGGAAGGGTTGGGGAAGCTCTCCGCTTGCTCCCCGCCATTGTAGGTGGCGAGCCCGGCTCGAACAGGGACCATATACGCCGGAGGGAGAAATCCCTGGGTCTGTAACTCTACTAGTTGGCTGTGAGGGACGGAACACATCTTCCAATCACCGGGCTTAGGGCTACGGGAGCGAGAGGAGGAGCTGCGATGGCCGGCCATGTGGGAATGGATATTTCCGAGCGTGCTCCGATGGATACCGCTGTGGGAGGATGGTGTGATTTGGATCTAAGAATCCCCGTCTCTTTAATAGACAGTTTACTCACATGGCTAGGGTGGCAAATGTAAAATGCCACAGCTTCTACGTGCATTCGGCCGACACGTGGAAGATAGCCATTATTAGGCGTGGAAGCCAAGGAGTGCAACATTTATGGGAAGTCGGACGCTACTCAAACAAGTATTCAGAATTTGGAGAAGAACCCGCCTTGCAATGCCGAAGACAATCTGCGCACCGGACTCATCGCCATTAAAGCCTGGTTCTGGGGCTACTGAGGGAGTCCTAGATTAGGGAGTCGTCGGACAGCCAGACTATATCCTTTAGCCGGACTGTTGGACTATGAAGATACAAGATTGAAGACTTCGACCCGTGTCCAGATGGGACTCTCCTTGGCGTGGAAGGCAAGCTTGTCAATATGGATATGTAGATCTCCTCCCTTGTAACCGACTCTGTGTAACCCTAGCCCCCTCCGGTGTCTATATGAACCGGATGGTTTAGGACAACAACAATCATACCATAGGTTAGCTTCTAGGGTTTAGACTCTATGATCTCATGGTAGATCAACTCTTGTAATACTCATATCATCAAGATCAATCAAGCAGGAAATAGGGTATTACCTCCATCGAGAGGGCCCGAACCTGGTAAACATCGTGTCCCCCGCCTCATTTTACCATCCGCCTTAGACGCACAGTTCGGGACCCCCTACCCGAGATCCGCCGGTTTTGACACCCACACAATGCCTACGAGCTTTTCACATATTGTTCTTCGCTTATTTACTTTTCCATTGCTATTCTTACAATCACTACAAAACCCAAAAATATTACTTTTGCTACCATTACCATTACTTCCATATTACTTTGCTACTAAATACTTTGCTGCAGATATTAAGTTATCCAGGTGTGGTTGAATTGACAACTCAACTGCTAATACTTGAGAATATTCTTTGGCTCCCCTTATGTCGAATCAATAAATTTGGGTTGAATACTCTACCCTCGAAAACTGTTGTGATCCCCTATACTTGTGGGTTATCAAGACAATTTTCTGGCGCCGTTGCCGGGGAGCATAGCTCTATTCTGAGTCACTTGGGATTTATATCTGCTGGTCACTATGAGGAACTTGAAAGACGAGAAAACAAAGATTTATCCCTCAACTACGAGGGGAGGTAAGGAACTGCCATCTAGCTCTGCACTTGATTCTCCTTCTGTTTTTAGTAAGCTTGCGACACCTAAACCTGCTTCTGCTATTCATTCTGATATGTCACATGTTATTAATGATGCCACTTCTGCTATGCATGATACTAATGATGAAACTACTTCTATGCTTGATACTATTGTGCCACTTGGTGAATTTCTTGATGAACAACTTGCTAGGGCTAGAGAGAATGAAATTATTGAAACTGATAATATTGATGAAAGTGATGATGAAGACTCTCCCAATAAATATGAATTACCTGCTGTTCCTGAGGGTTATGTTATGGATGAAGAAGCTACTAGAGCTATTCTTGCTTGCAATGATAGATATGATCTTAAGAAGTTATTAGCTAAATGGAAGCAGCAATCTCTTAATGCTAGAACGAAACCTGACCACCTTTTTGCTACTTCACCTATCTGCGTTACTGATAAGGATTATGAATTCTCTATTGATCCTGAGATAATTACTTTGGTTGAATCCGATCCTTTTTATGGCTATGAATCTGAAACTGTTGTGGCACATCTTATTAAATTAAATGATATAGCCACCCTGTTCACTAATGATGAGAGAACTTGCTACCTTTATATCCTTAAAATATTTCCGTTCTCATTAAAGGGTGATGCTAAGATATGGTTTAATTCTCTTGATCCTGGTTGTGTGCGTAGTCCCTAGGATATGATTTATTACTTCTCTGCTAAATATTTCCCAGCTCATAAGAAACAAGCTGCTCTAAGGGAGATATATAATTTTGTGCAAATTGAAGAAGAGAGTCTCCCACAAGCTTGGGGAGGCTTCTCCAATTACTTAATGCTTTGCCTGATCATCCTCTCAAGAAAAATGAAATACTTGATATCTTTTATAATGGACTAACCGATGCTTCCAGAGATTACCTGGATAGTTGTGCTGGTTCTGTTTTCAGGGAAAGAACACCGGATGGAGCTGAAATTCTATTGAATAATATGTTGACAAATGAAAATAATTGGACACTTCCTGAGCCAACTCCTGAGCCTATTCCTAAACCAACTCCGAAGAAGAGGGGTGTTCTATTTCTCAGTCTTGAAGATATGCAAGAGGCAAAGAAATCTATGAAAGAAAAAGGTATAAAAGCTGAAGACGTTAAGAATTTACCTCCTATTGAAGAAATACATGGTCTTAATTTACCGCCTGAAAAATAAATATATGATCTTAATGCATTACCTATTGAAGAAACGCATGGTCTTGATAACCCAACACAGGTAGTAAAGGTAAATTCTCTCTATAGATTTGATGAAGGTAATATTCCTCACTATAAGTCTGCTAGATGGTGCTTAGATGAGTTTGACAATTTTATTGTTAAACAAGAAAACTTCAATGCTTATTTTGGTAGAAAATTAAAACGTAATTCCAATATGCTTGAACACTTGAGTAATTACATGGCTAATGTTAAAGGTGAACTTAAACTCATTAGTAAACATGCTTCTATGGTCACCACTCAAGTAGAACAAGTACTTAAAGCTCAAAATGATTTGCTCAATGAACTGAAATTTCCACCATGCTTGCTAATTATACTTTTAAGGGCGGAATACCGAAGAAACTTGGTGATCCAGGAGTACCAACTATACCATGCTCCATTAAAAGAAATTATGTTAAAACTGCTTTATGTGATCTTGGAGCTGGTGTTAGTGGTATGCCTCTCTCTTTATATCGTAGACTTGATTTGAATAAGTTGACACCTACTGAAATATCTTTGCGAATGGCTGATAAATCAACTGCTATACCTGTCGGTATTTGTGAGGATGTGCCTGTTGTGGTTGCAAACGTTACTATTTTAATAGACTTTGTCATTCTTGATATTCCCGAGGACGATAGTATGTCTATTATTCTTGGAAGACCCTTTTTGAATACTACAAGGGCTGTTATTGATTGCAACAAAGGCAATGTCACTTTTCATGTTAATGGTAATGAGCATATGGTACATTTTCCGAGGAAACAACGTCAAGTCCACAATATCAATTCTATTGGAAAAATTCCATCGATTATTTTTGGAGGTTTTGAATTTCCTCTTCCTACTGTCAAAAAGAGATATGATATTCTTATTATTGGGGATGTGCATATCCCCGTTGAGGTAACATAGTGTTATTCGAAATTTCTCCGGTTTCATGTTATTCGAAATGAGTTTGTTAACAAGACCTGATCAACCTTGTTAGTGGATTCCTTTTGATGAGCATGAGATGGATGAAACTAGAAGGCACAACCTTCTGTACCCTCTCTTTACTTTCTGTTATTTAGTTGAAATAAAGTAGAAATAGTATTCTTCTGTCTGTTTTCTGAATTATTTGTGCAATATAAAAATACCCCGAAAATAAAAGTTCTCCAAATGCCCCGAAAATGAAATATGATTTTTTTATAGAATATTTGAGAATATCTAGCACTGAGAACACAGCAGGGGGAGCTGGCACCTGGCCACGAGGGTGGAGGGCACGTCCCCCTACCTCGTGGGCCCATGGTGGCCCCCTCCACTTATTCCTGCACCCACACACTTCTTGTTCCTCCCAAAAAATCGCCATCCAGCTGAAGCACAAGTTCTAGCTCATTTTGCTGCTTGCTCAAAGCACCTCTCACAAAACTGCTTGGGGAGATTGTTCCTTGGTATGTGACTCCTCCATTGGTCCAATTAGTTTTTGTTCTAGTGCTTTATTCATTGCAAAAATGTGCTGCCTAGGTGACCATGTTCTTGAGCTTGCATGTCAAATTTATTTGGTTCCAAGTAGTTCTAATGCATGATATAGGCTCTAGGCACTTGTAGGAGTTGTTGCTATCAATTTTGTTGAGCTTGGTTCACTTTTATTTGAAGTTACTAAAAATTTCAGAATTTTTCAAAAAATAATGAAGAGATTTTTGAGGGGCTCATCGAGCCGAAGCTCGAAGGAAAAGCAAGGTGAAGAAGCGGAGAGGCCTAAATATAATTTGCCTCGTACCACGGAGGTTCGGCCGTGTGAATGTCCTTCCAATGATTTCTTGAGAGCAGCCGGGATTTATGATGATTTTTATGAATTGGCTGAGAATGCAGGCCTCACCGACTTCCTCCGTGACCAACGCGAACAGTATCTCTTACTCACCAATACTTTTGTGCAAAACTTCTACTATTATCCTAAGGAATCACCTCCTTCAGTAG
Organism: Aegilops bicornis; assembly: GCA_021605145.1. Lineage (NCBI taxonomy): Eukaryota > Viridiplantae > Streptophyta > Magnoliopsida > Poales > Poaceae > Aegilops > Aegilops bicornis. The sequence continues at coordinate 156,183,228 of CM038671.1, read as the reverse complement.
AGTTTCATTTATATGATGTGGTTAAGAAGAAGCCATTATATGAATTTTGCAGGGTTTGCAAAATACCTTTCGGGGGTAGCTTAGAGGAACCACATCGTAAAGATGTGGACGGATTTATTGATACTATTACTGTAGGGGAAACTAGGAAGGTTTCCGGTGCAAGAATCACTAGCATACACTTTCATGTTTTACGCTACTTTGCAATATTTGCTAGTCGTTGCTTAATTGGTCGCGGAAACTGTGGAAACCTTAGTGTCCCAAATATTATTATTATTTTCCATGGTTTATTCCGTGATGACACTGTTAGTATGGGCGGTATTATTGCTAAACGGTTAAGTCTGAACCGTACAAAGGGCCCCATCTTTGGAGGTGTTTATGCTTCACGCCTTGCTGCATATTATAACATACCATTTAGGCACTATGAAAAATAAGAAAATTGCTGCCTACTGTTTATTTAGATTATAAGAGTATGGTAGCGCATGATTTTATTGTTAAGAATAGGGAAGGGGCGCTTAAATACAAAATTTTCTTTGATAAACATCACCCTGAGACTATTACCTTGCCTGCTCCTTCCTTGTTTGATTTATCTGCAGGCCAATATCTCGTTTCGTTGGCGGCCATCCACGCCTACCGGAACCCTACATCAACTACAGAGTCAGAGCCGGAACCACAATTTGATCCAACACGACAGTCTAGTTACCAGTGGGATCCGGAGATGATTGCCAACCAGTGGCAATCAAAGCCTTCCTCGTCTCAGTACGACCCCAGCTACAACTTTGGATATCCGCCAGGCCATCCATGGCACTAAACCAACTTAGGCCAAAAGCCTAAGCTTGGGGGAATTCCAGCTTAGTCCAATGCACATGCACTATTATTATTATTCACATCGTTCGGTCGTGCAAGTGAAAGGCAATTATGACGATATATAATGGACTGATTGAGATGAGAGAAGATGGTATGAACTCGACATCTCTTGTTTTTCTAAATATGACTAGTTCATCGTTCCTGATTCAGCCTATTATGAATAAACATGTTTGCAATGACAATTAGAGATCATAGTTGCATGTGCCATGCTTGATTAGCTATTAGTTATAATGGTTTACCTTGCGTGCCAACAAGCTATTAAAATGGTTGTGATCTAGTATGATGGGGTGGTATCCTCCTTTGAATGATTTAAGTGACTCGACTTGGCACATGTTCACGCATGTAATTGAAACAAATCAACATAGCCTTCACGATATTTATGTTCATGGCGGATTATATCCTACTCATGCTTGCACTCAATGTTCATTAATTTTAATGCATGTTCATGACTGTTGTCGCTCTCTAGTTGGTCGCTTCCTAGTCTTTTTCTAGCCTTCACTTGTACTAAGAGGGAATACTGCTTGTGCATCCAATCCCTTAAACCCCAAAGTTATTCCATATGAGTCCACCATACCTTCCTATATATGGTATCTACCTGCCATTCCACGTAAATTTGTATGTGCCAAACTCTAAACCTTCAAATGAAATTATGTTTTGTATGCTCGAATAGCTCATGTATCAACTAGGGTTGTCCGTATCTTCCATGCTAGGTGGGTTATTCTCAAGAGGAGTGGACTCCGCTCCTCACTCACGAGAAAATGGCTGGTCACCGAGATGCCCAGTCCCATGCTTTATGCAAATCAAATCAAATTAACTACAAACAAAACTCCCCTGGGGCTGTTGCTAGTTGGAGGCACTCGTTGTTTCGAGCAAGCCATGGATTGATGCTTGTTGGTGGAGGGGGAGTATAAACTTTACCATTCTGTTTGGGAACCGCCTATAATGTGTGTAGCATGGAAGATATCGCCATCTCTTGGTTGTTATATTGACAATGAAAGTATGCCGCTCAAAATATTATTTATCTCTGCTTTCAAAACCGAGCTCTGGCACCTCTACAAATCCCCGCTTCCCTCCGTGAATGGCCTATCTATTTAATTTTATGTTGAGTCATCACCCTCTTATTAAAAAGCACCAGCTGGAGAGCACCGTTGTCATTTGCATCCATTATAGTTAATTTATATTGGGTATGACTATGATTGGATCTCTTTTACCATGAATTACAATGTTTAGTTAGTCCTTGATCTTTAAAGGTGCTCTGCATTTATGTTTTGCGGTCTCGGAAAGGGCTAGCGAGATACCATCTTGTTATATCATTTCTTGATTGTTTTGAGAAAGTGTTTTCATCCGAGATTTATTATTATTGCTCGCTAGTTGATTATGCCATTGACATGAGTAAACATGAGACCTAAATGTTATTGTGAATATGGTTAGTTATAATCTTTGCTGAAAACTTGAATGCTGGCTTTACATATTTACAACAACAAGAGCAAACAGAGTTTGTAAAAGTTTTTCTTTATCACTTTCAGTTTATCAACTGAATTGCTTGAGGACAAGCAACGGCTTAAGCTTGGGGGAGTTGATACGTCTCCGTCGTATCTACTTTTCCAAACACTTTTGCCCTTGTTTTGTACTCTAACTTGCATGATTTGAATGGAACTAACCCAGACTGACGTTGTTTTCAGCAAACTTTCCATGGTGTTATTTATGTGCAGAATCAAACGTTCTCGGAATGACCTGAAACTCCACGGAACTTATTTTTGGAAAATATAAAAAATACTGGAAGAAGAATCCACGTTAGGGGGGCCTCCACCTGTCCACGAGGGTGGAGGGCACGCCTGCCCCCTGGGCGCGCCCTCCTGCCTCGTGGGCCCCCTGACGCTCCACCAACCTAAACTCCAACTCCATATATTCGTGTTCGGGGAGAAAAAATCAGAGAGAAGGATTCATCGCGTTTTACGATACGGAGCCGCCGCCAAGCCCTAAAACCTCTCGGGAGGGATGATCAGTAGTCCGTTCAGGGCTCCGGAGAGGGGAATCCATCACCGTTGTTGAGGGAGTCCTAGATTAGGGGGTATCCGGATAGTCGGACTATACCCTTTGGCCGGACTGTTGGACTATGAAGATACAAGATTGAAGACTTCGTCTCATGTCCGGATGGGACTCTCCTTGGCGTGGAAGGCAAGCTTGGCGATACGGATATGTAGATCTCCTCCCATTGTAACCGGCTTTGTGTAACCCTAGCCCCCTCCGGTGTCTATATAAACCGGAGGGTTTAGTCCATAGGACAACAACAATCATACCATAGGCTAGCTTCTAGGGTTTAGCCTCTACGATCTCGTGGTAGATCAACTCTTGTAATACTCATATCATCAAGATAAATCAAGCAGGAAGTAGGGTATTACCTCCATAGAGAGGGCCCGAACCTGGGTAAACATCGTGTCCCCCGCCTCCTGTTACCATCCGCCTTAGACGCACAGTTCGGGACCCCCTACCCGACATCCGCCTATTTTGACACCGACATTGGTGCTTTCATTGAGAGTTCCACTGTGTCGTCACCATAAGGCCTGATGGCTCCTTCGATCATCGGTAGCGATGTGGTCCAGGGTGAGGTTTTCCTCCCCGGACAGATCTTCGTATTCGGCGGCTTCGCACTGCGGGCCAACTCGCTTGGCCATATGGAGCAGATCGAAAGCTACCCCCTGGCCACCAGGCCAGGTTCGGAAATTTGAACTACGCGGCCAACATCCGCGGGGACTTGATCTTCGACGGATTCGAGCCCATGCTAGTTGCGCCGCACGATCACGACGAGCACGATTTAGCTCTGCCGTCGGACGGCGTTCAGGAGATCGCACCAGCAACAACTCCGGCCTTCAATCCGGAACAGATTGCACCATCCGAGGACGGGCGGATAGACCCCGCCATGGAGGCCGCACTGTCAGCGGCGATAGAGCCGGATACTGATCCTACCCCTCACGAGAGCCGTGATGCCGAACCTATAGACTCATCCCCGGCCACGGACTCCGAACCGCCCACGCCCGTGCCCGTTGAATCCGACTGGGCGCCGGTCATGGAGTTTACCTCCGCGGATGTCTTTCAGCACTCGCCCTTTAGCGATGTACTTAACTCGTTAAGGTCTCTCTCTTTGTCAAGAGAACCTTGGCGGAATTATGTCCGGCTAGAATGGGATTCGGACGACGAAATTCACGCCCCACTCACCACCCACTTAGTAGCCACTGTCGGTGATCTAACCGACATGCTCGATTTCGACTCCGAAGACATCGATGGTATGGACAACGATGCAAGAGACGAACAGGAACCACCCCCAACAGGGTGCTGGACTGCCACTTCATCGCATGACATATACATGGTGGATACACCCAAAGAAAATAATGACGAGGAGAGGAAGGATGCAACGAAAGATAGCTCCCTCGACAAGCAATAAAAGCGGCGCCGTAGGCGCCGCTCCAAATCCCGCCTCTGCAAAAACAGCGATAACAGCACAAGAAGAAGCCAAATCAATCCAGCGATAGAGTAGGGTGAGCCAGCGGACGACGAACAAACTACGGAGCCGCTGTCCGAACACGACGACGCCGAGCGTCAAGACAATCAACCCGTCTCCGATGAGGAGAACAGTACGGATGACGATGAACGCATTATCCTAGAAAAGTAGCTCGAGCAAGAAAGGCTTATCGCCACTGCAAGAAGTCTGAAGAAGCAGAAACAAAGGCTCAAGGCCGCACAAAACACACTCAACAGCAGATGGAATAAAGTGCTCGACACGGCAGAGAAGTACGGCGGCAGTCACCACACGAAGGGCTACCCAAAGCGAAAGTTGCTGCCGGAGTTCGACAACGAGGCCTTAAAGCCCCCGCAGCCAAAAAATAAAAGAGCCGACCGGTCGAATCGACGACCTCGTGGTCGCGATAAAGCGGCCAACGAGGCGGCACATAAGTCATTACATGACCGACGCGAAGACTCGCCTCAAAGGGCCAGCGCAACCAGATCTATCTACGGATCAAGGAAACGCGCTCCAGCACTCAGCCAACACCAAATACCACAACCGTCCGAACACCAGGGCACAACCAAATACAGGGGTACCGCACACCCCCTATGTTTCACTGACGAGGTATTAGACCATGAATTTGTAAAAGGGTTCAAACCAGTTAACATAGAGGCATACGACGGAACCACAGACCCTGGGGTCTGGATCGATGACTTCATCCTCCATATTCACATGGCTCGCGGAGACGATCTCCATGCCATCAAATACTTGCCCCTCAAGCTCAAAGGACCAGCTCGGCACTGGCTGAAAAGCCTCCCTGAAAACTCCATTGGAAGTTGGGAGGAGCTTGAGGAAGCTTGCCGGACTAACTTTCAAGGGACTTATGTCCGACCTCCGGACGCTGATGATTTAAGTCACATAATTCAACAGCCCGGAGAGTCTGCCCGAAAGCTTTGGAACAGGTTTCTCACCAAGAAGAACCAAATTGTTGACTGTCCGGACGCTGAAGCCTTAGCAGCTTTCAAACACAGCGTTCGAGATGAATGGCTTGACAGACACCTTGGCCAAGAAAAGCCGAGAACAATGGCAGCCCTAACAAGCCTCATGACCCGCTTTTGCGCGGGCGAGGACAGCTGGTTAGCCCACAGCAACACCAGCGACCCAAGCACATCCGAGGTCAAGGACGGCAATGGAAAGCCGCGATGCAGTAAAAACAAGCGCCGGAATAAAGAAGACAGCCCAGATAACACGGTGGTAAACGCCGGATTCAGAGGCTCTCGTCCAGATCAGCGGAAAAAGCCCTTTAAAGGCAACAGAGATGGACCGGCCGGTCTAAACAAGATTCTAGACAAACTATGTCAGATCCACGGCACCCCCGACAAACCTGCAAATCATACCCACAGAGAATGCTGGGTCTTCAAGCAGGCTGGCAAGCTAAACGCCGAACACAAGGGGGAGGACACTCCGAGCGAGGACGAGGATACGCCTCGCCAACAAGACACTGGGGGACAGAAAAAATTCCCACCAGAAGTAAAAATAGTAAATGTTATCCACGTGACAAAGAGGAGAGGCAAATATGCACTCCGAAATACACAAGCCATAGAGCCCGTCACCCCTGAGTTCTACCCCTGGTTGGCCTGCCTGGTCACTTTTGATCGCAGGGATCACCTAATAGGTATCCGGCATGAAGGATCAGCTGCAATGGTGCTGGACCCAATAATAAACGGATACCATCTCACTCGAGTCCTTATGGACGGCGGCAGTACTCTAAATCTGATATATCAGGACACCATCCGCAAAATGGGGATAAACCCAACAGAAATCAGCCACAGTAATATTACCTTCAAGGGAGTACTACCAGGCACAGAGGCCCGCTGCACGGGCTCTCTAGTACTAGAGGTTGTGTTCGGCTCGCCCGACAACTTCCGAAGCGAAAGGTTGAACTTCGACATTGCTCCATTCCGAAGTGGCTATCAAGCACTACTCGGACGAGAGGCTTTCGCTCGTTTTAATGCAATACCGCATTATGCTTTACTCAAGCTTAAAATGCCCGGTCCGCGTGGCATCATCACAGTAAATGGAAATGTTGAGCGCTTCTTTCGCGCAGAAGAACGTACGGCTGCTTTAACAGCCGAACACTAGACGGCCTCACCAACCGTAATGTATGACTGGTCGTTAAGACCACGGACACGGCTCGACGGGTCCGGACAATCATTGGATACATTTGAGATTGGTTTAATGGTTACACCCTCCCAGGCAGTACTAGGGGCTTCCCAGCGATAATACGGCTCAACTTTTCCCATCTCGAATTTTAATACGGTTTATTTATAGCCAATTTTTTGCACGATGACTTTCAACTAAGTTTCTCTCTTTCATAGATGACAATCGTGCTACACCCGTCCGGATACGGCACAACGGAGACACAGGCGCAGACGTGCAGCAGGGACCCGTTGAAAGGTTTCTCTTTAGATTAAGACCCTGCGTCAACCTTTTTTACTGTCTTTCGTTGCTCACATCCTCCGGATCTTAAATATAACCGAGAAGGATGCTGGCGTTCTTGGCATGTGGCCACGTCAGGATATTGCACGTACCCGGACACTAGGGGCTCATTACCAAGGGCATTGATTAGCCCGGTATATACTACAAAGACCGAATACCTTAGGGAGTGTTCGGTGTCGCGAGTTTGGCCTTATATGCATCAGCTCCGAATCATGTCTTTGGGCAAATGTTGGGTTTGCCCGGCTCCTGAGTTTTGCTACCTTATGTTCCGCTCTATCGGCTAAGGTAGCACCAGGAGAACTACTGCGATTGTGCCCTAGCTAGCCCGGACGAGCACCTCAGTAGAGAAAGCCGAAAACTGACTGTCATGATAAAGCGAGAGACTGGTCAACCACTCGATGACCTATCGGAATCTTCGGGATTCCTCCGCATTAACGAAGGGTCGTTTCCCGGTCAGGCATGACCGCTCCCCGTATTCGGATGAGCGCGGAGCCACCAGGGGCTGTATAGTAGCCCCACTGTCAAACTCCTATGGCTAAGTGAAAGTGTTAAAGCAATATAGTCCGATTGCCTAGTTCGCTGCGCTATCACCTCCTTAATGGACCAACACGTTGGGTCAAGTGTGAACACGCGTCTTCTGCGAACACCCCCGCATTATATGTGTGGGGGCTGAAGCCGATGACTACAAACTTTCAGGTTATAAACATAAATACATAAACGGCCGCACAGGAGGCATCATAACACTTTCAGGCAAAAGTATAAAAATAGCCTTTATATAATTAAGTAAAACATTGTTTTTCAATGGGAATACATGTCATTAGAACATAATATTCTTCGAGCACTGCGCTTCTATTGAACGGGCGCCTTCAAGGACCTCGTCAAAGTAGTGCTCGTCAGCTACTCGGCTAACGGCCGAACTCGGGGTTGCAATTGCGGTGGCCTCCATCTCCGCCCAGTATGTTTTGACACGGGCAAGCGACATCCGCGCACCCTCGATGCACGCCGACCTCTTCATAGCGTCGATGTGTGGCACGGCACCAAGGAACTGTTGCACCAAACCAAAATAGTTGTTCGGCCGTGGCTCCCTCGGCCACAGATGATCCACAACAGACCCCATGGCAAGACCAGACAACCTATGGAGCTCGGCCCATTCGGTCATACGCTCATTTAACAGCAGCGGACGCGTTGGACCATTGAACTGCGACCAGAACAACTTTTCCACTTCACGATCGTTTCGATCCTTGAAGTACTCGGCTGCATCAGCCGCACTGGCTGACAGATCTGCATACGCGTCCGCAAAACTCCATAACTGGTCCAGAGGGGCATACTTCGGATCCCCGAACTTCGTCTGCAGCAAGAAGGGCTTCCCAGCCGCGATATCTCCGACTTGACGCAGCTCCTCCTTCGATGCTCTAATCTTCAAGCGGGCTTCCTTGGTGCTACCATGGCCTTCTCTAGCTCCGTAGCCTTCGCTTGGCTTTCCTTCTCAAGAAGCCAGTATCGGTCGGCGGCATCACTTAACTCCACGGCCATCTTGGCCATCTTCTCCTTACTTTGCCAATGGGCAGCCTTTTCGGCCCTCAGCTCTTTGGCCACCTTCAAAGCGGCCGCATCACTATCCCTAGCTTGATTTTTGGCTCGGGCAAGTTCCGCCCGGAGGGTCTCCATTGCCGCAGCTCCATCTGCAGTTCACAACATGTTAAAGATACTGGCACTGCGCTCCTCTTACCATATGTTGATCACTGGAGAAATTACATACACTATGCCTCGTCAAGCCGCTTGTTGACAAGCACGATGTCGGCATCTGCCGCGTCAAGTCGCCGCGTTAGCTCGGCGACCTCACCAGTATGGCTAGCCACCGGACCTCCCGCCACCTGCATATGAAGACGGCCGGATTGTTACCTGGGACTATGATCCTCTATTTGCCGCCGTTTCCGATGGCAACCAGAGTCTCAGGGGCTACTATCTGCACAGGGCACATCTAAAACATGTGTGGTACTGTCAAAAACACACACTATTTCACGTACCTCAAAACCTTTCAGCAGACTCATAAAGGCTTCATGCAACCCGCTTTCGGCGGATGAAATCCTCTCAACCACCGCGCCCATTAGCGCACGGTGTTCTTCTGAGATAGCTGCCTGCTCTAGCAGATCCTTCAGTGCGTCTGACCGCATGACAGGCGGGGCCGGACTCTTCCGTTTGCTCTCTTCAAGAGCCAGATACTGAGGACTTCGGGTGGCAAAATAATCACCCTCTGGCCTTGCCGGATCGGGAGAAGCCCTCCGAGACGACTCCTTGGGGTCGCCCGCCTCGTAAGGCGGGATGGCGTGGGGAGGCGTTTCGCTCTCCATCATCTCCGGAAGAAGATCCCCCGAAGACGAACTCTGCCGAGAAAGGCTACGATCCGGACTACAATAAATGTTTCGGTTATTTTCCTCAGAGGTAAAATAGGATGTTTTTTACTATTTAACCCCCCTTTTTTACATACAGCTCGATGGAGGGTTGATCCCCTTGCGGACACTGTGCGGCCGGGGTATCCCCTGGGGCAGGACCCTCTGGCAAAGATTTCTTCCCCCATTTGGCGACTATTGTTTCCGGGCCTTCAGAGGCGGTCCTCTTCCTTCCTTGGGGAGAGGGAACTTTGGCTTCTTCTCCCCGGTTATCCTCCTTCACGGAGGCGTCAGCCTTTTTCTTCCCACCTTTATCTTCCCCTAAGGGCGCTTGGTAAGGCGCGAGCTCGAACATCCTGGTTAGTACCGGGTCCGGTGAGACCTCGGGGAGGGGGCTGGACACCTAATCATCTTCGCCTTTGCTATCCAGTCCTGGTCAAAGAGCGACTTATCAGAATAATGTTGTGATAAATAAAAATGCAACGTGTTCGGCCATAGGGAGACTTACTTGGGTATCTGGACGATTGCAGCTCAGACCCGCGTCCTCGGTGGAATCCGGACACATTACTTGTGGTCCGAAGTACAATTTGTACATCTCCTCGAGCATCATGCCGAGGAAGTGCTGAATAGCTCGCGGTTCCTCAGATTGAATTCCCACAGACGGAGGGGACGACGTTTGCAGGGCAGGGTTCGATGAAGTAACATTACTTGCGTTACTGTGACCAGACCAATATCTCTTTCGAGGAGATCTCGGATGCGGCTCTGCAGTATGGGCACATCCTTTATTGGCCCCCAGTCCAGCCCCTTGTTGATCCATGGCGTTAGTCGTGGAGGGGGACCCGAGCGAAAGGCAGGGGGCCACCCATTTGGTACCCCTGGGAGTTGTGACATAAAACCATTCTTGTTGCCATAGGCGGGACACCTCCTGGAAAGAACCATCGGGCCATGGGGCATCGGCGTTTTTGTTTATTACGGCACCTCCGCACTCCGCGTGCCTCCCCTCGATCATTTTCGGCTCCACTTAGAAGGTCTTGAGCCACAGGATGAAGTGAGGGGTGATGCGGAGGAAAGCTTCGCACACGACGATAAAAGACGAGATGTGGAGAATAGAATCCGGAGCTAAATCATGGAAATCCATCCCGTAATAGAACATGAGCCCCCTCACGAAGGGATCCAGAGTGAGGCCTAGCCCTCGAAGGAAGTGAGATATGAACATGACGCTCTCGCCGGATTTGGGAGTAGGTATGACCTGCCCTCGAGCAAGCAGCCGGTGCGCGATCTCGCCGGTCAAGAACCTGGCCTCTCTTAACTTTTCGACGTCTTCCTCCATGATGAAGGAGGACATCCACCGACCCTGAGGGTTGGATCCGGACATGGCTAAAGGTCCAAAGCGACTGACCTGAGCTTTGGGTGTTGGAACTCGAGGCGGGGGAGGGATTCGATTGAGTTCGAGGAATAAAAGGGGGATAGGCATTGGTCTTTTTATAAAGAGGGTGAATACCAAGCGTCCTCCTCGTGACCGTTTGGGACTTGCCTCTAACGAGGAGTCATACCAACGGGCTTGATTGGGTTACCCATGCCCGTATTCATGAGAATCCCGTGATAAGGGAACACGATCTCTGCTTCGACGAGATGTGCCAAGGAAACCGCCTCGCGATATGCACCAAGGCTGGTTGAGAGAAACGGTTCGATAATAACCGGGCTATGGCATGATGTCATGAAATCAAATACGTCAGCAGATCGGAAATATTATTCTCTCTGCGGTGGTACATGGAACTTGTTTTGCAGAGCCGGACACTATCCTTGTGTTCAAAATCTTCTATGAAGTATTCGGAGGAGGAACCCGCCTTGCAATGCCGAAGACAATCTGCGCGCCGGACTCATCGTCATTGAAGCCTGGTTCAGGGGCTACTGAGGGAGTCCTGGATTAGGGGGTATCTGGACAGCCGGACTATACCCTTTGGCCGGACTGTTGAACTATGAAGATACAAGATTGAAGACTTCGTCTCGTGTCCGGATGGGACTCTCCTTGGCGTGGAAGGCAAGCTTGGCGATACGGATACATAGATCTCCTCCCATTGTAACCGACTTTGTGTAACCCTAGCCCCCTCCAGTGTCTATATAAACCGGAGGGTTTAGTCCGTAGGACAACAACAATCATACCATAGGCTAGCTTCTAGGGTTTAGCCTCTACGATCTCGTGGTAGATCAACTCTTGTAATACTCATATCATCAAGATCAATCAAGTAGGAAGTAGAGTATTACCTCCATAGAGAGGGCCCGAACCTGGGTAAACATTGTGTCCCCTGCCTCCTGTTACCATCCGCCTTAGACGCACAGTTCGGGACCCCCTACCCGAGATCCGCCGGTTTTGACACCGACAGTCGTCATCATCAACCATCCTCCATCACCAATTTCATGATGCTCACCGCCGTGCGTGAGTAATTCCATCGTAGGCTTGCTGGACGGTGATGGGTTGGATGAGATTTATCATGTAATCGAGTTAGATTTGTTAGGGTTTGATCCCTAGTATCCACTATGTTCTGAGATTGATGTTGCTATGACTTCGCTATGCTTAATGCTTGTCACTAGGGCCCGAGTGCCATGATTTCAGATCTGAACCTATTATGTTTTCATGAATATATGTGAGTTCTTGATCCTATCTTGCAAGTCTATAGTCACCTACTATGTGTTATGATCCGGCAACCCCGAAGTGACAATAATCGGACCACTCCCGATGAGGAGCATAGTTTGAGGAGTTCATGTATTCACTATGTGTTAATGCTTTGGTCCGGTACTCTATTAAAAGGAGGCCTTAATATCCCTTAGTTTCCGCTAGGACCCCGCTGCCACGAGAGGGTAGGACAAAAGATGTCATGCAAGTTCTTTTCCATAAGCACGTATGACTATATTCAGAATACATGCCTACATTACATTGATGAATTGGAGCTAGTTCTGTGTCGGAAAGTCTGGCAAGGGAAATATCTGGCTGAGGAATTAGAGGAACTTTGGTGTCACCCTATGTTATGATTGTTACATGATGAACCGCATCCGGCATAATTCTCCATCACTGATCCAATATCTACGAGCTTTTCACATATTGTTCTTCGCTTATTTACTTTTCCATTGCTACTGTTAGAATCACTACAAAACCCAAAAATATTACTTTTGATACCGTTACCGTTACTTCCATATTACTTTGCTACTAAATACTTTGCTGCAGATACTAAGTTATCTAGGTGTGGTTGAATTGACAACTCAACTGCTAATACTTGAGAATATTCTTTGGCTCCCCTTGTGTCGAATCAATAAATTTGGGTTGAATACTCTACCCTCGAAACTGTTGCGATCCCTTTACTTGTGGGTTATCAACGACATTCTTGCCTTCCCCCAACACAAACTTGTTCATGTTTTGAGTTGTATCTTGATTTCCTTGCTATCTAGCTTATATTGTGTTCTACCTTGAAATATTACCATCTGTATGTCGAGGATGTTGTGAGAATCGTTCCACCTCTTTAAGAATTCTTGATACAAGTGATACCTCTTGCCATCTCCGTTCGTTCCTTGGTCCTTGTGTTGTATCTAACCGGGATACCTGCCATTTAACTAAGATGTGTGAATCCAAAACTTCTAGCAACCCTATTGATTTGAAGTTAATGTTTGATAGTTTCATTCTAAGTCTTTTGGTTATTGAATCACCATTCTAACATTGATCTTGCTACTTGGCCCATATTTCGGATACACCTCTCAACCAATGTTTAATTGTGTATGTTTTCCTTGAACATACATCATTATATTATAACATTTGATCCGACAAATGTTATCTCCTTGTTCACATAATTGTGGAAATCCATCTTGTTGGAATTCTGGATGAATTGTCGCTGAGTCCATCAGCTTGCTCCTCATCCTCTCCTTGGTTTAATGATGAACTATTGTTTAAGAACTCGCTTCCATAGTTCATTTCCCGAGAATCTTACAATGTCTTCACGTCAATTTGTGTTGCACCTTTCCTTCTCAGGCATCCTGACACCAATCATATCTGAATCTCGGTCAGATATGATGGTTGGAACATATTCCCAAGTGTTATAACTTTGGTCCTTGTCCCGATAAGGTGATGTCATGCCTAGCACACCTGGCCGGAGGACCTATTGTTATAGTTTCCTTTTTAGCAAGGATATCCATTCTTCCATGAGGAAATTGTAAAACTTATTCTACAAGTTGTTCCTGATGGTTCCTTCGTGCATCCAAATTCTGAACCTTACTTGATGACCATGTCAATGCTATCTCGAAGCATGTCTATGGTACTCTGCACATTTTGAAGCACCATGCTAAATTTCCTTTATCAATTATTCAAACACCGTTGTATGGGTAATGTCATGAAAATTCTCTCCCCTACCTAAAGGGTTTTCTACGTCATATCATGTCATGGATATCTTGCTCTGCTTGTCCTTGGGAAGGATATACCCCCTCAAATATGTGTTTAAACACATTTTCCTTTCCATTGTTCTGTTTAATATGATAATCACATTTCCTTTCCATTGTATTGTTTAACTTTTCTTGTGATCTATATGATCTAAGCAGTAATATTGTCCTGCTTATGTAAACACCTCAGTGTACAATTCTGTCAGCAAGACCGTGTTACTATTGTTGATGACATTTCGGTAACCAACGATGGACGAGAACTTTGCCTATTGGCCCGCCTCGTTCAACGAGCAGGAAGATGGTTCTCTTCGTCCCTCGCCCTTGGTACCGACATTGTTGCCAACATGACGGACATGCTATGCTCTGACATGTCTTGCTTATACGATCGTGCAAGATGTCACCGCCCTTCCTACCTTGAACCACCTGGTGGGCCCATAACCCATATGTCCCAGGATCGAAACCTGACACTCCTGTACACCCATGTTGCCAAAGTTATGCCTCGCGTTTGATTTTGTTTGTAATTCATGGGTCATCTTCCTAGCAATCTATTTTTGTATCAGACGCAGTACTTATTCTCGTTGCCCTGGACCCCTTTCACACTTTGTTCAGGCATCGAACGTTTGCCGACCCGCTTGAAACTTCTCATGGTACTTTCTTACTCTGCTCTCGACATTTTCTTAAGTTTTAGTTCGAGAGTTACTTTCCGCCACCTTCCCCGATGTTGGCTACCAAATAGTCGACCTTGTCGGTCCGTTTTCCCGGGATACCCCCTTTTATTCTTTCGTAAGTACGATGGAGTTCTCGAAGAAAGGATGTCGACTTCATCATGATGACATGAAGCAGAGAAATGGAGACATCAACGTAATGGATCGACCACTTCGAGAAGAGAAACCAAGACCGAGAGGATTCGTTACAAATTCGTAACCAGATGTTTCCCCTGACTTCCCCTCTTAAATCTTGGGACGAGATTTCTTGTAGTGGAGGAGAATTGTGACGCCCGGGTAATTAAGCTACAGTGAACCTCTGCTAATAATGCCACGTCAACTCGGTTACTGTTGCTAATCTCGCGTTGGATCAAAACTGTTCAAATTCAAATTTGAATTTTTGTCAAACATAAAAAAATTCAAACACTAAAACTAAAATGTTCGGAGTGTGCCAATTAATGCTTAGGTATTTAAGGTGAAGGAAACACAATTTTACAGCATGCCTAAATATTTTAAAATGAAAGAAAACAGAAAAGAAAAATAAGAAAAAGTAAAAGAAAACAAAACAAACAAAAGATGAAAACAGAAAAAAAAATCGTGGCCAACCGGGCCGCGACCCAGCCGGCCGGCCCATCGGCCCACCCGCGCTCCCTAGCCTATAAGGCCCGTCGTGCCCAAACCCTAGCCCGACCGACACCCACAACCCCCCACTCCACCTCGCTCTCTCCCCCCTCTCCCCCCGATCTGGATCAAGATTGGGGCGCCCATCGCTCGGTGTCGAAGCCTCTCGCCAGCACCCCCCGTCTTCGACCCCGTCGCCCTTCGCCGGGGCCGACCGCGTAGCCCACCGCCTCTGACGCCGCTGGACCCCGCCGTTGTCGGAGCCACCTCGTGTCGCTGCCCTGCCGTCCTCCTCCTCGTCTCCTCCTTGCCGGACTCCATCGTCGCCGTCGTCTTCGTCAAACGTGGCCGTCCCCGTCCTCCTCCCCGAGCACCGTTGCCACTGTCCCTATGGCCCCGCGGTGAGGCCCCGACCTCTCCTTCCCCCATGTTCCCGCGACGACCGCTTCCAGCCGTTTGCTCAGATCGCTATTGCCGCTGCCCGCACCTCCCCTGCTCTGCCAGACTGCTGCTGCTGCACGTGTCGCCCATCTCGCAGTTGTCTCGCCTACGCCACGCTTCCCTGTGCCGCTACCGACCCCAGTCCACCGCGCCCGCGGCCAACTCAGGCACCCCGCTACTCCCGACGCTCACGCCCATGGCCGTGTCCGCTCACCACGCACCGCCACATCCCCGCCCCTGCGCCCGTCGCTGCGCCGTCCCGCAGCTCCCTCATCTGGTCGCGCCTTGCCCACTGCTGCAGCTGCTCTGCTTCTGCTGCCCAGCCGTCGCGCGCCCGCTTCGCCTCCTGCTGCTTGCTACTGCTTCTGCCGCGCCCCTCCTCCGCTTCTCACCGCACTGGCCGCGCCGCTGCTTGGACCCGCCGCCGCCGCAGCCTAGCACCGCCGTCCCCGTGCACCAAGGTTGCCACTGCATGGGTTGTGCCCTGCTTTTCCCCGGCGAGCTGGCCGCCGGCGCCCAGCGCCCGTCCCTCCCCTGTCGACCTGGGCGGGTGCCCAGCGCCCGCTCCTGGCGCTTGTTAGCCCGACCCGCTAAGGCACTGGCCGAATGACATATGGGCCCCGCCCTATAACGGTTTTAAAAAAAGGAATTTTTAAAAATAATAATAAATAAAATAATAATTAATTAATTAATTAAAGAATTAATTAACTTAATTAATTCTGTATTAGTTTAACCTAATCATTTTAGTTAACTAATTAAGCCTAACTAATTAACCTAAACCCTGATTAACCTAAACAGTGTATGACAGGTGGGTCCCACTAGACCGACACGCCAGTTTGACCAGTCAACACCTCATTGATCGGCGCCATGCCGATGTCATGATGACGTCAAAGACGCATCGCATCGATAATGTTGAATTAAATTAATTAAATAAATTCTTAAAATGATTTAAAACTTTAGAAAATCATATAAAATAAACCGTAGCTAAGATGAAAATACTTTCTACATGAAAGTTGCTCAGAACGACGAGACGAATCCGGATACGCAGCCTGTTCGTCCGCCACACACCCCTAGCATATTGAACACGCAACTTTCCCCTCCGGTACATCTGTCCAAAAACGCGAAACACCGGGGATACTTTCCCGGATGTTTCCCCCTTCGCCAGTATCACCTCTTACCGCGTTAGGGCACACCTAACACTGTTGTTTGCTTTGTCATCCATCGTTCTGCATCTGTTTGCATTGTATTCATTGTTTCTTCCCCCTATTCTCTCCGGTAGACTACGAGACCGACGCCGCTGCTGGTGCCCCGACCGACTCCGCTATTGACGACCCCTCCTTCTTGCCAGAGCAACCAGGCAAGCCCCCCTTGATCACTAGATATCGCCTATTCTTCTCTATACTGCTTGCATTAGAGTAGTGTAGCATGTTACTACTTTCCGTTAATCCTATTCTGCTGCATAGCATGTCTTTGTCACTACTGTTGTTACCTTTACCTGCAATCCTACATGCTTAGTATAGGATGCTAGTATTCCATTTATGGCCCTACATTCTTGTCCGTCTGTTGTGCTATACTATCGGGCCGTGATCACTTGGGAGGTGATCACGGGTTTATACTATATACTTTATACATGATACATGTGGTGACTAAAGTCGGGTCGGCTCGTGGAGCCCCCGCGAGTGATTCATGGATTGGGGGCTAAAAGGACCTTTGTCCCGACGGCCCTCCGGGTGGATCTTTGTGGCGGAGCGACAGGGCAGGTTGAGATCGCCTAGCTGAGAGGTGGGTCTAGCCCTGGTCGGCGTCCGCGGTTACTTTAAAATAACACGCTTAACGAGTTCTTGGTATTTGATCTGAGTCTGGCCACTGTCCTATACGCACTAACCAACTACGCGGGAACAGTTATGGGCACTCGACATCGTGGTATCAGCCGAAGCCTTCTTGACGTCAGCGACTGAGCGGCGCGCGCCGGGTTAGACCGTGTAACGCAACTTCCTTTGTAATGGAGGTTGCTAGGTCTGCTCACCGGCCGCGTTCGCAATGTGCAGGTGTGCAATGGGCGATGGGCCCAGACCCCTGCACGCATAGGATTTAGACCGGCGTGTTAACCTCTCTGTTGTGCCTAGGTGGGGCTGCGATGTGTTGATCTTCCGAGGCCGGGCATGACCCAGGAAAGTGTGTCCGGCCAAATGGGATCGAGCGTGTTGGGTAATGTGGTGCACCCTGCAGGAAGTTTATCTATTCGAATAGCCGTGTCCCTCGGTAAAAGAACGACCCGGAGTTGTACCTTGACCTTATGACAACTAGAACCGGATACTTAATAAAACACACCCTTCCAAGTGCCAGATACAACCCGGTGATTGCTCTCTCACAGGTCGACGAGGAGAGGATCGTTGGGTTAGGATTATGCTATGCGATGATACTTGGTGAACTTACCATCTACTCTCTTCTACATGCTGCAAGATGGAGGCTGCCAGAAGCGTAGTCTTCGACAGGACTAGCTATCCCCCTCTTATTCTGGCATTCTACAGTTCGGCCCATCGATATTGCCTCTTAACACATATACCCATGCATATGTAGTGTAGATCCTTGCTTGCGAGTACTTTGGATGAGTACTCACGGTTGCTTTTCTCCCCCTTTTCCCCTTTCCCTTCTACCTGGTTGTCGCAACCAGATGTTGGAGCCTGTGAGCTGTGACGCCACCGCCGATTTATTTAATTCCTACTACACCGGAGGTGCCTACTACTACATGTAGGCCATTGACGACGACCAGGAGTAGTTTAGGAGGATCCCAGGCAGGAGGCCTGCGCCTCTTTCGATCTGTATCCCAATTTGTGCTAGCCATCTTATGGCACCTTGTTTAACTTATGCCTGTACTCAGATTTGTTGCTTCCACTGAGTCGTCTATGATCGAGCACTCGAGGCCCCTGGCTTGTATTATGATGCTTGTATGACTTATTTTATTTTTAGAGTTGTGTTGTGATATCTTCCTGTGAGTCCCTTATCTTGATCGTACACATTTGCGTGTATGATTAGTGTACGATTGAATCGGGGGCTTCACACACACCCACTTAGTTTCTTTTGTTGAGCTTTCATACATTTATAGCCCTAGTGCATCTGTTGCATGGAAATCCCTGCTCCTCGCATTGACATCAATTGATGGGCATCTCCATAGCCCGTTGATTAGCCGCGTCAATGTGAGAATTTCTCCTTTTTTGTCTTCTCCACACAACCTCCATCATCATATTCTATTCCAACCATAGTGCTATGTCCATGGCTCGCGCTCATGTATTGTGTGAAAGTTGAATTTTTTTGAGAATACTAAGTATGAAACAATTGATTGGCTTGTCATCGGGGTTGTGCATGATGAGAGCATTTTGTGTGACGCAAATGAAGCCTCAGAGACCCCCTGACTAGTTCCTGACGCCAAAACCTCTTATATATACCCAAACTTCCAGAACATAACCTAGATCGGGAGTTCCGCCGCCGCAAGCCTCTGTAGCCACCAAAAACCAATTGGGGCCCTGTTAGACTCACGGAGGGGGGATCCCTCACCGGTGGCCATCTTCATCATCCCGGTGCTCTCCGTGACGAGGAGGGAGTAGTTCACCCTCGGGGCTGAGGGTATGTACCAGTAGCTATGTGTTTGATCTCTCTCTCTCTCTCTCTCTCTCTCTCTCGTGTTCTTGAGGTGGTACGATCTTGATGTATCACGAGCTTTGCTATTATAGTTGGATCTTATGATGTTTCTCCCCCTCTACTCTCTTGTAATGGATTGAGTTTTCCCGTTGAAGTTACCTTATCGGATTGAGTCTTTAAGGATTTGAGAACACTTGATGTATGTCTTGCATGTGCTTATCTATGGTGACAATGGGGATATTCACGTGATCTACTTGATGTATGTTTATGTGATCAACTTGCGAGTTCCGTAACCTCGTGAACTTATGCATAGGGGTTGGCACACGTTTTCATCTTGACTCTCCGGTAGAAAATTTGGGGCACTCTTTGAAGTTCTTTGTGTTGGTTGAATAGATGAATCTGAGATTGTGTGATGCATATCGTATAATCATACCCACGGATACTTGAGGTGACAATGGAGTATCTAGGTGACATTAGGGTTTTGGTTGATTTGTGTCTTAAGGTGTTATTCTAGTACAAATCTTTGATAGATAGAACAGAAAGAATAGCTTCGTGTTATTTTACTACGGACTCTTGAATAGATCGATCAGAAAGAATAACTTTAAGGTGGTTTCGTACCCTACAATAATATCTTCGTTTATTCTCCGCTAGTAGTGACTTTGGAGTGACTCTTTGTTGCATGTTGAGGGATAGTTATATGATCCAATTATGTTATTACTGTTGAGAGAACTTGCACTAGTGAAAGTATGAACCCTACGCCTTGTTTCCTATCATTGCAATACCGTTTACGCTCACTTTTATCACTTGTTACCTTGCTGTTTTTTTATATTTTTCAGATTACAAAAACCTATATCTACCGTCCATATTGCACTTGTATCACCATCCCTTCACCGAACTAGTGCACCTATACAATTTACCATTGTATTGGTTGTGTTGGGGACACAAGAGACTCTTTGTTATTTGGTTGCAGGGTTGTTTGAGGGAGACCATCTTCATCCTATGCCTCCCACGGATTGATAAACCTTAGGTCATCCACTTGAGGGAAATTTGCTACTGTCCTCCAAACCTCTGCAATTGGAGGCCCAACAACGTCTACAATAAGAAGGTTGTGTAGTAGATATCAGGCGGGCACTGACAACGACAAGGAGCAGGATAACGTCATGGAGGCGATGACCACGCCAAACAGCCAGCCGTCAGGGTAAGTTTTTTTGTTCCTGCTCGTGTACATTGCTACCTCTTGAGCATTGCGTTGGTTTTTCCCTTGAAGAGGAAAGGGTGATGCAGCAAAGTAGCGTAAGTATTTCCCTCAGTTTTGAGAACCATGGTATCAATCCAGTAGGAGGCTACGCTCAAGTCCCTCGCACCTACACAAACAAACAAGAACCTCGCAACCAACGCGATAAAGTGGTTGTCAATCCCTTCACGGTCACTTATGAGAGTGAGATCTGATAGATATGATAGATATGATAAGATAATATTTTTGGTATTTTTATGATAGTGAAATAAAGATGCAAAGTAAAATAAAAGGCAATAGAAATAACTAAGTGGTGGAAGATTAATATGATGGAAAATAGACCCGGGAGCCATAGGTTTCACTAGTGGCTTCTCTCAAGATAGCATAAGTATTACGGTGGGTGAACAAATTACTGTCGAGCAATTGATAGAATTGAGCATAGTTATGAGAATATCTAGGTATGATCATGTATATAGGCATCATGTCCGTGACAAGTAGACCGAAATGATTCTGCATCTACTACTATTACTCCACACATCGACCGCTATCTAGCATGCGTCTAGAGTACTAAGTTCATAAGAACAGAGTAATGCTTTAAGTATGATGACAAGATGTAGAGGGATAAACTCATGCAATATGATATAAACCCCGTCTTTTTATCCTCGATGGCAACAATACAATATGTGCCTTGCTGCCCCTGCTGTCACTGGGAAAGGACACCGCAAGATTCAACATCCAAAACTATATAATAGCATGCACTACAAAAAAATACACTTCCGTGATGATACATGTTTGTCATAGTAGGTCGCATTTTTTGTCATGCATGTACATTCATGACAAACTAGTAGGGTCACCCGCGCATTTGCGCGGCTAGGTTTGTTATCAGAAAATATATTCATATTTGTATCTATCATATTGGCTAGAAAGATATTTAGAGAATGTGCACCATTCCGTAAAGTATAGAATTTATTATGTAAGTTTTCTAATATAGTAAAAGGTTTTTATCTATCGTATGCTTATTTTTATATACTTGCACTACTCTAAACATGTTTTCACATACCTCGCAGAGATATGCTGATGGACCTACTCCAGCTTGCATGGTGCATGTAAAAGCCTTCCTACTATTATTCTTCTATCAACCTTGAGGTTCATGATGAACTATTCCCGAAGGAACTTACCTAATCTTGAAACATGTAAAAGGAAATAACAAATCTTTCTAGTCCATACAAAGTGCATTGTACATTTCCAAATAATATTGAATTTATGTAGTTGTGAATTTTATTATAAACGACCGGCAAAATATTTCAAGTAGTTACAAAGTATTATGTTTGTCCGTGAACATTTGACACATTTTCCTTAGCATTTATACATCATGTAAAATTTAGAAAACGCTTTTAATCAAAATGTGTGTCTTGAGCAAGTCTGATTAAATTAAGATAACATTTTGCATGGAAGCGTATTAGGTTGTCTCAGAGGAGCTCGCGCGTGATGACTGAAGAAATATGGCTCGACGTATATGATCCATAATGCGAAGCTATATATATATTCATACTAATTTTTAGATTGCCTTACAGCCATTCATCATGTGTATTTTCTTTCTAGAGAAGTATTCACACTACTTTCATCATAGATCATTCTTTTATGTTTCCATATCATGTCTCAGAACCGCTAATTTTAACATAAATCACTGACAATATGTTAAATAGGATCCAAATTTTAGCTAATTAAGCAATTCAGATGAAGGTTCTATGAACTTTTTCTTTACCTTTTTTTATGTTGAAGATTTATGTTAGCATCTAAGAAAATTTAAGATGTTAGTTTAAATTTAGCCTACGCTCCATTATCTCAAAAGAATAGATTAAAGCCGCATTTGACAATCATTTTTCAAGATTAACTTTACATGCAATATACATCGGCATATGAAATTCAAATAAATTACTGACTTTCTAAAAACTATTTCAACTTCAATGATTTAAGGCATATTGGATCATGTACCCATATTCTGTCTTACGCCACTTTACATTTTTATGATTTATTAATCAGTAATTTGAAATTTAAGTAAAACTATTTAAACTTCCTAAATATGTACAGCAAATCAAGGAGTCCACTATGGTGTGCGTGTTTTATGAATAAATAATAGAGTTCTTTGTACAATTAATTGTAGTTGTATGCACTATATATAGGTTTTGTAAACTGTTGCTATTCATTTACCTAATACAATTTTCATCTACATACTCAACACATTTGTGTGAACGATCTGAGGCATCCTCATGGTTGTACTCTCTCGCTCATAAAAAAGATGGTAGCTGGTCAAAAATAAAAAAAGATGGTATTTAGACAACAGCCCAGTCACCAACATCTATCATTGGCTACATCTTGTTTTTTTTTTTTGGCGGGATGGCTAAGTCTTATTTGTGTATATATAGCTAAAGAATTATATTTTTTATGCCATAAGAATAATATGTTGTCCTATGCCATGACGATAAAGAAGTTTTGCGGGTGACTATAATTATTTTTTACTTGTCTTTATTTGCCGAGCACATAAACCAATTTATTTTTCCTTTAATATTTTTATTACATATCATCATTATTGAGAACTGTTGTTAGCGATCAGTTTTTTCACTTTAGCATCGAAGTAGACTCTTTGTTCTGATAATAAGCTTTGATGTATATTAATTTGGTAGCTTCTCTATTTTTGTGAAGAGATTTGGGCAACGCGGCCTTTGTCTGCTTGTGATGCTTGATACGTTGCTCTGTGTCAGCCCTTTTTAAGGAACCTTGCATTTTTTATTGTTTTTTTAGCTAGTCTTCACAACTTTACATAGGTAATATATAGCCTAGTGTGTTGTTTTCATATGTGACATTTTTAATGCATCCGTATACCTTACTGATTAGATTAGTTACATTAGTAGTCCCGCTGGACGCCTAATTTTACACCGCATAATGGAGTATGCTTTGTACCACGCTTTCTTTCAATCTTTTTTTTTGGAAGCACGTTTCCTTTACATTTGCCAATTTTTCTCTTTTGTCCAAGGCATGCATACCTTTTTATATTGACGTGCAACCATGTTAATGCGCCATGTAAAAGTTATTAAATCTCAGCGGTTATTATTATGATCAAACAGTGTAAATTATATTAGCATACGTGGATGAATTTGATGGCTTTTCTGAATTCTTCTTAATTATGTAATAGATATATACTTTGTTTGTTTTATGACTTCAAAATAATACCACTAAAAACTTCTCATTTAATAAGAATTCAATGGTATAATTTTTTTGTCACATATTGAACATATTTTATTTCTCTAATTTATCATCAAAGTTTAATTGTAGAATGCCCTGCCCATAAATTCGACTAAATTTTTATTTTTATTCTTTATAACTTCAAAATTATATGATTGAAAACTTCTTTTGGCGCACTGGTGGTCGATTTTTCTTGCTTTATTTTAGGTCTTTGAGCATTGTACGCTCGATTGGGAAGAGATTTTCCGTCGACTCTAAAGATTTCTGTGGCAACTTTGTCAATTTAAAGATGTTGTGTCGACCCAGTCTCTCAGAGGTGCTCATAGGCGAGATTGTGCATGGCGGGTGCATAGGGCTAAGTGTATATGTGTATGTATGAGCCGCCTCCACTTGTATTGTTTTCAATTTTTTTTCTTCCGAACAGGACAACACTCATATTAGCTATGCAAACGTAAGGGAGACTATATTGCTCTTTTTTGAAATTACTAAGGGAGACTATATTGCTCTTTTTTGAAATTACGATCGGGTGACCTCATCACTTGTATTTGGGTCATATAGAATTCAGATGTAAATCAGACTCCGATGCACACGTACCACGTAAGGGACATTTATTGGTTTTTCCTTTGTTCCGGTTGGTTGCCCATCTATCATGTGGCTATCCTATTAGTACACGTACATGAGGTTGGAATTTTTTTATTTCTGATTGGTTGCCTGTCCATGTCTTTCGGTCTCAACCTTATACGTTTCCTTCTATGACGGTTATCGAACTGTTCCATCATAGAGACATGTACGTGACAGATTTTGTCCTTTTATGACGGTTATCGAACTGTTCCATCATAGAGACATGTACGTGACAGATTTTGGTGCAACATAATATATGCACATACACATTATTTGTATGTAACGTAATATCTTTAAATCACAGCCGTTTATATCAAAGAACTAATGGTATTGATAATTTAATCCATGTGGATGAACGTGATGGCTTGTTTGCCTCTTGTCTTAATTATATAATAGATAGAAGATTTATGACAGAATCAAGATAGTCATACCTGTGCTGTCGTAGAAGTGTTCCATGACATCACCAAAATTATCATCACGGAAGTGTCCACTTCCATGACGATAAATCGCGTCACGTAAGTGCTTTTCGTCAAGGGTGACCGACACGTGGCATCCACCGTAACGGAACACCGTTAAGCTATTGGGTCGGGTTTTGGATCCGATAACCCGTTAACAGCCCCGACCAATGGGAAATTTCCACGTGTAAAAGTCTTATTGGCCGGACGAAACACGTGTCACCACGTCCGGGTCGATAGGGCGCCTATGATATGTCGACACGTGGCACGGCCCAATAGTGGCCTATTTAGCTTACAAAGCCGGCCCGTTTGACTTGGTCAAAAGTTAACGGGCTGGCCCATGAAAAGCCTGTTAACGGTCTCTTCGCAAATAGCCCATTTTACGGCCCGTTAACTCATGGCCCATTAGGCCCTAAAGGAAATCGGCCCAACAACGTCATGTGGGCCGTCGAATATAATACCAAAGACATTTCACTTTCGCCCATGTATGGCCCACGACGTCTTCGGCCCATATGAGGCCTTTCAGATCTTTCGCCCTTTACAGCCCACGGTGACTCTAGCCCATAATGAACAGTAATTTTCTTTATACCCGTTAACGGCCCGTGATTTACATGGGCCGCTTCCACTGTGTTAGCTTTCGCCTATTGACGGCCCATACGTTCTTGGGCTCCTTTTCGCCCTCGATTACTTCCGCCCGTTCGCCTGTTCCTTAATGGGCCAAATTCGGCACATGGCAAGAGTCGGCCCGTTCGGCTCGTTCCCTAATGGGCCAAATTCGCCCATGGCAAGAGTCGGCCCACATCGCTTGTTACCCTAATGGGCCAAATTCGCCCATGGCAAGAGTCGGCCCGCTTCGCCTCGTTAACCCTGCTATACGCTTTCCAAATTTCGGCCCCTATATTCTCGCCCATTAACGACCTGCTATGCCCGTGATGTAATTAAGCCTTTTGCTGTCCTACTACCGTTAATCTCGTTACCTATGCCGGGCCGATACCAATTATGCCCGACACGCCCATGTAGACCCATTTATCCGACGGCCCGAGGCCCACCGATTCTGTGCCCATTTATCGATGCCCCATAGGAGACCCATGGATCCTACGGCCCGTATATGGCCCATGGTAGTTGCGGCCACTAGCAAACCAGGGAAAAAGAAGACTAGGAAATAAATAAGGCTGAAACTAACGCTAGGCTATTAAGGTGATTGCACAGATTACATCCACTCGGCATCGAAGATCGCCACCAGTGCAAATATAGGGAACACCCTGCACTATACAAAAATGGCTTGCTGTTTTCTTCAGGCGGTGGCTGCATGTTAATAATAAATTTTGTATCGCACCAGAACAAATTACAACTATATAACAAAAAGAAGGTTGGCATAAAACTTAACGGTCTAGCAGATAAATGCACCACCGTAGTTCGTGGCTTCCGTTCATTTGACCTGGATCGTTACGCTTTCATGTTGTATTGTCCGATGGAGCACCATAACCCTCGCCTTCATTTCCCTAGGCTCACGAACAACATAGCAAATGTCCGATAGTCCGTTTCAAAACCATGCATATCTTGACGACATTGAGCAATGTTTCTCCTTGTTTCACAAAGGGTCTCTGTTAGGGAATGGACTTGTGTCGAGCGCAGATACAACATTGCTTTGAGCTTGCATATCTTGATCATGAGGCGGTTTGGACGATATTGCCTTAACAACCAACCCAAGATACGCAGAACGTGCTTTTGGCACCGTTAGTGGATGTGTATCGACCCACTGCAGCAAGAGCTGACATTGTGGGTATAGTTGCCTCGCCACCTTCACAAGGTGGCGGTTCCACCATTTTTTCCATAACTTGCTGAAAAGTTAAGTTTTTACATTAGTAGTACCAGAACACAAGATATTAAGGAGGCAGCAAAACCAAACAAAATAGCTTTGGTATATATACGTAACTTATTCGTGAACCCATGTAAAATATTTGTTGTATTTTATTGCAAAGTACATAATAAAACCAGGTTCAAACATATGACCATGTACCATCGCTAATGTATTGTCTATTTCTTCACATTGTATTGAGGGCTAAGGATAAAGAGACGAAGTTTATAATACGGTAAGCATAGTATGACATCATTCATATCACAAAACAACTGAGAACAGACAAACAAGCAATTGTAATATTGTGTGGGCAAGTCCAGCACGGAACTAGATTACGGGTCAAGATCAAAGGAACATCACTCCTCTCTTTTAAACCTTGTAAGGTGCAATGATACGCTAAGACAATTGTGTATAAAATTGAAAAGAGTAATAGACATTGGCTGCAAACCATGCAGTTCAAGGCACAAGTCAGACTAATTAGTAGTTAAAAGGCATGAGGATTAAGGACTTACAACAATGGCTTTGACCGTGTAGTCATGCCCTTCTTCTTGCCGTGTGTGATCCTTGAAGATTTCCACAGCATTTGGTTCAGGTACTTTTTGGTCCTTGCAGGCTTTCCTATGCATTTGGAACAAGTCAATATAGATCTGATAATATGGTACAGCGAAAAGAGTGAAACAGCAGCTAATTACAAGAGCCTCACAGTGTGCAATATAGCTACGAGATCCTGTCGTCTGTTGGAATTTCACTTTCGTACGGTTGGCCTTGTTCTTTGAATAGTTCACCTACAAGAAGATAGATTTGTGTGGCACATGCGTAAATAGGACTTCAACATGTGATATGATGACATATATATAATGTACCTGATACTTCGGATCGGACCAGTGTTTAACGAGGCCTCTCCAGTCTTCATCAGATATATTTTCCACTAGAGATGTTTGGTCAAGTTCACTATTAGCCTTGCCTTCAAAGTGAGTTTTCCTAAAATTATACCGATCTTTGTCAGAAAGCGCACTTGAAAACATGGGTGCAAGCTTGTCCGTTGCATCATCTTGGCTATCCAACTTGAACCTCATCTGTTGAAAATTATGGGAGTCTCATTATCAGCAACCTAGAAAGTATTGGACAGAGCAAGACGATATTACTAGTTTCCATACATAACCATACTTACAATAAATGGTCGAGGAAGGTGCTGAACTAGGTTTCATCTTTGTCATTCCTGTACTGAATCCATGTTGGGAGGATACGTACATGACACCTAACAAAGAACCGCCGCCTCGATACTAACTTGGCTGACTCAGAGCATCACGTGGCCTTTTTAAACCTGCCCCAAAACGGATCTCCATTCTTCCTCCTCTAGATTTAGTTAACCTATCGAGCATTATCCCTGATGTTTGTTTCCTCTTGTTCCTAGGTGCTAGTCCAACAACAAACATAGGAAGTGTTAGTGTACATCAAACTGTGAGACTACATATAAAGAAGCATGCAATCAGAATTTGACTCCAAAGAACTACCTTCTTGCTCTTGAAGCTCAAAGGTTCATCTGATATTGCCAACTCGTCTTGTGTTAAGAGTGCTTGGGAAGTAGTGTCAGGTGGCAAGGGAGCTTGGGAACGTGCTGCTAGCTCTGTTGATGCACGAGTACGTCGTGCAGCTGGTAGTACTGTGGTAGTAGGTGTTGCAAGAACTAGGGTTGTCTCCACTTGTTTGGTGGCAGCTATTTGTTTCTGTTTGTCTTTTTTTTTTTGCAACTCGTGTAGCATGGGATGCCGTGTTTGTAGAATTTTCCACTGGACTTTGACCTTCTATTGCACCATCAGTACCAGCAGAATCTGCAGGATTCATCTGCTTCTCATTCCCTGCCATTCTGTGTTTCTTCCTCTTTCTCTGTGCCATGTTAAGTCAAGCCGACAAGAAAAAGAATAACAATTTAGTTCTTCAGAACAAATTGATGCATGATGCAGACAAACTGAACTTTGATGTTAGACAACCACATGATAGGAGGATGCAATATATTTGAAAAACAGGAAGGGACAGATAACCAGAACTATGATGTGTAAACTAAGAAGAAGACATTTCACCAAATTAGAAGCAATGCAATGGAAGGTAGACACCATATGAAAGATGCTACAAATATCACTCTGCCAAGTTAACAGTGTTACATCATAAATGGCGTTTAAACAAATGTGAAGCAGTACAAGAAATAAATCATATGCAAGATGCAAACAACATCACACTACCATGTTAGAGGTCTCTCGTCATTAGTGCCATTGCATATTCACAGCATTGCATATTCACATCATTGCATATTCACACCTTATGATGTGTAAACTAAGGAGAAGGCATTTCAACAAATTAGAAGCAATGAAAGCTAGACACCATATGAAAGATGCAACGAATATCACTCTACCAAGTTAAAACTGTCTCGTCATAAGTGTCATTTCAACAAATTAGTAGTACAAGCTATAAAAGAATGTGAGATGTAACCTATGTCACACTCCGAAGTCAAATGTGTCTTATGATAAGTGATTGTTGCAGGTTACACAACAGTAGTAATTTGATGTAAGAACTCGGTGTGATAGACAGATATTGTATGTTCTAGAATCAGGAACACGTGTCTTATTCAAGCATACTGTGTAAAGTAAGCAGATGGAATTCAACAAAATTAGAAGCAATACAAGCTAGACATCACACATAACATGCAACCACATATAATAAAGGTTAAGTTAGAGGGAGCACCGGTGATGCTGCACTAGGGGAGACATGCTCATCATAAACACAGCTTTGTTGAGTGTCTATGCATGTGTTGTCTTGGAAATCATCTTGGGGGTGTGGAGGAGTAGAAACTGTAGAGGCCCTCCGTTCGGAAGGAGCACCTTTATCCGTTGCCTTGATAACTTCCTTCCGCTTTATTGATTTTGAATTGTCAAGTAAAACCGACAAGAAAAAGCAATAAAATTCTCTCTTCAGAACTCATTCATGCATGATACTGACAATCACTACTTTAATTTAAGGTAAACACATGATACCAGGATGGAATATGTACGAAAAACAGGACGACATGGCATGTTCACAACTGTTTATGTAAACTAAGCAGAAACCATTCCAGCAAATAAGAAGCAATGCAAGCTAGACACCACATGAAAGATGCAACCAATATGACTCGCCCAGTTAAAAGCGTCCCATCATAAATGGAATTTCAACAAATTAGAAGCAAGATGCTATAAATCATATGAAAGATGCAACTAATATCGCATCGCATATACTAAACGTGTCTCATCATGTTGATTGATGCGGATACAAAAAATAATAGTTTTATGTAAGGACATGCTTAGTAGACAGATGTACTATGTACTAAATACGTGAAGGCATGTCACATTAACAGTATAATGTATAAGCTAAGCAGACTAGCACATGCAGTTTAACCAGATTGGAAGAATTACAATCTAGACACCATATGCAACATGCAACCACATATCACGCTGCCAAGTTAGAGCAAGCACTGCGATGCTAGTGTAGGGAAATGCTGTAATCAACTACAGAGCTACGCTCACTATCTTCATCTAGCATTTACATTTCTTGAGAATTATGTCGGAGGTCGACGCTGCATTCTTTAAATGAGGAGAAGTCCCCTTGCTGCCTGCCTCGTCATAAGTGATTGATGAGGGATACACAAGAACATTAGTTTGATGTAAGAACATGGTTAATACACGTATGTACTAGTATGTACCAAAAATGTAAAGGCATGTCATATTCAAAGGTATAATGTGTAAGCTAAGAAGATGCAATTTAACCAAATTGGAAGCAATACAAGCTAGACATCCTACTGGAGTGGTGAGCATGATCATCTAGGACCTGAGAGCCCGGTGGGAGGCGGGCTGCTTCACCACCATCGCAGCTTTTTAGTTGCTTCTAGGTGATGCCTATCTTTCTTTGGGCTTGTCATCGCTCAGCCAAAGGCTCCTCGACTAGCTATTTGTCTTCCGTGCTCACGGGATGGTGGTTCATGTAAAAAATATCTTTCCTTATCTTACCGACTTGACCTTTCGAATACAAGCTAGACACCATATGGAACATGCAACCACATATGACACCGAAGTTAAAGCAAGCACACAGGATGGTGGTTCATTGCGGCGAGGTCATCAACTCCAGAGCTACGTTCCCTGCCTCCATCTGTGACACTACACACTTTAAAGCCTTGAAAGCGTGTCTTGCCTAGCCGCACACCAAGCTGGAGCGACTTCTCTCTTTTCTTTTGGCTTCTCTCATGGCAGCAGAGTCTGAAATACCCTTGCATAAAAACACAACAAAGGAGAGTAAGGGTGAAGTGTGTGCAGAACTAGTGCACTTTGTAAAAGTAGCAGATAGCGGTGGCTGAAAAATAAATGACAGGAGACATATGATAGCTCTACAACATTGCATGGCAAACAAAATTAGATTCTACTCCGTATGATTTTGTAATATATGAGCACGAAATGCAGTACTCCTGCAGACACCACCACATGTGATCATATCTAAGATAACAATGATCGAAAATAAATAGGTCACCGATTTTTTAATGAATCGTCCGATCTATAAGGAACGGCAGATGGCCTTCGTCTACCTCCCGCCACCACTGTTGACGATCTTTCTCGAACCGCCACGACCACCGGCCTGCACCTGCCTCCGCCGCCCCGCCCTCCCATCGACCTCACACCACTGCCATGCTTGGCAGCGCCCCCAGGCCATCCCTTTAATCCCTACCAACCTCCAGATCGGGCGCCAGTAGCTCTAGGCTGCACATGCCCCTAAGATCAACACCAAGATGCTGCTTCCGTGGCGTAATAGGCATACTAGCACCTGTTACACCGGGGAATGCTTCCGTTAATTGGGAATCAACTGGCCAGAAATTGAAATTCAGGGGGGCGACGGACCTCTAGCTAAGGTGAAATAGTATATGAGGAGAAACCTTGTGCATCACGAGTTACTAGGAACATCTAGTATCAAGAAGAAGCAGTCAACTAGTGTCTGCTTAGGGATGAATACAGTGCAAGCAGAGACGTAAGATTTGCACGAATAAGGGAAGAGGAGTACCTTTTTCGGTTGCCGGTGTGGTCACCTCCACATGTCGCGCCGATTTTCTTCTTTTTACCGGGGAAACTGATGTTCTCTCCACATGTTGCGCCGATTTTCTTCTTTTACCGGGGAAACCGATGTTCTAGAGGGTGCAGGCTTGGACGAACCCATGGCCAAATTATTGACTGTGTTGCCGTGGCCGTATGTCGGCGAAGGGGAAGCAGATCTGAGGCGGCGAAGGATCATGGCAGAACAGCTCCGTGCGGTGGAGGGTGGCGGTTGGAGCGGCAGCGGTGAGGCGCAGGACGGTGTGGTTGAACTGGCTCCTGCACGGGACGGCTCGGCCTCGGCTTCAACTACTAGCCATGGAGGGCGTTGTGGTTGAGGTTATGTGGACGACGACGCCGGGTATCGGCTCGGCGTGATGGAGGAGGGCGGCGGTTGATGGGTGGGATGGGGTGGCGGACGGAGGACGCTGGGTTTCAGCGGTGGTGGAGAGGTAGTTTTGGCGCCCATGGAGTACGAATGGGGAATCGGACGGGTGGGGGGGAACCATGTTTCGGTCTGGGACGCGCTTGTTTTTGGCTTTTTTGAACAGAAGATGGGACGCGCTTGTTTGAAATTTGGGGAAAGTACAAACTTTGCCCCCCTCTTAAATTTCGGACCCATCATGGTCGGGGTAGGATGGTAATCCTGTGTCCCAAATAGTGGGCGGGAGCGATTTTGGCCGCGCGCATGTGTGCTTAGGCGGCCATTGTGTATGAATGTTTTTCGGATGCGGTTGCGTGGCGTCTAGATGAAGCTACAAACCTACCCCAGTTTAGACCTTTGGACGTCGGGCCGGTAGGTTTCACGAGTTATTAGAAAAGTAATTTCCTTGTACTACCAAACATTGGTCTCACGCGGTTTCAAGTAGTAGAGGCTCTTTTCGGGCGCTTCGCTCAAAATTTTGAAACACAAGCATTCACGCCTAGAGTACTCTTGAACTATGAGGATTGACCTAAATATACAACGTTATATTTGACCTTGTATGTTTGAAAACCTCATTAAATTATCCGCTTCTTTTGAAATTTTGACACTTGAAAATCCTATGACTACGATTATTTTGGAATGGAGGAGCTAAATTTGAATCTATTTTGTACACGACTACATATGCTATTATGTACAAAATCAGAGCAAAGATTGGTGCCCCCATAATTTAGGTATGGTTTACAAATGCCATGATATCAAATTCAAATAATTGATTGGACTTCATGTTGAATTCGATTTTGTTAAACCACCTTAAGTTGAATTCAAATGTATGCTAGTTCATAGGTAGTAGCTATTTATAATGTCCATTGTGTAAATTCCGTATGTATTATGTGCTTTACACACACAACATGAACTATACTCACGTTTATATTCGATTGCTAAAGTGATGCATTGTCTGGAGTTCAAAATACTAACTATGTGGATCAATTGTGTCGAATAATAACATAGACATGCTCACCGGACCTCACGCGGTGACACACCCTCTACCCCCAGGACGGAACCGAACGAAGGGCCTCGCCTCGACCCACCGGACCTCACGCGGTGACACACCCTCTACCCCCACGTCTCATTATCTTCTCACACCCACACATACCAACACAAACACCACACACACAGAAAATTTCTCCTAGTGCCTCTATTTCCTCCCCTTGCATATACACACACTCAAGGGAATGGAATCTCTTGTCGTGACGTCATTTTTGTCTCTCTCTCACTAGACCACTCTCATTTCTCGTGCTATCTCTCCCACGCCCCCCCCCTCGTCGGCCCCTCTATCCATGCCTCTCTTGAATACGTAATACACACACATACCTCTCTAGGCCCCGCCAAATGCATCAACTACACATTCACACATGTTACATCACGTACTCCATTGATCTAAAAAGCCCTCTCTTCACGTTTATTTTGCATACAACATTCCTTTTGAATAAAGTGTGGCCAAAAAATTATTTTAGAGTTTCTACATATATACAACATTACAAAGTTATCTGGAGGAGTACGAACGCTAATTTTCATTGCATGGTGCCCAAAATTATTTTTATTCCGCAATGTTAATTTGTATATTTTTATACTATATAAAAATTTAGTCATAATAAATATAAACGAAGAGCATCTCTCTCTCCATCGCATACCCCCCCCCCCCGTACGCCCCTTTCATGTATGCACACAAAACTATCTCCAGGTCCTCTAAAAGTAAGCCCCCATAAAATTCACACATGTTTCATCTTTCTCTCGCGATATATGCAATGACGATCATTGTATTTGAAGCGAAAGCACGATACTTACATTGGACTTCTTAATACAATCTTTACGGTCACCATTTACTTTTAGTGGTTATTATACAAATCCACGGGCTCACCGTACAACTCAGTATTTGCTCATGACATGACTAGTTGACCAGTTAAATGCTCCACGTGGCACCTCTAGTGTTGCATCACATTATCTCACTACCATCGTGCCCACCTGTTGACTTGTATCTACTCTACATCTACACTCTTATAAAATACATAAAATACACTTATAAAAACAGAGTTGGTGATGATGGTGTGCCTGCCATCCTGCAATATAGGCCGTCCGATTTATATCTAACGGATAGGAAAGAAACTATGGCAATTTTGCAAAAAGGTACCCACACACCTCTCTACATTTGCAAATAAGGCCTTCCCTCGCTCATCCTTTTCTCTCACAAGATAAACAAGTCATACAAATGCATCTTGATGTTACGTGCAACGCACGGGCATCTTGCTAGTAAGAATGAAAACAAACGACAAAAAATATTTGGACGGTGGTTCAAGTCATGACCAAGCACAACGGACAAGGTGGCCTTGTACTGGTATGCTGAGCCGTCTGTTTTAACACAAGGAGCTGGTGTGGTGATTATACACAAACGCACGCATGCACACGAACTGCATCCACGCAACACCCACACAAACACATGCACCCACGCACGCACGCAACACTCACACGTACACACGCAGCCACGCACACACGCAACACTCACACGCACGCATGCAACACTCACACGCACACACGCACGCATGCATGCACACACCAGTACACCACACGACCAACACACACTCTCACGCTCAAGTGCTCAACCTGCACGTGCATTCGCACACATCAGCCCCGACAGCATACATACACAACCAGGTGATTCCACAAGACGGGTTGGAGACTTGTCGCTACTGCGTAAATTTGTGTTTATCTGACCTTTTGCCTATGCGAACTGACAGGTGGGACCCACAAGGAACGTGGTCAATTTAACTAGTCAACATGGCGCCACGCAGACTATTTGGCCGGTCAACAGAGTGCAATCCGATGTTGAACTGTGAGCAAGTGACCGTATAATCACCGCAAAACGTATATAGTGACCGTAATCAGCTTATTTTGAAGTTCGGTGATCAGATTACGCTTTTCTCTCAGAGGCCTCCAAAACTACATCTCTACACGTTCTCGCATGTTACATCTAACAACTATGCAATACAAAGACTACTACTACACTCTAAAACAATAAATCATATGTGTTTTTAGTTTTACTAGATATCATATTGTTACTTATAGTTATTCAGTTTGCATACATTAAAATTGCCTTTGAAATGTATGGCCAGTATCATCTACCGCGCAGGAAAAATCCCGCCCTTTCCTGTTTAATCGGGTTTGTATCGATGGATCGTATGTAAACAACAAAACTATAGTACTATACAAAGACAAGTGACAGTTCACTAGGCCGTCGTGTTGTCTACTCCTCCGTCGTAAGAGTGGAGCGCTCGCTTTCATAAATCTTCTAGTCCCTTTCGCTGACATGTGGGACATCAAGCTACCGGGTCCATGTGCCATACCGGAATACAGTACAGAGCAGCCGAGTTTCAGATGTCATAGCCACTGCCACAAACCCTAGCAAATCGGTTTCACCGATAGGGATCTCGGTCTCACTGAGATGGGATTGTAATCTCTCTGCATATGTCCATTACCAAAATCGGCCTCACCGAGTTTGAGCAATCGAAACTACCGAGATTACAATGCAAACCCTCTGGTTAGCTTATTACCAAAATCGGTCCCATCGAGTTTGTGTAATCGGTCTCACCGAGTTTGCCTGACCAACTCTCTGGTTAGCTTATTACCAAAATCGGTCCCACCAAGTTTGTGTAATCGGTCACACCGAGATTACGTTATGCCCTAACCCTAACCATATCGGTACTACCGAGTTGCATCTCAGTCCCACCGAAAATCCTAACGGTCACTAGGTTTGCTAAATCGGTCCGACCGAGTTTCTCAATTCGGTCTCACCGAGATTGGTAAATTATGTGTAACGGTTAGTTTTTGTGTGGAGGCTATATATACCCCTCCACCCACTCTTCATTCGGAGAGAAAGCCATCAGAACATACCTACACTTCTAATACACATTTTTTGAGAGAGAACTACCTACACTTGTGTTGAGCTCAAGATATTCCATTCCAACCATATGAATCTTGATCTCTAGCCTTTCCCAAGTTGCTTTCCACTCAAATCTTCTTTCCACCAAATCCAAATCCTGTGAGAGAGAGTTGAGTGTTGGGGAGACTATCATTTGAAGCACAAGAGCAAGGAGTTCATCATCAACACACCATTTGTTACTTCTTGAGAGTGGTGTCTCCTAGATTGGCTAGTTGTCACTTGGGAGCCTCCGACAAGATTGTGGAGTTCAACCAAGGAGTTTGTAAGGGCAAGGAGATCGCCTACTTCGTGAAGATCTACCGCTAGTGAGGCAAGTCCTTCGTGGGCGACTGTCGTGATGGAATAGACAAGGTTGCTTCTTCGTGGACCCTTCGTGGGTGGAGCCCTCCGTGGACTCGCCAAGAATCTGCTACCCTCCGTGGGTTGAAGTCTCCATCAACGTGGATGTACGATAGCACCACTTATCGGGTACCACGACAAAAACATCCGTGTCTCCAATTGCGTTGAATACTCCAAACCCTTCCCTTTACATTCTTGCAAGTTGCATGCTTTACTTTCCGCTGCTCATATACTCATTGCATGCTTGCTTGATATGTATTGTGTTTGTTAAACTTGTGCTTAAACTCCACTTAAACTTAAGAATATTAAAATCAGAACTTTTGGCACTCAAGATCTAATCACCCCTCTAGACACCTCTTCTCGATCCTTTCAATTGGTATCGTAGCTTTGGTCTCCATTGCCTTGGTTTAAACACCTTTGGAGGAAGATGGATGTGTCTACTTTAGGGAGTCTTAGACATAGAGTGCCTATTCTTGATGGAGAGTATTTTCATGAGTGGAAAAATGAAATGCTTGAGATTTTCAATGAATATCACTTGAACAAGTACATTGCTAGTCCTTGTGCACCTCATATTGATCCCTTGCATCCCACAATTCAAGAAGATATTGACATGATTCGCAATCTTAGAACCATCAATCTTATCATAAGAGGATTGCCCAAAAATTTGATTGCTAGTTTGCCTACTCTTGATTGTGCCTATACTATATGGAAATTTCTTGAGGAACGATTTCCGGATTATTCCTTGGAAAATTTAGACGAAATTCTCCATAAATCTATTGCCTTGAGTAAGATGAACTCTAATGATCCTAGCTTTGGTGATTGTCTATTTGAGCTTACCAATCTCATGCGTGCTAAAGGAAATGTTGGAATCATTAGCAATATCATATCCGAAGCTATTAGAATTCATAAAGGTAACCATTGTGATGATCATTTATCTAATGAATTACCCTCTCTAGGAATTGATCAATCACAAGATGATGTTGAACATGGATACTATGATGAAGATGATGATAGTGACTATGATCTCGATGATACAATGAGGCATTTTGGTCTTATGGCAAATCTTCGCGGCTACATGGCTGGAGGAAAGGAATGGGTCCTTGATAGTGGATGTACTGATCATATGACCGGAGATGAAGATATGTTCCTTGAGCTTGCTGAAAACGACGGCCCTCGAAAATATGTCACTTTTGGTGATAATTCAAAGGGTAAGGTGGTTGGCCTTGGTAAGGTGGCCATCTCACATGATAGCTCCATACAAAATGTCATGCTTGTTGAATCTCTTGGATACAATTTACTTTCAGTTTCTAGACTTGCGGATTTCGGTTTCAATGTCTTATTGACTGAAGTAGATTGCCAAGTGTTTCGTAGAGACAATCATAAAATGGTCTTTACTGGTATACGAAGAGGAGATATTTACATTGTTGATTTCACTAAAAAGGCTCAACCTAGAACTTGCTTAATTGCTAAATCTTCTAAAGGCTGGTTGTGGCATAGAAGACTAGGTCATGTTGGAATGTGAAATCTTGACAAGCATATTAAAGGTGATCATATCCTTGGAACAAAAGATGTCATATTTGACAAGGATAGACTTTGTAGTGCTTGTCAAGCAGAAAACAAGTTGGAGGAAGTCATCGCGCGAAGAACATCATGACCACAAGAAGACCACTCAAGCTACTTCACATGGATCTCTTTGGTCCAAATGCCTACAAGAGTCTCGGTGGTAACTCATTTGGTCTAGTCATAGTTGATGATTTTTCAAGATTTACGTGGGTGTTCTTTCTTGATGAAAAATCTCAGGTCCAAAAGATCTTCAAAAATTTCGCTAGGAAGGCCCAAAATCAGTTTGACGTGAAGATCAATAAGGTTTGGAGCGACAACGGAACGGAGTTCAAGAACGCAAATGTGGACACCTTTCTTGACGAAGAAGGGATTTCACACGAGTTCTCGGCTACGTACACACCTCAACAAAATGGAGTTGTTGAGAGGAAGAACCGGACTCTTATCGAGATGGCAAGAACGATGCTTGATGAGTACAAAACGCCAAAGCACTTTTGGGCGGAAGCGGTTGAGACAGCTTGTCATGCAACAAATCGCTTGTATCTTCACAAGCTACTCGGCAAGACGGCATACGAGCTCCTCACCGGTAACAAACCCCAAGTTGGATACTTTCGAGTATTCGCCCAAAGTGCTACATTCTTGATAAGCATAGTCGTTCTAAATTTGCTCCTAAATCTCATGAAGGTTTCCTACTTGGTTATGGCTCAAACTCTCACACTTACCGTGTCTACAACAATTTCACCCGAAAGGTTGAAGAGACGGTAGATGTGAAGTTTGATGAATCTAACGGCTCGCAAGTAGAGCAATTGCCAATTGATGTAGGAGACAAAGACCCTTCGGAAGCAATTCAAGACTTGTCCATTGGCAAGATTCGTCCAACGGAAGTGAAGGAGAGTACCTCGTCATTCAAGTGGAAGCTTCTACCTCACGACAAGGTGAACCAAGAGTTGATACGAAAGCATCCACAAGTGGGACACGCCAAGATGAAGAAACAAGGAAGTGCACCAAGATGAACATCAACAACCTCCTTCTCCACCACGACAAGAGAACGGCAACGTCAACAATGAAGAAGGCCAAGAAGAAGCACAAGATGAAGAGGATGTTCCACCCCGACCCAAGCAAAAGCTTTCACAAGTTCGAGCAACAATTGCCAAAGATCATCCCGTCGAGAAAATCTACAATGATATCCAAACCGGAGAATCACTCGCTCTAAAACTCGGTTAGCTAACTTTTGTGAACATTACTCATTCATCTCTAGCATTGAACCTATGAAGGTTGAAGAAGCATTGGAGGATCCGGACTGGATAAGCGCTATGCATGAAGAGCTACACAACTTTGAGAGAAATCAAGTGTGGACATTGGTCGAGAAGCCCGACAACAACCACAACATCATTGGTACCAATGGGTGTTTCGCAACAAGCAAGATGAAGATGGACAAGTGGTTCACACCAAAGCACGTCTCGTCGCCCAAGGCTACACACAAGTTGAAGGTATGGACTATGGTGAGACATATGCTCCCGTTGCTAGACTTGAGTCCATTCGCATCTTACTTGCTTATGCTAATCACCATGATATCACCTTGTACCAAATGGACATTAAAAGTGCTTTTCTAAATGGCAAAATTGAGGAGGAAGTTTATGTTAAGCAACCTCCCGGCTTCGTCAATCCTAAGAAACCTAATCATGTTTACAAACTTCACAAAGCCCTTTATGGTCTTAAACAAGCTCCTAGAGCATGGTATAAATGTTTGACCAAGTTCCTTACTGAAAAATGCTTTAAATTGGTAAAATTGATTCTTCTCTTTTTACTAAAAGGGTTAATGGAAAACTATTTGTGTGCCAAATTTATGTTGATGATATCATATTTGGTTCAACTAACCCTCATTTTAGTGAGAAGTTTGGAAAGCTAATTTCGGAGAAGTTTGAGATGTCTATGATGAGTGAACTCAAATTCATTCTCGGTTTGCAAAACAAGCAAACTAAGGAAGGTACCTTTGTCTCTCAAATGAAGTACACCAAAGACTTATTCAAAAAGTTCAATATGAAGAATGCAAAGGTATGACTACACCCATGCCTACTAGTGGACATCTTGATTTGACCAAAGATGGTGAACCGGTTGATCAAAAGGTTTATCGCTCTATGATTGGTTCATTGTTATATCTATGTGCCTCTTGTCCTGATATTATGCTATGTGTGTGCATGTGTGCACAATATCAAGCTGCTCCTAAAGAATGTCATCTTAAGGCTGTGAAAAGGATAGTGAGATACCTAATCCATACACCAAATTTTGGCATTTGTTATCCTAAGAGGTCCTCTTTTGATCTTGTTGGCTACTCTGATTCGGATTATGCCAGAGACAAGGTTGATAGAAAATCCACTTCGGGCACTTGTCAATTCCTTGGTAGATCTCTTGTATCTTGGGCTTCCAAGAAACAAAACTCGGTATCCTTATCCACCGCCGAAGCGGAATACATTGCCGCTGGTTCATGTTGTGCTCAATTACTTTGGATGACCCAAACTCTTAAAGATTATGGGATATATGTGAAACATGTTCCATTGCTATGTGACAATGAAAGTGCTATTAAGATTGCTCACAATCCCGTGCAACATTCTCGAACTAAGCATATTGAAGTTCGTCATCATTTCATTCGAGATCATGTTGCCAAAGGGGACATTAACCTTGAGCATGTTCGCACCGATAAGCAATTGGCGGATATATTCACTAAACCACTTGATGAGAAAGTGTTTTGCAGGTTGAGAGGTGAATTGAACATCATTGATGCTTCAAACTTGGAGTAGGAACTCCATTTGATACATGCGGGCATGAGCCTATGACTAATCCTCGATATTTCTCTTATGATGCTATTCATATGTCTTGGATATATTTGTACCTTGCATATTATCTAACCCGTAGGTACTTGGTTGAATCTAAATCTATGAGATTGCAACTCACTCACATCTTGAGCAATCTCTACATCACCAAGTCTCTACACAATGGTGGTTGAAGACAAGGAAGCACGAAACCATTCAAACATATCCTTTGACAAATTCTATGATTGAATCTTATAATTGTCATTTTGGATACACAAGTGCTCTTCCTTGCAAGACTAACCCATGTAGGTAGATGAACTCAAACTCCAAGTGGTGCTTCCAACTCTTGATGAACTACATCAACCTTGAGCAACCCACACAAGTTCAACTACATGAGCAAGATCAACTCCACCACCCAAGGTATGTTATTCCATCTTAGAGAAGCTTTACTCCAAGTCATGAGTCAAAGCAACTCGACAAGATGTGAATACATCAAGATGCTTAAACGAAAAATGGTAACCCCATTTTGAGCTTAAACGATGAGTATGACCTATGATCAAGTGCTCTCACTTGACTCCTAAGTCAATATACTCTAACATAGGTGACTTTGTCGCCGCCCAACTCTAGATGAAGTTCTCTTGTGTTCTTTTCTGTGTTATTGCATTTGTCTCTTGCATATTTGTTTCCCCTTTCAAAAAAAACTTCATCTAGATCTTTTCTTTTCTTTTTGTTCTGCATTTTCTGCATCCAATTCATTGCAAATCTTTCAGTTAATTCCTTGCATATCCGTATGAGATCTTACTTGACTAGTGAGTTGAGGTGACAAGTGGTTTCACTCATTTAACTCGGTCACACTGATTTGTTTTCTTCTGCTCAACTGAAATCTTTCTTGCAACGGAAGCACACAACCTGAGTCACCGATTCCACCATAGGAAAACCAACTTGCCACTTATTCCTGGTTTCGCTTGCTCCAGCTCCACTCAATGAATCTTGTCCTCTACCAAAGATCATATTAGACATGCTGCTTTGCTCTGTGACTCAAGGACCAACCCATTTGTATCACATGTCCAGAAGAGCCCTTCTTGGAAATTGGTGTCAAAGGGGGAGAGAGAGATCACATCAAAGCTTAATCCTTCCTATAGGGGGAGAAAGAGAGAATACTCAGGGGGAGAAAGTAATATCATCAAAGACCCCAGATGCTTGGTGTTCAAGAGGAGATATGTCACATGTCTATAAGAAGGGAAAGACATGTTTGGTTGCTTGCTTTAGCTCAAGCTCTGTTGTTTCTTTTCTTTTACTTTGATTTTCTATTCCCTATCTTCTCCCAATATCCCATGCAGATTCAGGGGGAGAAAGACATCTAAGGGAAGGAATTCTCTGATTTTATTGCATATCTTTACCTTTGGGGACATGTCTATATCCAATGTGGTACTTAGTACTCACTCTACATGTCATCCCGGTCTTGGTTCTCTTGTGGTTTCTCTTGTTTGCTCTGGTCAGTAGGTGTATCTGTGTTATCTAACCTTGTTTGCGCAGGTTCATCCCATCCTAAGCCAACTCAAGACCACAAGGTAAGTATATGCATCTCAGTCATGTGAATGAGAAATTCTTGCTGATGTACATACTGTTTGCAAGAAGGACTAATGAGCATGAAGGTACATTTCTCATATTCACATCATTTGCTCTGATGCATATAGCCAAGATACATGTAACACATTGCTTACTCTATCATGTTTACGCATTCACATGCTCCTATATTCAATATTCACATGATTGCATACATGTAGGGGGAGCCTATGCATGTTACATGTCTTTCCAAAGCTTTACTTGCTATTCTCTATATCTTTATCTAAAGCTTTGATGTATGTTGTCATCAATTACCAAAAGGGGGGAGATTGAAAGCACAAGTGCTCCCTGGGTGGTTTTGGTAATTAATGTCAACATATCTCTTGTTGGACTAACACTTTTACCTAGTATGTTTCAGATTAGTTCAACAATGGAGTGGCATGGACTAGAGGATGTGGAACCCCTTCAAGATTCTAAGGACAAAGGACTGGCTCAAGCTTCAAGATCAAGACTCTACATTTTCTATTTTAGTGATCCAAGATCACATTGAGTCTATAGGAAAAGCCAATACTATCAAGGAGGGATGAGGTGTTGCTTAATGAGCCTCTTGCTTCATGTGCCTAGTGATATTCTCCAAAATCCTCAACTACCTTTCCACATCCACATATGACCTAAACCAAAAGTCAAACTCGCCCCACCGATTCTTTCTATCCGGAGCCACCGAGTTTCAGATGTCATAGCCACTGCCACAAACCCTAGCAAATCGGTTTCACCGATAGGGATCTCGGTCTCACCGAGATGGGATTGTAATCTCTTTGTGTATGTCCATTACAAAAATCGGCCTCACCGAGTTTGAGCAATCGGTACTACCAAGATTACAATGCAAACCCTCCGTTAGCTTATTACCAAAATCGGTCCCACCGAAGTTTGTGTAATCGGTCTCACCGAAGTTTGCTCGACCAACTCTCTGGTTAGCTTATTACCAAAATCGGTCCCACCGAAGTTTGTGTAATCGGTCACACCGAGATTACGTTATGCCCTAACCCTAACCATATCGGGTCCTACCGAGTTGCGTCTCAGTCCCACCGAAAATCCTAACGGTCACTAGGTTTGCTAAATCGGTCTGACCAAGTTTCTCAATTCGGTCTCACCGAGATTGGTAAATTGTGTGTAACGGTTAGTTTTTGTGTGGAGGCTATATATACCCCTCCACCCACTCTTCATTCGGAGAGAAAGCCATCAGAACATACCTACACTTCCAATACACATTTTCTGAGAGAGAACAACCTACACTTGTGTTGAGCTCAAGATATTCCATTCCAACCATATGAATCTTGATCTCTAGCCTTTCCCAAGTTTCTTTCCACTCGAATCTTCTTTCCACCAAATCCAAATCCTGTGAGAGAGAGTTGAGTGTTGGGGAGACTATCATTTGAAGCACAAGAGCAAGGAGTTCATCATCAACACACCATTTGTTACTTCTTGGAGAGTGGTGTCTCCTAGATTGGCTAGTTGTCACTTGGGAGCCTCCGACAAGATTGTGGAGTTGAACCAAGGAGTTTGTAAGGGCAAGGAGATCGCCTACTTCGTGAAGATCTACCGCTAGTGAGGCAAGTCCTTTGTGGGCGACGGCCGTGATGGAATAGACAAGGTTGCTTCTTCGTGGACCCTTCGTGGGTGGAGCCCTCCATAGACTCGCGCAACCGTTACCCTCCGTGGGTTGAAGTCTCCATCACCGTGGATGTACGATAGCACCACCTATCGGAACCACGACAAAAACATCCGTGTCTCCAATTGCGTTTGAATACTCCAAACCCTTCCCTTTACATTCTTGCAAGTTGCATGCTTTACTTTCCGCTGCTCATATACTCATTGCATGCGTGCTTGATATGTATTGTGTTTGTTAAACTTGTGCTTAAACTCCACTTAAACTTGAGAATATTAAAATCAGAACTTTTGGCACTCAAGATAATCACCCCCTCTAGACACCTCTTCTCGATCCTTTCAATTGGTATCGTAGCTTTGGTCTCCATTGCCTTTGTTTAAACACCTTTGGAGGAATATGGATGTGTCTACTTTAGGGAGTCTTAGACATAGAGTGCCTATTCTTGATGGAGAGTATTTTCATGAGTGGAAAAATGAAATGCTTGAGATTTTCAATGAATATCACTTGAACAAGTACATTGCTAGTCCTTGTGCACCTCATATTGATCACTTGCATCCCACACCCGAAGAAGATATTGACATGATTCGCAATCTTAGAACCATCAATCTTATCATAAGAGGATTGCCCAAAAATTTGATTGCTAGTTTGCCTACTCTTGATTGTGCCTATACTATATGGAAATTTCTTGAGGAATGATTTCCGGATTATTCCTTGAAAAATTTAGACGAAATTCTCCATAAATCTATTGCCTTGAGTAAGATGAACTCTAGTGATCCTAGCTTTGGTGATTGTCTATTTGAGCTTACCAATCTCATGCGCGCTAAAGGAAATGTTGGAATCATTAGCGATATCATATCCGAAGCTATTAGAATTCATAAAGGTAACCATTGTGATGATCATTTATCTAATGAATTACCCTCTCTAGGAATTGATCAATCACAAGATGATGTTGAACATGTATACTAT
Source organism: Aegilops bicornis (assembly GCA_021605145.1). Taxonomy (NCBI): domain Eukaryota; kingdom Viridiplantae; phylum Streptophyta; class Magnoliopsida; order Poales; family Poaceae; genus Aegilops; species Aegilops bicornis. The sequence goes on along the minus strand of CM038671.1, from coordinate 156,138,308 downwards.
GATGAAGATGATGATAGTGACTATGATCTCGATGATACAATGAGGCATTTTGGTCTTATGGAAAATCTTCGCGGCTACATGGCTGGAGGAAAGGAATGGGTCCTTGATAGTGGATGTACTGATCATATGACCGGAGATGAAGATATGTTCCTTGAGCTTGCTGAAAACGACGGCCCTCGAAAATATGCCACTTTTGGTGATAATTCAAAGGGTAAGGTGGTTGGCCTTGGTAAGGTGGCCATCTCACATGATAGCTCCATACAAAATGCCATGCTTGTTGAATCTCTTGGATACAATTTACTTTCAGTTTCTAGACTTGCGGATTTCGGTTTCAATGTCTTATCGATCAAGTAGATTGCCAAGTGTTTCAGAGAGACAATCATAAAATGGTCTTTACTGGTATACGAAGAGGAGATATTTACATTGTTGATTTCACTAAAAAGGCTCAACCTAGAACTTGCTTAATTGCTAAATCTTCTAAAGGCTGGTTGTGGCATAGAAGACTAGGTCATGTTGGAATGCGAAATCTTGATAAGCATATTAAAGGTGATCATATCCTTGGAATAAAAGATGTCATATTTGACAAGGATAGACTTTGTAGTGCTTGTCAAGCAGGAAAACAAGTTGGAGGAAGTCATCGCGCGAAGAACATCATGACCGCAAGAAGACCACTCGAGCTACTTCACATGGATCTCTTTGGTCCAAATGCCTACAAGAGTCTTGGTGGTAACTCATTTGGTCTAGTCATAGTTGATGATTTTTTCAATATTTACGTGGGTGTTCTTTCTTGATGACAAATCGCATGTCCAAAAGATCTTCAAAAATTTTGCTAGGAAGGCCCAAAATCAGTTTGACGTGAAGATCAAGAAGGTTCGGAGCGACAATGGAACGGAGTTCAAGAACGCAAATGTGGACACCTTTCTTGATGAAGAAGGGATTTCACACGAGTTCTCGGCTACATACACACCTCAACAAAATGGAGTTGTTGAGAGGAAGAACCGGACTCTTATAGAGATGGCAAGAACGATGCTTGATGAGTACAAAACGCCAAAGCACTTTTGGGCGGAAGTGGTTGAGACAGCTTGTCATGCAACAAATCGCTTGTATCTTCACAAGCTACTTGCCAAGACGGCATACGAGCTCCTCCCCGGTAACAAACCCCAAGTTGGATAATTTCGAGTATTCGGCTCAAAGTGCTACATTCTTGATAAGCATCGTCGTTCTAAATTTGCTCCTAAATCTCATGAAGGTTTCCTACTTGGTTATGGCTCAAACTCTCACACTTCCCGTGTCTACAATAATTTCACCCGAAAGGTTGAAGAGACGGTAGATGTGAAGTTTGATGAATCTAACGGCTCGCAAGTAGAGCAATTGCCAATTGATGTAGGAGACAAAGACCCTTCTAAGCAATTCAAGACTTGTCCATTGGCAAGATTCGTCCAACAGAGATGAAGGAGAGTACCTCGTCCGTCCAAGTGGAAGCTTCTACCTCATGACAAGGTGAACCAAGAGTTGATACGGAAGCATCCACAAGTGGGACACGCCAAGATGAAGAAAACAAGGAAGTGCACCAAGATGAACATCAACAACCTCCTTCTCCACCACGACAAGAGAACGACAACGTTAACAATGAAGAAGGCCAAGAAGAAGCACAAGATGAAGAGGATGTTCCACCCCGACCCAAGCAAAAGTTTCACGAGTTCGAGCAAGAATTGCCAAAGATCACCCCTTCGAGCAAATCTAGAATGATATGCAAACCGGGAGAATCACTCGCTCTAAAACTCGTTTAGCTAACTTTTGTGAACATTACTCATTCATCTCTAGCATTGAACCTATGAAGGTTGAAGAAGCATTGGAGGATCCGGACTGGATAAGCGCTATGCATGAAGAGCTACACAACTTTGAGAGAAATCAAGTGTGGACATTTGTCGAGAAGCCCGACAACAACCACAACATCATTGGTACCAAATGGGTGTTTCGCAACAAGCATGATGAAGATGGACAAGTTGTTCGCAACAAAGCATGTCTCGTCGCCCAAGGCTACACACAAGTTGAAGGTATGGACTATGGTGAGACATATGCTCCCTGCTAAGACTTGAGTCCATTCAAGCATCTTACTTGCTTATGCTAATCACCATGATATCACCTTGTACCAAATGGACATTAAAAGTGCTTTTCTAAATGGCAAAATTGAGGAGGAAGTTTATGTTAAGCAACCTCCCGGCTTCGTCAATCCTAAGAAACCTAATCATGTTTACAAACTTCACAAAGCCCTTTATGGTCTTAAACAAGCTCCTAGAGCATGGTACAAATGTTTGACCAAGTTCCTTACTGAAAAACGCTTTGAAATTGGTAAAATTGATTCTACTCTTTTTACTAAAAGTGTTAATGGAGAACTATTTGTGTGCCAAATTTATGTTGATGATATCATATTTGGTTCAACTAACCCTCATTTTAGTGAGAAGTTTGGAAAGCTAATGTCGGAGAAGTTTGAGATGTCTATGATGAGTGAACTCAAATTCATTCTCGGTTTGCAAATCAAGCAAACTAAGGAAGGTACCTTTGTCTCTCAAACGAAGTACACCAAAGACTTATTCAAGAAGTTCAATATGCAAGAATGCAAAGGTATCACTACACCCATGCCTACTAGTGGACATCTTGATTTGACCAAAGATGGTGAACCGGTTGATCAAAAGGTTTATCGCTCTATGATTGGTTCATTGTTATATCTATGTGCATCTCGTCCGATATTATACTAAGTGTGTGCATGTGTGCACGATATCAAGTTTCTCCTAAAGAATGTCATCTTAAGGCTGTGAAAAGGATAGTGAGATACCTAATCCATACACCAAATTTTGGCATTTGGTATCCTAAGAGGTCCTCTTTTGATCTTGTTGGCTACTCCGATTCGGATTATGCCGGAGACAAGGTTGATAGAAAATCCACTTCGGGTACTTGTCAATTCCTTGGTAGATCTCTTGTATCTTGGTCTTCCAAGAAACAAAACTTGGTATCCTTATCCACCGCCGAAGCGGAATACATTGCCGCTGATTCATGTTGTGCTCAATTACTTTGGATGACCCAAACTCTTAAAGATAATGGGATATATGTGAAACATGTTCCATTGCTATGTGACAATGAAAGTGCTATTAAGATTGCTCACAATCCCGTGCAACATTCTCGAACTAAGCATATTGAAGTTCGCCATCATTTCATTCAAGATCATGTTGCCAAAGGGGACATTAACCTTGAGCATGTTTGCACCGGTAAGCAATTGGCGGATATATTCACTAAACCACTTGATGAGAAAGTGTTTTGCAGGTTGAGAGGTGAATTGAACATCATTGATGCTTCAAACTTGGAGTAGGAACTCCATTTGATACATGCGGGCATGAGCCTATGACTAATCCTCGATATTTCTCTTATGATGCTATTCATATGTCTTGGATATATTTGTACCTTGCATGTTATCTAACCCGTAGGTACTTGGTTGAATCTAAATCTATGATATTGCAACTCACTCACATCTTGAGCAATCTCTACATCACCAAGTCTCTACACAATGGTGGTTGAAGACAAGGAAGCATCGAAACCATTCAAACATATCCTTTGACAAATTCTATGATTGAATATTATAATTGTCATTTTGGATACACAAGTGCTCTTCCTTGCAAGACTAACCCATGTAGGTAGATGAACTCAAACTCCAAGTGGTGCTTCCAACTCTTGATGAACTACATCAACCTTGAGCAACCCACACAAGTTCACCTACATGAGCAAGATCAACTCCACCACCCAAGGTATGTTATTCCATCTTAGAGAAGCTTTACTCCAAGTCATGAGTCAAAGCAACTCGACAAGATGTGAATACATCAAGATGCTTAAACGAAAATGGTAACCCCATTTTGAGCTTAAACGATGAGTATGACCTATGATCAAGTGCTCTCACTTGACTCCTAAGTCAATATACTCTAACATAGGTGACTTTGTCGCCGCCCAACTCTAGATGAAGTTCTCTTGTGTTCTTTTCTGTGTTATTGCATTTGTCTCTTGCATATTTGTTTCCCCTTTAAAAAAAACTTCATCTAGATCTTTTAGTTTCTTTTCTTTTCTTTTTGTTCTGCATTTTCTGCATCCAATTCATTGCAAATCTTTCAGTTAATTCCTTGCATATCCTTATGAGATCTTACTTGACTAGTGAGTTGAGGTGACAAGTGGTTTCACTCTGACGAACTCGGTCACACCGATTTGTTTTCTTCGGCTCAATCGAAATCTTTCGGTGCAACCGAAGCACACAACTCGGAGTCACCGATTCCACCACAGGAAAGCCAACTTGCCACTTATTCCTGATTTCTGTTTGCTCCAGCTCCACTCAATGAATCTTGTCCTCTACCAGCATCATATTAGACATGCTGCTTTGCTCTGTGACTCAAGGACCAACCCATTTGTATCACATGTCCAGAAGAGCCCTTCTTGGAAATTGATGTCAAAGGGGGAGAGAGAGAGGTCACATCAAAGCTTAATCCTTCCTATAGGGGGAGAAAGAGAGAATACTCAGGGGGAGAAAGTAATATCATCAAAGACCCCAGATGCTTGGTGTTCAAGAGGAGAGATGTCACATGTCTTTAAGAGGGGAAAGACATGTTTGGTTGCTTGCTTTAGCTCAAGCTCTATTGTTTCTTTTCTTTTACTTTGATTTTCTATTCCCTATCTTCTCCCAATATTCCATGCAGATTCAGGGGGAGCAAGACATCTAAGGGAAGGAAATCTCTGATTTTATTGCATATCTTTACCGTTGGGGTCATGTCTATATCCAATGTGGTACTTAGTACTCACTCTACATGTCATCCCAGTCTTGGTTCTCTTGTGGTTTCTCTTGTTTGCTCTGGTCAGTAGGTGTATCTGTGTTATCTAACCTTGTTTGCGCAGGTTCATCCCATCCTAAGCCAACTCAAGACCACAAGGTAAGTATATGCATCTCAGTCATGTGAATGAGAAATTCTTGCTGATGTACATACTGTTTGCAAGAAGGACTAATGAGCATGAAGGTACATTTCTCATATTCACATCATTTGCTCTGATGCATATAGCCAAGATACATGTAACACATTGCTTACTCTGTCATGTTTACGCATTCACATGCTCCTATATTCAATATTCACATGATTGCATACATGTAGGGGGAGCCTATGCATGTTACATCTCTTTCCAAAGCTTTTCTTGCTATTCTCTATATCTTTATCTAAAGCTTTGATGTATGTTGTCATCAATTACCAAAAAGGGGGAGATTGAAAGCACAAGTGATCCCTGGGTGGCTTTGGTAGTTAATGTCAACATATCTCTTGTTGGACTAACACTTTTACCTAGTATGTTTCAGATGTGCATGATGTGCTTATTCATGAGTTTGTATTAGTAATTAGAGTAGAGAACAAGAGATTTGAAGTGGCCAATTTCTGTTTTTTAGTTCGTGGCAAGTGCTACCTCTTGAGCATGCACTGGTTTTTCCTTGTAGAGGAAAGGGTGATTCAGCAAAGTAGCGTAAGTATTTCTCTCGGTTTTTGAGAACCAAGGTATCAATCCAGTAGGAGGCCACACGCAAGTCCCTCGTACCTACACAAACAAATAAGAACCTTGCAACCAACGCGATAAAGGGGTTGTCAATCCCTTCACGGCCACTTGCAAAAGTGAGATCTGATAGAGATGATAAGATAATATTTTTGGTATTTTTATGATAAAGATTGAAAGTAAAGACTGCAAAATAAACGGCGACAAAAATAGCTAGTTGACGGGAGATTAATATGATGGAAAATAGACCCTGGGACCATAGGTTTCACTAGTGGCTTCTCTCAAGATAGCATAAGTATTACGATGGGTGAACAAATTAGTGTCGAGCAACTGATAGAAAAGTGCATAATTATGAGAATATCTAGGCATGATCATGTATATAGGCATCACGTCTGCAACAAGTAGACCGACTCTTTCCTCGTGATCTACTACTATTACTCCACACATCGACCGCTATCCAAAGCATGCATCTAGAGTATTAAGTTCATAAGAATAGAGTAACGCATTAGGTAAGATGACATGATGTAGAGGGATAAACTCAAGCAATATGATATAAACCCCATCTTTTTATCCTCGATGGCAACAATACAATACGTGTCGCTTCCCCATCATTACTAGGATCGAGCAACGCAAGGTTGAACCCAAAGCTAAGCACTTCTCCCATTGCAAGAAAGATCAATATAGTAGGCCAAACCAAACTGATAATTCGAAGAGACTTGCAAAGATAACCAATCATACATAAAAGAATTCAGAGAAGATTCAAATATTGTTCATAGATAATCTTGATCATAAACCCACAATTCATCGGATCTCGACAAACACACCGCAAAAAGAGTTACATCGAATAGATCTCCAAGAAGATCGAGGAGAACTTTGTATTGAGATCCAAAGAGAGACCAGAAGCCATCTAGCTAATAACTATGGACCCGAGGGTCTGCGGTAAACTACTCACACATCATCGGAGAGGCTATGGTGTTGATTTAGAAGCCCTCCGTGATCGATTCCCCCTCCGACGGAGCGCCAGAAAAGGCCCCAATGTTGGGGATCGTAGAAGAAATTAAAAAAAATTCTACGCATCACCAAGATCAATCTATGGAGTATTCTAGCAACGAGGGGAATAGGAGTGCATGTACATACCCTTGTAGATTGCGAGCGGAAGCATTCAAGGGAACGGGGATGATGGAGTCGTACTCGTCGTGATCCAAATCACCGATGACCAAGTGCCGAACGGGCAGCACCTCCGCGTTCAACACACGTACGGTCGGGAAGACGTCTCCTCCTTCTTGATCCAGCAAGGGAGAAGGAGAGGTTGATGAAGATCCAAAGCAGACGACGGCGTGGTGGTGGATGCAGCAGGATCCCGGCAGGGCTTCGCCAAGCGCAAGCGGAGAGGAGAGGTGTTACGGAGGGAGAGGAGGCGCCAAGAGCCAGGAGTGCGGCTGCCCTCCCTCTCCCCCTCTTTATATAGGTGCCTTGGGGGGCGCCGGCCCTAGGAGATCTAATCTCCAAGGGGGCGGCGCTAAATGGCTTCCCCCAAGCCAAGTGGGGGGCGCCCCCACCCCTAGGGTTTCCCAACCCATCGCGCATGGGGGCCCAAGGGGGGGCGCACCAGCCCACTAGGGGCTGGTTCCCCTCCCACTTCAGCCCATGGGGCTCTCCGGGATAGGTGGCCCCACCCGGTTGACCTCGACCCTTCCGTGGTCCCAGATAATACAGTAACCTCTAACCTTCCCGATGGCGGTCAAACTGACTACCTATATATAAATCTTTACCTCCGACCATTCCGAACTCCTCGTGACGCTCGGGATCTCATCCGGACTCAAAACTTTCAGGTTACTGCATACTAATATCTCTACAACCCTAGCATCACCGAACCTTATGTGTAGACCCTACGGGTTCGGAGACACGCAGACATGACCGAGACGCCTCTCCGTCAATAACCAACAGCGGATCTGGATACCCATGTTGGCTCCTACATGCTCCTCGATGATCTCATCGGATGAACCACACGATGTCGAGGATTCAATCAATCCGTATTCAATTCCCTTTGTCAATCGGTATCGCTACTTGCCCGAGACTCGATCATCGGTATCCCAATACCTTGTTCAATCTCGTTCTCGCAAGTCACTTTACTCATGCTGTAATGCATGATCCCGTGACCAACCCCTTGGTCACATTGAGCTCATTATGATGATGCATTACCGAGTGGGCCCAGAGATACCTCTCCGCCATACATGGAGTGACAAATCCAGCCTCGATTCGTACAACCCAACAGACACTTTCGGAGATACCCGTAGTGTACCTTTATAGCCACCCGCCACGCTAGACGCTTGGTACACCCAAAGCACTCCTACGGTATCCGGAGTTGCACAACCTCATGGTCTAAGGAAATGATACTTGACATTGGAAAAGCTCTAGCAAACGAACTACACGATCTTTGTGCTATGCTTAGGTTTGGGTCTTGTCCATCACATCATTCTCCTAATGATGTGATCCCTTTATCAATGACATCCCATGTCCATAGTCAGGAAACCATGACTATCTGTTGATCAACGAGCTAGTCAACTAGAGGCTCACTAGGGACACGTTGTGGTCTATGTATTCACACAATGTATTACGATTTCCGGATAACACAATTATAGCATGAATCATAGACAATTATCATGAACAAGGAAATATAATAATCATTTTATTATTGCCTCTAGGGCATATTTCCAACAGTCTCCCACTTGCAATAGACTCAATAGTCTAGTTATATTGTGATGAATCGAACACCCATGGAATTCTGGTGTTGATCATGTTTTTCTCTACGGAGAGGTTTAGTCAATGGATCTGCTACATTCAGTGTCAGATATACTTTACAAATCTCTATGTCTCCATTTTGAACACTTTCACGAATGGAGTTGAAGCGACGCTTGATATGCCTGGTCTTCCTGTGAAACCTGGGTTCCTTCGCAAGGGCAATAGCTCCAGTGTTGTCACAGAAGAGAGTCATCGGGTCCGACGCATTGGGTATGACTCCTAGGTCGGTGATGAACTCCTTCACCCAGACTGCTTCTTGTGTTGCCTCCGAGGCTGCCATATACTCGCTTCACATGTAGATCCCGCCACGATGCTTTGCTTGCAATCGCATCTAGCCATCGCCCCACCATTCAAAAATATACACGATCCGTTTGTGACTTAGATTCATCCAGATCTGTGTCGGGTTAGCGCCGACGTAAACCTTTACGACGAGCCTTTCGCACCTCCATAAACGAGAAACATATCCTTGGTCCTTTTCGTACTTCAGATGTTTTTGACCGCTGTCCAAAGGTTCCTTGCCGGGATTTCTTTGGTACCTACCTACCAAACTTACGGCAAGGTTTACATCAGGTCCGTACACAAAGATGGCATACATAATAGACCCTATGGCTGAGGCATAGGGGATGACACTCATCTCTTCTATATCTTCTGTCGTGGTCGGGCATTGAGCCGTGCTCAATCGCACACCTTGCAATACAGGCAAGAACCCCTTCTTGGACTGATCCATATTGAACTTCTTCAATATCTTGTCAAGGTAATGCATTTTGTGAAAGACCAATGAGGCGCCTCGATCTAACTCTATAGATCTTGATGCCTAATATATAAGCAGCTTCTCCAAGGTCCTTCATTGAAAAACACTTGTTCAAATAGGCCTTTATGCTTTCCAAGAATTCTATATCATTTCCCATCAATAGTATGTCATCCACATATAATATGAGAAATGCTACAGAGCTCCCACTCACTTTCTTGTAAACGCAGGCTTCTCCATAAGTCTGCATAAACCCAAACGCTTTGATCATCTCATCAAAGCGAATGTTCCAACTCCGAGATGCTTGCACCAGCCCATAGATTGAGCGCTGGAGCTTAAACACCTTGTTAGCATTCTTAGGATCGAAAAACCTTCCGCTGCATCATATACAATTCTTCCTTAAGAAAGCCGCTAAGGAATGCCGCTTGACGCCCATTTGCCATATCTCATAATCATAGAATGCGGCAATTGCTAACATGATTCGGACGGACTTCAGCTTCGCCACGGTGAGAAAGTCTCATCGTAGTCAACCCCTTGAACTTGTCGATAACCCTTAGCGACAAGTCGAGCTTATAGATGGTCACATTACCATCAGCGTCTGTCTTCTTCTTAAAGATCCATTTATTTTCTATGGCTCGCCGATCATCGGCAAGTCACCAAAGTCCATACTTCGTTTTCATACATGGATTCTATCTCGGATTTCATGGCTTCTAGCCATTTGTCAGAATCTGGGCCCGCCATCGCTTCTTCATAGTTCAAAGGTTCACCGTTGTCCAACAACATGATTTCCAGGACAGGGTTGCCGTACCACTCTGGTGCGGAACGTGTCCTTGTGGACCTACGAAGTTCAGTAGGAGCTTGATCCAAAGTATCTTGATCATCATCATTAACCTCCTCTCTAATCGTGCAATGCACCACAGAACATTTTCCCGAGCTGCGCCATTACTCCGCTTCAAGATGCAAGATTTCATCAAGCTCTACTTTCCTCCCACTTACTTCTTTTGAGAGAAACTCTTTCTCTAGAAAGGATCCATTCTTGGCAACAAAGATCTTGCCTCCGGATCTGAGGTAGAAGGTATACCCAATGGTTTCCTTAGGGTATCCCATGAACACGCATTTTTCTGACTTGGGTTCGAGCTTTTCAGGTTGAAGTTTCTTGACATAAGCATCGCATCCCCAAACTTTTAGAAACGACAGCTTAGGTTTCTTCCCAAACCGTAATTCATGCGGTGTCGTCTCAACGGATTTCGACGGAGCCCTATTTAAAGTGAATGCGGCAGTCTCTAAGGCATAGCCCCCAAATGAGAGCGGTAGATCGGTAAGAGACATCATAGATCGCACCATATCCAATAGAGTGCGACACGACGCTCGACACACCGTTATACCGAGGTGTTCCAGCGGCGTGAGTTGTGAAACGATTCCACATTTCCTTAAGTGTGTGCCAAATTCGTGACTTAAATATTCTCTTCCATGATCCGATCAGAAGAACTTTATTTTTCTCACACGTTGATTCTCAACCTCACTCAAACTCCTTGAACTTTTCAAAGGTCTCAGACTTGTGTTTCATTAAGTAGACATACCCATATCTACTCAAGTCATCAAGTGAGAGTGAGAACATAACGATAGCCACCGCGAGCCTCAACACTCATTGGACCGCACACATCAGTATGTATAATTTCCAATAAGTTGGTTGCTCGCTCCATTGTTCCAGAGAACGGAGTCTTGGTCATTTTACCCATGAGGCATGGTTCGCACATGTCAAATTATTCATAATCAAGAGACTCCAAAAGTCCATCTGCATGGAGCTTCTTCATGCGTTTGACACCTATGTGACCAAGGCGGCAGTGCCACAAGTATGTGGGACTATCATTATCAACCTTACATCTTTTGGTATTCACACTATGAACATGTGTAACATTACGCCGAGATTCATTAAGAATAAACCATTCACCAAATGGGCATGACCATAAAACATATCTCTCATATAAATAGAACAACCATTATTCTCGGATTTAAATGAGTAGCCATCTCAATTAAACGAGATCCAAATACAATGTTCATGCTCAAAGCTGGAACTAAATAACAATTATTGAGGTTTAAAACTAATCCGTAGGTAAATGTAGAGGTAGTGTGCCGACGGCGATCACATCGACCTTGGAACCATTCCCGACGCCAAGATCGTCACCTCGCCCTTCGCCAGTCTTCGCCTATTCCGCAGCTCCGCTTTGAGTTACAAATATGAGCAACCGCACCGTATCAAATACCAAGGAGCTACTACGAGTGCCGGTAAGGTACACATCAATAACATGTATATCACATATACCTTTGGTGTTGCCGGCCTTCTTGTCCGCTAAGTATTTGGGGCAGTTCCGCTTCCAAAGGACTACTTCCATTGCAATAAAAGCACTCAGTTTCAGGCTTGGGTACATTCTTTGACTTCTTCCTGGCAACTGATTTACCAGGCGTGGCAACTACCTTGCCATCCTTCTTGAAGTTCTTCTTACCCTTGCCTTTCTTGAACTTAGTGGTTTTATTCACCATCAACACTTGATGTTCCTTTTGATCTCCACCTCCGCTTGATTTCAGCATTGAATATACCTCGGAATGGTCTTTTCCATCCCCGCATATTGAAGTTCATCACAAAGCTCTTGTAGCTTGGTGGAAGCGATCAAGGATTCTCACACGACCAAGGCCATCCGGAGATTAACTCCCACCGAGTCAAGCGGTTTTGCAACCTGCATATCTTGAGTATGTGTTCACTGACAGAGCTATTTTCCTCCATCTTACAACTAAAGAACTTGTCGGAGACTTCATATCTCTCGACCCGGGCATGAGCTTGAAAAACCATTTTCAGCTCCTCGAACATCTCATATGCTCCGTGTTGCTCAAAACGCTTTTGGAGCCCCGGTTCTAAGTCAGAAGCATGCCGCACCGAATCGAGGGAGTAATCATCAAGACGTGGATCGATAAGCTGCTCATAACGTCTTGGTTTGCTGGGAATGGTGCTTCACCTAGCGGTGCTTCTAGGACATAATCTTTCTTGGCAGCTATGAGGATGATCCTTAGGTTCCGGACCCAGTCCGTATAGTTGCTGCCATCATCTTTCAGCTTGGTTTTCTCTAGGAACGCGTTGAAGTTGAGGGCAACATTAGCGTGGGCCATTTTATCTACAAGACACATTGTAAAGATTTTAGACTAAGTTCATGATAATTAAGTTCATCTAATCAAATTATTCAATGAACTCCCACTCAGATAGACATCCCTCTAGTCATCTAAGTGAAACATGATCCGAGGCAACTAGGCCGTGTCCGATCATCATGTGAGACGGACTAGTCAACATCGGTGAACATCTACATGTTGATCGTGATCTTCTATATGACTCATGCTCGACCTTTCGGTCCTCCGTGTTCCGAGGCCATGTCCGTACATGCTAGGCTCGCCAAGTCAACCTAAGTGTATTGCGTGTGTAACTGGCTTACACCCGCTGTATTCAACGTTAGAATCTATCACACCCGATCATCACGCGGTGCTTCAAACAACGAACCTTCGCAACGGTGCACGCTTAGGGGGAACACTTTCTTGAAATTAATTCGAGGGATCATCTTATTTAAGCTACCGTCGTCTAAGCAAATAAGATGTAAAACATGATAAACATCACATGCAATCAAATAGTGACATGATATGGCCAATATCATTTCGCCTCCTTTGATCTCCATCTTCGGGCGCCATGATCATCGTCGTCACCGCATGACACCATGATCTCCATCATCGTGTCTTCATGAAGTTGTCACGCCAACTATTACTTCTACTACTATGGCTAACGCTTTAGCAATAAAGTAAAGTAATTACATGACGCTTATGTTGACACGCAGGTCATAAATAAATTAAGACAACTCCTATGGCTCCCGCCGTTGTCATACTCATCGACATGCAAGTCGTGATCCCTATTACAAGAACATGATCATCTCATACATCACATATATCATTCATCATAACTTTGGCCATATCACATCATTAAAGCACTTGCTGCAAAAACAAGTTAGATGTCCTCTAATTGTTGTTGCAAGTTTTACGTGGCTGCTATAGGTTTCTAGCAAGAACGATCTTACCTATGCCAAAACCACAACGTGAATTTCCAATTTCTATTTACCCTTCATAAGGACCCTATTCATCGAATCCGATCCGACTAAAGTGGAGAGACAGACACCCGCCAGCCACCTTATGCAACTAGTGCATGTCACCGGTGGAACCGGTCTCACGAAGCGCACGTAAGGTTGGTCCGGCCGCTTCATCCCACAATGCCGCCGAATCAAGATAATACTAGTAACGGCAAGATAATTGATAATATCGACGCCCACAACTGCTTAGGTTCTACTCGCATAGAAACTACGCATAGACCTAGCTCATGATGCCACTGTTGGGGATCGTAGAAGAAATTAAAAAAAATTCTACGCATCACCAAGATCAATCTATGGAGTATTCTAGCAACGAGGGGAATAGGAGTGCATCTACATACCCTTGTAGATTTCGAGCGGAAGCGTTCAAGGGAACGGGATGATGGAGTCGTACTCGCCGTGATCCAAATCACCGATGACCAAGTGTCGAATGGACAGCACCTCCGCATTCAACACAAGTACGGTCGGGAAGACGTCTCCTCCTTCTTGATCCAGCAAGGGAGAAGGAGAGGTTGATGAAGATCCAGCAGCACGACAGCGTGGTGGTGGATGCAGCAGGATCCCGGCAGGGCTTCGCCAAGCGCAAGCGGGGAGGAGAGGTGTTACGGAGGGAGAGGGAGGCGCCAAGAGCTAGGGGTGCGGCTGCCCTCCCTCCCCTCCTCTTTATATAGGGGCCTTGGGGGTGCCGGCCCTAGAAGATCTAATCTCCAAGGGGGGCGGCGGCCAAGGGGTGGCTTCCCCCCCAAGCCAAGTGGGAGGCGCCCCCACCCCTAGGGTTTCCCAACCCTTGGCGCGGGAGGGCCCAAGGGGGGGCGCACCAGCCCACCAGGGGCTGGTTCCCCTCCCACTTCAGCCCATGGGGCCCTCCGGGATAGGTGGCCCCACCCGGTGGACCCCGACCCTTCCAAAGGGTCCCAGACAATATCCAGAACCCCGAAACCTTCCCGATGGCCGAAACTGACTTCCTATATATAAATCTTTACCTCCAGACTATTCCTAACTCCTCGTGACGTCCGGATCTCATCCGGACTCAACAACTTCCGGGTTACTGCATACTAATATCTCTACAACCCTAGCGCCACCGAACCTTATGTGTGGACCCTACGGTCCGGAGACACGCAGACATGACCGAGACGCCTCTCCAATAATAACCAACAGCGGGATCTGGATACCCATGTTGGATCCCACATGCTCCTCGATGATCTCATCGGATGAACCACGATGTCGAGGATTCAATCAATCCTGTATTCAATTCCCTTTGTCAATCGGTACATTACTTGCCCGAGACTCGATCGTCGGTATCCCAATACCTTGTTCAATCTCGTTACCGGCAAGTCACTTTATTCGTACAGTAATGCATGATCCCATGACCAAACCCTTGGTCACATTGAGCTCATTACGATGATGCATTATCGAGTGGCCCCAGAGTTACCTCTCTCCATACACGGAGTGACAAATCCTACCTCGATTCGTACAACCCAATGACACTTTCTCGAGATACCCGTAGTGTACCTTTATAGCCACCCAGCTTACGCCAGGACGCTTTGGTACACCCAAAGCACTCCTACGGTATCCGGGAGTTGCACAACCTCATGGTCTAAGGAAATGATACTTGACATTGGAAAAGCTCTAGCAAACGAACTACACGATCTTTGTGCTATGCTTAGGTTTGTCTTGTCCATCACATCATTCTCCTAATGATGTGATCCCGTTATCAATGACATCCCATGTCCATAGTCAGAAACCATGACTATCTGTTGATCAACGAGCTAGTCAACTAGAGGCTCACTAGGGACACGTTGTGGTCTATGTATTCACACATGTATTACGATTTCCTGATAACACAATTATAGCATGAATAATAGACAATTATCATGAACAAGGAAATATAATAATCATTTTATTATTGCCTCTAGGGCATATTTCCAACACCCAAGATGGGATCTCACGGGTACAGAAGTTTGCAGCGGTGGAAATAGGTTTTCTTGGTGCTCCTGGTATGTTTCGGGGAACGTAGGTATATATAGGAGGAAGAAGTAGGTCGGTGGAGCCACGAGGGGCCCAGAAGGGTGGGGCGCGTGCCCAGGGGGGCAGGCGCGCCTCCCTGCCTTGTGGCCTCCTTAGTTGTTTCTTGACGCCTACTCCAAGTCCTCTCGGATCACGCTTGTTCCAAAAATAACTCTCCAAGGTTTCATTCCGCTTTGGACTCCATTTGATATTCCTTTTCTCGCTAAACACTTAAATAGGCAAAAAATAGCAATTTGTACTAGGCCTTGGGTTAGTAGGTTAGTCCCAAAATAATATAAAAGTGTATAATAAAGCCCATTAAACATCCAAAACAGAATATATAATAGCATGGAACAATCAAAATTATAGATACGTTGGAGACGATCATCAAGAGAAAAACAGACTTTATCACATTACCGATCCAGAGTGGTCAATTTTAGTCGTGTTAGACTACAAATCTGACTAAAAAGTGAAATCTTACTACAAATCGTAGAACAAGATAATATGATATTTTAGTGGTCAATTCAAGTCGATTCCACTTTTGTACACATGACCCGATCTACGGATATGCTTGTTAATTAGTACAACAATTCGCTTTTACAAAATTTGTCATTTATCTCCTAATTTCTATCAAGTGGATTGTGAAGGATTAGTATAAAGTTAGAATCTGACTGATTAAGATTCATTTGCGCAACTTGGTCCATGTCATGTGCTCAACTTCATCCATGTCCTCTGCTGAATAGAAGAGCTCACAATTGGTCAGCTTTTAGTTATTTGTTTTTTTTGGTTTTAAAAGTTGCAATTTAGGTATCGAAATTCTATAGTTCAGACAAGAGATTTGTTTCAATTAAAGCTTGTGCTCAACTTTGTCCATGTCATGTGCTAAACAAAGGACCTCACAGTCCATCGCTTTTAGTTACTAGTCATTTTGGTTGTAAAATTGTAATGTAGGTACCACATTTCTACAGCTCAGATAAAGATGTACCTAGTTTCACTTTAACTGAAACAAATGACTTTTTTCATTATATAGAGCAATGGATTCTCATGGAGCGTATATGTGTCAGCTATCACTAGGAATGTTAACCTAGCTACTTCCCCAACTCAACCTACTACTATGAGAGCATCACAAGGTCATGGTGGTGATGGATCTGTTAGAGTTGGTAATAAAAGAAAGCTCACATCAATTGTGTGGGAAGGATATTTCTAAAAGAAAATTATTAATGGGGAACCGAAAGCTGAGTGCATGTATTGCCATAAACTTTTTACAGCAAAAGGTACCAGTGGAACTTCACACTTGCTGAGTCACATGAGCTCTTGTGGTGCTAGGCATGCACCAATTGGTCCAAAGCAACAAAGATTAAGGTTGTCAAAGGTTGACGAGGGGAAATGAAATTTGTAGAACATTGTGTTTGATTAAGATGTTGCTAGAAAAGAGCTTTCACTAATGATATGTGTTCATGAGTACCCTCTATCTATGGTCGATCATTCAGGTTTTCAGAAATTTAGTTCCACATTACAAACAATGTTTAAAATGGTCTCAAGGAATACTATTAGAAAAGAAATTATGGGTATGTATGCAGCTGAGAAGGATAAGATCATGAAGTATTTGGCAAATTTCAGAAATCGAGTTGCCATCACCATGGACATGCGGATCGCAGGACATCAAGAGAGGTTACATGGTAGTCACCGCACTTTTTGTTGATGAGTTTTGGAAACTAAAGAGTATTATTTTGAGGTAAGAACATGTTCTTTTTCAAATCCAGATAAATTCTTGATTAATTTACTAATCATTGTAATCTGAAATGTTTCCTTTCCTTATGTCTTAGGTTTGTTTATGTGCCTTGACCACATAATGCCGAAGTCATATGTAAAGCACTACATGAGTCCCTTGTTGAGTGGCATCTTGAGGGAAAGATATCGACAGTGACTCTGGACAATTGCACATCAAATGATAAAGCAATGGAACATTTGCCAGATATGTTGGGTTCCAATTCTCTTATATTGGAGGGTAAGTACTTGCATATGCATTGTGCTGCACATATACTTAATCGGATTGTGAAAGATGGTATGGATGACATGGAGAAGATTATAGAACGGGTTCGTGATAGTGCTGCATATTGGTCTGCTACTCCTAAGAGGCACGAGAAGTTTGAAAAAATGGAATGAACTCTACACATTGAATACAAGAGAAGGTTGCTTCTTGATTGTAAAACCAGATGGAACTCAACCTACATAATGCTAAGCATTGCATTAGAATATTTTTTTTTTTGAAAAACTGAAGGCTCATGAGAAACTATTTAGCTGTTGTCCAACCAAAGATGATTGGAAGATTGCTAAGGAACTTTGTGATAGGCTCAAGGTTTTCTATGATGTCACTGAGGCATTTTCAAGCACTAAATATATTACTGCAAATTTGTTATTTCCCAAGATTTGTGGTATTCAGTTGGCAATACAAAAATGGTCTACTAGTGAGAATAAGGTTGTACAAAAGATGTTTGAGGAAATGAACTTTTTTGACAAATATTGGAAAGATGTACATGGACTTATGTCTGTTGCAACTGTTCTTGATCCAAGGTACAAACTTCATATGTTGCAAGCTCTATTTGGTTCTCTCTATGGAATTGAATATGCAGATGTTAAAGTTGATGAAGTAAGGAAGTTAATGGCTATTCTGTTGGAGCAATATCGAGAAGATGCTGAAGCTGTGGCTACATCAGAGGCTATGGACACTGCTACTACACAAGTTGGTGGAATTGATGTTGTAATGAACATCTTTGATCAATATATGTCCTCAAAACCTACGATTTCTGCTTCTCAAGTTCGGACAGATTTAGACTTGTACTTGGAAGAGCAAACCATCAAGAGATTACTGGACAAAGATATGGACATCATAAATTGGTGGAAAGTTGCAGGTGCAAAGTATCCTACTTTGCAAAATATTGCTCATGATATACTGCCTATCCCTCGTGACATCCCCTCGCATCGTAATCAACGCTAGTACTAGTGGCGTATCACTTAGTTCACATCGTAGCCGACTTGTGCCAAGTATGGCTGAAGCACTCATGTGCATGCAAGCTTGGTATCATGCTGATATGATAGGTAAATAATCCTCTCAAATTGCAATCATTCATCTAATTTATATTACACAATAGTTAGTTTTGACTGAGTGTTCCTTCATCACTTAAATCTTGCATCGTGATAGCAACTCCACTCTCTTTGCGATATTTCAAAGTGTTCTTGATGATGATGAAGAAACTATGGTAACATATTCCACTCATTTTAGTTGATTTTACATGATACAATATTTGGTTGTTTATTTCCATGATTTAAATTATTTTTCTTATGATATGTTCACATGAAGGATGAGTCCAAGTCTATCATAACTCAAGCTTAGTCGGTCATGCGGTGAAGAAAGAAGATGATGCCTAGAAGAATACCTTTCTTCACTTATGATGAGAATTATGATGTACTTATGTCTCCTGGCTGTAGGAAACTAAGGCTGATAAATTCTGTTGGGCTATTTCTATGCTATTTTGTAAGAAATTAAGACTAAGAAATTATGTTGGGTTGTTCCTATGTCATTCTGTGAGGAACTAAGGCTGAGAATTTTCTACTTATGCAATGTTCTGATATGTCATTCTATGAGAATCTGAACGCATATTTCATGTGGTGCCCTTCTCACATGTCATTTTGTGAGAATTTGAGTCTTTACATGAATTTTGTGCCATGTTATGTGATTTTCAAGGTATTATGTATACGTGTTTTGATAGGACCTGATGGGTATCCATTGGTTATGGATATCCATCGGGTTTGGACATGGACACAATTTTTTCCCGTGGGTTTTTTCATGGATGGGCAAAGAATAATCTCGTGGTTTCGGATATGGATTTGATTTTGTTCAACCCGGGGCGAACCCAATCCATTGCCATCCTTAGTTGGGTGCAAGTTGTTGATTGTTTGGGCAGGTATTCGAGTTGTAAGTAAATAAAAGTGTGATGATCTTCATTATTAGATCATTGTCCATGTGAGGAAAGGAGGATGGAGACTATGATTCCCCCACAAGTCGGGATGAGACTCGGGACAAAAAATGAGGCCAAAAAATGAGAGAAGCCCCAATAAAAAAATGAGAGAAAAGAGAGAAGGGGCAATGCTACTATCCTTTTACCACACTTGTGCTTCAAAGTAGCACTATGATCTTCATGATAGAGAGTCTCCTATATTGTCACTTTCATATAATAATGGGAATTTTTCATTATAGAACTTGGCTTGTATATTCCAATGATGGGTTTCCTCAAATTGAACTAGGTCCTCGTGAGCAAGCAAGTTGGATGCACACCACTTAATTTCTTTTTGAGCTTTCATAAACTTATAGCTCTAGTACATCCGTTGCATGGTAATCCCTACTCACTCACATCGATATCTATTAATGGGCATCTCCATAGCTCGTTGATACGCCTAGTTGATGTGAGACTATCTCGTTCTTTTTGTCTTCTCCACAACCACCGTCTATTCCACCTATAGTGCTATGTCCATGGCTCACGCTCATGTATTGCGTGAAAGTTGAAATTTTTAAGAACATCAAAAGTATGAAACAATTGCTTGGCTTGTCGTGTTGTGCATGATTTAAATTTTTGTGTGATGAAGATGGAGTATAGCCGTACTATATGATTTGGTAGGGTTAAGATTTCTTTGGCCATGTTATTTTGAGAAGACATAATTGCCTTGTTAGTATGCTTCAAGTATTATTGTTTTTATGTCAATATTAAATTTTGTTTTGAACTGCATGTATCTGAACATTCATGCCACAATAAAAGAAATTACATGGATAAATATGTTAGGTAGCATTCCACATCAAAAATTCTGTTTTTATCATTTACCTACTCGAGGACGAGCATGAATTAAGCTTGGGGACCCTTGATACGTCTCCAACATATCTATAATTTTTTATTGTTCCATGCTATTATATTATCTGTTTTGGATGTTTTATATGCATTAATATGCTATTTTTTATGATTTTTGGGACTAACCTATTAACCTAGAGCCCGGTGCCAGGTTCTGTTTTTTCCTTGTTTTAGAGTTTCACAAAAAAGGAATACCAAACAGAATAAAACTTTCATGTGATTTTTCTTGGACCGTAAGACATCCATAGGACTTGGAGTGCAAGCTTTAGAAGACGCTTGGTGGCCACAAGGACTAAGGCGCGCTACTTCACCCTTGTGGGCCCGTCATGACTCCACCGACCTATTTCTTCCGCCTATATATTCTCATATATCCCAAAACCAACAGAGGGAGCCACGAAAACACTTTTCCACCGTCGCAACCTTCTGTACCCATGAGATCCCATCTAGGGGCCTTTTTCAAGGCCCCGCACGAGGGGGTTGGATCATGGAGGGCTTCTACATCAAGACCATTGCCCTTCCGATGAAGCGTAAGTAGTTTACCTCTGCACTCCACGGGTCCATAGCTAGTAGGTAGATGGCTTCTTCTCTCTCTTTGATTCTCAATACCATGTTCTCCTCGATGTTCATGGAGATCTATTCAATGTAATACTTTTTATGTGTGTTTGCCGAGATCCGATGAATTATGGATTTATGATCAAGCTTATCTATGAATATTATTTGAATCTTCTCTGAATTCCTATATACATGATTTCATATCTTTGCAAATCTCTTCGGACTATTGATTTAGTTTGGCCAACTAGATTGGTTTTTCTTGCAATGGAAGAAGAGCTTAGATTTGGGTTCAATATTGCCTTTCCCAAAGGATGAGGGGCAGCAAGGCACGTATTTGTTGGGAAATGTAGCATGCAATTTCAAAAAAAAAAAATCCTACGCTCCCCCAAGATCTATCTAGGAGAAGCATAGCAACGAGAGGGGGAGAGTGTGTCTACGCATCAGAGACCGGAAGCGGAAGCATTTGACAATGCGGTTGATGTAGTCGAACTTCTTATCGCTCCGACGATCAAGTATCGAACGCATTTACACCTCCGAAGTTTTGCACACGCTCAGCTCGATGACGCCCCTCGCACTCTTGATCCAAAGCAAAGTGTCGAGGGAGAGTTTCTTCAAGACGATCAAGGCAGGACGGTGATGGTGAAGTGATCTGTGCAGGGCTTCGCCTAAGCACTACGACAATATGACCGGAGGCGTAAACTGTGGAGAGGGGCACCGCACAAAGCTAACAAATATTCGTGTGTGTTCTAGGTGCCCCCACCCCACGTATATATAGGTGGCAGGGGGAGGAGGATGGCCAAGGGGCGCCCAAGTAGGAGGAATCCTACTTGGGGCCCTAGTGCAATTCCCCCCCCCCTTACCATAACTTCCGGAGGGGGAGGAGGGAGGAGGGAGGAGAGAAGGAATGGGGAGGACGAATCCCTCCCCTTCGTTTCTCTCTTATCATCTTTCCTTCCCCTCCTATTTCGGCCTACATGGGGCGCACCAGCCACTTAGGGGCTGGTCTGTCCCCTACTTGGCCCATTAGGCCCATGTAGTTGCCGGGGGGATGCCCGAAACCCCTTTCGGTGACCCGATATGTACCCGCACCCTGCAACACTTCTGGTTTCCGAATATCATCATCCTATACATGAATCTTTACCTCTCAACCATTGCGAGACTCCTCGTCATGTCCGTGATCTCATCCGAGACTCAACAACATTCGGTCACCAAATCACGTAACTCATATAATACAAAATCATCATCGAACGTTAAGCGCGGACCCTACGGGTTCGAGAACTATGTAGACATGACCGAGACACCTCTCCGGGTCAATAACCAACAGCAGAACCTGGATTCTCATATTGGTTCCCTACATATTCTATGAAGATCTTTAACATTCAGACTCAGAATGACAACATACGCTATTCCCTTTGTCATCGGTATGTTACTTGCCCGAGATTCGATCGTCGGTATCTTCATACCTATTTCAATCTCAAGCACTGCAAGTATTTTTACATCGCCCAGAATGCATCATCCCGCAACTAACTCACTAGTCACATTGCTTGCAAGGCTTATTATGATGTGCATTACCGAGAGGGCCCAGATATACCTCTTCGATACTCGGAGTGACAAATCCTAATCTCGATCTATGATAACCCAACAAACACCTTCGAAGATACCTGTAGAGCATCTTTATAATCACCTAGTTACGCCAGGACGCTTTATAGCACACAAGGCATTCCTCCGGTATCCGGGAGTTGCATAATCTCATAGTCAAAGGAATATGTATATGACATGACGAAAGCAATAGCAATAAAACTGAACGATCAATATGCTAAGCTAACGAATGGGTCTTGCCCATCACATCATTTTCCTAATGTTGTGGTCCCGTTCATCAAATAACAACACATGTATATGGTTAGGAAACTCAACCATCTTTGACTAACGAGCTAGTCTAGTAGAGGCTTACTAGGGACACTTGTTTTGTCTATGTATCCACACATGTATCAAGTTTCTGGTTAATACAATTCTAGCATGAATAATAAACATTTATCATGATATAAGGAAATATAAAGTAACAACTTTTTATTGCCTCTAGGGCATATTTCCTTCTGGGCCTCCCACTTGCACTAGATTCAATAATCTAGTTCACACCGCCATGCTATTTAACACCAATTGTTCATATCACCATGTGATTAACACCCATAGTTCACATCGCCATGTGACCAACAATCAAAGGTTTTACTAGAGTCAAGAATATAGTTCAAATCACCATGTGATTAACTCCCAAAGAGTACTAAGGTGTGATCATTTTTGCTTGTGAGAGAGGTTTAGTCAATGTGTCCGCCACATTCAGGTCTGTATGTATTTTGCAAATTTCTATGTCTACAATGCTCTGCATGGAGCTACTCTAGCTAAATGCTGCCACTTTCAATATGTATCCAGATCGAGACTCGGAGTCATCTAGATCGGTGTCAAAGCTTTCATAGATGTAACTCTTTACAACGAACTCTTTATCACCCCATAATCAAGAAATATTTCCTTAGTCTTCTAAGGATAATTTTGATTGTTGTCCGGTGATCTACTCCTGCATCACTATTGTACCCCCTTGCCAAACTCATGGCAAGGTACACAATAGGTCTGGTATACAGCATGGCATACTTTATAGAACCTATGGCTAAGGCATAGGGAATGATTTTCATTCTCTCTCTATCTTATGTCGTGGTCGGGCTTTGAGTCTTACTCAACTTCACACCTTACAATACAAGCAAGAAATCTTTCTTTGACTGGTCCATTTTGAACTCCTTCAAAATCTTGTCAAGGTATGTACTCATTGAAAAATCTTATCAAGCATCTTGATCTATCTTTATAGATCTTGATGCCTAATATATAAGAAGCTTCACCGAGGTCTTTCATTGAAAAATTCTTATTCAAGTATCCTTTTATGCTATCCAGAAATTCTATATCATTTCCAATCAACAATATGTCATTCGCATATTATATCCAAATGCTATAGAGCTCCCACTTACTTTCTTGTAAATACAGGCTTCACCATAAGTCTGTATAAAACCATATGCTTTGATCACCTTATCAAAGCGTATATTCCAACTCCGAGATGCTTGCACCAGTCCATAGATGGATCGCTGGAGTTTGCACACTTTGTTAGCACCTTTAGGATCGAAAAAACCTTTTGGTTGCATCATATACAACTCTTCTTTAAGAAATCCATTAAGGAATGCAGTTTAATCCATTTGCCAGATTTCATAAAATGTGGCAATTGCTAACATGATTCCGACAAACTTAAGCATCCCTACGAGTGAGAAAATCTCATCGTAGTCAACACCTTGAACTTGTCAAAAAAACCTTTATGCATAAGTCAAGCTTTGTAGATAGTAAAACTACCATTAGCATCCGCCTTCCTGCTGAAGATCCATTTATCTTCAATGGCTTGCCCATCATGGGCAAGTCAACCAAAGTCCACACTTTGTTCTCATACACGGATCCTATCTCGCATTTCATGGCCTCAAGCCATTTATTGGAGTCTAGGCTCATCATCGCTTCCTCATAGTTCATAGCTTCACATGGTCTAGTAAAATGATTTCCGTAACAGGATTACCATACCACTCTCATGCGGATCTGTGCTCTGATTGACCTACGAGGTTCGATAGTAACTTGATCTGAAGTTTCATGATCATTATCATTAGCTTCCTCTCTATTTGGTGTAGGCATCACAGGAATGGTTTTCTGTGATGAGCTACTTTCCAATTCGAGAGAATGTACAATTACCTCATCAAGTTCTACTTTCCTCCCACTCACTTCTTTCGAGAGAAACTCCTACTCAAGAAAGGATCCATTCTTAGCAACAAATATCTTGCCTTCAGATCTGTGATAGAAGGTGTACCCAACAGTTTCTTTTGGGTATCCTATGAAGATGCACTTCTCCGATTTGGTTCGATCAAGCTTATCAGGCTGAAACTTTTTCACATAAGCATCGCAACCCCAAACTTTAAGAAACAACAGCCTAGGTTTCTTGCCAAACCACAGTTTATATGGTGTCATCTCAATGGATTTAGACGGCACCTATTTAACGTGAATGCAACTGCCTCTAACGCCTAACCCCAAAATGATAAAGGCAAATCGGTAAGAGACATCATATAACGCACCATATCCAATAGAGTACGGTTACGACGCTCGGATGCACTATTACGTTGTGGTGTTCCAGTGGCATGAGTTGTGAAACTATTCCACATTGTTTTGAATGAAGGCCAAACTCAGAATCTCAAATATTCACCTCCGTGGTCGATCGTAGAAACTTTATTTTCTTGTTACGATGATTCTCCACTTCACTCTGAATTTTTTGAACTTCTCAAATCTTTCGCACTTGTGTTTCATTAAGTAGATATACCCATATCTGCTGAAATCATCTCTCAAGGTCGAAATAACGATACCCGCCATAAGCATTAACACTCATTGACTGCATACATTGATATGTATTATTTCCAATAAGTCGCTGGCTCGCCCATTGTTCCGAGAACGGAGTTTTAGTCATCTTGCCCATGAGGCATGGTTCACAAGTATCAAATGATTCATAATCAAGTGATTCCAAAAC
The DNA here is from genome assembly GCA_021605145.1 of Aegilops bicornis. Classification (NCBI taxonomy): domain Eukaryota; kingdom Viridiplantae; phylum Streptophyta; class Magnoliopsida; order Poales; family Poaceae; genus Aegilops; species Aegilops bicornis. The sequence continues at coordinate 156,112,967 of CM038671.1, read as the reverse complement.
CCCATCTCGCATGGAGTTTCTTCATGCGCTTTACACCAATATGACTCTAAACGGCAAGGCCACAAATATGTTGCACTATCATTATCAACTTTGCATCTTTTGGCATCAATATTATGAATATGTGTATCACTACGATCGAGGTTAAATAAACCATTCACATTGGGTGTATGACCATTAAAGGTTTTATTCATGTAAGCAGAACAACAATTATTGTCTGACTTAAATGAATAACCGTATTGCAATAAACATGATCTTATCATATGCATGCTCAACGCAAACACCAAATCACATTTATTTAGGTTCAACACTAATCAAGAAGGTAGAGGGAGTATGCAATGGTGATCTTTATCAACCTTGGAATCACTTCCAACACACATCGTCACCTTGCCCTCAACTAGTCTCTCTTCATTTTGTAATTCCTGCTTCGAAAGTTACTAATCTTAGCAACTGAATCAGATCAAATACCCATGGGTTACTAAGAACACAAGTAAAGTACACATCAATAACATGTATATCAAATATACCTTTGTTCACTTTGCCATCCTTGTTATCCGCCAAGTATTTGGGGTAGTTCCGCTTCCAGTGACCATTCCCTTTGCAGTAGAAGCACTCGGTTTTAGGCTTGGGTCTAGCTTTAGGCTTCTTCACGGAGTGGCAACTTGATTGCCATTCTTCTTGAAGTTCCATTTTCTTCCTCATTGCCCTTTTCTTGAAACTAGTGGTCTTCTTAACCATCAACACTTGATGCTCTTTCTTGATTTCTACTTTCACGATTTCAAAGATCGCCAAGAACTTGGAAATTATTTTCGCCATCCCTTGCATAATATAGTTCATCACGTAAGTTCTAGTAGCTTGGTGATAGTGACTAGAGAAATCTATCAATCACTATCTTATCTCGAAGATTAACTCCCACTTGATTCAAGCGATTGTAGTACCTGCACATTCTCGAGTACATGCTCACCGGCCGAGCTATTCTCCTCCATCTTGCAGTAAAGTACTTGTCGAGGTCTCATACCTCTCGACATGGGCATGAGTCTGAAATACCAATTTCAACTCTTGGAACATCTCATATGCTCCGTGGCATTCAAAACGTTTTTGAAATCCCAGTTCTGAGCCGTAACGCATGGTGCACTAAACTATCAAGTAGTCATCATACCGAGCTTGTCAAACGTTCATAACGCCTCAGATCTGCTTCCTCGCAATAGGTTTGTCACCTAGCGTGCATCAAGGACATAATTCTTTTGTGTAGCAATGAGGATAATCTCGCATCACGGACCCAATTCGCATTATTGCTACTATCATCTTTCAACTTAGTTTTCTAGGAACATATCAAAAACATATGGGAGCTAAACCACGAGCTATTGATCTACAACATAATTTGCAAATACTATCAAGATTAAGTTCATGATAAATTAAGTTCACTTAATCAAGTTACTTAAGAACTCCCACTTAGATAGACATCCTCGAGACATCTAAATGATTATGTGATCCAAATCAACTAAACCATGTCCCATCATCACGTGAGATGGAGTAGTCTTCAATGGTGAACATCTCTATGTTGATCATATCTACTATAAGATTCACGCTCACCTTTCGGTCTCCAAAGGTTCCGAGGCCATGTCTGTACATGTTGCACCTGTTGTATGTGAAAAATGTCTTGCACCTGTTGTATGTGAAAAAATGTCTTGCACCTGTTGTATGTGAACGAGAGCCTAGCTATCACACCCGATCATCACGTGGTGTCTCAACACGATTTAACTGTAGCAACGATGCATACTCAAAGTAACACTTTTACCTTGAAATTTATCAAGGGATCATCTTATAATGCAACCGCCAGACTAAGCAAAATAAGATGCATAAAATATAAACATCACATGCAATCAATATATGTGACATGATATGGCCATCATCATATTGAGCTTTTGATCTCCATCTCCAAAGCATCGCCATGATTTCCATCATCACCGACTCGACACCTTGATCTACATTGTTGCGTCGTGGTTGTCTCGCCAACTATTGCTTCTACGACTATTGCTAACTCATAGTAATAAAGTAAAGCAATTACATGGCGTTTGCATTTCATACAATAAAGCGACAACCATAAGGCTCCTGCCAGTTGCTGATAACTTTGACAAAACACGGTCATCTCATACAATAACGTATATCACATCATGTCTGGACCATATCACATCATTAACAAGCCCTGCAAAAACAAGTTAGACGTCCTCTACTTTGTTGTTGCAAGTTTTATGTTGCTTCTACAGGCTTCTAGTAAGAACCGTTCTGACCTATGCATCAAAACCACAATGGTGATTCATCAAGTTTGTTGTTTTAACCTTCAAGAAGGACAGGCCGCAGTCAAATTCGATTCAACTAAAGTAGGAGAAACAGACACCCACCAGCCCCCTTTATGCAAAACTAGTTGCATGTCTGTCGGTGGAACCGGTCTCAGGAACGTGGTCATGTAAGGTTGGTCCAGGCCGCTTCATCCAACAATACTGCTGAATCAAAATAAGACGTTGGTGGTAAGCAGTATGACGATCACCGCCCACAACTCTCTGTGTTCTACTCGTGCATATCATCTATGCATAGACCTGGCACTGATACCACTGCGTTGGGAAACGAGTATGCAATTTCAAAAAATTCCTACAATCATGCAAGATCTATCTAGGAGATGCATAGCAATGAGAGGGGGAGAGTGTGTCTATGTACCCTCGTAGACTGAAAGCGGAAGCGTTTGACAACACGGTTGATGTAGTCAAACTTGTTCTCGTTCCGACCGATCAAGTACCGAACGTACGACACCTCCGAGTTCTGCACATGTTCAGCTCGATGACGTCCCTCGAACTCTTGATCCAGCAAAGTGTCGAGGGAGAGTTTCGTCAGCACGGTGGTGTGGTGACGGTGATGGTGAAGTGATCCGTGCAGGGCTTCGCCTAAGCACTACGACAATATGACCGGAGGCGTAAACTGTGGAGAGGGGCGCCGCACACGGTTAACAGATATTCATGTGTGTTCTAGGCGCCCCTCCCCATGTATATATAGGTGGGAAGGGGAGGAGGGTGGCCAAGGGGCGCCCAAGTAGGAGGAATCCTACTTGGGGCCCTAGTGCAATTCGCCCCACCCCTCTAACCATAACTTCCGGAGGGGGAAGGAAGGGGGAGGGAGGAGAGAAGGAAAGGGGAGGCCGAATCCCTCCCCTTAATTTCTATCTTCTCCTCTTTCCTTCCCCTCCTATTTCGGCCTACATGGGGCACACCAGCCCCTTAGGGGCTGGTCTGTCTCTACTTGGCCCATTAGGCCATGTAGTTGTCGGAGGATGCCCGAACCCCTTCCCGTGACCCGATATGTACCCGCACCCCCAAAACACTTCCGGTTTCCGTGATATCATCGTCTGCTATATGAATCTTTACCTCCCAACCATTCCGAGACTCCTCGTCATGTCCGTGATCTCATCCGGACTCAACAACATCCGTCACCAAATCACATAACTCATATAATACAAAATCATCATCGAACATTAAGCTGCATGGATCCTACGGGTTTGAGAACTATGTAAACATGACCGAGACACCTCTCCGTCAATAACCAACAGCGGAACCTCGGATGCTCATATTGGTTCCTACATATTCTACTTAATATCTTTATCGGTCAGATCGTAATGACAACTTACATTATTCCCTTTGTCATCGGTATAGTTATTTGCCCGAGATTCGATCGTCGGTATCTTCATACCTAGTTCAATCTCGTTATAGGCGAGTCTCTTTACTCGTTTCGTAATGCATCATCCCGCAACTAACTCATTAGTCGCACTGCTTGCTAGGCTTATTATGATGTGCATTACCGAGAGGGCCCAGAGATACCTCTCCGGTACTCGGAGTAAACAATCATAATCTCGATCTGTGCTAACCCAACAAACGCCTTCGGAGATACCTGTAGAGCATATTGATAATCACCCAGCTTACGCTAGACATTTGATAGCACACAAGGTATTCCTCCCAGATCCGGGAGTTGCATAATCTCATAGTCAAAGGAATATGTATATGACATGAAGAAAGCAATAGCAATAAAACCGAACGATCAAAATGCTAAGCTAATGAATGGGTCTTGTCCATCACATCATTCTCCTAATGATGTGATCTCGTTCATCAAATGACAACACATGTCTATGGTTAGGAAACTCAACCATCTTTGATTAACGAGCTAGTCTAGTAGAGGCTTAGTAGGGACATGTTGTTTTGTCTTTGTATCCACACATGTATGAAGTTTCTGGTTAATACAATTCTAGCATGAATAATAAACATTTACAATGATATGACGAAATATAAAATAACAACTTTATTATTGCCTCTAGGGCATATTTCCTTCAGTATTGCATTGTTGCCATCGAGGATAACAAGATGGGGTTTTCATCATATTGCTTGAGTTTATCCCGCTACATCATGTCATCTTACTTAATGTGTTACTCTATTCTTATGAACTTAATACTCTAGATGCAAAAGTGTGAGCTCACGATGTGTGGAGTAATAGTAGTAGATGCAGGCAGGAGTCGGTCTACTTGACACGGACGTGATGCCTATGTTCATGATCATTGCCTTAGATATCGTCATAACTTTGCGCTTTTCTATCAATTGCTCGGCAGTAATTTGTTCAGCCACCATAGTATTTTCTATCTAGAGATGCCTTGATACGTCTCCAACGTATCTATAATTTATTATTGTTCCATGCTATTATATTATCTGTTTTGGATGTTTAATGGGCTTTAATATGCTCTTTTATATTATTTTTGGGACTAACCTATTAACCGGAGGCCCAGTGCCAATTTCTGTTTTTTTTTGCCTATTTCAGTGTTTCGCAGAAAAGGAATACCAAATGTAGTCCAAACGGAATGAAACCTTCGTGGTGATCTTTCTTGGACCGAAAGCAAACCAGAAGACTTGGAGATGAAGTCGGAGATGCAACGAGGTGGCCACGAGGTAGGAGGGCACGCCTAGGGGGTTGGCACGCCTCACCCTCGTGGGCCCCTCGTAGCTCCACCGACGCATTTTCGCCTATATATACTCTTATACCCTAAAAACATCAAGGGGAGCCACAAAACCACTTTTCCACCGCCACAACCTTCAAGCACTGTGAGATCCCATCTTGGGGCCTTTTTACGATCTCACGGAGGGGGAATCGATCACGGAGGGCTTCTACATCAACACCATAGCCTCTCCGATGAAGCGTGAGTAGTTTACCACTGCACCTTCTGTCCTTAGTTATTAGCTAGATGGCTTCTTCTCTCTTTGATTCTCAATACAAAGTTCTCCTCGATGTTCTTGGAGATCTATTCGATGTAACACTCATTTATGTGTGTTTGCCGAGATCCGATGAATTATGGATTTATGAACTTGATTATCTATGAATATTATTTGGTTCTTCTCTCAATTATTATATGCATGATTTGATATCTTTGCAAGTCTCTTCAATTATCGATTTAGTTTGGCCTACTAGATTGATCTTTCTTGCAATGGGAGAAGTGCTTAGCTTTGGGTTCAATCTTGTGTGTCCTTTCCAAAGGATGTTAGGGCAGCAAGGCACGATTGTATTGTTGCCATCGAGGATAAAAAGATGGGGTTTATATCATATTGCTTGAGTTTATCCTCTACATCATGTCGCCTTTGCTTAATGCGTTACTCGTTATGAACTTAATACTCTAGATGCATGCTAGATAGCTATCGACGTGTGGAGTAATAGTAGTAGATGCAGAATCATTTCGGTCTACTTGACATGGATGTGATGCCTATATTCATGATCATTGCCTTAGATATCTTCATAACTATGCGCTTTTCTATCAATTGCTCGGCAGTAATTTGTTCGGGGGATTGGATGATTTGCCCCACTTTACAGGGTTGGATGATTTGCCCTTTGATTGTCTCAATGATAGTGGCCCCGGGCCCCACCCGGTAGCCTCTCAGGGGGGGGCAAATGATCCAATGGAGAAGTAAAGTGGGGCATAAGATCCAATTTCTCTAATTTGTTCACCCACCGTAATACATGCTATCTTGAGAGAAGCCACTAGTTAAACCTATTGCCCTCGGGTCTCTTTCTTATTATATTGCATCTCTTTTATTTAGACATCGCATCTCGTTTACTATTTTGCAATCTTTACTTTCCAATCTATACAACAAAAATACCAAAAATATGTATCTTACTATCTTTATTGGATCTCATTTTATGAAGTGACCGTGAAGGGATTGACACCCCGTTTATCGCGTTGGTTGCAAGGTTCTTGATTGTTTGTGCAGGTACTAGGTGACTTGTGCGTTGTCTCCTACTGGATTGATACCTTGGTTCTCAAAAACTGATGGAAATACTTACACTACTTTGCTGCATCACCCTTTCCTCTTCAAGGAAAAACCAACGCATGCTCAAGAGGAAGCAAGAAGGATTTCTGGTGCCGTTGCCGGGGAGATCTACGCCAAGTCAAACATACCAAGTACCCATCATAAACTCTTGTCCCTCGCATTACATTATTTGCCATTCGCCTCTCGTTTTCCTCTCCCCCACTTATAAAATGATTTTCGAAAACCTTTGCCTTTCTCTCGCCATGGCCGAACCAAAAGGGGCTAAGGGCTTTCTCCCGGGTTTTACTTTGGATAGTCCCTCTGTCTGCCCTAAGCTCATAAATAATGATGCTATGGAAAGACCTATCGGGATTATCGATGAGAATTTGAATAATTTTGATGAAGATGACCCCGGAATTTTTCATTATTTGCTTCATGAATCTTTGAAAGATGCTTGGGATAGGCTATTAAGGATCTCGAGCCAGCTATGTGCCCCAATATCATATTGAGATTTACTTAAGAAGTTTTTATGTTGGCTTACCTTCTTCTTTCAAGCAAGTTTTAGATTCTATTTTTGAAGAAGGTTTTCTTGAAGGGGATGCCATCGATACCTATGAAAAGATGAAAGCTATATTTGGGCACCCCATGAGTGAAAAGGTTGAATCCACCTCTCTTTTGTGTTTTTATCAGAATGAAATTATCAAAGAGATGAAGGCTAACTTAGATGCAAATTTTCGTAGTGTGCTTAATCTTTATTCTACCAATAATGGCCACGTACTCTCACAAAATAGAAATATAAGTGTTTAGATAAGAAGTTCTCTCTTTATCATCAAAAGGGAGAAGATGGCAATACCTAGGTGGATTCTTGCTTTTATGCCTAGCTAGGGGCGTTAAACGATAGCGCTTGTTGGGAGCACTGTTCAGGATATCTTCCGATATTTAGATAAATTGGCCGATTTATCGCTTACCGTTGTCTGGACGATAACGTAAATCGGCCGATAAATTAGCCGATATGACGATAAATCGGCCGATATGCTGATAAACTGGCCGATTTACCCCTTATCTTGGGTCGACCGATAAGTTCTCGATAAGTTTATATCCTCAACATTGGTTGGGAGGCAACACAAATTTATTTTTGTTCTTTTCTTTTTGCTACTGTTTAGTAATAAATAATTCATCTAGCTTCTGGTTAGATGTGTTTTTATATTTTAATTAGTATTTGTGCCAAGTAGAACCTTTGGGAAGACTTGGGTGAAGTCTTTGCGATCTTGCTGTAAAAAACAGAAACTTTTGCGCTCACGAGATTAGCTACCATTTTTTACTGGAGAGTGCTTTTAGGTTTATTATTTTGCAGATGATTAACAGACAAATTCCTCACGTGCAGAAATTTATTTCAGAATTTTTGGAGTTTCAGAAGTATTCTAACATTACAGATTGCTTCAGACTATTCTGTTTTTGACAGATTCTGTTTTTCATGTGTTGTTTGCTTATTTTGATGAATCTATGAGTAGTATCGGAAGGTATGAACCATAGAGAAGTTGTAATACAGTAGGTTTAACACCAATATAAATAAATAATGAGTTCATTACAGTACATTAAATTTGTGGTTTATTTTCTTATACTAACGGAGCTCATGAGTTTTCTGTTGAGTTTTGTGTTGTGAAGTTTTCAAGTTTTTGGGTAAAGATTTGATGGATTTTGGAATAAGGAGTGGCAAGAGACTAAGCTTGGGGATGCCCAAGGCACCCCAAGGTAAAATTCAAGGACAACCAAAGCCTAAGCTTGGTGATGCCCTCGAAGGCATCCCTCTTTCGCCTTCGCTTCATCGGTAACTTTACTTGAGGACATATTTTATTCACCACATGATATGTGTTTTGCTTGGAGCGCCTTGTATGATTTGAGTCTTTGATTTTTAGTTTACCACAATCATCCTTTCTGTACACACCTTTGGGAGAGACACGCATGAATCGGAATTTATTAGAATACTCTATGTGCTTCACTTATATCTTTTGAGCTAGATAATTTTGCTCTAGTGCTTCACTTATATATTTTTAGAGCACGGTGGTGGTTTTATTTTATAGAAACTATTGATCTCTCATGATTCACTTATATTATTTTGAGAGTCTTTTAGAACAGCATGGTAATTTTCTTTGGTTATAAAATTAGTCCTAATATGATGGGCATCCAAGATGGGTATAATAAAAACTTTCATATAAAGTGCATTGAATACTATGAGAAGTTTGATTCCTTATGATTGTTTTGAGATATGAAGATGATGATATTAGAGTTATGCTAGTTGAGTAGTTGTGAATTTGAGAGATACTTGTGTTAAAGTTTGTGATTCCGGTAGCATGCACACGTATGGTGAACCGTTATGTGATGAAGTCGGAGCATGATTTATTTTTTGATTGTCTTCCTTATGAGTGGTCAGTCAGGACTAGCGATGGTCTTTTCCTGCCAATCTATCCCCCTAGGATCATGCGCGTAATACTTTGTTTCGATAACTAATAGATTTTTTGCAATAAGTATGTGTGTTCTTTATGACTAATGTTGAGTCCATGGATTATACGCACTCTCACCCTTCCACCATTGCTAGCCTCTCTAGTACCGCGCAACTTTTGCGAGTACCATAACATCCACCCTTACCTTCCTCAAAACAGCCACCATACCTACCTATTATGGCATTTCCATAGCCATTCCGAGATATATTGCCATGCAACTTCCACCGTTCCGTTTATTATGACACGCTTCATCATTGTCATATTGCCTTGCATGATCATGTAGTTGACATCGTATTTGTGGCAAAGCCACCTTCATAATTCTTTCATACATATCACTCTTGATTCATTGCACATCCCGATACACCACCGAAGGCATTCACATAGAGCCATACTTTGTTCTAAGTATCGAGTTGTAATTCTTGAGTTGTAAGTAAATAGAAGTGTGATGATCTTCCTTATTAGAGCATTGTCCCAGTGAGGAAAGGATGATGGAGACTATGATTCCCCCACAAGTCGGGATGAGAGTCCTGGACGTAAAAAGAGGCCATAAAAAAAGAGAAAGGCCCAAATAAAAAACTGAGAGAAAAAGAGAGAAGGGACAATGCTATTGTCCTTTTACCACACTTGTGCTTCAAAGTAGCACCATGCTTTTCATGATAGAGAGTCTCTTATGTTGTCACTTTCCTATACTAGTGGGAATTTTTGTTATAGAACTTGGCTTTTATATTCCAATGATGGGCTTCCTCAAATTGCCCTAGGTCTACGTGAGCAAGCAAGTTGGATGCACAACCACTTAGTTTCTTTTTGAGCTTTCATACACTTATAGCTCTAGTGCATCCGTTGCATGGCAATCCCTACTCACTCACATTGATATCTATTGATGGGCATCTCCATAGCCCGTTGATACGCCTAGTTGATGTGAGACTAGCTTCTCCTTTTTTGTATTCTCCACAACCACCATTCTATTCCACCTATAGTGCTATGTCCATGGCTCACGCTCATGTATTGCATGAAGATTGAAAAAGCTTGAGAACATCAAAAGTATGAAACAGTTGCTTGGCTTGTCATTGGGGTAGTGCATGATTTAAATATTTTGTGTGCTGAACATAGAGCATAGCTTATCTATATGATTTTGTAGGGATAGCTTTCTTTGGCCATGTTATTTTGAGAAGACGTGATTGCTTTATTAGTATGCTTGAAGTATTATTATTTTTATGTCAATATTATACTTTTGTCTTGAATCTTTCGAATCTGAACATTCATGACACAATAAAGAAAATCACATTGATAAATATGCTAGGTAGCATTCCATATCAAAAATTCTTTTTTATCATTTACCTACTCGAGGACGAGCAGGAATTAAGCTTGGGGATGCTTGATACGTCTCCAACGTATCTATAATTTTTTATTGTTCCATGCTATTATATTATCTGTTTTGGATGTTTAATGGGCTTTAATATGCTCTTTTATATTATTTTTGGCACTAACCTATTAACCAGAGGCCCAGTGCCAATTTCTGTTTTTTGCCTATTTCAGTGTTTCGCAGAAAAGGAATACCAAACAGAGTCCAAACGGAATGAAACCTTCACATGATCTTTCTTGGACCGAAAGCAAACCAAGACTTGGAGATGAAGTCGGAGACGAACGAGGCGATTACACGAGGCAGGAGGGCGCGCCTGTGGGGTAGGCGTGCCCCCACCTCGTGGCCCCTCGTAGCTCCACCGACGCATTTCTTTCGCCTATATACTCTTATACCCTAAAACATCGTGGGAGCCACGAAACCACTTTTCCACTGCTGCAACCTTCTCTGCACTTCGTGAGATCCCATCTTGGGGCCTTTTCCTGATCTGACGGAGTGGGAGTCGATCACGGAGGGCTTCTACATCAACACCATAGCCTCTCCGATGAAGCGTGAGTAGTTTACCACAGACCTTCAGGTCCATAGTTATTAGCTAGATGGCTTCTTCTCTCTCTTTGATTCTCAATACAAAGTTCTCCTCGATGTTCTTGGAGATCTATTCGATGTAATACTCTTTTTATGTGTGTTTGCCGAGATCCGATGAATTGTGGATTTATGAACTTGACTATCTATGAATATTATTTGGTTCTTCTCTTTATTCTTATATGTGTGATTTGATATCTTTGAAAGTCTCTTGTAACATCCCAAATTTCCTATTTGGAATGTTTTACAAATTATAGCTAAGCATCTATGCATTTTGTTTGAAATTTGAGTGGCATTTGAAGTTTCAGAAGTTTTGGAGTTGTTGGAATTTGAATTCAAAGTTTGGCGCTTGAAATTTATTCCAAACTAAGCCCGATAAATACTTGAGAAAAGTATGAGCGGAGTAAACATGACACTCCAAAAATATCAGAGGAAAAACATTGCCAAAAGTTTGAATTCAAATTTGAGTTTATTTGGAATTTTTAGAAAATGACTTTTATAAAGTTTGGATTTTGCCTCGAAAAATGTTCAAATTATAGGAGTATTCCCGATCATTTTGATATATATATGTCCTATATAAAATATTTATATTTATTATATTTTTCCTCTCTAATATTCAAAAAATGGAAAAAGAGAAAAGCCCTGCGCCAGCCAGCCAGCCCCTGCCCATCCAAATGAGGCCCACCCACCACCAGCCCAGCTAACGGCCACGCTGCCCACGCCGAGCCGACCGAGTGCCCGAGCTGAATCGGCCAGACCGGCCCGCCTGACGCCTGGGCCCTCTCTCACCGACGGGTGGCCCCACCTCATTGCCTTCCTCGCCCACGCCAACCGGGCGCCACGCCACGAAACCCCGAGATCCCCGGATCCGCCCGATCCCTCACCGGATCTTTCCTCCTCCAAGTCGAGGCCGCCTATATATACCCCCCGACCCCTGCTCCCCTCGCCTCGCCTGACCTCTCCTCTCACTGCACGCTCACGGAGCACCCGAGCCAGCCGCCATTGCCACCCCGACCGCCTGCCACCTCGAGCTCGCCTGACCCCACCCCGAGCTCCTCACACGCCAAGACTCACGGGAGGTCCCCGCCGACGCCCCCGACCACCGGAGTACTGCACTGCTGGCGCATTAGCCCTGCTCCGCCACCTCCGACCACCTCGAGCTCGCCTGAGTCCACCCCGAAGCTCCTCGCCACGCCAAGACCACGGGAGGTCCCTGTTGCCGTCCCCGAGCACCGAGCCTCTGACTCTACGCCGCCCGAGCCGCCGACTGTCAGCCGCCAACCTCCGTCGGTAAGTCACGGACTCCTCCGCCGTCCGATCCTATATCTAGGGTGTAGATTAGATCCTCAAGGGGTACGGTCTATTTAGGTTTATTTTTATAGATCCGGTTTATTTTGGTTTAGTTAGTAGGTTTAGTTGGACCGCCGACGCGGTTATTTTCTATTAAACTGCTGCTTTTAGCTATATTACGCCTTAGCGCTAGATAGGCCCATTAGCGCCTCGATTTTCTTTTTTAATTTTATTTTTCGCTTCGCTTTTAACAAAATAGTTTCAGTTTTGTAAAATCCATATCTTTTAATCTACTTAGTATTTTTAAGTGATTCTTTTTTTGTTGGTTTGCAAATTTCTTATAGTTTCAGAGAAAATATAATTAGCCATGTTAAAATTATTTAAAATTGCTTTATTTTAGATTTAGACAGAATAGTAAATCTGCTATAGAATGAGTTAGGAATATTATTTTTGGGTGATTCTTTTGTCACAACTTTGTTTTGACATTGCCTAACCGTAGGAATTTATTTGGGCATTTTAGGATTAATAAAAAATAGTTTTAATCAGAATCATGTTATTCTTAATTAATTAACTAGCTACTGCTTTTCCTATTGTTTTACTCAGCAAATAAAATTATTTTTCATCAGAGATAGATTATTCTAGGTTAGTTTCTGTAACTTTAGAGCATGAACATTTATTTATAATAAATAAAACTTTTATTTTATTTTTCTTACTAGAATTTGCTTTAGGCCTAATAGGAGTTTTATAATAGATTTTAAGGTGATTCTTTTTGCTCCTAGTTGCTTGATGAATTCTTTTCTCGTTAGGTAGCATAAACCCATGCTTAGGTTCTGTTAAGAAAAATTTTGTAGTGCAAAACTATTTCTTGATTGTTGTTGGATATGGGAAAACTTTGAGTTGGATTTCTTTGAGTTTTTCTTTGGGTTTTGGTTCAAGTGCTTTGTGTGTTATGTTAGCATGCTATTATGTTAAGTGGTCATATGTTGTATGCTTATTATGATTGTTGTATGTCTCGGTAGAATTTCCTGAGTGCTAAGCTAGCTACCACGAGTCACTAGTTTTCAAGATCGTCAAGAAGGCAAGTTCACTTTGACCATGTTTTTCATACCTATGTATTTTATTGCATCTAGTGTCATCTTCGCAACAATCCCTCCAAAGAGTGACATTGAATCCTTGTAGTTGAGTAGTATGCATGAGGTAGGAACCCATCACCCTGTTACCAAGCCCGGACGTTATTTATTTTAATGCTACGTTATAGTAGACGGGTTGGTATGAGTGTTCGAGAGTGGTGTGAAGAAGGAGGACTCTACGCCAATGACGACAACTCCATGATGGCATCTGCAAGGACTGCATTTTCAAGGCCTCAAGACTTCAAGACTCAAGACAAGAATTCAATACACACTCACTGGGTGAAGGATGGTTGACGGCACCTGGAGAATCCAAAGGTTGGCCGATGCATGGAGAAGCGCCATGACATCTTATGGAAAGCTTCACCTGCACTCAAAGAGACGGAAGAATACTTCATGCCCTAAGCTTACCCGTGCAACCGCAAGTCAATATGGGCTCGTCTTGGTTGACCTTAGTTGTGACTGGCCGGGACGGTGCTAGCAGATGTAGAACTACGGTAGGATTGGATGAGCACCGGACAAAGGGTCGTGGGAACTCTTCTAAGACCATGTTTCGGTCATCTTGTTCTCAAACACCTCAAGTGCGAGAACGTAAAAAGAGGGATCGAATCTTGCGGAAAAGTGTACAAACCTCTGCAGAGGGTTAAAACCTAATCGATTAGCCGTGTCCCCGATTACGGACAATTTGAGCATCCGGACTTGGATCTATCTCGAACTCTCAACACCGGATTGATAACTTAATTGTGGGCAACTTATGATGATTTTGGGCTATGAGACATCGATTGGCGGAACCATGTCATGATAGAAAACTCCATAGTACAGACTTCATTTATTCCTTTGATGTAGGGAAAATAGAATCAGCTTTTACGCAAACAAAACTCGTATACAGAGCCACAAAGCCAAATTGCATATAGTATAGTTTTACCATCTGTTTATTCATGTTGTGATCTTGCCGGTACATTCAATGTAATCGATTTACACGGCTGCAACGTATCATGTTGCAGGATTTTCTTCGACGAGTAAGAGTTACGATATGTGGTTACGGTCTACACTCAACTCGCCGATGGCGTTGATGGGACTCCACACCCGCTTGATTGTTTCATTGAGTATTATGAGGTATATATCATTTTACGTTATTTATACATGTGATTGCACTTTGATATATACATTGATGTACTGTGTGCCAAAGATATCGATCCGTGGATGGCATGTATACACGTAGGCTTGACCGTCTGAGGTCGGGTCGCCATGTATATGGTATCGTGAGCACATGTTGGCTGTAGGACGTGACCCTAGAAAATGACTTAGTAATATGAAGACCCCAATAGGAATGACCTTTGTTTTGTACTACTCTCGTAACACCCGATTCCTTTTACCGAACCTTCCTTATTTCAAACTATAGAGGAGAGCTACATTCGAACAAAAGAGAACACTACGAGAAGGTTCTTGGAGGCCCCTTCCTTGTGGAGCTAGTCAGTCTGAAGTTACCGATACCGAGATCAAGGCAACTAAGAGGACGCTCTAGATCATGGGGAGTCAAGACCCAAGTTTTTGGTCGAAGAAGACCCCAAGACCGCAGACATCAGCTTCGAACTATAAATGGTGATCGTGATATGGGCATCAACACCGCCGTCCATGATGCTATTGCACGCTTATGCTATCGCCATCGTCTTTGCACTAAACCCACACTTCTTTGGAAGGATTGGATGGTAGAAGTTTGATGGAGCAACTATTGCCTTGACGGAAGCGCAAAGATGAAGTTCTCCCCACTTTTAGTGTACAATCGTGGATCTAGAACAATACGTCAAGAATCTTCAGATGGACCTCCGGAAGCCCTGCTTAACAATGAAGCACTACGAGAAGAGGTCAAGACTCGTAGATCAAGGTAAACAAGCTGGAGGATGAGAACCTCGAGATCTCGAGAATGCGCCAGAACTGAAAAGCAGCAGGACCATGTCTCATGCCAAGGACGTTGAGATCCGTAAGCTCAAGGAACAACTTCAGGACATACAGTGGTCGCTACAAGAAACTCCGCGTCGACAGGAAAATCTAGCGTAAAATCGGAGGAGATCAAGTCCACACGTAAGAAGCCCTAGTGGGGACAATGATCAAGTTCCTAATAAATTAGCTTAGTAGTATCCCACCATGAGAGAAATAAAGATGAATGCCTTCTCGATTTAAGTATCCACCATACCAATTTATGTGGGTGGCGACATCAGAGAATTGATTGAATAAATGAATGCTTGGTTGCTATTATTTTTTCTTGTGTTTATTGAATGGTTGGATAGATGCGATATTCAGAGGCTTGTATTTATTTCAACCATGAGAGACGAAGTTACGGAAGAATGGTAGAAGGCCTTCATATGGGAACAAAGATCAGAATTGGAAACTCCCGAGCATTGAAGACCAAGAAATGATGACTTAGAAACGAAACCATAGTAGAACGCCCATTACAAACGGTACTTTTGAGCTAGGATTCTTTTGTTGATGGGTGGGTATTTGCTTTCTCTTTCTATCTTAACTGCACTCAAATCTTGAACCCATGGACAATCAACTCCAAACTTTTCTCGAGACAATTGCAATTTCCCCATGGAGATACATTCCTTGTTCGAGCACCCTCTTATCCTACACATGCAGATGACAACCCTTTATGAGTCCTTCCTTAAAGGTCCGGAAATGATCATGACCTCGACAAGTGATCATGATTACCCAAGATCCCAAGGACATGATGAAGCATATTCACCTTGAAGGAGATGCAGTCTACAAAGGCTACCCTTCATGCAAAAGGGACTGAACTTTGGTATGTGGAGGTACACCTCCACCGTATGAAAGGAGTTTGCCCAAAGACGATGGGGCAAGATTTTTCATCTCACGTGTACCACAAGCAACTTTCTTCGACGCTGTTCGTGAAGCAGCCATGGAAGCCATACGCCAGATCGGAGAAATACTCGAAGCAAGACTTCGTTATACTCAAGAATACCTAAGAGAAGTACATGCAGAGATGATGGAGATGAAGCTCAAGGCCACCACGATGAAACAGAAGATTGAAGATTTCAAGGCGCATGTCGCACAATTCCAAAGGATCAAGAATCCTCAAGGAGGAAAAATGAATAAAGTTGGAAGTAATGTCCACCATACCGAACCATGTGGGTGGCAAGATTTGTAACAAAGTACTTTTTGGAAGTAGGATTTACGAAAAATGGTTAAGGATGTAATAAAAGATTTGATATGAAAAATAATATGATTTATGGATTAACTAGTGCATTTCATTTTAAGTGTGGTAGCACACTAGACCATTCCAATCGATGGAATTGCTGGAAGACCCCAACCCCTAACCCTTTCTTGCTAGCCTCTTCGAATCTCGAGGACGAGACTCATTTTAAGTGTGGTAGATTTGTAACATCCCAAATTTCCTATTTGGAATGTTTTACAAATTATAGCTAAGCATCTATGCATTTTGTTTGAAATTTGAGTGGCATTTGAAGTTTCAGAAGTTTTGGAGTTGTTGGAATTTGAATTCAAAGTTTGGCAGTTGAAATTTATCCCAAACTAAGCCTGATAAATACTTGAGAAAAAGTATGAGCGGAGTAAACATGACACTCCAAAAATATCAGAGGAAAAACATTGCCAAAAAGTTTGAATTCAAATTTGAGTTTATTTGGAATTTTAGAAAAATGATTTTTATAAAGTTTGGATTTTGCCTCGAAAAATGTTCAAATTATAGGAATATTCCCTAATCATTTTGATATATATATGTCCTATATAAAATATTTATATTTATTATATTTTCCTCTCTCTAATATTCAAAAAATGGAAAAGAGAAAGCCCCCAAGGCCACCAAAGCCAGCCCTGCCCAGCCAAATGAGGCTCACCCACCACCAGCCAGCCCCGCCCACCAGCCGAGGCCCACCCACCACCAGCCAGCCACTAACGGCCACGCTGCCCACGCCGAAAGCCGATCGAAGCGCCCGAGCCGAATCGGCTTCAGACCGGTCGCCGCCTGACGCTGGGCCTCCTTTCTCTCACCGACGGGTGGCCCCACCCGTCGTCTTCCTCACCACGCCAACCGGCGCCGCCACGAAACCCCGAGATCCCCGGATCCGCCTCGATCCCTCACCGGATCTTTCCTCCTCCAAGTCGAGGCCGCCCACTATATATACCCCCCCGACCCCTGCCTCCCTCGCCTCGCCGACCTCTCCTCTCACTGCACGCGTCACGGAGCACCCGAGCGCCAAGGCCATTGCCACCCCCCGACCGCCCCGGCCACCCGTGAGCTCGCCCGACCCCACCCCGAGCTCCCTCACACGCCAAGACTCACGGGAGGTCCCCGCCGACGTCCCCGACCACCGAGTACTGCAGACCACGCCGCCATTAGCCCTGCTCCGCCACCTCCGACCACCTCGAGCTCGCCTGAGTCCACCCCGAGCTCCTCGCCACGCCGCACCTGCCGGAGGTCCCCGCCACGTCTCCCCGAGCATCGGAGCCTCAGACTAACGTCGCCTCGAGCCGCTGCCGACCTTCGGGCCACGCAACCCCTGCTGTGAGTCGCCGGACTCCCCTCCGCCGTCCGATCCTATATCTAAGGTGTAAATTAGATCCCCCGAAGGGGTACGGTCTATTTAGGTTTATTTTTATAGATCCGGTTTATTTTGGTTTAGTTAGTAGGTTTAGTTGGACCTGCCGATGCGGTTATTTTCTGTTAAACCGCACGCGTTTTAGCTATATTACGCCCGAGCGCTAGATAGGCCCATTAGCGCCCGATTTTTCTTTTAATTTTATTTTTCGTTTCTGTTTTTAACAGAATAGTTTCAGTTTTGTAAAATCCATATCTTTTAATCTACTTAGTATTTTTAAGTGATTCTTTTTTTGTTGGTTTGCAAATTTCTTATAGTTTCTGTAGAAAATATAGTTAGCCATGTTAAAATTATTTAAAATTGCTTTATTTTAGATTTAGACAGAATAGTAAATCTGCTATAGAATGAGTTAGGAATATTATTTTTGGGTGATTCTTTTGTCACAACTTTGTTTTGACATTGCCTAACCGTAGGAATTTATTTGGGCATTTTAGGATTAATAAAAATAGTTTTAATCAGAATCATGTTATTCTTAATTAATTAACTAGCTACTGTTTTCCTATTGTTTTACTTAGCAAATAAATTTATTTTTCATGAGAGATAGATTATTCTAGGTTAGTTTCTGTAACTTTAGAGCATGAACTTTTATTTATAATAAATAAAACTTTTATTTTATTTTTCTTACTAGAATTTGCTTTAGGCCTAATAGGAGTTTTATAATAGATTTTAAGGTGATTCTTTTTGCTCCTAGTTGCTTGATGAATTCTTTTCTGTTAGGTAGCATAAACCCATGCTTAGGTTCTGTTAAGAAAAATTTTGTAGTGCAAAACTATTTCTTGATTGTTGTTGGATATGGGAAAACTTTGAGTTGGATTTCTTTGAGTTTTTCTTTGGGTTTTGGTTCAAGTGCTTTGTGTGTTATGTTAGCATGCTATTATGTTAAGTGGTCATATGTTGTATGCTTATTATGATTGTTGTATGTCTCGGTAGAATTTCCGAGTGCCAAGCTTGCTACCACGAGTCCCTAGTTTTCAAGATCGTCAAGAAGGCAAGTTCACTTTGACCATGTTTTTCATACCTATGTATTTTATTGCATCTAGTGCCATCTTCGCAACAATCCCTCCAAAGAGTGACATTGAATCCTTGTAGTTGAGTAGTATGCATGAGGTAGGAACCCATCACCCTGTTACCAAGCCCGAGACGTTATTTATTTTAATGCTACGCTATAGTAGACGGGGTTGGTATGAGTGTTCGAGAGTGGTGTGAAGAAGGAGGACTCTACGTCAATGACGACAACTCCATGATGGCATCTGCAAGGACTGCATTTTCAAGGCCTCAAGACTTCAAGACTCAAGACGAGAATTCAATACACACTACTGGGTGAAGGATGGTTGATGGGCACCCTGGAGAAACCAGTGGTTGGCCGGGATGCATGGAGAAGCGCCATGACATATTGCAGAAAGCTTCACCCAGACTCAAAGAGACGAAAGAATACTTCATGCCCGGAAGCTTACCTGTGCAACCGCAAGTCAATATGGGCTCTGGCTTGGTTGACCTTAGTTGTGACTCTGGCTGGGATGGTGCTAGCAGATGTAGAACTACGGTAGGATTGGATGAGCACCGGACAAAGGGTCGGGAACTCTTCGAAGACCATGTTTGGTCATCTTGTTCTCAAACACCTCAAGTGCGAGAACGTAAAAGAGGGATCGAATCTTGCGGAAAAGTGTACAAACCTCTGCAGAGGGTTAAAACCTAATCGATTAGCCGTGTCCCGATTACGGACAATTTGAGCATCTGGACTTGGATCTATCTCGAACTCTCAACACCGGATTGATAACTTAATTGTGGGCAACTTATGATGATTTTGGGCTATGAGACATCGGTTGGCGGAACCATGTCATGATAGAAAACTCCATAGTACAGACTTCATTTATTCCTTTGATGTAGGGAAAATAGAATCAGCTTTACGCAAACAAAACTCAGATACAGAGCCACAAAGCCAAATTGCATATAGTATAGTTTTACCATCTGTTTATTCATGTTGTGATCTTGCCGGTACATTCAATGTAATCGACCTACCACGGCTGCAACGTATCATGTTGCAGGATTTTCTTCGACGAGTAAGAGTTACTTGCAGTGGTTACGGTCTACACTCAACCTGCCGATGGCGTTGATGGGACTCCACAACCGCTTGATTGTTTCCACTGAGTATTATGAGGTATATATCATTTTACGTTATTTATACATGTGATTGCACTTTGATATATACATTGATGTACCGTGTGTGCCAAAGATATCGATCCAGTGGATGGCACAGATACATACGTAGGCTTGACCGTTCGAGGTCGGGTCGCTACAGATATGGTATCAGAGCACATGTTGGTTGTAGGACGTGACCCTAGAAAATGACTTAGTAATATGAAGACCCCAATAGGAATGACCTTTGTTTTGTACTACTCTCGTAACACCTGATTCCTTTTACCGAACCTTCCTTATTTCAAACTATAGATGGAGAGCTACATTCTGAACAAAAGAGAACACTACGAATTATCGGTTTAGTTTGGCCTACTAGATTGATCTTTCTTGCAATGGGAGAAGTGCTTAGCTTTGGGTTCAATCTTGTAGTGTCCTTTCCCAGTGACAGCAGGGGCAGCAAGGAACGTATTGTATTGTTGCCATCGAGGATAAAAAGATGGGGTTTATATCATATTGCTTGAGTTTATCCCTCTACATCATGTCGTCTTGCTTAATGCGTTACTCCGTTCTTATGAACTTAATACTCTAGATGCATGCTAGATAGCTATCGACTGTGGAGTAATAGTAGTAGATGCAGAATCATTTCGGTCTACTTGACACGGACGTGATGCCTATATTCATGATCATTGCCTTAGATATCTTCATAACTATGCGCTTTTCTATCAATTGCTCGGCAGTAATTTGTTCACCCACCGTAATACATGCTATCTTGAGAGAAGCCACTAGTGGAACCTATGGCCCCCGGGTCTCTTTCTTATTATATTTCATCTCTTTTATTTACATCGCATCTCGTTTACGATTTTGCAATCTTTACTTTCCAATCTATACAACAAAAATACCAAAAAAAAAATATTTTACTATCTTTATTAGATCTCACTTTTGCGAGTGGTCGTGAATTGATTGACAACCCCATTATCGCGTTGGTTGCAAGGTTCTTGATTGTTTGTGCATGTACTAGGTGACTTGTGCGTTGTCTCCTACTGGATTGATACCTTGGTTCTCAAAAACTGAGGAAAATACTTATGCTACTTTGCTGCATCACCCTTTCCTCTTCAAGGGAAAACCAACGATGCTCAAGAGGTAGCAAGCCTCTAGTGAAACCTATGGCCCCCGGGTCTATTTTCCACCATATAAGTTTCCGATCTACAATTATAGTTTTCGATTTACTTCATTTGCAATCTTTTACTTTCCGATCTATAAACCAAAAATACCACAGATATTTACTTCACCGTTTATCTATCTCTATTAGATCTCACTTTTGCAAGTAACCGTGAAGGGATTGACAACTCCTTTTATCGCGTTGGGTGCAAGTTGTTGACTGTTTGTGTAGGTATTTTGTGACTTGTGCGTTGTCTCCTACTGGATTGATACCTTGGTTCTCAAACTGAGGGAAATACTTACTCTACTTTGTTGCATCACCCTTTCCTCTTCAAGGGAAAAACCAACACAAGCTCAAGAAGTAGCAGGGGCCCCTCCGCTTATGCCGACACGGATGGCACCATAGGACAACACCATAAATAAAATATACAAGCATACCAACCAAGATCGCGATTAACCCATAGGACAAAACGGATCTACTCAAACATCATAGGATAACCACAGATCACTGGGAAATAATATATGGAGCTGAGCACTATGTTTAAGTAGTGATTACAGCGGGGAGAAGAGGTGTTACACCACTGCATAGAGGGGGAGAAAGTTAGTGATGATGGTAGCAAGATTGTTGATGTAGATCACCGTCATGATCCTT
The DNA here is from genome assembly GCA_021605145.1 of Aegilops bicornis. NCBI lineage: Eukaryota > Viridiplantae > Streptophyta > Magnoliopsida > Poales > Poaceae > Aegilops > Aegilops bicornis. The sequence goes on along the minus strand of CM038671.1, from coordinate 156,091,201 downwards.
GCCCCGGCGGCGTTCCGGCGCCACCGGGAGAGAGGGGGAGAGATCCCCCTTCTTATTCTTCCTTGGCCTCCCCCCTAGATGGGAGGAGAGTTCTCCCACTGGTCCATAGCCACCATGGCGGCGGAGGGGCAGGAGCCCCTCCGAGATTGGATCCCCTCTCTGCTCCCTTCAATTGCTGCGTTCCTCAAATCGTGGAAACCGTTTCTTATATTCCCGGAGATCCGTAACTTCGATTGCACTGAGATTTTAACACGATTTATTTCTGGATATAAGCTTCCTTGCACGCAAAGTAGAGCTCAAACCGACGTTTGAGGAGGGCTCAACCCACCACCACACGCTAGGGGCCTAGGGCGCGCCCTGGTGTCTTGTGGTCACTGTGGGCCTCCGTTTGCGTTGATTCCACCTCCCAAAAATCACATATATTCCAAAATAATTCTCCTTAAAATTTTATTTCATTTGGACTTTGTTTGATATGATATTCTGCAAAACAAAAAAAACATGCAAAAAACAGGAACTGGCACTGGGCACTGGATCAATAGGTTAGTCCCATAAATCATATAAAATGTTGCTAAAAGTATGTGAAAGATGTATAATATTGGCATGAAACAATAAAAAATTATAGATACGACGGAGACATATCAAGAGGCAACGTGCGTATAAGGCTCGAAGGAGTCTGGAGTGTGTCGTGACAAGGATCATGCATACACAGGGCGTCACGACAATGTACAAATGTGCGAGGCCGACTCGACGCAGGGTGGAGCATGACAAAGAATGGATAATTTTGGTTGGTCTGACCGACAGTTCGATGGATCGACGGATATGTTGGTCAAAGCAGAAGACGGCGGTGATTTCAGCAACAATGACATAGGAGCGTGATGTTGATGGTGGCTGACTTCTGGGGCATGAAAACACGTGGTGCAGGCCTGAGGGCTTGTCCGGCTTCAACAAGACTATGGCGAATGGTTGATTCAAGGTAGTGTACACATGAGAGCTTGAAGTCGACAGGGCGCGGGGGTAGCACGGCCTGCTGAAGTAAATATGCCCTAGAGGCAATAGTAAAGTTGTTATTTATATTTCCTTATATCATGATGAATGTTTATTATTCATGCTAGAATTGTATTAACCGGAAACTTAGTACATGTGTGAATACATAGACAAACAGAGTGTCCCTAGTATGCCTCTACTTGACTAGCTCGTTAATCAAAGATGGTTAAGTTTCCTAGCCATAGACATGTGTTGTCATTTGATAAACGGGATCACATCATTAGAGAATGATGTGATGGACAAGACCCATACGTTAGCTTAGCATAATGATCGTTTAGTTTTATTGCTATTGCTTTCTTCATGACTTATACATGTTCCTCAGACTATGAGATTATGCAACTCCCGAATACCGGAGGAACACCTTGTGTGCTATCAAACGTCACAACGTAACTGCGTGATTATAAAGATGCTCTACAGGTGTCTCGGATGGTGTTTGTTGAGTTGGCACAGATCGAGATTAGGATTTGTCACTCAGTGTATCGGAGAGGTATCTCTGGGCCCTCTCAGTAATGCACATCACTATAAGCCATGCAAGAAATGTGACTAATGAGTTAGTTGCGGGATGATGCATTATGTAACGAGTAAAGAGACTTGCCGGTAACGAGATTGAACTAGGTATGAGGATACCGACGATCGAATCTCGGGCAAGTAACATATCGATGACAAAGGGAACAACATATGTTGTTATGCGGTTTGACCGATAAAGATATTCGTAGAATATGGAGGAGCCAATATGAGCATCCAGGTTCCGCTATTGATTATTGAGCGGAGTGTGTCTCGGTCATGTCTACATAGTTCTTGAACCCATAGGGTCCGCACGCTTAACGTTCGATGAAGATTTGTATTATGAGTTATGTGATTTGATGTACCGAAGGTTGTTCGGAGTCCCGGATGAGATCACGGACATGACGAGGACTCTCGAAATGGTCGAGACGTAAAATCGATATATTGGAAGGCTATATTCGGACATTGGAAAGGTTCGGAGTGATTGTGGTATTTTTCGGACTACAGGAGAGTTACGGGAATACGCCGGGGGAAGTAGTGGGCCTTAATGGGCCATACAGGAAAGGAGAGAAGGGCCTCAAGGGGTGGCCGCGCCCCCCCCCCCATGGGCTAGTCCGAATTGGACTAGGAGGGGGTGATGCCCCCTCGTTCCTTCTCCCCTCCTCCTCCTTCCCTCCTTCTCCTACTAGGAATAGGAAAGAGGAGGGGAATCCTACTTGGACTGGGGAGTCCTAGTAGGATTCCCCACATCTGGCGCGCCCCTAGGGCCGGCCACCTCTTCCCTCCCCTCCTTTATATACGTGGCCAGGGGCAGCCCATAGACACACAACTTGATTTCTTAGCCGTGTGCGGTACCCCCCTCCACAAATTTCCACCTCGGTCATATTGTCGTAGTGCTTAGGCGAAGCCCTGCGTCGGTAACTTCATCATCACCATCACCACGTCGTCGTGCTGAAGAAAATCTCCCTCGGCCTCAGCTGGATCTAGAGTTCGAGGGACGTCACCGAGCTGAACGTGTGCATGTCGCGGAGGTGTCGTGCATTCGGTACTTGATTTGTTGGATCACGAAGAAGTTTGACTACATCAATCGTGTTACTTAACGCTTCCGCCTTCGGTCTACGAGGGTACGTGGACACACTCTCCCCGCTCGTTGCTATGCTTCTCCTAGATAGATCTTGCGTGATCATAGACAAATTTTTGAAATACTACGTTCCCCAACAGTGGCATCCGAGCCAGGTCTATGCGTAGATGTTATATGCATGAGTAGAACACAAAGAGTAGTGGGCGATAATAGTCATACTGCTTACCCGCATGTCATACTTTGATTCGGCGATATTGTTGGATGAAGTGGCCCAGACCGACATTACATGACCGCGTTCATGAGACTGGTTCTACCGTCGTGCTTCGCACACAGGTGGCTAGTGGGTGTCTGTTTCTCCAACTTTAGTTGAATCGAGTGTGACTACACCCGGTCCTTGTTGAAGGTTAAAACAGCACACGACGAAAAATCTTTGTGGTTTTGATGCGTAGGTAAGAACGGTTCTTGCTAGAAGCCCGTAGCAGCCATGTAAAACTTGCAACAGCAAAATAGAGGACGTCTAACTTGTTTTTGCAGGGTTTGCTGTGATGTGATATGGTCAAGACGTGATGGTATATAAATTGTTGTATGAGATGATCATGTTTTGTAACAGTTATCGGCAATTGGCAAGAGCCATATGGTTGTCGCTTTATTGTATGAAATGCAATCGCCATGTAATTGCTTCACTTTATCACTAAGCGGTAGCGATAGTCGTAGTAGCAATAGTTGGTGAGACGACAACGATGCTTCCATGGAGATCAAGGTGTCAAGCCGGTGACGATGGTGATCATGACGGTGCTTTGGAGATGGAGATCAAAGGCACAAGATGATGATGGCCATATCATATCACTTATATTGATTGCATGTGATGTTTATCCTTTATGCATCTTATTTTGCTTAGTACGGCGGTAGCATTATAAGATGACCTCTCACTAAATTTCAAGGTACAAGTGTTCTCCCTGAGTATGCACCGTTGCGACAGTTTGTCGTGCCGAGACACCACGTGATGATCGGGTGTGATAAGCTCTACGTTCACATACAACGGGTGCAAGCCAGTTTTGCACACACAGAATACTCGGGTTAAACTTGACGAGCCTAGCATATGCAAATATGGCCTCGGACAACTGAGACCGAAAGGTCGAGCGTGAATCATATAAAAGATATGATCAACATAGTGATGTTCACCATTGAAAACTACTCCATCTCATGTGATGATCGGACATGGTTTAGTTGATATGGATCACGTGATCACTTAGATGATTAGAGGGATGTCTATCTAAGTGGGAATTCTTAAGTAATATGATTAATTGAACTTTAGTTTATCATGAACTTAGTCCTGGTAGTATTTGCATAACTATGTTGTAGATCAATAGCTCGCGATGTAGCTCCCCGTTTATTTTTGATATGTTCCTAGAGAAAAACTATGTTGAGAGATGATAGTAGCAATGATGCGGACTAGGTCCGTGATCTAAGGATTATCCTCATTGCGGCATAGAAGAATTATGTCCTTGATGCATCGCTAGGTGACAGACCTATTGCAGGAGCGGATCTGAGGCGTTATGAACGTTCGACAAGCTCGGTATGATAACTACTTAATAGTTTAGTGAGCCATGCTTTACGGCTTAGAACCGGGACTTGAAAAACGTTTTGAATGCCACAGAGCATATAAGATGTTCCAAGAGCTGAAATTGGTATTTCAGACTCATGCCCGAGTCGAGTGGTATGAGACCTCTGACAAGTATTTTGCCTACAAGATGGAGGAGAATAGCTCAACCAGTGAGCCTGTGCTCAGATTGTATGAGTACTACAATCGCTTGAATCAAGTGGGAGTTAATCTTCGAGATAAAATAGTGATTGACAGAGTTGTCTAGTCACTATCACCAAGTTACTGGAACTTCGTGATGAACTATAGTATGCAAGGGATGACGAAAACGATTCCCGAGCTCTTCATGATGCTGAAATCGACGAAGGTAGAAATCAAGAAAAGCATCAAATGTTGATGGTTGACAAGACCACTAGTTTCAAGTAAAAGGGCAAGGGAAAGAAAGGGAACTTCAAGAAGAATGGCAAGCAAGTTGCCACTCCCATGAAGAAGCCCAAAGCTAGACCCAAGCCTGAAACTGAAGTGCTTCTACAAGGAAATGGTCATGGAAGTGGAACTGCCTCAAATACTTGGCGGATAAGAAGGATGACAAAGTGAACAAAAGTATATATGATATACATGTTATTGATGTGTACTTTACTAATGTTCATAGTAGCCCCTGGGTATTTGATACTGGTTCAGTTGCTATGATTAGTAACTCAAAACAGGAGTTACAAAATGAACAAAGACTAGTTGAGGGCAAGGTGACGATGTGTGTTGGAAATGACTCCAAGGTTGATAAGATCACCATCCCACACTCCCTTTACCTTCGGAATTAGTATTGAACCTAAAATAAATGTTATTTGGTGTTTGCGTTCAGCGTAATATGATTGGATCATGTTTATTGCAATACAGTTATTCATTTAAGTCAAAGAATAATTATTATTCTGTTTACATGAATAAAACCTTCTGTGGTCATACACCCAAGGTGAATGGTTTATTGAATCTCGATCGTAGTAATACACATATTCATAATATTGATCCCAAAAGAAGCAAAGTTGATAATGATAGTGCAACATATTTGTGGCACTGCCTTTTAGGTCATATTGGTGTAAAGCGCATGAAGAAACTCCATGCTAATGGGCTTTTGGAATCACTTGATTATGAATCACTTGATGCTTGCGAACCATGCCTCATGGGCAAGATGACTAAAACTCCATTCTTCGGAATAATGGAGCGAGCAACTGACTTATTGGAAATAATACATACTGATGTATGCGATCTGATGAGTGTTGAGGCTCGCGGTGGGTATCGTTATTTTTCTGGCCCTCACAAATGATTTGAGAAGATATGGGTATATCTACTTGATGAAACATAAGTCTGAAACATTTGAAAAGTTCAAAGAATTTCAGAGTGAAGTGAAAAATCATCATAACAAGAAAATAAAGTTTCTATGATCTGATCGCGGAGACGAATATTTGAGTTACGAGTTTGGTCTTCATTTGAAACAATGTAGAATAGTTTCGCAACTCACGCCACCTGGAACACCACACCGTAATGGTGTATCCGAATGTCATAACCGTACTTTATTGGATATGGTGCTATCTATGATGTCTCTTACCGATTTACCACTATCATTTTGGGGGTATGCATTAGAGATAGCTGCATTCACGTTAAATAGGGCATCGTCTAATAATTCGTTGAGACGACACCGTATGAACTGTGGTTTAGCAAGAAACCTAAGTTGTCGTTTCTTAAAGTTTGGGGTTGTGATGCTTATGTGAAAAAGTTTCAACCTGATAAGCTCAAACCCAAATTGGAAAAGTGCGTCTTCATAGGATACCCAAAAGAAACTGTTGGGTACACCTTCTATCACATGTTCGAAGGCAAGATCTTTGTTGCTAAGAGTGGATCCTTTCTAGAGAAGGAGTTTCTCACGAAAGAAGTGAGTGGGAGGAAAGTAGAACTTGATGAGGTAATTGTACCTGCTCCCTTATTGTAAAGTATTTCATCACAGGAATGAGTTCCAGTGATTCCTACACCAATTAGTTAGGAAGCTAATGATGATGATCATGAAAACTTCTAATCAAGTTACTACCAAACTTCGTAGGTCAACCAGAGTAAGATCCGCACCAGAGTGGTACGGTAATCCTATTCTGGAGGTCATGTTAATTGACCATGACGAACCTACGAACTATGAGGAAGCGATGATGAGCCCAGATTCCGTGAAATGGCTTGAGGCCATGAAATCTGAGATAGCATCCATGTATGAGAACAAAGTGTGGACTTTGGTGGACTTGCCCAATGATTGGCAAGCCATTGAGAATAAATGGATCTTCAAGAGGAAGACGGACGCTGATAGTAGTGTTACTATCTACAAAGCTCTAATTGTCGCAAAAAGTTTTTGACAAGTTCAAGGTGTTGACTACGATGAGATTTTCTCACTCGTAGCGATGCTTAAGTCTGTCCGAATCATGTTAGCAATTGCCACATTTTATGAAATCTGGCAAATGGATGCCAAAACTACATTCCTTAATGGATTTCTTAAAGAAGAGTTGTATATGATACAACAAGAAGGTTTTGTCAATCCTAAAGGTGCTAACAAAGTGTGCAAGCTCCAGCGATCCATCTATGGACTGGTGCAAGCATCTCGTAGTTGGAATATACGCTTTGATGAGTTGATCAAAGCATATAGTTTTATACTGAGACTTGCGGTGAAGCCTGTATTTACAAGAAAGTGAGTGGGAGCACTACAACCTTTCCGATAAGTATATGTGAATGACATATTGTTGATCGTAAATGATATAGAATTTTCTCGAAAGCATAAAGGAGTGTTTGAAAGGAGTTTTTCAAAGAAATACCTCGGTGAAGCTGCTTACATATTGGGCATCAAGATCTATAGAGATAGATCAATGCGCTTGATAAGATTTTTCAATGAGTACATACCTTGACAAGATTTTTGAAGTAGTTCAAAATGGAACAATCAAAGAAGGAGTTCTTGCCTGTATTGCAATGTGTAAAGTTGAGTAAGACTCAAAACACGGCCACGGCAGAAAATAGAAAGAGAATGAAAGACATTCCCTATGCCTCAGCCATAGGTTCTATAAAGTTTGCTATTTTGTGTACCAAACCTTTTGTGTACCTTGCCATGAGTTTGGCAAGAGGGTGCAATAGTGATCCAGGAGTGGATCACTGAACAACGGCCAAAATTATCCTTAGTGGAATAAGGAAATGTTTCTCGGTTATGGAGGTGACAAAGAGTTTGTCGTTAAGAGTTACGTTGATGCAAGCTTTGACTCTGATCAGGATGAATCTAAGTCTCAATCTAGATACTTATTGAAAGTGGGAGCGATTAGCTAGAGTAGCTCCGTGCAGAGCATTGTAGACATAGAAATTTTGCAAAATACATACGACTCTGAATGTGGCAGATCCATTGACTAAACTTCTCTCACAAGCAAAACATGATCACTCTTTGGGTGTTAATCACATAGTGATGTGAACTAGATTATTGACTCTAGTAAACCCTTTGGGTATTAGTCACATGGAGATGTGAATTAATCACATAAAGATGTGAACTATTGGTGTGAAATCACATGACGATGTGAACTAGGTTATTGACTCTAGTGCAAGTGGGAGATCAAGGAAATATGCCCTAGAGGCAATAATAAAGTTGTTATTTATATTTCCTTATATCACGATGAATGTTTATTATTCATGCCAGAATTGTATTAACCGGAAACTTAGTACATGTGTGAATACATAGAAAAACAGAGTGTCCCTAGTATGCCTCTACTTGACTAGCTCGTTAATCAAAGATGGTTAAGTTTCCTAGCCATAGACATGTGTTGTCATTTGATAAACAGGATCACATCATTAGAGTTTGCCTGACCAACTCTCTGGTTAGCTTATTACCAAAATCTTTCGGTGCAACCGAAGCACACAACTCGGAGTCACCGATTCCACCACAGGAAAACCAACTTGCCACTTATTCCTGATTTCTGTTTGCTCCTGAGAACCTTCTACCGGGAAAGATTTCCTTCTATGCCTAGTGGTTTTTGAAGTTATTTGATCTGAGATACCAAATATCCACGAGGAGAATGTGCACTCAATGAATCTTGTCCTCTACCAGCATCATATTAGACATGCTGCTTTGCTCTGTGACTCAAGGACCAACCCATTTGTATCACATGTCCAGAAGAGCCCTTCTTGGAAATTGGTGTCAAAGGGGGAGAGAGAGATCACATCAAAGCTTAATCCTTCCTATAGGGGGAGAAAGAGAGAATACTCAGCGGGAGAAAGTAATATCATCAAAGACCCCAGATGCTTGGTGTTCAAGAGGAGAGATGTCACATGTCTTTAAGAGGGGAAAGACATGTTTGGTTGCTTGCTTTAGCTCAAGCTCTGTTGTTTCTTTTACATTACTCTGATTTTCTATTCCCTATCTTCTCCCAATATCCCATGCAGATTCAGGGGGAGCAAGACATCTAAGGGAAGGAAATCTCTGATTTTATTGCATATCTTTACCTTTGGGGTCATGTCTATATCCAATGTGGTACTTAGTACTCACTCTACATGTCATCCCAGTCTTGGTTCTCTTGTGGTTTCTCTTGTTTGCTCTAGTCAGTAGGTGTATCTGTGTTATCTAACCTTGTTTCATGAGTTCATCCCATCCTAAGCCAACTCAAGACCACAAGGTAAGTATATGCATCTCAGTCATGTGAATGAGAAATTCTTGTTGATGTACATACTGTTTGCAAGAAGGACTCATGAGCATGAAGGTACATTTCTCATATTCACATCATTTGTTCTGATGCATATAGCCAAGATACATGTAACACATTGCTTACTCTGTCATGTTTACGCATTCACATGCTCCTATATTCAATATTCACATGATTGCATACATGTATGGGGAGCCTATGCATGTTACATGTCTTTCCAAAGCTTTACTTGCTATTCTCTATATCTTTATCTAAAGCTTTGATGTATGTTGTCATCAATTACCAAAAAGGGGGAGATTGAAAGCATAAGTGCTCCCTGGGTGGTTTTGGTAATTAATGTCAACATATCTCTTGTTGGACTAACACTTTTACCTAATATGTTTCAGATAAGTTCAACAATGGAGTGGCATGGACTAGAGGATGTGGAACCCCTTCAAGATTCTAAGGACAAAGGACTGGCTCAAGCTTCAAGATCAAGACTCTACATTTTCTATTTTAGTGATCCAAGATCACATTGAGTCTATAGGAAAAGCCAATACTATCAAGGAGGGATGAGGTGTTGCTTAATGAGCCTCTTGCTTCATGTGCCTAGTGATATGCTCCAAAATCCTCAACTACCTTTCCACATCCACATATGACCTAAACCAAAAGTCAAACTCGGCCCCACCGATTCTTTCTATCCGGAGCCACCGAGTTTCAGATGTCATAGCCACTGCCACAAACCCTAGCAAATCGGTTTCACCGATAGGGATCTCGGTCTCACCGAGATGGGATTGTAATCTCTCTGCATATGTCCATTACCAAAATCGGCCTCACCGAGTTTGAGCAATCGAAACTACCGAGATTACAATGCAAACCCTCTAGTTAGCTTATTACCAAAATCGGTCCCACCGAGTTTGTGTAATCGGTCTCACCGAGTTTGCCTAACCAACTCTCTGGTTAGCTTATTACCAAAATCGGTCCCACCAAGTTTGTGTAATCGGTCACACCGAGATTACGTTATGCCCTAACCCTAACCATATCGGTACTACCGAGTTGCATCTCGATCCACGAAAATCCTAACGGTCACTAGGTTTGCTAAATCGGTCCTACCGAGTTTCTCAATTCGGTCTCACCGAGATTGGTAAATTATGTGTAACGGTTAGTTTTTGTGTGGAGGCTATATATACCCCTCCACCCACTCTTCATTCGGAGAGAAAGCCATCAGACCATACCTACACTTCTAATACACATTTTTGAGAGAGAACTACCTACACTTGTGTTGAGCTCAAGATATTCCATTCCAACCATATGAATCTTGATCTCTAGCCTTTCCCAAGTTGCTTTCCACTCAAATCTTCTTTCCACCAAATCCAAATCCTGTGAGAGAGAGTTGAGTGTTGGGGAGACTATCATTTGAAGCACAAGAGCAAGGAGTTCATCATCAACACACCATTTGTTACTTCTTGGAGAGTGGTGTCTCCTAGATTGGCTAGTTGTCACTTGGGAGCCTCCGAGCAAGATTGTGGAGTTCAACCAAGGAGTTTGTAAGGGCAAGGAGATCGCCTACTTCGTGAAGATCTACCGCTAGTGAGGCAAGTCCTTCGTGGGCTAATCGTCGTGATGGAATAGACAAGGTTGCTTCTTCGTGGACCCTTCGTGGGTGGAGCCCTCCGTGGACTCGCGCAACCGTTACCCTCCGTGGGTTGAAGTCTCCATCAACGTGGATGTACGATAGCACCACTTATCGGTACCACGACAAAAACATCCGTGTCTCCAATTGCGGTTGAATACTCCAAACCCTTCCCTTTACATTCTTGCAAGTTGCATGCTTTACTTTCCGCTGCTCATATACTCATTGCATGCTTGCTTGATATGTATTGTGTTTGTTAAACTTGTGCTTAAACTCCACTTAAACTTAAGAATATTAAAAACTGTAACTTTTGGCACTCAGTATCTAATCACCCCCCTCTAGACACCTCTTCTCGATCCTTTCAATTGGTATCAGAGCTTTGGTCTCCATTGCCTTGGTTTAAACACCTTTGGAGGAAGATGGATGTGTCTACTTTAGGGAGTCTTAGACATAGAGTGCCTATTCTTGATGGAGAGTATTTTCATGAGTGGAAAAATGAAATGCTTGAGATTTTCAATGAATATCACTTGAACAAGTACATTGCTAGTCCTTGTGCACCTCATATTGATCCCTTGCATCCCACACCCGAAGAAGATATTGACATGATTCGCAATCTTAGAACCATCAATCTTATCATAAGAGGATTGCCCAAAAATTTGATTGCTAGTTTGCCTACTCTTGATTGTGCCTATACTATATGGAAATTTCTTGAGGAACGATTTCCGGATTATTCCTTGAAAAATTTAGACGAAATTCTCCATAAATCTATTGCCTTGAGTAAGATGACCTCTAATGATCCTAGCTTTGGTGATTGTCTATTTGAGCTTACCAATCTCATGCGTGCTAAAGGAAATGTTGGAATCATTAGCAATATCATATCCGAAGCTATTAGAATTCATAAAGGTAACCATTGTGATGATCATTTATCTAATGAATTACCCTCTCTAGGAATTGATCAATCACAAGATGATGTTGAACATGGATACTATGATGAAGATGATGATAGTGACTATGATCTCGATGATACAATGAGGCATTTTGGTCTTATGGCAAATCTTCGCGGCTACATGGCTGGAGGAAAGGAATGGGTCCTTGATAGTGGATGTACTGATCATATGACCGGAGATGAAGATATGTTCCTTGAGCTTCTTTGAAAACGACGGCCCTCGAAAATATGTCACTTTTGGTGATAATTCAAAGGGTAAGGTGGTTGGCCTTGGTAAGGTGGCCATCTCACATGATAGCTCCATACAAAATGTCATGCTTGTTGAATCTCTTGGATACAATTTACTTTCAGTTTCTAGACTTGGATTTCGGTTTCAATGTCTTATTGACTCAAGTAGATTGCCAAGTGTTTCGTAGAGACAATCATAAAATGGTCTTTACTTGGTATCTGAAGAGGAGATCTTTACATTGTTGATTTCACTAAAAAGGCTCAACCTAGAACTTGCTTAATTGCTAAATCTTCTAAAGGCTGGTTGTGGCATAGAAGACTAGGTCATGTTGGAATGTGAAATCTTGACAAGCATATTAAAGGTGATCATATCCTTGGAACAAAAGATGTCATATTTGACAAGGATAGACTTTGTAGTGCTTGTCAAGCAGGAAAACAAGTTGGAGGAAGTCATCGCGCGAAGAACATCATGACCACAAGAAGACCACTCAAGCTACTTCACATGGATCTCTTTGGTCCAAATGCCTACAAGAGTCTCGGTGGTAACTCATTTGGTCTAGTCATAGTTGATGATTTTTCAAGATTTACGTGGGTGTTCTTTCTTGATGAAAAATCTCAGGTCCAAAAGATCTTCAAAAATTTCGCTAGGAAGGCCCAAAATCAGTTTGACGTGAAGATCAAGAGGGTTTGGAGCGACAACGGAACGGAGTTCAAGAACGCAAATGTGGACACCTTTCTTGACGAAGAAGGGATTTCACACGAGTTCTCGGCTACGTACACACCTCAACAAAATGGAGTTGTTGAGAGGAAGAACCGGACTCTTATCGAGATGGCAAGAACGATGCTTGATGAGTACAAAACGCCAAAGCACTTTTGGGCGGAAGCGGTTGAGACAGCTTGTCATGCAACAAATCGCTTGTATCTTCACAAGCTACTCAGCAAGACGGCATATGAGCTCCTCACCGGTAGCAAACCCCAAGTTGGATACTTTCGAGTATTCGGCTCAAAGTGCTACATTCTTGATAAGCATAGTCGTTCTAAATTTGCTCCTAAATCTCATGAACGTTTCCTACTTGGTTATGGCTCAAACTCTCACACTTACCGTGTCTACAACAATTTCACCCGAAAGGTTGAAGAGACGGTAGATGTGAAGTTTGATGAATCTAACGGCTCGCAAGTAGAGCAATTGCCAATTGATGTAGGAGACAAAGACCCTTCGGAAGCAATTCAAGACTTGTCCATTGGCAAGATTCGTCCAACGGAAGTGAAGGAGAGTACCTCGTCCGTCCAAGTGGAAGCTTCTACCTCACGACAAGGTGAACCAAGAGTTGATACGAAAGCATCCACAAGTGGGACACGCCAAGATGAAGAAACAAGGAAGTGCACCAAGATGAACATCAACAACCTCCTTCTCCACCACGACAAGAGAACGGCAACGTCAACAATGAAGAAGGCCAAGAAGAAGCACAAGATGAAGAGGATGTTCCACCCCGACCCAAGCAAAAGCTTTCACAAGTTCGAGCAACAATTGCCAAAGATCATCCCGTCGAGAAAATCTACAATGATATCCAAACCGGGAGAATCACTCGCTCTAAAACTCGTTTAGCTAACTTTTGTGAACATTACTCATTCATCTCTAGCATTGAACCTATGAAGGTTGAAGAAGCATTGGAGGATCCGGACTGGATAAGCGCTATGTATGAAGAGCTACACAACTTTGAGAAAAATCAAGTGTGGACATTGGTCGAGAAGCCCGACAACAACCACAACATCATTGGTACCAATGGGTGTTTCGCAACAAGCAAGATGAAGATGGACAAGTGGTTCGCACCAAAGCATGTCTCGTCGCCCAAGGCTACACACAAGTTGAAGGTATGGACTATGGTGAGACATATGCTCCCGTTGCTAGACTTGAGTCCATTCGCATCTTACTTGCTTATGCTAATCACCATGATATCACCTTGTACCAAATGGACATTAAAAGTGCTTTTCTAAATGGCAAAATTGAGGAGGAAGTTTATGTTAAGCAACCTCCCGGCTTCGTCAATCCTAAGAAACCTAATCATGTTTACAAACTTCACAAATCCCTTTATGGTCTTAAACAAGCTCCTAGAGCATGGTATAAATGTTTGACCAAGTTCCTTACTGAAAAATGCTTTAAATTGGTAAAATTGATTCTTCTCTTTTTACTAAAAGGGTTAATGGAAAACTATTTGTGTGCCAAATTTATGTTGATGATATCATATTTGGTTCAACTAACCCTCATTTTAGTGAGAAGTTTGGAAAGCTAATTTCGGAGAAGTTTAAGATGTCTATGATGAGTGAACTCAAATTCATTCTCGGTTTGCAAAACAAGCAAACTAAGGAAGGTACCTTTGTCTCTCAAACGAAGTACACCAACGACTTATTCAAAAAGTTCAATATGAAGAATGCAAAGGTATGACTACACCAATGCCTACTAGTGGACATCTTGATTTGACCAAAGATGGTGAACCGGTTGATCAAAAGGTTTATCGCTCTATGATTGGTTCATTGTTATATCTATGTGCCTCTTGTCCTGATATTATGCTATGTGTGTGCATGTGTGCACAATATCAAGCTGCTCCTAAAGAATGTCATCTTAAGGCTGTGAAAAGGATAGTGAGATACCTAATCCATACACCAAATTTTGGCATTTGGTATCCTAAGAGGTCCTCTTTTGATCTTGTTGGCTACTCTGATTCGGATTATGCCAGAGACAAGGTTGATAGAAAATCCACTTCGGGTACTTGTCAATTCCTTGGTAGATCTCTTGTATCTTGGTCTTCCAAGAAACAAAACTTGGTATCCTTATCCACCTTGAGCGGAATACATTGCCGCTGGTTCATGTTGTGCTCAATTACTTTGGATGACCCAAACTCTTAAAGATTATGGGATATATGTGAAACATGTTCCATTGCTATGTGACAATGAAAGTGCTATTAAGATTGCTCACAATCCCGTGCAACATTCTCGAACTAAGCATATTGAAGTTCGTCATCATTTCATTCGAGATCATGTTGCCAAAGGGACATTAACCTTGAGCATGTTCGCACCTAAGCAATTGGCGGATATATTCACTAAACCACTTGATGAGAAAGTGTTTTGCAGGTTGAGAGGTGAATTGAACATCATTGATGCTTCAAACTTGGAGTAGGAACTCCATTTGATACATGCGGGGCATGAGCCTATGACTAATCCTCGATATTTCTCTTATGATGCTATTCATATGTCTTGGATATATTTGTACCTTGCATATTATCTAACCCGTGTAGGTACTTGGTTGAATCTAAATCTATGAGATTGCAACTCACTCACATCTTGAGCAATCTCTACATCACCAAGTCTCTACACAATGGTGGTTGAAGACAAGGAAGCACGAAACCATTCAAACATATCCTTTGACAAATTCTATGATTGAATCTTATAATTGTCATTTTGGATACACAAGTGCTCTTCCTTGCAAGACTAACCCATGTAGGTAGATGAACTCAAACTCCAAGTGGTGCTTCCAACTCTTGATGAACTACATCAACCTTGAGCAACCCACACAAGTTCAACTACATGAGCAAGATCAACTCCACCACCCAAGGTATGTTATTCCATCTTAGAGAAGCTTTACTCCAAGTCATGAGTCAAAGCAACTCGACAAGATGTGAATACATCAAGATGTAAACGAAAAATGGTAACCCCATTTTGAGCTTAAAGCGATGAGTATGACCTATGATCAAGTGCTCTCACTTGACTCCTAAGTCAATATACTCTAACATAGGTGACTTTGTCGCCGCCCAACTCTAGATGAAGTTCTCTTGTGTTCTTTTCTGTGTTATTGCATTTGTCTCTTGCATAGTTGTTTCCCCTTTCGAAAAAAAACTTCATCTAGATCTTTTCTTTTCTTTTTGTTCTGCATTTTCTGCATCCAATTCATTGCAAATCTTTCAGTTAATTCCTTGCATATCCTTATGAGATCTTACTTGACTAGTGAGTTGAGGTGACAAGTGGTTTCACTCTGACGAACTCGGTCACACTGATTTGTTTTCTTCGGCTCAACCGAAATCTTTCGATGCAACGGAAGCACACAACTCGGAGTCACCGATTCCACCACAGGAAAACCAACTTGCCACTTATTCCTGATTTCTGTTTGCTCCAGCTCCACTCAATGAATCTTGTCCTCTACCAGCATCATATTAGACATGCTGCTTTGCTCTGTGACTCAAGGACCAACCCATTTGTATCACATGTCCAGAAGATCCCTTCTTGGAAATTGATGTCAAAGGGGGAGAGAGAGATCACATCAAAGCTTAATCCTTCCTATAGGGGGAGAAAGAGAGAATACTCAGGGGGAGAAAGTAATATCATCAAAGACCCTAGATGCTTGGTGTTCAAGAGGAGATATGTCACATGTCTATAAGAAGGGAAAGACATGTTTGGTTGCTTGCTTTAGCTCAAGCTCTGTTGTTTCTTTTCTTTTACTTTGATTTTCTATTCCCTATCTTCTCCCAATATCCCATGCAGATTCAGGGGGAGAAAGACATCTAAGGGAAGGAATTCTCTGATTTTATTGCATATCTTTACCTTTGGGGACATGTCTATATCCAATGTGGTACTTAGTACTCATTCTACATGTCATCCCCGTCTTGGTTCTCTTGTGGTTTCTCTTGTTTGCTCTGGTCAATAGGTGTATCTGTGTTATCTAACCTTGTTTGCATGAGTTCATCCCATCCTAAGCCAACTCAAGACCACAAGGTAAGTATATGCATCTCAGTCATGTGAATGAGAAATTCTTGCTGATGTACATACTGTTTGCAAGAAGGACTCATGAGCATGAAGGTACATTTCTCATATTCACATCATTTGCTCTGATGCATATAGCCAAGATACATGTAACACATTGCTTACTCTATCATGTTTACGCATTCACATGCTCCTATATTCAATATTCACATGATTGCATACATGTAGGGGAGCCTATGCATGTTACATGTCTTTCCAAAGCTTTACTTGCTATTCTCTATATCTTTATCTAAAGCTTTGATGTATGTTGTCATCAATTACCAAAAGGGGAGATTGAAAGCACAAGTGCTCCCTGGGTGGTTTTGGTAATTAATGTCAACATATCTCTTGTTGGACTAACACTTTTACCTAGTATGTTTTGATTAGTTCAACAATGGAGTGGCATGGACTAGAGGATGTGGAACCCCTTCAAGATTCTAAGGACAAAGGACTGGCTCAAGCTTCAAGATCAAGACTCTACATTTTCTATTTTAGTGATCCAAGATCACATTGAGTCTATAGGAAAAGCCAATACTATCAAGGAGGGATGAGGTGTTGCTTAATGAGCCTCTTGCTTCATGTGCCTAGTGATATGCTCCAAAATCCTCAACTACCTTTCCACATCCACATATGACCTAAACCCACCGTCAAACTCGGCCCCACCGATTCTTTCTATCCGGAGCCACCGAGTTTCAGATGTCATAGCCACTGCCACAAACCCTAGCAAATCGGTTTCACCGATAGGGATCTCGGTCTCACCGAGATGGGATTGTAATCTCTTTGTGTATGTCCATTACAAAAATCGGCCTCACCGAGTTTGAGCAATCGGTACTACCGAGATTACAATGCAAACCCTCTGGTTAGCTTATTACCAAAATCGGTCCCACCGAGTTTGTGTAATCGGTCTCACCGAGTTTGCCTGACCAACTCTCTGGTTAGCTTATTACCAAAATCGGTCCCACCGAGTTTGTGTAATCAGTCACACCGAGATTATGTTATGCCCTAACCCTAACCATATCGGTCCTACCGAGTTGCATCTCAGTCCCACCGAAAATCCTAACGGTCACTAGGTTTGCTAAATCGGTCCGACCGAGTTTCTCAATTCGGTCTCACCGAGATTGGTAAATTGTGTGTAACGGTTAGTTTTTGTGTGGAGGCTATATACCCCTCCACCCACTCTTCATTCGGAGAAAGCCATCGTAACATACCTACACTTCCAATACACATTTTACGAGAGAGAACAACCTACACTTGTGTTGAGCTCAAGATATTCCATTCCAACCATATGAATCTTGATCTCTAGCCTTTCCCAAGTTTCTTTCCACTCGAATCTTCTTTCCACCAAATCCAAATCCTGTGAGAGAGAGTTGAGTGTTGGGGAGACTATCATTTGAAGCACAAGAGCAAGGAGTTCATCATCAACACACCATTTGTTACTTCTTGGAGAGTGGTGTCTCCTAGATTGGCTAGTTGTCACTTGGGAGCCTCCGAGCAAGATTGTGGAGTTGAACCAAGGAGTTTGTAAGGGCAAGGAGATCGCCTACTTCGTGAAGATCTACCGCTAGTGAGGCAAGTCCTTTGTGGGCGACGGCCGTGATGGAATAGACAAGGTTGCTTCTTCGTGGACCCTTCATGGGTGGAGCCCTCCATGGACTCGCGCAACCGTTACCCTCCGTGGGTTGCAGTCTCCATCACCGTGGATGTACGATAGCACCACCTATCGGAACCACGACAAAAACATCCGTGTCTCCAATTGCGTTTGAATACTCCAAACCCTTCCCTTTACATTCTTGCAAGTTGCATGCTTTACTTTCCGCTGCTCATATACTCATTGCATGCGTGCTTGATATGTATTGTGTTTGTTAAACTTGTGCTTAAACTCCACTTAAACTTGAGAATATTAAAAACTGTAACTTTTGGCACTCAGTATAATCACCCCCCTCTAGACACCTCTTCTCGATCCTTTCAATTGGTATCAGAGCTTTGGTCTCCATTGCCTTTGTTTAAACACCTTTGGAGGAATATGGATGTGTCTACTTTAGGGAGTCTTAGACATAGAGTGCCTATTCTTGATGGAGAGTATTTTCATGAGTGGAAAAATGAAATGCTTGAGATTTTTAATGAATATCACTTGAACAAGTACATTGCTAGTCCTTGTGCACCTCATATTGATCCCTTGCATCCCACACCCGAAGAAGATATTGACATGATTCGCAATCTTAGAACCATCAATCTTATCATAAGAGGATTGCCCAAAAATTTGATTGCTAGTTTGCCTACTCTTGATTGTGCCTATACTATATGGAAATTTCTTGAGGAATGATTTCCGGATTATTCCTTGAAAAATTTAGACGAAATTCTCCGTAAATCTATTGCCTTGAGTAAGATGAACTCTAGTGATCCTAGCTTTGGTGATTGTCTATTTGAGCTTACCAATCTCATGCGCACTAAAGGAAATGTTGGAATCATTAGCGATATCATATCCGAAGCTATTAGAATTCATAAAGGTAACCATTGTGATGATCATTTATCTAATGAATTACCCTCTCTAGGAATTGATCAATCACAAGATGATGTTGAACATGGATACTATGATGAAGATGATGATAGTGACTATGATCTCGATGATACAATGAGGCATTTTGGTCTTATGGCAAATCTTGGCGGCTACATGGTGGAGGAAAGGAATGGGTCCTTGATAGTGGATGTACTTGATCATATGACCGGAGATGAAGATATGTTCCTTGAGCTTGCTGAAAACGGCCCTCGAAAATATGCCACTTTTGGTGATAATTCAAAGGGTAAGGTGGTTGGCCTTGGTAAGGTGGCCATCTCACATGATAGCTCCATACAAAATGTCATGCTTGTTGAATCTCTTGGATACAATTTACTTTCGGTTTCTAGACTTGCGGATTTCGGTTTCAATGTCTTATTGGTAGAAGTAGATTGCCAAGTGTTTCGTAGAGACAATCATAAAATGGTCTTTCTTGGTATCTGAAGAGGAGATATTTACATTGTTGATTTCACTAAAAAGGCTCAACCTAGAACTTGCTTAATTGCTAAATCTTCTAAAGGCTGGTTGTGGCATAGAAGACTAGGTCATGTTGGAATGCGAAATCTTGATAAGCATATTAAAGGTGATCATATCCTTGGAATAAAAGATGTCATATTTGACAAGGATAGACTTTGTAGTGCTTGTCAAACAGGAAAACAAGTTGGAGGAAGTCATCGCGCGAAGAACATCATGACCGCAAGAAGACCACTCGAGCTACTTCACATGGATCTCTTTGGTCCAAATGCCTACAAGAGTCTTGGTGGTAACTCATTTGGTCTAGTCATAGTTGATGATTTTTCAAGATTTACGTGGGTGTTCTTTCTTGATGACAAATCGCATGTCCAAAAGATCTTCAAAATTTTTGCTAGGAAGGCCCAAAATCAGTTTGACGTGAAGATCAAGAAGGTTCGGAGCGACAATGGAACGGAGTTCAAGAACGCAAATGTGGACACCTTTCTTGATGAAGAAGGGATTTCACACGAGTTCTCGGCTACGTACACACCTCAACAAAATGGAGTTGTTGAGAGGAAGAACCGGACTCTTATAGAGATGGCAAGAACGATGCTTGATGAGTACAAAACGCCAAAGCACTTTTGGGCGGAAGTGGTTGAGACAGCTTGTCATGCAACAAATCGCTTGTATCTTCACAAGCTACTCGGCAAGAAGGCATATCTGAGCTCCTCCCCGGTAACAAACCCCAAGTTGGATAATTTCGAGTATTCGGCTCAAAGTGCTACATTCTTGATAAGCATCGTCGTTCTAAATTTGCTCCTAAATCTCATGAAGGTTTCCTACTTGGTTATGGCTCAAACTCTCACACTTCCCGTGTCTACAATAATTTCACCCGAAAGGTTGAAGAGACGGTAGATGTGAAGGTTGATGAATCTAACGGCTCGCAAGTAGAGCAATTGCCAATTGATGTAGGAGACAAAGACCCTTCGGAAGCAATTCAAGACTTGTACATTGGCAAGATTCGTCCAACGGAAGTGAAGGAGAGTACCTCGTCCGTCCAAGTGGAAGCTTCTACCTCATGACAAGGTGAACCAAGAGTTGATACGGAAGCATCCACAAGTGGGACACGCCAAGATGAAGAAAACGAGGAAGTGCACCAAGATGAACATCAACAACCTCCTTCTCCACCACGACAAGAGAACGACAACGTTAACAATGAAGAAGGCCAAGAAGAAGCACAAGATGAAGAGGATGTTCCACCCCGACCCAAGAAAAAGTTTCACGAGTACGAGCAAGAATTGCCAAAGATCACCCCGTCGAGCAAATCTACAATGATATTCAAACCGGGAGAATCACTCGCTCTAAAACTCGTTTAGCTAACTTTTGTGAACATTACTCATTCATCTCTAGCATTGAACCTATGAAGGTTGAAGAAGCATTGGAGGATCCGGACTGGATAAGCACTATGCATGAAGAGCTACAGAACTTTGAGAGAAATCAAGTGTGGACATTGGTCGAGAAGCCCGACAACAACCACAACATCATTGGTACCAAATGGGTGTTTCGCAACAAGCATGATGAAGATGGACAAGTTGTTCGCAACAAAGCATGTCTCGTCGCCCAAGGCTACACACAAGTTGAAGGTATGGACTATGGTGAGACATATGCTCCCGTTGCTAGACTTGAGTCCATTCGCATCTTACTTGCTTATGCTAATCACCATGATATCACCTTGTACCAAATGGACATTAAAAGTGCTTTTCTAAATGGCAAAATTGAGGAGGAAGTTTATGTTAAGCAACCTCCGGCTTCGTCAATCCTATGAAACCTAATCATGTTTACAAACTTCACAAAGCCCTTTATGGTCTTAAACAAGCTCCTAGAGCATGGTACAAATGTTTGACCAAGTTCCTTACTGAAAAACGCTTTGAAATTGGTAAAATTGATTCTACTCTTTTTACTAAAAGTGTTAATGGAGAACTATTTGTGTGCCAAATTTATGTTGATGATATCATATTTGGTTCAACTAACCCTCATTTTAGTGAGAAGTTTGGAAAGCTAATGTCGGAGAAGTTTGAGATGTCTATGATGAGTGAACTCAAATTCATTCTCGGTTTGCAAATCAAGCAAACTAAGGAAGGTACCTTTGTCTCTCAAACGAAGTACACCAAAGACTTATTTAAGAAGTTCAATATGCAAGAATGCAAAGGTATGACTACACCCATGTCTACTAGTGGACATCTTGATTTGACCAAAGATGGTGAACCGGTTGATCAAACGGTTTATCGCTCTATGATTGGTTCATTGTTATATCTATGTGCATCTCGTCCCGATATTATGCTAAGTGTGTGCATGTGTGCACGATATCAAGTTTCTCCTAAAGAATATCATCTTAAGGCTGTGAAAAGGATAGTGAGATACCTAATCCATACACCAAATTTTGGCATTTGGTATCCTAAGAGGTCCTCTTTTGATCTTGTTGGCTACTCCGATTCGGATTATGCCGGAGACAAGGTTGATAGAAAATCCACTTCGGGTACTTGACAATTCCTTGGTAGATCTCTTGTATATTGGTCTTCCAAGAAACAAAACTTGGTATCCTTATCCACCGCCGAAGCGGAATACATTGCCGCTGATTCATGTTGTGCTCAATTACTTTGGATGACCCAAACTCTTAAAGATAATGGGATATATGTGAAACATGTTCCATTGCTATGTGACAATGAAAGTGCTATTAAGATTGCTCACAATCCCGTGCAACATTCTCGAACTAAGCATATTGAAGTTCGTCATCATTTCATTCAAGATCATGTTGCCAAAGGGGACATTAACCTTGAGCATGTTTGCACCGGTAAGCAATTGGCGGATATATTCACTAAACCACTTGATGAGAAAGTGTTTTGCAGGTTGAGAGGTGAATTGAACATCATTGATGCTTCAAACTTGGAGTAGGAACTCCATTTGATACATGCGGGGCATGAGCCTATGACTAATCCTCGATATTTCTCTTATGATGCTATTCATATGTCTTGGATATATTTGTACCTTGCATGTTATCTAACCCGTGTAGGTACTTGGTTGAATCTAAATCTATGATATTGCAACTCACTCACATCTTGAGCAATCTCTACATCACCAAGTCTCTACACAATGGTGGTTGAAGACAAGGAAGCACGAAACCATTCAAACATATCCTTTGACAAATTCTATGATTGAATATTATAATTGTCATTTTGGATACACAAGTGCTCTTCCTTGCAAGACTAACCCATGTAGGTAGATGAACTCAAACTCCAAGTGGTGCTTCCAACTCTTGATGAACTACATCAACCTTGAGCAACCCACACAAGTTCACCTACATGAGCAAGATCAACTCCACCACCCAAGGTATGTTATTCCATCTTAGAGAAGCTTTACTCCAACTCATGAGTCAAAGCAACTCGACAAGATGTGAATACATCAAGATGCTTAAACGAAAAATGGTAACCCCATTTTGAGCTTAAACGATGAGTATGACCTATGATCAAGTGCTCTCACTTGACTCCTAAGTCAATATACTCTAACATAGGTGACTTTGTCGCCGCCCAACTCTAGATGAAGTTCTCTTGTGTTCTTTTACGTGTTATTGCATTTGTCTCTTGCATATTTGTTTCCCCTTTCAAAAAAACTTCATCTAGATCTTTTAGTTTCTTTTCTTTTCTTTTTGTTCTGCATTTTCTGCATCCAATTCATTGCAAATCTTTCAGTTAATTCCTTGCATATCCTTATGAGATCTTACTTGACTAGTGAGCTGAGGTGACAAGTGGTTTCACTCTGACGAACTCGGTCACACCGATTTGTTTTCTTCGGCTCAATCGAAATCTTTCGGTTACTGGCAGCACACAACTTCAGTCACCGATTCCACCACAGAAAGCAAACTTGCCACTTATTCCTGATTTCTGTTTGCTCGGCTCCACTCAATGAATCTTGTCCTCTACCAGCATCATATTAGACATGCTGCTTTGCTCTGTGACTCAAGGACCAACCCATTTGTATCACATGTCCAGAAGAGCCCTTCTTGGAAATTGATGTCAAAGGGGGAGAGAGAGAGGTCACATCAAAGCTTAATCCTTCCTATAGGGGGAGAAAGAGAGAATACTCAGGGGGAGAAAGTAATATCATCAAAGACCCCAGATGCTTGGTGTTCAAGAGGAGAGATGTCACATGTCTTTAAGAGGGGAAAGACATGTTTGGTTGCTTGCTTTAGCTCAAGCTCTATTGTTTCTTTTCTGTTACTCTGATTTTCTAGTCCCTATCTTCTCCCAATATTCCATGCAGATTCAGGGGGAGCAAGACATCTAAGGGAAGGAAATCTCTGATTTTATTGCATATCTTTACCTTTGGGGTCATGTCTATATCCAATGTGGTACTTAGTACTCACTCTACATGTCATCCAGTCTTGGTTCTCTTGTGGTTTCTCTTGTTTGCTCTGGTGGGTAGGTGTATCATGTTATCTAACCTTGTTTGCGCAGGTTCATCCCATCCTAAGCCAACTCAAGACCACAAGGTAAGTATATGCATCTCAGTCATGTGAATGAGAAATTCTTGCTGATGTACATACTGTTTGCAAGAAGGACTAATGAGCATGAAGGTACATTTCTCATATTCACATCATTTGCTCGATGCATATAGCCAAGATACATGTAACACATTGCTTACTGTCATGTTTACGCATTCACATGCTCCTATATTCAATATTCACATGATTGCATACATGTAGGGGAGCCTATGCATGTTACATCTCTTTCCAAAGCTTTTCTTGCTATTCTCTATATCTTTATCTAAAGCTTTGATGTATGTTGTCATCAATTACCAAAAGGGGAGATTGAAAGCACAAGTGATCCTGGGTGGCTTTGGTAGTTAATGTCAACATATCTCTTGTTGGACTAACACTTTTACCTAGTATGTTTCAGATGTGCATGATGTGCTTATTCATGAGTTTGTATTAGTAATTAGAGTAGAGAACAAGAGATTTGAAGTGGCCAATTTCTATTTTTTAGTTCGTGGCAAGTGCTACCTCTTGAGCATGCGCTGGTTTTTCCTTGAAGAGGAAAGGGTGATTCAGCAAAGTAGCGTAAGTATTTCTCTCGGTTTTTGAGAACCAAGGTATCAATCCAGTAGGAGGCCACACGCAAGTCCCTCATACCTACACAAACAAATAAGAACCTTGCAACCAACGCGATAAAGGGGTTGTCAATCCCTTCACGACCACTTGCAAAAGTGAGATCTGATAGAGATGATAAGATAATATTTTTGGTATTTTTATGATAAAGATTGAAAGTAAAGACTGCAAAATAAACGGCGACAGAAATAGCTAGTTGACGGGAGATTAATATGATGGAAAATAGACCCGGGGGCCATAGGTTTCACTAGTGGCTTCTCTCAAGATAGCATAAGTATTACGATGGGTGAACAAATTAGTGTCGAGCAACTGATAGAAAAGTGCATAATTATGAGAATATCTAGGCATGATCATGTATATAGGCATCACGTCCGCAACAAGTAGACCGACTCTTTCCTGCATCTACTACTATTACTCCACACATCGACCGCTATCCAGCATGCATCTAGAGTATTAAGTTCATAAGAATAGAGTAACGCATTAGGTAAGATGACATGATGTAGAGGGATAAACTCAAGCAATATGATATAAACCCCATCTTTTTATCCTCGATGGCAACACTACAATACGTGTCGTTTCCCCTCATCACTAGGATCGAACAGCAAGGTTGAACCCAAAGCTAAGCACTTCTCCCATTGCAAGAAAGATCAATATAGTAGGCCAAACCAAACTGATAATTGAAGAGACTTGCAAAGATAACCAATCATACATAAAAAGAATTCGAGAAGATTCAAATATTGTTCATAGATAATCTTGATCATAAACCCACAATTCATCGGATCTCGACAAACACACCGCAAAAAGAGTTACATCGAATAGATCTCCAAGAAGATCGAGGAGAACTTTGTATTGAGATCCAAAGAGAGACCAGAAGCCATCTAGCTAATAACTATGGACCCGAGGGTCTGCGGTAAACTAATCACACATCATCGGAGAGGCTATGGTGTTGATTTAGAAGCCCTCCGTGATCGATTCCCCCCTCGACGGAGGCGCCCGGAAAAAGGCCCCAATGTTGGGGATCGTAGAAGAAATTAAAAAATTCTACGCATCACCAAGATCAATCTATGGAGTATTCTAGCAACGAGGGAATAGGAGTGCATGTACATACCCTTGTAGATTGCGGCGGAAGCATTCAAGGGAGCAGGGGATGATGGAGTCGTACTCGTCGTGATCCAAATCACCGATGACCAAGTGCCGAACGGGCAGCACCTCCGCGTTCAACACACGTACGGTCGGGAAGACGTCTCCTCCTTCTTGATCCAGCAAGGGAGAAGGAGAGGTTGATGAAGATCCAGCAGCACGACGGCGTGGTGGTGGATGCAGCAGGATCCCGGCAGGGCTTCGCCAAGCGCAAGCGGAGAGGAGAGGTGTTACGGAGGGAGAGGAGGCGCCAAGAGCTAGGAGTGCGGCTGCCCTCCCTCTCCCCCTCTTTATATAGGTGCCTTGGGGGGCGCCGGCCCTAGGAGATCTAATCTCCAAGGGGGGCGGCGGCCAAGGGGTGGCTTCCCCCCCCCCCCCAAGCCAAGTGGGGGGCGCCCCCACCCCTAGGGTTTCCCAACCCATCGCGCATGGGGGCCCAAGGGGGGCGCACCAGCCCACTAGGGGCTGGTTCCCCTCCCACTTCAGCCCATGGGGCCCTCCGGGATAGGTGGCCCCACCCGGTGGACCCCCGGGACCCTTCCGGTGGTCCCGGTACAATCTGAGTAACCCCGGAACCTTCCGATGGCGGCCCGGACTACCTATATATAAATCTTTACCTCCGGACCATTCCGGAACTCCTCGTGACGTTCGGGATCTCATCCGGGACTCCGAAAAACTTTCAGGTTACTGCATACTAATATCTCTACAACCCTAGCATCACCGAACCTTAAGTGTGTAGACCCTACGGGTTCGGGAGACTTGAACATGACCGAGGCGCCTCTCGGTCAATAACCAACAATGAGGATCTGGATACCCATGTTGGCTCCCACATGCTCCTCGATGATCTCATCGGATGAACCACGATGTCGAGATTCAATCAATCCGTATTCAATTCCCTTTGTCAATCGATGCGTTACTTGCCGAGACTTCGATCATCGGTATCCCAATACCTTGTTCAATCTCGTTACCGGCAAGTCACTTTACTCGTGCCGTAATGCATGATCCGTGACCAACCCCTTGGTCACATTGAGCTCATTATGATGATGCATTACCGAGTGGGCCCGAAGATACCTCTCCGTCATGCGGAGTGACAAATCGATCTCGATTCGTACCAACCCAGCGGACACTTTCGGAGATACCCGTAGTGTACCTTTATAGCCACCCAGTTACGTTGTGACGTTTGGTACACCCAAAGCACTCCTACGGTATCCGGGAGTTGCACAACCTCATGGTCTAAGGAAATGATACTTGACATTGGAAAAGCTCTAGCAAACGAACTACACGATCTTTGTGCTATGCTTAGGTTTGGGTCTTGTCCATCACATCATTCTCCTAATGATGTGATCCCGTTATCAATGACATCCCATGTCCATAGTCAGGAAACCATGACTATCTGTTGATCAACGAGCTAGTCAACTAGAGGCTCACTAGGGACACGTTGTGGTCTATGTATTCACACATGTATTACGATTTCCGGATAACACAATTATAGCATGAATAATAGACAATTATCATGAACAAGGAAATATAATAATCATTTTATTATTGCCTCTAGGGCATATTTCCAACAGTCTCCCACTTGCAATAGAGTCAATAGTCTAGTTATATTGTGATGAATCGAACACCCATGGAATTCTGGTGTTGATCATGTTTTTCTCTACGGAGAGGTTTAGTCAATGGATCTGCTACATTCAGGTCTGTATATACTTTACAAATTTCTATGTCTCCATTTTGAACACTTTCACGAATGGAGTTGAAGCGGCGCTTGATATGCCTGGTCTTCCTGTGAAACCTGGGCTCCTTCACAAGGGCAATAGCTCCAGTGTTGTCACAGAAGAGAGTCATCGGGTCCGACGCATTGGGTATGACTCCTAGGTCGGTAATGAACTCCTTCACCCAGACTGCTTCTTGTGTTGCCTCCGAGGCTGCCATATACTCTGCTTCACATGTAGATCCCGCCATGATGCTTTGCTTGCAACTGCACCAGCTTACTGCCCCACCATTCAAAATATACACGTATCCGGTTTGTGACTTAGATTCATCCAGATGCGTAGCCGAAGCTAAGCGTCGGCGTAAACCTTCTGACGAGCTCTTGGCACCTCCATAAACGAGAAACATATCCTTGGTCCTTTTCGTGTACTTCAGGATGTTTTTGACCGCTGTCCGGTGTTCCTTGCGGGATTTCTTTGGTACCTACCTACCAAACTTACGGCAAGGTTTACATCAGTGCAGTACACAGCATGGCATACATAATAGACCCTATGGCTGAGGCATAGGGATGACACTCATCTCTTCTATATCTTACGTCGTGGTCGGGCATTGAGCCGTGCTCAATCGCACACCTTGCAATCTGAGCAAGAACCCCTTCTTGGACTGATCCATATTGAACTTCTTCAATATCTTGTCAAGGTAATGCGTACTTTGTGAAAGACCAATGAGGCGTCTCGATCTATCTCTATAGATCTTGATGCCTAATATATAAGCAGCTTCTCCAAGGTCCTTCATTGAAAAACACTTGTTCAAATAGGCCTTTATGCTTTCCAAGAATTCTATATCATTTCCCATCAATAGTATGTCATCCACATATAATATGAGAAATGCTACTGAGCTCCCACTCACTTTCTTGTAAACGCAGGCTTCTCCATAAGTCTGCATAAACCCAAACGCTTTGATCATCTCATCAAAGCGAATGTTCCAACTCCGAGATGCTTGCACCAGCCCATAGATTGGTATTTGGAGCTTAAACACCTTGTTAGCATTCTTAGGATCGAAAAACCTTCCGCTGCATCATATACAATTCTTCCTTAAGAAAGCCGTTAAGGAATGCCGTTTTGGCGTCCATTTGCCATATCTCATAATCATAGAATGCGGCAATTGCTAACATGATTGAGACGGACTTGACTTAAGCTACGGGTGAGAAAGTCTCATCGTAGTCAACCCCTTGAACTTGTCGATAACCCTTAGCGACAAGTCGAGCTTATAGATGGTCACATTACCATCAGCGTCTGTCTTCTTCTTAAAGATCCATTTATTTTCTATGGCTCGCCGATCATCGGACAAGTCAGTCAAAGTCCATACTTCGTTTTCATACATGGATTCTATCTCGGATTTCATGGCTTCTAGCCATTTGTCAGAATCTGGGCCTGTCATCGCTTCTTCATAGTTCAAAGGTTCACCGTTGTCCAACAACATGATTTCCAGGACAGGGTTGCCGTACCACTCTGGTGCGGAACATGTCCTTGTGGACCTACGAAGTTCAGTAGGAGCTTGATCCGAAGTATCTTGATCATCATCATTAACCTCCTCTCTAATCGGTGCAGGCACCACAGGAACATTTTCCTGAGCTGCGCTACTCTCCGCTTCAAGATGCAGTACTTCATCAAGCTCTACTTTCCTCCCACTTACTTCTTTTGAGAGAAACTCTTTCTCTAGAAAGGATCCATTCTTGGCAACAAAGATCTTGCCTCCGGATCTGAGGTAGAAGGTATACCCAATGGTTTCCTTAGGGTATCCCATGAACACACATTTTTCTGACTTGGGTTCGAGCTTTTCAGGTTGAAGTTTCTTGACATAAACATCGCATCCCCAAACTTTTAGAAACGACAGCTTAGGTTTCTTCCCAAACCGTAATTCATACGGTGTCGTCTCAACGGATTTCGATGGAGCCCTATTTAAAGTGAATGCGGCAGTCTCTAAAGCATAGCCCCCAAATGAGAGCGGTAGATCGGTAAGAGACATCATAGATCGCACCATATCCAATAGAGTGCGATTCTGACGTTCGGACACACCGTTCTGTTGAGGTGTTCCAGGCGGCGTGAGTTGTGAAACGATTCCACATTTCCTTAAGTGTGTGCCAAATTCGTGACTTAAATATTCTCTTCCATGATCTGATCGTAAGAACTTTATTTTTCTGTCACGTTGATTCTCAACCTCACTCTGAAACTCCTTGAACTTTTCAAAGGTCTCAGACTTGTGTTTCATTAAGTAGACATACCCATATCTACTCAAGTCATCAGTGAGAGTGAGAACATAACGATAGCCACATGAGCCTCAACACTCATTGGACCGCACACATCGGTATGTATAATTTCCAATAAGTTGGTTGCTCGCTCCATTGTTCCGAGAACGGAGTCTTGGTCATTTTACCCATGAGGCATGGTTAGCACATGTCAAATTATTCATAATCAAGAGACTCCAAAGTCCATCTGCATGGAGCTTCTTCATGCGTTTGACACCTATGTGACCAAAGGCGGCGATTGCCACAAGTATGTGGGACTATCATTATCAACCTTACATCTTTTGGTATTCACACTATGAACATGTGTAACATTACGCTCGAGATTCATTAAGAATAAACCATTCACCGGTGAGCATGACCATAAAACATATCTCTCATATAAATAGAACAACCATTATTCTCGGATTTAAATGAGTAGCCATCTCGAATTAAACGAGATCCAAATACAATGTTCATGCTCAAAGCTGGAACTAAATAACAATTATTGAGGTTTAAAACTAATCCGTAGGTAAATGTAGAGGTAGTGTGCCGACGGCGATCACATCGACCTTGGAACCATTCCCGACGCGCATCGTCACCTCGTCCTTCGCTAGTCTCCGCCTATTCCGCAGCTCCTGCTTTGAGTTACAAATATGAGCAACCGCACCGGTATCAAATACCCAGGAGCTACTACGAGTGCTGGTAAGGTACACATCAATAACATGTATATCACATATACCTTTGGTGTTGCCGGCCTTCTTGTCCGCTAAGTATTTGGGGCAGTTCCGCTTCCAGTGACCACTTCCATTGCAATAAAAGCACTCAGTTTCAGGCTTGGGTACATTCTTTGACTTCTTCCTGGCAACTGATTTACCAGGCGTGGCAACTTCCTTGCCATCCTTCTTGAAGTTCTTCTTACCCTTGCCTTTCTTGAACTTAGTGGTTTTATTCACCATCAACACTTGATGTTCCTTTTTGATCTCCACCTCCGCTGATTTCAGCATTGAATATACCTCGGGAATGGTCTTTTCCATCCCTGCATATTGAAGTTCATCACAAAGCTCTTGTAGCTTGGTGGAAGCGGCGAAGGATTACATCAATGACCGCGTCATCCGGGAGATTAACTCCCGGTGAGTCAAGCGGTTTTGCAACCTTGAACATCTTGAGTATATGTTCCTTGTGAGCTATTTTCCTCCATCTTACAACTAAAGAACTTGTCGGAGACTTCATATCTCTCGACCGGGCATGAGCTTGGAAAACCATTTTCAGCTCCTCGAACATCTCATATGCTCCGTGTTGCTCAAAAGCGCTTTTGGAGCCCGGTTCTAAGCTGTAAAGCATGCCGCCTGAGCGAGGGAGTAATCATCGGCCGCGTGGTGATAAGCGTTCATAACGTCTTGGTTTGCTGGGAATGGTGCTTCACCTAGCGGTGCTTCTAGGACATAATCTTTCTTGGCAGCTATGAGGATGATCCTTAGGTTCCGGACCCAGTCCGTATAGTTGATGCCATCATCTTTCAGCTTGGTTTTCTCTAGGAACGCGTTGAAGTTGAGGGCAACATTAGCGTGGGCCATTTTATCTACAAGACACATTGTAAAGATTTTAGACTAAGTTCATGATAATTAAGTTCATCTAATAAAATTATTCAATGAACTCCCACTCAGATAGACATCCCTCTAGTCATCTAAGTGAAACATGATCCGAGGCAACTAGGCCGTGTCCGATCATCATGTGAGACGGACTAGTCAACATCGGTGAACATCTACATGTTGATCGTATCTTCTATATGACTCATGCTCGACCTTTCGGTCCTCCGTGTTCCGAGGCCATGTCTGTACATGCTAGGCTCGTCAAGTCAACCTAAGTGTATTGCGTGTGTGTAAATCTGGCTTACACCGTTGTATTCGAGCGTTAGAATCTATCACACCCGATCATCACGTGGTGCTTGAAACAATGAACCTTCGCATAGCGGTGCAGTTAGGGGAACACTTTCTTGAAATTAATTGAGGATCATCTTATTTAAGCTACCGTCGTTCTAAGCAAATAAGATGTAAAACATGATAAACATCACATGCAATCAAATAGTGACATGATATGGCCAATATCATTTCGCTCCTTTGATCTCCATCTTGAGCGCCATGATCATAAATGCGTCACCGGCATGACACCATGATCTCCATCATCGTGTCTTCATGAAGTTGTCACGTCAACTATTACTTCTACTACTATGGCTAACGCTTTAGCAATAAAGTAAAGTAATTACATGACGTTTATGTTGACACGCAGGTCATAAATAAATTAAGACAACTCCTATGGCTCCTGCCGGTTGTCATACTCATCGACATGCAAGTCGTGATCCCTATATCAATAACATGATCATCTCATACATCACATATATCATTCATCATAACTTTTGGCCATATCACATCACAAAGCACTTGCTGCAAAAACAAGTTAGATGTCCTCTAATTGTTGTTGCAAGTTTTTACGTGGCTGCTATAGGTTTCTAGCAAGAACGTATCTTACCTATGCCAAAACCACAACGTGAATTTCCAATTTCTATTTACCCTTCATAAGGACCCTGTTCATCGAATCCGATCCGACTAAAGTGGGAGAGACAGACACCCGCCAGCCACCTTATGCAACTAGTGCATGTCAGTCGGTGGAACCGGTCTCACGTAAGCGTACGTGTAAGGTTGGTCCGGGCCGCTTCATCCCACAATGCCGTCGAATCAAGATAATACTAGTAACGGCAAGATAATTGACAATATCGACGCCCACAACTGCTTTGTGTTCTACTCGTGCATAGAAACTACGCATAGACCTAGCTCATGATGCCACTGTTGGGGATCGTAGCAGAAATTAAAAAAAATTCTACGCATCACCAAGATCAATCTATGGAGTATTCTAGCAACGAGGGGAATAGGAGTGCATCTACATACCCTTGTAGATTTCGAGCGGAAGCGTTCAAGGGAACGGGGATGATGGAGTCGTACTCGCCGTGATCCAAATCACCGATGACCAAGTGTCGAATGGACAGCACCTCCGCATTCAACACAAGTACGGTCGGGAAGACGTCTCCTCCTTCTTGATCCAGCAAGGGAGAAGGAGAGGTTGATGAAGATCCAGCAGCACGACAGCGTGGTGGTGGATGCAGAGATCCGGCGAGGGCTTCCATGGCGCAAGCGAGCAGAGGTGTTACGGAGGGAGAGGGAGGCGCCAAGAGCTAGGGGTGCGGCTGCCCTCCCTCCCCTCCTCTTTATATAGGGGCCTTGGGGGTGCTGGCCCTAGAAGATCTAATCTCCAAGGGGGGCGGCGGCCAAGGGGTGGCTTCCTCCCCAAGCCAAGTGGGAGGCGCCCCCACCCCTAGGGTTTCCCAACCCTAGGCGCGGGAGGGCCCAAGGGGGGGCGCACCAGCCCACCAGGCTGGTTCCTCCCACTTCAGCCCATGGGGCCCTCCGGGATAGGTGGCCCCACCGGTGGACCCGGGACCCTTCCGGTGGTCCCGGTACAATATCAGTAACCCCGAAACCTTCCCGATGGCGGCCCGGACTTCCTATATATAAATCTTTACCTCCAGACCATTCCGGAACTCCTCGTGACGTCCGGGATCTCATCCGGGACTCCGAACAACTTTCGGGTTACTGCATACTAATATCTCTACAACCCTAGCGTCACCGAACCTTAAGTGTGTGGACCCTACGGGTCCGGGAGACACCTGTGAACATGACCGAGACGCCTCTCCGGTCAATAACCAACAGCGGGATCTGGATACCCATGTTGGCTCCCACATGCTCCTCGATGATCTCATCGGATGAACCACGATGTCGAGGATTCAATCAATCATGTATTCAATTCCCTTTGTCAATCGGTACATTACTTGCCCGAGACTCGATCGTCGGTATCCCAATACCTTGTTCAATCTCGTTACCGGCAAGTCACTTTACTCGTACAGTAATGCATGATCCCATGACCAAACCCTTGGTCACATTGAGCTCATTACGATGATGCATTATCGAGTGGCCCCAGAGTTACCTCTCTGTCATACGGAGTGACAAATCCCAGTCTCGATTCGTGCCAACCCAACAGACACTTTCTGAGATACCCGTAGTGTACCTTTATAGCCACCCAGTTACGTTGTGACGTTTGGTACACCCAAAGCACTCCTACGGTATCCGGGAGTTGCACAACCTCATGGTCTAAGGAAATGATACTTGACATTGGAAAAGCTCTAGCAAGCGAACTACGATCTTTGTGCTATGCTTAGGTTTGGGTCTTGTCCATCACATCATTCTCCTAATGATGTGATCCCGTTATCAATGACATCCCATGTCCATAGTCGAAACCATGACTATCTGTTGATCAACGAGCTAGTCAACTAGAGGCTCACTAGGGACACGTTGTGGTCTATGTATTCACACATGTATTACGATTTCCGGATAACACAATTATAGCATGAATAATAGACAATTATCATGAACAAGGAAATATAATAATCATTTTATTATTGCCTCTAGGGCATATTTCCAACACCCAAGATGGGATCTCACGGGTACAGAAGTTTGCAGCGGTGGAAATAGGTTTTCGTGGTGCTCCTGGTTGGTTTCGGGGTACGTAGGTATATATAGGAGGAAGAAGTAGGTCGGTGGAGCCACGAGGGGCCCAGAAGGGTGGGGCGCGTGCCCAGGGGGGCAGGCGCGCCTCCCTGCCTTGTGGCCTCCTTAGTTGTTTCTTGACGTCTACTCCAAGTCCTCTGGATCACGTTTGTTCCAAAAATAACTCTCCCGAAGGTTTCATTCCGTTTGGACTCCGTTTGATATTCCTTTTCTGCGAAACACTTCAATAGGCAAAAAAAATAGCAATTTGTACTAGGCCTTGGGTTAGTAGGTTAGTCCCAAAAATAATATAAAAGTGTATAATAAAGCCCATTAAACATCCAAAACAGAATATATAATAGCATGGAACAATCAAAAATTATAGATACGTTGGAGACGTATCATCAAGAGAAAAACAGACTTTACTGCATTACCGATCTGTAGTGGTCAATTTTAGTCAGGTTAGACTACAAATCTGACTAAAAAGTGAAATCTTACTACAAATCAGAGAACAAGATAATATGATATTTTAGTGGTCAATTCAAGTCAGATTCCACTTTTGTACACATGACCTGATCTACGGATATGCTTGTTAATTAGTACAACAATTCGTTTTTACAAAATTTGTCAGTTTATCTCTGAATTTCTATCAAGTGGATTGTGAAGGATTAGTATAAAGTTAGAATCTGACTGATTAAGATTCATTTGCGCAACTTGGTCCATGTCATGTGCTCAACTTCATCCATGTCCTCTGCTGAATAGAAGAGCTCACAGTCTGTCGCTTTAGTTATTTGTTTTTTTTGGTTTTAAAAGTTGCAATTTAGGTATCGAAATTCTATAGTTCAGACAAGAGATTTGTTTCAATTAAAGCTTGTGCTCAACTTTGTCCATGTCATGTGCTAAACAAAGGACCTCACAGTCCATCGCTTTAGTTACTAGTCATTTTGGTTGTAAAATTGTAATGTAGGTACCACATTTCTACAGTTCAGACAGTATGTACCTAGTTTCACTTTAACTGAAACAAATGACTTTTTTTCATTATATAGAGCAATGGATTCTCATGGAGCAGAAGGCGGTGCTGGGGCTATCACTAGGAATGTTAACCTAGCTACTTCCCCAACTCAACCTACTACTATGAGAGCATCACAAGGTCATGGTGGTGATGGATCTGTTAGAGTTGGTAATAAAAGAAAGCTCACATCAATTGTGTGGGAAGGATATTTTGAAAAGAAAATTATTAATGGGGAACCAAAAGCTGAGTGCATGTATTGCCATAAACTTTTTACAGCAAAAGGTACCAGTGGAACTTCACACTTGCTGAGTCACATGAGCTCTTGTGGTGCTAGGCATGCACCAATTGGTCCAAAGCAACAAAGATTAAGGTTGTCAAAGGTTGTGAGGGAAATGAAATTTGTAGAACATTGTGTTTGATTAAGATGTTGCTAGAAAAGAGCTCTCACTAATGATATGTGTTCATGAGTACCCTCTATCTATAATTAGATCATTCAGGTTTTCAGAAATTTAGTTCCACATTACAAACAATGTTTAAAATGGTCTCAAGGAATACTATTAGAAAAGAAATTATGGGTATGTATGCAGCTGAGAAGGATAAGATCATGAAGTATTTGGCAAATTTCAGAAATCGAGTTGCCATCACCATGGACATGCGGACTGCAGGACATCAGAAGAGAGGTTACATGGTAGTCACCGCACTTTTTGTTGATGAGTTTTGGAAACTAAAGAGTATTATTTTGAGGTAAGAACATGTTCTTTTTCAAATCCGTATAAATTCTTGATTAATTTACTAATCATTGTAATCTGAAATGTTTCCTTTCCTTATGTCTTAGGTTTGTTTATGTGCCTTGACCACATAATGCCGAAGTCATATGTAAAGCACTACATGAGTCCCTTGTTGAGTGGCATCTTGAGGGAAAGATATCGACAGTGACTCTGGACAATTGCACATCAAATGATAAAGCAATGGAACATTTGCCAGATATGTTGGGTTCCAATTCTCTTATATTGGAGGGTAAGTACTTGCATATGCATTGTCTGCACATATACTTAATCGGATTGTGAAAGATGGTATGGATGACATGGAGAAGATTATAGAACGGGTTCGTGATAGTGCTTTGCATATTGATGCACTACTCCTAAGAGGCACGAGAAGTTTGAAAAAATGGAATGAACTCTACACATTGAATACAAGAGAAGGTTGCTTCTTGATTGTAAAACCAGATGGAACTCAACCTACATAATGCTAAGCATTGCATTAGAATATATTTTTTTTCGAAAAACTGAAGGCTCATGAGAAACTATTTAGCTGTTGTCCAACCAAAGATGATTAGAAGATTGCTAAGGAACTTTGTGATAGGCTCAAGGTTTTCTATGATGTCACTGAGGCATTTTCAAGCACTAAATATATTACTGCAAATTTGTTATTTCCCAAGATTTGTGGTATTCAGTTGGCAATACAAAAATGGTCTACTAGTGAGAATAAGGTTGTACAAAAGATGTTTGAGGAAATGAACTTTTTGACAAATATTGGAAAGATGTACATGGACTTATATACATTGCAACTGTTCTTGATCCAAGGTACAAACTTCATATGTTGCAAGCTCTATTTGGTTCTCTCTATGGAATTGAATATGCAGATGTTAAAGTTGATGAAGTAAGGAAGTTAATGGCTAATCTGTTGGAGCAATATCGAGAAGATGCTGAAGCTGTGGCTATATCAGAGGCTATGGACACTGCTACTACACAAGTTGGTGGAATTGATGTTGTAATGAACATCTTTGATCAATATATGTCCTCAAAACCTACGATTTCTGCTTCTCAAGTTCGGACAGATTTAGACTTGTACTTGGAAGAGCAAACCATCAAGAGATTACTGGACAAAGATATGGACATCATAAATTGGTGGAAAGTTGCAGGTGCAAAGTATCCTACTTTGCAAAATATTGCTCATGATATACTGCCTATCCCTGTGACATCCCTGGCATCAGAATCAACGTTTAGTACTAGTGGCAGACTACTTAGTTCACATCGTAGCCGACTTGTGCCAAGTATGGCTGAAGCACTCATGTGCATGCAAGCTTGGTATCATGCTGATATGATAGGTAAATAATCCTCTCAAATTGCAATCATTCATCTAATTTATATTACACAATAGTTAGTTTTTGACTGAGTGTTCCTTCATCACTTAAATCTTGCATCAGGGGATAGCAACTCCACTCTCTTTGCGATATTTCAAAGTGTTCTTGATGATGATGAAGAAACTATGGTAACATATTCCACTCATTTTAGTTGATTTTACATGATACAATATTTGGTTGTTTATTTCCATGATTTAAATTATTTTTCTTATGATATGTTCACATGAAGGATGAGTCCAAGTCTATCATAACTGAAGCTTAGTCGGTCATGCGGTGAAGAAAGAAGATGATGCCTAGAAGAATACCTTTCTTCACTTATGATGAGAATTATGATGTACTTATGTCTCCTGGCTGTAGGAAACTAAGGCTGATAAATTCTGTTGGGCTATTTCTATGCTATTTTGTAAGAAATTAAGACTAAGAAATTATGTTGGGTTGTTCCTATGTCATTCTGTGAGGAACTAAGGCTGAGAATTTTCTACTTATGCAATGTTACGATATGTCATTCTATGAGAATCTGAACGCATATTTCATGTGGTGCCCTTCTCACATGTCATTTTGTGAGAATTTGAGTCTTTACATGAATTTTGTGCCATGTTATGTGATTTTCAAGGTATTATGTATACGTGTTTTGATAGGACCTGATGGGTATCCATTGGTTATGGATATCCATCGGGTTTGAACATGGACACAATTTTTCCCGTGGGTTTTTTCATGGATGGGCAAAGAATAATCTCGTGGTTTCGGATATGGATTTGATTTTGTTCAACCCGGGGCGAACCCAATCCATTGCCATCCTTAGTTGGGTGCAAGTTGTTGATTGTTTGGGCAGGTATTCGAGTTGTAAGTAAATAAAAGTGTGATGATCTTCATTATTAGATCATTGTCCATGTGAGGAAAGGAGGATGGAGACTATGATTCCCCCACAAGTCGGGATGAGACTCGGGACAAAAAAATGAGGCCAAAAAATGAGAGAAGGCCCAATAAAAAAATGAGAGAAAAGAGAGAAGGGGCAATGCTACTATCCTTTTACCACACTTGTGCTTCAAAGTAGCACTATGATCTTCATGATAGAGAGTCTCCTATATTGTCACTTTCATATAATAATGGGAATTTTTCATTATAGAACTTGGCTTGTATATTCCAATGATGGGTTTCCTCAAATTGAACTAGGTCTTCGTGAGCAAGCAAGTTGGATGCACACCACTTAATTTCTTTTTGAGCTTTCATAAACTTATAGCTCTAGTACATCCGTTGCATGGTAATCCCTACTCACTCACATCGATATCTATTAATGGGCATCTCCATAGCTCGTTGATACGCCTAGTTGATGTGAGACTATCTCGTTCTTTTTGTCTTCTCCACAACCACCGTCTATTCCACCTATAGTGCTATGTCCATGGCTCAC
Source organism: Aegilops bicornis (assembly GCA_021605145.1). Taxonomy (NCBI): domain Eukaryota; kingdom Viridiplantae; phylum Streptophyta; class Magnoliopsida; order Poales; family Poaceae; genus Aegilops; species Aegilops bicornis. Next base: position 156,052,232 of record CM038671.1, on the reverse strand, counting down.
GCTCATGTATTGCGTGAAAGTTGAAATTTTTTAAGAACATCAAAAGTATGAAACAATTGCTTGGCTTGTCAGGTTGTGCATGATTTAAATTTTTTGTGTGATGAAGATGGAGTATAGCCAGACTATATGATTTGGTAGGGTTAAGATTTCTTTGGCCATGTTATTTTGAGAAGACATAATTGCCTTGTTAGTATGCTTCAAGTATTATTGTTTTTATGTCAATATTAAATTTTTGTTTTGAACCGTACAGATCTGAACATTCATGCCACAATAAAAGAAATTACATGGATAAATATGTTAGGTAGCATTCCACATCAAAAATTCTGTTTTTATCATTTACCTACTCGAGGACGAGCATGAATTAAGCTTGGGGATCCTTGATACGTCTCCAACATATCTATAATTTTTTATTGTTCCATGCTATTATATTATCTGTTTTGGATGTTTTATATGCATTAATATGCTATTTTTTATGATTTTTGGGACTAACCTATTAACCTAGAGCCTGGTGCCAGGTTCTGTTTTTTCCTTGTTTTAGAGTTTCACAAAAAAGGAATACCAAACAGAATAAAACTTTCGCGGTGATTTTTCTTGGACCAGAAGACATCCATAGGACTTGGAGTGCAAGCCAGAGAAGCCACGCGGTGGCCACAAGGACGAAGGGCGCGCCCCCCACCCTTGTGGGCCCCTCATGACTCCACCGACCTATTTCTTCCGCCTATATATTCTCATATATCCCAAAACCAACAGAGGGAGCCACGAAAACACTTTTCCACCGTCAACCTTCTGTACCCATGAGATCCCATCTAGGGGCCTTTTCCGGCGTCCTGCCGGAGGGGGGTTGGATCATGGAGGGCTTCTACATCAGCACCATTGCCCTTCCGATGAAGCGTAAGTAGTTTACCTCAGACCTACGGGTCCATAGCTAGTAGGTAGATGGCTTCTTCTCTCTCTTTGATTCTCAATACCATGTTCTCCTCGATGTTCATGGAGATCTATTCAATGTAATACTTTTTGCGGTGTGTTTGCCGAGATCTGATGAATTATGGATTTATGATCAAGCTTATCTATGAATATTATTTGAATCTTCTCTGAATTCCTATATACATGATTTCATATCTTTGCAAATCTCTTCGGACTATTGATTTAGTTTGGCCAACTAGATTGGTTTTTCTTGCAATGGAAGAAGTGCTTAGATTTGGGTTCAATCTTGCCTTTCCCAATGACAGTAGGGGCAGCAAGGCACGTATTTGTTGGGAAATGTAGCATGCAATTTCAAAAAAAAAAAATCCTACGCTCACACAAGATCTATCTAGGAGAAGCATAGCAACGAGAGGGGGAGAGTGTGTCTACGTACCCTCGTAGACCGGAAGCGGAAGCATTTGACAATGCGGTTGATGTAGTCGAACTTCTTATCGTTCCGACGATCAAGTATCGAACGTACGACACCTCCGAGTTTTGCACACGTTCAGCTCGATGACGTCCCTCGCACTCTTGATCCAGCAAAGTGTCGAGGGAGAGTTTCTTCGATCTGTTGCGTGGTGGCGGTGATGGTGAAGTGATGCATGCGGGGCTTCGCCTAAGCACTACGACAATATGGACCGGGCGTAAACTGTGGAGAGGGGCACCGCACACAGCTAACAAATATTCGTGTGTGTTCTAGGTGCCCCCACCCCACGTATATATAGGTGGGAGGGAGAGGAGGATGGCCAAGGGGCGCCCAAGTAGGAGGAATCCTACTTGGGGCCCTAGTGCAATTCCCCCCCCCCTTACCATAACTTCCGGAGGGGGGAGGAGGGAGGAGGGAGGAGAGAAGGAATGGGGAGGACGAATCCCTCCCCTTCGTTTCTCTATTATCATCTTTCCTTCCCCTCCTATTTCAGCCTACATGGGGCGCACCAGCCACTTAGGGGCTGGTCTGTCCCCTACTTGGCCCATTAGGCCCATGTAGTTGCCGGGGGGATGCCCGAAACCCCTTTCGGTGACCCGATATGTACCCGGTACCCCCAGAACACTTCTGGTGTCCGAATATCATCATCCTATACATGAATCTTTACCTCTCAACCATTGCGAGACTCCTCGTCATGTCCGTGATCTCATCCGAGACTCCGAACAACATTCGGTCACCAAATCACGTAACTCATATAATACAAAATCATCATCAAACGTTAAGCGTGCGGACCCTACAGGTTCGAGAACTATGTAGACATGACCGAGACACCTCTCTGGTCAATAACCAACAGCGGAACCTGGATTCTCATATTGGTTCCCACATATTCTATGAAGATCTTTAACATTCGTACCGTAATGACAACATACGCTATTCCCTTTGTCATCGGTATGTTACTTGCCCGAGATTCGATCGTCGGTATCTTCATACCTATTTCAATCTCGTTACCGGCAAGTATTTTTACACGTTCCGTAATGTAATGCATCATCCCGCAACTAACTCACTAGTCACATTGCTTGCAAGGCTTATTATGATGTGCATTACCGAGAGGGCCCAGATATACCTCTTCGATACTCGGAGTGACAAATCCTAATCTCGATCTATGATAACCCAACAAACACCTTCGAAGATACCTGTAGAGCATCTTTATAATCACCTAGTTACGTTGTGACGTTTTATAGCACACAAGGCATTCCTCCGGTATCCGGGAGTTGCATAATCTCATAGTCAAAGGAATATGTATATGACATGACGAAAGCAATAGCAATAAAACTGAACGATCAATATGCTAAGCTAACGAATGGGTCTTGTCCATCACATCATTTTCCTAATGTTGTGGTCCCATTCATCAAATAACAACACATGTATATGGTTAGGAAACTCAACCATCTTTGACTAACGAGCTAGTCTAGTAGAGGCTTACTAGGGACACGGTGTTTTGTCTATGTATCCACACATGTATCAAGTTTCTGGTTAATACAATTCTAGCATGAATAATAAACATTTATCATGATATAAGGAAATATAAAGTAACAACTTTTTTATTGCCTCTAGGGCATATTTCCTTCAGTCTCCCACTTGCACTAGATTCAATAATCTAGTTCACACCGCCATGCTATTTAACACCAATTGTTCATATCACCATGTGATTAACACCCATAGTTCACATCGCCATGTGACCAACACCGAAAGGTTTTACTAGAGTCAGTAATATAGTTCAAATCACCATGTGATTAACTCCCAAAGAGTACTAAGGTGTGATCATTTTTTGCTTGTGAGAGAGGTTTAGTCAACAGGTCTGCCACATTCAGGTCTGTATGTATTTTGCAAATTTCTATGTCTACAATGCTCTGCACGGAGCTACTCTAGCTAAATGCTGCCACTTTCAATATGTATCCAGATTGAGACTCGGAGTCATCTAGATCGGTGTCAAAGCTTTCATCGATGTAACTCTTTACAACGAACTCTTTATCACCCCATAATCAAGAAATATTTCCTTAGTCTTCTAAGGATAATTTTGATTGTTGTCCGGTGATCTACTCCTGCATCACTATTGTACCCCCTTGCCAAACTCATGGCAAGGTACACAATAGGTCTGGTATCTGACATGGCATACTTTATAGAACCTATGGCTAAGGCATAGGGAATGATTTTCATTCTCTCTCTATCTTATGCCGTGGTCGGGCTTTGAGTCTTACTCAACTTCACACCTTACAATACAAGCAAGAAATCTTTCTTTGGTGGTCCATTTGAACTCCTTCAAAATCTTGTCAAGGTATGTACTCATTGAAAAATCTTATCAAGCATCTTGATCTATCTTTATAGATCTTGATGCCTAATATATAAGAAGCTTCACCGAGGTCTTTCATTGAAAAATTCTTATTCAAGTATCCTTTTATGCTATCCAGAAATTCTATATCATTTCCAATCAACAATATGTCATTCGCATATTATATCCGAAATGCTACAGAGCTCCCAGTCACTTTCTTGTAAATACAGGCTTCACCATAAGTTTGTATAAAACCATATGCTTTGATCACCTTATCAAAGCGTATATTCCAACTCTGAGATGCTTGCACCAGTCCATAGATGGATCGCTGGAGTTTGCACACTTTGTTAGCACCTTTAGGATCGAAAAAACCTTTTGGTTGCATCATATACAACTCTTCTTTAAGAAATCCATTAAGGAATGCAGTTTAATCCATTTGCCAGATTTCATAAAATGTGGCAATTGCTAACATGATTCCGACAAACTTAAGCATCCCTACGAGTGAGAAAATCTCATCATAGTCAACACCTTGAACTTGTCAAAAAACCTTTTGCGACAAGTCAAGCTTTGTAGATAGTAAAACTACCATTAGCATCTGTCTTCCTGTTGAAGATCCATTTATCTCAATGGCTTGCCCATCATGGGCAAGTCAACCAAAGTCCACACTTTGTTCTCATACACGGATCCTATCTCAGATTTCATGGCCTCAAGCCATTTATTGGAGTCTAGGCTCATCATCGCTTCCTCATAGTTCATAGCTTCGTCATGGTCTAGTAAAATGATTTCCAGAACAGGATTACCATACCACTCTCATGCGGACTGTGCTCTGATTGACCTACGAGGTTCGATAGTAACTTGATCTGAAGTTTCATGATCATTATCATTAGCTTCCTCTCTATTTGGTGTAGGCATCACAGGAATGGTTTTCTGTGATGAGCTACTTTCCAATTCGAGAGAATGTACAATTACCTCATCAAGTTCTACTTTCCTCCCACTCACTTCTTTCGAGAGAAACTCCTACTCAAGAAAGGATCCATTCTTAGCAACAAATATCTTGCCTTCGGATCTGTGATAGAAGGTGTACCCAACAGTTTCTTTTGGGTATCCTATGAAGATGCACTTCTCCGATTTGGTTCGATCAAGCTTATCAGGCTGAAACTTTTTCACACAAGCATCGCAACCCCAAACTTTAAGAAACAACAGCCTAGGTTTCTTGCCAAACCACAGTTTATATGGTGTCATCTCAATGGATTTAGACGGTACCCTATTTAACGTGAATGCAACTGTCTCTAACGCCTAACCCCAAAATGATAAAGGCAAATCGGTAAGAGACATCATAGAACGCACCATATCCAATAGAGTACGGTTACGACGTTCGGACAGACCATTACGTTGTGGTGTTCCAGGTGGCATGAGTTGTGAAACTATTCCACATTGTTTTGAATGAAGGCCAAACTCGTAACTCAAATATTCACCTCCGTGGTCAGATCGTAGAAACTTTATTTTCTTGTTACGATGATTCTCCACTTCACTCTGAATTTTTTTGAACTTTTCAAATCTTTCAGACTTGTGTTTCATTAAGTAGATATACCCATATCTGCTGAAATCATCTCTGAAGGTCAGAAAATAACGATACCCGCCACAAGCATTAACACTCATTGGACTGCATACATTGATATGTATTATTTCCAATAAGTCAGTGGCTCGCTCCATTGTTCCGGAGAACGGAGTTTTAGTCATCTTGCCCATGAGGCATGGTTCACAAGTATCAAATGATTCATAATCAAGTGATTCCAAAACCCCATCTGCATGGAGTTTCTTCATGCGCTTTACACCAATATGACCTAAACGGCGATTGCCACAAATATGTTGCACTATCATTATCAACTTTGCATCTTTTGGCATCAATATTATGAATATGTGTATCACTACGATCGAGGTTAAATAAACCATTCACATTGGGTGTATGACCATTAAAGGTTTTATTCATGTAAGCAGAACAACAATTGTTATGCGACTTAAATGAATAACCGTATTGCAATAAACATGATCGTATCATATGCATGCTCAACGCAAACACCAAATCACATTTATTTAGGTTCAACACTAATCAAGAAGGTAGAGGGAGTATGCAATGGTGATCTTTATCAACCTTGGAATCACTTCCAACACACATCGTCACCTTGCCCTCAACTAGTCTCTCTTCATTTTGTAATTCCTGTTTCGAGTTACTAATCTTAGCAACTGAACTGTATCAAATACCCATGGGTTACTACGAACACAAGTAAAGTACACATCAATAACATGTATATCAAATATACCTTTGTTCACTTTGCCATCCTTCTTATCCGCCAAGTATTTGGGGTAGTTCCGCTTCCAGTGACCATTCCCTTTGCAGTAGAAGCACTCGGTTTTAGGCTTGGGTCTAGCTTTAGGCTTCTTCACGGGAGTGGCAACTTGATTGCCATTCTTCTTGAAGTTCCATTTTCTTCCTCATTGCCCTTTTTCTTGAAACTAGTGGTCTTCTTAACCATCAACACTTGATGCTCTTTCTTGATTTCTACTTTCGCCGATTTCAGCATCGCGAAGAACTTGGAAATTATTTTCGTCATCCCTTGCATAATATAGTTCATCACGAAGTTCTAGTAGCTTGGTGATAGTGACTAGAGAAATCTATCAATCACTATCTTATCTGGAAGATTAACTCCCACTTGATTCAAGCGATTGTAGTACCCAGACATTCTGAGTACATGCTCCTTTGGTGAGCTATTCTCCTCCATCTTGCAGGCAAAGTACTTGTCAGAGGTCTCATACCTCTCGACATGGGCATGAGTCTGAAATACCAATTTCAACTCTTGGAACATCTCATATGCTCCGTGGCATTCAAAACGTTTTTGAAATCCCAGTTCTGAGCCGTAACGCATGGTGCACTAAACTATCAAGTAGTCATCATACCGAGCTTGTCAAACGTTCATAACGTCTGCATCTGCTCCTGCAATAGGTTTGTCACCTAGCGGTGCATCAAGGACATAATTCTTTTGTGTAGCAATGAGGATAATCCTCAGATCACGGACCCAGTCCGCATTATTGCTACTATCATCTTTCAACTTAGTTTTCTCTAGGAACATATCAAAAACATATGGGAGCTAAACCACGAGCTATTGATCTACAACATAATTTGCAAATACTATCAGTACTAAGTTCATGATAAATTAAGTTCACTTAATCAAGTTACTTAAGAACTCCCACTTAGATAGACATCCCTCGAGACATCTAAATGATTATGTGATCCAAATCAACTAAACCATGTCCGATCATCACGTGAGATGGAGTAGTCTTCAATGGTGAACATCTCTATGTTGATCATATCTACTATAAGATTCACGTTCGACCTTTCGGTCTCCAGTGTTCCGAGGCCATGTCTGTACATGTTGCACCTGTTGTATGTGAAAAAATGTCTTGCACCTGTTGTATGTGAAAAAATGTCTTGCACCTGTTGTATGTGAACGTAGAGCCTAGCTATCACACCCGATCATCACGTGGTGTCTCAACACGACGAACTGTAGCAACGATGCATACTCAGGCAGAACACTTTTACCTTGAAATTTACTGAAGGGATCATCTTATAATGCAACCGCCGTACTAAGCAAAATAAGATGCATAAAATATAAACATCACATGCAATCAATATATGTGACATGATATGGCCATCATCATATTGAGCTTTTGATCTCCATCTCCAAAGCATCGTCATGATTTCCATCATCACCGACTCGACACCTTGATCTACATTGTTGCGTCGTGGTTGTCTCGCCAACTATTGCTTCTACGACTATTGCTAACTCATAGTAATAAAGTAAAGCAATTACATGGCGTTTGCATTTCATACAATAAAGCGACAACCATAAGGCTCCTGCCAGTTGCTGATAACTTTGACAAAACACGGTCATCTCATACAATAACGTATATCACATCATGTCTTGACCATATCACATCACAACAAGCCCTGCAAAAACAAGTTAGACGTCCTCTACTTTGTTGTTGCAAGTTTTATGTTGCTTCTACGGGCTTCTAGTAAGAACCGTTCTGACCTATGCATCAAAACCACAATGGTGATTCATCAAGTTTGTTGTTTTAACCTTCAAGAAGGACAGGCCGCAGTCAAATTCGATTCAACTAAAGTAGGAGAAACAGACACCCACCAGCCCCCTTTATGCAAAACTAGTTGCATGTCTGTCGGTGGAACCGGTCTCAGGAACGTGGTCATGTAAGGTTGGTCCAGGCCGCTTCATCCAACAATCTTGCTGAATCAAAATAAGACGTTGGTGGTAAGCAGTATGACGATCACCGCCCACAACTCTTTGTGTTCTACTCGTGCATATCATCTATGCATAGACCTGGCACTGATACCACTGTTGGGAAACGTAGCATGCAATTTCAAAAAATTCCTACAATCATGCAAGATCTATCTAGGAGATGCATAGCAATGAGAGGGGGAGAGTGTGTCTATGTACCCTCGTGGTGAAAGCGGGCGTTTGACAACACGGTTGATGTAGTCAAACTTGTTCTCGTTCCGACCGATCAAGTACCGAACGTACGACACCTCCGAGTTCTGCACATGTTCAGCTCGATGACGTCCCTCGAACTCTTGATCCAGCAAAGTGTCGAGGGAGAGTTTCGTCAGCACGGTGGTGTGGTGACGGTGATGGTGAAGTGATCCGTGCAGGGCTTCGCCTAAGCACTACGACAATATGACCGGAGGCGTAAACTATGGAGAGGGGCGCCGCACACGGTTAACAGATATTCATGTGTGTTCTAGGCGCCCCTCCCCATGTATATATAGGTGGGAAGGGGAGGAGGATGGCCAAGGGGCGCCCAAGTAGGAGGAATCCTACTTGGGGCCCTAGTCTGGTCGCCCCACCCCTCTAACCATAACTTCCGGAGGGGGAAGGAAGGGGGAGGGAGGAGAGAAGGAAACGGGAGGCCGAATCCCTCCCCTTCATTTCTATCTTCTCCTCTTTCCTTCCCCTCCTATTTCGGCCTACATGGGGCACACCAGCCCCTTAGGGGCTGGTCTGTCCCCTACTTGGCCCATTAGGGCCATGTAGTTGTCGGGAGGATGCCCGGAACCCCTTCCCGTGACCCGATATGTACCCGGTACCCCCAAAACACTTCCGGTTTCCGCATATCATCGTCCGTTATATGAATCTTTACCTCCCAACCATTCCGAGACTCCTCGTCATGTCCGTGATCTCATCCGGGACTCCGAACAACATCTGGTCACCAAATCACATAACTCATATAATACAAAATCATCATCGAACATTAAGCGTGCGGATCCTACGGGTTTGAGAACTATGTAAACATGACCGAGACACCTCTCTGGTCAATAACCAACAGCGGAACCTGGATGCTCATATTGGTTCCCACATATTCTACGAATATCTTTATCGGTCGTATCGTAATGACAACTTACATTATTCCCTTTGTCATCGGTATGTTACTTGCCCGAGATTCGATCGTCGGTATCTTCATACCTAGTTCAATCTCGTTATAGGCGATTCTCTTTACTCGTTTCGTAATGCATCATCCCGCAACTAACTCATTAGTCGCACTGCTTGCTAGGCTTATTATGATGTGCATTACCGAGAGGGCCCAGAGATACCTCTCCGATACTCGGAGTAAACAATCATAATCTCGATCTGTGCTAACCCAACAAACGCCTTCGGAGATACCTGTAGAGCATATTTATAATCACCCAGTTACGTTGTGACATTTGATAGCACACAAGGTATTCCTCCGGTATCTGGGAGTTGCATAATCTCATAGTCAAAGGAATATGTATATGACATGAAGAAAGCAATAGCAATAAAACTGAACGATCAAAATGCTAAGCTAATGAATGGGTCTTGTCCATCACATCATTCTCCTAATGATGTGATCTCGTTCATCAAATGACAACACATGTCTATGGTTAGGAAACTCAACCATCTTTGATTAACGAGCTAGTCTAGTAGAGGCTTAGTAGGGACACAGTGTTTTGTCTTTGTATCCACACATGTATGAAGTTTCTGGTTAATACAATTCTAGCATGAATAATAAACATTTACAATGATATGACGAAATATAAAATAACAACTTTATTATTGCCTCTAGGGCATATTTCCTTGATGTGCATTGTTGCCATCGAGGATAACAAGATGGGGTTTTCATCATATTGCTTGAGTTTATCCCGCTACATCATGTCATCTTACTTAATGTGTTACTCTATTCTTATGAACTTAATACTCTAGATGCAGGCAGGAGTCGGTCGATGTCTGGAGTAATAGTAGTAGATGCGGTGAGTCGGTCTACTTGACACGGACGTGATGCCTATGTTCATGATCATTGCCTTAGATATCGTCATAACTTTGCGCTTTTCTATCAATTGCTCGGCAGTAATTTGTTCAGCCACCATAGTATTTTCTATCTAGAGAGATGCCTTGATACGTCTCCAACGTATCTATAATTTATTATTGTTCCATGCTATTATATTATCTGTTTTGGATGTTTAATGGGCTTTAATATGCTCTTTTATATTATTTTTGGGACTAACCTATTAACCGGAGGCCCAGTGCCAGTTTCTGTTTTTTGCCTATTTCAGTGTTTCGCAGAAAAGGAATACCAAATGTAGTCCAAACGGAATGAAACCTTCGTGGTGATCTTTCTTGGACCGAAAGCAAACCAGAAGACTTGGAGATGAAGTCGGAGATGCAACGAGGTGGCCACGAGGTAGGAGGGCACGCCTAGGGGGGTTGGCACGCCCCCACCCTCGTGGGCCCCTCGTAGCTCCACCGACGTACTTTCGCCTATATATACTCTTATACCCTAAAAACATCAAGGGGAGCCACAAAACCACTTTTCCACCGCCACAACCTTCAGTACCCGTGAGATCCCATCTTGGGGCCTTTTTTGGCGATCTGCCGGAGGGGGAATCGATCACGGAGGGCTTCTACATCAACACCATAGCCTCTCCGATGAAGCGTGAGTAGTTTACCACAGACCTTCGGGTCCTTAGTTATTAGCTAGATGGCTTCTTCTCTCTCTTTGATTCTCAATACAAAGTTCTCCTCGATGTTCTTGGAGATCTATTCGATGTAACACTCATTTGCGGTGTGTTTGCCGAGATCCGATGAATTATGGATTTATGAACTTGATTATCTATGAATATTATTTGGTTCTTCTCTGAATTATTATATGCATGATTTGATATCTTTGCAAGTCTCTTCGAATTATCGATTTAGTTTGGCCTACTAGATTGATCTTTCTTGCAATGGGAGAAGTGCTTAGCTTTGGGTTCAATCTTGCGGTGTCCTTTCCCATTGACAGCAGGGGCAGCAAGGCACGTATTGTATTGTTGCCATCGAGGATAAAAAGATGGGGTTTATATCATATTGCTTGAGTTTATCCCTCTACATCATGTCGTCTTGCTTAATGCGTTACTCCGTTCTTATGAACTTAATACTCTAGATGCATGCTAGATAGCTATCGACGTGTGGAGTAATAGTAGTAGATGCAGAATCATTTCGGTCTACTTGACATGGATGTGATGCCTATATTCATGATCATTGCCTTAGATATCTTCATAACTATGCGCTTTTCTATCAATTGCTCGGCAGTAATTTGTTCACCCACCGTAATACATGCTATCTTGAGAGAAGCCACTAGTGGAACCTATGGCCCCCGGGTCTCTTTCTTATTATATTTCATCTCTTTTATTTACATCGCATCTCGTTTACGATTTTGAAATCTTTACTTTCCAATCTATACAACAAAAATACCAAAAAAAATATTTTACAGGGATTGGATGATTTGCCCCACTTTACAGGGTTGGATGATTTGCCCTTTGATTGTCTCAATGACAGTGGCCCCGGGCCCCACCCGGTAGCCTCTCAGGGGGGGGGCAAATGATCCAATGGAGAAGTAAAGTGGGGCATAAGATCCAATTTCTCTAATTTGTTCACCCACCGTAATACATGCTATCTTGAGAGAAGCCACTAGTTAAACCTATTGCCCTCGGGTCTCTTTCTTATTATATTGCATCTCTTTTATTTAGACATCGCATCTCGTTTACTATTTTGCAATCTTTACTTTCCAATCTATACAACAAAAATACCAAAAATATGTATCTTACTATCTTTATTGGATCTCATTTTGCGAGTGACCGTGAAGGGATTGACACCCCGTTTATCGCGTTGGTTGCAAGGTTCTTGATTGTTTGTGCAGGTACTAGGTGACTTGTGCGTTGTCTCCTACTGGATTGATACCTTGGTTCTCAAAAACTGAGGGAAATACTTACACTACTTTGTTTCATCACCCTTTCCTCTTCAAGGAAAAACCAACGCATGCTCAAGAGGAAGCAAGAAGGATTTCTGGTGCCGTTGCCGGGGAGATCTACGCCAAGTCAAACATACCAAGTACCCATCATAAACTCTTCTCCCTCGCATTACATTATTTGCCATTCGCCTCTCGTTTTCCTCTCCCCCACTTATAAAATGATTTTCGAAAACCTTTGCCTTTCTCTCGCCATGGCCGAACCAAAAGGGGCTAAGGGCTTTCTCCCGGGTTTTACTTTGGATAGTCCCTCATGCGCCCTAAGCTCATAAATAATGATGCTATGGAAAGACCTATCGGGATTATCGATGAGAATTTGAATAATTTTGATGAAGATGACCCCGGAATTTTTCATTATTTGCTTCATGAATCTTTGAAAGATGCTTGGGATAGGCTATTAAGGATCTGAGCCAGCTATGTGCCCCAATATCATATTGAGATTTACTTAAGAAGTTTTTATGTTGGCTTACCTTCTTCTTTCAAGCAAGTTTTAGATTCTATTTTTGAAGAAGGTTTTCTTGAAGGGGATGCCATCGATACCTATGAAAAGATGAAAGCTATATTTGGGCACCCCATGAGTGAAAAGGTTGAATCCACCTCTCTTTTGTGTTTTTATCAGAATGAAATTATCAAAGAGATGAAGGCTAACTTAGATGCAAATTTTTGTAGTGTGCTTAATCTTTATGCCACGTACTCTCACAAAATAGAAATATAAGTGCTTTAGATAAGAAGTTCTCTCTTTATCATCAAAAGGGAGAAGATGGCAATACCTAGGTGGATTCTTGCTTTTATGCCTAGCTAGGGGCGTTAAACGATAGCGCTTGTTGGGAGCACTGTTCAAGATATCTTCCGATATTTAGATAAATTGGCCGATTTATCGCTTACCGTTGTCTGGACGATAAGGTAAATCGGCCGATAAATTAGCCGATATGACGATAAATCGGCCGATATGCTGATAAACTGGCCGATTTACCCCTTATCTTGGGTCGACCGATAAGTTCTCGATAAGCGATATCCTCAACATTGGTTGGGAGGCAACACAAATTTATTTTTGTTCTTTTCTTTTTGCTACTGTTTAGTAATAAATAATTCATCTAGCTTCTGGTTAGATGTGGTTTTATATTTTAATTAGTGTTTGTGCCAAGTAGAACCTTTGGGAAGACTTGGGTGAAGTCTTTGCGATCTTGCTGTAAAAAACAGAAACTTTTGCGCTCACGAGATTAGCTACCATTTTTTACTGGAGAGTGCTTTTAGGTTTATTATTTTTGCAGATGATTAACAGACAAATTCCTCACGTGCAGAAATTTATTTCAGAATTTTTGGAGTTTCAGAAGTATTCGAACATTACAGATTGCTACAGACTATTCTGTTTTTGACAGATTCTATTTTTCATGTGTTGTTTGCTTATTTTGATGAATCTATGAGTAGTATCGGAAGGTATGAACCATAGAGAAGTTGTAATACAGTAGGTTTAACACCAATATAAATAAAGAATGAGTTCATTACAGTAAATTAAATTTGTGGTTTATTTTCTTATACTAACGGAGCTCATGAGTTTTCTGTTGAGTTTTGTGTTGTGAAGTTTTCAAGTTTTTGGGTAAAGATTTGATGGATTTTGGAATAAGGAGTGGCAAGAGACTAAGCTTGGGGATGCCCAAGGCACCCCAAGGTAAAATTCAAGGACAACCAAAATCCTAAGCTTGGTGATGCCCCAGAAGGCATCCCCTCTTTCGTCTTCGTCTATCGGTAACTTTACTTGAGGACATATTTTTATTCACCACATGATATGTGTTTTGCTTGGAGCGTCTTGTATGATTTGAGTCTTTGATTTTTAGTTTACCACAATCATCCTTTCTGTACACACCTTTTGGGAGAGACACGCATGAATCGGAATTTATTAGAATACTCTATGTGCTTCACTTATATCTTTTGAGCTAGATAATTTTGCTCTAGTGCTTCACTTATATATTTTTAGAGCACGGTGGTGGTTTTATTTTATAGAAACTATTGATCTCTCATGATTCACTTATATTATTTTGAGAGTCTTTTAGAACAGCATGGTAATTTTCTTTGGTTATAAAATTAGTCCCTAATATGATGGGCATCCAAGATGGGTATAATAAAAACTTTCATATAAAGTGCATTGAATACTATGAGAAGTTTGATTCCTTATGATTGTTTTGAGATATGAAGATGATGATATTAGAGTTATGCTAGTTGAGTAGTTGTGAATTTGAGAGATACTTGTGTTAAAGTTTGTGATTCCGGTAGCATGCACACGTATGGTGAACCGTTATGTGATGAAGTCGGAGCATGATTTATTTTTTGATTGTCTTCCTTATGAGTGGCTGTCGGGGACTAGCGATGGTCTTTTCCTGCCAATCTATCCCCCTAGGATCATGCGCGTAATACTTTGTTTCGATAACTAATAGATTTTTGCAATAAGTATGTGTGTTCTTTATGACTAATGTTGAGTCCATGGATTATACGCACTCTCACCCTTCCACCATTGCTAGCCTCTCTAGTACCGCGCAACTTTTGCGAGTACCATAACATCCACCCTTACCTTCCTCAAAACAGCCACCATACCTACCTATTATGGCATTTCCATAGCCATTCCGAGATATATTGCCATGCAACTTCCACCGTTCCGTTTATTATGACACGCTTCATCATTGTCATATTGCCTTGCATGATCATGTAGTTGACATCGTATTTGTGGCAAAGCCACCTACATAATTCTTTCATACATGTCACTCTTGATTCATTGCACATCCCGATACACCACCGAAGGCATTCACATAGAGCCATACTTTGTTCTAAGTATCGAGTTGTAATTCTTGAGTTGTAAGTAAATAGAAGTGTGATGATCTTCATTATTAGAGCATTGTCCCAGTGAGGAAAGGATGATGGAGACTATGATTCCCCCACAAGTCGGGATGAGAGTCCGGACGAAAAAAAAGAGGCCATAAAAAAAGAGAAAGGCCCAAATAAAAAACTGAGAGAAAAAGAGAGAAGGGACAATGCTATTGTCCTTTTACCACACTTGTGCTTCAAAGTAGCACCATGCTTTTCATGATAGAGAGTCTCTTATGTTGTCACTTTTCTATACTAGTGGGAATTTTTGTTATAGAACTTGGCTTTTATATTCCAATGATGGGCTTCCTCAAATTGCCCTAGGTCTCACGTGAGCAAGCAAGTTGGATGCACAACCACTTAGTTTCTTTTGAGCTTTCATACACTTATAGCTCTAGTGCATCCGTTGCATGGCAATCCCTACTCACTCACATTGATATCTATTGATGGGCATCTCCATAGCGCGTTGATACGCCTAGTTGATGTGAGACTAGCTTCTCCTTTTTTGTATTCTCCACAACCACCATTCTATTCCACCTATAGTGCTATGTCCATGGCTCGCGCTCATGTATTGCATGAAGATTGAAAAAGCTTGAGAACATCAAAAGTATGAAACAGTTGCTTGGCTTGTCATTGGGGTAGTGCATGATTTAAATATTTTGTGTGCTGAACATAGAGCATAGCCAGACTATATGATTTTGTAGGGATAGCTTTCTTTGGCCATGTTATTTTGAGAAGACGTGATTGCTTTATTAATATGCTTGAAGTATTATTATTTTTATGTCAATATTATACTTTTGTCTTGAATCTTTCGAATCTGAACATTCATGACACAATAAAGAAAATCACATTGATAAATATGCTAGGTAGCATTCCATATCAAAAATTCTTTTTTATCATTTACCTACTCGAGGACGAGCAGGAATTAAGCTTGGGGATGCTTGATACGTCTCCAACGTATCTATAATTTTTTATTGTTCCATGCTATTATATTATCTGTTTTGGATGTTTAATGGGCTTTAATATGCTCTTTTATATTATTTTTGGCACTAACCTATTAACCAGAGGCCCAGTGCCAATTTCTGTTTTTTGCCTATTTCAGTGTTTCGCAGAAAAGGAATACCAAACAGAGTCCAAACGGAATGAAACCTTCGCGATGATCTTTCTTGGACCGAAAGCAAACCAGAAGACTTGGAGATGAAGTCGGAGACGCAACGAGGCGACCACGAGGCAGGAGGGCGCGCCCAGGGGGGTAGGCGTGCCCCCCACCCTCGTGGGCCCCTCGTAGCTCCACCGACGTACTTCTTTCGCCTATATATACTCTTATACCCTAAAACATCAGGGGGAGCCACGAAACCACTTTTCCACTGCTGCAACCTTCTGTACCCGTGAGATCCCATCTTGGGGCCTTTTCCGGTGATCTGACGGAGTGGGAGTCGATCACGGAGGGCTTCTACATCAACACCATAGCCTCTCCGATGAAGTGTGAGTAGTTTACCACAGACCTTCAGGTCCATAGTTATTAGCTAGATGACTTCTTCTCTCTCTTTGATTCTCAATACAAAGTTCTCCTCGATGTTCTTGGAGATCTATTCGATGTAATACTCTTTTGCGGTGTGTTTGCCGAGATCCGATGAATTGTGGATTTATGAACTTGACTATCTATGAATATTATTTGGTTCTTCTCTTTATTCTTATATGTGTGATTTGATATCTTTGCAAGTCTCTTGTAACATCCCAAATTTCCTATTTGGAATGTTTTACAAATTATAGCTAAGCATCTATGCATTTTGTTTGAAATTTGAGTGGCATTTGAAGTTTCAGAAGTTTTGGAGTTGTTGGAATTTGAATTCAAAGTTTGGCAGTTGAAATTTATTCCAAACTAAGCCTGATAAATACTTGAGAAAAAGTATGAGTAGATAAACATGACACTCCAAAAATATCAGAGGAAAAACATTGCCAAAAAGTTTGAATTCAAATTTGAGTTTATTTGGAATTTTTAGAAAAATGACTTTTTATAAAGTTTGGATTTTGCCCCTGGAAAAATGTTCAAATTATAGGGAATATTCCCCTGATCATTTTGATATATATATGTCCTATATAAAATATTTATATTTATTATATTTTTCCTCTCTCTAATATTCAAAAAAATGGAAAAAAGAGAAAAGCCCGGGCGCCCGGCCGAGCCAGCCTCGGCCCATCCAGTAGAGGCCCACCCCACCAGGCCCGATAGCAGCCACGCCGAACCGAGCGCCCGAGCCAGAATCGGCCGCCGATCGCCCGCCCAGCGCTCCCTCTCTCACCGACGGGTGGCCCCCACCCCGTCGTCTTCCCCTCGCCCACGCCAACCGGCATCGCCGCTCGCCGGAAACCCCGAGATCCCCGGGATCCGCCCCGATCCCCTCACCGGATCTTTCCCCTCCTCCAAGTCGAGGCCGCCCGCCTATATATACCCCCCCCGACCCGTTCCCCCTCGCCCCTCGCCCGACCTCTCCCTCTCACCGCCTTGCGCCCGGAGCACCCAGCCGCCGCTCATTGCCACCCGACCGCCCGGCCACCCTCGAGCTCGCCCGACCCCACCCCGAGCTCCCTCGTCACGCCCGCACCCGGGAGGTCCCGCCGACGTCCCGACCACCGGATGCCGCCGCCCGTGCCATTAGCCCGTTCGGCCACCTCCGACCACCTCGAGCTCGCCGAGGTCCACCCCGAGCTCCTCGCCACGCCGCACCAGGAGGTCCCCGTCGTCGTCCCGAGCACCGGAGCCCCGCACCAACGTCGCCCGAGCCGCCGTCGACCTTCGCCGCCGTCAACCCGTCGATGAAGTCGCGGACTCCCCTCGCCGTCCGATCCTATATCTAGGGTGTAGATTAGATCCCCAGAAGAATACGGTCTATTTAGGTTTATTTTTATAGATCCGGTTTATTTTGGTTTAGTTAGTAGGTTTAGTTGGACCGGCCGACGCGGTTATTTTCTGTTAAACCGCGCGCGTTTTAGCTATATTACGCCCAAGCGCTAGATAGGCCCATTAGCGCCCGATTTTTCTTTTAATTTTATTTTTCGTTTCTGTTTTTAACAAAATAGTTTCAGTTTTGTAAAATCCATATCTTTTAATCTACTTAGTATTTTTAAGTGATTCCTTTTTTTTTGTTGGTTTGCAAATTTCTTATAGTTTCTGTAGAAAATATAATTAGCCATGTTAAAATTATTTAAAATTGCTTTATTTTAGATTTAGACAGAATAGTAAATCTGCTATAGAATGAGTTAGGAATATTATTTTTGGGTGATTCTTTTTGTCACAACTTTGTTTTGACATTGCCTAACCGTAGGAATTTATTTGGGCATTCTAGGATTAATAAAAAAATAGTTTTAATCAGAATCATGTTATTCTTAATTAATTAACTAGCTCTTGTTTTCCTATTGTTTTACTTAGCAAATAAATTTATTTTTCATGAGAGATAGATTATTCTAGGTTAGTTTCTGTAACTTTAGAGCATGAATTTTTATTTATAATAAATAAAACTTTTATTTTATTTTTCTTACTAGAATTTGCTTTAGGCCTAATAGGAGTTTTATAATAGATTTTAAGGTGATTCTTTTTGCTCCTAGTTGCTTGATGAATTCTTTTCTGTTAGGTAGCATAAACCCATGCTTAGGTTCTGTTAAGAAAAATTTTGTAGTGCAAAACTATTTCTTGATTGTTGTTGGATATGGGAAAACTTTGAGTTGGATTTCTTTGAGTTTTTCTTTGGGTTTTGGTTCAAGTGCTTTGTGTGTTATGTTAGCATGCTATTATGTTAAGTGGTCATATGTTGTATGCTTATTATGATTGTTGTATGTCTCGGTAGAATTTCCGGAGTGCGAAGCTTGCTACCACGAGTCCCTAGTTTTCGAAGATCGTCAGCAAGGCAAGTTCACTTTGACCATGTTTTTCATACCTATGTATTTTATTGCATCTAGTGTCATCTTCGCAACAATCCCTCCAGTAGTGACATTGAATCCTTGTAGTTGAGTAGTATGCATGAGGTAGGAACCCATCACCCTGTTACCAAGCCCGGGACGTTATTTATTTTAATGCTACGCTATAGTAGACGGGGTTGGTATGAGTGTTCGAGAGTGGTGTGAAGAAGGAGGACTCTCGTCAATGGCGACAACTCCATGATGGCATCTGCAAGGACTGCATTTTCAAGGCCTCAAGACTTCAAGACTCAAGACAAGAATTCAATACACACTCTTTGGGTGAAGGATGGTTGACGGGCACCCTGGAGAATCCAGTGGTTGGCGGGATGCATGGAGAAGCGCCATGACATCTTGCGGAAAGCTTCACCCAGACTCAAAGAGACGGAAGAATACTTCATGCCGGAAGCTTACCTGCAACCGCAAGTCAATATGGGCTCTGGCTTGGTTGACCTTAGTTGTGACTCTGGTGGGGCCGGTGCTAGCAGATGTAGAACTACGGTAGGATTGGATGAGCACGGACGGTGGTCGGGAACTCTTCTAAGACCATGTTTGGTCATCTTGTTCTCAAACACCACGAAGTGCGAGAACGTAAAGAGGATCGAATCTTGCGGGTAAAGTGTACAAACCTCTGCAGAGGGTTAAAACCTAATCGATTAGCCGTGTCCCCTGTTACGGACAATTTGAGCATCTGGACTTGGATCTATCTCGGAACTCTCAACACCGGATTGATAACTTAATTGTGGGCAACTTATGATGATTTTGGGCTATGAGACATCGGTTGGCGGAACCATGTCATGATAGAAAACTCCATAGTACAGACTTCATTTATTCCTTTGATGTCGGGAAAATAGAATCAGCTTTTACGCAAACAAAACTCGAATCTGAGCCACAAAGCCAAATTGCATATAGTATAGTTTTACCATCTGTTTATTCATGTTGTGATCTTGCCGGTACATTCAATGTCTTGACCTACACGGCTGCAACGTATCATGTTGCAGGATTTTCTTCGACGAGTAAGAGTTACGATCTGAGTTACGGTCTACACTCAACCTGCCGATGGCGTTGATGGGACTCCACCCCCGTTTGATTGTTTCCGCTGAGTCTTATGAGGTATATATCATTTTTCGTTATTTATACATGTGATTGCACTTTGATATATACATTGATGTCTTGTGTGTGCCGGATATCTTGATCCGAGGATGGCACAGATACACGAGGCTTGACCGTCACGAGGTCGGGTCGCTTCTGAATATGGTATCAGAGCACATGTTGGCTGTAGGACATGACCCTAGAAAATGACTTAGTAATATGAAGACCCCAATAGGAATGACCTTTGTTTTGTACTACTCTCGTAACACCTGATTCCTTTTACCGAACCTTCCTTATTTCAAACTATAGATGGAGAGCTACATTCTGAACAAAAGAGAACACTACGAGAAGGTTCTTGGAGGCCCTTCCTTGTGGAGCTAGTCAATTTCTTTGAAGTTACCGATACACGAGATCAAGGCAACTAAGAGGACGTCTAGATCATGGGGAGTCAAGACCCAAGTTTTTGGTCGTAAAGAAGACCCCAAGACTGCAGACATCAGCTTCGGAACTATAAATGGTGACTGTGATATGGGCATCAACACTGCCGTCCATAATGCTATTGCACGTTTATGCTATCGTCATAGTGCTTCACTAAACCCACACTTCTTTGGAAGGATTGGATGGCGAAGTTTGATGGAGCAACTATTGCCTTGACGGAGCGCAAAAGATGAAGTTCTCCCCACTTTTAGTGTACAATCGGGATCTAGAACAATACGTCAAGAATCTTGAGATGGACCTCCTGGAAGCCCTGTTTGACAATGAAGCACTACGAGAAGAGGTCAAGACTCGAGACCAAGGTAAACAAGCTGGAGGAGGAGAACCTCGAGATCTCGAGAATGCGTCGAGAACTGAAAAGCAGCGGGACCATGTCTCATGCCAAGGGCGTTGAGATCCGAGCTCAAGGAACAACTTCAGGACATACAGTGGTCGTCACAAGAAACTCCAGCGTCGGCGTGGTAAATCTAGCAGAAAAACTGGAGGAGATCAAGTCCACACAGAAGAAGCCCTAGTGGGGACAATGATCAAGTTCCTAATAAATTAGCTTAGTAGTATCCCACCATGAGAGAAATAAAGATGAATGCCTTCTCGATTTAAGTATCTGACCATACCAATTTATGTGGGTGGCGATACTGTAGAATTGATGGAATAAATGAATGCTTGGTTGCTATTATTTTTTCTTGTGTTTATTGAATGGTTGGATAGATGCGATATTTGTAGGCTTGTATTTATTTCAACCATGAGAGACGTAAGTTACGGAAGAATGGTAGAAGGCCTTCATATGGGAACAGCATCAGGAATTGGAAACTCCCGAGCATTGAAGACCTGAAGAAATGAGGACATAGAAAACGAAACCATAGTAGAACGGCCCATTACAAACGGTACTTTTGAGCTAGGATTCTTTTGTTGATGGGTGGGTATTTGCTTTCTCTTTCTATCTTAACCAGACCCCGAAATCTTGAACCCATGGACAACTGAACTCCAAACTTTTCTGGAGACAATTGCAATTTCCCCATGGAGATACATTCCTTGTTCTGAGCACCCCTCTTATCCTACACATGCAGATGACAACCCTTTATGAGTCCTTCCTTAAAGGTCCGGAAATGATCATGACCCTGACAAGTGATCATGATTACCCGAAGATCCTGAAGGACATGATGAAGCATATTCACCTTGAAGGAGATGCAGTCTACAAAGGCTACCCCTTCATGCAAAAGGGACTGGGACTTTGGTATGTGGAGGTACACCTCCACCGTATGAAAGGAGTTTGCCCAAAGACGATGGGGCAGTACTTTTCATCTCACGTGTACCACAAGCAACTTTCTTCGACGCTGTTCGTGAAGCAGCCATGGAAGCCATACGATCGGAGAAATACTCGAAGCAAGACTTCGTTATACTCAAGAATACCTAAGAGAAGTACATGCAGAGATGATGGAGATGAAGCTCAAGGCCACCACGATGAAACAGAAGATTGAAGATTTCAAGGCGCATGTCGCACAATTCCAGTGGGACTGAAGAATCCTCAAGGAGGAAAAATGAATAAAGTTCGAAGTAATGTCTGACCATACCGAACCATGTGGGTGGCAGCATTTGTAACAAAGTACTTTTTGGAAGTTGGATTTACGAAAAATGGTTAAGGATGTAATAAAAGATTTGATATGAAAAATAATATGATTTATGGATTAACTAGTGCATTTCATTTTAAGTGTGGTAGCACACTAGACCATTCCAATCGATGGAATTCTTTGGAAGACCCCCTAACCCTAACCCTTTCTTGCTAGCCTCTTCGAATCTCGAGGACGAGATTCATTTTAAGTGTGGTAGATTTGTAACATCCCAAATTTCCTATTTGGAATGTTTTACAAATTATAGCTAAGCATCTATGCATTTTGTTTGAAATTTGAGTGGCATTTGAAGTTTCAGAAGTTTTGGAGTTGTTGGAATTTGAATTCAAAGTTTGGCAGTTGAAATTTATTCCAAACTAAGCCTGATAAATACTTGAGAAAAAGTATGAGCGGAGTAAACATGACACTCCAAAAATATCAGAGGAAAAACATTGCCAAAAAGTTTGAATTCAAATTTGAGTTTATTTGGAATTTTTAGAAAAATGATTTTTTATAAAGTTTGGATTTTGCCCCTGGAAAAATGTTCAAATTATAGGGAATATTCCCCTAATCATTTTGATATATATATGTCCTATATAAAATATTTATATTTATTATATTTTTCCTCTCTCTAATATTCAAAAAAATGGAAAAAGAAAAGCCCGGGCGCCCGGCCGAACCAGCCCGGCCAGTATGAGGCCCACCCACCCACCAGGCCAGCCCGGCCCGGCCAGGCCCACCCACCCCAGGCCGATAGCAGCCACGCTGCCCACGCCGAGCCGACCGAGCGCCCGAGCCGAATCGGCCGCCCGATCGCCCGCCCGACGCCGCTCCCCTCTCTCACCGACGGTGGCCCCCACCCGTCGTCTTCGCCCCACGCCAACCGCATCGCGCTCATGAAACCCGAGATCCCGGGATCCGCCCGATCCCTCACCGGATCTTTCCCCTACTCCAAGTCGAGGCCGCCCGCCTATATATACCCCCCGACCCCGTTTCCCCACCTCGCCCCTCGCCCGACCTCTCCCTCTCACCGCACGAGCCCGCCGGAGCACCCGAGCGCCACGCCCATTGCCACCCCCGACCGCCCGGCCACCCTTGAGCTCGCCTGACCCCACCCCGAGCTCCCTCACACGCCGCACCATGGAGGTCCCCGACGTCCCCAACCACCGGAGTACCGCACCGCCTTGGCCATTAGCCCTGCTCCGCCACCTCCGACCACCTCGAGCTCGCCTCGAGTCCACCCCGAGCTCCCTCGCCCAGCACCACGGGAGGTCCCCGCCGTCGTCCCCGAAAGCACCGGAGCCCGCACCAACGTCGCCCCGAGCCAGCCGCCGTCGACCTTCGGCCAAGAACCCGTCGGTGAGTCGCCGGACTCCCCTCCGCCGTCCGATCCTATATCTAAGGTGTAAATTAGATCCCCCGAAGGGGTACGGTCTATTTAGGTTTATTTTTATAGATCCGGTTTATTTTGGTTTAGTTAGTAGGTTTAGTTGGACCTGCTGACGCGGTTATTTTCTGTTAAACCGCACGCGTTTTAGCTATATTACGCCCGAGCGCTAGATAGGCCCATTAGCGCCCGATTTTTCTTTTAATTTTATTTTTCGTTTCTGTTTTTAACAGAATAGTTTCAGTTTTGTAAAATCCATATCTTTTAATCTACTTAGTATTTTTAAGTGATTCTTTTTTTGTTGGTTTGCAAATTTCTTATAGTTTCTGTAGAAAATATAATTAGCCATGTTAAAATTACTTAAAATTGCTTTATTTTAGATTTAGACAGAATAGTAAATCTGCTATAGAATGAGTTAGGAATATTATTTTTGGGTGATTCTTTTTGTCACAACTTTGTTTTGACATTGCCTAACCGTAGGAATTTATTTGGGCATTTTAGGATTAATAAAAAAATATTTTTAATCAGAATCATGTTATTCTTAATTAATTAACTAGCTACTATTTTCCTATTGTTTTACTTAGCAAATAAATTTATTTTTCATGAGAGATAGATTATTCTAGGTTAGTTTCTGTAACTTTAGAGCATGAACTTTTATTTATAATAAATAAAACTATTATTTTATTTTTCTTACTAGAATTTGCTTTAGGCCTAATAGGAGTTTTATAATAGATTTTAAGGTGATTCTTTTTGCTCCTAGTTGCTTGATGAATTCTTTTCTGTTAGGTAGCATAAACCCATGCTTAGGTTCTGTTAAGAAAAATTTTGTAGTGCAAAACTATTTCTTGATTGTTGTTGGATATGGGAAAACTTTGAGTTGGATTTCTTTGAGTTTTTCTTTGGGTTTTGGTTCAAGTGCTTTGTGTGTTATGTTAGCATGCTATTATGTTAAGTGGTCATATGTTGTATGCTTATTATGATTGTTGTATGTCTCGGTAGAATTTCCGGTCTGAAGCTTGCTACCACGAGTCCCTAGTTTTCGAAGATCGTCAAGAAGGCAAGTTCACTTTGACCATGTTTTTCATACCTATGTATTTTATTGCATCTAGTGCCATCTTCGCAACAATCCCTCCAGTAGTGACATTGAATCCTTGTAGTTGAGTAGTATGCATGAGGTAGGAACCCATCACCCTGTTACCAAGCCCGAGACGTTATTTATTTTAATGCTATGCTATAGTAGACGGGGTTGGTATGAGTGTTCGAGAGTGGTGTGAAGAAGGAGGACTCTACGTCAATGACGACAACTCCATGATGGCATCTGCAAGGACTGCATTTTCAAGGCCTCAAGACTTCAAGACTCAAGACAAGAATTCAATACACACTCTTTGGGTGAAGGATGGTTGACGGGCACCTGGAGAATCCAGTGGTTGGCGGGATGCATGGAGAAGCGCCATGACATCTTGCGGAAAGCTTCACCTGCACTCAAAGAGACGGAAGAATACTTCATGCCCGGAAGCTTACCTGTGCAACCGCAAGTCAATATGGGCTCTGGCTTGGTTGACCTTAGTTGTGACTCTGGCTGGGACGGTGCTAGCAGATGTAGAACTACGGTAGGATTGGATGAGCACCGGACAGTGGTCGGGGAACTCTTCTAAGACCATGTTTGGTCATCTTGTTCTCAAACACCTGAAGTGCGAGAACATAAAAAGAGGGATCGAATCTTGCGGAAAAGTGTACAAACCTCTGCGGAGGTTAAAACCTAATCGATTAGCCGTGTCCCGATTCACGGACAATTTGAGCATCTGGACTTGAATCTATCTCGTAACTCTCAACACCAGATTGATAACTTAATTGTGGGCAACTTATGATGATTTTGGGCTATGAGACATCGGTTGGCGGAACCATGTCATGATAGAAAACTCCATAGTACAGACTTCATTTATTCTTTTGATGTAGGGAAAATAAAATCAGCTTTTACGCAAACAAAACTCGAATCTGAGCCACAAAGCCAAATTGCATATAGTATAGTTTTACCATCTGTTTATTCATGTTGTGATCTTGCGGTACATTCAATGTACTTGACCTACACGGCTGCAACGTATCATGTTGCAGGATTTTCTTCGACGAGTAAGAGTTACGATACAGGGTTACGGTCTACACTCAACTGCCGATGGCGTTGATGGGACTCCACACCCGTTTGATTGTTTCCGCTGAGTATTATGAGGTATATATCATTTTACGTTATTTATACATGTGATTGCACTTTGATATATACATTGATGTACTGTGTGTGCCAGCATACTGATCCAGGGATGGCACAGATACACAGAGACTTGACCGTCTGAGGTCGGGTCGCTACATCTCTTCGAATTATCGGTTTAGTTTGGCCTACTAGATTGATCTTTCTTGCAATGGGAGAAGTGCTTAGCTTTGGGTTCAATCTTGCAGTGTCCTTTCCCAAAGGATGTTAGGGCAGCAAGGAACGTATTGTATTGTTGCCATCGAGGATAAAAAGATGGGGTTTATATCGTATTGCTTGAGTTTATCCCTCTACATCATGTCGTCTTGCTTAATGCGTTACTCCGTTCTTATGAACTTAATACTCTAGATCCATGCTAGATAGCTATCGACTGTGGAGTAATAGTAGTAGATGCAGAATCATTTCGGTCTACTTGACACGGACGTGATGCCTATATTCATGATCATTGCCTTAGATATCTTCATAACTATAAGCTTTTCTATCAATTGCTCGGCAGTAATTTGTTCACCCACCGTAATACATGCTATCTTGAGAGAAGCCACTAGTGGAACCTATGGCCCCGGGTCTCTTTCTTATTATATTTCATCTCTTTTATTTACATCGCATCTCGTTTACGATTTTGCAATCTTTACTTTCCAATCTATACAACAAAAATACCAAAAAAAATATTTTACTATCTTTATTAGATCTCACTTTTGCGAGTGGTCGTGAATTGATTGACAACCCCATTATCGCGTTGGTTGCAAGGTTCTTGATTGTTTGTGCATGTACTAGGTGACTTGTGCGTTGTCTCCTACTGGATTGATACCTTGGTTCTCAAAAACTGAGGAAAATACTTATGCTACTTTGCTGCATCACCCTTTCCTCTTCAAGGGAAAACCAACGCATGCTCAAGAGGTAGCAAGCCTCTAGTGAAACCTATGGCCCCCGGGTCTATTTTCCACCATATAAGTTTCCGATCTACAATTATAGTTTTCGATTTACTTCATTTGCAATCTTTTACTTTCCGATCTATAAACCAAAAATACCACAGATATTTACTTCACCGTTTATCTATCTCTATTAGATCTCACTTTTGCAAGTAACCGTGAAGGGATTGACAACTCCTTTTATCGCGTTGGGTGCAAGTTGTTGATTGTTTGTGTAGGTATTTTGTGACTTGTGCGTTGTCTCCTACTGGATTGATACCTTGGTTCTCAAACTGAGGGAAATACTTACTCTACTTTGTTGCATCACCCTTTCCTCTTCAAGGGAAAAACCAACACAAGCTCAAGAAGTAGCAGGGGGCCCTCCGTTTGCGCGACACGGATGGCACCATAGGACAACACCATAAATAAAATATACAAGCATACCAACCAAGATCGCGATTAACCCATAGGACAAAACGGATCTACTCAAACATCATAGGATAACCATAGATCATTGGGAAATAATATATGGAGCTGAGCACTATGTTTAAGTAGTGATTATAGGGGGGAGAAGAGGTGTTACACCACTGCATAGAGGGGGAGAAAGTTAGTGATGACGGTAGCAAGATTGTTGATGTAGATCACCGTCATGATCCTTGCCCCGGCGGCGTTCCGGCGCCACCGGGAGAGAGGGGGAGAGATCCCCCTTCTTATTCTTCCTTGGCCTCCCCCCTAGATGGGAGGAGAGTTCTCCCTCTGGTCCATGGCCTCCATGGCGGCGGAGGGGCGGGAGCCCCTCCGAGATTGGATCCCCCTCTCTGTTCCCTTTTGTTGCGCGTTCCTCAAATCTGACCGGAAACCGTTTCTTATATTCCCGGAGATCCGTAACTTCGATTGCACTGAGATTTTAACACGATTTATTTCTGGATATAAGCTTCCTTGCACGCAAAGTAGAGCTCAAACCGACGTTCGAGGAGGGCTCAACCCACCACCACACGCTAGGGGCCTAGGGCGCGCCCTGGTGTCTTGTGGTCACTGTGGGCCTCCGTTTGCGTTGATTCCACCTCCCAAAAATCACATATATTCCAAAATAATTCTCCTTAAAATTTTATTTCATTTGGACTTTGTTTGATATGATATTCTGCAAAACAAAAAAAACATGCAAAAAACAGGAACCGGCATCAAGCCTTTGGATCAATAGGTTAGTCCCATAAATCATATAAAATGTTGCTAAAAGTATGTGAAAGATGTATAATATTGGCATGAAACAATAAAAAATTATAGATACGACGGAGACATATCAAGAGGCAACGTGCGTATAAGGCTCGAAGGAGTCTGGAGTGTGTCGTGACAAGGATCATGCATACACAGGGCGTCACGACAATGTACAAATGTGCGAGGCCGACTCGACGCAGGGTGGAGCATGACAGCAGTCGGATAATTTTGGTTGGGTCTGACTGGACAGTTCGATGGATCGACGGATATGTTGGTCAAAGCAGAAGACGGCGGTGATTTCAGCAACAATGACATAGGAGCGTGATGTTGATGGTGGCTGACTTCTGGGGCGTGAAAACACGTGGTGCAGGCCTGAGGGCTTGTCCGGCTTCAACAAGACTATGGCGAATGGTTGATTCAAGGTAGTGTACACATGAGAGCTTGAAGTCGACAGGGCGCGAGGGTAGCACGGCCTGCTGAAGTAAATATGCCCTAGAGGCAATAATAAAGTTGTTATTTATATTTCCTTATATCATGATGAATGTTTATTATTCATGCTAGAATTGTATTAACCGGAAACTTAGTACATGTGTGAATACATAGACAAACAGTGTCCCTAGTATGCCTCTACTTGACTAGCTCGTTAATCAAAGATGGTTAAGTTTCCTAGCCATAGACATGTGTTGTCATTTGATAAACGGGATCAAATCATTAGAGAATGATGTGATGGACAAGACCCATACGTTAGCTTAGCATAATGATCGTTTAGTTTTATTGCTATTGCTTTCTTCATGACTTATACATGTTCCTCAGACTATGAGATTATGCAACTCCCGAATACCGGAGGAACACCTTGTGTGCTATCAAACGTCACAATGTAACTGAGTGATTATAAAGATGCTCTACAAGTGTCTCCGATGGTGTTTCTTGAGTTGGCATAGATCGAGATTAGGATTTGTCACTCCGTGTATCGGAGAGGTATCTCTGGGCCCTCTCAGTAATGCACATCACTATAAGCCTTGCAAGCAATGTGACTAATGAGTTAGTTGCGGGATGATGCATTACGAAACGAGTAAAGAGACTTGCCGATAACGAGATTGAACTAGGTATGATTATACCGACGATCGAATCTCGGGCAAGTAACATATCGATGACAAAGGGAACAACGTATGTTGTTATGCGGTTTGACCGATAAAGATATTCGTAGAATATGGAGGAGCCAATATGAGCATCCAGGTTCCGCTATTGATTATTGAGCGGAGTGTGTCTCGGTCATGTCTACATAGTTCTTGAACCCATAGGGTCCGCACGCTTAACGTTCGATGAAGATTTGTATTATGAGTTATGTGATTTGATGTACCGAAGGTTGTTCGGAGTCCCGGATGAGATCACGGACATGACGAGGACTCACGAAATGGTCGAGACGTAAAATCGATATATTGGAAGGCTATATTCGGACATTGGTAAGGTTGGGTGTGTTTGTGGTATTTTTCGGACTACAGGAGAGTTACGGGAATACGCCGGGGGAAGTAGTGGGCCTTAATGGGCCATACAGGAAAGGAGAGAAGGGCCTCAAGGGGTGGCCGCGCCCCCCCCCCCCCATGGGCTGGTCCGAATTGGACTAGGAGGGGGTGACGCCCCCTCCTTCCTTCTCCCCTCCTCCTCCTTCCCTCCTTCTCCTACTAGGAATAGGAAAGAGGAGGGGAATCCTACTTGGACTGGGGAGTCCTAGTAGGATTCCCCACATCTGGCGCGCCCCTAGGGCCGGCCACCTCTTCCCTCCCCTCCTTTATATACGTGGCCAGGGGCAGCCCATAGACACACAACTTGATTTCTTAGCCGTGTGCGGTACCCCCCTCCACAAATTTCCACCTCGGTCATATTGTCGTAGTGCTTAGGCGAAGCCCTGCGTCGGTAACTTCATCATCACCATCACCACGTCGTCGTGCTGAAGAAAATCTCCCTCGGCCTCAGCTGGATCTAGAGTTCGAGGGACGTCACCGAGCTGAACGTGTGCATGTCGCGGAGGTGTCGTGCATTCGGTACTTGATTTGTTGGATCACGAAGAAGTTTGACTACATCAATCGTGTTACTTAACGCTTCCGCCTTCGGTCTACGAGGGTACGTGGACACACTCTCCCCGCTCGTTGCTATGCTTCTCCTAGATAGATCTTGCGTGATCATAGGCAAATTTTTGAAATACTACGTTCCCCAACAGTGGCATCCGAGCCAGGTCTATGCGTAGATGTTATATGCATGAGTAGAACACAAAGAGTAGTGGGCGATAATAGTCATACTGCTTACCCGCATGTCATACTTTGATTGGCGATATTGTTGGATGAAGTGGCCCAGACCGACATTACATGACCGCGTTCATGAGACTGGTTCTACCGTCGTGCTTCGCACCACAATGTGGCTAGTGGGTGTCTGCTTTCTCCAACTTTAGTTGAATCGAGTGTGACTACACCCGGTCCTTGTTGAAGGTTAAAACAGCACACGACGAAAAATCTTTGTGGTTTTGATGCGTAGGTAAGAACGGTTCTTGCTAGAAGCCCGTAGCAGCCATGTAAAACTTGCAACAGCAAAATAGAGGACGTCTAACTTGTTTTTGCAGGGTTTGCTGTGATGTGATATGGTCAAGACGTGATGGTATATAAATTGTTGTATGAGATGATCATGTTTTGTAATGATTATCGGCAATTGGCGTGGAGCCATATGGTTGTCGCTTTATTGTATGAAATGCAATCGCCATGTAATTGCTTCACTTTATCACTAAGCGGTAGCGATAGTCGTAGTAGCAATAGTTGGTGAGACGACAACGATGCTACCATGGAGATCAAGGTGTCAAGCCGGTGACGATGGTGATCATGACGGTGCTTTGGAGATGGAGATCAAAGGCACAAGATGATGATGGCCATATCATATCACTTATATTGATTGCATGTAATGTTTATCCTTTATGCATCTTATTTTGCTTAGTACGGCGGTAGCATTATAAGATGACCTCTCACTAAATTTCAAGGTACAAGTGTTCTCCCTGAGTATGCACCGCTATGCGACGGTTTGTCGTGCCGAGACACCACGTGATGATCGGGTGTGATAAGCTCTCGTTCACATACAACGGGTGCAAGCCAGTTTTGCACACGTAATACTCGGGTTAAACTTGACGAGCCTAGCATATGCAAATATGGCCTCGGACAACTGAGACCGAAAGGTCGAGCGTGAATCATATAAAAGATATGATCAACATAGTGATGTTCACCATTGAAAACTACTCCATCTCATGTGATGATCGGACATGGTTTAGTTGATATGGATCACGTGATCACTTAGATGATTAGAGGGATGTCTATCTAAGTGGGAATTCTTAAGTAATATGATTAATTGAACTTTAGTTTATCATGAACTTAGTCCCGGTAGTATTTGCATAACTATGTTGTAGATCAATAGCTCATGATGTAGCTCCCGTTTATTTTGATATGTTCCTAGAGAAAAACTATGTTGAGAGATGATAGTAGCAATGATGCGGACTAGGTCCGTGATCTAAGGATTATCCTCATTGCGGCATAGAAGAATTATGTCCTTGATGCATCGCTAGGTGACAGACCTATTGCAGGAGCAGATGCAGACGTTATGAACGTTCGACAAGCTCGGTATGATAACTACTTAATAGTTTAGTGCGCCATGCTTTACGGCTTAGAACCGGGACTTGAAAAACGTTTTGAATGCCACAGAGCATATAAGATGTTCCAAGAGCTGAAATTGGTATTTCAGACTCATGCCCGAGTCGAGTGGTATGAGACCTCTGACAAGTATTTTGCCTACAAGATGGAGGAGAATAGCTCAACCAAAGTGAGCTCGTGCTCAGATTGTATGAGTACTACAATCGCTTGAATCAAGTGGGAGTTAATCTTCGAGATAAAATAGTGATTGACAGAGTTGTCTAGTCACTATCACCAAGTTACTGGAACTTCGTGATGAACTATAGTATGCAAGGGATGACGAAAACGATTCCCGAGCTCTTCATGATGCTGAAATCGACGAAGGTAGAAATCAAGAAAAGCATCAAATGTTGATGGTTGATAAGACCACTAGTTTCAAGTAAAAGGGCAAGGGAAAGAAAGGGAACTTCAAGAAGAATGGCAAGCAAGTTGCCACTCCCATGAAGAAGCCCAAAGCTAGACCCAAGCCTGAAACCGAGTGCTTCTACATGAAGGAAATGGTCATCGAAGCGGAACTGCCCCAAATACCTGGCGGATAAGAAGGATGGCAAAGTGAACAAAAGTATATATGATATACATGTTATTGATGTGTACTTTACTAATGTTCATAGTAGCCCCTGGGTATTTGATACTGGTTCAGTTGCTATGATTAGTAACTCAAAACAGGAGTTATAAAATGAACAAAGACTAGTTGAGGGCAAGGTGACGATGTGTGTTGGAAATGACTCCAAGGTTGATAAGATCACCATCCCACACTCCCTTTACCTTCGGAATTAGTATTGAACCTAAAATAAATGTTATTTGGTGTTTATGCTCGGCATAATATGATTGGATCATGTTTATTGCAATACGCTTATTCATTTAAGTCAAAGAATAATTATTATTCTGTTTACATGAATAAAACCTTCTGTGGTCATACACCCAAGGTGAATGGTTTATTGAATCTCGATCGTAGTAATACACATATTCATAATATTGATGCCAAAAGAAGCAAAGTTGATAATGATAGTGCAACATATTTGTGGCACTGCCTTTTAGGTCATATTGGTGTAAAGCGCATGAAGAAACTCCATGCTAATGGGCTTTTGGAATCACTTGATTATGAATCACTTGATGCTTGCGAACCATGCCTCATGGGCAAGATGACTAAAACTCCATTCTTCGGAATAATGGAGCGAGCAACTGACTTATTGGAAATAATACATACCGATGTATGCGATCGATGAGTGTTGAGGCTCATGTGGGTATCAAGTTATTTTTCTCGCCCTCACAAATGATTTGAGAAGATATGGGTATATCTACTTGATGAAACATAAGTCTGAAACATTTGAAAAGTTCAAAGAATTTCAGAGTGAAGTGAAAAATCATCATAACAAGAAAATAAAGTTTCTATGACCTGATCGCGGAGACGAATATTTGAGTTACGAGTTTGGTCTTCATTTGAAACAATGTAGAATAGTTTCGCAACTCACGCCACCTGGAACACCACACCGTAATGGTGTATCCGAATGTCATAACCGTACTTTATTAGATATGGTGCAATCTATGATGTCTCTTACTGAATTACCACTATCGTTTTGGGGTTATGCATTAGAGACAGTTGCATTCACGTTAAATAGGGCACCGTCTAAAAAACCGTTGAGACGACACCGTATGAACTGTGGTTTAGCAAGAAACCTAAGTTGTCGTTTCTTAAAGTTTGGGGTTGTGATGCTTATGTGAAAAAGTTTCAACCTGATAAGCTCAAACCCAAATTGGAAAAGTGCGTCTTCATAGGATACCCAAAAGAAACTGTTGGGTACACCTTCTATCACACATTCGAAGGCAAGATCTTTGTTGCTAAGAGTGGATCCTTTCTAGAGAAGGAGTTTCTCACGAAAGAAGTGAGTGGGAGGAAAGTAGAACTTGATGAGGTAATTGTACCTGCTCCCTTATTGTAAAGTATTTCATCACAGGAATGAGTTCCAGTGATTCCTACACCAATTAGTTAGGAAGCTAATGATGATGATCATGAAAACTTCTAATCAAGTTACTACCAAACTTCGTAGGTCAACCAGAGTAAGATCCGCACCAGAGTGGTACGGTAATCCTATTCGGAGGTCATGTTAATTGACCATGACGAACCTACGAACTATGAGGAAGCGATGATGAGCCCAGATTCCGTGAAATGGCTTGAGGCCATGAAATGCGAGATAGCATCCATGTATGAGAACAAAGTGTGGACTTTGGTGGACTTGCCCAATGATTGGCAAGCCATTGAGAATAAATGGATCTTCAAGAGGAAGACAGATGCTGATAGTAGTGTTACTATATACAAAGCTCGAATTGTCGCAAAAAGTTTTTGACAAGTTCAAGGTGTTGACTACGATGAGATTTTCTCACTCGTATCGATGCTTAAGTCTGTCCGAATCATGTTAGCAATTGCCACATTTTATGAAATTTCGCAAATGGATGCCAAAACTACATTCCTTAATGGATTTCTTAAAGAAGAGTTGTATATGATACAACAAGAAGGTTTTGTCAATCCTAAAGGTGCTAACAAAGTGTGCAAGCTCCAATGATCCATCTATGGACTGGTGCAAGCATCTCGAGTTGGAATATACGCTTTGATGAGTTGATCAAAGCATATAGTTTTATCTGCACTTGCGGTGAAGCTTTGTATTTACAAGAAAGTGAGTGGGAGCACTACAACCTTTCTGATAAGTATATGTGAATGACATATTGTTGATCAGAAATGATATAGAATTTTCTGGAAAGCATAAAGGAGTGTTTGAAAGGAGTTTTTCAAAGAAAGACCTCGGTGAAGCTGCTTACATATTGGGCATCAAGATCTATAGAGATAGATCAAGACGCTTGATAAGATTTTTCAATGAGTACATACCTTGACAAGATTTTTGAAGTAGTTCAAAATGGAACAATCAAAGAAGGAGTTCTTGCCTGTATTGCAATGTGTAAAGTTGAGTAAGACTCAAAACACGGCCACGACAGAAAATAGAAAGAGAATGAAAGACATTCCCTATGCCTCAGCCATAGGTTCTATAAAGTATGCTATGCTGTGTACCAAACCTTTTGTGTACCTTGCCATGAGTTTGGCAAGAGGGTGCAATAGTGATCCAGGAGTGGATCACTGAACAACGGCCAAAATTATCCTTAGTGGAATAAGGAAATGTTTCTCGGTTATGGAGGTGACAAAGAGTTCGTCGTTAAGAGTTACGTTGATGCAAGCTTTGACTCCGATCTGGATGAATCTAAGTCTCAATCTAGATACTTATTGAAAGTGGGAAGCGATTAGCTAGAGTAGCTCCGTGCAGAGCATTGTAGACATAGAAATTTTGCAAAATACATACGACTCTGAATGTGGCAGATCCATTGACTAAACTTCTCTCACAAGCAAAACATGATCACTCTTTGGGTGTTAATCACATAGTGATGTGAACTAGATTATTGACTCTAGTAAACCCTTTGGGTATTAGTCACATGGAGATGTGAATTAATCACATAAAGATGTGAACTATTGGTGTGAAATCACATGACGATGTGAACTAGGTTATTGACTCTAGTGCAAGTGGGAGATCAAGGAAATATGCCCTAGAGGCAATAATAAAGTTGTTATTTATATTTCCTTATATCACGATGAATGTTTATTATTCATGCCGAATTGTATTAACCAGAAACTTAGTACATGTGTGAATACATAGAAAAACAGAGTGTCCCTAGTATGCCTCTACTTGACTAGCTCGTTAATCAAAGATGGTTAAGTTTCCTAGCCATAGACATGTGTTGTCATTTGATAAACAGGATCACATCATTAGACAATGATGTGATGGACAAGACCCATCCGTTAGCTTAGCATAATGATCCTTTAGTTTTATTGCTATTGCTTTCTTCAAGACTTATACATGTTCCTCAGACTATGAGATTATGCAACTCCCAAATACCGGAGGAACACCTTGTATGCTATCAAACGTCACAATGTAACTGGGTGATTATAAAGATGCTCTACAGGTGTCTTCGATGGTGTTTGTTGAGTTGGCATAGATTGAGATTAGGATTTGTTACTCTGTGTATCGGAGAGGTATCTCTGGTCCCTCTCAGTAATGCACATCACTATAAGCCTTGCAAGCAATGTGACTAATGAGTTAGTTGCGGGATGATGCATAACAGAACGAGTAAAGAGTTTTGCCGGTAACGAGATTGAACTAGGTATGATGATACCAACGATCGAATCTTGGGCAAGTAACATACCGATGACAAAGGGAACAACGTATGTTGTTATGCGGTTTGACCGATAAAGATCTTCGTAGAATATGGAGGAGTCAATATGAGCATCCAGGTTCCGCTACTGGTTATTGACCGGAGATGTGTCTCGGTCATGTCTACGTAGTTCTCGAACCCGTAGGGTCCGCACGCTTAACGTTCGATGACGATTTGTATTATGAGTTATGTGATTTGATGTACTGAAGGTTGTTCGGAGTCCCGGATGAGATCACAGACATGACGAGGAGTCTCGAAATGGTCGAGACGTAAAGATCGATATATTGGAAGGCTATATTCGGACATCGGAAAGGTTCTGAGTGATTCGGGTATTTTTCGGAGTACCGGAGAGTTACGGGAATTCGCCGGGGGAAGTAGTGGGCCTTAATGGGCCATACGGGAAAGGAGAGAAGGGCCTCAAGGGGTGGTCGCCCCCCCCCCCCATGGGCTGGTCCGAATTGGACTAGGAGGGGGCGGCGCCCCCCTCCTTCCTTCTCCCCTCCTCCTCCTTCCCCCCTTCTCCTACTAGGAACAGGAAAGAGGAGGGAATCCTACTTGGTGGGGAGTCCTAGTAGGATTCCCCACATCCTGGCAGCGCCCCCTAGGGCCGCCACCTCTTCCCTCCCTCCTTTATATACGTGGCAGGGGCACCCCATAGACACACAAGTTGATTTCAGAGCCGCAGCGGTGCCCCCTCCACAGATTTCCACCTCGGTCATATTGTCGTAGTGCTTAGGCGATGCCCTGCATCCGTAACTTCATCATCACCGTCACCACACCGTCGTGCTGATGAAACTCTCCCTCGGCCTTAGCTAGATCAAGAGTTCGAGGGACGTCACCGAGCTGAACGTGTGCAGATCGCGGAGGTGCCGTGCGTTCGGTACTTGATCGGTTAGATCGCGAAGATGTTCGAATACATTAACCGCGTTACTTAACACTTCCGCTTTCGGTCTACGAGGGTACGTGGACACACTCTCCTTACTCATTGCTATGCTTCTCCTAGATAGATCTTGCGTGATCGTAGGCAAAATTTTGAAATACTACGTTCCCCAACACCTGCTACATAGAGTCATGTTGAAGGTGGAGCTGGAGTCCAGCGAAAGATTTCACTCTATGCTGATGGAGGGGCTACAGTGTAAGACGTCAGAGAATTGAAGCCTATTTCAGCGGGATAGCGAGATACACGTGGACCGGACTGGGGCTCAGTGGTCTGATGGAGACGTGATACTCGGCATCGGTCGGTGATGATCAGTGGTACTCTGTAGTGGGGGTTGAGGCGGTATGGGCTAGCTACCCAGGAGACTCGACCAGGACAGCAGAGGCTCGACGCAGTGATAGCAGCGAGGCGTGCGGCAAGCACGGGACACAGCGATAGGCCAAGGCACTGGTGGTCAGACATGTGGTCAGACAAAGTGTGCAGGGGTGCTAAAGCAGTGCTGACGAGTACCAGATTCAAGTTGGTGATTGGGTCTATTGGTGTTAGTTGATGGACATGAGTTGACCATGAAGAATCTGTGAAAGTGACCGAAAGTCTTAATGTCAAAAGCTGAGAGAGTACATGGCCGTATATGTTGTGGTGTTTAGTGCACATTACAAAGTGTGGATGACAAGACAGAAGGAGGTGGAGTGCTATAACGGTGGGACATGTCAGTGGCTATCCGACAAAAAAGGTGAGACAATTGCGAATTTAACTTAGGTGACACTGGGTGATGGCGAAATTCCTTCAAGTTTCAGATAGGCGGTCAAGAAAGAGCGGTGATGTTGAGTTCAGGTAACTCTCATATGTGGCGTCCAATTCACTTTCACGCAGATAGTGATCGGTGTATGATGGCGTTGAATGTGTTACGCAATCTTGGGTCCACTAACACCAGTATTTTCTGACCCACCTGCGTCACCAGGCCCAATAGGAGAGCAACACTGATCTATGAGAGGCCTTGGGCCCTCTCGCCCCAAAAGACTAGCCTATTAGGAGGGGACACCCCCGCTCTTATAAGTCGTGTTATTTCTCCCCCACAACCGATGTGGGACTAAACCCAACAATTTCCCCCTCACACATCGGTCACCCATGGCCCCGTTAACACTAGCGTTTCCAGCCCACCAACCATGACTGACCACCCGTGAGTCCAACGAGATTTATTCCGGGCATCTGGGCTTTGATACCAACTGTTACCTAATCTCGGGTCCGCTAACACCAGCGTTTCTGACCCACCTGCGTCACCAGGCCCAACAGGAGAGCAACACCGATCTATGAGAGGCCTTGGGCCCTCTCCCCCCAAAAGACTAGCTATTAGGAGGGGCACCCCCGCTCCTATAAGTCGTGTTATTTCTCCCCCCACAACCGATGTGGGACTAAACCCAACAATCTCCCCCTCACACATCGATCACCCATGGGCCCGCTAACACCAGCGTTTCCAGCCGACCAATCATGATCGACCATCCGCGAGTCCAACGAGATTTATTCCGGGCACCTGGGCTCTGATACCAATTGTTACGTAATCTCGGGTCCGCTAACACCAGTGTTTCCGACCCACCCGCGTCACCAGGCCCAACACAAGAGCAAGACCGATCTATGAGAGGCCTTGGGCCCTCTCCTCCCAAAAGACTAGCCTATTAGGAGGGGCACCCCCGCTCTTATAAGTCGTGTTATTTCTCCCCAACAACCGATGTGGGACTAAACCCAACAATCTCCCCCTCACACATCGGTCACCCATGGGCCCGCTAACAACAATGTTTCCAGCCCACCAACCATGACCGACCACCCGTAAGACCAACGAGATTTATTCTAGGCACCTGGGCTCTGATACCAACTGTTACGTAATCTCGGGTTCGGTAACACCAGCGTTTTCGACCCACCTGCGTCACCAGGCCCAACAGAAGAGCAACACCGATCTATGAGAGGTCATGGCCCCTGTCGGCGTTCTGGGAACGGGGGTCCCCAGACTTGCCTGCCTGCGGCCCACGGCGTGGCTACGCTAGCAGGCTCACGAGGAGCGGAGAGATCAAGGCAAGGCAAACCTCACGAGGCTCTCGTGACGTGAGCCATGACGATCGACACCAGGCGGGCGCCAGGTGGGCGCCAGTGTGCGCAGCGTCCTTGTTTCCTCTTTGGTGCTAAGGAGGCAGGCGCAGGCGCGGAGTACCGAGGCATCAAGCAAAGGTTTCCATATCGGTGCAACGAGACTAGGACCCGAAGGACGGCAAGACGAAGGTCACCATGGAGCCCAAGGCGGCATCACCACTAGAGCCTTTTGCAGGCGAAGACCACTTTTGTCAGGATAAGCTGTATTAGCTGTCCCCTTTCAAATTGGCCGTTGTTGGCTCCCTTCCCGCTCAATATTTGGGGAGAGGACCAGGGTCTATATAAGTAGAGCTAGCCACCACCGTAGGGGACAACTCAATCAGAGGCATCTCACCCACACAAGCTCTCCAAGCACAAGAACACCTCAACCTTGGGAGGTTGTTCTTCCCCTTGTACTGTTCTTCATCAGCCCAAGAGGCAATCCACCACCACCCCACTAGAGTAGGGTATTGCACCACGACGGTGGCCCGAACCAGTATAAATCTTGTGTCTTTGTGTTGCGAGTTCGTCCGCGAGATTTTAGAGAGCTAGGGCGTAGATCGGTAGGGAGGAAATCTTCGCGCGCACCCCAGTGTTCGAACCTTAAGGGTTTTGCCAAAACCCGTGATCCGATATTTGGCGCGCCAGGCAGGGGTGCGCCGGAGCCTCTTCCCTGCCAATCGACCCGCCGACGCTCCACGACCCGGATGTCCGATGACCCAAGGGCCGACTCCGACCGCTAGGCCGCCTGGCCAGCCCGGGTGGCGCCACCTGCCCATGAAGACCTCAACCCCGCGCTCCAGGCGGCACGAGCGCCACCTAACGATGCGGGGCGCGGGCGGCGCGGCCAGGCGTCGTCCACCCTCACTCCACGACAAGCGCGAGCCCCTGCAAGGGCCGCAAGCCACACCGCAGCAACGTCGCCGCACACCCGGCGGGAGCAGGCGAACATGCGGTCCGCGCTCACGGTGGCGTGGCAGTTGCTACAGTGTTGGCTGATGGAGAGCGGCCGTGACGCACTGCTGGAACGTGTCGCTGAGCTGCTAGATGTGGCGGCATCAGGAGCACCGCCTTTCTGCTATCTGCTCCCTTCCCGGCCCGCTACTAGACCTCACAACGGGCCTCGCCACAACTATGCGCCTTCAGGTGCGCCTGGGGGCTTCATCGACACCAGGACGACCGGCGGTGCCGGGGGCCCCGTTGCCCCCACGCCGCCTCCGATGAGCATGGGCACAAGCGTTGCCCCCCATGGTCCCAGCGTGGCGTCGCGCCACCATCTTCAGGACGCCGCGCTGGGCCAGGCGACGTGGAGTGTGGGGCACTACGGTGAGGTGTTTGGGGTAACAGCCCCGGAAGCCTATGTGCCCCGCATAATGGACCAGGAGTACACGCCGGAGGACGACCCTGGCTCGTTCCTCGGGCCAGGTTGGGAGGAGGAGGCCTTAGGAGCTGAAGCCTTCCAGGAGCCGCCGGAGAGCCCCGCCGATCGCGCCATCGACAACAAATACAGGGTACCACTAATCCCTCAAGAGCAATCTTACGCTAACCATGGGTCGCATGAGAATCAGGTCACCACAACGGCTGGCGGCCCTAGCTCGGCGACCTCCCTCCCGCCAGGAGGATCGCGCTGGGGACAGAAAGAGAGAAGCCAGGAGCCAGATCCTCGCGCCCAAGACGGAGCAAGGCCCCCGGAGAGGTAGGCCCTCTCTTTGGGGAGGTCTTTGAAAAAGCCTACCCCCAGAGAGGACCCGTGGTCGCCGAGGGCGCCGCTGGCGTCCCCTTTCCCCCCTTTGTGTCGTCCTGGCTGCCGGTCGGCCCAAAGGTGGTCGAGGGCGGCACAAGACAGGGCCCTCGTCTAGTGATATGAAGCAAGGTCGTGAAGAAGGCCAAGTGCCTGTGAAGATCGCCGCCCGTGACACTCTCACGTAATAATGAGTGGGGCTGTACACGCCCCGGAGTCTCCGGAGAGCCGCCCTCGGGCCTCGGGGGCTCGCTCCCACGCCTAGTGGCAGCACTTAGCTCCGCGCTGGTGAGAAGACTTGAAGACAAGAAGAGTAGACTAGGTGCCGGACGCGGCCATTTGCTTTGGATCTCTTTTCTGTAACCTTGCCTTCTGGATTTGGATTTAAGTTGAAGCTGAGTTTTTATCGATGCGCGCGGGGGGTGCTTTTTCTCATTCAAGCAATTTCTTGCCATCTGGTTCTTGCCCTATTCTGGAGCTCGCACTCGCTGCCTCCCCCTCGCGGGCCCCTCGTGAGCGGGGATGGGTGTGGCACACGCACCAAACGCGCCGGTTGGCGCTAGATCCTCGTGAGGCCCGCTCGGGCGGATCAGCCGACCCTTCAGGAGCTCCGCGACAACTCTCAACCTTACAATCCTTAGGGGGCCACCCCGGCTAAGGTAAGCCACAACAGTGAAACTTGCCGCCAGGCTCGTGGATCCACGAAGGCGCCCACTTGGCTGGGCATAAAAGAGTAAAAACTGCGATTTGTTTACATGAGGGGCTCCCCCTCTCAGAATGCTCTCACAATTCTTAGGGACCATGCCCAAGTTTTTACATACAGGATAAAGCAGTAAAGGAACAAGGGATCAGCCAGATATGTCGCTCGCCGCGTCCTCCACATCGTCTTCAGACGCATCACTGGTGTCACTGCCACCATCATTGATGTCGCCTCCGCCTTCACCGACGCCGTCATCACCATCGTCGACCACGTCGCCTTTGTCTACGGCGACCACCACCGCGTCATCTTCAGAAGCGAAGGCTCTGACCAACGCATCCACATTGTCCTCCACCCACAGCGCCAAGTTGCCACGGATGGCCTGCGATATGGGGGCAATGGCGGCGTCGAAGTCAAAGTCAGGGAAGGTGTTCCGGAGATGGCTGAAGACGCAGGAGAATGCGCGCCCGAGCAGGCCGCGGCTTCTCTCTTCCACGAGCTGGCGAGCTCTATCGGACCGAGCCTCCAGGCGCGTCACCAAAGAAGCGCAGATGACTGGCGTAGTCGTTCGAATGCGGCTGCGGAGCATTCTCGTCACAGACATGGCCCAACGCCGCGTTGGCCTTAACCCTGAGGTCCTGGAGCATGGGGGCGTGCTCACGCTCCAGCGTCCGCCGCAGGAGCAAGTCCTCCCGACTTTGCTGTGCAACGGACTCGGCGTCATCAACCCGCTTCTGAAGGGAGAGCAGCTCGGCGCGGGCGGAAGCCAGTTCTGCCTGCGCCGTAACCAGGGCGACTACCGTGGCCTCCTCGCGCCTCTCCACTTCGGCCAGCTTGGGCCTGAGGGCGGCGGCCCTACCCGCATCCTCCGTCCCCGCAAGCTTCAACTTCAAGTCATACCTACCCTCCAGATCTGCACGAGCCTCGGCCACCCGGCGATCAACCTCCTCGTGAGCCTTGGCCTCGCGTGCGCCAACGGCATCTTTCGTTTGGGCAACTTGGCGCTCTCTCGTCTCCAGCTGCTCAAGCTCAAGGCTGCACTCCACGGCCTCCGGAGCCAGCGCCTCCTCGCGCTTCCGGATCTCTTCTTCCTCGGTGGGCGTCCCCCTCAGCGATGCAAGGGCGGCCTTGCGCGCCTCCACCTGCTGCTCCAGGGACGCACTCCAGGCCTGGAGCTCCCACGCGCGCTTCTCCGCAGCCTCGCGAGCCTCCTCCAAAGCTCGGGACCAAGCCTCACGGGAAACCTTGAGGGACGCCTCGGCCTTCGCATTATCAAGGTCCCGTTGGTAGCAGCCAAGGTTGATGGCCACCCTCAGCTTACGCCGTTCCTCCACCAGCCGAAGACCCTCGGCCTCAAGGCGCGAGTCGACACCCACGAGTTCTTCGCCAAGTCGGCTCATCGCGCCCATCGCCTCCTGGAAAAGCTCATGACGAACGACGCTCCGCCCGCGCTCGAACTCCAACGCACGGCCCGCCTCGTCCTTTGTCGCGGGGGCCGCAGGTGGGACGTGAAGCGGTGCACCCCTCTCAGCAGGGGGCTGGGGGATGGTGCCGCCCCAGGCGCTAGCCCGGCCTCACAAGGGCCCCGGGCGGTCGGGGCCCGCTGCTTGAAGAGGAGCCGAAGACCGAGGCCAACCAGCTACTGTCCATGACCAGAGGAGGGGTCCTGGGCACGCCCGCCAAGCTCCAAGCCAGGCCGTGAAGGAAGGGCGGCGAGGCCGCAGGGTCGAAGCACCATGAGGGTGAGCGCACCTCCGCGGCTGGCGGGGGAGACGAGGAAGGAGGAAGCTGCTCCTCAGGAGATATAGCGGCCTGGACGGAAGGGATCCTGAAGAGCCAACGTCAGGGAGGAAAACAGCAATCAAGGAATCATACGGTGCGGTACTTACCCATCGACGGCAATGTACTTTCGTCGCTTCAACGGCCCGAAGATACTGCTGCTGCTCGGAGATCCTTTCCGCTTGCGGAGCTCCTCGAAGTCCACGCAAAGCCGACCAAAGCGCTGGACGTGGCAACCAGCACGAGGTGCAGGCGGAGAAGTGCTTGAGGGGACAACCGAAGTGCCGGGCTGCGAGAAGCGATCGGGCGCCGCCTCACCGCGACCTCCCGAGGCCTCCGGAGCTCCGGCCTCGGGAGCAGCGTGCTGCGCCGTCTCAGCAACCGACATCTCAGAGGGAGAATCACGGGTCCCTGGGGGCGATGCCCCAGGGGCCCCAGGCATCGTCTGCGCATCAGCACTCGTGCCGCCAGCCTCCGGCGGCGCTCGCCCCCTGCATCCACATTTGGGACGAGCCCGACGCCCGCAACGAAGAGGGGAGCCACGTTGACAGGGTTCTCGCGGGACCCCACCAGGCCGTCCGGACGCAGCCCCCACTCGTCAAAAGGAGGCATGCTCCCTACAAATTCAGCCTTGTTCTTGCAGCGGTACAGCAAACAGTTCTTCCCAGGCAAGTCGTCCGGCGAAGGGACACCTGTCAGGACCTCGAGCACCGTCTGCCGCGTCCCAAGGGGGAGCCCAGACTCCTGAAACCTCATATGGTCCTGACTGCTGAGCAAGGTCCACATTGGGCGAGAATGGCGCTGAAGCGGGGCGAACCGACGCTTGATGAACTCCTTCACCACCATCGGCGCGGTCACACCGCTGTCCTTCAACCTCCTCAGCCTAAGCCAGACAGGGACAAGACGGGGGCTCGCGAGCCTCTCGTGACCCCGGCCGGAGTTGGGAACAGCGGGCGTTGACGGGGAGTGGAGCAGAGGGCTAAGCACGCCGGCGTCGACAAACACCCACCGTGTCCGGAACTCGCGCGTGGATGGAGGAAGCTCGAAGTCGATCCCCACACCCGCCATCGCGGCTACGGCCTGGAAGCTCACGCACCCCGAGCTTTGCCGGGGATCAGTCATATGCAATGAGAAGAAATGGCGGAGAAGGGCCACAGAAGGAGGATGCTCACCATAGCTTCACACACAAAGGCGAAGACGACGAGGAGAGTCACGGATCGGGGGTCGAGATGCAGCATGTGGATTTGGTAATGTTCGAGCACCGCATTGAAGGCGGAGAAAGGGGGAATCAGGCTTGCCCAAAGGGCATCGATGAAGATTGGGACCTCGGTGGCCGCCCAGAAAGCAATGCGGCCCAGC
Source organism: Aegilops bicornis (assembly GCA_021605145.1). Lineage (NCBI taxonomy): Eukaryota > Viridiplantae > Streptophyta > Magnoliopsida > Poales > Poaceae > Aegilops > Aegilops bicornis. The sequence goes on along the minus strand of CM038671.1, from coordinate 156,007,756 downwards.
GGGGCCTTGAGCAGCCACCATCTTCCCTCGCTCGTTGAAACTGGTGGCGAGCATGGGACGCACCTTGTTCATGGCCTCGTCGTTGAGCACCAAGGATCGACCGACTGCAGGCTCGGCGGCTGGAGGCGCACTTGGCAGAGACAGAGGCTTCTTCCCCTTGTCTACTTGTTTCGACGCCATGGAGGGAGCGGGCGGGGAGCAGGTCAGATTGGAGAGGAGGAGCAGAGTCTCGAGGAAGCAGAGGGACTAGGGAAGCAAGGCGTGGGCGATGGGAGAATAACCATGTAGGTTGCAGGGGCCGTATAGCCAGGCGGATTCCAAGGCAGCGTGGGGCAGCGGAGACGCCCACGTCCAATCAACCGCCATGCGTCAACCGAGGCCACCGGCTTTTGGGGCCCGCGGCGCTCCGCGCTTGACCTTTAGCTTCGCCTCGAAGCCAAGCCCGAGCGCGCCTTGGGCCCGGGGGCTACTGTCGGCGTTATGGGAACGGGGGTCTCCAGACTTGCCTGCCTGCGGCCCACGGCGTGGCTATGCTAGCAGGCCTGTACGACCCATCTTCATCAACAAGGCATTCAAGACCCTCGCGAGGGGCCAAGCCTCGCGAGGCGGACGATGCAAGACCTCCTCAGGAGCGGCCTCGCCAGGCAGGCTCACGAGGAGCGGAGAGATCAAGGCAAGGCAAACCTCGCGAGGCTCTCGTGACGTGAGCCATGACGATCGACACCAGGCGGGCGCCAGCGCGCGCAGCGTCCTTGTTTCCTCTTTGGTGCTAAGGAGGCAGGCGCTGGTGCGGAGTACCGAGGCATCAAGCAAAGATTTCCATATCGGTGCAACGAGACCAGGACCCAAAGGACGGCAAGACGGAGGTCACCATGGAGCCCAAGGCGACATCATCACCAGAGCCTTTTGCAGGCGAGGACCACTTTTGTCAGGATAAGTTGTACTAGCTGTCCCCTTTCACATTGGTCGTTGTTGGCTCTCTTCCCGCTCAATATTTGAGGAGAGGACCAGGGTCTATATAAGTAGAGCTAGCCACCACCGTAGGGGACAACTCAATCAGAGGCATCTCACCCACACAAGCTCTCCAAGCACAAGAACACCTCAACCTCGGGAGGCTGTTCTTCCCCTTGTATTGTTCTTCATCAGCCCAAGAGGCAATCCACCACCACCACACTGGAATAGGGTATTACACCACGACGGTGGCCCGAACCGGTATAAATCTTGTGTCTTTGTGTTGCGAGTTCGTCGAGTTCGTCCGCGAGATCTTAGAGAGCTAGGGCGTAGATCGGTAGGGAGGAAATCTTTGCGCGCACCCCAGTGTTCGAACCTTAAGGGTTTTGCCGGAACCCGTGATCCGACACCCCCCCCCAATACTAGCCTATTAGGAGGGGACACCCCCGCTCTTATAAGTCGTGTTATCCCCCCCCCCCCAACACACACACACAACCGATGTGGGACTAAACCCAACAGAATGGATACTCCGAAAGTTGAGAGAACAAAGTAGAGTAAAGAGGAACTTAATTTTGCTCGAGTGTTGACTGTGAAGAAGACAAGAAGGGCCTACAATTGCAGGTGGAGTCACATGGAGTCTGGGAGTAGCAGCGGTGCTCATGGCGTATCTCAAGTCCAATGTACATGAAGGTTCGACGCATGGATGAATCAAAGATGGTGAAGAATATTCGCCAAGGTGAAATTTGTTAGAGTTGTGTCGAATATTATTGTACAAGGTAGGTTCCAGTTGGACTTGTAGTTGTATTGTGTTTGTATAAGATATGAAGTCGTGTCCAAGTAGGACACTTGTATCCTAGGTCTCTCGTATATAGCGAGGGTAGACACACGATGTAACATATGCCAATATAATAGCACAGGCACGCGGGGGGAGCCGACATGGCGTGTGCCGGCGCCCGGGTGCAGTATTGTAGCGGTGTCATGGGGAGTAGCGCCCGTAGTCAGACCCCGAGGATGTAACATATCGGTGAACCGCGTTAACAAATCTCGGTGTCGCGTCTCGTGTGATTGCTTGGTCCTCGATAGATCGACGATAACCTCGGATTAATTCTAACAAAATTAATGAACGGAGAGTCATCACCGGTGATGATCATGTTATCAACATACATAAGAAGTATCGCGACCACGAGGGCATGTGACTTCTTAGTTTGTATTGCTTTGTTGTTCTGGTTCGAGTGACATCTATCTAGCTACAGTACAAAACACAACGACCCAGAATAATAATAACATCAAAAATCACCATAATCACCATAAGTAAGAAATACGAAGTAACTATGTGCAAGTTCAAGGCCCTGTTCAAGAATCGTCCAGCTCCACAGAATACAGAAGCGGACGGAGCGCCACTTTGACTACTCCCAGAAAATACACTACGGGGTGCTCCGCTCCGACTGCTCCAGGAGTGAAGCCGCGGAGTCGGAGAGCTGCCGAACAAGCTCCAAAAAAATCGGATCGGAGTTTCGGAGGCTTACAGTTTTTTTTTTTTTAGAATTCGGAGGCTTACAGTTAAGACGTGTTGTTTATTAAGAGGCCTGCGGCGGCCTTCTGGTTTGGGCTTGAAGGAGGGGTGGAATTCGTGCTAGGCCTCCACCTCAGCAACGCTGTGGAAATGAGCTTGATCCGCAAGGATACTGATATTCCACACATATTCAGATTTCTTGAATCTCTAACTGAGTAAGTGATATCTGCATGATATTAAAAGAAAAACAAATGGAAATGGAATGCAGTTTCAGCAAATCACCAGTTCGCAATTACCGAGCTTCCATCCTTGTCCACAATAACTGTGGAGAATCGAAAGAATCCCCAACTGAAAACAGCTTCCAAGTCCAGATCCGTTGGAGAATTGAACTGGGGCCGTACCTTGTCCTGAACCGCGGGGAGTAGTACCATCCACGCGCGTGCCGAGGGAGAGGGACGCGTGTGACGGAGAGGAGCTGCTCGCCACTGCAGAATAGCCAGCCATCGCCGCCGGCGGACTGAGAGAAGTGAGCCGGCCGCCGGCGGCAACCCGGTTTGGTTTTTTTTTGCCACGCCACGCTGGACAGACAAAGGTCCACTCCCCTCTTATTTTGGGAAACAGAGAGAGAGGGTGGAATGGGCCCAATGTGGTGGGTGCCGCGACCGGACAGGCGAGTGTGGGGTTCGGTCGGCGGCGCGGCGGCCGGCGGAGGCGACGAGACTGGGGTTCGGTCGGCGGCGAGACTGGGACTCGTCCTCCCTCGGAGGACATCCCCCGCCCCTCTTTCTCTCTCTGCTCCGAGGGAGGGCCACCCCACCCGACCGGGGCGCCAGGAGGGAATGCCACGCCCGCGCCCGGCGGCTGGCCTCAGCTACTTCCGGCCGATAGGTGACGCTCGCTCTCCTCCTTTTTCCCTCCCTTCTCGCTTAGCCCCCCCTTCACTCTGGCGCGGCACATTGCATTGCACTGCATACTGTATTTTTTTTTGTAACTTCCCCAAAGAGAGGGCATTCTGAACCAAATTCAGAAATATTTGCAGGATTTATTTGATAACTTCTTTAGCGATTTAGCACATTGCATTGCTTCTTATCTTAGGAGAGCAGAAATTTTGTCACACAAAAAAGAGCACAACTGTCCTATAGGCAAAGCAAAAGGGCTTTAGATATCGGACGGATAAGTAACTTGCCATGTGGGGAGAAACAAAGAATCCACACAGATCCAACTCAATTATGTACTTATTACACACAAAAGGGCTTTATTTTATTTACTAGTACTTTCTCGCTTCTCTTTTAGGTTCTCATGGTTTTCTGTTGGGTTGCATCTCTAGCCTCTACCCAACTTGCTTGGAACATAAACTAGTACTCCCTCCGTAAACTAATATAAGAGCGTTTAGATCACTAAAATAGTGATCTAAACGCTCTTATATTAGTTTACAGAGGGAGTACTTGTTATTCAGAAGTTTTATATAACAAGTTAACTACCGAATGACATGTATCAAAGCTACGCTCAGACTTCAGCCTCTGCCTTCTTCTTCCAGTTCACGAGCATCTGAAGAAATTTTTGCACCTGAATCAAAGTTAAAATATTAGTAGTTATTTTACTGGGTACAACTAGCAAGACTACACAATGCAATGCATTTGAGGTTGAATACATTACCTGAGCCGGGTCTTCAAGGGAATACGAGGCTTTGGTCCACTTGCGTTTCTTGTTGACAAGGATCCCCAGTCCGCCAACTCGTTTACGAAGCACCTAATCGCAAAAAAAGTGGAGAGATTATTTAAATAATGATTTAACAAGATTGGCTTTCCGCGTTTAGATGATATTACCTTGAATGCATCTTCATCTGTCTTATCGTCACCGATAAAGATAGCGACCACCTGAGAACTGTCCCAATTGTTTTTGCGGGCTAGCTGCTCGAGTATATACTTGACTGCAAACCCCTTGTTGAATTCAGCCTTAGGACGAACTTCAACAACCTATATAATTGCATACAAGTGTACATGTAATGAATATGATCAAAGTTAACCTTCATGCACTAGCCAACGCAACCAAAGTCCGAACTGGTGGAAAGGGCTAGGCAATCCACATATGCACTTCAACACCACCTCTCGCGTGTGACGCGGGAAGTCAACACGTGAATAGACTTAGAGGCCTATACGTGGACACAGAGTGAGGAAGCAGCAATTTTTAGATAAATTGCGAAAGCCAAGACTTGCACTCAAGCTTGACATGGTATCAGGGTCTTGAGTTCAAATCTTGGCTTTCGCAGTTTATCCAAAAATTGATGTTGCCCCGCTCTGTGTCCACGTTTAGGCCTGTTGAGCCATACCTTTGAGTCTATTCATGTGTTGACTTCCCGCGTCATACATGAGAGGGGGTATTGAAGTGTACATGTGGATTGCCTAGCCATTTCCATTAGTTCAAAATTTTGGTTGCATTAGCTAGTGCATGAAGCTTGACAATCAAAACATTTAAACTTGATTGATGTCCAACCAAATCTACTTACCTTGTCACCCTTAGTTACTGTGAGCTCAGAGAAACCTTTAATGGTTTGCTTGGCAAGCTTCTTAACCAGTTCCTGTTCCTGCAAAATAAAAAACGAACGTTAGGAAAATTATTTCAATATAGCAAAGAGGTGGAAGAACTCGAAATCCATGCTTATTCATCGTGATCAAGTCCTTTCTTATAGGTGAACTAACTTGGCCATCAAGGCAAAACTAAACTGATTACAATCTGGACTCTTTATCTCTTTACCTAAACTGACTCTGCAATCTTTTAACTAATTTGATTCTGACTCAAACTAAAGGCTTTGGTAAACAGTCTCCCTGCTACTCACGCCTTAAAGGAGATATTAAACATGATGTCTGTGGGCAAAAACCTACTGGAATGATAGAAGCCTATTGGTACTCAAAGATATATGAAAAAGCAGCTGCTGCCAAAAGAACTCTAACCACAAATCAATTTAGGCCAAGAGGACAATACAATCAGCCCTTCAGAAATAATTTTCCCTTGGCTCCTCTCCCACAGCAAGTTCAACAAGATAAAGTGAACAATCCCCTACCAAATGCTAGGGCCTGCTGGTATTGCAGAGAACCTTGGTCCAGACAACATAAATGCAGAATTTGGGAAAACCCTCCATATTCTACAAGAAGTGGAAGATAACAGTGACACTGATACTACCCTGGAAGAAGTGCAGTCACCTGAGCAAACCTTTCATACAGCCCCTAATACCCCTGAACAGGAACAAACAAAACAGGCCATGTATATTTCTTGCCATGCAGCAGAGGGAACTACTGGTCCTAGCACATTTTCCCTTCTGCTAATGATTGATGGCAAACAGGCTGTTGCCCTAGTGGACAGTGGATCATCTGATACTTTCATGAGCAATACATTTGCAGTTAAAAGTAATTGCCACCAGAAAGCTATGTCACCAAAGAAAGTTACAGTAGCTGGAGGTGCTCAACTAATCTCCAACAGTATAGTACCTCACAGAAACTTCTCTATACAGGACAAGTCCTTTTTCTAGTTCCTTCAAGCTACTAGACCTGGGCAGCTATGACATCATCCTAGGAGCAGATTGGATTTACAGCTACAGTCCTATTTGTTTGGATCTGGTGGAAAGAATACTGACTGTCACTAAGAATGGGTCTCCTGTTACATTATTTGATCACACTGTTCCAAAGGAGAAGTGTATTATCTCTGCTCTCAAACTGGACAAGATGCTACAAAAGGGTGGGGATACATTCTCCAAACTGAAATAGAAGACACTGAAACACTACAGACAGCACCAGCAGTTCCTGCTGAACTTGCTCCCTTACTGGAAAAGTTTAAGGCAGTATTTACTGAATCCACAGTCCTTCCTCCTTTAAGAGATTGTGATCACCAAATAACTCTTAAACCAGGAGCACAACCTCCATTCCTGAGACCATACAAAGTCCCTCACCACCAGAAAGCTTTTAATAACTTTGTGAAAACTTTTGCTAAGACTATATGGAGCAAAGCTTTCCAGATCAGAATGGCTACTGATGATATTCCTAAGACAGCTTTTAAAACTCACTTAGGCCACTATGAATACACAGTGATGCCTTTTGGGTTGACAAATGCTCCAGCTACTTTTCAAAACCTCATGAACTGGATATTTGGGAAATACTTGAGGAAATTCATCTTGGTTTTCATTGATGACATTCTGATATTCAGTCAATCAATAGAAGAACACATTGAGCACTTAGACCAAGCTCTGAAAATTCTGCAGGAACACCAGCTCTCTGTTAAACTGTCCAAATGCTCCTTTGCTGTACACAAGTCTCTTACTTGGGCTATGTCATTTCTGAGCAAGAAGTTTCTACTGACCCTAACAAGATCCAAGAGGTGTTAAACTGGAAAGAACCTGACAATGTCACTAAACTCAGGATTTTTGGACCTCACAGGGTATTACAGACGATTTGCTAAAGATTATGGCAAAATCTGCAGACCTCTACATGATGTCCTTAAGATTTTGGATCTGACAAACAGGAAACAGTCTCCCTGCTACTCACTTCACCTATGGTGGTTCCTTTGCTGTACTGTTGTGGGCCCTACGGCTATAAGTCTGACCCCACATAACAAGAGGCAAAAACAATGAAGCTTTAGCTTTAGTTATACCTCCTCCTCAACACACCGGTAGTGCACGGAAATCCCGAATTTCTTATGTTCAATGCTTGCACCCTTTATTTCTTTGATAGCCTCCTCCAAACGCTCTCTTGCCTGTCATGCAAGTAATGCATTAGCATTTCTGGAATGTAATGAAATTGAATAACAGATATGCGGATTATTATAGTTCGTTGTATTTTATACCTGATTTATAACAGGCACGTACTCGCGGGCAGGTTCGTAGGCTTCTGTTTCGTCAATCTGCAGGTTAAATATTTAGAGCGCGTCAAAGAGAAAGAATAAACTACATATAGGCATTGCTAAATTTAATAATTGCTTACGAGTTTGATTTCTGCTCCGTGGCTCCCTGCATAGTGCAGGTTTTCAATCATTACGAAATTTTCCGCCTGCAGATGAATAGCAAAACAAGTGAGTCGCTAATTACAAATGTATAGAACGTCCAAATTAAAATGCTACTAGATACCCATTTAGTCGGTAATACCTTATCGCGGGCCCTTCCACTGACGACTGAAGTGGCACACAAGGAGGCAAGTTCTTGAACAACTTCGCGCATCTGATTATATGGATCAGGGATAAGAAATATGTTATGACCAGCGTCACTTATAGCCGGAGAAGGCCCAATGGGCGCGTCTAGTTAGGGTCTTAGCCCAACATTATCTTATTTTTATTAGCAAGGATTATATAAACAGTTGTAAGGCTACCTTTTGGAATTAAGCAATAAGTCATAAACTATTGCGGCTCCCCTTGGGCCGGAACTCTAAACCCTAGCCACCTCTCCTCACTGCCGCCGCCTTCCTCCCATGCGATCACGGCAGCGCCCGGCCATGCCAGCCGCGCCAACCTCTCGCCACCCAACCTTCCACCCCTACAACTGCGGTCCGGGCTGGCGGGACCCTAGCTCCTATCAATGCAGTATCGTAGCTCGGATTCGATCATGTCTACACATGACCCACCCCGTCCCTCCATGCCGACCACCTCGTGCGCCCCGGTGACCACCACGGCCGTCGCCCGCTCCTGCAGTAGCCGGGCTCCTCCGTCGCGCTTGCCCCTTGTCCCTCACCGGAGGAGGTGACCGACAGCTGAGATCTCACCCAGGCGGTCAGGTATCCGGGTGTTCTGGCCGGGTCCTCGGGCATAGCCGGCCAGCGCCGCCACTGCAGCTACGTGGCTACCGTGGCGACCGCCCGCCCTGGCGGCTTCCGCCCGCGTCCAGATTGGGCAGCTGCGAGGCAGCTGCCACCACCTACTAACTCCGGGTCGGCCCTTAATGCGCCGGCGGGGGTCCGGATTCACCAAGTCAGGTTTCCACCCTCGTCGTCCCGTTACCCGGCACAGTTGGCGGGTCGTTCTGTACCGGTCTACCACGATGGCCGAGGCCGCGCATGTCCGATAACCATGGCGCCACCCCCACAGTATGGCGAGCCCTCCAGCTTCGTCGGCCCTTACGTCGGCCTCGACGGGCCTCCGTTCCACGGGGGGCCCCCCATGACCACCGACCCGGAGCCGCCCTCCTTGCTGCTCCGCGCTGACGAGGTGTACCCCCACGGCGGCCATAACCACACGCCGCCGCGCTTCGCCAAGCTCGACTTCGCCACCTATGACGGCATCGAGGACCCCCTGAGCTGGCTTAATCAATGTGACCAGTTTTTTCAGGGGCAACTCACACACGCGTCGGACCGCACCTGGCTCACTTCGTATCACCTCCGAGGTGCCGCTTAGACTTGGTATTACGCTCTCGAGCAGGACGAGGGCGGCATGCCCCCATGGGAGCATTTCCGCGAGCTCTGCCTCCTACGCTTCAAGCCGCCGATACGCGGAGCGGCTGGCGGAGCTGGGCCGCCTACCCTTCACCTCCACGGTGCAGGACTTCATCGACCGCTTCCAGGCCCTGGCGTGCCACGCGCCCAGTGTGACGGCTCGCCAGCGGGCTGTGCTCTTCGTGGGCGGTCTGCCGGATCATATCCGCGTGGACGTGGAGCTGCTGGGACCTTAGGACCTCCAGACGACCATGTATTATGCCCGCGCCTTTCAGCTTCGCGCGCAGGCCTTGCAGCAGGCGTCGCCATCTCGGGGCGCCCGACAGCCCGCCAGGCCGCCCCTGACACCACGCAGCGTCTTGCCGGCGTCGCCTCTCCGGCCTCTCGGCGACCACCACTCCGTGTGGCGGCCCTTCCACCGGCTCACCCCGGTCGAGCAGCTCGGCCGCGTCGCCGAGGCTATGCTATAAGCTGCGGCGAGCCTACGTGCGGAGCCCACGTCGCGCAGCGGCTCTTCTACTTGGAGGCGGCCGACTACATCGAGGAGGACACTGCCGCCGTCGGGCTCCGCGACTTGCCCGCCCCAGTTGCTGCGGAGGTCGCATCGGCGCCCGCTCCGGTGACGGCTCTCGTGGTATCCCTCCATGCCCTCGCGGGTATACGAGCAGAGTAGACTATGCTCCTGCCGGTGATGATCCACGGCGAGCGCCTCGTGGCCCTCCTGGATACTGGCTCCACCCATAACTTCCTGCCCGAGTCGACCATGCGCCGCTTGGCGCTTCAGTGACGGACGGAACGTCCCCGTCACCATCGGCGACGAGCACTTCACCACCACGTGCGCCGCCATCGACTTGGGGTACTTCTACTTCATCCTCGACGTCGACTTCTTGCGGACCCTGGGTCCCATCCTCTGGGACTTCGACGCCATGACGATGACCTTCTGGCGCCTTGGCCACCGCGTCCGGTGGGAGGGCGTGGGTGGCGCCTCACCAGCGACGCCACATCTGCAGCTGATGGTGACTGCTGCAAGGCCCGAGCACCCCCTGTTGGACCATCTCTTGCAGCAACACCGCGACCTCTTTGACGAGCCACAGGGCCTTCCGCCAGCCCGGGCGTACGACCACCGCATTCACCTACTGCCGGGCACAGCCCCTGTTGCGGTGCGCCCCTACCGCTACCCCATTTGCGAAGGGCGGTGGAAGCGGCGGTCTTGGCGGTCATGCTAGCCTTGGGCATTATCCGGATCTCTACCTCGCCGTTTTCGGCGCCGGTCCTCCTCGTCCGCCTTGCGGATGACACGTGGCGTTTCTGCATCAACTACCGTGCTCTTAACGCACAGACGCTCAAGGACAAATTTCCCATTCCGGTCATCGACGACCTCCTGGACGAGCTACATGGGGCACGCTTCTTCACCAAGCTCGACCTCCGTTCAGGCTACCACCAGGTGCGGATGCACCCGGATGATATCGCGAAGACGGCGTTTTGGACTCATCACGGCCACTTCAAGTTCTTGGTGATGCCCTTTGGTCTATCCAACACACCAGCGACCTTTCAGGCCTTGATGAACGATGTTCTCCACCCCTACTTGTGTCGGTTTGTGCTCGTTTTCTTTGATGACATTCTTATCTACAGTGCCTCGTGGGCGGAGCACCTTCAGCACGTCGCTATCATCTTCAACGAGCTTCGAGCACACCATCTTCACCTCAAGTGCTCGTTCGCGCGCCTTCGGCCGCCTACCTCAGCCACGACATCTCAGCCGAGGGTGTCGCTATGGACGCCGACAAGGTGGCGGTTATTTGCGGCTTTGGTGGCCGACGCCCTTTTCGCCCGCGGGCCCTACGAGGCTTCCTGGGCCTCGCGGGGTACTACCAAAAATTCATCGGGGAGTTCGGCCTCATCGCATCCCCGCTCACGCGACTTTGTGCCGCGATGCCTTCGCCTGGGATGCTGAGGCGACCGAGGCGTTCGAGAGCCTCAAGCAGGCCCTCACTACGGGCCCGGTCCTCCAGACGCCTGACTTCGACAAGCCATTCATGGTGGACTGTGACGCCTCGGGTGTTGGGTTTGGCGCCGTCCTTCATCAGGGCGACGGGCCGCTTGCGTTCTTCAGCAGGCCCTTCGTCGCGCGCCATCATAAGCTCGCGGCCTATGAGAGGGAGCTCATTAGCTTGGTGCAGGCCGTGCGCCATTGACGGCCGTAACTCTGGGGGAGGTCGTTCCGTATTCACAGGGATCACTACAGCCTCAAGTTCTTATTGGACCAGAGGCTCTCCACCGTGCCGCAGCATCAGTGGATCAACAAGCTCTTTGGCTTCGACTTCACCATTGAGTATCGTCCGGGCTGCCTCAACACCGTGGCCGATGCCCTGTCGCGTCGCGACGCCGACCCCGACTCGGACGCCATCGACCCCGCGGGCGCGGCCCTCTGCATCCGCTGGGGGCCCTCCTTCGCCCTCATTGACGACATTCGCAGGGCCACCGCGGACGCTACGGACGCTTAGCTCCTTCGGCCAGCGGGGCCCGGCCGGGCGACCTAGAAGGACCATGGCGCTTGGCGATGGCTTGCTCTCTGCGCCATGGTCCGCCGACTTTTACGTCGGGATCACGGCGACCTCCGTCACCGAGTCCTGTTTGGCTGCTTCTTGCTTTTCGGCCCGGCCACAAGAAGCGTCTTGAAGATCCTCCATCGTCTCCGCGCCGATTTATACATCCCCGGCAACCGGACCCTGGTATGAGATTGGGTGCGGTCTTGCACAACGATGCCAGCGCAACAAAGGCGGAGGCCAGACGGCTACTCTGACCCACAGAGGTTCCCTCTCAGGTTTGGGTCGACATCTCCATGGACTTCATCGAGGGCCTTCCCAAGGTGGGCGGCAAGTCTGTCATCCTTACGGTGGTCGACTGCTTCTTCAAGTATGCGCACTTCATCGCGCTCGGCCATCCCTACACTGCCGCCTCCGTGGTGTGTGCCTTCTTCGACGGCATCGTCCGCCTCCACGGGTTCCCCTCTTCGATCGTCAACGGCCGGGACCCGGTGTTCACTGGGCATGTCTGGCGCTATCTCTTCCGGATGGTGGGCGTGAAGCTGTGCTTGAGTACGGCCTTCCATCCCCAGACGGACGGTCAATCTGAGGTGGTCAACAAGGTGATTGCCATGTATTTGTGTTGCGTTACAAGTGATCGTCCCCGTGCTTGGGTGGACTGGCTCGCGTGGGCGGAGTACTGCTACAACACTTCATACCACTCTGCCCTGCGTGCCATGCCTTTTGAGGTGGTCTATGGCCGATTGCCCCCGCCCATCCTACCGGTTGACCTCGAGACGGCTAGGACGGAGGCGGCTGGCGACCTTCTTCGCAGCCGGGATGAGATGCTTGCGGAGGTGCGCCAACGACTTCTCCGGGCCCAGCAGCTGTCCAAGCACTACTACGACGCCCACCACCGCGAGCAGAGTTCGCGGTGGGCGACTGGGTGTGGCTGCGCCTCCTTCACCGCTCCACGCAGTCCCTCGACCCGCGCGCGAAGCGCAAGCTGGGTCCTCGCTACGCCGGGCCATTTTCCGTGCTGGAACACATCGGAAAGGTGGCCTATCGTCTTCAGCTCCCGGCCGGTGCCTGCATCAATGACGTCTTCCATGTGGGGTTACTGAAGCCCTTCCGCGGGGAACCGCCGGCGACCATGCCGGTGCTCCCTCCGACCTCCGACGGGCACCTTCTTCCAGGACCGGTGTCGTGGTTTTGTCACGGCAGATGTCCTCATGAAAGGACTTAGTCGCGGAGCCATCGCTACGGGTTAACTTAGAGGGGTTAAAGCGGACGCAAAGACACGAGAGTTATACTAGTTCGCCCCTTCGATGAAGGTAAAAGCCTACGTCTAGTTTGTGATGGGATTGATGTGGTCTCAATGACTAGGGAGCAAACAACTTCGCCCTAGGCCTCGAGTTGTTGTTATGCGTCCCTAAACCGCCAAGGGTCGTCCCTTATATACATGGGTAGACGCCTTGCGGCCGGTCTCTGAGTCCCGAGGCCGACTTCATTACAAGTGTTCAGCTCGGTCTCTCCTTCCCTTATCTTACAACACAAGTTACATGACTATGGCGGTTTAGCCATTATGGGCCCTAATCCGCCTTTGGGCTCCGGGCCTCTAAGTTCCATAGTAAAGCGCCATCTTCTGAGTGTTCGTGGGCTTCAGTATAGCTGAGGGTGAACCGGCCCCTCTGGGCGGTTTACACTCGATGAATTACATCCCAACATTAGGCCCCAGTTGATTTGAACTGTTCATGTCAATCTTCAACACTTTAGAAAAAACTACGAACATCTTCCTTCATTTCTCGTAAACCGCCATCTTGTTAAACCGCCATGGCGTCATCCTCTGGACACGACAGCAGATTATCTTGGCGTCATCTCTATAAAAAAGCGAAATAACAAGATTCCCTTCATTTAATATTATCCCGGAAATCGAGGCGACATTGCGCCATCTGCCGCTTTCGGCTCCTCGATTCTCGCGCTGTCAATTACTCTACGCCTTATTATAAATAGACACGAGGGCCCTTCTCTTCTTCCCCTTAGTACTTCTTCTTCCTCGCGGCCTTGACTCTGAAGCTCTGCCGTCGCCTTCGACCTTCGAGCAGCTACATCAACAAAAGGCATTTGCATCAACTTTGGTTGTACCAGAGATCCTCGGTGTCCCTCCGCTATCCTGCGCATCCGGTAAGACTCTTCCTCATACCCCTAGATCTGTATCTTAGGGCTCCTGTTCCCATCGGCGTTCATAGGTGTTCATCCCTAGTCTCTTCGTATTCGCTCTGCCATAGCTTCTTTAATTCATCTGTAGCATATATCTTGTGCGGTAGTTGCTCCGCATTCAGTTTAGCACTTAGCAGATCTTCCTTTTTGTTCAGAATCTCTTGATAGAACGCACGAACTTCTCTGCCCTATATAAAACTTTTATGGATCGCAGAAAATTTTTCTTACTGAATCTTTGGTAGATCCAAATTAATTCCGTCCATGTGTGAAACTTGTTTACATCAACACTTAGCAGATTTTTCAGCTCTGTCCCATACGCCTAAGAGGCGGTTTAATTTTGATAGCTAATCCGCCATACATCATTAGTCCTCACTTAAGCAAAGCAATGGCCCGAATGGCAATCTGCCGGTTTAACATTGAATAATATGCATAAACCGTTAGCGTAAACCGGTCTTTACTTTTCCTTTCACAGTTTTCTTCCGGAATGGCCAAACAATTCTCTTGCACGCAATTGGGTTCCGTCCAAGATCATCGAGACACAAATCAATGGATATGTCACCACTGGCGCTTTAGCATCCAAAAGTGTCCTTCATTGGCGTGTTCAGGATTACGAATGCCCTCCACGAACCTCAAGAGGGAGAAGTGATTGTATTTATGCAACACTTAGACCGGGATTCAGCCCTTGGGATCAAAATTCTTCCGGATGTCCTCGCAAGCTTCCAACTCCATCCACAAGATATTAGTCCGAACTACATGTCCAATATATGCAACTTTCAAGTCTTACGCAAAGTCTATCTTCAAGAAGAACCAAGCGTGGAGTTATTCGAGATTTCTTTCATTTGAACCGCCATACTGAGTTTTCGGACGGTCCTAACACGTAACTTGGTGGCGTTTCAATCCAAAAAAAGGAAAGAAGTGGACTTTCCTCATGCCAAACATCATAGCCATCCGAAAGATTGGAATCAAACCTGGTTCTATTGCGAATATCGCTCCTAACGGAGAAAATCCCTTGCCGGGTTATCGCCCTCACCGCTTAGCAACACTCACCCATTGCCTTCACGCTTGATGCAGAACGGAAGAACTTTGCACCCCAAATTATCAAGCTCAGGGCTCTAATGGCCAATGGCTTAACCGGTATCGACCTTGTCCATTTGTTGGGTTTCTTGGGGCATCTTGCCATTAAGCCGCCGCCCGGATTGATGCATGAATACACTGGTAACGTCAAAGACCCTCAACGACATCACGAGCTATCAATAAGCGAGCTTGAAGTTGCCGAGGCAGTGAAGAAAATGCTCGATGAACCGATCTCATCATGCATCCAATCCGGTTTTGCCCCGTTCTGCGTCTCCAACAAACCGCCCATGATGAGGCTCCACTCATTGCTCTCTTGATTTTGATTCCCTATTGATTGTATTAATCCCTTATTAATTCTCAGGCTAACAGCTCCTTTTGGAAACGAACAAAACCGGCCCGGGTTCCTCGTGTGAAGACCAAGACCACCAAGAAAGCTGGTAAGAGGAAAACCGCCGAGTCTTACGAACCACGGAGGATGAAGAATCGAATCTTTGAGGTAGAGCTTGACTTACTTTGCTCCTTTTGTCATTCATCTTATTGGCGATTACAATTCCCGGGATGACGCCGAGGCCAGCCATGCAGATTACATTGAGGTAATCCTTCTTTCTTGATTACGATCTTGTACGGTTAAAAAGAATTAGCCGCCTGATCCGAAAAGTGAAACAATCTCACTCTCGTGCTCATTTGAATCCAAAACTTTCTTTGAAGACACAAAAATTTGAAGAACGCCCGTCACGACCCGGCATAGCGGTCAACAAATTACGTCGTCCGGTTTAGCTAACACACCAACCCGGAAGCGTCGTCCGGTGACTTGTTCTCCTGGCGTTATCCTTTGAAAGGTTTCTTCCGATGTCCTCTCAATCGTCGACCCGAATTATCGAGCTTCTTCCAACTCGTCTGGCGGTTCATCAACCACTTTCGGTGCCTCCTCTCAAAGTTCTTTCTTTGGGTAAGCATATTACTCCGTTTGTTTTTGCATTTGTCGGTTTATCATATTCTAACCCTTGATGTTGTAGCACCAAGGCTCGCCTAAGTAAGAAGGCGAAGACCCTCGACCCTCTTGTGGATGTTGATCCGGAGAAGACTCCGAGCATCATGGTGAAAATCCGAAGTTGCTAAAAGCAACTCTGCTTTGAGGTTAATCAAGATGACAATGCTAACCCGCCAGAGGTTGAACCGGATGTCCAAGTTGAGGCGTCACATCTGCTCCACTTGAGTCTCTGCCGCGAGAAAAAGCGGGATTCGCCGTCGATCCGCCAAGCCCGGATATGAAAGCACCAAGCCCGAGGAAAAATGCCAATCCGCCAGCCCAGACCAAAGATGACGATGTCGTGGTGGCCAGGCACCGCATATACCGCCCACAGCAATCCGGTTGCTCTATCAAAACACAGCGCCAAGGAAGAGTTTGCTGCCATGAGTAAAGGGAAGGAAAAAAGCGATGCTGTCGACATGACAATCTCTACGCCCAAGATCTTCACTCCGGCTTCTCGAACCGGCTCTACACAAGTCGTGATTTCGAAGCCGGTCTGGTGAATCTTATGAAGGAGCGCTATGAGGTAAGGAGTTACGCCTCTCTTGTACCTTCATTGCGTAGTAGCCCCCAAGGGCCGATTCAACTTAGCTTAGTTAAACCGGGACTTAATATAAAACTCAAACTTTTCAGACTTCATTGATGTAGCCCCCAAGAGCCGGTTCAACTTAGTATAGTTAAACCGGGACTGTAACTTGTATCGCCGTAGCAGAACATGTTCGAGCAAATAGCCATTAGCCCCCAAGTGCCAAGTTGAATACCTGTATTGAGCTTGGGACTTTATGATGAAACTACTAACGTGCTCCCTTTTTGTCACAGAGTGAGATACGCCAACAAACCGTACAAATCAATGACCTTCATGTCAATCTGAAAACTCAACAAGCAGAAGCCTCCAAGGCCAAGGATGAGTTGAAAACCGCCTTGACTACTATGGAGCAGCTCAAGGAGTGGTTTTAATCTGAGCAGGCCAACTGGGATACTGAGAAAGCTGGCTTGCTAAAACGGGCGGAGGATCTTTGAGCGGCTCTTAAACCGGTGACGGAAGAGCTCACGGATTAAAGCACCAAATTAACGCCATGACCTCTGCAATATTTGGTAAGAAATGTTTCACCAAGGTTTTGATTAATATTCCGTTTTGACATTTCCGCCGGTTTAACCTGAACTTTCTTAAACCGGTATAGGTAAGTGCATTGCTCTTCTGGGCTCTGACATGCGGAAGAAACTCAAGGCCGCGTATACGCTAATTGAACAGCTGTATACCGGCACCCAATGAAGTTATTTGCGCCACCTCTTATGATAACACAGCTCCGTCCTTGATCAAGGATACCTTTGGACCGGCTATCCATGATCTGAAGACAGTTAGAAGAATTAAACGATCCATTTGCCCGGCACCTTATTGGCTCTAACTTCGCGCCAAAGCATGGATAGTCGATCTTGATCCGGTGACATAGCCAAAGCGTTTCCCCGGTGCTCAAGAAAATGGCGAAGCATTTGATAATGATGCTCTCAAACGGGTAACAAGGAGATCGTCCTCTGGCGAGTCAAGCTGGCGGCAGAGGCCAACTGACGGTTCACCGCTCCTTCTATGATGCAAACAACGAGCGGGTTGAAGCTGTTATTCGGAAGTGCGAACCTTGTTCCACCAACCCGTAAGCACACTTATGCCCCTGACGTTGATCCGGTGAGCTTATAAGTGAAGAGGCATCTTCGGGCTTTAACCGGATTATTTGGACCACCAATGACTTGAGCAATTGGGTGGTGAGGAGGAAGAAGTTGAACCGACGCCAGACGACCCATCTTCTTCCGTCAACCCGCAATGAAGCTTAATCCGTCAAGCCGGTTGATGCATCGAAGCTACTGTCATGGCGCCATTCCAAATTTTGGGCCTCTGAATGCCTTGTAATAGAATAGCCATCACTTTTGTTTTTAATATGCTTCGTTGCCACAGTGCGGACTCCTTTGATTGAATGATCAAACCTTCAATTTAAATTGCACTGTAGTTGCAAAATCTTAAACCGCCCGGTGATGCAATGCCGCCGATCGGTTTGTGACATTCATACATATATGAAATATGGAGGTATATAATCAAAATTTTGTGATACAAAATACCTGCCGTCGGCGAGCATGAAGTTGGCTTAGCCAATCTTGAAGCGGAGGTTGTATAAACCATTACCGTCGAAGGAGAGAACAACTCACGTGTTTTATCTTTGCCGGTTTACCGCATTACACCGTCTTGGGGTTAGAATGAGCCCCCTGTTACTCCATAATAGGATGTTAACAGAAAAACATCAAACCGGTGAAACTATCACCGGATTAAGAAAAATTGACCGAAATCCATTAACTGACAGCTTTGATGTGACGCCCGGATAATTAGGCTACAGTAATCTCACGTTGATGGTGCCACGTCACCTCTGTCACTGTAGATAATCTCGGGTTGGATCAAAACTGTTTCAAAATTTAATTCAAATATATGAGGACAATAAAAGTTTTCAAAAATTAAAACTAAAATGTTTGGGGGTTGTCAAATATTACAAAGTTAATTATGGTGGGGTGCACACATTTTTATAAAGTGTCTGGATATTTTAAATAAATTAAAACAGAAAAGGGAAAATTAAGAAAAACAAAATAAAACAAAAAAAGGGAGAGGGGGAGAAAACCCCCACTGGCCCAACTAGGCCAAGCCCACCTGGCCCAGCCGGCCAGCCCCTGGCCCGGCCCACCCCCTCACTCCCTTATCCCCCTCCCCCGGTCGGCAAACCCTAGCCGACCGCCCCATTTCCCCCCGATCCCCTTCTCCTCCCCTCCCCGCCGATCTGGATCGGGGCCGACCGATCCGTCAGCCCCCCGGCGACCCGCCGCCCGTCCTCGCCTCCTCCCCTCATCCCGACCCGGCCCGCCCGCCCCTCCCGCCGCCTCGGGGCCGTCCCGACCCCACCCCACCTCGCGGATCCGCCGCCGGCGCCTCCCCTCCTCCTCCTCGCCAGTGCGCCCCCGACCGTCTCGAGCACGCCTCGAGACCCTGCACCCGTGAGCTCCCACCTCCCGTGGATCCCTCTCCCCTCGTCCCCCTCCCGGCGCCACCACCGCGCCCACGTCGCCCGGCTCGACCGCCCCCAGCGCACCGGCCTCCCTCTCCCTTCCCCGCCACGAACACGGAGCGTGCTCCGGCCTCCTCTCCCTTCTCCTCGCCCGAAGCCGCGCGCCCGTGCCGCCGCACCGGCGCCCCAGCGGCGTGGATCTCGTCGCCAGCGCCCCCCGGTGACCAAATGGTCACAGGGCCGAGCTCCGTGGTGCTCGGCGCCGCGCGCAAGCCACCCGGCCCGTGGCGCTCCCGTCGGGATCCCGAACCCTACCGCCGCCTCACGCTTTCGCGTGGCCGTTTCCGACGAGTCGGCCGTGGCCTTAACCAATGGTGCCTTGGCGTCCTCGCTTTCGACAGCAACGCCCCTTGCGCCCCTTTTGGCCACGGACGGTGATTCCGTAATCGGCGCCCCCCTCGCCCATGCAGACGCCCAGAACCCCAGCGCCCGGCTAAGCGTGGCCGACCGAGGGCCACCGCTGAGCCAGCGGTGGTGAGCCCAGGCCCTTCCCCGATTGTTGACTCGGTCGGTGGGGTGACAGTCCACCCACCTATGACATGGGGCCCCACCCCCTGAGCAGCTTTTAAAATAAAAAGAAAAGGAAAAGTAATTTAAATAAATATAATTAATAAAAATAATAATGAATAAAATTAATTAATTAATTAATTAAGTAAATAATTAATTTAATTAATCCTGATTAATTAAACCTAATGACTAATTAACCTAATTAACTCATTAATTAAACTTAACTAAGGTAATTAGTTAGCGGAGTATAATGAGCAGGACCCACATGTCGGGGTTGACCTAGTCAACCACCCTGTTGACTCTTGACATCATAAATACATTTTTGAATTAATTAATTAATTAATTAAATTCGAGAAATTAATAAAATCTTTAAAAAATCATATCTTTTAATCCGTAACTTCGGATTAAAATATTTTCAACATGAAAGATACTCGAGCAGTGAGGCGAATCCGGATCGCCTTGATCCGTTAAATCGCCACACACCCTAACCTATCAGACCTGCAACTTTCCCCTCGGCTCCTGCTAGAAAACCACGAAACACAGGAATACTTTCCGGATGTTTCCCACTTAACGATACCACCTCATACCACGTTAGAACACGCCTAGCATCGTTACTTGTCATGTCATGCATCTATATGCATCTGTTTACATGTTATTCATTGTTTCTTCCCCTCTTCTCTCCGTAGACTACGAGGCCAAGCCCAGCTGCTGCTTTGCCCGATTCGACTACGGTGTTGTGACCCCTCTCTCTTGCCCGAAGCAACCAGGCAAGCCCTCCCTTGATCACCAGATATCGCCTACTCTTCTCTATACTTTGGTTGCATTAGAGTAGTGTAGCATGTTCTTTGCTTTCGAGATACTCATATCTTTCTTTGCATAGCTTTGTCCTTGTTACTCTTGTTGTTACCTTACCCGCAATCCTATATGCTTAGTATAGGATGCTAGTACTTTCATCTGTGGCCCTACATTCTTGTCCAAATGCGCGTGCTATACTATTGGGCCGTGATCACTCGGGAGGTGATGACGGGTAAATACTATATACTTTATACATGATACATGTGGAGACTAAAGTCGGGTCGGCTGATGGAGCACCCGCGAGTGGATCTTTGAGGCGGAGGCGGCAGGCGAGTTGAGACCGCCTAGGAGAGAGGTGGGCCTGGCCTGTTCGGCGTTCATGTTACTTAACACGCTTAACGAGATCTTGGTAATTTGATCTGAGTTGGCTCTGAGCTTATACGCACTAACCATCTCTGGCGGGAGTAGTTATGGGTATCCGGCGTCGTGGTATCGGCCGAAGCACTTGCCAGACGTCGGCTGACGAATGGGCGCCCAGTTAATTGGGCAGGCGCCACTAGGCTAGGTCTGCTTCCGGCCGCCCGCATAGCGTCTTGGTGTGCTCAGGCGATGGGCCTAGACCCTGGCGCTTAGGTTTGAACCGGCGTCTTTGGCCTCTCTCAGTGCCTAGGTAGGGCTGCGGCGTGTTGATCTTCAGCGGCGGGCATGACCCGAGAAAGTGTGTCCGCCAAATGGGATCAAGCGTCTTTGGGTAAGATGGTGCACCCTGCAGGGAAGTTAATCTATTCGAATAGCCGTGATCTTGGTAACAGGGCGACTTGGAGTTGTACCTTGAGCTTATGACAACTAGAACCGGATACTTGATAAAACACACCCTTTCAAGTGCGAGATACAACCGGTGGTCGCTCTCTCGGGGATATGAGGAGGGATCGCCGGGTAGGATTATTGCTATGTGATGTTACTTGGAGGACTTGATTGCCCTCCTCTACTGTTACAAGGCGGTGACCGAGCGTAGTCTTCGTTAAGACTAGCTATCCCCCTCTTATTACGGCATTCTGCGATTCGGGTCAGCGATATGGCCCTTTACACATATATCCATGCATATGTAGTGTAGCTCCTTGCTTGCAGTACTTTGGATGAGTACTCACGGTTGCCTTGTTCCCCTTTTCCCTACCTCTACTCGATTGCCGCAACTGGAACGATGGAGCCCAGGCGACGCCACCGTCGATGGCGACTACTACTACGGAGGTGCCTACTACTATGTGCGGCCGGCGGCGACCGAGAGTAGCTAGGAGGATCGAGCGGGAGGCCTGCTCCTCTTTCGTCTGTATCCCGATTCGTGCTAGCCTTCTTAAGGCAAACTTGTTTAACTTATGCCTGTACTCGAGATATTGTTGCTTCCGGTGACTTCGTCTATGATCGAGCACTTGTATTCGAGCCCTCGAGGCCCCTGGCTTGTATTATGATGCTTGTATGACTTATTTTATTTGTAGAGTTGTGTTGTGATATCTTCCGTGAGTCCTTGATCTTGATCGTACACATTTGCGTGCATGATTAGTGTACGATTGAATCGGCGTCCTGAGATTGATATCGAGAGCCCATTTGCTGTGAATCCCCTTCCACATTCCTTGGCGAAGTCGAGTCTAGACATTGCAAAAACTTTTACTAACTTGGCTGTGAGCCTTACGGGCCCACGTCGCCATTGGGTGGTATTAGGATCTTTTACTCCTCGACTTTTACTGCGGGATTACGAGCGGCTCTCCTATTCGGGTTAAACGATTTTTACTAAAATCTAACTTTAGGTTCTCGAAAATACTTTCTACCGGAGAGGCCCTTCAGTCCGGATGATCACCGACTACACCAGAAGGTTTCGGAGATACTCTTTGATATACTCTCGAGACTTTGTGCCCATCACTTTTGTTATTCCCGACCACCGATAAATCCTTATGGATAACTACTTACACTTGCCATTCTTACGATCATCCCCCATTGATCTTGTTATTACAAGATACCCAAAGTTTTCTCTATTGTTCCGAGAATACTTACGTGCCCTCTTGCCTAGCAGTTCTTTGCCACATGAATACCCCTTCAAATAAATCCTCGCACTTGTCGGTATCCGCTCATCGATTGTTCATGAGTTTCACAAAAGTCTTCAAAATACTATTCGATCTTCCGAAAATCCTCTGGAGCCTTTGGCTCTTGAAATTCTTGCTTGCTCGCATTATGGTTAATCCCATAAGTCTCGTAGTCTTATTGACATTCCTTGTCATTATCATTTTGGGTCTATTGACTCAATATGTTTTGCGAATCTGGCGCAATCATCATTGATCCTTATAAATTACCTTTCCGGCTGAGCTGCCATTCTTTTAACTGGAATTGATTCTCGACCAGTCCAATTGTCGTTGATTGTATCCCTAATTCTATTCAGCTTATCCATTCTTGATCAGAGCATTTGCTCTGATCCCTTGATTTGAAAATCATAATTACTTACTAATTAAGCGTTGAACTATTCATTTGTTCTATAAACCGATGCATTTGCAATCTTTCTTCCTCGATTGGGTATCGATACTCATATCAACCCCATCGTGGATCGCCATATCCTTTGTTGGGTTATTATCCGACAGTGTCCTTCATAATTAATCACTTTGTGAGTTCCTTCTCCGATACATAATGCCTTTGGTAAATTGTATCCTTTCCTTTTGTCAACCATGCTCGCTTTCGGTGGTGGCATTTACTACTGAAGCTTGTGCTATATGTTTCCATGATACCCTGACGGGTTGAACCTATGCCTTCCTTTATATGTGTGAACTCGGAAGTTTTCATGAGTCATACTCATCTGGTATTTCACCAGGTAAAACTTTCAACACTAATGCCTTTATCAAAGCGAGAAGTGAATGGAAGGTTATACATTGAAGAAGTGGGAGTCGACCTTGAACCTTGTGTTCATGCCCATGGACACGATGTAGATCCTATCATGGAAACTTCTTGTAATAATAACTATTTCCTTGGTAAATATCATCCGGTATACGTGAATTGATCCTCACGCAACCGTGGTTCCGACCATGTTGTTCTCCCTTGATTCTATTTCTCGAGACAAGTTAGAGTACTTGTCTTCTGCGAGAGCATTACCCAGTCCAACCTCTACTTTGATCGGTCGTTGAGTGTTACCCCTGGTATCTCGAGATTATCATGGAACTGCATAACATCTTATGAGTTCTTCATCAAGTGCTACCTTTCCACTTGATTCCAATTTTTCACGGGCTCTGAGTTATTAAACACTCAAAGACACCGATAATCGAACCGAGTCCGCCCCTACGGTTCGACAACTCTTGATAGCTTCTATAAGTACGCGAGTTTGTACCCGATCACGCCACTCCTAGCCTGAGCGGCTACCTCATTATCATGCTAATTTTAACTGTGCTACCTGGTCCTTATTCTCGGAGCACCAGTTTGCGACGATAGCTAAGCTTACGTCGATTTTCCTCGTCATACCCTTTCACCTTAAACAACAAGCTTGAGTTCGAGTTTGTGTCGTAACCGTGGTTCCAATAACCTCTTGCTTCATCATTCCTTTGACTTGATGTCGACGCTGATTGATTACATCTGCATGAAATCTCTCGACAATTGTGTCGTGATCATCATCAACCTTATGAGCTCTTCCAGAATTCAATTGGATTCATGATGGGTAATACCATCCTTGCCCCTCGATGATTCCTGTTCTCATCGACCACTTTATTGCCTTCCATTCAACACAACTTGTTCGTGTTTTGTGTAAACCTTGAGATCCACTGTTACCCGGCAGTTGATCTTCCTTACCTCGGAAGTATTACCATCTCTTTTTGTCAAGAATGTGGTGAGAATTTCACCACCTCTTAAGAATTCTTGATATCATAATACTTCTTGCTATCTTCGTTCATTCCTTGGTCCCCGTATTGTTTTCAACCGGAATACCGACAATTGAGCTATGACGCGTGAATTCAAAACTTCTAGCAACCCTATTGCTTTGAAGTGAATGGGCGATAGTTCATTCTAAGTCTTTCGATAATTGAATCACCATTCTAACATTGGTCGTGCAACCCAACCCATATTTCGGGTGCACCGTTCAACCAATGATTAATTATGTATGTCTTCCTCGAGCATGTCCCATTATATCATTTGATCTAACAAATGTCATCTTCTTGTTCACGTCATCGTGGAAATCCATCCGTTTGGAATTCTCGATGAATTGTCGCTGAGCCCATCAGCCACCTTCTCATCCCGTCCTTGGTTTAATGATGAACTATTGCTTCAGAAACCTGCTCCCATAGTTCATTTCTCGAAAATCTTGCAATGTCATTTAAATCGATTTGTGTTGCACCTTTTCCGCTCGGACCCCCGAGCACGAGGTATCTCGACACCAATCATACACGAATCTCCGTCGAGATATGATGGTTGGGACAACTTTCAAGAGTTATGGTATTGATCCTTTGATGACCCGGTAACATGATGTCATGCCTAGCACCCCACCGGAGGACCTATCATTATAGATTCCTTTTCAGCGGGGTTATCCATTCATCCATGAGGGAATTGTATCTTTGTTTCTACAAGTTATTCTGATGGATCGCTTCGTGATTCCAAAGTCTGATCTTCACACGAAGACCATGTCAATGCTATCTCGAAGCATGTACGTAATACTCGATTTTCAACAAGAACATTGAAGCCCAATGCTAAATGTTTCTTGCTCAATTACCAAACACCGTTGTATGGGTAATGTCATGAAATTTCTCTCCCCTTACATAAAGGGTTTTCTACATGATCTCCTGTCGTGGATATCTTGCTCTTCTTGTCCTTGGGAAGGATATACCCTTGAGATATGTGTTAAAACATATTTTCCTTTCCATTGTTACATTTAATCTGATGATCATATTTTCCATCCATTGGTTTGTTTAAACCTTTTCTATGATTTATATGATATAAGCGGTAATAATCCACTGCTTGTGCAAACACCTCGATGTACAACTCATCGAAGAAGACCTTGTTACTATTGTGATGACATTCGGTAGCCACCGATGGGCGAGAACCTTGCCTATTGGTCCGCCTCGTTCAGCGGCGGGAAAGTGGTTCTCTTAGTCCCTCGCCCTTGGTACCAATGTTGATGCCGACATAACTGACATGGTACTCTCTGACATGCCTTGCTATCATGACCGTGAAAGATGTCATTGCTCCTAAAAAAACCCACATGGTGGGCCCATAACCCACAGTTTCACAGGATCGAAACCTGGTATCACTGTACACCCCTATTCTCAAAGTTATTCCTCGCCGTGGCCTCGTATGTAATTCACGGGCCACCGTCATAGTGATCTATTACGGTATCGACGCAATACTTACTCTCGCTACTCTGAACCCCTTTCTCACTCTGGTTCGGGCTTGAGCAACTATCTATCCGCTTGGAGCCTATTATGGTACCTTCGTACCTTACTCTCGAGGTATTTCATATGTTCAACTCGAGAGATAATCTTATACTAATTCATGGGTTAACCCAGTTGTTTCCCTCAAAATTATTATGTCGTAGTGAGCTGCCCTTATCTTTCGTAAGTACGATGGAGTTCGAAGAAATGATGACCAGTTTATCATGATGCATCGGAATAAAGGATTGAAGACATCAACGAAAGGGATTAACTTCTTCGAGAAGATCCGTTAGATTATCGTAACCAGAACTTTCCCTTACTCCCTCTTAAATCTCGGGGCGAGATTTCTTGTAATCGGAGGAGAATTGTGGCCTTGGGATAATTAGGCTACGATAATCTCACGTTGATGGTGCCACGTCACCTCACATCCTTGTAGATAATCTCGGGTTGGATCAAAACTGTTTCAAAATTTAATTCAAATATATGAGGACAATAAAAGTTTTCAAAAATTAAAACCAAAATGTTCGGGGGTTGTCAAATATTACAAAGTTAATTATGGTGGGGTGCACACATTTTTATAAAGTGTCTGGATATTTTAAATAAATTAAAAGCAGAAAAGGAAAATTAAGAAAAACAAAATAAAACAAAAAAAAAAGGGAGAGGAGAAAACCCCCCATGGCCCAAGCGGGCCAAGCCCACTGCCCAGCCCGGCCAGCCACCCCGGCCCACCCCTCACTCCCTTATCCCCCTCCCGGTCGGCAAACCCTAGCCGACCGCCCATTCCCCGATCCCCTTCTCCTCCCCTCCCCGCCGATCTGGATCGGGGCCGACCGATCCCGTCGCCCCCCCGACGCCGGCGACCCGCCGCCCCGTCCTCACCTCCTCCCCTCCTCCCCGACCGGCCGCGCAGGGCGCCCGCCGCTCCCCTTCGCCTCGGGGCCGTCCCCGACCCCCACCCCACCTCGCGGATCCGCGCGCCGCGGCGCCTCCCGCCCTCCTCCTCAGTGCGCCCCGGCCAGGTCTCCGGCAGCGCCTCAAGACCTGCGCCCGTGAGCTCTCCCCCACCGTGGATCCCCTCTCTCCTCGTCCCCCTCGGCGCCACCACCGCGCCCCGTCGCCGGCTCGGCCGCCCCCAGCAGCCCTCCCTCTCCCTTCCCCCACGCCACGAACGGGAGCGTGCTCCGACCTCTCTCCCTTCTCCTCGCCCGGCCGCGGCCCCGGCGAAGTCGCCCGCCTGACGCCCCCCGCCCGCGTGGATCTCGTCGCCGGGCGCCCCCCCGCCCGTGACCAAATGGTCACGGGCCGCTCCGTGGTGCTTTCAGCGCACCGCGCAAGCCACCCCCCGGCCCCCGTAGCACGCTCCCGTCGGGATCCCGAACCCTACCGCCGCCTCCGCCGCTCGCCGGCGCCGTTCCGGCCGAGTCCGGCCGTCCCCTTGCCACCAATGGACGCGCCGTCCTCCCCGCTTCCGAACGCGCCCGCCCGCCCTTTAGCCGTCAGACGGCCGATTCAGCAGTCCGGCGCCTCCGCCCATGGACGCCACGGAGCCCCCAACGCCGGTAAGCGTGGCCGACCGGGGCCACCGCACAGGCCACTAAGCTGGTGGGCCCGGCCCCCGTCGATTGTTGACTCGGTCGGTGGTGACAGTCCACTGCCTATGACATGGGGCCCCACCCCTGAGCAGCTTTTAAAATAAAAAGAAAAGGAAAAGTAATTTAAATAAATATAATTAATAAAAATAATAATGAATAAAATTAATTAATTAATTAATTAATTAATTAAGTAAATAATTAATTTAATTAATCCTGATTAATTAAACCTAATTAATAATTAACCTAATTAACTACATTAATTAAACTTAACTAAGGTAATTAGTTAGCAGTAGTATGACAGGACCCACATGTCGAGGTTGACCTAGTCAACCACTGTTGATTCTTGACGTCGGCATGGCGTCATAAATACATTTTTTTCGAATTAATTAATTAATTAATTAAATTCCGAAATTAATAAAATCTTTAAAAAATCATATCTTTTAATCCATAACTTCGGATTAAAATATTTTCAACATGAAAGTTACTCGAGCGGCGAGGCGAATCCGGATCGCAGTCCGTTCGTTAAATCGCCACACACCCCTAACCTATCAGACCTGCAACTTTCCCCTCCGGCTCCTCTTGCTGAAAACCACGAAACAGGAATACTTTCCGGATGTTTCCTTAACAGTACCACCTCATACCCACGTTAGGGCACGCCTAGCATCGTTACTTGTCATGTCATGCATCTATATGCATCTGTTTACATGTTATTCATTGTTTCTTCCCCTCTTCTCTCCGGTAGACTACGAGACCCGGCCTGCTGCTGCCGATTCGACTACGGTGTTGTGACCCCTCTCTCTTGCCGGAAGCAACCGAGCCAAGCCCCCCCTTGATCACCGGATATCGCCTACTCTTCTCTATCTTGCTTGCATTAGAGTAGTGTAGCATATTCTTTGCTTCGAGATACTCCTATCTTTGCTGCATAGCTTTGTCCTTGTTACTCTGTTGTTACCTTACACCGCAATCCTATATGCTTAGTATAGGATGCTAGTACTTTCATCTGTGGCCCTACATTCTTGTCCGTCTGTCGTGCTATACTATTGGGCCGTGATCACTCGGGAGGTGATCACGGGTAAATACTATATACTTTATACATGATACATGTGGAGACTAAAGTCGAATTGGTGATGGAGCACCCTTGAGTGGATCTTTGAGGCGAGGCGGCAGGCGAGTTGAGACCGCCTAGGAGAGAGGTGGGCTGGCCTGTTCGGCGTTAGCGGTTACTTAACACGCTTAACGAGATCTTGGTATTTGATCTGAGTTGGCTCTGAGCTTATACGCACTAACCATCTACGGGAGTAGTTATGGGTATCCGGCGTCGTGGTATCGGCCAAGCACTTGCCAGACGTCGGCGTGACGGAGGGCGCCTTGATTGGGAGGAACGCCACTAGGCTAGAGTGCGCTTCCGGCCGCCCGCATAGCGTCTTGAGTGTGCTCGAGGCGATGGGCCCGGACCCTGCGGCTTAGGTTTGAACCGGCGTCTTGGCCTCTCTGTTGTGCCTAGGTAGGGCTGCGGCGTGTTGATCTTCATGACGGGCATGACCGGAAAGTGTGTCCGGCCAAATGGGATCAAGCGTCTTTGGGTAAGATGGTGCACCCTGCAGAAGTTAATCTATTGAATAGCCGTGATCTTGATAGCAGGGCGACTTGAGTTGTACCTTGAGCTTATGACAACTAGAACCGGATACTTGATAAAACACACCCTTCCAAGTGCGGATACAACCGGTGGTCGCTCTCTCTCGGGGATATGAGGAGGGATGGCGGGTAGGATTATTGCTATGTGATGTTACTTGGAGGACTTGATTGCCCTCCTCTACTGTTACAAGACAGGTGACCGAAGCGTAGTCTTCGTTAAGACTAGCTATCCCCTCTTATTACGGCATTCTGCAGTTCAGTCCTTGATATGGACCTTTACACATATATCCATGCATATGTAGTGTAGCTCCTTGCTTGCGAGTACTTTGGATGAGTACTCACGGTTGCCTTGTTCCCCTTTTCCCCCTACCTCTACTCGATTGCTGCAAGCAGACGATGGAGCCGAGGCAGGCATGCCACCGTCGATGGCGACTACTACTGGAGGTGCCTACTACTACGTGCAGCCGGCCGGCGGCGACCGGGAGTAGCTAGGAGGATCCCGAGCGGAGGCCTGCTCCTCTTCGTCTGTATCCCGGATTCGTGCTAGCCTTCTTAAGGCAAACTTGTTTAACTTATGCATGTACTCGGATATTGTTGCTTCCGGCCGGCTTCGTCTATGATCGAAAGCACTTGTATTCGAGCCCTCGAGGCCCCTGGCTTGTATTATGATGCTTGTATGACTTATTTTATTTGTAGAGTTGTGTTGTGATATCTTTCCGTGAGTCCTTGATCTTGATCGTACACATTTGCGTGCATGATTAGTGTACGATTGAATCGAGGGCGTCACATTTGAAGACGGTTTAATAATGTTGTCGGTTTAAGAAACACAACAAAAATCAAATAACAGTTGACAAACATGGGAGCAAAGGCAATGATAAACCGTTTGCAAAAGATAAAAAATCTTGAGCCGATCGGATGGTGTTACCATGGTCGGACACGACCAAGCTCCCTATAAGGTGTAGCCATGGTTCGAATCAGCCAGGTCCCCAACTGAAACCGTGGAATTATGCCGGTCAGTGGGCGTGGCAATGGTTCGGGTTCGACCAAGCCCCAAGTGACTCTATGGCCTTAGGCCGATCAAAAGTGTGGTGGTTCAGATTTGACCATGTCCCCAAGTGATCTGGTGGCTTTCGTCTATCAAAAGGTGTTGCATTGGTTTGGACACGACCAAGCCCCCAAGTGATATCATAAAGCTTTTTAGAAAGCAAACTCAAGGGGTAAACCGGAGGCCGCTTTAAGACAGAACAACTCCATGTAACCACACATGATGTATGAGCAGATACCCGCTTTAGCCGAGGCTCCGGCTTATTGTTTTATTCATAATATATACCTTTGTCATAATATGTACATAAGTAGAGCCGATGGCTCGAGGCATAATAAGGCGAAGATGAGCTATGTTCCACGGCTGTTGGTCGCTGATACGGCGTGCGTGAGTCTTTATGCTCTCGAACATCGATCGAGATAAATGCGACCCGTTGTGCAGATTCTTGCGACCACGAAAGGTCCCTCCCAAAGGCGGGGATAGCTTGTGCATGTCATGCGGTCTTGGATGAGCGAAGCACCAAATCTCCTTCTTGAAAGGCTCTGGTCCTGACCGGCGACTATGATAACGGCGAAGATCCTGGCGGTAAATCGCCGAGCGCGCAGCTGCGAGGTCTCGCTCTTCAGCCCGCCGATCCAAAGCGTCCTGTCGTGCTGTCTCGTTATCCGTTTCAACATAGGCTGCCACCCGAGGTGAGTCATGACGGATGTCGCTGGGGAGAACCGCCTCCGCTCCATAAACCATAAAGAACGGCGTGTATCCCGTGGATCTGTTAGGTGTAGTATTTATACTCCATAACACAGACGGTAGCTCTTCTACCCAACAACCCGGCGTCCTCTGCAAAGGGACCATAAGCCGGGGCTTGATGCCTCTCAGGATCTCTTGATTGACTCTTTCCGCTTGACCATTGGACTGTGGGTGAGCTCTTGAAGAAAGCGTCAAGCGGATGTGCTCACGTTCAGAGAACTCCTTCATGGCACCTTTGGACAAATTGGTACCATTATACGTAATGATCTTGTGTGGAAAACCAAACCGGAAAATCACCTTTTGATGAATTGAACCGCTGTGGCGCATCACACTTGCTAACGACTCGCCTCTACCCACTTTGTAAATTTGTCAACCGCCACCAACAGGTGTGTCTTCTTGTCCTTGGACATTTTGAAAGGTCCAACCATATCCAGCCCCAAATGCATAAGCGGCCAAGTAATTGGAATCATCCTCAATTCTTGGGCGGTACATGAGCTGCCTTTGGAAAACTTTTGACAACCATCACACCGTCTGACCGGATCTTCCGCATCGGCATGAGCTGTCAACCAATAGAAACCGTGGCGGGCAACTTTA
Source organism: Aegilops bicornis (assembly GCA_021605145.1). Taxonomy (NCBI): domain Eukaryota; kingdom Viridiplantae; phylum Streptophyta; class Magnoliopsida; order Poales; family Poaceae; genus Aegilops; species Aegilops bicornis. The sequence continues at coordinate 155,976,642 of CM038671.1, read as the reverse complement.
GCCACCAAGGATTTTGAACCGGCGTGGTGACCACAATCTCCTTCGTGGATCTCACGCAATATTTCACAGCCTTCCTCGGGAGACACACATCGTTGAAACGCATACGATACCTTTGCAATGATGCAACTTCGCCATTAACAATGGTCATAGACTTAGACCGCCCGAACTATCTGCCAGACCCAGCGTCTCATCTTCCGGTAACTTCGCCCGGTTCATGTACTCCGGATAAGGGGCGTCCAATCCGGAATGACATGCGAGCTGCCACCAAGCGAGCCTCCGGATCGGGAATAGCCAAATCCGCTTCATCGGGGAGCTTGGTAGACGGATTATGCGATGCGTCGAGAAAAACATTAGGCGGGACGGTTTTGCGTTGAGAGCCCAACCGGCTCAAAGCGTCCGCCGCCGTTCTTCCGACGATCCACGTGGTCCACACGATAGCCCTTGAAATGACCTGCAACAACATCCACCTCACGACGATATGCAGCCATGAGTGGGTCCTTGGAATCCCAAGTGCGGACACTGTTGAGCCACTAGGTCCGAGTCACCGAAGCACTTAACCCGGCTTAGGTTCATCTCCTTAGCCATCCGAAGACCGTGGAGCAAGGCTTCATACTCATTGCATTATTAGTACAAAGGGAACATTAAGCGGAGAACGTAACAAAACTTGTCACCTCGTGGGGAAGTTAATACGACTCCGACCCCGAGCCCTCAAGCTGCACGGAGCCGTCAAAATGGATGGTCCAATAGGTATGATCCGGCTTTTCTTCAGGCGCTTGCAACTCCGTCCAATCATTGATGAAATCCACAAGTGCTTGAGACTTCACTGCCGTCCGAGGTACATACTTCAAACCGTGCAGCCCAAGCTCTATAGCCCACTTGGCAATCCGGCCAGTCGCCTCCCGGTTCTGTATGATATCACCTAGGGGAGCTGAACTGACCACCGTGATGGGGTGCCCTGAAATACTGCTTCAGCTTCCGACTTGCCATAAAAACTCCATACACCGGCTTACGCCGATGCGGATATCTTTGCTTAGACTCAATAAGCACCTCGCTGATATAATAAACCGGACGTTGAACCGGATGCTCCTTCCCCGCCTCCTTCCGCTCTACCACAATGGCCACGCTAACTGCCCTAGCGTTAGCAGCAACATACAGCAGAAGCGTCTCTTTGTCGATGGGAGCGGCGAGCACAGGCGGTTTGGCCAATTGCCGCTTTAAGTCCTCCAACTCTTCATCGGTAATTTGGACTCGAGACAAAGCGATCATCTTTTTCAGCATCTGGTACAAAGGATGGCCTTCTCTCCGAGGCGGTGATAAACCGGCTCGGTAGCGGCAATCCGGCCCGTAAGCGCTGGACATCATTAATACACTTTGGTTTAGCCAAGGAGGTGATAGTAGTAATCTTCTCCGGATTAGCTTCAATCCCTCTGTTGGACACAAGAAAACCCAATAACACTGCTTGGAACACCAAAGACACATTTGGCGGGTTGAGCATCATCTTGTAAACCCGCGGGTTATCAAAGGTTTCTTTCAAATCATCAATCAATGTTTCCTTCTTCCTTGACTTAACCACAATATCATCCACATAGGCATGCACATTACGGCCGATCTGTTCATGCAAGCAATTACATGCATAGCGATAAGTTGCTTGGGCACTCTTGAGCCCAAAAGGCATAGACACATAGCGAAGGCTCCAAAAGGAGTGATAAGCGTTGTCTTCTCCTGGTCTTTAACCGCCATCTTGATCGATGATATCCAGAATCGCATCCAAAAGCTCAACGCTCACAACCCGCGATGGCATCAATAATCTGGTCAATGCGGGGAGGGCAAAAGGATCGATGGACAAGCCTTGTTAAGATCTGTGTAATCCACACACATGCGCCAAGTGCCGTTTTCTTAAGGACCAGCACCGGATTAGCAAGCCACTCTGGATAAAAAACTTCAGCGATAAAGCCCGCCGCTAAGAGCACAGCAACCTCCTCTCCAATGGCCTTACGCCTCTCCTCGTTAAACCGGCGGAGAAACTGCTTTACGGTTTGTACTTGGGATCAACATTAAGAGTGTGCTCAGCGAGCTCCCTCGGTACACCTAGCATTGAAGGCTTCCATGCAAAAATGTCCCGATTCTCACGGATGAACTTCGATGGTAGCGCTTTCCTATTTTGGATCCAAGTTGGCGCGATCTTTGAACTGCTTGGGACGAATCGCCCGGTCTGAAGTCAACAAGCTTAGTCTCGGTGCAGATTTAAACTTCAGGGCGGATCGTGCTCTGTAGTTGGCTTCTTCAATGGAGTCATGTCCACGGATCAACATTGTCCTTATAATACTTCAGCTCCTCGGTGGCACAAACCGACTCTGTGTAAGCCGCATCACCTTCCTCACACTCCAAAGCGATCTTGCGGCTCCCATGAACCGTTATTGTCCCCTTGTGACCCGGCATCTTGAGCTGCAAATAGATATAACAAGGTCGTGCCATGAACTTGGCATAAGCGGCCGCCCAAAGCAGGCGTGATAAGGACTTTGAATTTTCACCACTTCAAGCGTCAATGTTTACGATCCGAGTCATATTCATCCCGAGCGCCACCTCGAGCTATTTTACCAACGGATATCTTGACTTGCCGGGCACCACACCATGGAACCTTTGTATTAGACGGTTTGAAATGTTTATCTGTTAACCCCATACGACGAAAGGTCTCGTAGTACAGGATGTTGATGCTGCTCCCTCCGTCCATAAGCACCTTGGTGAACTTATAACCTCCACACGAGGTGCCACCACGAGGGCTAATGACCCGGATTGTCAACCCGGGGAGGATGATCCTCTCTACTCCACACAATGGGCTGCTCTAACCAGCGTAGGTAATGAGGCACGGCCGGTTCAACAATGTTGACTGCCCGCTTCTGAAGCTTCCGGTCTCACTTGTCTAAGCTGGTGGTGAAGACGTGGTACTGCCCACTATTCAACTGCTTTGGGTTGCTCGATAACCCGGCTATGCTGCTGATTGTAACCACCACTGGTTATTACGATTGTTACGATTGTTATGTCCGCCCGGATTACCATTAAACCATGGACGAATTTCCTCCACCGTAACCGGGCGGACCACGAACGCCGCGGAACCTTGATCATACCGGAAAGCATTAGAACTTTTGAACTCCTGCATAATATAACAATCCTTCCAGAGGTGATTTGTTGGCGCCTCCTTCGTCCCATGCTTCGGACAGGGTTGATTCAACAGATAGTTCAAGCAGTCCGGATTGGGATTAGGCGCTCCACCTCAATTCGGCTGTTTACCCTTGCGCTTGGGCCCTTGTCCTGTAGCGTTGGTGTTAACTCTGAAGTCCATGTGGTCGTTAAACTGCGCTTATTTCCACCATTACACGCACGGTGATCTTTCTGGCTTTTGGAGTTGTTGTTCTTCTTTCCCTTCCTGTCTCATCATCATCATCGACTCGGGATCCTTGGTACTATCGTAATCAGCGTACTTCACTAAAAGCGCCCATGAGAGTGCCCATGTCATTGCAAAACCGCTTCATGCGTCCCAGCTTCAACTTTAAAGGTTTAAACGGCGGTTGCCCTCTAGGGTCAAGATCGCAGAATCAGCGTTGATCCGGTCTGAAGAATGTAAGACTTCCGAGACACAGCATACCCAATGGGTTGTTGATTCCCCCTGACCCTGGACACAAGCCGCCAAGTCCACCACAGACATGGGCTGCTTACAGGTATCTTTGAAATTACGAATGAACCGGGTCCATAGCCTGGGCCCATGAACTGATGGAATTGGGTGGCAAGCTTTTCAACCAAGTACAGGTCGTGCCCTCGAGCATCATGGTGAAGTACTTCGCACACGCGGCTTCATCCACATCCAACATCTCCATGGCCATCTCATAACTCTCTATCCATGCTTCTGGAGCCAGATCAGCGGTGTAATTTGGCACCTTCTTGCGGCCCCTTGAAATCCTTGGGCAAGCGTACATTGCGTAAAGCGGGAACGAGGCAAGGCACCCCCAAAGAGCTAGAGGTAACTCCAGGCTCAAAGACGGTCGGGCGAATCGGCGTAAGCTGATAATCCTGATGCTATGCTGCTAACTCGGCCTCCTTACGTGCCCGGGCCCGGTCCACCACCTCCTGAGCGTTGTCGACACCACCCGCCGGGTTGTTGCCACGGGGCGCACCGTGTCGTGCATTACTTGATACGGCCGGTTCATCCACGTGCCTGCTATAGCTCCGGCTTGGGCGGGGGGTAGAGTGGATCCGATCGCGGTTGTCACGAATCGCTTCTGTTGGACGTAGCTGTCCTAAGGAGTTCCTTGACCGGCGGCGTCTCTACCGCTGTGGTGAATCGCCTTCAATTGGAATCGCCTCCAACCGTGCCGCAGCCGCAACAAGGTTATCCATCGGGTTGGAGTAGTGACACTGAGGTGTTTGCACCGGCTGGCGTGCGGTATGATGGCGAGGCAGATCTATTACGCGGGGCTGAACGGCGCGCCCGTCGGCGCTTACGCCGGTTTACCACGGCGGATTACTGGTCCCTGCTCACAGGGGTGTTAAAGAGATCTCTTCCCTCGGCCCTGAAGGAAAGCGGGATCTGTATTTCCTCTTCATGACTTCATGCGGCGTTACGATCCGGCATGAGCCTATAAGCTTGCGCATCCAAAGCGGCCGCTCTGCCGCCATCCTGGCGTCTGTCATTTGCCAGATCCGCTTTAGCCTGAGTGATTTGTTCCTTCACCTTTGCAATCTCCGCATTATGAATGTCCTGGTCCGCGGGTTAACCTCTGCCATGAGCACAGCCAACACATCGAATAGTTACGATAAAACTTGAGCGGCGGGTGCACGGGGCCTCACCCCCGGCTGCCATCGCCGCTGTTGAACCGGCGACCATCGTCACAGCGGTCAAAGAGTGAAGCATCGCTTGTGTACCGGCCATGAATATCCCAACCCGGTTGGGCAGATCAAAGGGGTCCGGAATACTGTCACCGTCGGAACAGCCCCCAATCTGGCCATCTTGCAGCTGATATAGAGACTCAGTTTCCCGATTCGACGACTCGTCATCGAGTAGGCAGCGGTTTCGCCACCAGATTCGATCCGTCCTCATAATTTCCTCCGTGGATGACTCCCATGAAAGCACGCAGCGGCCGGTTTAGCCTGGGCAGGTTTACGCCGAGCCGTCTCGGCGAGGTCGGTGCGGATGTCCGGCTCAGCCACAGCTCACCGATCTTGCCGATGAAAAGCGTGTATGCCACCAAAGGGGACCCGGTACCCGTACTCAATCGAGCGGCCTCGGGGCCCCAGCCTGCATCGTCGATGTAGAGCTTGCCGCGACGACTCTTGGTCATCCGGCCTGGCGTAGCCTTCGAGTCGCCGAGCTTGCTCTCCAAGATCATCAAACCATCGTGCGATAGCCCCATGGTGGGCGCCAACTGTCGTGGTTTTGTCCTGGCAGATGTCCTCATGAAAGGACTTAGTCGCGGAGCCATCGCTACGGGTTAACTTAGAGGGGTTAAAACGGACGCAAAGACACGAGAGTTATACTAGTTCGGCCCCTTCGATGAAGGTAAAAGCCTGCGTCTAGTTTGTGATGGGATTGATGTGGTCTCGATGACCAGGGAGCAAACAACCGCCCTAGGCCTCGAGTTGTTGTTATGCGTCCCTAAACGCCGCCGGTCGTCCCCTTATATACATGGGTAGACGCCCGGCCGGTCTACAGAGTCCCGAGGCCGACTCGTACAAGTGTCGGCTCGGTCTCTCCTTCCCTTATCTTACAACACAAGTTACATGACTATGGCGGTTTTACCATTATGGGCCCTAATCCGCCTTTGGGCTCCGGGCCTCTAAGTTCCATAGTAAAGCGCCATCTTCTGAGTCTTCGTGGGCTTCAATATAGCTGAGGGTGAACCGGCCCCTCCTGGGCGGTTTACACTCAGTAGTTACATCCCCAACAACCGGCGAAGGTGTTGCAGGTCCAGCAGCGTCGTGGGGTGTGGCACTTGTTGATCCAGTGGCAAGGCCTTCCGGAGGAGGATGCCACTTGGGAGCAGCTTGACGAGTTCCGCCAACACTTTCCAGACTTCCAGCTCGAGGACGAGCTGTTTGCGCAGGCGGGGAGAAATGTTATGACCGGCGTCACTTATAGCCGGAGAAGACCCAATGGACGTGTCTAGTTAGGGGCTTACCCCAACTTATCTTACTTTTATTAGCAAGGATTATATAAACAGTTGTAAGGCTACCTTTTGGAATAAGCAATAAGTCATAAACTATTGCTCGGCTCCCCTTAGGAGCCGGAACTCTAAACCCTAGCCGCCTCTCCCTCACCGCCGCCGCCTTCCTCCCGCGCGATCACGGCGCCGACGCGCCGCCGGCCGCGCCCAACCTCTCGCCACCCAACCTTCCACCCCTACAACCTGTGGTCCAGGCCTGGTAGGACCCTAGCTCCTACCAAAAGATCTACAAATATCAAGTAACAAGCAAGAATTTTTCTTTTCATTATACTTACCTCGCTGGACATGTATGCCTCGTCAGGATTATCTACTTTTGGTGCTAGTGTCCCGTCGTAGTCCAAGAAGAGGGCTATCGTCTTGCCCTGCCAGTTGGTTGTCATTTTGTTGAAGGAATCTATAGCCGAAGGACGTTTAGCCTGCAATAAACATACATTAGAAAATGCTTTGCATAAGTCAGTCAAAGAAAACTAAAAAGTATGATTATGCAAATGTAGACTTTTAGAAGACACATTTTCATTCAAATTCAGAAAATCACAAGTAGGAATGTATGGTAACATGAATAACAAGTAACAAATTTGAACAAGTTTAACATATAGTATATAACTTATTACACGCTGATGGTTTTTCTAAGAACATCGAGAACCACAAGCATGTGACTTTCTGAAATTATGTGCAGTTACCTTTGTAACTGCATTTTTTTGTAATTATTTCATACACAAATTCATCTCAACTTAAAAAGATGTCTGTTATGACTGGGCAGACTTATGCCCGTAGGAGCCCCACTGGGCAGATTTAGTTAGGGGCTTAGCCCGCAAGTTATCTATTTTATTTTCCATTATGGTTATATATACTAGTTTTAAGACTCTTTCATGAGGAAGCAATAAGAATAATTCTATTGCCCGGCTCCCAGAGGAGCCGGACCCTAACCCTAGCCGCCTCCTACTCTTTGCGCCGCCGCCTCCTCCCTCACGCGCCTGACAGCCACCGCCCGGCCCATGACCGCGAGCTCCGGCACGTCCAGCACCCTCCTTCCCCTACAACCTCCGCCCTAGACCCGGTAGGGTCCTAGCTTCTACCAATTTGGTATCAGGTAGCTTGTGTCCAATCATGTCTGCTCCACCACCCACCCCGCCGCTGCCCACCTCGTCACTGTCCACCACCACGCCGCTGGCGACCTCCCTGCTCGGCTCCACCGCGGGGGCCTCCACCGGCCAGTCGCCGCCCCTCACCGCGCCGCCTGCCACCGTCTACTCCCCGGCGGAAATCACCGGAGTCCTTAGTGATCTCATCACCGCCGTCCAGGGCATACGCCTCTACCTGGCCGGGCCCTCTGAGGTACCGCCCTTGCCGCCCGGCCGCCAGCAGCCGGGCCGCCGGCCAGCCGGCCGCCACTGGTACTCGGCAAGCTAACGGCGCCGATCGGGCCTCTACATCAGCCACAGCATCGGCCGCCGCCCGCCCGCCAGCGCCCGATGGTCGCAATGGCCGACCCGACCCCGCCCGCCCCACGGTCAAGCGGCCGCCAGCGGCCGCCATGCCCGCCCGCCGCCAGCGGTCGCGCCCCAATGGCGTATGGCGGCCTCGGCCTCGCCCGCGCCCCCCCGCCACACCGGGTCGCAGGCCGCAGCCGCAATTGTCGGCCACCGCCACCACCCAAAGACGGGGCGGGTCTACCATACAGGAAGGCGTACCGATCCAGCAAGTGCGCTTTCCGCCGTTGCCGTCCCCAATACCGGCCTGGCTGACCGCATCATCGCCACCACCCGTCTACACGTCGGCGGGAGAACCGCCGGTGCCCACTCTGCGGTACGGCGATCCCTCCGACTCGGCGGGGAACTACACGGGCCGCGGCCATGCTGACCGGGCGCCCCAGTCCTCGCTGCTTCGCACCTCAAGGCGATCGACCCACGGCGCCCGCCCACAGACACCGCCGCGGTTTGCCAAACCGGACTTCGCCACTTATGGCGGCACGGAGGACCCCTCAAGCGGCTCAACCGGTCGCGGCGATTCTTTCGTGGGCAGCGCACCCTTGCCTCGGAGCGTACCTGGCTCGCCTCTTACCACCTCCGCGGCACGACACAGACCTAGTACTACGCCCTCGAGCAGGACGAGGGCAGTATGCCCCCTTGGGAGCGCTTTCGCGAGCTCTGCCTCCTTCATTTTGGGCCACCGATCCGCGGGAGCCGCCTGGCAGAGCTAGGCCGCCTTCCCTTCACCTCCACGGTGCAGGACTTCGCCGACCGTTTCCAGGCCTTGGCTTGCCACGCAGCGTCGGCGTGTGGCTAATGACGGGCCGACCTCTTCGTCGGTGGACTCCCGGATCACACTCTGGCGTGGGCGTGGAGCTCCGAGACCCTGTGATCTCCAGACGGCCATGTATTACGCCCGCACCTTCGAGTGCCGCGCCCAGGCCGTGCAGCAGGCAGCCCCAGCTCTAGGAGGCCGACAGGCTGCCCGGCAGTCCCCGGCACCGGTCCGGCCACCCACGGCCGCTCCGGTGACTACCACCCAGGCTGCGACGCGGCCTTTCCGTCGCCTCTCTCAGGCGGAGCAGCTGGAGCGTCGGCGCCTGGGGCTTTGCTTTAACTGCGATGAGCCCTACGCGTCGGGCCATGTCTACCCGCGACTCTTCTACTTGGAGACGGCCGACTACGAGGAGGGCGCCCGGTGAGGGCTCGGCGCTGCTGCCGGCTGCGAGGCGCGGCCGCCCCAGTGAAGGCACTCGTGGTCTCGCTCCATGCGCTTGTCGGCATCCGCGATGAGCGGACCATGCTCTTGCCAGTGATGATACACGGCGAGCGCTTTTGGATACGGGCTCCACACATAACTTCCTGCCCGAGGCTACCATGCGCCGCTTAGCGCTTCAGCCTACGGGCGGGGAGCATCTTCGGGTCACGGTGGCTAACGGCGATCGTCTCCGGTGTCATGGGCTCGCGCGAAACGTACCCACACCATCGGCGACGAGCACTTCACCATCACGTGTGCAGGCATCGACTTGGGCTGCTTCGACTTCATCCTTGATGTCGACTTCTTGCGGACCCTCGGTCCCATCCTTTGGGATTTCGACGCCTTGACGATGTCCTTCTGGCGTCTCGGCCGCCGCGTCCGGTGGGAGGGCGTTGGGGGCGCCTCACCGACGACGCCCCAACTTCAGCTGGCGACGACCACTACCGAGGCTGAGCACCCACTCTTGGAGCACCTCCTGCAGCAGCACAGCGACCTCTTCGACGAGCCGCGGGGCCTTCCTCCCGCCCGGGTGTACGCGATCACCGCATTCATCTCCTGCCGGGCTCGGCGCCGGTGGTGGTCCGGCCATGCCGCTATCCACAGCTGCAGAAGGACGAGCTGGAGCGCTAGTGTGCACTCATGCTCGCCGCGGGCATCATCCGGATCTCCACGTCGCCGTTCTCCGCGCCGGTACTCCTCGTCCATAAAGTCGGGTACGTGGCGCTTCTGCATCGACTACCGCGCCCTCAATGCCCTGACACTTAAGGACAAGTTTCCTATTCCGGTGGTCGATGAGCTCCTGGATGAGCTACATGGGGCACGCTTCTTCACCAAACTCGATCTCAGGTCGGGTTACCACCAGGTGCGCATGCACCCGGATGATATCGCCAAGACGGCGTTTCGGACTCATCACGGCCACTTCGAGTTCTTGGTCATGCCGTTTGGTCTCTCCAATGCACCGGTGACTTTTCAGGCTCTGATGAACGATGTCCTCTGCCCTTACTTGCGCCGGTTTGTGCTCGTTTTCTTTGATGATATTCTTATCTACAGCGCCTCGTGGGCGGACCACCTTCAACACGTCGCCATCGTCTTCAACGAGCTTCGAGCGCATCATCTTCACTTTAAGCGCTCGAAGTGCTCATTCGGGACGCCTTCCGTCGCCTACCTCGGCCACGTCATCTCGACCGACGGGGTGGCCATGGACGCCGACAAGGTGGCGTCCGTCGCCGCCTGTCCGACCTCGCATTCACCGCGGGCTCTTCGCGGGTTTCTAGGCCTCGCGGGCTACTACCGGAAATTTATCCGGGAGTTCGGCCTCATCGCGTCTCCACTCACACGCCTGCTCCGTCGCGACGCCTTTGCCTGGGATGAGGAGGCGACCGTGGCGTTCGAGGCCCTCAATGGGGCCCTCACGACAGGGCTCGTCCTTCAGATGCCGGACTTCGACCGGCTATTCATTGTGGACTGCGACGCTTCCGGTGCAGGGTTCGGTGTCGTCCTTCATCAGGGTGATGGACCCCTCGCATTCTTCAGCAGGCCCTTCGTCGCGCGCCATCTTAAGCTCGCGGTATATGAGCGAGAGCTCATTGGATTGGTGCAGGCGGTGCGCCATTGGCGGCCCTATCTGTGGGGTCGGTCTTTCCGGATTCGCACGGACCACTACAGCCTCAAGTTCTTTTTGGACCAGAGGCTCTCGGCCGTGCCGCAGCACCAGTGGATCAGCAAGCTCTTCGGCTTCGACTTCACCGTCGAGTACCACCCGGGCCGCCTTAACACCGTGGCCGACGCCCTGTCTCGCCGCGACGCCAACCACGACACTACCGAGGGCAACTCCGAAGGGGTGGCACTCTGCATACGCTCGGGGCCTACGTTCGCTCTCTTCACCGACATCTGCCGGGTGACAGCGGCCGTGCCAGACGCCCTCCTTCAGCAGCAACTGGCTGCGGGTGAGCTAGAGGAGTCGTGGCGCCTTGCCGACGGATTGCTCCTTCATGGGCGTCGGGTCTTCGTGCCGGCGCACGACGATCTCCATCACCAGGTGCTGCTGCTGGCCCACTCAGCGGGCCATGAGGCTGTGCAGAAAATCCCCCATCGTCTCCGCGCCGACTTCTACATCCCAGGTGATCGGGCCCTGGTCCGTGACTGGGTCTGGTCTTGTGTGGCGTGCTAGCGTAACAAGACGGAGACACTCCGGCCGGCTGGTCTGCTCGCCATCTCAGGTCTGGGCGGATATCTCCATGGACTTCATCGAGGGCCTCCCCAAGGTGGGCGGCAAATCGGTCATTCTCACGGTGGTCGACCGCTTCTCCAAGTATGCTCACTTCATCGCGCTCGGTCATCCCTACACTGCTGCATCTGTGGCTCGTGCCTTCTTCGACGGTATCGTCCGCCTCCACGGGTTTCCCTCTTCGATCGTCAGCGATCGAGACCTGGTGTTCACCGGCCATGTCTGGCGCGATCTCTTCCGGTTGGCGGGCGTGAAGCTCCGCCTGAGCACGGCCTTCCATCCTCAGACGGACGGCCAATCTGAGGTTGTCAACAAGGTGATTGCCATGTATTTGCGTTGTGTCACAGGTGATCATCCTCGCGCTTGGGTGGATTGGCTCTCGTGGGCGGAGTATTGCTACAACACCTCCTATCACTCCGCCCTGCGCACCACTCCATTTGAGGTGGTCTACGGCCGGCCGCCCCCGCCCATACTGCCGGTTGATCCGACGACGGCTCGGATAGAGGTGGCCGATGATCTCATGCGGCGCCGTGACGAGATGCTGGCCGAGGTCCGGCAACGCCTCCTTCAGGCCCAGCAGCTAGCCAAGCACTACTACGACAACCACCATCGTGAGGCGGAGTTCGCGGTGGGTGATTGGGTTTGGCTGCGTCTCCTTCATCGCTCTACACAGTCGCTGGACCCACGCGCGAAGCGCAAGCTGGGCCCTCGCTACCCCGGGCCCTTTGCTGTTTTGGAGCGCATCGGGAAGGTGGCCTACCGTCTTCAGCTTCTGGCGGGTGCCCGCATCCACGACGTCTTCCATGTGGGGCTGCTGAAGCCCTTCCGTGGGGAGCCACCCGCGGCCCCTCCGGCGCTTCCTCCGACCTTCGACAGGCGCCTCCTTCCGGAGCCGGAGAAGGTCTTGAAGGCGCAGCTTCGTCGCGGGGTGTGGTATGTGTTGATTCAGTGGGCTGGCCTCCCAGAGGAGGACGCTACTTGGGAGCAGCGCGGCGAGTTCCGCCAGCACTACCCCGACTTTCAGCTTGAGGACGAGCTGTTTGCACAGGCGGGGAGAGATGTTATGACCGGGCAGACTTATGCCCGTAGGAGGCCCACTGGGCAGATTTAGTTAGGGGCTTAGCCCGCAAGTTATATATTTTATTTTCCATCGTGGTTATATATACTAGTTGTAAGACTCTTTCATGAGGAAGCAATAAGAATAATTCTATTGCCCGGCTCCCAGAGGAGCCGGACCCTAACCCTAGCCGCCTCCTGCTCTTTGCGCCGCCGCCTCCTCCCTCGCGCACGACGGCGCCCTGCCTCCGGCGACCGCGAGCTCCGCCACGTCCAGCACCCTCCTTCCCCTACAACCTCCACCCTAGACCCGGTAGGGTCCTAGCTCCTACCAATATCCATACTCCAAATTTTGGTTTATTTTTATAGATATAGATATATGTTCCAGCATAATCAGTGTTGCAGTTTTCAAAATGAATGGGTTGTAACCAAATGCATTGCTCAAAAAGAATTGGATAGTTAAATATTTCAGTTGTCCTCTAATAGAAAACTTGTTGACTGTCAGCCAACAACACTAGTGCTACTTTTGATGGAAATCTCTGACAGGCCCAAATGGCACAGGCCCGGGAAGGTCCAGGACCATGCATCCACAAAGTGTACCAGCGGGCTGAATTTTGAGGACAGACATTTAAGAAGGAGTTCTTTGCAAACTGCAGCATGTGGTTTGCAGGTAGTTTTCTGCAAAATGACTGGGAGGGGGCTGAGATGACATCAAATTGACCACAACAAAAATTTGCAGATTTTCAGAAGATAGTGTGTTTCCACCTGATACCCCCCGCTATCCTGGTGGTGTATGTTGATGATATAATGGTAACTGATGATGATGTTGAAGAAATTAAATACCTCAAGGAGAGATTGGGGAAAACATTTGAAGTGAAAGATCTTGGGCCACTTCGTACAAGTATATACAAAGAGAAAGAAAGGGGTTGTACAAGGGCCTAGGCCAGAGAGTTGAGCCAGCAGCCAAGAGGAGCAGCAAGCTCAGAGGAGAGCCTAAAAGATAAAGATGTACATTCCTTTTTAAAGAGGAGAAACCAGGGTTAGTATTCTCAAAAATCTTTCTATTCCTTCTGCTTCCAAATGCACCAGACAACCAAGAGGAATACCTCCATGAAGAATGGCTTGGCAAAAGCAGCTTTGGCAGCAATGATGGTGTCATGCTGTTTGCTGCTATCTGAAGAAACACTACAGAATATCCCCTGTTTCTGCGTGCCAGATTCATTCTCAGCCATCGATGCATCATCCTGTGGTTCCCTCATCATCGATACACCCAAGGTTACAGTAGTTGTGGCCAGTGGAGGGGTCCTATGGAATGATTTCACAGCCCACAACTGTCCATATACCATACAAGGTCATCAGTTTACAGACACTTTCAGGGTTCTGAATCTTAAGGGTATGACATGATCTTAGGGGTGGATTGGACGAGGAAACATAGCCCTTTACAAATGGATTTCATCTTAATGGAAATACGGATTACAACACCACAGAAGACACTAGTGACCTTTGTGGATGAGACTGTACCCTGGGAAAGACCTCCTGAGATTGTAGACACTGCTGATAAGGTCATGGACCAAGCTGTTTGTGGTTTCTTCTTGTTTACTACTGCCTGCTCTGAACCAATTGCAGCAGCCCAGCAAGTACCTCAAGAGCTCCAACCAGTACTCCAGAAATATGAGAAAATCTTCTCTTCCCCTACTGGCTTACCCCCTAGCAGGCCCTGTGATCATAGAATTCCATTGGTTGAAGGAACAAAGGTTGTAAACCAGAGACCTTACAGAGTTCCTCACCACCAAAAAGAGGTACTTGAGAAAATCATCCAGGACCTCCTAAAAGCTGGCCTCATTAGGCCCAGGTACCAGCCCATTTTCTTCTCCTCTTCTCTTAGTGAAAAAGAAGGATGGTTCATGGAGACTATGCATTGATTATAGGAAGTTGAACTCCATCACAATTAAAAACAAGTACCCAATACCTATGATAGAAGATCTCCTAGATTAGCTAAAGGGAGCTCAGATTTTCTCCAAGATTGATCTCAGAAGTGGCTATCACCAAATTAGAATGGCAGAGGACGATATCCACAGAACTGCTTTCTCCACACTTCAGGGGCACTTTGAATTTCTAGTACTGTCTTTTGGCCTTTCAAATGGCCCTCCAACATTTCAAGCTCTCATGAACTTGCTGTTTGGTCCTTTCAAATTTGTGGTAGTGTTCTTTGACGACATCCTAGTGTTCAGTCAGACCCTAGAACACAAAGTCCACTTGTCCAAAGTATTTGCTACACTCCAAGAAAACCAACTGTATGCCAAACTGGACAAGTGCTCCTTTGGTCAATCTAAAGTAGAATATCTAGGCCATGTTATCAGCAAGGATGGAGTAGCCACTGACCCTGCAAAGATCACAGCAATTCAAGAATGGCCAGCACCCACAAATGTCACTGAGCTCAGAAGCTTCCTTGGACTAAGTGGGTATTACAGAAGGTTTATCCAGGGATATGGCCTTGTTGCAGACCCCTGTTTGACTGCTTGAAGAAGGATGCATTTGTTTGGCAAGAACAACAAGAGCAAGCATTCCTCACACTTAAGGACAAGTTAACAAATGCACCTTTCCTAGCCCTACCTGACTTCACTAAGCCCTTCATTTTGGAGGCAGATGCTTGTGGCTATGGACTAGGAGCTGTCTTAATGCAAGAGGGAGGCCCGTTTCCTATTTCAGCAGAACTATTGGACCAAAAGCAGCAGCCATGTCTACATATGACAAGGAAGCTTTAGCAATTATTGAAGTAGTAAAGAAGTGGAAGCACTACTTAGCAACTTCTCTAGTGATTAGAACAGACCGAGAGAGCCTCAAATACATTCAGGAGCAAAAGTTGACTGAAGGCATACAACATAAATTACTGCTCAAGCTTTTGGGATACAATTTCACAGTAGAATACAAGAAGGGGAAAGAAAATAAAGCTGCTGATGCTTTATCCAGAGTCAAATACATGGTGTCCATGCTCACTGTGAGTACCAACACTCCTACTTGGATAAAAGAGGTAGTCAAGAGCTACAAGTCTGACACAAGGGTGCAGGAACTCATAACTGAATGTGCGGTCAGTAAAGACAGTCCAAGCTCTTACTCCTACAAAAATGGCATATTGAGATTCCATAACAAAGTTGTGGTTGGCACATCAACTTCCCTCAGAACAGACATTTTAAAAACCTTTCATGCTTCGGAATTAGGAGCCCATTCTGGTGAAAGAGCCACCTACCAACGGGTCAAACTTGTCTTTATTTTCAAGGCCTCAAACAAGATGTAATTACCTTTGTCAAGGAATGCCCAGTCTGTCAGCTCAACAAAGCAGAGCACTCCCCTTACCCTGGTCTCCTAAAACCCCTGCCTGTTCCTGATTTCGCATGGGCACACATCAGCATGGACTTTGTGGAAGGATTGCCCCTATCTGAGAACAAAGATCTAATATTAGTGGTTGTGGACAGGTTCACCAAGTATCCACACTTTATAGCCATGAAACACCCCATCACAGTGCAATCTGTGGCAAGAGCCTTCTCTGATACAGTTTTCAAGTTGCATGGCATGCCCTTGGTCATTGTAACTGACAGGGATAAAATCTTCACTAGTCACTTGTGGCAGCAATTGTTCAAGTCCCTCAAGATCAAGCTGCACATGAGCACAAGCTACCACCCACAATCGGATGGACAAACGGAAAGAGTAAACCAATGCCTGGAAAATTATCTCAGATGCATGTGTTTTTAACAGCCTAAAAAGTGACATGGGTGGTTATCCTTGGCTGAATGGTGGTACAGCACCAGTTTCCACACTGCATTGCAAATGACACCCTTCCAGGCCTTATATGGATTCCCTCCCCCCATGATTGCAGAATCAGCCCTCCCTGACACTATCTGTGAGGACAGTGACAATCTTCTTCAGAACAGGGAAGGGGCCCTCGAAGTTATCAAACAAAATCTCCTCAAAGCACAAGCTAGGATGAAACACTATGCTGACAAAAGAAGGAAAGAAAGGGACTTCTCTGTGGGAGATATGGTATATTTGAAGTTACAGCCTTATAGGCACACATCCCTAAGCTTGCACAGGCACCTCAAACTGCACTCCAAGTTTTATGGTCCCCTCAAAATTCTTCAGAAGATTGGCAAGGTTGCTTATCAATTGCTCCTACCAGAAGGCTGCCAATTGCACCACACCTTTCATGTGAGCCAGCTCAAGAAGCATATTGGTCCTCTGGTGGTTCCCTCCAAGCACCTGCCCTTGGTAGGATCAGATGGTATGATTCGAATGGAACCTGAAGCAGTTTTGGTCAGAAAACTCATCCCCAGACCACAAGGCTACATAAGTACACCAGTAGTCAGATGGCTTGTTAAATGGGTTAACCTGCCCCTTGTAGCTGCTACCTGGGAGGACTCGGCGTTCATTCAAAAGGTGTTCCCATCATTTCAAGCTTGAGGACAAGCTCAGTCTTAATCGGGGGGAATTGTCATGCTGTTTGCTGCTATCTGAAGAAACACTACAGAATATCCCCTGTTTCTGCGTGCCAGATTCATTCTCAGCCATCGATGCATCATCCTGTGGCTCGCTCGTCAGGATAACGATTCGCCAACGGTTGATTGCAGTCGCTCGTCGATCTTCAATCTAACGGCTACGAGTCTCGCTCCTGTCACTGTTTACTTTCCAGAGCGGCATATGCTCTGTTTTATTTCCTTCGCTGCTTTCTTGCTGTAATTGCTATAAAGCCAACTCGTTCCTCTCCATTCTGGACATGATTGATGTATCTGGGTGTATACCCTAGCCGCCTGTGGCGTGCTGAGCTACTTTCCCAGTGGCGTGCTGAGCTACTTTCCCCATTTTAAGCAGTATAAACCCTAGCCGAAATTCCCCAATTCTTCTCTGAATTTGTGACAATTGAGTGCTAGATTAGCTCGATTACAGTTCTGTTCCTGACAGATGGCTGGGGTGATAACATCTAGCCGCCATTTGTAGCAAGATGGGCATGATTATATCTTGAGGGGGTGTGTGATATTAACATTGTACATGTACTAAATTGAGCAAAGGGTGTCCAGGGTGAGATACAATACAACATTAGTTGGATTATTGAGAATCGGGAAAAACTTACCGGAAGCCACCACCAAAGTAGCAAGGCGATTGCCAGTAGCACTGCGCCTCCCACTACGCCCACGACGATCCAAAGAGTCTCCTTGTGTCCTCCTGTATGTAGTTGACACATTATTCAAGGAAAGCATATGACCAACAGAAGAAGCATTCAATTCTGCATCTCATGGTAACTCACCTTTTGTATCCTTGAAGAACTGATAAGGCTCCAAACGGTAGCTGCACCATAGGTTAGCCTTTCGCTCACCCATTTGCCCACTACTCAGGCCTGGTAAGGAAGTGAGCTCTTCCAAACAGGCCCGACACTGAGCAGCTGAAATTCCAGGTAAACAGTCGGCTAGACCGTACAGTTTGAGTTTGCAGTCACGCTCATCATGCTCCTTTTCTCCAATGCCATTCCTTTGAGGAGAATCTGCTGCTTTCCTCGCCACATCTGTGATAAGTGTACTGGCATCCTTCTTGAGCTCCTTGCACTGGGCAGGTATCGGGGCACCATCTGCCCTAAGGACTGAGTGCAAATCTCCAAGATGAATGGTGATGTTCTTGTCGGCGATCCCGAGACTGCATGTGTCGTAGTAGATGGAAACGCTCCTAAGTGTGCATACAGCCCAGGCATCCTGGAAGGCCTGAGTCAGACACCTCTTGCAGTCGGCCTCTGTGCCACCACGACAGCTTGCCAGAGCATATGCTCTATCCTCGCTGGAACCAGCTGTCTGGGTGTGGAACAAAGAGGGGGAGGAGGAGACTGCCTCAGGAAGCGTGGCGGACAGCTGTTCAAGGTTCTGATGATACTTGCTGGACGCAGTGTAGTTTCCGCCGTCACAGCGGTAATCCCAGTAGCCAATCATCGGGCTTGCTGCAGTAACGGTGGTAAGGAGAACCAGTGCAGCCACGACGGCGTGACCTGAAAAGGATAGATGAGCAGCAAGTTAGTGACATATGAAAAGTGATGCAGTTCAAGAAGCAAGAACTGAAATTTACCTTATTTACATAATCATTTATCTACGACTCTACACCCTAAGCACAAACATGAACTCAACAAATGTAGCTAGTAATCTTGTAAAAATGAGATTTTCAGTCATTCCCGTATGCCGCTTCTCAGTTTTATTCAAATAGATTCTAAATGAGCTAGTTAAACTGGCAGTTTGCACAATATTCAGTTCAGTGAACAACATGATCACACTACATGTAACTCCACTCTTCCAGAAACAATATTCTTGGCTATTTAAGAGGCAAAAAACAATCCTAAAGAAACACTACTGGGACTTGGATGACCAGAAGACAGACTCTGCAGGAGTTTGGTGTTTTAGCTTGTTCAACTTGCTTATGTACTTGCAGGTTGGTTTTTTAGGGTGTGAGTTGAATCTAACTTTATACATGACAGATGTACCTTCTATCAATATTATCAAATTTTGCCAAAAACAAATTATGAATTTTGGGGGGTATCGAGAACATGTTTGGCTAAGCATTTTACATATTACAGTGTGGTCTTGCTCACCTCTATACATTTGCATGTCCATTTGTGCCCTGCCTCTGTATGCCCCTCCTCCCCTGGTAACCCTTCTTGGAGAAGAATAAGTACCTGCAAAATCATATTAAATTAGTGAAGTGAATACTTTGATCTTTAATAGGGAGAGCTAAAGAGCAATAATTTGAGGAGGCCAACTTTCATGCTCATTTGTCTGATATTTATCCTTCCAATGTGTTTTAATGCTAAACTCATAATAGCAGAATATGTACTCCTATTTGATAAGCAAACAAGCTTTCTCAGAGACACAAATATGGCCTCTATGAGCAATAGAATCATGTCTGAATGCTACTACAGCATCCATGCTATTGATCCTAACTGTCAAGGAAAAAAACCGCAATCATGGCCAGTCATTCACTTAGCAGTATATATACCTTACATAGTAACTATGTAATAGTACCAGCATTTGAGATACTATTAGGGCACTTTTAGGACTTTCACTGGGATAGGAGAAAAAGCAGTATAATGGAAAAGAAAACTTGCTCGTAGGACCAGTTTGCCATACTAAAATTTTACACTCAAATATAGGATGCCCTACTTAATTTTTTATAATTCTCCATCACAGTATCATGTAGAACACACAAGATCGTTTACCTTTACTTAAATATAGGATACCCCTATTTAAGATAATTTTTAAGCTAATGGGCTGGCTTAAATGCGGCCCACTGGCCAATTTAAAGTCAGACAAACTAAAACATCAAACTCTAACTTCAACTAGCCAATTTGATTGAGGGAATCATTTTCGCATAATACATTTTCAGAGGTGGTGGTTCACCCTATAACAGGTGTCACTGATTTGGTTCTGCTTACCTCTAGTCGTGAACATGGTGGGTATATGATAGCACCAAATTTACTCAATTCAGCAATTTGATCCATGTTTTCATAATTGTAATTATTTCCGAAAGGTCAGGTCTTAGCGCTGTTTTACAGGTATACCCACGAAAACTTTGCTTTATCATTGACAAGTGTGTGCCTTTTTCATTTTTCGTAATGTCTTCCATTTATTGTTTACAACATTTATTGTCAACTAATTCACTAGACAGCTCATGACTTATGTTGCGCTAACATATTATATATAGACATGCACAATAGAGATAATGAAAAGAGAGGAGGTTGAGCTCACCTGCCCGTACAGTCCTGTGCAGTCCTAGTTCACAAACTCCACAGAAAAATCAACCTGCAAGTACATTTAAGCAAGTTGAACAAGCTAAAACACCAAACTCCTAAAGTAACCATTTTGAGCGAGTCATTTTCCAGTAATATGTATTTACGTGATTAATCATTATAATTCACATTAATTGGGTGGAGTGACTGATAAAACAAAGCTTAGATTTGACAGGCAAACAAGCTTGTGAAAATATATACATAATTCTTGTATTAAGAGAAATCATGCATGTTAGGAATCAAGGGAAAGCTAGTACGCCTTCATAAGTTGCTAGCAACACACAGTACATTAGAAACCTCAGAAGGTCACACAAAAATCACGGAACAATGTGGTGAACTATGAGCCTAGCATGCAAGAAATTTCAGTATCCAGATTTAACCCTTTCTTGAAAAACAAAAGATGCAAGAAATTAACCAGATCTTGTACGTTTGATGCGGAGGCAATATGTAACATTAAAATTCCAAGGGCAAATGTGGAGGATTGTCTGGCTTGGAACTATGAAAAAACAGGTATGTTTACTGTTAAGAGCGCATACAAATTGGCATACTCTCTCAAATCTCAAAGTGAAACTCGTGCTTCTTGTTCGTCTAACGAGCCGTATGACTGAAGTATTTGGGACATTATTTGGAAGTCCAAAGTTCCTGCAAAAATTAGAGTATTCGGCTGGAGGGTTGCTACAGGCACACTGGCTACAAAGAAGAATAGGTGGAAGCGCTCGCTGGAGATCAGCAGTGTTTGTAGTATTTGCGGCTGTGTGGAGGAAAATGAATTTCATGCTGTGGTGGCATGCACAAAAAGCAAGGCCTTAAGGAATGAAATGAGAGCACTGTGGGAGCTCCCAGGTGAAAATATATTCCAGGAGTCGGGAGAGGATTGGCTGCAGAATCTGTTGTCTACATGCAGCACTGAAACCCGGGCAAAAATTCTACTTCTTCTCTGGCGTTGTTGGCACCTGAGAAATGACTGCATTTTTAAGTCGGGGAAAGAGACAATAGGCCAATCGGCAGCGTTTCTGGAGCAACATGTTGCTGAACTGGGTGTTGGTGGCCATGGTTCGCTAGCAGGTTCAGGGAAAGAGGCTGTGCAACAGTGGTTCAACACCCCCTGTTTCCCAGATGATCGGCACCAGGAGAACAAGCAATCTCCGTCAATACAGACTGCAAAAGCTTCCACACACAATATTACTAGATGGATTCCCCCTGAGGATGGTTGGGTGAAGTTAAATACCGACGCTGGTTACTCGGCTGACTCCGGGGTGAGTACTGCTGGGACTATTGCAAGAGACCGCAGGGGGCAGCCGTTTTTTCTCATTGGCAAGGTAGGTCAATTCGAGTGTGACAGTGGAGGAAGCAGAGGCGCAAGCTATGCTGGAGGGAATCAAGACACTGTCAACCATGTTCAGAGGCTATTTAAAAAAAAAACATGTTCAGAGGCCGTGTGATAATTCAGACGGACTGCTCCGTGTTGGTAAATGAGCTGGCTCCAGGCAAGATGAGCAAATCAGCCTGTTACCCGACTATATGTGACATAACGGAGGCTCTGAAACTTTTCCAAGACTATCAATTCAGTCTGATCAGAAGGGACCAGAACAAGGTGGCCCACATGTTGGCCGATCTTGCAAAGGCAAATGGAGACATGTATATGCTGGCTGCTGTGCCAGAAGTGATTAGGGATATCCTAATTACTGATTGTAATGTGCCATCTGAGTGATCTGTATCACTCTTTTCCTCAAAAAAAAATTGAAAAACAAAAGAGAAAAGGCCATGTTGTAGACAGTAGGAATTTCAAGTCTCGTGTGAATAGTGCTTTCTCTATTTCATAGCAGGATATGTATTATTATTATTCTTTGGTTTTTTAGGGTGTGAGTTGAATCTAACTTTATACATGACAGATGTACCTTCTATCAATATTATCAAATTTTGCCAAAAACAAATTATGAATTTTGGGGGGGTATCGAGAACATGTTTGGATAAGCATTTTACATATTACAGGGTGGTCCTCCTCACCTCTATACATTTGCATGTCCATTTGTGCCCTGCCTCTGTATGCTCCTCCTCCCCTGGTAACCCTTCTTGGGGAAGAATCAGTACCTGCAAAATCATATTAAATTAGTGAACCGGATACTTTGATCTTTAATAGGGAGAGCTAAAGAGAAATAATTTGAGGAGGCCAACTTTCATGCTCATTTGTCTGATATTTATCCTTCCAATGTGTTTTAACGTGCAAACTCACAATAGCAAAATATGTACTCCTATTTGATAAGCAAACAAGCTTTCTCAGAGACACAAATATGGCCTCTATGAGCAATAGAATCATGTCTGAATGCTACTACAGCATCCATGCTATTGATCCTAACTGTCAAGAAAAAAACCCGCAATCGTGGCCAGTCATTCACTTAGCAGTATATATAGCTTATATAGTAACTATGTAATAGTACCAGCATTTGAGATACTGTTAGGGCACTTTTAGGACTTCCACTGGGATAGGAGAAAAGGCAGTATAATGGAAAAGAAAACTTGCTCGGAGGACCAGTTTGCCATACTAAAATTTTACACTCAAATATAGGATGCCCTACTTAATTTTTTATAATTCTCCATCACAGTATCATATAGAACACACAAGATCGTTTACCTTTACTTAAATATAGGATACCCCTATTTAAGATCGTTTTTAAGCTAATTGGCTGGCTTAAATGCGGCCCACTAGCCAATTTAAAGTCAAACAAACTAAAACATCAAACTCTAACTTCAGCTAGCCAATTTGATTGAGGGAATCATTTTTGCATAATACATTTTCAGAGGTGATGGTTCACCCTATAACAGGTGTCACTGATTTGGTTCCGCTTACCTCTAGTCGTGAACTTGGTGGGTATATGATAGCACCAAATTTATTCAATTCAGCAATTTGAACCATGTTTTTCTAATTGTAATTATTTCTAAAAGGAGAGGTCTTAGAGCTGTTTTAGAGGTATACCCATGAAAACTTTGCTTTATCGTTGACAAGTGTGTGCCTTTTTCATTTTTCGTAATGTCTTTCATTTATTGTTTACAACATTTATTGTCAACTAATTCACAGACAGCTCATGACTTATGTTGCGCTAACATATTATATATAGACATGCACAATAGAGATAATGAAAAGAGAGGAGGTTGAGCTCACCTGCCCGTACAGTCCTGTGCAGTCCTAGTTCACAAACTCTACAGAAAAATCAACCTGCAAGTACATTTAAGCAAGTTGAACAAGCTAAAACACCAAACTCCTAAAGTAACCATTTTGAGCGAGTCATTTTCCAGTAATATGTATTTATGTGATTAATCATTATAATTCAAATTAATTGGGTGGAGTGACTGATAACAAAGCTTAGATTTGACAGGCAAACAAGCTTGTGAAAATATATACATAATTCTTGTATTAAGAGAAATCATGCATGTTAGGAATCAAGGGAAAGCTAGTATGCCTTCATAAGTTGCTAGCAACACACAGTACATTAGAAACCTCAGAAGATCACACAAAATCACGGAACAACGTGGTGAACTATGAGCCTAGCATGCAAGAAATTTCAGTATCCAGATTTAACCCTTTCTTGACAAACAAAAGAGAAAAGGCCATGTTGTAAACAATAGGAATTTCAAGTTCTCATTTGAATAGTGACTTTCTCTATTATTCATAGCAGGATATGTATTTTTTTTAGGGTGTGAGTAGAATCTAACTTTATACATGGCAGATGTACCTTAAACTATTTGCGTGCCTCTATACATTTGCGTGCCCATTTGTGCCCTGCCTCTGTATGCCCCTCCTCCCCTGATAACCCTTCTTGGAGAAGAATCAGTACCTGCAAAATCATATTAAATTAGTGAACCGGATACTTTGATCTTTAATAGGGAGAGCTAAAGAGCAATAATTCGAGGAGGCCAACTTGCATGCTCATTTGTCTGATATATATCCTTGCAATGTGTATTAATGTGCAAAGTCACAATAGCAAAAATATGTACTCCTATTTGATAAGCAAACAAGCTTTCTCAGAGACACAAATATGGCCTCTATGAGGAATAGAATCATGTCTGAATGCTACTACAGCTTCCATGCTATTAATTCGAAAAGTCAAGAAAAAAACCGCAATCATGTCCAGTCATTCACTTAGCAGTATATATAGCCTATATTGTAACTATGTAATAGTACCAGCATTTGAGATACTATTAGGGCACTTTTAGGACTTTCACTGGGATAGGAGAAAAGGCGGTATAATGGAAAAGAAAACTTGCTCGGAGGCCTAGTTTGCCATAATAAAATATTACACTCAAATATAGGGTGCCCTACCTGATTTTTTATAATTCTCCATCACAGTATCATATAGAACACACAAGATCGTTTTCCATTACTTAAATATAATAGGATACCCCTATTTAAGATCGTTTTTAAGCTAATGGGCTAGGTTAAATGCGGCCCACTAAATAGATAAGCCTTGTTTTTTATTTTTACATATGTAGAACTAAAAACTAATTTTGAACAATAAATACAATAATAATTTATATGTTATAAAATATAAAATGTTTGTGTATTTTAGGGAAAATGTTCATGTAACTAATTTTGTGTTTTCGAAAAAATGCTTCGTGTTATTTGAAAAATGTAGGAAAAAGGAAGACGAAAAGAGAAACAAAAATAGAAGCGGAGGAACAAAAAAAACATATTACTCTGGCCCACGCCGGATCAAAATACTCCAGTTCAAGGGGGGTTGGAAAAAAGCGGCAACTTGGACGAGTACTACGCATCGTTCGCTATGTGTGATTCATGGCATTTGCGCCAGGCCGTGGTCAGTCATGTCACTCATCAGGTCACGGGGTTTACGCCCATGAGATATAAATAACATTTTTTCCCTTTTGCATACATTTACCATTAAACAGTTATGGCAAGAGTTGGAGAAAACAAGTAACTCAAGAGATAACAAAAAGCATAATTCCAGGGGCAAAAAGGATGCTAGGATAAGCAAGTGAGATGTATCTGATGAAGCCCTCGTCGAGATGAACCTGACATTAAGAAGGGATCGTGGCTTGGTTTTATGGTTTGCTATTCAAAATATTCTCAGTATTTGATTAAGAATTTTAGATTTACCTAAAAATTATTAGAAAATAATCAAAGATATAGCCTAATTTCCATACATGAGCACAAATTACGACATGCTCTTGCTCCTCTATAAATGACACATATTTTTGAAAGAGAGCAAGAACTAACATGTGTACTTGCTATAGTGGTGAGATGGATTTTCTATTTACTTATTTTCAGAAATATTTGAATCCTTGAGAACAGAATCAGCACGCATTAATTTATTTTTTTGAAACGAAGATAAAGATTGCCTCGTCTATTAAATAAGCAGAAGAGAATTGCCCAGTTAATTACGAAAAACCAAACCAAAACTGGAATAACAAGGGCCAAGCCCACACCCAAAGACTGAAACACACAGGACAAAGTCCACCCTATTTGACGACATGTCGACCTATGACCAGACAAACGCAGCTCCGACTCTGATGAAGAACTTAGAAGAACAAAACCAAGCACGGCTGGCGCCACGGAAGATCGCCGAATGGACCACCTGCAGCCAGTCATCGTACACCACAGGGCCCCGCCACTGCAGTTTCGACTCCACAGCAACAAACAAACCGAGGCAATACCTTGAACACACCAGAGAAGAGCCAACTACAAAAATCATTGTCGCATCGCCGACATCGCTCCCACCATCATCGTTGCCACAGAAGTCTGGTCGCCACAGTGATTCTCTCGGGGTCGCCGTCCCGACATCCACCGCTCCGTCGAGCCCAGCGCAATCAACCGGCACCGCCTTCCGGGGCCGCCACCCCGACATACCACCGCTCCCCCCCCCCCCCGAGCAGCAACGCCGCACAACCTAGCTGCCCGCAGCCCACGCTGCTCAGGGCAACCGCTCACAAACCACGAACGTCGCACCACATCCGGGGCCGTCGCCCCGACGTAAAGTCAAATCGCCCCCTCTGGGGCGCATCGACCGAGCCAACACCCCTACCGCCCAAGCGGGACAAGGATGCCACCCAACCAATGTCGAGATAGAGCCCCACCACATAGAGCTACCACTCACATTGTTCCCGAGATCGCCATCTCGACGCACAATCAGAAACCACCCGAAGTCGCCGCTCCGACGTCCACTGTCCCCGACAACGAAGAGATCTGTGCAAACTGCAGTATGCTGACTCTCCAAGGCGATGCCTCAAAGAAGGAAACAACGTAGCCGCCGTCATCGCCCGCTTCGACCATCCGAAGCTAGGGAATTCTCCCGGAGAGTCGTTAATGGAGCTCCACGACAACGCCTTCAAGAAGGGGAACGGCGCCATGGTGCCGCGTTCTTAAGCACCGACCCAAAAGTCGATCTTTGGACTTTCGCCCGAAGCTCCTCCACACCTCCGAATCCGAGCATATCCAAAGCACTGCACAACACACAATCCCCATGATCGACGTCCACCGGCTCCACCTTGTGGTGCAGCTGCCGCCGCACCTCTCAGCCGCGCCGCAAGCCACAACAGCACCTCATGCCGCGAGTGACGTGCCAGCACACACGCCGGGGCTACCACCGGACGGGGATCCGATGGCAGAGCCAAATCCGGCCACCACCACGACCAAACCGTCGTGCCCCTCATCCCGGGGCCGCCGCCCTGGCTTCCTTCATGCACCCCAAGCTCCGAGCGAGGGAAGCGGCAACGACGTAGCGCCGCCACCCCGCACGAGGACCCGCGCAGCCGCGCACCAGAGGCGCCCGCCCGCAAAAACCGGATCAAGATCCAGCACGCCGCGCGAACGACGCATCCACCGCTGCGCCGCCCAAGGCCCGCTCCCACCAGCCTCCATCGCGCGCAACAGATCGTGGCCACCACCTCCCGGGGCCGCCGCCCATCATCCATCCCGGCCGTGAAGCCACCACCAAGCTTAAGCGACTCCAGCGCCACCAGCGACGGACCTCCCCGGCACCTTGGCGGCGAGGCCCGCCACCACCATGGCGCACGGGCCGACGGCAGCGGCGACAAGCGGAGAGGCGGAGGAGTGAGCTTTGGGAGGAGGCGGGTCGCCCCTGGTGTCGCTTCACCTTCCCTGGCACCTTCGGCAGCAGGGAGCCTGCCGCCACCGTGGCGCACGCGGCGTGGCAGCCAGCGGAGGCGGAGGTGAGCCGGGAGGCGGGTCGCCCCTGGTGTCGCCTGGGGCAGCGACACGGGGGGAGCTTTTTTTTGGTCTACTTTGTATATAGCACGCATTAATATGACCAAACAGAATTAAAGAACAAATAAGAGAAGTAAGATACACAGAGAAAAAATCTGTAGGATGAATGAGATTGGCTCTCTAGGTAGCTTCCAACACATTGGCTCGTGCAGGAATTCTGGGCCGTCACACTTCTTGCCATGGCCTAGGGTCGACCCTGCTTTGGGCATCGCAACTTGTTGTGGGCCATCACACTCCTTGCCATGGCCCAGGGTGGCTTGTTCTGGGCCGTCACACTTTTTGCCATGGCCTAGGGTCAGCCCTGACGTAACTTCATTCAGCGTTCACGTGCAGCATCTATCTATATATACCTCTAAATGGAGTATAAATAATTACATCTCTTGTTCTTTTGCCAAGAATGGCCAAACATCACCACCAGGCATCAATAAATAAAAAATAAAAAATATACAACATATAGCATCGTGGGCCCCTCCACCTCCATTGGAGTTGCATCTCTTCCTTCTTTTGCCAACAATGGGCACATTGTGGGCTGCTCCACCTCCATTGGAGTTGCATCACTTCTTCCTTTGCCAAGAATGGGCAAACACCATGGATGGAATGGATGTACTCAGCAGCTGTTGTGGTGATAGATGGGCGCATGGACGCCCATCTCAAGCACCTTGCTCTGAAGAGGCGCCTTTTATGGCTGCTGCCTGTCATGGGCTGCACCATGGCAAATGGTGCAGCCGCCCAAGCTTGATGAAGATTGTTGAGGGGACTGATGGATGGGCGCATGGGCACCCATCTCAAACACCTTGCTCTTCTGAAGAGGCGTCCTTTATGGCTGCTGCCTGTCATGGGCTGCACCATGCAAATGGTGCAGCGGCCCAAGCTTGATGAAGATTGTTGAGGGCACTGATGGATGGGCGCCTGAAGAGGCGCCCTTTATGGCTGCTGCCTGTCATGGGCTGCACCATGGCAAATGGTGCAGCGGCCCAAGCTTGATGAAGATTGTTGAGGGCACTGATGGATGGGCGCATGGGCACCCATCTCAAACACGTTGCTCTTCTGAAGAGGCGTCCTTTATGGCTGCTGCCTGTCATGGGCTGCACCATGGCAAATGGTGCGGCGACCCAAGCTTGATGAAGATTGTTGAGGGCAGTGATGGATGGGCGCATGGGCACCCATCTCAACCACCTTGCTCTGGAAAGGCACCCTTTGCTGCTGCCTGTCATGGGCTGGGCCATGGCAAAAGGTGCGGCAGCCTAGGACCCATCCATAGTATTGAGTGGCACGTCCCCATTGGACCTTGACAAGTCATATGGTGCCAATGAGTGTAGCAGCATGAACCAAGAAGATGAGTGGAGGCACCACTTTCCTTGTAGATACATTATATTGATGACTTGCCTGCAATTTAGGAAGGCAAAGTTTCTGAACTAGTAAAAAGAGAGAAAACTAAAACTTGACCTGTGCACCTTACCGGTAGTGCTAGTGATGGTAAAGTTCAACCCATCAGCCCTTCAGAACCCTGTAACGAAGGGCTGCGTCTGGGCCAGGGCGGTGAGTGTGACAGCCTAGGGCCCATCCAAAATAAGGGCATGACTGAACAATCTTCATCAAGCTCCGCCACTGAGTGGTGGAACATGACTGAACATTAACTGCCCATAAGAAAGCCGCCGTGTTATTTGCAGAAGCAGATCGATGTAAGAACCGGAGCCTCACATGTGCTTGTTGATCCCTAATTTTGGATCTTAGTTTTTAATTCTGCTTGGTTTGTTTGGAACTACAGGAGTTGTGCCCAGGATTGACTTTCGCAAACTTAGACCTGACACTAAAAGATGGATGTGGTAAGATGACATTCAATTTGTTTAGTGATGTACTTTCTCCGCAAAGTTGTTTGTTCTCTTTATTTGTGTCTTCCTCTTGTAGATGTGATCGTTGTGCAAATGGGGGGGGGGGGGGGGGGACGTTCCCTTTTTCCTTTGAAAAGATAGTGATTTTTTGTTGATATCTTTCGGTTTGGAGTATGGTTCTTGTAGCCTAGGAAGTGATAATACTCGCAAGGAATGGGAAACAGACATGTTATGTACATGTTTTAGATTATGAAATAGTTTCATTAAAACTAATCTATGAAACAGTGTTTGGTTCAGGTTGCTTCAAAAAGTTGTAGAGTATCAAACATTACTGGGGTTCTGCATTTCTTGAGGATATTTAAATGTTTCTTGAAGGAAATGGACTGCAAAGGAATATTTTAACTTGTTTCTTTTCTTTTGGTTGACTCTAACTTGTTTTAACATAAGATTCATGCCCATTGTTAAAGGGCATTCTTATAATGCGATGTGAAACTATGTGTCTTCTTGTAAAGCTATCATATGGCCTTTTTAGAGTTTGAATGAAGGGAAATATAATTCATATTAAAATGCAGGTTTTAACAGTTATGACATATAATTAATATATTATTGGCAGAACCGGTGCTTAAATGTAATCAAGAAAAACAAGTGGTCATGGAAATAGGGATGGAGGAGTAACATGCTTTTCCATTGTAAAGGGACAACTCTTCATCCCCAAGAGAATATTATTCTGTTCATAGTACTGGACGGAAACCTTTGCTGAAGGCCATAGGAAGGTAGCTTATTCAACAATAAGGTCGATTATGGTAGCGAAAAGGGGAGGGCGGAGGGGATGAGGGGGTGTTCTGTTAGGATCCCGATAACGCCCGAACGTTTGAGATTTGACGATGGCAAATCAAACGTTTTCGATGGCAATGCCAATTTTAGTTGGCAAGCATGGCAACTCCGTGCTCAGTGTATTTTTTTGCCAGAAAATTGTCTTGCGTGTCAACTAAACTTGCCATCCTCGCGTCACTAAAACTGCCATCGAAAACGTTCGATTTGCCATGGTAAAATCCTGAACGTTCAGGATTTATCATTTCCGTTTTGTTAACATGCTGCGTGGAAACATATAACTTATTCTTCAGGACTATCCATACTATATTTTTTTCCTTCATATATTAATTTGGGACTAAAGGTTTATGTTAGGGTTTGCAAACTATTCTAACAAAAGTCATCAGAACTAAAGAGAAAGACCAGGCATATGAAAACAATATCTTGAAGAGGTAGAGAGGAAACACACTGCAGAAAGGACGGTGGACACAAGCGAGGCGTTGAACCTCATAGTGGCTGAAGTTGAAGAGTGCATATGGTATGTGAGGACCACAAGAGTGTGTGCTAAGTCATTTGTTCGTGCACAAGCATTTCTTTCTACGAATGTTCCTTTTAGTTCAGCTAGTATAATTTCAAGAGGCAAAAGAGTGCCAACTAAGGTATGCAACTATGACAAGGTAAAACATTTTTATTTCCAAGATGATCACTACCAGAATCTGAAATATTTCTGTGGGCTGAAAACAGACAGGAAAAGGGGGGAACCCGACAGGGAAAGTATTTCCTGTCGGTCACCCTTCAGGGAAAGACGACAGGGATAGCTTGATAGGGAAATTCGCTTTTGCCTGTCAGTCGGCCGTATTGAAGAGTAGATGCCAAAGGCATGCTAGCTTATGACAATCCACCCGTATTGAAGAGTAAATGCTTTGGAATCACTCATGCATTCAGGGCATGCTAGCTTGCCATGGGTGCTCCACCCAGCAAACATACCAAAGGCAGGAAAGTCGTGGACTGACCATAGAAATGCCGCTTTCATTGGGAAGTTTACCTTGTGATAAGCATCCCATGTTTCAGCCCCCGCCCACAATTGCATCAGTTCATCAGCTAAAGGTTGCATTAGGACACTCAAATTTTACCAAGATGTTCAGGACCAGGGATAACAAGGCTAAGGAATATATACTCTGGTTTCAAGAGAATACCAGGTGGAAGGTTTAATAGAGCTACAAAAACAGGTCAGCAAGTATATGGAGCAGCATTCAACTAGTATGGTGTAAAACCATCACCAGCTATGACAAGACGGACCATCTTATCACTGTGCGACTGCATATGTAAAAGAAAGAAAGAGCTAAAAGCAACAGCAAAATAATGAAATCGGTCAAATATTAAACGGCATCAAGCATACAGTACTGTTCATTACCTTGACAATCAGCAGTTTAACTCTGTTTTCTTTCTGGTAAACAAGTGAAATAACTTCAGAAGTGTTGTAACCTGGGAGATGTAAGAAATAGATCTGACTTAGCCTTTATAAAACCATTGTGGCTGTACATAGTACTAGTAAGAGCCAGTTCTTAAACATGTCATCAAACTCATAAACACGGAGAGATCTCATAAACATGCCATCAATCTCATAAACATACAAATTATATAGTACCAGAGAGATACACACGGAGAGAGCATGAGGGAGAAGAGAGGCAGGGGCCGCGGAGCTTACCAGCGAATGGAAGGGAGGGCCGGCCGTGCGGGCGCCTCCTGCTGCCGGGCGGAGGGAAGAGAGGGCCGGGCAGGCGGGCGGCCGGTCGAGTCCTGCTGCCGGGCGCGTCCTGCTGCACGGCACTGAAGGAGGTCGGCCCGGGCGGGGAGGAGTCGAGGAGGGGCGGCCCGGCGGGGAGGATTCGAGGAGGAGGGGCAGCCGGGTCGGGGCGCTGTAGCAGGGGGCTCCCGCCGGCGGATCTGACGACGCCGGACGAGGTTGGGGACGAGGTGAAATGGGTGGACGTGTGTAGGCGTAAAGAAATGGGTGGACAGGGAGTGTTTTAGATTGAGGAAAGAGTAATATGCACCGGCAGTCCTAAAACTATCAGAAATGGATGAAGAGGGAGTGTTTTAGATTGGGGAAAGAGTAATATGCACCGAAAGTTCTAAAACTATCGGAGGTGTGTCAGTTTAGTCCTATAACTTCGATATTGTGGTTTTAGGTCGTAAAATTATTGAATGTGTATCATTTTAGTCCTATAACTTCAAAACTATAGTTTTAGGTCCTAAAACTATTAGAGGTGTGTTAGATTAGTCCTATGTGTCACTCTTACCGACCTTTGCGCCAGTTTCGCGGTTTTCTCGCACACCTCACGTTGTCCGGCAGCAACGACAATTATCTACCTATCTCCATGATCGTGCCCAAACAACAACTTGCAGAACTAGCTCTACTGCAAGGGTGGGGGGGGGGGGGGGGGGCAACGACAATGTCATGAGAGAGATCGAGAGGTGGGATGGAGGCCCTATTGGCCCGATGAGGGAAAGGGATGTCGTCCTCCATGCCGACTGCCTTGGGGTCTCCCATGCGGTCGGGCCTAAGCTCTTAGCAAGGCTGCATTGCAGCTCATGGCCATGCAGGTAATGGGCGTGCAGGTTCCAACGCACACTGCAACGTGGAAGCATATGGACCAGTTTTAGGGAATTAAACACATATAAAGGGATCAATTGAAAAAATTGCACCATAGATGCTGACCTTGTAAGCTTAGGACCTGAGACGAACAAACTTGCATAGTTTGGGACCAAAAATTGCGGTTTTAAAGTTATATGACTAAATTGACACACCTCCAATAGTTTTAGGACCAAAAACTGCAGTTTCAAAGTTATAGGACTAAACTGACACATCTCCAATGGTTTTAGGTCTTATGATGCATTTTACTCTTAAATCTTTTTAGAATACCGATGATTTTCACAAGTTTAGCACTAAATATGGACTTGACTCTTAGATATTAGCCTCTTTTTGTGAATCATTTGCTACTCGTGTTGATCTCCCTAAAGAGAAGTGGTTTAAATATCATCCCCTTATTAAAGAAGAAATTAAAGAACCGGTTATAGCTAAAGATAAAACTATCATTTACAATGTTAATCCAGTTGTGCCTGCTGCTTATATTGAAAAATCACCTTTCCCAAATTAGGATAAATGAACATGCTAAGGTATCAACCGTGGTTCGCAAAAGTAATATTAAAGCACCTAAACCCTCTGAACAAATCAAAATAGAACTTAGTGTTGCTATGGTAATAGATCTCTTGGTCGAAATCATTGATGGGCATGTTATTTATTTTTGTGATGAAGCTACTATTGAACAATTCCAAGTCAATGGTATTAATGCTATTGAAAAATCTCTGACACTCACTATTGAAAGTTTTCAACTACCTCTACCTACTAGCAAAAAGAAATATGACATACTTATTGTTGGGGATATACATATCCCCATTGAGGTAACTTAGTGTTCTACGAAAATTCTTCGGTTTCATACTAATCGAAAGTGGTTGTTAATAAGACTTGATCAACCTTGTTAATGAATCATTTTTTAGAGGTATGAAGTTGATGAATTTAGTAGGCACGACCTTCTGCTTCCACCTTTTGTTTTCTGTTTTTCTTAGTTAAATAAAATAAAATGTCATGTTTAGTCAGTTTTCTGAATTTTCCATGCAATAAAAAAGTGGTCAAAAATAAAAAGTACTCAGAATGTCCCGAGAATTTAATACGATTTTTTTGATTATTTCTGAATTTCCGGTACAAATAACATTAGAGGGGGTGCCCCTGGTGACCACAAGACACCAAGGCGCACCAGCAACCCCAGGCACGCCCTAGTGGGTTGTGGTCCCCACATGGGTCCCCTCACTTATCCCTTTATCCCATGTCATCTCCTACCTCCAGAAAAGATCACCATAGCTCTTTCTCTATCTCTCTCTCTCTCTCTCTCTCTCTCTCTCTCTCTCTCTCTCTCTCTCTCTCTCTCTCTCTCTCGTGTTCTTGCTCTCAAACCCGCAGATTTCAATCTCTTTGCTCGAAGCTTCGTTTCTGAAACTGTTTTGGGCGATTGCTACTTGGTATGTGACTCCACCATTACCCCAATTAGTTTTTGCTTTAGTGGTTTATAGTTTGAATAATTAGCTACTCTTCACTAGTGGAAAAACAGCTGGCCACAACTATCGTTGGTGGCGCGCCATTTCCCATCAACGCCAGCACTATTTTTTTCTGAATAGTGCTGGCGTAGGACAAATCAGCATGCCAGCTGTATATGATTAGTGTTGGTGTTGCTTTTCTTTGAAATGACACAAATCTTTTGGCCCTATATGCACTCACAGTTTGGAACGCACTGATGGCGTTGCTTTTATTTGCACGTCATAGTTAATTTGTCAAGACCTTTGTCGTCATGCGCTTTATGCGCCAAAATAATTTTTCATTTGATCAAGTGTTTTATGTATTTAATTATTAAACTAGTCACAAAATAATAGAAATTTTATATTATGCTTTTTGTGATAATTAATTTTACTGTTTTATCAATTTAGGAATTTTATTTCTTTACTAGCTACCAGTTCAAATTTATGTAAACAAAGTGTTGGTATTATATCATGATTGTTTTGACAAAGTGTTGGTATTTGATATATCTTATTATTGATCTCTAGTTGATTATGATATTGATATGAGTTAATATAATTTCTAGGAGTTATTGTTAACATGGTTAGTCATAATCTTTGCTGAAAACCTGGGTGTTACTTAAGCTTATTTATGTAAACAAGAATAAAAGAGTTTGTTAAAGTTTTTCTTTATCACTTTCAGTTTGTCAACTGAATTTCTTGAGGACAAGCAAATGTTTAAGCTTGGGGGAGTTGATACATCTCCATCGTATCTACTTTTCCTAACGCTTTTGCTCTTGTTTTGGACTCTAATTTGCATGATTTGAATGAAACTAACCTAGACTGACGCTATTTTTGGCAGAACTACTATGGTGTTGTTTTTGTGCAGAAATAAAAGTTCTCGGATTTGGACGAAACTTTTTGGAGAATTATTTCAGAATATATAAAAAATAATGGAACCAAGAACCACCGAGGGGTGCCCTGGCTGGGCAAGATACACCAGGGCGCCCCCCCCCCCTTGGCGCGCCCTGGTGGGTTGTGGTCCCCTCGTGGCCCCCCTGACCCTAATTCCAACTCCATAAATAACTATTTTTGGAGAAAAAATAGGAGAGGAAGTTTCATCCCGTCACGATCGAAGCCGCCGCCACCTCCTGTTCTTCATCGGGAGGCCAGATCTGGAGCCTGTTCGGGGCTCCGGAGAGGGGAATCTTTGGTCTTGTCATCACCACCCCTCCTTCATCACCAATTCCATGATGCTCCCCACCGGGAGTGAGTAATTCCTTCACAGGCTCGCTGGTCGGTGAGGAGTTGGATGATATTCATCATGTAATCGAGTTAGTTTTGTTAGGGCTTGATCCCTAGTATCCACTATGTTCTGAGATTGATGTTGTTATTACTTTGCCATGCTTAATGCTTGTCACTAGGGCCCGAGTGCCATGATTTCAGATCTGAACCATTTATGTTTTCACTATTATATCTATGTTCTAGATCCGATCTTGCAAGTCATATTCACCTATTACGTGTTATGATCCGTAAACCCCGGTGTGACAGTAATTGGGATACTTTTTGGTGATGGTCGTAGTTTGAGGAGTTCATGTATTCACTTTGTGTTAATGCTTTGTTCCATTTCTCTATTAAAGGGAGGCCTTAATATCCCTTAGTTTCCTTATGGACCCCGCTGCCACGGGAGGGTAGGACAAAAGATGTCATGCAAGTTCTTTTCCATAAGCACGTATGACTATTTACGGAATACGTGCCTACATTATATTTATGAACTGGAGCTAGTTTTGTATCGCCCTAGGTTATGACTGTTATGTGATGAATATCATCAAACGGATTCACCGATCCAATGCCTACGAGTTTTCCACATATTGTTCTTGCTAAGTTACTATTGCTACGAGTTTTGCTCACATCTCTACAAAACTCGATCA
Source organism: Aegilops bicornis (assembly GCA_021605145.1). NCBI lineage: Eukaryota > Viridiplantae > Streptophyta > Magnoliopsida > Poales > Poaceae > Aegilops > Aegilops bicornis. The sequence continues at coordinate 155,940,687 of CM038671.1, read as the reverse complement.
AGGTTGCTTAAGTAGTCATCAAAAGAAGTTCCATACACATAAAAATCATCCATGAAAACCTCAATAATCTTTTCACAAAAATCAGAGAATATAGCAGTCATGCATCTTTGAAAGGTAGCAGGTGCATTGCATAAACCAAAAGCATACGTCTATAAGCATAAGTTCCAAAAGGGCAAGTAAAGGTGGTTTTTTCTTGACCGGGTTGTGAAAAAGGTATTTGAGAAAAACCAGAATATCCAACAAGGAAACAAAAGTGTGTGTGCTTAGATAGTCTTTCTAACATTTGATCAATAAAAGGCAAGGGGTGATGACCTTTTCTAGTTGCTTTATTTATTTATTTTAAATCAATTGCCATTCTATAGCCAGTAACAATTCTTTGTGGAATGAGTTCATTGTTATCATTAGGAACAACAGTAATGCCTCCCTTCTTAGGGACACAATGAACGGAACTTACCCATCTACTATCAGCTATGGGATAGATTATACCTGCTTCCAGAAGCTTTAGTATTTCAGTTCTTACCACTTCTTTCATCTTAGGATTTAAATGTAGCATCAAGTTCCATATTAATCTCATGCTGACAGAGAGTGGGACTAATGCCCTTGAGATCATCAAGAGTATATCCAATAGCAGCTCTGTGTTTCTTTAGAATTTTCAATAATCTCTCTTCTTCATGTTCTGAAAGGTTAGCACTAATAATAACATGATATATCTTTATTTTCATCAAGATAAGCATATTTCAAAGTGCCAGGCAATTGTAATTCAAACACAGGACACCTTTAGGTAGAGGTGGACCTCCTAGGTTTCAATAGGCAAATTGTGTTTAAGCATAGGTCATTGTTCAAAGAAAATCTTATCTATCTCATTTCTTTCATGCATATGCATATCATTTTCATGGTCTAGCAGATATTGTTCTAAAGGATCAGTAGGAGGAACGGCAATAGAAGCAAGACCAATTATTTCATCCTTACTAGACAATTCTTTCTTATGATGTTTTCTACTGAACTTAGAAAAATTAAACTCATGAGATTCATTACAAAAACTAACACCGACGGTTTGTTTCTCACAATCTATTTTAGCATTAACGGTGTTCAAGAAAGGTTTACCAAAGATAATGGGACATAAGTCATCTTGTGGGGAACTAAGGACTAGAAAATCAGCAGGATATTTTATTTTCCCACACAAGACTTCAACATCTCTAACGATCCCAAGTGGTGTGATGGTGTCTCTATTAGCAAGTTTAATAGTAATATCTATGTTTTATATTTCAGCGGGTGTTATGTCATTCATAATTTCTTGATATAAGGTAAAAGGGATAGCACTCACGCTAGCACCTAAGTCACATAAACCATGATAACAATTATCCCCTATTTTAACTTAGACCACAGGCATGCCAACAACAGGTCTATATTTATCTTTCTCATCGGGTTTGGCAATTCTAGCAGCTTCATCATAGAAGTAAATAGCATGCCCATCTAAATTTTCTACCAAGAGATCTTTAACCATAGCAACAGTAGGTTCTACTTTGATTTTTTCCGATGGTTTAATTTAGGTGCTCTAATATTTCTTTTATTGACCACAGTTGAAACCTTAGCATGTTCCTTTATCCTAACAGGAAAAGGTGGTTTTTCCATATAAGCAGTAGGTATAACGGGATCAACATGATAAATAATACACCCACCGTCCCAAAATTCGGCTCTTAGATTTGTCTAGATACGGATGTATAGACACATCCGTATCTAGACAAATCTAAGACAAGAATTTTGGGACGGAGGGAGTAGTTTCATCTTTTGCTATTACCGGTTCTTTAATTTCTTCTTTAATAGGTGGGTGATATTTAAACCACTTCTCCATAGGGAGATCAACATGAGTAGCAAATGATTCACAAAAAGAGGCTACTATCTCAGAGTCAAGTCCATATTTAATGCTAAACTTTTGAAAAGCATCTTTATTCATAAAAGATTTAACACAATCAAACTGTAGCTTAATACCTGACTCTTTACCTTCATCGAGTTCCCAATCTTCAGAGTTGCGTTTAATTCTTTCTAAAAGATCCCACCTGAATTCAATAGTATTTTCATAAAAGAACCAATACAAGAAATATCAAGCATTGATGTCTGCTAGAACTACGTCAGTATTTCCCCAAAGAGGAAGGGATGATGCAGCACAACAACGGTAGGTATTTCCCTCAGTGATGAGACCAAGGTTATCGAACCACTAGGAGAACCACGCAACACCACGTAAACAGCTCCTGCACACAATGAACAAATACTTGCAACCCGACGTCAGAGAGGGGTTGTCAATCCCTCACGGGTAAAAAGATAGATAAAATTGTAGTAGATTGGATAAATAGATCTCACGGGAACACGAGATAAAATAAATAACAATAAATTGCAGCAAGGTATTTTTGGATTTTTGGATTAATAGATCTGAAAATAAAAGCAAATAAAAATAGATCGCAAAGGCAAGTATAATAAAGAAGAGACCCGAGGGTCGTAGATTTAACTAGTGGCTTCTCTCGAGAAAAATAGCAAACAGTGGGTAAACGAATTACTGTTGGGCACTTGATAAAACTTCAAATAATCACGATGATATCCAGGCAATGATCATTATATAGGCATCACATTCAAGATTAGTAGACCGACTCCTTGATAACCCACAAGTAGAGGCAATAATAAAGTTATTATTTATTTCCTTATATCATGATAAATGTTTATTATTCATGCTAGAATTGTATTAACCGGAAACATAATACATGTGTGAATACATAGACAAACAAAGTGTCACTAGTATGCCTCTACTTGACTAGCTCGTTGATCAAAGATGGTTATGTTTCCTAACCATAGACATGAGTTGTCATTTGATTAACGGGATCACATCATTAGGAGAATGATGTGATTGACTTGACCCATTCCGTTAGCTTAGCACCCGATCGTTTAGTATGTTGCTATTGCTTTCTTCATGACTTATACATGTTCCTATGACTATGAGATTATGCAACCGCCGTTTATCGGAGGAACACTTTGTGTGCTACCAAACGTCACAACGTAACTGGGTGATTATAAAGGTGCTCTACCGGTGTCTCTGCAGGTACTGGGTGGGTTGGCGTCTTTCGAGATTAGGATTTGTCCCTCCGATTGTCGAGAGGTATCTACGGGCCCTCTCGGTAATGCACATCACTTAAGCCTTGCAAGCATTGCAACTAATGAGTTAGTTGTGGGATGATGTATTATGGAATGAGTAAAGAGACTTGCCGGTAACGAGATTGAACTAGGTATTGAGATACCGACGATCGAATCTCGGGCAAGTAACATACCGATGACAAAGGGAACAACGTATGTTGTTATGCGGTCTGACCGATAAAGATCTTCGTAGAATATGTGGGAGCCAATATGAGCATCCAGGTTCCTCTATTGGTTATTGACTGGAGTACCGGGAGATTACCGGAACCCCCTGGGGACTTAATGGGCCTTAGTGGTCCTAGGTGGAAGAGAGGAGAGGCGGCAAGGGCCAGGGCCACACGCCCCTCCTGTTGGGAAACGTAGTAATTTCAAAAAAATTCCTACGCACACGCAAGATCATGGTGATGGCATAGCAACGAGAGGGGAGAGTATTGTCCACGCACCCTCGTGAGACCGTGGCGGGCGTTATGACAATGCGGTTGATGTAGTCGTACATCTTCACGATCCGACCGATCCAAGTACCGAGCGTGCTGACACCTCCGAGTTCACACGTTCAGCTCGATGGCGATCCCGGACTCCGATCCAAAGCAAAGTGTCGAGGATGAGTTCCACAAGACGACGGCGTGGTGACGATGATGATGCTCTCATCGGCGGGGCTTCGCCTAAACTCATGACGATATGACCGAGGTGGAATATGGTGGAGGGGGCACCGCACACGGCTAAGGAACGATCCGTAGATCAACTTGTGTGTTCTAGGGTGCCCCCTGCCTCAGATATAAAGGATCAAAGGGGTGCGGCCGGCCCTAGGAGGAGGCGCCAGGAGGAGTCCTACTCAGCAGGGAGTAGGACCCCCCCTTTTTCCTAGTTGGATTAGGACTTGGGGGGAGGGAAAGAGAAGGGGGGGCGCCGCCCCTTCCTTGTCCTATTCGGACTAGGGGGGAGGCGCGGCCTTCCTGGCCGGCCCTCCTCTTCTCCCTCATGGCCCACTAAGGCCCATTAACCCCGGGAGGTTTGGTAACCCCGGTGTTCAGTAACCCGGTGTTCCGGTAAAATCCCGATTTCACCCGGAACTATTCTGAAGTCCAAACATAGGCTTCCAATATATCAATATTTATGTCTCGAACATTTCGAGACTCCTCGTCATGTCCGTGATCACATCCGGGACTGCGAACAAACTTCGGTACATCAAAACTTATAAACTCATAATAAAACTGTCATCGTAACGTTAAGCGTGCGGACCCTACGGGTTCGAGAACTATGTAGACATGACCTGGAACTATTCTTGGTCAATAACCAATAGCGGAACCTGGATGCTCATATTGGCTCCTACATGTTCTACTATGATCTTTATTGGTCAAACCGCATAACAACATACGTTGTTCCCTTTGTCATCGGTATGTTACTTGCAGAGATTTGATCGTCGGTATCCAATACCTAGTTCAATCTAGTTCTTGGCAAGTCTCTTTCTGATTACGTAATGCATCATTCCGTAACTAACTCATTAGCTACATTGCTTGCAAGGCTTATAGTGATGTGCATTACCGAGAGGGCCGGAGATACCTCTCCGAGCAATCGGAGTGACAAAACCTAATCTTGAAATCGCCAACCCAACATGTACCTTTGGAGACACCTGTAGTACTCCTTTATAATCACCCGATTACGTTGTGACGTTTGGTAGCATCCAAAGTGTTCCTCCGATAAGCAGGAGTTGCATAATCTCATAGTTACAGGAACATGTATAAGTCATGAAGAAAGCAATAGAATATACTAAACGATCAAGTGCTAGGCTAACGGAATGGGTCATGTCAATCACATCATTCTCCTAGTGATGTGATCCCATTAATCAAATAACAACACATGTCTATGATTAGGAAACATAACCATCTTTGATTAATGAGCTTGTCAAGTAGAGGCATACTAGTGACTATATGTTTGTCTATGTATTCACACATGTATCATGTTTAGGTTAATACAATTCTAGCATGAATAATAAACATTTATCATGAAATAAGGAAATAAATAATAACTTTATTATTGCCTCTAGGTCATATTTCCTTCAGTCTCCCACTTGCACTAGAGTCAATAATCTAGTTCACATCATCATGTGATTCAACACTAATATTCACATCTGTATGTGATTAACACCCATAGTTCACATCGTCATGTGACCAACACCCAAAGGGTTTACTAGAGTCAATAATCTAGTTCACATCGCTATGTGATTAACACCCAAAGAGTACTAAGGTATGATCATGTTTTGCTCGTGAGAGAAGCTTAGTCAATGGGTCTGTCACATTCAGAGCCGAATGTATTTTGCAAATATTCTATGTCTACAATGCTCTGCACGGAGCTACTCTAGCTAATTGCTCCCACTTTCAATATGTATCCAGTTGAGACTTAAGAGTCATCTGGATCGGTGTAAAAAGCTTGCATCGATGTAACTCTTTACGACAGGCTCTTTTATCACCTCCATAATCGAGAAATATTTCCTTAGTCCTCACTAAGGATGTTCTTAACCAATGTCCGATGATCTACTCCTAGATCACTATTGTACTCCTTGCCAAATTTAGAGCAAGGTATACAATAGGTGCAGTACATAGCATAGCATACTTTATAGAACCTATGGTGAGGCATAGGGAATGACTTTCATTCTCTTTTCTATTTTCTGCTTTGTGGTCGGGATTTGAGTCTTACTCAATTTCACACCTTTGCAACACAGGCAAGAACTTTTCTTTGACTGTTCCATTTTGAACTACTTCAAAATCTTGACAAGGTATGTACTTATTGAAAAAACTTATCAAGCGTCTTGATCTATCTCAATAGATCTTGATGCTCAATATGTAAGTAGCTTTCCTGAGGTCTTTCTTTTAAAGAACTCCTTTAAAATACTCCTTTATGCTTTCCGGAAAAATTCTACATCATTTACGATCAACAATATGTCATTCACATATACTTATCGAAATGTTGTAGTGCTCCCACTCACTTTCTTGTAAATACGGGCTTCTCCAAAAGTCAGTAAAACCATATGCTTTGATCACACTATCAAAGCGTTTATTCCAACTCCGAGATGCTTGCACCAGTCCATAGATGGATCGCTGAAGCTTGCACATTTTGTTAGTATCTTTAGGATGGACAAAACATTCTGGTTGCATCATATGCAACTCTTCTTTAATAAATCCATTAAGGAATGCAGCTTTGACATCCATTTGCCAGATTTCATAAAATGTGGCAATTGCTAACATGATTCGGACAGACTTAAGCATCATTACGAGTGAGAAAATCTCATCGTATTCAACACCTTGAACTTGTCGAAAACCTTTTGCAACAAGTCGAGCTTTGTAGATAGTAACACTACTATCAACGTCCGTCTTCCTCTTGAACATCCATTTATTCTCTATGACTTGTCGATCATCGGGCAAATCAATCAAAGTCCACACTTTGTTCTCATACATGGATCCCATCTCAGATTTCATGGTCTCAAGCCATTTCGCGGAATCTGGGCTCATCATCGCTTCCTCATAGTTCGTAGGTTCATCATGGTCTAGTAACATGACTTCCGAGCAGGATTACCGTACCACTCAGTGCGGACTGTACTTTGGAAGACCTACGAGGTTTTGTAGTAACTTGATCTGAAGTTTCATGATCATCATCATTAGCTTCCTCACTAATTGGTGTATGAATCACTGGAACTGATTTCTGTGATGAACTACTTTCCAATTCGGGAGAAGGTACAATTACCTTATCAAGGTCTACTTTCCTCCCACTCACTTCTTTCGAGAGAAACTCCTTCTCTAGAAAGGATCCATCTTAGCAACGAATGTTTTGCCTTTAGATCTGTGATAGAAGGTGTACCCAACAGTTTCCTTTGGGTATTCTATGAAGACGCACTTCTCCGATTTGGGTTCGAGCTTATCAGGTTGAAAACCTTTTTCATATAAGCATCGCAACTCCAAACTTTAAGAAACAACAACTTAGGTTTATTGCTAAACCATAATTCATACGGTGTCGTCTCAACGGATTTAGATGGTGCCCTATTTAACGTGAATGTAGCTGTCTCTAATGCATAACCCCAAAACGATAGTGGTAAATCGGTAAGAAACATCATAGATTGTACTATATCTAATAAAGTACGGTTATGACGCTCGGACACACCATTATGTTGTGGTGTTCCAGGTGGCATGAGATGTGAAACTATTCCACATTGTTTTAATTGAAGACCAAACTCGTAACTCAAATATTCGTCTCTGTGATCAGATCGCAGAAACTTTATTTTCTTGTTATGATGATTTTTCCACTTCACTCTGAATTTTTTTGAACCTTTCAATTATTTCAGACTTATGTTTCATCAAGAAGATATACGCATATCTGCTCAAATCATCTGTGAAGGTCAGAAAATAATGATACTTGCCACGGGCATCAACACTCATTGGATCGCATACATTGGTATGTATTATTTCCAACAAGTCGGTAGCTCGTTCCATTGTTCCGGAGAACGGAGTTTTAGTCATCTTGCCCAAAAAGCACGGTTCACAAGCATCAAATGATTCATAACCAAGTGATTCCGAAAATCCATCTTTATGGAGTTTCTTCATGCCCTTTACACCGATATGACCCAAACGACAGTGCCACAAATAAGTTGCACTATCATTGTTAACTTTGCATCTTTTGGCATCAATATTATGAATATGTGTATCACTACGATCGAGATCCAACAAACTATTTTCATTGGGTGTATGACCATCGAAGGTTTTATTCATGTAAACAGAACAATAATTATTCTCTAACTTACATGAATAACCGTATTGCAATAAACATGATCAAATCATATTCATGCTCAACGCAAACACCAAATAACATTTATTTAGGTTCAACATTAATCCCGAAAGTATAGGGAGTGTGCGATGATGATCATATCAATTTGGAACTACTTCCAACACTCATCGTCACTTCCCCTTCAACTAGTCTCTGTTTATTCTGTAACTCCTGTTTCGAGTTACTAATCTTAGCAACCAAACAAGTATCAAATACTCAGGGCTACTATAAACACTAGTAAGGCACACATCAATAACTTGTATATCAAATATACTCTTGTTCACTTTGCCATCCTTCTTATCCACCAAATATTCGTGGCATTTCCGCTTCAAGTGACCATTTCCTTTGCGATTATAAGCACTCGGTTTAGGGCTTTGGTCCAGCTTTGGTCTTCTTCATGGGAGTGAAAACTTGTTTGCCATTCTACTTGAAGTTTCCCTTTCTTTCCTTTGCCCTTTTCTTGAAACTAGTGGTCTTGTCAATCATCAACACTTGATGCTCTTTCTTGATTTCTACCTTCACGATTTCAACATCACGAAGAGCTCGGGAATCGTTTTCATCATCCCTTGCATACTATAGTTCATCACAAAGTTCTAGTAACTTAGTGATGGTGACTAGAGAATTCATCAATCACTATCTTATACGGAAGATTAACTCCCACTTGATTCAAGCGATTGAAGTACCCAGACAATCTGAGCACATGCTCACTAGTTGAGCGATTCTCCTCCATCTTTTAGCTATAGAACTTGTTGGAGACTTCATATCTCTCAACTCGGGTGTTTGCTTGAAATATTAACTTCAACTCCTGGAACATCTTATATGGTCCATGACGTTTAAAACGTCTTTGAAGTCCCGATTCTAAGCCGTTAAGAATGGTGCACTAAACTATCAAGTAGTCATCATATTGAGCTAGCCAAACGTTCATAACGTCTGCATTTGCTCCTGCAATAGGTCTGTCACCTAGCGGTGCATTAAGGACATAATTCTTCTTGTGCAGCAATGAGGATAAACCTCAGATCACGGATCCTATCCACATCATTGCTACTAACATTTTTCAATACAATTTTCTCTAGGGACACATATAAAAACATAGGGAAGCAAAACCATAGGGAAGCAACAACGCGAGCTATTGATCTACAACATAATTTGCAAAATACTACCAGGACTAAGTTCATGATAAATTAAAGTTCAATTAATCATATTACTTAAAACTCCCACTTAGATAGACATCCTCTAATCTTCTAAGTGATTACGTGATCCATATCAACTACACCATGTCCGATCGTCACGTGAGATGGAGTAGTTTCAGCAGTGAACATCAATATGTTGATCATATCTACTATATGATTCACGCCGACCTTCGGTCTCCGTGTTCCGAGGCCATATCTGTATATGCTAGGCTCGTCAAGTTTAACCTGAGTATTCAGCGTGTGCAACTGTTTTGCACCCGTTGTATTTGAACGTAGAGCCTATCACACCCGATCATCACGTGGTGTCTCGACGAAGAACTTTCGCATAGCGGTGCATACTCGGGAGAACACTTCTTGATATTTTTAGTGAGAGATCATCTTAAAATGCTACCGTCAATCAAAGCAAGATAAGATGCATAAAGGATAAACATCACATGCAATCAATATAAGTGAAATGATATGGCCATCATCATCTTGTGCTTGTGATCTCCATCTCTGAAGCACCGTCGTGATCACCATCGTCACCGGTAGCGACACCTTGATCTCCATCGTAGCATCGTTGTCGTTCGCCATCTATTGCTTCTCGACTATCGCTACCGCTTAGTGATAAAGTAAAGCAATTACATGCGTTGCATTCATACAATAAAGCGACAACCATATGGCTCCTGCCAGATTGCGAAAACTTTGGTTACAAAACATGATCATCTCATACAATAAAATATAGCATCACGTCTTGACCATATCACATCACAACATGCCCTGCAAAAACAAGTTAGACGTCCTCTACTTTGTTGTTGCAAATTTTACGTGGCTGCTACGGGCTGAGCAAGAACCGTTCTTACCTACGCATCAAAACCACAACGATAGTTCGTCAAGTTGGTGCTGTTTTAACCTTCGCAAGGACCGGGCGTAGCCACACTCGGTTCAACTAAAGTGAGAGAGACAGACACCCGCCAAATCACCTTTAAGCAACGAGTGCTCGCGGCGGTGAAACCGATCTCGCGTAAGCGTCTGCGTAATGTCGGTCCGGGCCGCTTCATCTCACAATACCGCCGAACCAAAGTATGACATGTCGGTAAGCGGTATGACTTGTATTGCCCACAACTCACTTGTGTTCTACTCGTGCATATAACATCAACGCATAAAACCAGGCTCACGATACCACTGTTGGGAAGCGTAGTAATTTCAAAAAATTCCCTACGCTAACGCAAGATCATGGTGATGGCATAGCAACGAGAGGGAGAGTATTGTCCACGTACCCTCGTGGGCCGTAAGCGGGCGTTATGACAACGCGGTTGATGTAGTCGTCGTCTTCACGATCCGACCGATCCAAGTACCGAGCGTCACGGCACCTCCGGAAGTTCGACACGCGTTACTCGATGGCGATCCCCGGACTCGATCCAAAGAAAGTGTCGAGGATGAGTTCCACAAGACGACGGAGTGGTGACAATGATGATGCTATACCGGCGCATGGCTTAGCCTAAACTCCGCGACGATATGACCGAGGTGGAATATGGTGGAGGGGGGCACCGCACATGGCTAAGGAACGATCCGTAGATCAACTTGTGTGTTCTAGGGTGCCCCCCTGCCCCCGTATATAAAGGAGCAAGGGGGGTGCGGCCGGCCCTAGGAGGAGGCGCGCCGGAGGAGTCCTACTCCCACCGGGAGTAGGACTCCCCCCTTTTCCTAGTTGGATTAGGACTTGGGGGGAGGGAAAGAGAAAGGGGGGCGCCGCCCCCCCTTCCTTGTCCTATTCGGACTAGGGGGGGAGGGGGCGCGCGGCCTGCCCTCCTATTCTCCCTCATGGCCCACTAAGGCCCATTAACCCCCGGGAGGGTTTCGGTAACCCGGTGTTCCTAAGAAAATCGATTTCACCGGAACTATTCCAAGTCCGAACATAGGCTTCCAATATATCAATCTTTATGTCTCGACCATTTCGAGACTCCTCGTCATGTCCGTGATCACATCCGGCACTCCGAACAAACTTCGGTACATCAAAACTTATAAACTCATAATAAAACTGTCATCGTAACGTTAAGCGTGCGGACCCTACGGGTTCGAGAACTATGTAGACATGACCTAGAACTATTCTTGGTCAATAACCAATAGCGGAACCTGGATGCTCATATTGGCTCCTACATATTCTACGAAGATCTTTATCGGTCAAACCGCATAACAACATATGTTGTTCCCTTTGTCATCAGTATGTTACTTGCCCGAGATTTGATCGTCGGTATCCAATACCTAGTTCAATCTCGTTACTGGTTACGTAATGCATCATTCCGTAACTAACTCATTAGCTACATTGCTTGCAAGGCTTATAGTGATGTGCATTACCGAGAGGGCCCAGAGATACCTCTCCGACAATCGGAGTGACAAAACCTAATCTTGAAATACGCCAACCCAACATGTACCTTTGGAGACACATGTAATACTCCTTTATAATCACCCGATTCGTTGTGACGTTTGGTAGCACCAAAGTGTTCCTCCGGTAAGCGGGAGTTGCATAATCTCATAGTTACGAGGAACATGTATAAGTCATGAAGAAAGCAATAGCAATATACTAAGCGATCAAGTGCTAGGCTAACGGAATGAGTCATGTCAATCACATCATTCTCCTAATGATGTGATCCCATTAATCAAATAACAACACATGTCTATGGTTAGGAAACATAACCATCTTTGATTAATGAGCTAGTCAAGTAGAGGCATACTAGTGACTATATGTTTGTCTATGTATTCACACATGTATCATGTTTCCGGTTAATACAATTCTAGCATGAATAATAAACATTTATCATGAAATAAGGAAATAAATAATAACTTTATTATTGCCTCTAGGGCATATTTCCTTCACCTCCCCCTTGTCCGAATAGGACAAGGAGAGGGGGGGGCGCCCCCCCCCTTCCTTCTTCTCCTCCACTCTTTCCCTCCTCCCAAGTCCTAATCCAACTAGGAAAGGGGGGGGGGGGGAGTCCTACTCCCGGTGGGAGTAGGACTCCTCCTGGCGCGCCGCTCCCCGTGGCCGGCCGCACCCCCCGTGCTCCTTTATATCTGAGGCGGGGCACCCCATAGACACAACAATTGATCAGTTGATCTTTTAGCCGTGTCGGTGCCCCTCCACCATAGTCCACCTCGATAATCTTGTGGCGGTGCTTAGGCGTAGCCCTGCGTCGGTAGAACATCAACATCGTCACCACGCCGTCGTGCTGACAAAACTCTTCCTCAACACTCGGCTGGATCGGAGTTCGAGGGACATCATCGGGCTGAACGTGTGCTGAACTCGGAGGTGCCGTGCGTTCGGTACTTGATCATTGGATCGTGAATACGTACGACTACATCAACCGCGTTGTGCTAAAGCTTCCGCTTTCGGTCTATGAGGGTACATGGACAACACTCTCCCCTCTCATTGCTATGCATCACCATGATCTTGCGTGTGCGTAGGAATTTTTTTGAAATTACTACGTTCCCCAACAAAGGGTATCGAGCCAGGTTTTATGCGTAGATGTCATATGCACGAGTAGAACACAAGTGAGTTGTGGGCAATATAAGTCATACCGCTTACCGACATGTCATACTTTGGTTGGCGGGTATTGTTGGATGAAGCGGCCCGGACCGACATTACGCCAGATGCTTACGCGAGACTGGTTCTACCGACGTGCTTTGCACATAGGTGGTCAAGGGTGTTAGTTTCTCCAACTTTAGTTGAACCGAGTGTGGCTATGCCCGGTCCTTGCGAAGGTTAAAACATCACCAACTTGACAAACTATCGTTGTGGTTTTGATGCGTAGGTAAGAATGGTTCTTGCTAAGCCCGTAGCAGCCACGTAAAACTTGCAACAACAAAGTAGAGGACGTCTAACTTGTTTTTGCAGGCATGTTGTGATGTGATATGGTCAAGACATGATGCTAAATTTTATTGTATGAGATGATCATGTTTTGTAACCGAGTTATCGGCAACTGGCAGGAGCCATATTGAGGGAGTCCTGGATTGGGGGGTGTTCGGATAGCCGAACTATCACCTTTGGCCGGACTCCTGGACTATGAAGATACAAGATTGAAGACTTCGTCCCGTGTCCGTATGGGACTTTCCTTGGCGTGGAAGGCAAGCTTGGCGATACGGATATGTAGATCTCCTACCATTGTAACCGACTCTGTGTAACCCTAACCCTCTTTGGTATCTATATAAACCGGAGGGTTTTAGTCCGTAGGACGAACAACAATCATACCATAGGCTAGCTTCTAGGGTTTAGCCTCTCTGATCTCATGGTAGATCTACTCTTGTACTACCCATATCATCAATATTAATCAAGTAGGAGTAGGGTTTTACCTCCATCGAGAGGGCTCGAACCTGGGTAAAAACATCGTGTCCCTTGTCTCCTGTTACCATCCGCCTAGACGCACAGTTCGGGACCCCCTAGCCGAGATCCGCCGGTTTTGACACCGACATTGGTGCTTTCATTGAGAGTTCCTCTATGTCGTCACCTTTAGGCTTGATGGCTCCTTCGATCATCAACAACGACGCGGTCCAGGGGGAGACTTTTCTCGCCGGACAGATCTTCGTATCTGGCGGCTTTGCTTCAAGGGCCAATTCGCTAGGCCATCCGGAGCAGATCGAAGCTACGCCCCTGGCCATCCGGGTCAGATTTGGAAGTTTGAACTACATGGCCGACATCCGCGGAGACTTGATCTTCGACGGATTCGAGCCACAGCCAAGCGCGCCGCACTGTCTCGATAGGCACGATCTAGCTCTGCCACCGAACAGTGCCCTGGAGGCCGCACTAGAGTCCACTCCGACCCCTAGTTCGGAGCCGACTTCACCGATCGAGGACGAGTGGCTGGACACCACCTCGGGGGCTGAGATCCCTATGGCGATCGAGCCAAACAACACCCCTATCCTTTGCGAAGCACGTGACTCCAAGGTGCCGGACTCTTCTCCGGACTCCGAGCCTTCCGCGCCCCTGCCAATCGAATCCGATTGGGCGCCGGTTATGGAGTTCACTGCCGCAGACATCTTTCAGCACTCGCCCTTTGGCGACATCCTGACTTCACTAAAATCTCTCTCTGTATTAGAAGAGCCCTGGCCGGACTATGGTCAGCAAGGTTGGGATGCAGACGACGAATAAATTCAACGCTCACCCACCACCCACTTCGTAGCCACTGTCGAAAGTTTAAACGACGTGCTCGATTTCGACTCCGAAGACATCGACGGTATGGACGACGATGCAGGAAATAATTATGAACCAGCACCTATAGGGTACCAGACAGCCACCTCATCTCACGATGTATACATGGTGGATACACCCAAAGGAAGTGACGACGAGGAACAACGGGGCGCTACGAAGGATAATTCCCTCGAAAAGCAGTCAAAACGGCGACGTAAGCGCCGCTCAAAGTCCCGCCTCGACAAAGACAGCATCCATACAGACCCAACCATAGAGCAGGGCGAATCGGTGGACGACGAACATGCTATCGAGCAACCATCCGAACAGGATAACTTGGACAAACAATCTGTCCCCGGTGAAGATAACAGTCCGGACGATCTCACGCCGGACAAATTATTGGAGCAGAAGAACCTCCACAAAAGGCTCGTCGCCACTGCCCGTAGCCTAAAAAAGCAGAAGCGGAAGCTCAAAACAGCGGAAGATGCACTCAGAATCAGATGAAGCAAAGTACCCAACACCACGGACAAATACGGCGACAGTCGCCAAACATAGAGCTACCCGAAGCGCAAACTACTGCCCGAATTCGATGAGGAGGCCGTAGAGCCCCCACGATCAAAGAACAAAGAGGTCGCCCAGTCGGATAGACGACCACATGGCAAACATAGAACGGCAAGCGGCGCCGCACGCAAGCCGGCACGCGATCCGCATAAGGATTCGCACCAAAAGGATGGCCCAGTTAGGTCTATCTATGGGCCAAGAAAACAAGCTCTAGTGAGCAAGGCAACACGCCAAGTATCCGAATATCACGGCACACCCAAATACAGGGGCGCCGCACACCCCCTATGTTTCACCGATGAGGTACTGGATTATGAATTTCCAGTGGGATTCAAACCCGTAAACATAGAGGCATATGACGGAACGACAGACCCTGGAGTCTGGATCGAGGATTACATCCTCCACATACACATGGCCAGAGGAGATGACCTCCACGCCATAAAATATTTACCCCTCAAGCTCAAAGGGCCAGCCTGGCATTGGCTTAAAAGCCTCCCCGAAAACACCATTGGAAGTTGGGAAGAGCTCGAGGATGCTTTCCGGACTAATTTTCAAGGGACCTATGTCCGGCCTCCGGACGCAGACGATTTAAGTCACATAACCCAACAGCCCGGAGAGTCAGCCCGAAAATTCTGGAATAGGTTTCTCACCAAGAAGAACCAAATAGTCGACTGTCCGGACGCCGAAGCCCTAGCGGCTTTCAAACACAACGTTCTAGACGAATGGCTTGCCAGACACCTCGGCCAAGAAAAGCCAAGAACAATGGCCGCATTAACAAGCCTCATGACCCGCTTTTGTGCGGGAGAGGATAGCTGGCTAGCAAGATGTAGTACCAGCGACCCAAGTACATCCGAAGTCAGGGACGGAAACGGGAAACCACGACGCAGCAAGGACCAGCGCCGGACTAAGGGGAACAGTCCGAAGAGCACGGCAGTCAATGCCGAATTCAAAAGCTCTCGGCAGAACAATAAAAAACTGCCCCTCAAGGATAACAGCGACGAGCTATCCAATCTAAACAAAATCTTGGACAAGATATGCCAAATTCACAGTACTCCCGGGAAGCCTGCAAACCATACCCACAGAGATTGTTGGGTCTTCAAGCAGTCCGGCAAACTCAACGCCGAACACAAGGGGCTCGACACACCAAGTGAAGACGACGAAGAACCCCACAAGCAGAGCATCGGAAAACAAAAGAATTTCCCACAAGAAGTTAAAACAGTAAACTCACTTCAAGTGACAAAAGGGAAAAACAGAGCGGCGCCCATAGAAATACTTGTCGCATGGTCTATCCCCGTGGAGTCCTGATACTGGTTGTCAAAACCAATCACCTTCGACCATCAGGATTACTCCGGAAGTATCCGGAATGCAGGACGGACTGCCCTGATACTGAATCCCATAATCGACGGACTCCAATTTACACAAGTCCTAATGGACGGCGGCAGTGATCTAAACCTGCTATATCAGGACACAATCTGCAGGATGGGGATAGACCCCACCAAAATTCGCCATAGCAACACTTCCTTTCAAGGGGTAATGCCAGGCCCACATGCCCATTGTACGGGCTCTCTACGGCTAAAAGTTGTGTTCTGCTCATCCGACAACTTCCGTTGCGAAAAGTTAGTCTTCCACATCGCCCCATTTGATAGCAGCTATCAAGCACTATTGGGACGCGAGGCTTTCGCCCGCTTTAACGCAATACCGCATTATGCATCTCTTACAGTCAAAATGCCCGGTCCACGCATCATCATCTCATTAACAGGAAATCTCGAGTGTTCCTCGAGCACGGAAGAATGTGAGACTGCCTTGAGAGCCACACACTAATCCGGCTTCGCTGATCAAAGCACCTAAACAGGTCGTTAAGACCCCGGACACGGTTAGGCGAGTCCGGAGTAAATATATAAGGGCTTATTAGCCATATACCCCCTTGCAAGGGGCTCCACGCATGTACAAACGCGAGACAATAAAGCTCAATTTTATTCATTCTTTGAATCATACTCTGTTTATTTAATATAAAGTACATATTTCGCATGATCTTTTTTCAATTAAGTTCCTCTCTTTTACAGATGAACACCGTGTTACACCCGTCCAGGACACGGCACAACAGAGACACAGGCGCAGACGTGCAGTAGGGACCCGTTGCAAGGATTCTTTTCAGATTAAGACACTGCGTAAACCTTTCTTACTGTCTCTTGTTGATAAACATCCCCCAGTTTCTTGATATAACCGAGGAGGAGGCTGGCGTATTGGCATCGGCCGCGTCAGAAACTTGCGCGTACCTGGACATCAGGGGCTTGTTACCAAGGGCGTTGTTCGGCCCGTTTTCATAAAGACCGAATACCTTAGGGAGTGTTCGGCGTCTCGAGTTAGGCCTTATATGCATCAGCTCTGAATCATGTCTTTGGTCAAATGTTGGGTTTGCCCAGCTCACGTGTTTTGCTGCCTTACGTTCCGTTCTATCGGCTAACGCGGCACCGTGAGAACTCTGCGATTGTGCCCGGTTCGCCGGTGAGCACCTCAAGAGAGAAAGCCGAAAACTGACTGTCATGATATAGCGTGAGACTGGTCAACCACTCAATGACCCACCGGAATGTTTAGAATTCCTCCGCATTAACGAAGGACCGTTTCCCGGTCAGGCACATACGCGCCCCGGATTCGGGAGAGCGCGGTGCCACTAGGGGCTATATAGTAGCCCCACCATCGAACTCCTATGGCTAAGTGAAAGTGATAAACCATTATAGTCCGGTTGCCTAGTTTGCTACGCTATCACCTCCTTTACGGGACCAAGATGTTGGATTAAGTGTGAAAACGCGCCTTTTTGCAAACACCCCAGCATTATGTGCGTGGGGGCTGAAGCCGTAGACTGCCATCTTTCAGGTTATATACACATATACATTAACGGCCGCACATGAGGTATTTTACTACTTGAATGCACAAGTATAAAAAGCTCTTATATTATATTGAATCATTGTTTCATACATCTTACATGTCATTAGAACATAATATCCTTCGAGCACTGCGTCTCTATTAAACGAGCGCCCAGCAGGACTTCCTCAAAATAGTGCTCGACAAGCATTCGGCTTCCGTCCAAATCTAGGGATGCAACATTGGTGGCCTTCATCTCCGCCCAGTATGTCTTAACACGGGCAAGGGCCATCCGTGCACCCTCTATGCATGCTGACCGCTTCATCGCATCGATATGCGGCACCGCACCAAGGAACTGCTGCACCAAGCCAAATAACTCTTCGGCTCCGGCCTTTTCGGCCACAAATGAGTCACGACATCCTTCATAGGAAGTCCGGACAACCTATTCAGCTCAGCCCATTCGACTAACCGATCAGCTAATGGAAGTGGACGCTCCGGATTACGGAACTGCGACCAGAACAGCTCTTCCCTTCTGTGACCTTCTTGGCCTCGGAAGTACTCGACCGCGTCCGTGGCACTTGCCGCTAGGTACAGATAAGCATCCTCCACACCCCACAGCCGGTCCAACTGAGCATATTTCGGATCCGTGAACTTCCTCCGCAGCAGAAAGGGCTTTCCAGCCGCGATATCCCCGGCCTGATGTAGCTCCTCTTTTATAGCTCTCATCGTAGAGTGAGCATCCTTGGCTTCGGCGGTGGCCTTTTTCAGGCCCTCTTGATCTGCTCGACCTTCTTTTTCAAGAAACTCGCAGCGGTCGGTGGCATTCTTCAACTTCATGGCCATTTCGGCCATTTCCTTCCTGCTTCGGCAGTGAGCAGCCTGTTCGGCTTTTAACTCTTCGGCCGCCCTTAAGGCAGCCGCATCAGTTTTTCTGGCTTGCTCCTTAGCTCGGGCGAGCTCCGCCCGAAGGTTCTCCATAGCAGCGGCACCATCTGCATTAAGCATACATGTTGTAAGGCACGGGCGTCAAGCTCCCTCACCAGGTGTCCGCGGAGAAGTCGCATACCTTGTGACTCGTCAAGCCGCTTGTTGACAAGCGCGATGTCCGCATCCGCTACGTCAAGTTGCCGCTTCAGTTCGACAAATTCATCAGTCCGGCTGGCCACAGGACGCTTCGCCACCTGCATAGGAAAGGCGACATAATTTATCAGAGATTATGATCCTCGGCGCGCTGTCACTTTTGACAACGTACCGAGTCTCAGGGGCTACTATCTATACAGGGCGCATTCTATATGCAAAACTGTCAAAAGGTACATCATTTTCGCGTACCTCAAACCCCGTCAGTAAACTTCTGACGGCTTCATACAATCCGCTCTCAGCGGACGAAACCCTTTCAATCACCGTACCCATTAACACACGGTGATTTTCTGAGATAGACGCTCGCCCAAGCAGATCCTTCAACTCCTCCGACCGTACGCCAGTTGGCGCCGGACCCTCCGGCTTCGCCGGACTCGGGTAAACCCTCCGTGATGATACCTCAGGGTCGTTCGCTTCGCATGACGGTACGGCAGGAGGAGGCGTTTCGCTCTCCATCATCTCCGGACGAAGATCCCCCGAAGATGAGCTCTGCTGTGAAGGGCTGAGATCCGAACTACAAGGTAAAACCTCAGTTATCTTCAGAAATAAAAACAGGGATGTCCCTTATTACAAAACTCCCCTTTCTACTTACGGCTCGCTGGAGAGCAGATTCCCTTGGGGAAATAGTGCGGCTGGGGCTTCTCCCGGCGCAGGACCCTCTGGTGAAGATTTCTTCCCCCGCTTTGAGACCTTGGTCTCTGGATCTTCAGAAGTGGTCCTCTTCTCCCCTTGGATGGAGGGATTCTTGATCCCCCCTTCTCTGATAGCCTCCTTTGCGGAGGCAGTAGCTTCCCTGTTCCCCCCTTCGCCTTCTTCCAAAGACGCGGCCTTCAGCATCTTGGTCAGCACGGGATCCGGCATGGTCTCAGGGAGGGGGGTCGGACACCGTATCAGCTTCGCTTTCGCTGTCCATTCCTGTTTAATAGATAACTCTTTTAAGGGCAAGTTTATGATAAATGTACGGATAGCGTGTCCGAGTACGGGACTACTTACTTGGGTATCCGGGCGATTGCAGCTCAGACCTGCATCCTCAGTCAAGTCCGGACACATTCCTTGTGATCCGAAGAACAGTTGATACATCTCCACGGGCGTCGCGCCCATAAAATGTTGGAGAGCTCGTGGTCCCTCCGGATTAAACTCCCATAGGCGGAGGGGGCGACATTTGCAGGGTGGGAGGCGCCGAATCAGCATGACCTGCGCTACTACGACCAGATTGATCTCTCTCTCTAGGAGGTCTCGAATATGGCCCTGCAACAAAGGTACGTCCTTGGATGGCCCCCAGTCAAGTCCTTTATTGACCCATGACGCCAGCCGCAGTGGAGGACCCGAGCGGAAAGCAGGTGGCGCCACCCATTTGGTGCCCCTAGGAGCGGTGATATAAAACCACCCTTGTCGCCATAGACTGAGCTCCCCTTGAAAAGAGCCCTCGGGCCATGGAGCATCAGCATTCTTGCTTATAACAACCCCTCCGCACTCTGCCTGCTGCCCCTTGATCATCTTTGGCTCCACTTTGAAGGTCTTGAGCCACAAGCCGAAGTGAGGGGTAATGCGGAGGAAGGCTTCGCATATAACTATGAATGATGAGATGTGGAGGATGGACTACGGATCCAAGTCATGGAATTCCAGCCCATAATAAAACATGAGCCCCCTCACGAAGGGGTCCGTCGGGAAGCCTAGACCCTGAAGGAAGTGAGACACGAACACCACGCTCTCGCCAGGCTCGGGAGTGGGAATAACCTGCCCTTGAGCAGGCAGCCTATGCGAAATTTCGTCGGTTAAATACCTGGCGTCTCTCAACTTTAGCACATCTTCTTCCGTGATGGAGGAAGGCATCCACCGGCCGTACAGGTCGGAGCCGGACATCGTCGAAGGTCCGAAGCGCCTGAATCTGGAGCTTTGGGTGTTGGAACTCGAGGCGAGAGGCGGATTAGATTGAGATCGAAAGAGAGGAGAGGGCCTTGGTCTCGTTATAAAGAGGTTGAATACCAAGAGCCCTCCCCGTGACCGTTTGGGACTCGCCTTCGATAGAGGAGGCGTGCCAACGGGCACGACTGGGTTACCCACGCCCGTATTGATGAGAATCCCGGAATAAGGGGGCACGATCTCCGCTTTATTAAGACGTGCCAAGGAAACCGCCTCGCTAAACGCGCTGAGGTGGGACAGTAAAAAACGATTCAAATAAAGGCCTGGCCGTGGTGTGATGTCACGCCGTGAAATACGTTAGCAGATCTGTGTAAAAATTATTCTCTCTACGGTGGTATGTGGAACTTGTTTTGCAGAGCCGGACACTATCCTTGTGTTCAAAATCTTCTATGAAGTATTCGGAGGAGGAACCCGCCTTGCAATGCCGAAGACAATATGCACGCTGGACTCGTCGTCATTGAAGCCTGGTTCGGGGGCTCTTGAGGAGTCTGGATTGGGGGTGTCCGGATAGCGAACTATCACCTTTGGCGGACTCTGGACTATGAAGATACAAGATTGAAGACTTCGTCCGTGTCCGGATGGGACTTTCCTTGGCGTGGAAGGCAAGCTTGGCGATCTGGATATGTAGATCTCCTACCATTGTAACCGACTCTGTAACCCTAACCCTCTTTGATGTCTATATAACCGGAGGGTTTTAGTCCGTAGGGACGAACAACAATCATACCATAGGCTAGCTTCTAGGGTTTAGCCTCTCGATCTCATGGTAGATCTACTCTTGTACTACCCATATCATCAATATTAATCAAGCGGGAGTAGGGTTTTACCTCCATCGAGAGGGCCCGAACCTGGGTAAAAACATCGTGTCCCTTGTCTCCTGTTACCATCCGCCTAGACGCACAGTTCGGGACCCCCTACCCGAGATCCGCCGGTTTTGACACCGACACATATGGTTGTCGCTTTATTGTATGCAATGCAATCGCCATGTAATGATTTACTTTATCACTAAGCGGTAGCGATAGTCGTAGAAGCATAAGATTGGCGAGACGACAACGATGCTACGATGGAGATCAAGGTGTCGCGCCGGTGACGATGGTGATCATGACGGTGCTTCAGAGATGGAGATCACAAGCACAAGATGATGATGGCCATATCATATCACTTATATTGATTGCATGTGATGTTTATCTTTTATGCATCTTATCTTGCTTTGATTGACAATAGCATTTTAAGATGATCCCTCACTAAATTATCAAAGTATAAGTGTTCTCCCTGAGTATGCACCGTTGCGAAAGTTCTTTGTGCTGAGACACCACATGATGATCGGGTGTGATAGGCTCTACGTTCAAATACAATGGGTGCAAAACAGTTGCACACGCGGAATACTCAGGTTAAACTTGACGAGCCTAGCATATAACAGATATGGCCTAGGAACACGGAGACCGAAAGGTCGAGCATGAATCATATAGTAGATATGATCAACATAGTGATGTTCACCATTGAAACTACTCCATCTCATGTGATGATAGGACATGGTTTAGTTGATTTGGGTCACGTGATCACTTAGAGGATTAGAGGGATGTCTATCTAAGTGGGAATTCTTAAGTAATATGATTAATTGAACTTAAATTTATCATGAACTTAGTACCTGATAGTATCTTGCTTGTCTATGTTTGATTGTAGATAGATGGCCCGTGCTGTTGTTCCGTTGAATTTTAATGCGTTCCTTGAGAAAGCAAAGTTGAAAGATGATGGTAGAAATTACACGGACTGGGTCCGTAACTTGAGGATTATCCTCATTGCTGCACAGAAGAATTACATCCTGGAAGCACCGCTGGGTGCCAGGCCTGCTGCTGATGCAAATGACGACGTTAAGAACGTCTGACAGAGCAAAGCTGATGACTACTCGATAGTTCAATGTGCCATGATTTACGGCTTAGAACCGGGACTTCAACGACGTTTTGAAAGTCATGGAGCATATGAGATGTTCCAGGAGTTGAAGTTAATATTTCAAGCAAATGCCCGGATTGAGAGATATGAAGTCTCCAATAAGTTCTACAGCTGCAAGATGGAGGAGAATAGTTCTGTCAATGAGCATATACTCAAGATGTCTGGGTATAATAATCACTTGATTCAACTGGGAGTTAATCTTCCGGATGATAGCGTGATTGACAAAATTCTCCAATCACTGCTACCAAGCTACAAGAGCTTCGTGATGAACTATAATATGCAAGGGATGGATAAGACGATTCCCGAGCTCTTCGCAATGCTAAAGGCTGCGGAGGTAGAAATCAAGAAGGAGCATCAAGTGTTGATGGTCAATAAGACCACCAGTTTCAAGAAAAAGGGCAAAGGGAAGAAGAAGGGGAACTTCAAGAAGAACATCAAGCAAGTTGCTGCTCAAGAGAAGAAACCCAAGTCTGTACCTAAGCCTAAAACTGAGTGCTTCTACTGCAAGCAGTACCGTCCTTTGAAGCGGAACTGCCCCAAGTATTTGGCGGATAAGAAGGATGGCAAGGTGAACAAAGGTATATGTGATATACATGTAATAGATGTGTAACTTACTAATGCTCGCAGTAGCACATGGGTATTTGATACTGGTTCTGTTGCTAATATTTGCAACTCGAAACAGGGGCTACGGATTAAGCGAAGATTGGCTAAGGACGAGGTGGCGATGCGCGTGGGAAATGGTTCCATAGTCGATGTGATCGCAGTCGGCACGCTACCTCTACATCTACCTTCAGGATTAGTATTAGACCTAAATAATTGTTATTTGGTGCCAGCGTTGAGCATGAAAATTATATCTGGATCTTGTTTGGTGTGAGACGGTTACTCATTTAAATCAGAGAATAATGGTTGTTCTATTTATATGAGTAATATCTTTTATGGTCACACCCTTGAAGAATGGTCTATTTTTGTTGAATCTCGATAGTAGTGATACACATATTCATAATATTGAAGCCAAAAGATGCAGAGTTGATAATGATAGTGCAACTTATTTGTGGCCTTTGCCGTTTAGGTCATATTGGTGTAAAGCGCATGAAGAAACTCCATACTGATGGACTTTTGGAACCACTTGATTATAAATCACTTGGTACTTGCGAACCGTGCCTCATGGGCAAGATGACTAAAACGCCTTTCTCCAGAACTATGGAGAGAGCAACAGATTTGTTGGAAATCATACATACAGATGTATGTGGTCCGATGAATATTGAGGCTCGTGGAGGATATCGTTATTTTCTCACCTTCACAGATGATTTAAGCAGATATGGATATATCTACTTAATGAAGCATAAGTCTGAAACGTTTGAAAAGTTCAAAGAATTTCAGAGTGAAGTTGAAAATTATCGTAACTAGAAAATAAAGTTTCTACGATCTGATCGTGGAGGAGAATATTTGAGTTATGAGTTTGATCTTCATTTGAAACAATGCGGAATAGTTTCGCAACTCAAGTCACCCGGAACACCACAGCGTAATGGTGTGTCCGAACGTCATAATCGTACTTTACTAGATATGGTGCGATCTATGATGTCTCTTACTGATTTACCGCTATCGTTTTGGGGTTATGCTTTTGAGACGGTCGCATTCACGTTAAATAGGGCACCATCGAAATCCGTTGAGACGACGCCTTATGAATTGTGGTTTGGCAAGAAACCAAAGTTGTCGTTTCTAAAAGTTTGGGGCTGCGATGCTTTGTGAAAAAGCTTCAACCTGATAAGCTCGAACCCAAATCGGAGAAATGTGTCTTCATAGGATACCCAAAGGAGATTGTTGGGTACACCTTCTATCACAGATCCGAAGGCAAGACTTTTGTTGCTAAATTCGGAGTTTTTCTATAGAAGGAGTTTCTCTCGAAAGAAGTGAGTGGGAGGAAAGTAGAACTTGATGAGGTAACTATACCTGCTCCCTTATTGGAAAGTAGTTCATCGCAGAAATTGGTTTCTGCGACACCTACACCAATTAGTGAGGAAGTTAATGATGATGATCATGAAACTTCAGATCAAGTTATTCTTGAACCTTGTAGGTCAACGCAGTAAGATCCGCACGAGTGGTACGGTAATCCTGTTCTCGGAAGTCATGCTACTAGATCATGATGAACCTACGAACTATGAAGAAGCGATGGTGAGCCCAGATTCCACAAAATGGCTTGAAGCCATGAAATCTGAGATGGGATCCATGTATGAGAACAAAGTGTGGACTTTGGTTGACTTGCCCGATGATCGGCAAGCAATTGAGGATAAATGGATCTTCAAGAAGAAGACTGACGCTGACGGTAATGTTACTGTCTACAAAGCTCGACTTGTTGCAAAAGGTTTTTGACAAGTTCAAGGGATTGACTACAATGAGACCTTCTCACCCGTAGTGATGCTTAAGTCTGTCCGAATCATGTTAGCAATTGCCGCATTTTATGATTATGAAATTTGGCAAATGGATGTCAAAACTGCATTCCTGAATGGATTTCTGGAAGAAGGGTTGTATATGATGCAACCAGAAGGTTATGTCGATCCAAAGGGAGCTAAGAAAGTGTGCAAGCTCCAGCGATCCATTTATGGACTGGTGCAAGCCTCTCGGAGTTGGAATAAACGCTTTGATAGTGTGATCAAAGCATTTGGTTTTGTATGCACTTTTGGAAAAGCCTGTCTTTACAAGAAAGTGAGTGGGAGCTCAGAAGCATTTACGATATTATATGTGGATGACATATTCTTGATTGGAAATGATATAGAATTTCTGGATAGCATAAAGGGATACTTGAATAAGAGTTTTTCAATGAAAGACCTCGGTGAAGCTGCTTACATATTAGGCATTAAGATCTATAGAGATAGATCAAAACACTTAATTGGACTTTCACAAAGCACATACCTTGACAAAGTTTTGAAGAAGTTCAAAATGGATCAAGCAAAGAAAGGGTTCTTGCCTGTGTTACAAGGTGTGAAGTTGAGTAAGACTCAATGCCCGACCACTGCAGAAGATAGAGAAAATGAAAGATGTTCCCTATGCTTCAGCCATAGGCTCTATCATGTATGCAATGCTGTGTACCAGACCTGATGTGTGCCTTGCTATAAGTCTAGCAGGGAGGTACCAAAGTAATCCAGGAGTGGATCACTGGACAGCGGTCAAGAACATCCTGAAATACCTCAAAAGGACTAAGGATATGTTTCTCGTTTATGGAGGTGACAAAGAGCTCATCGTAAACGGTTACGTTGATGCAAGCTTTGACACTGATCCGGACGATTCTAAATCGCAAACCGGATACGTGTTTACATTGAACGGTGGGAGTCGGTTAGTGCGATTCTAAACAAAGCGTCGTGGCGGGATCTACGTGTGAAGCGGAATACATAGCTGCTTTGGAAGCAGCAAATGAAGGAGTGTGGATGAAGGAGTTCATATCCGATCTAGGTGTCATACCTAGTGCATCGGGTCCAATGAAAATCTTTTGTGACAATACTGGAGCGATTGCCTTGGCGAAGGAATCCAGATTTCACAAGAGAACCAAGCACATCAAGAGACGCTTCAATTCCATCCGGATCTAGTCCGGTGGGAGACATAGAAATTTGCAAGATACATACGGATCTGAATGTTGCGGAACCCGTTGACTAAGCCTCTTCCACGAGCAAAACATGATCAGCACCAAGGCTCCATGGGTGTTAGAATCATTACTGTGTAATCTAGATTATTGACTCTAGTGCAAGTGGGAGAAATATGCCCTAGAGGCAATAATAAAGTTATTATTTATTTCCTTATATCATGATAAATGTTTATTATTCATGCTAGAACTGTATTAACCGGAAACATAATACATGTGTGAATACATAGACAAGCAGAGTGTCACTAGTATGCCTCTACTTGACTAGCTCGTTGATCAAAGTTGGTTATGTTTCCTAACCATAGACATGAGTTGTCATTTGATTAACGGGATCACATCATTAGGAGAATGATGTGATTGACTTGACCCATTCCGTTAGCTTAGCACCCGATCATTTAGTATGTTGCTATTGCTTTCTTCATGACTTATACATGTTCCTATGACTATGAGATTATGCAACTCCCGTTTACCGGAGGAACACTTTGTGTGCTACCAAACGTCACAACGTAATCGGGTGATTATAAAGGTGCTCTCTGGTGTCTCCAAAGGTACTTGTTGGGTTGGCGTATTTCGAGATTAGGATTTGTCACTCCGATTGTCGAGAGGTATCTACAGGCCCTCTCGGTAATGGACATCACTTAAGCCTTGCAAGCATTGCAACTAATGAGTTAGTTGTGGGATGATGTATTATGGAGCGAGTAAAGAGACTTGCCGTAGCGAGATTGAACTAGGTACTGAGATACCGACGATCGAATCTCGGGCAAGTAACATACCGATGACAAAGGGAACAACGTATGTTGTTATGCGGTCTGACCGATAAAGTTCTTCATAGAATATGTGGGAGCCAATATGAGCATCTAGGTTCTGCTATTGGTTATTGACTGGAGATGTGTCTCGGTCATGTCTACATAGTTCTCGAACCCGTAGGGTCCGCACGCTTAACGTTACGATGAGAGTTCTATTATGAGTTTATATGTTTTGATGTACCGAAGGTTATTTGGAGTCCCGGATGTGATCATGGACATGACGAGGAGTCTAGAAATGGTCGAGACATGAAGATTGATATATTGGAAGCCTATGTTTGGATATCGGAAGTGTTCCGGGTGAAATCGGGATTTTCGAGATGCAGGAGGTTCTGGAACCCCGGGGACTTAATGTGCCTTAGTGGGCCTAGGTGGAAGAGAGGAGAGGCGGCAAGGGCCAGGGCCGCGCGCCCCTCCTCCCTAGTCCAAATAGGACAAGGAGAGGGGGGCGGCGCCCCCCTTCCTTCTTCTCCTCCACTCTTTCCCCCCTCCCAAGTCCTAATCCAACTAGGAAAGGGGGGGGGGGAGGAGTCCTACTCCCTGGCGCGCCTCTCCCCTTGGCCGGCCGCACCCCCTTGCTCCTTTATATACAGGGGCAGCGGGGCACCCCATAGATACAACAATTGATCAGTTGATCTTTTAGCCGTGTGCGGTGCCCACCTCCACCATAGTCCACCTCGATAATACTGTAGCGGTGCTTAGGCGAAGCCCTGCGTCGGTAGAACATCAACATCATCACCACACCGTCATGCTGACGAAACTATCCCTCGACACTTGGCTGGATCGGAGTTCGAGGGGTGTCATCGGGCTGAACGTGTGCTGAACTCAGAGGTGTCGTGCGTTCGGTACTTGCTCGGTCGGATCGTGAAGACATACGACTACATCAACCGCGTTGTGCTAACACTTCCACTTTCGGTCTACGAGGGTACGTGGACAACACTCTCCCCTCTCGTTGCTATGCATCACCATGATCTTGCGTGTGCGTAGGAATTTTGTTGAAATTACTACGTTCCCCAACAGAGTATTCAACCCAAATTTATTGATTCGACACAAGGGGAGCCAACGAATGTTCTCAAGTATTAGCAGTTGAGTTGTCAATTCAACCACACCTGGATAACTTAATATCTGCAGCAAAGTGTTTAGTAGCAAAGTAGTATGGAAGTAACGGTAACGGTGATAAAAGTAACAGTGATAGTTTTGTAGTGATTGTAAGAGTGGCAACGGAAAAGTAAATAAGCGAAGAACAATATGTGAAAAGCTCGTAGGCATTGGATTGGTGATGGATAATTATGCCAGATGCGATTATTCATGCAACAGTTATAACATAGGGTGACACAAAACTAGCTCCAATTCATCAATGTAATGTAGGCATGTATTCCGAATATAGTCATACGTGCTTATGGAAAAGAACTTGCATGACATCTTTTGTCCTACCCTCCCGTAGCAGCGGGTCCTATTGGAAACTAAGGGATATTAAGGCCTCCTTTTAATAGAGTACGGACTGCAGCATTAACACATAGTGAATACATGAACTCCTCAAACTACGGTCATCACGGGAGTGGTCCCGATTATTGTCACTTGAGGTTGTCGGATCATAACACATAGTAGGTGACTATAGACTTGCAAGATAGGATCAAGAACTCACATATATTCATGAAAACATAATAGGTTTAGATCTAAAATCATGGCACTCGGGCCCTAGTGACAAGCATTAAGCATAGCAAAGTCATAGCAACATCAATCTCAGAACATAGTGGATACTAGGGATCAAATCCTAACAAAACTAACTCGATTACATGATAAATCTCATCCAACCCATCACCGTCCAGCAAGCCTACGATGGAATTACTCATGCACGGCGGTGAGCATCATGAAATTGGTGATGGAGGATGGTTGATGATGACGATGACGACGGATTCCCCTATAGACCCCGAACGGACTCCAGATCAGCCCTCCCAAGAGAGATTAGGGCTTGACGGCGGCTCCGTATTGTAAAACGCGATGAATCCTTCTCTCTGATTTTTTTCTCCCCGAACGTGAATATATAGAGTTGGAGTTGAGGTCGGTGGAGCACCAGGGGGCCCACGAGGCGTGGGGCATGCCCGAGGCGGCGCGCCTCCACCCTCGTGGACAGGGTGTGGGCCCCTGGCCTTGATTCTTTCGCCCGATATTTTTATTATTTCCAAAAATAATCTCCGTGAAGTTTCAGGTCATTCCGAGAACTTTTGTTTCGCACAAAAATAACAACATGGCAATTCTGCGAAAGCTTGTGTCGGTCAAGGTTAGTTCCATTCAATTCATGCAAGTTAGAGTCCAAAACAAGGGCAAAAGTGTTTGGAAAAGTAGATCTGACGGAGACGTATCAACTCCCCCAAGCTTAAACATTTGCTTGTCCACAAGCAATTCAGTTGATAAACTGAAAGTGATAAAGAAAAACTTTTACAAACTCTGTTTGCTCTTGTTGTTGTAAATATGTAAAGCCAACATTCAAGTTTTCAGGAAAGATTATGACTAACCATATTCACAATAACACTTAGGTCTCATGTTTACTCATGTCAATGGCATAATCAACTAGCGAGTAATAATAATAAATCTCAGATGACAACACTTCCTCAAAACAATCATGATATGATATAACAAGATGGTATCTCGCTAGCCCTTTCTGAGACCGCAAAACATAAATGTAGAGGTGCCAGAGCTCGATTTTGAAATAGAGATAAATAATATTTTGAGTGGTATACTTTCATTGTCAACATAACAACCGAGAGATCTCGATATCTTCCATGCTACACACATTATAGGCGGTTCCCAAACAGAATGGTAAAGTTTATACTCCCCCACCACCAACAAGCACACTCCACGGCTGGTCCGAAACAACGGGTATCGTCCAACTAACAACAATCTTGGTGGAGTTTTGTTTGCAATTATTTTGATTTGATTTGCTTAGAGCATTGGACTGGGCATCCCGGTGACCGGCCATTTTCTCGTGAGTAAGGAGCGGAGTCCACCCCTCTTGAGAATAACCCGCCTAGCATGGAAGATACAGACAACCCTAGTTGATACATGAGCTATTCGAGCATACAAAACAGAATTTCATTTGAAGGTTTAGAGTTTGGCACATACAAATTTACTTGGAACGGCAGGTAGATACCGCATATAGGAAGGTATAGTGGACTCATATGGAATAAATTTTGGGTTTAAGGGATTGGATGCATAAGCAGTATTCCCGCTTAGTACAAGTGAAGGCTAGAAAAAGACTGGGAAGCGACCAACTAGAGAGCGACAACAGTCATGAACATGCATTAAAATTAATAGACATTGAGTGCAAGCATGAGTAGGATATAATCCACCATGAACATGAATATCGTAAAGGCTATGTTGATTTTGTTTCAACTACATGTGTGAACATGTGCCAAGTCGAGTCACTCGAATCATTAAAAGGAGGATACCACCCTACTATACCACACCACAATCATTTTAATAGCATGTTGGCACACAAGATAGACCATTATAAAATCCTAGCTAATTAAGCATGGCATAAGTGTTGGGGAACATAGTAATTTCAAAAAATTCCTACTGCACACACAGGATCATGGTGATGCCACTACAAAAAAAAAGACACATCCGTGACATTTTGGGCCGAACGAATTTTTTTTCTGTCATACATATGACACTTCTATGACGATAATTGTGACAAAACCCGGTGTCATCATAGATGTGGTGGGCTCCTACTTCTATGACAAAAAATCATGATAGAAAATGGGCTTTTCGTCCTGGGCAGGCCGGAGACGCAGCTGCATGACATTCTTTGGGCCGTCCATGACGGAAAAAATCGTGGTAGAAGCGAGGGGGAGGAAAATTTGGGGATTTCCCGGTTACGGTGGGAGGTCGGGGCCGGCGATCGCGTTTCTCTCGTACGTCTGCAGCGTGTGTGCGGCGTTAGCTCTAATCGAACCCGAAGCGAGGCGTTGGGCTCTAATCGAACCCGGCGATTGCACAGAACTACGCGTTCATCGAACCCGAGCGATCGATCGATGGCTGTTAACTGAACCCGATCGAGCGATTCCTTCGCTACTGAACTGTGAGCATTGCTGGGGGGTTTGGATGAACAGTTCCCAGTGGGGGTGGATGAACAGGACCCCGTGGTGTTGCCTCTGGATGAACAGGACCGCGATCGATCGAGCCGGTTGGGGCCGGATGAACAGGACCCCGTGGAGGGATGGATGAACAGGACCACCCCGTGGAGGGCAGGATGAACATTAGACGGTGGAGGGCTGGATGAACAGTTGTAACGCCCCAAGACCGGAGCTTCAGTTGCCTTCCAGGGTTTCCGAGTTTTGTCGTGCGATTTGTTTTGTTTGTGCATTCATCATGTCATCTCTTGCATTGCATCATCTCATCATGCCATCATATCATTAATTTTCAAAACACAACTAAATAAATTGTATGGATTTTTTGATCCATTTAAACCGAGGATTCACATGGTGACTTCTCTTTATAACATATCGTCCCAATATTATTAGGGAGCTATAATAATTATTCCATTTATTTGGAATTGATCTTAACACACTTGCAAAATAATTTCGTGCCCTTTCTACTTCAAGTTTGGTCTCCACACTTTGCCCTAAATTTCTTTTATCATATTCCGGAGTTCCACCAAAAATCTTTGGGCCATTTTTTAAATTCCTCATATTTTTATGAGTCCGGAAAATTGTCCTCGTTCCCAAATTCTTTCCCTAACCCTCTCTTTCTTTTTCTTCTCTTTAACTGTTTTACGCTAAAGGAAATATATAAGAGAGAGAGTGCCTAGCCGGCCTAAGGCCTCTTAGGCCCAGCCCACCTAAGCGCCTCCCCTCCGGGCCGGCCTAGCCTCGAGACCGGCCCAAGGCCCAGCCCGGCGCACCCCCTCTAACCCTAGGCCGACCCCTCCCTGCCGATCTCTCCCTCTGCCTCCGCCTCCTGCGCGTTCTCCCGATCCCCTTCTCTCTCGATCCCTTCCCTCCACACCGTCACGGGGAGGAGCCCCTCGTACCACCGCCCGACCTCCTCGCTGCTGCTTCCACCATGGCGCCCGCCTGCTTCCTCCTCCTAGCGCCGCCGCCTTGGCATCTCGCCCGACCCTCTCACGCCTTGAACCCGATCCCGTCGCCCCTCCGTCAGCGACCAGGCGGACCCCGGTGGCCTCCTCGTCGCCCGACGAGCTCCACCAGAGCGCCGCCCGATCCCCTCAAGCTCTGCCTCCTCGTCTACCCGGCGCCATCGCCTCGTCGGCTCCGTCGCCCGAGGGAGCCCCTCGACCCGTCCATCTCGGCCCGACTCCGGCGACCGCCGCTCCGTGCACCCCCTCACCGGCCCCCGCCGGTTACTGCGGCCTCGCCCCGGCTGTCCCTGCGGCCTCCGGTCCTCTGCTCCGCCTCCTCACCTTCACGTCAAGGCCGAAGACACCGGGGCGCCAAGGCCATCTTCAGGTTTTCGCCAAGTACCGGAGGTTGTTGACCCGTCGAGTTCACCTACATACGTGCGACCACCGAACCGGAAGCGCCAAGTACCCCTTCGGATTGCCGAGTACCACTACCTTCGACCCGGAGACATCGGATGCGCCAAGTCCATCTTGAACATCTGGCGTGTACCACTACCGTCGACCCTCGAAGACCCGTGGACCCCGAACATCCACGGGACATGAACGACTACTTCCGAGGGGCGAGATGTACCACTGCCATCGAACATGAGCGTCTACTTCCCCTCGCGTGTACGACTACCATCGCGAGACCGCCAAGTACCACGACAACCCGAAGGGATTCGGACCCGTCAAGTACCTCTTGAAGGCGAGCGTGAAACACTACTTCCTCTACCGTCGCCGTGTACCACTACTTCCCTCAGCGATCATCGCGAGAACGACTACTTCCTCTACTTCCCTCGACGACCCGTGAACGTCTACTTCCCCTCTAAACGCGTTTTCCGCCCCGAGCCTTGCGCTTGAAGGTATAACCACCGAGATGACCGACCGTGATCGAATCATCCTTGCGATGCCCCTCTTTTGCCATGCCACCGTTCCGTGGGAACCCGGTGCAGGATCACCCCACCTTCTTGCATGACTCGCTTCCGTCACGCTTTCCTTTGTACCGATATCTCAATCGAGTTATCGGAACCGATGTGTTGCCGTGGCACCATTTTCGGATTCGTTGCCGTGGCACCCCTTTCATCCACCACGGTGACATAATGCCTCGTAACATGCTCTTGTCAACATTTTCATAAAAATTGCATATAACTTGCACATGTCATCCGCATCATGATAACAACAATTAAAATGTTAAAATTGTTGTTTGCATTAATTTGCTTAAATGCCATGCTAAAATGATTTATTTCATAACTAAATAACCGTAACTCGGATTTAAATAAATTATATATGTAAATGGGGTAGAAAAATGCCTAGTTTAACATGGTAGCATTACTTTGCATGTTTAACAACTCTAAAATATGCTTTAGGTCAGATCAGTACCGAATCCATAATTTGCATATGGGGATTTTCCGGAATTGTTGTTTCTTATTTCCGGCCTCATTTAAACTTGCCTAAATAGTTAGTTTACTTATGCTTTCACCTCTTGCCATGTTTAACAACATTTAATATTGTTGAGTACCTAACCGGGAGAGAACTAAATAAGTGTTGTGGTGTTCCGTCAATATGCAACTCGTTGCATATTGAGCTCCACTTAACTTGTAGTGTTGTTTGTGCATATTGCCATGCCATGCCTCTTTAAACCGGACATGCATCATACTTGATTGTGCAT
Organism: Aegilops bicornis; assembly: GCA_021605145.1. Classification (NCBI taxonomy): domain Eukaryota; kingdom Viridiplantae; phylum Streptophyta; class Magnoliopsida; order Poales; family Poaceae; genus Aegilops; species Aegilops bicornis. Next base: position 155,906,692 of record CM038671.1, on the reverse strand, counting down.
CATGCCATGTTTATGTGATTGTGTGTTTACTATGTTGTTTGTTTCTTTCCGGTTGTTTCTCTCGTTAGCTTGGTTTCGTTCGGAGTTGTGAGGATTCATTCGACTACGTCCGTTTGTCTTCTTCATGGACTCGTTCTTCTTCCTTGCGGGATTTCGTGCAAGATGACCATACCCTCGAAATCACTACTATCTTTGCTTGCTAGTTGCTCGCTCTTTTGCTATGCCTATGCTTGATGCCTAACACTTGCTTATCATGCCTCCCATATTACCATGTCAGCCTCTAACCATCCCTTCCTAGCAAACCGTTGTTTGGCTATGTTCCCTTTGCTCGGCCCTCTTATAAGCGTTGTTAGTTGCGGTGAAGATGAAGTTTGTTCCTTGTTGGAACATGGAGATGTTGTTCCTTGTTGGAACATGCTTACTTGTTGGGATATCACAATATATCGTATATTATTAATGCATCTATATACTTGGTAAAGGGTGGAAGGCTCGGCCTTATGCAGTGTTTTGTTCCACTCTTGCCGCCCTAGTTTCCGTCATATCGGTATTATGTTCCCGGATTTTGCGTCCCTAACGGTCGGGTGATTTATGGGACCCCTTGACAGTTCGCTTTGAATAAGACTCTTCCGGCCAAGGCCCAACATTGATTTTACCATTTGCCTCACCTATGCCCTTTTTCCCTTGGGTTTAGGAGCCCGAGGGTCATCTTTATTTAGCCCCCGGACCGGTGCTCCTTCGAGTCTTTGGCCCGAACTAGAGCCTGTAGCCCCTCAAGGCAACTTGAGGTCTGGTTTTAGTTGTATGGACTGCTCATCCGAGTGTGCCTGAGACCGAGATATGTGCAGCTCCTATCGATTTGTCGGCACATCCGGCGGCTTTCTTGGTCTTGTTTTATTGCCGTGAAATGTCTTGTAGCCGGATTCCGAGACTGATCGGGTCTTCCCGGGAGAAGGAATATCCTTCGTTGATCGCGAGAGCTTATCATGGGCTAAGTTGGGACACCCTGCGAGGTTTGAACTTTCAAAGCCGTGCCAGCGGTTATGTGGCGGATGGGAATTTGTTAATGTCCGGTTGTAGAAAACCCGAAGTTGATCTTAACTAAAATACACCAACGCGTGTGTAACCGTGATGGTCTCTTCTCGTGAGTCCGGAAGTGAACACGGTGTTGGAGTTATGCTTGGCGTGGGTTGTTCTAGGATCACTTCTTGATCATAGTTGTTCGACCGTGCTTTTGCCTTCTCTTCTCGCTCTCATTTGCGTATGTTAGCCACCATATATGCTAGTAAACTTGCTGCAGCTCCACCTCACTACTCTGTCCTACCTTTAAGCTTAAATAGTCTTGATCTCATGGTGTGAGATTGCGAGTCCCCTGTGACTCACAGATACTTCAAAACCGGTTTGCGAGTGCCGATGAAACCGTGCAGGTGGCCTTTTAGAGCTCAAGGAGGAGCTCGATGAAGATCTTGTTCTTTGTGTTGTTTCGTTTGATTGATCGATAGTGGAGCCAGTTGGGGACGATCGGGGATCATGTAGCATTTGGGGTAGTCTTCTTTTATTTTGGTTCCGTAGTCGGACCTTGGTTGTATCTGTATGATGTAATGTTTTACTCATGTCTTTGTGTGAAGTGGCGATTGTAAGCCAGCTATGTATCTCTTTCCCTTATGTATTACATGGGTTGTGTGAAGATTACCTCACTTGCGACATTGCTTTCAATGCGGTTATGCCTCTAAGTCGTGCTTCGACACGTGGGAGATATAGCCGCGTCGAGGCGTTACAAGTTGGTAATCGAGCCTTCCCGACTTAGGAGCCCCTACTTGATTGTTCTTTGGCGTTGTTGAGTCTAGAAGCGGAAAAATGTTTTGAGTCTTAGGATTATATATATCGGAGAGTAGGATTCTTTTACTCCTCGGTCCCTTAAATGCTCTGGTGAGGTATCCTGACGTAGAGTTTTGACTTTTCTCTCCCCTAATTTCACTAAAAAAAATTTTAGGATCACGCGGGTATCTTGGAATCGTTCTGATGGTTTTGTGACGAGAACATTGTTCTTGGTGCCTCCTGACATTTAGGGGTTGTGGCAGTGTCCCGGGGAGTTGAGCTCCGAGGTGTTGTCGTCACAATTTTATCGTTCGTTGCGATTCTGGAATACGAGTTTTTACCGACATCGAAATCTCTTTTGTGCGCTTGTTGGTGAGATAACCTGATAGCCCGATCTTGTGGCGAGGGAGTATTGCCATGACTTGTATAATGGATGTTTTTTCAAGGTCGAGGTACCACGATTTCGAAGGTTTCTTGGTTATGTGTTGACGGATGGATACAATTTGGATCTAGGTATTGTTAGTTTGGGTGATATATTTTGTGTCCCTGTATCCCCAACACCAGATTGCATAACCGTAAAGTTTCGGGAGTTTATAGGTGGGAATTCAAGTAGCTCCTAGAATATCTTTCCGACGGATGTATGATATGGGATTGGGTAAATCTCTATCATATGTATTTGTTCCGGCTTATTCGCAAGCCAAATCCTTTGTTTTTGTTCCGCTTTTGTGGTATTCAAGTTGCTTCAATGTCAAGTGTTGATTCCATACCTTTCCTAAATGGTGTTCTCATATTGCTATGTGAATACTAATCCTTCTTGATCACTGAGCTTGTCATGTCAATTCTTTTCTCAACCGGCGTGCTTCTCTTCAAGTGGATCCGATCATTCCAACATTCGCAAGATCAATTCTAAGCTTTTTTTTTCAACGGTGTTCGTTTCATCCGACCTAAGTTGCCTTTGTTTTCCCGCCCTCCCACCCTTTTTCTTCAAGGACTCAGATTTCTTAATCAAGTATCAATTTTATTGAGGGAAGTTTCTTCATTCTTTTCCTTAAATGTTTTATCTGGTGATTTCTCATGAAGAAGCTAAGGAAGCTTTTACCTTATCATTGTTCCATTCTAATTTTCTTCTCCGGTGGATTTAAGTCAAGTTTTCAGTGTTGATCGTATTCTTTTCATCGTTTCAAATGCTTTCTCATGTCGGTGCATCTCTTAATCATCCATTTCTCGCTATTCAATTGTTAGGAGTGTTGAAGATATCTCGGAAGATTCTAGTTTCCATTCTCAATTCACTCAAGTTCTTTTGAGGATGCTATCTCATTCAAGCCATTTAATTCTACCGGTGCAATACCTATTTCAAACAATTGTTCAACGGTGGTTCTTTTGAGTGGGCCCTAACCCACAGGTCTTTTCCCAGGATCTTACCTAACTCTTCTAAGTTTCAAGAGCTATTCCCAAATTCATTGCAAAGTTTGACGTAAGAATGAGTTATCATCACCAAATGTCTTTCTCCAAGATCTTTCAAATTATTTTCATTGTTGGTTCAACCTTTCTAATTTTCATTCCGAGTGCTTCAATAATTCATGGTGATGTTTCTCTTAAATGCGTTCTCGAATTTTGAAGGCGAAGAAGAGTTTCTCTTAAATCTCGCTCCTTTCTCTTCAAGATTCATGGTTCTAACTTGATGCCATCCTCTCATAATTAATTTCGATTGTGAGAATTCTTTTCACCCATCCGGAGAAATTCAGAAATCTTTTCAGTTTGATTATCCAGAGCCATCATCTCAGAATTATTCATTCTCAACATCTCACTCTCCAAATCTCACCGGTGCATCGTCGAAATATCCTCTAATCAGTTCATGATCTCTTCGTTCTAATGTATCTAAATTTTGTCAAGCATCTTTATTCGTTTTCCAATTCTTCCCGGTGAATTGTGCCTTTGCTATGTTCATTTTTAAATCTTACAGTGGTTCGTTCAAGATTTCATTTCCTTTATTATCGTATCAATTCATTCGTTCTTCCGAATCCTACCGGTGAATTGTTGAAGACCTTCCCAAGTTTGCGCCATATCTATCTTCATCCTTTCTACGAGAATAAGTAGTATGCCAAATCCATTGCTTGTCATCAATTTAATTGGTGAAGGATGAGCATAATGTAATTCTTATTCTTGTTCATCGAGTAAATTCAATTCCTTATTAGGAGGTTCATCAAAATTCTTGGTTTCATTTGTTCATCTTTCTTTCCGGAGTTCCAAGTTTTCTCGGTTATATCATTTCAAAGCTTCATCTTATCACTTTGCAAGGCTTCACCTTGTGTTGTCAACTTCTCTTTCTTTTATCATCCTTTTGTTTACCGGAGTTCTTCGTGGAGGATCTACATGGTGCTTCCTCAAGGATTCTTTTCATTCTTCAATCGTTCTTCAAGATTTCACTCGGAGTTATGATCCGTCAAGCCATACTCAAAATTGAACATGGTGCTCAACACATGTTTTGTTTTGAGGAGTTCAAGTATTCTTCTTCTTGCATTTGAAGTGCAATTCGTTCTACCTTATCATTTGAGGTGGTGTTATGTCATTCTCGACAATTTGAGTTCGTGTTTCATGATTCACATGTTGTCAAGAATGAGGTATTTTAAATCCATCAATCTCTTCATTGGAGTTATCTTGGGCTATATTTCACCTAAAGCTTTCCCTAAGGATTGTTGCTATTTAGGGTGCTTATAAATGACCCAAGTTCTTCATTTGTCCTCCCGGTGAAATAAGTTTTCTCGTCTCCTTGTTGATATCAATCCAATCAATTATTTCCGTTAGTGGCAGAAGCTCACCTCATAATTTTGAGATGTTTTCATAAGCCCACTACAAGCTTATTCTTACCGTTGTTGTTTTTCAAACAACTCCGTTCTAGCCTTCATCGTAAGGATGTTTCTTTCCAAACTCATTTGTGCTAGAAGTTATCATTTTCTTCTCCATTCCTTTATTCCAATGACCTATCTTCAATTTTTTCTTCCGGAGGCTTTGTGATGTTGCTCTCTTCGAACCATCGTCTCGTTTTGTCAAGATCATGTTCTTTTTCTTGCTTATCCATTTAACCGGAGGTTGTGTCATCTCTTCAAGTTCTTTTCATCTTATCAAGTTTTCCTTCTTCTTTTAGCCGGAGTGCTGCCCAAATTTTATCAATCTTATTCTTTGTCTATCTAGTTTTTAACCGGAGTGGTTTCAATATCTATCTTATCACTAAACCTCTTGGTTCTCGTAATGTTCCTTGTTCCTCTTTTCTAACAGAGTGTTTTCAACCTTGTTCATCTTCGTTGTTTTCTTTCTTTCATTTTGTTCAACCTCTCGAGGTTCTTTGGTTTCACTCGTTTGTCGGAGAAGCTTAACTTTGTTTTACCTCTTCCTCTTCCGCTTTTACGCGGTGCCATCCTAGATCTCGGGGACGAGATCCTCTAAATAGTGGTGGAGTGTTGTAACGCCCCAAGACCGGAGCTTGATTGCCTTCGGGGTTTCCGAGTTTTGTCGTGCGATTTGTTTTGTTTGTGCATTCATCATGTCATCTCTTGCATTGCATCATCTCATCATGCCATCATATCATTAATTTTCAAAACACAACTAAATAAATTGTATGGATTTTTCTCGATCCATTTAAACCGAGGATTCACATGGTGACTTCTCTTTATAACATATCGTCCCAATATTATTAGGGAGCTATAATAATTATTCCATTTATTTGGAATTGATCTTAACACACTTGCAAAATAATTTACGTGCCCTTTCTACTTCAAGTTTGGTCTCCACACTTTGCCCTAAATTTCTTTTATCATATTCGGAGTTCCACCAAAAATCTTTGGGCCATTTTTTAAATTCCTCATATTTTTATGAGTCCGGAAAATTGTCCTCGTTCCCAAATTCTTTCCCTAACCCTCTCTTTCTTTTTCTTCTCTTTAACTGTTTTACGCTAAAGGAAATATATAAGAGAGAGAGTGCCTAGCCGGCCTAAGGCCTCTTAGGCCCAGCCCACCTAGCGCCTCCCTCCCGGGCCGGCCTAGCCTCCAGACCGGCCCAAGGCCCGGCCAGGCGCACCCCCTCTAACCCTAGGCCGACCCCTCCTGTCGATCTCTCTCTGCCTCCGCCTCCTGCGCGTTCTCCCGATCCCCTTCTCTCTCTCGATCCCTTCCCTCCAGCGCCCGTCACGGGGAGGAGCCCCTCGTACCACCGCCCGACCTCCTCGCTGCTGCTTCCACCATGGCGCCGCCTGCTTCCTCCTCCTAAGCGCCCGCCTTGGTGCATCTCGCCCGACCCTCTCGCCGACGCCTTGAACCCGATCCCCGTCGCCCCTCCGTCAGCGACCAGGCGGACCCCGGTGGCCTCCTCGTCGCCGGCAGGCTCCACCAGGCGCGCGCCCGATCCCCTCAAGCTCTGCCTCCTCGTCTACCGGCGCCATCGCCTCGTCGGCTCACGTCGCCCAGGAGGAGCCTCGACCCGTCCATCTCGGCCCGACTCCGGCGACAAGCCGCTCCGTGCACCCCTCACCGACTGCCCGCCCGGTTACTGCGGCCTCGCCCAGCTGTCCCTGCGGCCTCCCGGTCCTCTGCTCCGCCTCCACTTCACGTCAAGGCCGAAGACACCAGGACGCCAAGGCCATCTTCAGGTTTTCGCCAAGTACCGTGTGAGGTTGTTGACCCGTCGAGTTCACCTACATACGTGCCACGACCACCGAACCGGAAGCGCCAAGTACCCCTTCGGATTGCCGAGTACCACTACCTTGACCCGGAGACATCGGATGCGCCAAGTCCATCTTGAACATCTACGAAAACGTGTACCACTACCGTCGACCCTCGAAGACCCGTGGACCCCGAACATCCACGGGACATGAACGACTACTTCCGAGGGCGAGATGTACCACTGCCATCGAACATGAGCGTCTACTTCCCTACGCCGTGTCGACTACCATCGCGAGACCGCAAGTACCACGACAACCCGAAGGATTCGGACCCGTCAAGTACCTCTTCGAAGGCGAGCGTGAAACACTACTTCCTCTACCGTCGCCGTGTACCACTACTTCCCTCGGCGATCATCGCGAGAACGACTACTTCCTCTACTTCCCTCGACGACCCGTGAACGTCTACTTCCCTCTCTGACGTTTTCCGCCCGAGCATGCGCTTCGAAGGTATAACCACCGAGATGACCGACCGTGATCGAATCATCCTTGCGATGCCCCTCTTTTGCCATGCCACCGTTCCGTGGGAACCCGGTACCCGGGATCACCCCACCTTCTTGCATGACTCGCTTCCGTCACGCTTTCCTTTGTACCGATATCTCAATCGAGTTATCGGAACCGATGTGTTGCCGTGGCACCATTTTCGGATTCGTTGCCGTGGCACCCTTTCATCCACCACGGTGACATAATGCCTCGTAACATGCTCTTGTCAACATTTTCATAAAAATTGCATATAACTTGCACATGTCATCCGCATCATGATAACAACAATTAAAATGTTAAAATTGTTGTTTGCATTAATTTGCTTAAATGCCATGCTAAAATGATTTATTTCATAACTAAATAACCGTAACTTCGGATTTAAATAAATTATATATGTAAATGGGGTAGAAAAATGCCTAGTTTAACATGGTAGCATTACTTTGCATGTTTAACAACTCTAAAATATGCTTTAGGTCAGATCAGTACCGAATCCATAATTTGCATATGGGGATTTTCGAATTGTTGTTTCTTATTTCCGGCCTCATTTAAACTTGCCTAAATAGTTAGTTTACTTATGCTTTCACCTCTTGCCATGTTTAACAACATTTAATATTGTTGAGTACCTAACCGGAGAGAACTAAATAAGTGTTGTGGTGTTAGTCAATATGCAACTCGTTGCATATTGAGCTCCACTTAACTTGTAGTGTTGTTTGTGCATATTGCCATGCCATGCCTCTTTAAACCGGACATGCATCATACTTGATTGTGCATCATGCCATGTTTATGTGATTGTGTGTTTACTATGTTGTTTGTTTCTTTCCGGGTTGTTTCTCTCGTTAGCTTCGGTTTCGTTCCGGAGTTGTGAGGATTCATTCGACTACGTCCGTTTGTCTTCTTCATGGACTCGTTCTTCTTCCTTGCGGGATTTCAGGCAAGATGACCATACCCTCGAAATCACTACTATCTTTGCTTGCTAGTTGCTCGCTCTTTTGCTATGCCTATGCTTCGATGCCTAACACTTGCTTATCATGCCTCCCATATTACCATGTCAGCCTCTAACCATCCCTTCCTAGCAAACCGTTGTTTGGCTATGTTCCCGCTTTGCTCAGCCCCTCTTATAGCGTTGTTAGTTGCAGGTGAAGATGAAGTTTGTTCCTTGTTGGAACATGGAGATGTTGTTCCTTGTTGGAACATGCTTACTTGTTGGGATATCACAATATATCGTATATTATTAATGCATCTATATACTTGGTAAAGGGTGGAAGGATCGGCCTTATGCACAGTGTTTTGTTCCACTCTTGCCGCCCTAGTTTCCGTCATATCGGTATTATGTTCCCGGATTTTGCGTCCCTAACGGTCGGGTGATTTATGGGACCCCTTGACAGTTTCGCTTTGAATAAGGCTCTTCCAAAGCAAGGCCCAACATTGATTTTACCATTTGCCTCACCTATGCCCTTTTCCCTTGGGTTTAGGGCCGAGGGTCATCTTTATTTTAGCCCCCGGACGGTGCTCCTTGAGTCTTTGGCCCGAACTAGAAACCTGTCTGGCGCCCCTCAAGGCAACTTGAGGTCTGGTTTTAGTTGTATGGACTGCTCATCCAAGTGTGCCACGAGACCGAGATATGTGCAGCTCCTATCGATTTGTCGGCACATCCGGCGGCTTTCTTTGGTCTTGTTTTATTGCTTTGTGAAATGTCTTGTAGCCGGATTCGAGACTGATCGGGTCTTCCGGGGAGAAGGAATATCCTTCGTTGATCGCGAGAGCTTATCATGGGCTAAGTTGGGACACCCTGCGGGGTTTGAACTTTCGAAAGCCGTGCCCGCGGTTATGTGGCGGATGGGAATTTGTTAATGTCCGGTTGTAGAAAACCCGAAGTTGATCTTAACTAAAATACACCAACGGCGTGTGTAACTGTGATGGTCTCTTCTCGGTAGTCCGGGAAGTGAACACGGTGTTGGAGTTATGCTTGACGTAGGTTGTTCTAGGATCACTTCTTGATCATAGTTGTTCGATCGTGCTTTTGCCTTCTCTTCTCGCTCTCATTTGCGTATGTTAGCCACCATATATGCTAGTCGCTTGCTGCAGCTCCACCTCACTACTCTGTCCTACCTTTAAGCTTAAATAGTCTTGATCTCGCGGGTGTGAGATTGCTGAGTCCCTGTGACTCCACAGATACTTCAAAACCAGTTTGCGGTGCCGATGAAACCGTGCAGGTGTGGCCTTTTGAGCTCAAGGAGGAGCTCGATGAAGATCTTGTTCTTTGTGTTGTTTCGTTTGAGTTGATCAGTAGTGGAGCCAGTTGGGGACGATCGGGGATCTGTGTAGCATTTGGGGTAGTCTTCTTTTATTTTGGTTCCGTAGTCGGACCTTGGTTGTATCTGTATGATGTAATGTTTTACTCATGTCTTTGTGTGAAGTGGCGATTGTAAGCCGACTATGTATCTCTTTCCCTTATGTATTACATGGGTTGTGTGAAGATTACCTCACTTGCGACATTGCTTTCAATGCGGTTATGCCTCTAAGTCGTGCTTGACACGTGGGAGATATAGCCGCATCGAGGGCGTTACAATGGTCCGTGGAGGGGTGGTTGAACAGAGCCGTGGAGAGGGCTGGTTGAGCGAGAGCCGGTGGAGTAGCGCGAAGTGGAGGCTGGATGAACAGGAGCCCGTGGATGAACAATCGCAGGTGGAGGCTAGAGGAGGTCGACGGTGGATGAACAGTAGCTCGTGGAGGCTGGAGGGGGTCGACGGTGGAGATGAACAGTATCCCGTGGAGTCCCGTTTTGCGGTACGCCATACCCCTCTCGATGAACAGGACTCCCGTTTCGACCATAGGAGGTCCGTTTCGTCCTTTTTGCGGTACGCCACACCCCTCCCGATCAACAGGACCCCCATTTCGAACGTAGAGGTCCGTTTCGTCCGTTTTGCGGTACGCCACACCCCTCCCGACCAACAGGACCCCCGTTTCAACCGTAGGAGGTTAGTTTCCTCCGTTCTGCGGTACGTCAGGCCTCGTTTCCATCGCCTGTCCCGTCCAAGCCCTCCCTGTTGGGGATATAACTATTTGTGTAAGCCGCCCAGGAGGGGCCGGGTTACGCAAAGAAGACTCATCAGAAAGAATCCCAAGACCAAGCATGAAGATGGCGGTTCAAAGGGTCTAAAGTCCCACAGGCGACTTAAAGCCCGTAGAGATAAACCGCCATGATGGCATGACTTGTATTGTAAGGTAGAATTAACTAGTCACCGAGCCGAACATTGTCTATGAGCCAGCCGGGACTCTGTAAGCCGCAGGGTATCAACCCGTGTATATAAGGGGACGACCCGCCGACGGCTTAGGGCAAGAAACAACCAATCGAGAACCGGGCATAGCGTATCTCGCTCCCTGGTCATCAAAACCTCAAGCAATACCAACCCAACTAGACGTAGGTCTTCCTTCACCGTAAGGGGCTGAACTAGTATAAACCTCTCGTGTCCTTTGTCCCGATTAACCCCTTTAAGATTCCTAGTTGCGTTGGCTCCACGACTAAGTCCTTGCAAGAGGACATCTACCATGACAATTCCATGATAGTTGGCGCCCACCTTGGGGCCAGCGCACGGTGGATTTGAGTTCTTGAAGGGCAGCTTCGAAGGGCTCAAGGGATACGCAGTCGGCCGGATGACCAAGATTCATCGCGGTAAAATCTACATCGACGACGAAGGCTGGGGGCCCGACGCCGGCTCAATTGAGTACGGGTACCGGGTCCCCTTCAGCGGAATCCACGTCTTCATCGGCCGGATTGGTGAGCCGGGCCCCGAGCCGGACAACTGCACCGACCTCATCGAGACGGCTCAGCGCGCGAGACCCGCCCGGGCTCAACCCGTCGTGAAGCGTGCCTTCGTGGGCTGCATCCACAGAGGGGAACTTTCTGAAGGATCTGAAGGTGGTGGTGAGACGGCCATCCTCTCTGATGGTGATTCGTCCGCCGGTTCAACGGATTCTCTGTATCCAGTGCAAGACGGTGGGCTTGGGGGCTGTTCCGATGGCTCCAGTATTCCGGACCCCTATGAGCCGCCAAGCTGGGCAGGAGTCTTCATGGCTGGGACTCAACCCGGCTCAAACTCTACAGCTGCAGCGGCAATAATGTCCAGGTTAGGAGCAGCCGGGGCAGGAGGCCATGTGCGCTCACCGGCTCAGGCGCTGATGGATCTCATGGATAAGCTTACGACCCTGTTAACCGCTACAGTCATCCCTGCAAACCAAGGTGAGCACGATGCAGAGGTGGCACAGGTTCGTGAGGAGATAGCCCGGGCCAAGGAGGTCTTAGCAGCTGAGGACACCAGATTGGCCACAGAACGGGCGGCTTTGGACGCACGCACACAGCAGCTCCAGTCAGAGGCGTTTCAGCTTTCAATTAGCCTGAACGCATCTAATGAGGTGATGAGGAGAAGGCATCAGAAAACTCAATCTCGTTTACCTCCGATTTACGATCCACGGAACCTCTTTGCTACACCCGGGGCCGGTCCAAGTAACCCGGCGAAGTCCATCAGCTCATGACAGCCGGGGGACCGGTTCAACCTCAGGTGACGGAACCTCCTCATGGGAATATGGCACCACCCCGTTATGTGCCGATACCGCCGGGTCACTTCTCCAACCCCATGGAAAACTTAATCGCAGCATCAACGCGTTTAGCGGCTCTCCCAGTGGACGGTGATATTCCGACAGCGGTGGAGACCCGGAGGATCAGAGAACTTGTCCAGACAGCTCTGGCTCAGCAAGAAACTTATTCTTATAGCCGGGACAGAATTCATTCAACTCCTCCGCCTTGGTTGCCTCCGTCTCGTCCAAACTGGAGCCCGAGTTACAGCAGGCACATGGAGTCAGAGGCTTTGTCAAGCAATGCTCAGCGCCGTAACCAGCCCGACGAATATAACCCGGTGCAGGACCGGATACGTCAGGAGGACGAGCGGGCGGCTCAGCTAGCGGCTCAGCTAGCGACTTAGCAGACGGCTCACCCGGCCGTTCCGGATTATCCAACGACCTCTGTTAAGGCGGGAGTAGGCACTAGAACCGGTGGTGTACCATGTCTGGTGCCGGCTTTACGTAATGTGCGCCTCCCTAAGGACTTCAAGGGGCCTCGAAAGGTGCCAAACTATACGGCCGACTTACAGCCTGGGACATGGATTGAAAGCTGTGAGATGGCCATGGAGCTGTTGGAGGTCAGCGGTGCAGCAATGGCTAAATACTTCACCATGATGTTGGATGGAACAACCCGGTCTTGGTTAAAGGGCTTGCCGCCCAATTCCATTAGTTCATGGGCCGAGTTAAAGGCCCGGTTCATCCAGAACTTCAAGGATACTTGCAAGCAATCTATGTCAATTGTGGACTTAACAAATTGTAAGCAAGAGGAGGGTGAATCCACAACTCATTGGGTGCGTCGGGTCAAGGAGATTATACATTCGTCTGACAAGATGGATGCCGGCTCTGCAGTCCTCATGTTAGAGAAGAATTGCCGTTTTGAGCCGCAGAGACAGAAACTGGGGCGCCTTAAACGTGATTGCAATGATATGGGTACGCTGATGGCAGCTTTAGTCAAATACGCCGACTCTGATAGTACCAAGGATCCCGCATCTGATGAGAAAAAGACAGGGAAGGGAAAGAAGAACGACAATGTAAAGGGTCAGCAACATAACCCGACCAATCAAGGAGGCAATAAGCGTAAGGCGGAGGGTAACCCGGAGTTTGTGGCTAACGCCAATACACAGCATAACAATCAGAGACGTAAGGGAAAACCGCCCCCTCGATCTGGTGGGTCAGGTCCATCTCTTGAGCATCTACTCAATGAGCCCAGCCCGAGACACGGCACCCGGGAACGACCCGCCACCCACTTGTGGAAAGATTGTGCCATCATGAAGGCTTTCAAGAATTCCAACACGTTTGATGGCAATCATGGGTCGGGCGGCGGCTCAGGTGCTGGCGGCTTTCACGGCCCGGGCAGCGGGTCAAATTCCGGCTTTCAGGGAAATCAAGGCGGCTATAATCAACAACAGTCTGGTCAAGGAGGACAGCAGCACCAGCAGTCGGGTTATCAAAGCCATCCAAAACAGCTGAATAGTGGGCAGTATCATGTGTTCACCACTAGCTTGTGCAAACGTGACCCGAAACTTCATAAAAGGGCTGTGAACTCTATTGAGCCGGCAGTTCCTCGTTACCTGAGGTGGTCAAAGCAGCCTATTGTATGGAGCAGGGAAAATCACCCTCCCCGGGTTGATAATCCGGGTCAGTTAGCTTTGGTGGTGGCGCCTTAGGTCGGTGGATATAAATTCACCAAAGTACTCATGGATGGAGGTAGCAGCATCAATATCCTCTATTATGAGACCTTTCGACGCATGGGTTTGACTGGCAAAGATTTGAAGACGTCCAACACCGTTTTCCATGGAGTGGTGCCTGGTAAGTCGGCGTACCCGGTCTGTAAGGTTGAGTTGGAAGTGGCCTTTGGAGATGAGTATGATTCTAGGGCTGAGAAGTTGACCTTTGAGGTGGTTAAGATCAAGATTCCATATCATGCTTTATTTGGGCGGCCGGCTTATGCCAAGTTTATGGCACATCCATGTTATGTTTATTTGCAGCTCAAGATGTCGGGTTACAAGGGCACCATCACTGTGCATGGGAGTCGAAAGGTAGCCCTAGAATGCGAAGAGCGTGACGCGGCTTATGCCGAGTCTGTCTGTGCAGCGGAGGAGTTAAAATTTTATCAAGATAATGTTGACCCGGCGGATATGACCTCTCTGAAGAAGCCAACCATAGAGCATGACCCGGCAATGAAGTTCAAGCCGGCTGCTGAAACTAAACCTGTTGATTTCACTCCAGGCGACTCATCCAAGCAGTTCAGCATCAGCGCCAACTTGGATCCTAAATAGGAAAGAGCGCTCATCGAGTTCATCTGTGAGAACCGGGACATCTTTGCATGGAAACCTTCTGACATGCCGGGTGTACTGAGAGGACTCGCTGAGCACACTCTTAATATTGATTCGAAGTATAAGCCGGTCAGGCAGTTTCTTCGGCGATTCAACGAAGAACGACGAAAGGCTATTGGAGAGGAGGTCGCCCGGCTCTTGGCGGCTGGGTCCATTGTTGAAGTTTTTCACCCGGAGTAGTTGGCTAACCCGGTGCTCGTACTCAAGAAGAACGACACCTGGCGAACGTGTGTGGATTACACGGACTTAAATAAGGCTTGTCCGGCTGATCCTTTTGCTCTCCCCCGTATTGATCAGATCATTGATGCTACGGTGGGTTGTGAGCGTTTGAGCTTTTTGGATGCTTACTCTGGTTATCATCAGATCAAAATGGCAGTTAATGACCAGGAGAAGACGACTTTCATTACTCCGTTTGGAGCCTTCTGCTTTGTATCTATGCCTTTTGGGATCAAGAGTGCCCACGCGACTTATCAGCGGTGTGTACAGAACTGTCTCCACAATCAGATTGGGCGCAATGTTCATGCTTATGTGGATGACATAGTGGTGAAGTCCAGAGAGAAGGAAACCTTGATATCTGATTTAAAGGAGACCTTTGATAATCTCCGGGTTTACAAGATGATGCTTAACCCGGAGAAGTGTGTATTTGGTGTACCTGCAGGCAAGCTTTTGGGATTTCTGGTCTCAAACAGGGGCATTGAAGCTAATCCGGAGAAGATCAAGGCATTACCTCTCTGGCTAAGCCGGCGTGCATCAATGATGTTCAGCGATTGGCAGGTCGTGTCGCTGCTTTAAGCCGGTTCATAAGCCGGTTAGGTGAGAAGGCCCTACCGCTGTATCAAATGATGAAGAAAACACACACTTTTGTCTGGAGCGATGCTGCTAATACTGCCTTTGAGGATCTAAAGAGACAGTTATCTGAACCGCCGGTCCTAGCAGCTCCCACTGATAGAGAGCCATTGCTGTTATATGTGGCTGCCAACTCGCGAGCTGTCAGTGTTGCGATCGTGGTGGAGCGCAAGGAGGCTGGCAAGGAGCATCCGGTTCAACAGCCGGTTTATTACGTCAGTGAGGTGCTCATTGAGTCTAAACGAAGATATCCACATTGGCAGAAGCTTGTTTACGGAGTGTTCATGGCAAGCCGGAAGCTGAAGCAATACTTCCAAGGTCACCCTATCACTGTGGTGAGTTACGCTTTTGGGAGACATAATCCAGAACAGAGAGGCCACGGGACGAGTCGCCAAGTGGGCCATTGAGCTTGGGCCTCATGGTCTCAAGTACATGCCACGTACTACAATTAAGTCTCAAGTCTTAGTGGATTTTATCAATGATTGGACAGAGTTGCAGGCACCTGAGGAGAAGCCGGATAAGACATATTGGACTATTCACTTTGATGGGTCCAGGCAATTAGAAGGCTCGGGGGCTGGAGTAGTTTTAACTTCCCCTCGAGGTGACAAATTCTGTTATGTGCTCCGGCTTATGTTTCCTTGTACTAACAATGCAGCTGAGTATGAGGCCTTACTCCATGGTCTCCGGATGGCCAAAGAGATGAATTTGAGCCGGGTAAGGTGCTTGGGCGACTCAGACCTTGTGGCCCAACAAGTGTCAGGCAAGTGGGACTCCAAGGATCCCCTTATGGCGGCTTACCATCGTGAAGTTGATGCTGTAGCTGGGCACTTCAAGGGTTATCAGGTGGAACACATTGATCGAAGGAAGAATGAGGCGGCTGATGCCTTAAGCCGACTGGGATCTCAACGTAAGCCGGTGCCGCCTAACACTTTTCTCGATGTTTTACATAATCCTTCTGTTAAGTTACCTACAGAAGAAGATCTAGCAGTGCCAGACCCGGAGGCGCAGCTGGTGGCGGCTCTCCACATAATCCTGGATTGGACAGTGCCTTATTTAGGTTATATGACCTGGGGAGAGTTGCCTGAGGATGAGACCTTGGCAAGATAAATCGTCCGGAGATCTAAGTCCATGACAATCATTAATGGCGAGTTACATCACTGCAGCGTCACTGGAGGGTTTCAATGTTGCGTGTCACCTGCGGAGGGTCAGGAGATACTTCGTGAGATCCATGAGGGGGATTGCGGTCATCATGTCGGCTCAAAATCCCTTGTGGCCAAGGCTTTCCTTCATGGGTTTTATTGGCTGACGGCTCATGCTGATGCAGAAGATCTGGTCAGTAAATGTGACGGATGTCAGAAATTCTCACGACGAGTTCATGTGCCGGCTCAAGAATTAAGGATGATTCCAATTACTTGGCCGTTTGCAGTCTGGGGGCTTGACATGGTTGGGCCTTTCAAAAGGTCTAAGGATAAAAAGACGCACCTCCTGGTGGCAGTTGACAAGTTTACAAAGTGGGTTGAGGCGGAGCCAGTCAGTAAGTGTGATGCAGCCACGACGGTTCAATTTATGAAAAAGGTGATTTTCCGTTTTGGTTTTCCACGCAGCATCATCACTGATAATGGTACCAATCTTTCCAAAGGAGCCATGGAAGAGTTCTGTCAACGAGAGCATATCCGGCTTGACGTTTCGGCTGTGGCTCATCCTCAATCCAATGGTCAAGCAGAAAGAGCTAATCAAGAGATCTTGAAAGGTATGAAGCCCCGGCTCTTAGTCCCCTTGCAGCGGACGTCGGGTTGTTGGGTGGAGGAGTTACCTTCTGTACTTTGGAGCATCAACACTACACCTAACCGATCTACGGGTTACACACCTTTCTTTATGGTGTATGGAGAAGAGGCGGTCCTATCAAGTGACATCCGTCATGACTCACCCCGTGTGGCGGCTTACGTTGAGGTTGGCAACGAAAGAGCTCGTCAAGATGCACTTGACCTGTTGGACGAAGAGTGAGACTTGGCAATAGCCCGCTCGGTGATTTACCAGCAGGACCTGCGCCGCTATCACAGCTGCCGGGTTAGATCCAGGACCTTTTAGGAAGGCGACTTAGTACTCCGGCTCATCCAGGATCAGTCTGATATGCACAAGCTATCCCCTCCTTGGGAAGGACCCTTTGTGGTCAGCAAGAATCTGAACAACGGGTCATACTACCTTATCGATGTTCGAGAGCACAAAGACTCACGTAAGTCGGAGGAGGAGACCCGCCGGCCGTGGAATATCGCTCATCTTCGGCCTTATTATACTTGAGCCACCGGCTCTAATATGTATATATTTCGACAATGTATATATTAGATAAAGCAATAAAGCAGGACCTCTGTCCTTTTTTCCACCCTAAACAAGTTTATGTGTTTTCTTTGTCATGTGGTGGAAACAGCCAACAGGGAGCGGGTCACATCTGAATCCGGCTTTTCCTTTGGTCCGACTTATGATCATATCTGAATCTAGCCATGATCACTTGGGGGCTTCCTGTTCAAACATAGGTCGTATTCGAACCAAACAGAACATAGCTGTCGATACCCACTTGATCGGCATACTGCCAAACCCACTTGGGGGCTTCTTGATCATATTTGAATCATAGCTTAACCCCTTTGGGTCTGACGTGGATCGTATTCAAATCAGCGTCATTAAACAACTCTTATGGTCACTTGGGGGCTTCCTGTTCAAACCTAGGTCGTATTCAAACCAAAGAGAACATAGCTGTCGATACCCACTTGATTGGCATCGCCACAGCCACTGGGGGCTATATGATCGTATCCGAATCTTAGCTTAACCCCTTTGGAACGGTTCACTGATCGTATTCGAATCAGAGGCCTTTAACTTTATTTTTTATTCATCATGTTTTATAAGTGTCAATATTTGACTATCTTGAGACCATCTTGAAAGTATTATGGAGTGGATTGCAAATCCTCCGGGTTAATATTGGTTACCTCGGGTTTTTAAGTGCCAGGTGAACTTTTATATACCAATTTTCAGGAGTTAAACTTACCCTCAGGGGTTGGATTATATAAGCCGGAGAGATAACCACAAGCATCACAGGTATATCATTATGATTATGTCTATTAAGTCTAATCGTAAGTTGGTTTTCCTAAAATTGTTTGGTATACACTCCGGGTTATCAATGCTTTATGTGACCCCCGAGGCGGTAAGTTGCCAGAGGATTTTTTGTTTATGCAGGATGAGGCAGGCAATTTTGTTTAAACATAAGGGAACTAGAAGATCAATAAAGGCTGAGAATATATAGCGATGGCGGCTTAAGAAAGTATTGAGCGCCATAAACATGCGCGGAGGCATGACAAAAATCGAGAGTTTTTCTACCCTATTACAAGACTCCCCGAGTCTGAATAGTGAGGCATTGTTTTCACAACACATAAACATATGACGCCCGACATCTTTACTCCTTTGGGTAGCTTCATGATTCCGGATTATCCTTCTCCGCCTCTTCGTCGGCTGCCTTGTCCTGGAAGGTTGATGAGGCCCAGTCAATGCCACTCAAGGCTTCAAACTCAGCTTCATCATCTATTAAACCGGTTGGGTCGACTTCAGGGGCAAAGGTATACTTACGAGTCGGAGGGATCAGGCTGACAGCATCATAATGAGGTGTTGGAATCCTCCGGTTCTCGCTATCATAACCCGGCTGATACTTGGTAAGATCAGTGTCGTTCCCAATGAGAGTGGCCACCGGACGTATATCTTTCACATAAGCGGTGAAGTCTGCCTCATCAAACAAGGTTCCATCCTCCTTCAGACTTGGGTATCCAAGAGTGAGGTCAGCCGGGTCTAGCTCTGGAATCCACGCCTTGGCCCGGCTCAAGGCAGCTATAGCTCCGGCTCTTGCCAATGCCCGTCTTAGCTCTTGGACCCGCTGAGGCAGCACATCAAGCCGTTTTAACACATCTTGCAGGAGATGGGGGACATCATTTGATAAGGCCACAACGGCCAAAGCACGTTGTGACCCGGTGTACAGTTGCTCCACCAGAGTGTAGACTGCCTTCAGCTTGACCACCATGTTCTGCTTGAGGTTTGTGCTCCTGGGGCCTGTGCAAAGAGTGAGCCGGAGGCAATAATTAACATAATCATCAAAGGAAGGATTGCAATATTTGAGGTTCATATAAAGTAACTCACCAAAGATTGCTGAGACCATTTGAGATATCTGGCGCTTTAAGCCGGACAGCTCGGAGTTTGCTTCTGCAAGTGATGCTTCGGCTGTCTCGGCCCGGGTCACCAATAAGGCCTTTTCATCAGCCCAGATTTTCTTCTCCGCCTCAAAATTCTTCTTCAACTTCTCTTGTTCAGAGACGCTGAATTCAAACTTGGAGTTGGCCTTTTGAATTTCAAGTTCCTGGGCTGACAGGCGGCCCTTCAGATCAGCAATCTCCGATTCAAATTGACTTATGGTGGCCTGCATTGATAACGGGTCATAGTCAGGATCATGGTAAATAATATTAAGTCCCAAGCACTTTGCGAGCAAAGGTACTTGACACTTGGGGGCTAATGTATGCTGAAGATTTCTAAATCACTACGCCGGCTTATGCAAACTAAAGTCCCAAGCACTTTGCAAGCAAAGATACTTGGCACTTGGGGGCTAATGCGTATCGCAAGATCAAAGTATCAGGCTACAACCGAGTTAAGTATTTTCTCTTTAAACCGGATAATCAGTGCTAGACAGTTTTCTAAGTCTACAGCATATTTACTCATAAGCAATAGACTTGGGGGCTGGTACAGTAAGTATGATTGAAAGTAAGGAAGCATAAGTCATACCTCAGATTTTTGCTGTATTTGCTTCACCATGTCAATTTCCAGGTCACGGCTGCTATGCACCTGGTTGATATAGCCCGAGACGATCTCTCCAATACTCAAATGAGTATAGTCAGTGATGTCCATCTTGGCTTTACGGCGCTCTAGCAACTCCTCCTTAGCAGAACACTTGGCAAGAACAGTGGGCCGAGCCGGCTCAACAAACTGAGTCTTGAGAATTTCCACTTCTGGGTCATTCGTCTTGGCCGGGCTAGGTGCTTCCGGGTTAACAGAACCATCAAGAATATCTTCAGCAGGCGGGTCAGAAGTTGGTGCTGGAATATCCTGATCCGGCTCAGGTGGCGGCTGATGTGTGGAAGAATCGGGGGCAGCCGTGCCCAGTTCTGGCTCAGTCACTACAGGGTCTTAGGCCGGTTTATCCTTCTTTGCTTTCTTCCTGGGCTTCACTTGCACACTGTGGACAAGGCAGAAGAGTGAGTGCCAAAACATAAGTAAGATAAAGCATAAGGTAAACAAATCGACGTTACCCAGGGGCAGTCTTAAAGGCCGGCATGTTTGACTGCATAGACTCGCCGGAGGAAGGAGAGGTATCCTGATAATTGGAGTCAGATGAATTGAGAGGTTGATGGATTAAACCCGCCAAAGGTGAAACAGAATGTAAGTCGGGGATAACCTCATTCCGGCGCTTCCTGGTTACGTCAGGTAAGCCGGAGGAGAGCTTTGCATCCTTACTGGTCCGGGTCTGCCTCCGGCTTTCAATTTGCTGTCGCTTCAAAAGAAAGTCAGGATCTTGGTAAGCCAAAGGGTGTGAAAATCTTACTTTCCGGGTTACTCTTCGAATTTTCTGAGGCGCCGAAGCTCAGAAGCGGAGAAGTTATAGTTACCTCTTCCTCGACGGGTTGGCTGTTTCCCGTGTCTTCCTGCAAGGGGAATAATGTCAGCAAGGTGATGATAAAAGAGTAAAGGGAAGTTAAAAAGTTACCACTTCTTCATTGTCATCAGAGTCATCAAGTTGGAACATCTCTGAGGCGCCTGGCCTCCTTTTCTTTGAAGTCCCAGTCTTGGTGGTTTTTCTTTCGGCCCTTTTAGCCGCCCTGGCTTGTTTGGCCGCCTCATGGTCATACTGGACCTTCCAGAAGTTATCGTTTGCCTGTAAAGGATCGTAATGGGTTATGAGTAAAAATAAGGTATAACATAGTAAAAAGTAATCATTAAGGCTGATGGCTTACTGCAGGGGCTGGGTTCTTCTTGCAGAAGGGAAATAAGCCGAAGGCATTACTGGTCACTGTGCCCTCTTTCAACAAGGACTGGGTTGTAGCCTCCACCACATCATCTGGTAAGTCGTCAAGGCTGTGATGCTAAGGATCATCCTTCTCACCTGAGTAAGTACACATTAAGCTGGGACGGCGGCTTAACGGAATCACTCTCCAAGCAACCCAGACTCGGACCAGGTCGATGCCATCTAATCCGTTCCCCAAAAGAGCTTTGATCTTTTTGATAGTGGGGGTGAGTGGCAGACGCTCAACGCCAGTCAACTTGTCTGGCAGCGGATGGTTGGATTCAAGGCGCAAGGCGTGGAAGCCGGGCAGCGGGTTTTCACCAGCCGGAGAAGTGTCCTGGCAGTAGAACCATGCCTGGTTCCAGTCCTTCGGATGACTCGGCAGTTCAGCGTAAGGGAACAGGCAGTCTCTCCGCCTTTGAATTGATATGCCATCACGTTCCAGACTGGGCCCGTTGGCACGTTCATTTTGCCGGTTTAAATAGAATAATTCTCTAAACAAAAGTAGGCTGGGCTCTTTTCCAAGATAGACCTCACAGAATACTTGGAAGTTGCAGATATTGGACACGGAATTGGGCCCGATGTCTTGAGGTCTTAAGTCAAAAAAGTGCAAAACATCTCTAAAGAATTTTGAATCGGGTGGAGCAAATCCCCGGCTCATATGATCCGTAAAAACTACTACCTCCCCTTCTTTGGGATGAGGTTTCTCCTCGGACAGATCAGGAGCACGATAAGACATGACTTCCTTCTTGGGCAAATGGCCAGACTTCACAAATTCAGTCAGTTTGCTCTCTTTGACAATAGACGGGACCCAGTTGCAGGTCACAGGGGCCTTGGGAGCCTTAGGTGCCATGGTGTAAGTGGAAGCCTATGACAAAGTAAGAATTCCGGGTTAACCCATAACCCGGAGGAGAGCATTTTTAATGTATTCAAGGTGGCGGCTTAAGAAGGGGCCTAATGACATATAGGTGACTATGCAATAATGTTTAAACCGTTGCAGGTATCAAAGGTAATTAAAATTTACTTAAGTCGCCAGAAGCAAGTGGTGCTAACAGCCGGTGTTGTCTTAAACCGGTCACATGGACTACTATGGCTAAAACAGATTCAACGGATGTAATTTCCGGCTAAGTGTGGAACAAACAGGTTTCACAGGTTGCAACTGTTATTTTGGATCAAACGGTCGCTCTAGAAAGAAAAATTTCTAGACCTAAAACAGGGCAGAGAAGTTCATGCACTCGAAGGTGGCTTCCAAACAAGGGAAATGAGATCTATTTTTATGCAAGATAAGCCCAGACAATCGCCGCAGCAGTTCTATGTTGTTTTTGCAATCTAAACAGTGCATTGGAGGTGAAAACTAGCAAGGGTTGGCATCGGGCGGCGATGAACACCGACGAACTCAAGACAGTTCCAATGCAGATCTGAGGAAGGGAAGAAGAGGAACTCATGGATGTGGACGAGCTGCGGAGGTTCGCCGTGGATCTCTGGTCGGATTCAGGTCGATGCAACGGCCTGAGTCGGTGAAGATGAGGAGTTCGACGGCGGCGACGGCTTGAGGCAGAGAGGCAGCAAGAGGAAGAAGACGACTGAAAGGGGGGGAAATGGAAGACCTAGGTCGTACCTATTTATAAGGGAAGGCCGACTGAGACGGTGCGAGAAACGAGGAGGCCAAACGTCATTATCCAGCGGCCCCGACGCCTCGGTTTTCGGGATGGTCAGTAAAGGCAAAGATCCGTTGAAGATATGATGGAATAAAATAGGGACTTAATTAAAAGATGATGTCACGGTGGGTTAACCCGGATCCAGAAGATGACGTCACAACGGGTTATGACCTTTTCACGGACAAAAGACAGAGGGACTGGTTGTTAAGGTATTGTAAGATTGACATGAACCGGTTCAAATCAATCTGGGCCTAATGTTGGGGATATAACTATTTGTGTAAGCCGCCCAGGAGGGGCCGGGTTACGCAAAGAAGACTCATCAGAAAGAAGCCCAAGACCAAGCATGAAGATGGCGGTTCAAAGGGTCTAAAGGCCCACAAGCGACTTAAAGCCCGTAGAGATAAACCGCCATGATGGCATGACTTGTATTGTAAGGTAGAATTAACTAGTCACCAAGCCGGACATTGTCTATGAGCCGGCCGGGACTCTGTAAGCCGCAGGGTATCAACCCGTGTATATAAGGGCACGACCCGTCGGTGGCTTAGGGCAAGAAACAACCAATCGAGAACCGGGCATAGTGTATCTCGCTCCCTGGTCATCGAAACCTCAAGCAATACCAACCCAACTAGACGTAGGCCTTCCTTCACCGTAAGGGGCTGAACTAGTATAAACCTCTCGTGTCCTTTGTCCCGATTAACCCCTTTAAGCTTCCTAGTTGCGATGGCTCCATGACTAAGTCCTTGAAAGAGGACATATGCCGTGACAATTCCACGACACTCCCGATGAACACGACCACGCATTCCGTTCCGACCCAGCCGGTTGGCTCCCACGCGTTCTGTTGCCTCCCTATGAACACGACGCATTCCGTTGCCTCCCCATGAACACGACGCATTCCGTTGCCTCCCCATGAACACGACGACGACGCTGTTTCTCCGTTCCGACCCAGCCATGTCAACGAGCCCTCGCCGTACGTATGTGTGAGTAGGCGTTCGAGACCCCGCCCGTATGTACACATACGTGGCCGTATTTTCTTTCTTGTACCCTGGTCGCCTCTACTACGACACGTGCGCGCCTCTACATCCACCAGTATATATGTACGTACACGTTCGCGACCATAATGACAACACTATGTACGCTTCGACCAGGTGGGTCCCGACTGTCAGGCACTTCCTTGCGTGCGAAGATGTAGCTGGTGGGTCCCAGCAGTCAGGGGGGCGAATCATGTTGTTTTTTTGCCAGGACGCACTTCCTTGCGTGCGAAGGTGTAGCTGGTGGGTACCAGCAGTCAGGGGGGAAACGTTTTTTTCGTGAAATATGGTGGCCCGTTCGGTGGGTCCCCGTTGTCAGGTGGAGGAATAATTATTTTGCACGTAACAAGGAGGCACTTCCTTGCTGTGGCCGTGGACCCAGCTGTCAGCCTCTCCACGTACAGTCCACGTCCGATGGAAGTCGTTCCTTGACCACGTTGACCACGCCGCGCCGAGAGCACCAGGGCGGTGGACAACGGCGAGGCCTAGGAAGGGGACGACGGGGAGCCGGGGAAGACGCAGCAGTGGAAGCCCGCGCGGAGAGGAGTACGAGGGTTTATTGGTTCGGCTGCGGTGTGAGGCTGCCGTTGCCGCAGGGTCTGGCCAGCGGCGGGAATAGTAGGGGGCGGTGAGGCCTCCGCGGCAGCACAACTGGCCACGGAAAGCAGGAGCATGCGGCACGACCGGTGCTGCTTTGGGCGGCTGGAGCAAGAAGACCAGAGGTTGAAGAAGCACTACGGCCATTGGATGGACATCGTACGATCACTAGAGCTAGAATCACTCATATTGACTAAAGTTGACAAAGGCCCCCGTCCCAGTCAACTTAGTAGGCCCACAAGTCATCCTCCTACCATGGTGGGTCCCAGCTAGCAGGGGGAGTATTCATTTTTTTGTGCGTAATAAGGAGGCACTTCCGGTGGGTCCGAGCTGACAGCGGGGGGAACATTTTTTTCGTGAAATACACTGGCCCGTCCGGTGGGTCCCAGCAGTCAGGGGGAAACGTTTTTTTTCGCGAAATAAGGTGTCCCGTCCGGTGTCCCTGCTGTCAGGTGGAGGAATAATTATTTTGCGCGTAATAAGGATGCACTTCCTTGCGTCCGCCTGGACCCAGCTGTCAGCCTCTCCACTAGTACTCTTCCGATGGAAGTCGGTCGTTGACCACGTTGACCACTCCGCGCCGAGAGCACCAGGGTGGTGGTCTGGACGACGGCGAGGCCTAGGAAGGGGACGACGCGGAGCCAAGGAAGACGCAACAGTGGAATCCCGCGCGGAGAGGAGTACGAGGGTTCACTGGTTCGGCTGTGGTGTGAGGCTGCCATCGCCGTAGAATAACATGGGGTGTGGGTGAGTGGAGGGATGGCCTGGCAAGCGGTGGGAGTAGTATGGGGGCGGTGAGGCCTCCGCGGCAGCACAGCCGGCCACGGGAGGCAGGAGCAGGCGGCACGACCGGCGCTGCTTTGGGCGGCTAGACCAAGAAGATCAGAGGTTGAAGAAGCACTACGGCCGTTGGATGGACATCGTACGGTCACTGAAGCTGGAATCGTTTATATTGACTATGTTGACAAAGCCCTTGGTACGATCCAACTTAGTAGGCCCACATGTCAGCCTCCGAAACGGTGCGCCCCAGATGTCAGGGGGAGGAATCATTTTTTGGGTGGCCGAAGCTAAGAATATCCGAGATTGAAGAAGAAGCAGGACATCTGTTGGATAGACATCCAACGGCCACTGCCGAGAACTGCAGTGTTGACTATAATAAGTTGGCAAAGCCTTGCATACGCGTCAACTTATTTTTTTAGGGGACGCGTCACTTAGTAGACCCCCAAGTGTGTGGCAGAGAACTTATAGCCCATTTGCGTTTTGTAAGAATGTACAACCCATTTTTGAATTCTAATGGAATTTACAACAACCCATTTACAGTTTGTTAAAAGTACAACCCATTTTCTAGCTAGGACAATGATTAATAATTTCAACCAACCGTTGAAGACAGAATTCAATAAAATTTCCCACATTTTGATGCGCTCCGAAATATTTTTATCCCAAAATTTCTAGTCAGATTAAATATAAATTTATATTACGTAAAAATCCAACGAAACATTGCGCGCGCAACAATGAAAATTTAAGATTCTCAAAATCCATAAATAATATTTTATAAACTAATTTCGTGTTTGGTGCATTTTTTATAGTTACTGCCCAGTTTTTATAATTACATCCCATTTATTATTTTTTAAAGCCCATTTTCCTGTTAAGCCTAATGCATCCCTCCTAGGAAAGATTTGCAGCCCAGCGAGGCGGAGAATAACAAGTTGACCTTGCCTGGGTATTCCTCAAAAAGATGTATAGCTAGGCTAGCCATTTTCATCTTGAAAAAATTAGTATCTGCGCTGGATATGTGGCCTGGGCTAGATGGTCCACAGCCCGCCCAATTAATACCCTGCTCTCCTCTGAACAACAACGAATCATCGCCAAGAAAAACTCTGCAGTGCTCACGCCTCAAAAACACAAATACTGCTCGAGCTGCTTGGTCCCAGCTGTCGGCCGCACCTTGTGCAATTCTCTCGTTTATATTGACTACATAGGTTGACAATGATGTGGGACCGTGATGTCAGGAAACCAAGAGAAAGCAAAAAAAATATAGTTGTACATAATAAGGAGGCACTTGCGTACGTACGTCTATGGCCCTAGTGGGTCCCTAGTGTAATCCAGTCAAAATAAAGTCATCTCCTGAATCCTCATGTTCGTTGACGATGCTAACAATGCTCGGCGCCACGGCGAGCGCAACAACTCGAAGGACAACGGAGAGGGCCCTACGGATGGTCTAATACAGCGTCCGCTGCTCATTCAGGAAGCCAGGATCATCGGACACCTATGAGCACCTTCGAGAAACTGAGACGGCATGAAACGGTAAGGCCGCGCTTGGGAGCTCTGGTTTATTTCAAACATGTATTAACATACAAGTGTAATTTACTCGTCATCGGAAACAACGCGTAAAATACAAAGCGTAATGAAACCGAGGGCCCGAGGTGCAGTAAGTAAAACCGGCGGGTTACGGCGTGTAATTTGAGAGACCGATGTATATTTTACGAGCAATCGCTATATGGACGACATTACCAGACGATACATGCACGACGTGCGTATCATGCCATCCATGGGCAAGGCTGAAACAACAGCTAATGGCTGGATTAGCAATCATCCGAGTGTCATTCAGCGTTTTTATCGTGTGTCAAGTACTTCTGATATTTTACTAGTCGAAATCGACCAACCAAGCGCCTTCGTCCGAGACCATCTGCTTTAATTTACAAGCGTCAGTTTTACAAGCGGTTTTGGTTGGAAAACGACGATCCAATCACGGCCTAATATCATGAGTTGGTCGGAAGATCATATGGTTTCACGTCTAACCTACCCGACTTGTCGATAGGCTATGAATGAAACATCGACGATGAACTTCTTAATCACGGAAACAATGTAAGAGGATGATCTTCTTAACAAGCAAATCAACGGCATTAGATCGACATGCAAAACAATACGAAGCATTATTCTTAGGAGGCACGGTGAACATCTCGTGATGCCGCATGCCACAACATTCCAAGCTCAACTTTGCAATCAAACACAAGGCCTGGCATTACATAGACAATATTCAGAACAAACTATTAACACAGGAATATCTCAGCAGAGTAACTATTTACTTCTAAACCGAACACGTGAATAGGAAAAAACACTCGACGCTGCTCACAAAGAAGGGCGTCCCACTCAAAAGTATCAAATGCATGTCTTCGCTAACATCAATGAGCAAATTTTGACAAGGTTTTCCAATTCCAATATATTAAACTAACGTCTTCTTGCTAACATCAATGATTAAACTTTGACAAGCTTTTCCCATTCAAAATATGTAATGCCTATGATCGTGGAGTCCCGTCGCTTCTTGCTAACATCAATGATTAAACTTTGACAAGATTTTCCCATTCAAAATATGTAATGCCTATGATCGTGGAGTCATGTCGCTTCTTGTACTTGTTTGGGCACTTTTTGCCCAGGGCACTCCACGTGTTGTTAAATTGCCAATGGTCTCTGCAGACTAGTCATGTCACCGGTGTCTAAATGGCACCGGCGAAAGCAATGGAGGGATTCGGTGCCAAACTAAGAAAAGGTGAAATTGGCACCTCTTTTGGCCTACATAGTGGAAGGCCTAATACTCTGTAAAGCTTCTCGGTCATTACTTCTGGAATGTAGCGCAAATAGTGACTGCTTCTTTCTGCAAAGTGGAACGACCAACCGACCCAAAGAATGCAGCAGCTTTGCCTTGGACACATTGGCTCCTTTTGTGCGCTTGAACTAAAATCAAGTCGAATAAAACCGAGCTTTAATTTTGATATCCCTCGTAGCAACAAAAGGTATAAGGGAAACAATTATCGAGAAATAACGGTTGATGACTTGTACTCCCGTAAGAAAACATCTACTGATCTACCTTATCTTAATGGGAAACAAACCAGGAGAGTAGCAATTCTCAATCAGTGTGATTCATTCATATTAACTAAGACATTATCTTAACAATGCCTTGTTCCAACATGTATAAAGAACGAAAAAGCAGAAAAGTATCATTCCTAAAACAATGCGACTGATTCATTTTAACAGAGACATTATCTTAACAATACCTTGGTTAAACATGTACAAAGAACTACAAAGCAGGATAGTACCATTTGTAAAACAATGTAAGTCTGTAACTGATATATAATAACAGAGACATTATCTAAACAATACATTTCTTAAACATGTACTCCGGCCGATCCCTAACAGAAATGGTACTCCTGCCGATCCCTAACAAGTGTTTGCAGTTTTGAACTAAGATCCAGTAGTTAATTCTGAGGAAGGTTGGTACTGACCATTCAAGACCAAGATTTGAAACAACTCGTGAGGAAGATCTCAAAGATATCTCAACACATATATGGAAATCCGGTCTCATTTTGTGCAGTTCCACCAAAATTAAGCGAAGCAAAATGTCGCAATAGCAACAAGTTGAATAGATATCCCTGTTTTAACAAAGGCAAAAAGGAATCAATTCATCGCCAATAAAGGAGGATGAAACATGCGGCCACAAAAATGGTAATCCCGCCAATCCCTAACAAGTGCTGCAGTTTTGAACTAAGATTCGTAGTTAATTAATTCCGAGAGTGGCATTGCTTAATTTTACCAAATGACATTAGATTAACGAAAAGCATAAACAGTTCCAGGGAGAGTGGGCGCAACAAGATGTGCTTCCATCTACTTATAAAGGGGTTGATGCACAGTTTCTTGTAACAAAGCAACAAGCATTAAGTCTGGGTTGGTCCCATTTTTCTACACTACTTAATACGAAAAGACAGCAATACAATAGCTTCAATTCAACATATATTTAAAACAGTACCAATACAAGTAGCACAACATCTCAAAGCACACTGCACAATCATGTGGATGAAGGCCCAGATCGACCTTTCATGAGATGCATAAGATAAAATACAAATCTGCCAACACGAATAGGAAATCCAATCTCGCTTTTGTGCGCTTGCACCAAATCAAGCAAAGTGTTTCACAGAAGCGAAGCAAAATGTCGCAATAGCAACAATTTGAATATATATCCCTGTTTAAACAGAGGCAAAAAGGAATCACCATCGGCTAATAAAGGATGATGAAACATGCGGCCACAAAATGGTAATCCCGTCAATCCCTAACAAGTGTTGCAGTTTTAAAATAAGATTCAAGAGTTAATTCGAGAGTGGCATCAATTATCGGGCTTATAAAGTGGGTGATGCTGAATTTGTTGTAACAAAGCAACAAGCATCATGTCTGGGTTGGTCCCATTTTTGTTCACTACTTAATGGGAAAAGACAGCAATACAATAGCTTCAATTCATCATTTATTTAAAACAGTACCAATACAAGTAGCACAACATCTCAAAGCACACTGCACAATCATGTGGATGAAGGCCTGTACTGACCTTTCATGAGACGACCAACATAAAATACGAATCTACCAACACGAATAGGAAATCCAATCAAGTTTTGTGCAGTTGCACTGAAATCAAGCAAAGTTGCCGGTGTGACATTTAAGTTTTCTATAGCAACAAGTTGAATAGATATCCCTATCTTAAGAGGCAAAAAAGAAAACAATTATTGGCCAATAAAGGAGGATGAAACATGCGGCCACAAAAAGAAGCATCTACCTTATCTTGATGGAAAACAAAGTATAGGACAGTAGCATTTCTAAAACGGTTGCATTGATTCATATTAATAGAGAAATTCTCTTAAAACAAATCAGTAGTTAATTCTGAGAGTGGCATCAATTACTGGCTTATAAAGGGGGTGATGCTGAATTTGTTGTAACAAAGCAACAAGCATCATGTCTGGGTTGGTCCCATTTTTGTTCACTACTTAATGGGAAAAGACAGCAATACAATAGCTTCAATTCAAAATTTATTTAAAACAGTACCAAAACAAGTAGCACAACATCTCAAAGCACACTGCACATCATGTGGTTGAGACCAAGATTTGAAACAACTCACCACGAAGACTGGAAATAAATCTCGATCTCCTTTTGTGCAGTTCCACAAAAATTAAGCAAAGTCACTGGTGTGACATTCAAGTTGAACTGCACAAAACACTCTTAAAACATAAGTGTTTCGAGTAGCGAAGCAAAATGTTGCAATAGCAACAAGTTGAATCGATACCCTGTTTTAACAGAGGCAAAAAGGAAACAATTACTTGTCGATAAAGGAGGATGAAACAAACGGTGATGTAAAGAAGCATCTAACTTATCTTGGATGGAAAACAAAGTAGGACAAGAGCATTTCTAAAACGGTTGCATTGATTCATATTAATGAGACATTCTCTTGAAACAACATTCGTTAAAAATGTAATTTACTTTTAACAAGGGTATTGCTTCAATTTTACGGCAAGATTCTTAGATTAACAACAGAAAATAGTCAGTATGGGACATGCCAAGACCATGTGCGCCACACGTATAAATGGGTGATGCAGAGTATGTAGCCAAGCATCATATATGCTACCGGTCCCATATTTTTTCTCTTTGAACCTTCTTCCTATGTGAGGGCAGCAAATCTAGTCATGCACAAACTACCCGACCCCCCAGTTTCTTTCCCTTTTCAACAAAGAGATCGGTTCGTTACAGATGTGTGTACTGGGTTACCCCCTTTTTCCCTTTTCGACCTTCAAAGCGGCTGGATAGCCAGTCTATACTACTCTCCGCCCCTCCCTTCCTCATTGAACCACGTCCTAGATTCTTGCTCCAGCCCACCGCACCCTTCTTTCCTCTTTGAACCAAGACTTTCGACTACAGATCGAAAAAGATCCACATGCAGCTAGAGCAATGACGGTTTCAAAGAAACTTATACCTTAGGGTCGTCGGGATGTGGCAAAGCGTGCGGCGGGAGGCCGGATGTGCCCACACCACGCATTTACAGCGAGGAAGAAGGGGTCGGTGGCCCTCCAAGACAAAGCGCTGGGTGAAAGAGAACAACAGCTGGCAGTGGATTGCCTCCCTCGCCGAAGGCGATAGAGTGAACGCTGCACCTCCTCCCCTTCCCGGTGCGACGGGATACGAATGCTTCCTTCACCAGCTGTGAGGGTGGAGAGCGAGACAAGAGGCCAATGCAGTCTTGTTTAGATCTGGTGAAGACAGGGTGAGAGACTGTGAATATAGCAAACCCTAGCAAATGAACGCTGATCCTCCAGCGTGTAACACATATGTAGTGCTGCAAGCGTGTGGAGAGTGCAAACCCTAGCGAACAAGCGATGAGGCTCCCGCTTATATATATATATATATATACTACTGTAGTACATACTGAGCTCTGGTGCCTTCATCGCACTCGCTTTTGGTAGATGATGTGAGCTACCACATTTTGGGCCCACCTGTCATAAATCCAAAGGCAGTGCACTAAGTCAATGAAGCTGCGTCCATATAGTACTCTCGTGTATACGACTAATATATAGTGGAGTGGTTTTCTTAGTCTCTCCATAACAATCGTTTTAAATTGTGTAAGTACGAAACGGAACTCTTTATTTAATGTACAGTGAAGAAAACTAGTACTACTTCCGATGAACTAACGATCCACGCCCATGCGTCCTGGTCGCACTTCCTGTCCTTCTCGTGTGGTACACTACCCTACCTTAAGTGAACAACCACACATGCGCCAAATTATCGTAAACGTGTGAGAGTGTGTACAAATAAAGAAATTTAATTTCAATTATCGGAAAGGTTTGAGAGTATTACAAAGTTTGACTTCAGTCAAATCTAATATGCGGAGTAAATAAAAATGGAGGGCTACTATGTTCATCAGGGTTTTTAGTCCACACCATTTTTTAAATCAAAGTTAATAGCTGGACAAATAAAATTATAGGGGAGCTGGAGACAAAGTTGTGAGAAGGCTTAGAAATCAATACAAAACTTATGCTCTTAGTACCAACATCGATCCTTCTTCGAGGAAACATTTGGTTCATAGCCAATTGTGTGATAAAATTGCACCAACGTGAAAGACGACCGCGTCTCCAACGCAACCAAGGTGAACTGACGAAGGATATCATCTTTGTGCGTAACAAGCAAAGAGCACTGATGGAAGACAACTTGTTTTTCGTCGAAAATCGATCAGCTTCACCAGCCGACGCAACCATGAGGCGCAACCATGAGCATCGATAGGTCATCGTGGTGATGCATCATCCATTTGGCATCAAGTTTGGGTGAGGCACCTATGAAGTTCGACAAATCCTCACCGTGGTCTGCTTTTCTTCTCAAGAATCAAGCTCGAGGAAGGAAGAACCACGTGGCGGAGGACAGTGAGGCGAAACAACAATGGCCATCCAATTTTGTGCAGTTCCACTAAAATTGAGGAAGACATGCCCGGGTATGGAGACACACATCGCTGTTTCCAAAAATATAAAAAAGGGTTAGCAACGACATCTCAATTGTCAATAAGAATTAATGAAAAGTACACCAACAAATGTAAGCATCATAATTATCTTGATGGGAACTAAACCAGGATACCCGAGAAAAAAGCATTTCTTCATTTAACCAGGATAGTACTACCACCATATGGACAATGACCGCACAACCACCATGTACTTTTGTCGAGACAACATGTATACCTCCACCGAGGCATAAATCAGGACAACTTTTCGAGTGGCATTTCCTCTATAATAGTAGTACTAGTAGGTGATGTTGGACCAGTATACAAACCCTAGCTACTATGCATGGGGAGCTGGGGAGTAGTCGCATAGAAGACAACCCGCACGCAGCGACCTGGGGAGCTAGACCAGTACAAGAAGTTATACCTCAGGTGGGCGAGATATCGTTTAGGCGGGCGGGCGGGATTTGCCCACACGACGACAGCGAACAAGGCCGCAGAGGATCTTCGTCCGTGCCAGCACTGGGCCCGAGAGGACGGTGCGCATCGGTTTCCTCCGTCGCCGATGGCGACAACGTCAACGCTGCACCTCCTCACCTCCCGAAGCAGACGGGATTCAGCCGGATCTGTGACCACCGGTGAGGAGAGAGATAGAGTGGACACTGTCATCTTGTTTTGATATGGAGAGGGTGAGAGAGCGAGATGCGAGAAACTCTATCAAACAAGAGGCTATAATGGAGTAAAAAAATTTCTCCGTAGCAGTGGTTCTAAATAGAATGCGCTGCTCCCGGAAAAAAAAGAAACGAAATCAAGCGGACAATTTTTAAGGGTCTGTTTAGGACACATCTAGACGTGACATAGTTATGTCACATCTAAGTTGATGTCCACTGCTTGTGGTCTATTTTTTCCTAGTTTTTTGTTTCTTGTTGCTACATTATATACTTGTGGGAGCTTAGATGTGATATCCTTAAATAACATCTAGACGTGAATTAGACAAACTGATTTTCTAACGCATCAAGAAAGAAAACTTCGATAAAAACACGCCCCGCTTCCTGTGTTGCGAGAGTCATCGCGCACACACACATAGACATAGACATGCATATCCGTGTTTACGTAAAATTCCATTTCCATCTCCATCTCCAATCATATTTGTCCAACTAGCACATTATTTACGTTGTTAATTATATACACAACAATATTAACGTACAACATCTCTTGTTTGCGCACGTCCGGACCGCTGCCACGTCCGGTCCTAACCAACCCAAACCCTCTTCATCACCCGCGTGTGCTTCTCGCCCAAAACGGTCAGTGCTGCATTCATGCCCGGCCAGAGCGGATGCGACCTCTCACTGGCGCCGGCATTGAAGCGGCGCGTCGGCCGAGAGAGCGTTGCCCGCGCCGCTTCCGGGTGCACGCGGCTGCTCCGTGTTCAAAGGTTGCAATAGCCGGCTACAACATGCATGTAAAAAGTTCTTGGGAGTCCGTGCTACAGCTAGCTGTCCTCCCCCAACTCGTCAATCTCTTCCAGTAGTGCTAGTACTCCATGGCGTGATCCATCGACAAGCAGGCGGGAAAGTTATCGTATACTCGGTTTGCGGTGAGTGGCATGACGAGCGACCGTGTGGGGTCGAGCCGTGGAGGAGGGTGAGACACGAACACGACAGACGTGATTTAAGCGTTGGTTTTGCTCGATGGTGCAATCCAACGAAACCAAACGTTGGTTTCTCTCCGTTTCCAATTTTTTCTCCGGAAAAACGGAAACTTTTCCACTCCATTTTCATTCCTATTCCAAGGTTGCCCCGTTACAACATTCCATCAAATACAAAGGAAAACTAACACGCATGCTGATGCATCTCAATGATTCACATATCATAGCCAATATTTACTTCACAACTAAAGAAAAAAGTTGTGAGAGCGCAACGAAAGAAAAACTACCGATGGGGTCACTACGACTTAAACCCTAAACCCTAAACATGATTTAATTTCCTGGCCGTAGAACCTGTCGAAGGAAAGACGGTTGGCACCCTCGGATCATACGATGCTTTTGTGCGCCTCCACTAAAATCGACTGAGCATCCCTGATGGAAAAGATATTAAAGAAGTGTTATTAGAATAATAGTACTTGCACTAGTTCATTAGACATAAAGTCATCACAATTAGAAGCCGGTAGTTGTAGAGAAAGTTCGTCATTGAGACGGAGCTACGGCATTGGAGCAAGCCGGCTCCAAAAGGAAGATGGACTACCCGGGACGCCGGGCTGTAGCTAGAAGGGCGGTTGGGACGCAATCGCCCATAACGCGGTGACCCCCGATTGGGACGCACCGACTGTGGGTTTTCTCCCTCGCCGATGTCGACCGCGTCTATGCAGAACATTGTTCCCTTCCCCCAACTGCGGGATCAGGCCCGTCGTTTATGCTTGTGAAGAGAGCAACCTAAGCAAGCAGGCTTGTAGCTTAGGCTCCTGCTAGTGTATATATAGTGGTTTACTTTCTCTCTCCATATCAACCATTTTATATTGCGTACGTGTCATTTAAGAGTGAAATGATGGTTGCTTCTTCCGACTAACTTATCATGTGATTTGACCGCTCCTTAGTGGCCCCTACACGTACTCCCCTACGTGTATGCAACAAATACACGTACACATGGACGCAAAAACGCAGCGTGACGCCTCTAATGCATGCATGTCCGAGCACACGACGGAACACACACGGTCACGCCAAGTGCTCAACCTACACGTGCATGCACACACATACTTAGTCGTGGTGAGCTAGTGACCGTATGAACACCGGAAAATATATATATTAAGCGCAATGAGCGTATTATGAAGTACACTGACCGTATTTTTACAAATATACAGTGACAGACAGTGTATTTATCTCGTTTGAAATTAAGCCATATTAACCGAAGAGGAGGTAGTATGGACTAGCATTACTTTGCTTTGTCCCAACTTGCCGAACGAGGAGAAGGTTGCAGGACGAGAGAAGCTTGCGCGCGGTGGCTCGCAGGACAAGGAGAAACTTTTGACTAATGCAAGCTCTCCCTCGCTCAGGCGGTGGACGTGCAACAGTTAATTCGGTGTCAGATTGCTAGAAGCATACTATATACTACTAGTGCTATTATTGTTCGACTTCCCGAACAGCCAAGCGCAAAGTTTACTAGTACTACTACTATAGTCTATAAAGGTACGTACTATACTAGTACTAGGAACCGGATGGAGGAGTGTCTGCACTCTTATTATAATTTTAAAATGTGATAAAGCAATCTGCAACACATTTGGTTCTCTTCGAGGATTCTCGCATGTGATAATGGAAGTTGATTGCATCGAACACTCGCCACAATTCTCGCTTAATTCTGGCTCATATCCTGTTACAAATAGTAGCGCTCAGTAATATTTCCTCTTTTTTTGTTATTCAGCATGTAAATAGGTCAACAAACCTTGCGGCGCATCTTCATGCGGACCGTGCTTGCTGCACTTTGAATGTGGCCGAGAGCTGGCTTGATGAAACACCTCGCTTCCTACTTCTTTTTTTGTGGAGTACCTCGCTTCCTAGTGACCAGTGTCTTGGCTGATCGTCCTAAGAATGCTTATATATGAATAAAGCTCTCTCATTTACCCGCAAAAAGATTAAGCCATATTAACCGGAAAGGAGGGAGTATGGACTAGCACTACTTTTTGGTGTGTCCCGTCAACTCACGTAATGAGGAGAAGCTTGCAGGACAAGGTGAAGCTCGCCACGCTTTTGACTAATGCAACCTACCCTCGGTGGACATGCGTCGATCCATTCGGTGTCGGATTGTCGAGGCATACACTGTAGTACCCAACATGCGGAGTACCATCATTGTTCGACTTCACGAAGAGGCGAAGAGCCAAGCGCAGAGTACGCGTGCATTTGGTTTTGCACCTTCATACTACTCCTCCCTCCGTCACGCTTCTGGTATGGCGCTTCATTATGATGCATTTCTCTCAATGCATTTCCACCACCAGAGAGACTTTAGACGCGTTTGGTTTAATGCTCAATTAATTAAGGCGTGGTAACCGCAATCAAGTCCACAATTTTCTCTCCATGTATTGTACTACTACGGAGTGGAGTAAGTGCATGCATGTGCGTACCCGGGGTGGAAGCACTGCATGCATGTGTGTACGCATTATTCCCTCTAGTAATAGACGCCGTGCTATAACTACCAATGCTATTTTTCAAGCCGATCACTAGTCGCCTTGGTCCCACAGATTTTTTTCTTTTTTCTGAAGCGCGCTGTATAAACAGTGATGGATGGAGTAGTATGAGCGGATTCAAAGACGAGCGTATTGATGGTTGCTTCTTCAGAGCAACTTACAAAGGGGAAAGGTGGGGCTTATGATTTGACTGCTCATTACTTACTATTAATGCGGCGCAACGACCGGGCTGAGTCTCCCATGCGGTTGTGCACTACCCCCTCGGTTCTTAAATATACTCCAGAGTATTTGTCTTTCTAGATATTTCAACGAGTGACTACTCAAATATTTTTCTTCTTAGAGATTTCAAATGGACTGGCACATATGGATGTATATAGACATATTTTAGAGTGTAGAATCACTCATTTTGCTCCGTATGTAGTCACTTGTTGAAATCTCTGGAAATACGAATAGAATATTTAGGAACGGAGGGAGTACACATACGAAGCAAATGAGTGAATCTACACTCTAAAATATGCCCGTTTGAAATTTGTAAAAAGACAAATATTTAGGAACAAAGGAGTATAATTTTGTGCATGGCACATGGACCCGGATGATGAAGAGGCTTCTGGCAATGCTATCAAGCTTCCATCATTTGTTCACATAATTGACGTACTATACAAATAATTTTCCAAATGACATGAAATTGTACAATGGTGTGAGCTTTCAGCTTTTGTTTCGCGTGTCTTGCCATCGATGCTCTTTCGGAAACAATAAAAAACTAACTTCCTTGCTAATGCATGTCAATTATTAGCGTATCGAGCTAATAATTACATCACAACTGGCAAGACAAAGTTGTGAGAAGGTGTTAAATTAAAATTGATCCATGCTTTCATTGGCAAGAACGTCCCCCAGCTCTGTCTAAATCAACAAGGCATGTTGGGAAAAAGTAGCTGTCTGGAGCATGCAACATTCCGATCATTTTGTGCAGTTCCACTAAAATAGAGCTGGCGTCCTGCTCCAAAGATATCAAGTGTGATTACGATAATAGAGGACTGCTGATGAAACAATAAACACACAAATAGAAGCGGTCACCTTTGCGGTCTCTCTTAAGACTAACTAGTTGGAGAAGATTAGGCTCGGAGTTGGATGAGGAGGATAGAGCAAAACCAATCTCCCTTTGTGCGATCAAGACCGAATGTAGAGATGTTGCCCGTGTGACATTTTAGTACAACTGCACAAAACACTCTTAAGAAAAAAGTGATTTGTGCAGTTCACCAAAAGGTCGCAATAGCAACGAGGTGAAATGGATAGCCCTGTTTGCAAAAGAGAGGTAGGAAGGAAACAATTACTAGCCAATAACAGTTGATGACACATGCGACGACAAAAAATAAGCATATTCCTTGTCCTAAGGGAAGATAACAACACGGTTGTGTTTGTCTAAAACGGTGTGAGGACGAGAATGCAATATGGAAAGTACGCCGGACGAGCTACGTTTTGGGCAAAGAACTATGGAAGATCCACATGCAGCGACCTGGGAAGACGGGCAGTGGAGCAAGGCCGGAGGGGATACCTGGAGGTCGTCGGGATGTAACTAGGTGAGCAGCGGCGGGCGGAATCTACGAGCAGGTGGCGTAGGCCTTCCCGCGCCAGAGCTTGGTCAGAGAGAACGGCGTGTACCGCAGATCGGGACGTGCTGCCTCGGCACCGTTGAACGGAGAAACGATGCACTTCCTCCCTTTCCCCGGGCGGACGGGATGCGGCCGGATCAGTGACCAACGGTGAGAGAGAGAGAGAGGCCACCGCACTCCCTTTCCCCCGGCGGACGGGATGCAGCCGGATCAGTGACCAACGGTGAGAGAGAGAGAGGCCACCACACTCCCTTTCCCCCGACGGACGGGATGCGACCGGATCAGTGACCAACAGTGAGAGAGAGAGAGGCCACCGCAGCCTTGTGAGATACTCTGAAGAGCGACAAACCAGGCAGGCAGGCTCCATTGTATATAGTGAACGGACTACCTTTTTCTCCATAAAAATCGTTTTATATTCTGTGTACGTGCCATTGAGCGCTATAACTTTATTTAAAAATAACGCGGCAACGCGTCAAGTCGAACTTTGTTTCATGCACGCGTGGTACACGACCTCCCTAGGTAAACAACCGCTACAGGCGTTCAAATTAGCACGTGGGCTGCCATTTCGTAAAGAAATGAGCCCCACCATGTACCCGCGCGGGTGTGGCTGGGCACGAAGCGTGAGTACGTGCACGGTGCACCTATTCTCTTCTTGTATACGTACACCACCTACGTGGGGTTGTGTGAGAGATATACAAACCTAGAGAGATATAGTGTGTGGGTTCTTGAGAGTTTTTTTGGGGGGGGGGTCAATCAAAACATGTAACATATGCAATGTGTGTGAAATAGAGTCCTGGATATAACATATATATAGAGGGGACGATCCACGAGAAGAGAGTGGAGGTATCATCGGCTTGAGGTGTCCATAGAATCGAAGAGAGGGATGATGATGTGTGTGTGTGTGTGTGTGCGCGCGTGATCGATAAAGAGTGCCATCGAATTTGTGTGTGCCCACGTCAAAGATATAGAGTGGCTGGCCTACTGGAACGTGAGATGGGACATGTGCAGTTTGTCTCTGTGGCATGGATACCTACCTGCAGCTCTCGACTATTGGTGTGTGGTGGGGGAAGAGGAGGCCCAATTAACTATAGAGGTACAATGGCTGGTATATGTGTGGAGGAGGAGAGAGGCCTACCTCATGTATTAAGGAGATCGATCTGCCTCATGTATTAAGGGAGATCGATCGGCATCCATGCATATGTGCAGGAGATGAATAAGGTTGGGAGAGAGACAGAACTAGAGTGTTGGAGGGGGTGGTAGTGGAGTTGCTTCTAACAAATGGTGGGATAGGCTTGCTAGACAAACGGAGGGCACGCCCACAATATCAATAAGAGAGGAGATGGCTACTTGTTGTCTGTGCACGTGCGTGTGAGAGACGGGTTAGGAGGCATGCACGAATGATGAGGGGGGACGATGTGGCTGTGGTAAGCAGACACCCTTTGTAAGAGAAAGGAGAGACATAACTTGTGAGGTACGTCGATCGATGGGGGGGGTAGTTAAAGTCGATCTAGGTATATGTTGGGAGATCGATCGGTATACATGCATGTGTGTGTTAGAAGCAAATGAGGCACGAGGAGATGGATAGAGAGAGAGAGGGATGCATGTAGGAGGAGGTATGAGAGGCATACTATATCGAGGGGGGAGGAGTGTGCGAGAACGAGAACGATGAAAAGAATGGTGGGAGTGAGGCATGGACGGCGACAAGAGAAGAGGGGAAGCTTGTGTTTGTGCTAGGCACACCTGGCTAGAGAGGCATATCGACCGATGTGTGCCGTAAAGAAGGAGCTGGGGGGCCTACACACACCATGGGTGAACGACCTAAAGTGAAAAGACAAATTTATGCTGATGGAGCTAGAGAATGCCGAGGGAGGGTGAGAGGGATGCCGTGTGCATGCACAAGAGAAAGTTAGCGCTAGCTACAAAGATAAGAGGGTTGTGTGGGTGTAAAAGACTAATAGAGATCATATATACTTCATTATAAAGGGAATTCGGATATTTGAAGAATTTATCATAGTGTTTCAAACCGACGCATGTGTGAATATATATAACGGTGATACACATGGTGTGGTTATGAACATGGTATACTACATTTAATATATTTTATCTCTACTCTTATAAAAACAGAGTTGTTGATGATGGTGTGCCTGCCATCCTGCATTATAGGCCGTCTAATTTATATCTGGCGGATAGCAAGGAAACTATGATGGTTGAAGTTGGCAACAATCATGATTGTAGATTCTTATTGAAATAGAGAAACGAATTCAATTGCAGCGGTAGTATAGACATTTGGAATGCACTAAAATGTTGGTATGAGTAGGTTACATGCATTATACAAAGAAGCGAAAAAATTTAATCGGACATAACATGGATTCATACTCCCTCCTTCCATCTATATAGGGCGTAATGAGATTTTTAAGACCGCCTTTGACTATTGACAAGATTAATAGTACATGACATGCACAATGTGAAAATTATATCATTGAAAGAACCTTTCACAGATGAATTTAACGACGTGCTTTGTGTAAGTTGCATGTCATATATCATTGCTCTAATATTTGGTCAAAGTTAGCATCGAAAAACGCATTAGGCCCTATATAGATGGAAGGAGGGAGTAGCTTTGAATAGCATTTGTATAGTAAAAGCGGGGCAAGACTCTCTCTTTGTGTGGTGTGAATAGTTTTATTTTTTCGCTTTTCTTTTGGTTGAGGGAAGTGCGAATTGATTTGAGTACGCATTACAAGTACAATATTACTACACGTTAGGCTTGTCCCTAAAATTCAACCCGCGTCTTGTTATATCCCGAAAATTCAGATATCGTGCTCCCAAAACTGGCGCCTTCACAACCCGTGCCTTGCTATCCCGAAACTACAACGCGAAAACTCCCTCCACTGCCAAATCCCGACACGCCGAATCCCCTTCTAACCCTGAGCCGAAAGGGCCGCTAGTTCAAATCGGCGGGGGGTACTTTTGTAACACACCCTACATTTTGGACAAGCGTGTTCCTAAGTCATGCTTCACCCCCTCCCATCGTCCCCATTTCGCCATTCGAAATCCCAGGCCGCCATAACCTCTCTGCTCCAGCCGCGAAACCCCACCCTCCTCCGTCTGCCATGTAACCGCTGCCCAGCCGGAGCCTCTTCCCCGACGACGTCGTCCACCGCAACAGCTCGACGTCCCTCATCCACCTCCCCGGATGAGGATCCGTCGTCCATCTCGTCATCCCGCCGGTTCAGCCGCCCCGTCCTCCACCTCCAAGGAGCTGCTCCGACGATCGCCTCGTCTATCGTGGCTGCTCCATCCCCACAGCGTCGCCTTAACCTGCTCCACCGGAACCGCAACATCCTCACCGACTCCTCGGACGAAGCCGAGGCCTACTCGACGCCACCAAAGAGGCTGTACACTCATCGCATCGCACCTTCTCCTTAACTCAAACTCCCGGCACCGACGGTGCTCCATCCCGCACCCCCATGGAGCGGCTACCTTGAAGCAGGCGCCGCGGGCGACATCTCCACGGCGGCTCTCTCCCAGTGCTCTGCTCGGCTTTTCCTTTCGCTTCGCTTGTTCTGCTTCTTTGCTACTCTCTCTCGCCGATCGCTCGTCGCCCATTTATTGTTGCTGCTCTCCCCCTCGCTCGTGCTGCTGCTCTGCTCCGATTAAGCCACACTTCAGTCGACTGGATCGACTTTTGGGTCAGTCGATTTTCAGGGGTTGGGGGGCTCGTCGGAGTTAAGGAATAACCACACGCAGCGGGGACGGGGGCTCGCCGGAGAGGTACCCCACTATCTATCTTAGGGTTCAGGGTGGGGGGGCGGGGGGCCTAGAGGGCTGGCCGGGGCGGCGGTGGCGAGTTGTTTTGGGGTGGCGAGGCGGTGGGGCAGCCGGTTCGGCCGGTGGTGGTGGCTGGCGGCTCGAAGTGCAGGTTGAAGATGAACTGCAGGCCCTCCTAAACTACATGTCAAGTGCCTCTCTGCTACCATTGCGTTCAGTTTGACAGTAGCATTCAGATTCCTGATGAAATTTCAGTTTATTGACAGTTAAGTTCAGAGTCAACAATTTTTACCTCATCTGTTGTAGTCGGTGGTTTTTGGTGATGTTAATTTTACATCCATTTTACATCATCTATTGGAGATGCTATTAGAATCCCACTTGAGATTGACAATGTCCATCTTGTCTTTGCTTGACCTTGACATCTTCTGACTCACCGGAGCTGCTCCAACGACGTAAGATCCATCACAACAGAAAGCAGTGCCTCGGACGCCGCTTCACAGATTCCTCAGATCTTCCTCCACACCTCCGACAGCCACCTCTGCCTCAACTGCTTCAAATGACCAACCCAATGATGTTGAGGTCGACACGGCTCTGACAAAGAGGTTGTACACTTGTTTCATCAATTATTACTATACATTCACGTCGATCCATTAGGGCTATTTTGGTTCAACGGAAAAACATCGATCCACTGGTTGTTACCATCACTCTAAATTTATGCATGCTCTCCTTACATATTCTCACCATATTTTTTTCGTATGCATGTCAAATATTGTACACAGTCATGCTGAACATGTAGAGAAAAATAGAAGAGTTTTGCGCGGCAATACAATGTCATGCAGACATCACTCCATGGTGGGTTCAATGGCAAACCCTCCCCACCCCTCTCCAGATTGTAATCGAGAGGAAGATATCTGTTCTGAGGCAGATTTAGACACCGCTGACCACTCCTATTTACCCCCCAAGGTGTTTTCTCTACCTTGGCATGATGATGTTAGTCATATCATGCATATGTTGCCTTGCAGTGCCTACTTTTGACATCATATATGCCATCTGCTTAGTTTAGACATGTTCTGTAATGCCACCTGTTTAGTTTCTATATCATATATGGGAATTATGCAGTCTCATGTCTTTTAGCCAGCCATAATATATGTGCAATGTGCAATACCATCCTGTTTAACCAGGCATCATATATTTGAATGATATCTTGCCCATCCTTTTCTTCATTACATTTCCATTTGTCGACAATGTTTGTACATTAAACTACTCTTCCTGTGAATCAGCCATTTGGGCGGGAGATGGAAAAATCTGGAGTGAAAACAAGGCCTTGAGCGGGCAGTGCTACACATCAAGCAGATCTCTTGTTGGGTCCCGATAGCTCCTCGTAGATGGATTCGAGAGACAGATGACCAGTCCTATTCCCCCACCGAGGTGTATGCTCTAACTTGGCACTTGCTATATCGCTTCATATCATGCATACGGTGTCTTGCATTGCATAGTTTAGACATCATATACACAATATTCAACACCATGTTCTTAGTTCGGACATCATATCGAATGCCCTCTGCTTAGCATATAAATCACATATGTGAATTAAATGATGCGATCCTGATTACTTAGATAACATGTAGGTGAATTATGCCATGCGATCCTGTTTAGTTATTCATCATATCTTTGAATTATGTTATGCTATGCTATCCTGTTTAGATAGACATCATATATGTTAAATTATGTCATGATATCCGTTTTAGTTAAACAATATACATGTCAACTATTTCATGCCCTCCTTTTTCCACACTATCTATTGCATCTGTCTCTCATACAATGTCCAGACATTCAACTATGTTTCCTGTTTATCAGCCATTTGAATTGGAGCGGGTGATGCCAAGATTCAGCGGACTGAAAACACGGTCTTCAAATAAAACAGTGCTACCTCTTGGTGGAGATAGCACCCCGGTTGTACTGAGCACAAGAACCAACCCTACCACACATAACCCAAACTCTCTCGCAGATTGTACCCCTCAAGCGATGGACAGAGAACCAGCTTCACCCAATCTAACCCCAACCCCAGTGATAGTAACCCAGTTCCTGTTGACACAGCACCATCTCCACCACAGAGCTCCCAAACAAGAGCAGTTAGTAAGGCAGCTCAAGTGCCCAAAGGGCCAGTACTATCACGGCGAACCCCAACTCCACCAGTTAGTACGCCTATTCCTGTGGAGGAAGCACAACCAGCTAGTCGTAGTTTAGCATCTATCGCATTTGATGTTGTTAAATCGTATGTGCATATCTTCCCATCTTGGAAATATTGTACCGAAGATGAAGGAAAATGCCGATTCAGTGTGTTTGTCCGGGAGTTATGTGTAAGTAATGTTATTCATGGCAATTACTTTG
Organism: Aegilops bicornis; assembly: GCA_021605145.1. Taxonomy (NCBI): domain Eukaryota; kingdom Viridiplantae; phylum Streptophyta; class Magnoliopsida; order Poales; family Poaceae; genus Aegilops; species Aegilops bicornis. Next base: position 155,862,284 of record CM038671.1, on the reverse strand, counting down.
CTTCGTCCCATACATCCTACCTCCATGATGGTTATAATACATCAAATTTTACCATTTTCCCTATAGAGAAGGACCGATTTGGAAACTCAGGATGAGGTAACCTGTGCTAATACCTCCGCTATCTTCAAGAATGCTTGGTGGCAGTATCATAATTACCTGAAGAAAACGTACTTCACCGGCAAGGAAACTCATCAAATTCCCTTACGTTCTCCTGAGACACATTTATTGGACGATGACTGGGAACGCATTGTTCTGTACTGGTCCTGAACAAAGAATGTAGTAAGGTCTATGAGCTCATTTTATATTTTTAAGTATTATACTCTTGCGTCTTACTGTACTCTATTCATGTAGAACAAGTGCCTAAACCTGAAGAACAACTGTTCTAATTTAAGATTCCATTGCTACCATAGGACATAGATATATGTTTGTTTGATGTTTTTATTATGTGCTAGTACTTGGCAATAGAAGACTTGGTAGTTTAATCCTGTCCACCTTACTAATGAACTGGTTCACCGAAATGAGTTTCATATACTAGTACATGCTAAACTTGTTATGTGTCTGCTTGTTTCTTCTTTTAGAATCTTGTCGAATATTGGGGAAGAGTGCCTTATTAAGCAACAGTAAAGGAAGTAATGCAGATAAGGTTCAGGATAGTGACACATCCTGTCTTGGTTTAGTGTTGGAGTTACTGGCCACAACCGCTTACACAAGCTATTCAAACTCACTGTCTGAATCAGTTCGATTTCTTGAGTCTCAACTACAAGCTGAAAGACATCGATCAGCTGTGCTGCGACAAGAAGCGGAAGGACTGCGGAAGTCCCTGTAGCATTCAGATGCATACTTTCTGGTGCAACAGCAAGCGTTGGAGGATTTTAGCGCCAAACAGGACAAAGCTAATCAGCTTGCTAAGCTTATTGCCAGCATGGTGGATACCCAGATAACGCTTTCTTGAGCTCTTAAAGTTGTTTCAGTTATGCTCTTGTTTTGCTGCCACGCTTATTTGCACTTTGGTGGCCAATATTGACGGCCGATGTATATGATATGCTACTTTGTTCCCTATATTTGCACTGGTGGCGAACTTTGATGCCAAGTGGATGTAATATGTGTAATAGCCGTGATAGCCTAGCGTTAGTTGCTTGCTTATTTATTTCCTTGTTGTCTTGTTTATTTGTTTGCTTGTAGTCATTGCAGTTCTTTTTCCGCGGTTAGCTAGTGGCTGCAATAACCTATTTTTTAAAACTAGGCCACAATAACCATGGGCTAATATTTACTGTAGTGACACTAGGCCTCCTACGGGTCGTAGAAACAGTGGGCCTTCTACAGGCCGTAGAAACAGTAGGCCTTCTACGGGTCGTAGAAACAATCGGCCTTATACGGGCCGTATGATCAATTGGCCAAACATGGGCCAATAACAGGCTGCATTATGGCCGTAAACAGGCTAGAGTTGGAATCGTCCGTTAATGGGCCGACCGTAACGGGCCATCATTAATAGGCCGTATTTGATGATGCTATGAAAACGGCCCAACGTATTAACGGACCACAAACGGGCCGGCTATAACCACGGGCTGAATTTGGCCCACAAGCAGAAAATGACAGTAACGGGCCGTAAGTAAACGAATGCTGGAAATGAGTCCAAGAATAAATTAGCTCTGAGAAGGCCGAAAGATAACATGGGCTGGAAACGGCCCAATGGAATAACGGGCCGTTAATGGGTATAAAGTGATACACTGTTCATTACGGGCCAGTTTCACCACGGGCCGTTAATGGGTGTAAAGTGATACACTCGTTCATTACGGGCCGATTTCACCACGGGCCGTTAATAGGACAAGAGTTACATAGGGCCTCATATGGGCCGAAAGACGTCATGGGCCGGCGAAAACGGGCTGGAATCATATTGGATGGCCCAGATGATGCTACTGGGCCTAATTCGGATAGGGCGTAACGGGCCTTGGGTTAGCGGGCTGTAAATGGGCTATATGCGAACATGCCGTTAACAGGTTTTCCATGGGCCGGCCCGCCACCTTTTGACCAAGTCAAATGGGCCGACCTTTTCACAGGAATGGGCCTCTGTTGGGCCGTGCCACGTGTTGGCATATCATAGGCGCCTATCTGACCCACTAACGAGCTGACACGTGTTTCGTCCGGCCAATAAGAATTTTACACGTGGAAATTTCCCATTGGTCGGGGCTGTTAACGGGTTATAGGATCCAAAACCCGACCCGATAACTTAACGACGCTCCGTTACGGTGGATGCCACGTGTCGGTCACCCTTGACGAAAGCACTTCTGTGACGCGCGATTTATCATCATGGAAGTGGACACTTCCGTGATGATAATTTTGGTAATGTCATGGAACACTTCTACGACAGCACATGTATGACTATCTTGATTCTCCCACTTGCACTAGAGTCAATAATCTAGATCACACTGCCATGTGATTTAACATCAATAGTTCACATCACCATGTGATTAACACCCATAGTTCACATCGTCATGTAACCAACACCCAAAGGGTATACTAGAGTCAATAATCTAGTTCACATCGCTATGTGATTAACACCCAAGAGTACTAAGGTGTGATCATGTTTTGTTTGTGAGAGAAATTTATTCTACGGGTCTGCCACTTTCAGACCCGTAAGTATTTCGCAAATTTCTATGTCTACAATGCTCTGCACGGAGCTACTCTAGCTAATTGCTCCCACTTTCAATATGTATTCAGATTAAGACTTAGATTCATCTGGGTCAGTGCCAAAACTTATATCGATGTAATCCTTTACGATGAACCTTTTGTCACCTCCATAATCGAGAAACATATCCTTATTCCACTAAGGATAATTTTGACCGTTGTTCAGTGATCTACTCCTAGATCACTATTGTACTCCCTTGCCAAAATCAGTGTAGGGTATACAATAGATCCGGTACACAAGATGGCATACTTTATAGAACCTATGGCTGAGGCATAGGGAATGACTTTCATTCTCTTTCTATCTTCCGTGCGGTCGGGCTTTGAGTCTTACTCAATTTCACACCTTGTAACACATGCCGTAACTCTTTCTTTGACTGCTCCATTTTGAACTACTTCAAAATCTTGTCAAGGTATGTACTCATTGAAAAAACTTATCAAGCGTCTTGATCTATCTCTATAGATCTTGATGCTTAATATGTAAGCAGCTTCACCGAGGTCTTTCTTTGAAAAACTCCTTTCAAACACTCCTTTGTGCTTTGCAGAATAATTCTACATTATTTCTGATCAACAATATGTCATTCACATATACTTATCAGAAATGTAGTAGTGCTCCCACTCACTTTGTTGTAAATACAGGCTTCACCGCAAGTCTGTAAAAACTATATGCTTTGATCAATTTATCAAAGCGTATATTCCAACTCCGAGATGCTTGCACTAGTCCATAGATGGATCGCTGGAGCTTGCATATTTTGTTAGCACCTTTAGGATTGACAAAACCTTCTTGTTGCATCATATACAACTCTTCTTTAATAAATCCATTAAGGAATGTAGTTTTGTTTATCCATTTGCCAGAATTTCATAAAATGCGGCAATTGCTAACATGATTCGGACAGACTTAAGCATAGATACGAGTGAGAAACTCTCATCGTGGTCAACACCTTGAACTTGTCGAAAACCTTTTTGCGACAATTCTAGCTTTGTAGGTAGTAACACTACTATCAGCGTCCGTCTTCCTCTTGAAGATCCATTTAATCTCAATGGCTCACCAATCATCGGGCAAGTCAATCAAAGTCCATACTTTATTCTCATACATGGATCCCCATCTCAGATTTCATGGCCTCAAGCCATTTTGCGAAATCTGGGCTCATCATTGCTTCCTCATAGTTCGTAGGTTCGTCATGGTCAAGTAACATGACCTCCAAAACAGGATTACCGTACCACTCTGGTGCGGATCTTACTCTGGTTGACCTACGAGGTTCGGTAGTAACCTGATCTGAAGTTTCATGATCATTATCATTAGCTTCCTCACTAATTGGTGTAGGTGTCACAGGAACCGGTTTCTGTGATGAACTACTTTCCAATAAGGGAGCAGGTACAGTTACCTCATCAAGTTCTACTTTCCTCCCATTCACTTCTTTCGAGAGGAACTCCTTCTCTAGAAAGGATCCAAATTTAGGAACAAAAGTCTTGCCTTCAGATCTGTGATAGAAGGTGTACCCAACAGTTTCCTTTGGGCATCCTATGAAGACACATTTCTCCGATTTGGGTTTGAGCTTATCAGGTTGAAACTTTTTCACATAAGCATCGCAACCCCAAACTTTAAGAAACGACAACTTGGGTTTCTTGCCAAACCACAATTCATATGGTGTCATCTCAATGGATTTAGATGGTGCCCTATTAATCGTGAATGTAGCTGTCTCTAATGCATAAACCGAAAACGATAGTGGTAAATCGGAAAGAGACATCATAGATTGCACCATATCCAATAAAGTACGGTTACGACATTCGTACACACCATTACGCTGTGGTGTTCCGGGTGGCGTGAGTTGCGAAACTATTCCGCATTGTTTCAAATGAAGACCAAACCCGTAACTCAAATATTCTCCTCCACGATCAGATCGTAGAAACTTTATTTTCTTGTTACGATGATTTTCCACTTCACTCTGAATTTATATGAACTTTCAAATTTTTCAGACTTATGTTTCATCAAGTAGATATACCCATATCTGCTCAAATCATCTGTGAAGGTCAGAAAATAATGATACCCGCCGCGAGCCTCAATATTCATCGGACCACATACATCAGTATGTATGATTTCCAACAAATCTGTTGCTCGCTCCATTATTCTGGAGAACGGCGTTTTAGTCATCTTGCCCAAGAGGCATGTGTCGGGGAGGCTGATCGTACCCACGAACACCTATGGGGCCGGCGGACCAGGCCCCTTGTGGTTCGGAGGGGGGCGGAGATTGCACGAAGAGCGGATCGAGGCGAAGCACACGAGCAGTTTACCCAGCTTCGGAGCTCTCCGGAGAGATAAAACTCCTACTGCTGCTTGTTTGATGTATTGTGTTCTTGCTAGGGAGCGATGCAGGCTACAAAACCTAGCGTGAGCATATCTGGTATCGGTGAGTCGAATGAACCGAACCTCCTCTACGCTATGCATGGGCCTCCTTTTATATGCTCAAGGGTCTCCGACGGTGGCAACATAGGCGAGGGTACAAACGTAAAACAGGAGTTGGTACACCTACTCGAACAAAGGTATGCTGCAAAATACCTAACTCGACGGCAAGGGACAAAAGCAATAAATGCCGGTATGTGTCGCCTTAACAAAGGCAACAGAGACCGTCAGTGCGCCACCGCTTCGTCATGATGGCAAGCTTGTCGCCGCTTATCGCTGCTCTCCGCTGGCTGCACAGCCTCTCGACACGCCGCACATGGAATGGTCCCATGGCGACACGCTGTCGGGATGAGCTGGAGCGGAGATGGAGAGAGGTTGCTTGTCAGCGGCGAATCCTTGTCGCGTCCGGAGACTTGTCGCGCTCTGAGCCTTCCCGGCAAGCTCCTCTTGCCGGGGCCTTGTCTTCTGCATGCCTTGAGTGGCCTTCCCGGCAAGCTCCTCTTGCCGGGGCCTTGTCTTCTTAGTCAAATACTTTGTTCTTGAATGGCTCCAAAGGAGCCACGGAGGATCTTGGCGGTGACGAGGCAAACCCGCTGGGTGTCAGAATCGTCTGCGGCACGAGCACGGGATACTAGGGTACCCCTACTCTAGTACACCAACAGAGCCCCGGCTCGGGCCATACACGGTGCCGAGCGCTGTCGGGCCAGGCCCAAACAAGCATCGGTCACACGCGGCCTTGATCTCGCCGCACTCGCCGGACCCACCACGACCCCCACTAACGGCACGCACCGAACGTGGCGTCGTGCGAAGATCGTGGGCGTGGTCGTGGGGTTTCTTTATTATGAAAGCGGAACGTCCGCCTCCCCCTCTTTATAAGCGGGGAAACAGGGCAGGCCGTCCACTCCGCCATTGCTGTCTTGTCAAGAAAACCACCGCCGCCTCCCCTTCTTCTCCAAAGGTCGAAGAGCAGCGCCCGCCCCCTTCGCCACAAGCGCACTCACGCCCGTCGGCCTCCTCCGCCGCCTCGCCATGGCTCCGAAGTCGACAAGGAGAAGGGCGTCAAGTCGGCCGAGGCGCAGCGGCTCGCGGCGCCTGCAAGGAGCGGGCCATCTTCCCTCACTCGGTGCAAGGGAGCTGCGGATGTCTTCTATCTCTTTTGGTCGACGGAGACGCGTGCGCATCCGCCGCGACGAAGGTACTCCCGCCTCCGCTTCGATTTGGCCCCAACTGGGTACCCTTCTTTGCCCTTTTCTTCTATTGCGGGCTTTGCCGCCCTTTTCCGAGTTCTTCTGCGATATCATGAACACATATGGCCTCCGCCTCCTTGATTTCACCCCCAACGCCGTCTTGACCATGACAGTTTTCGCACACCTTTGCGAAAACTTTGTCGGGATTCACCCAAATGTGGCACTCTTCCGCCACTTCTTCGTGCCCTGCGTCGAGAGAGGAGAGCCACTACACGAGGGATAGCTTGGGTCTCCGTGATCGGCAAGAAAGAAGCCTATCTGGAAGGAGAGTTCTGCAACAAGTGGGAGGAGTGGAGAGCCAATTGGTGTTGGGTCGTAGAGGAGAACCCGCAGCCCTTCACTGCCGTGCGCCAAACCCCAATAGTGCGCGGCAGAGATTGGAGTAACTTGGCACCGGAGGATGCTAGGTTGAAGATAGCTGTGACCCGGATTTTGCGCCTCAGGCTTGCCGGACTAACCGTAGGCGCAGTTGGCGCAGACTTCGCCGCCGCCTCGCTTCCCTTGCAGGAGAGGAGGAGGCCTGCTTGGGAGTTCCAAAATGCGGCGGACATCATGAGGTTGCGCCTGGCCTGAACTGGAATTTCACCGCCTTGGAGCTGGATGCGATGTTGTTAGAGCTGTTCAAGAACGACCCGATCACCCCGAGTGGTTTAGGTTGCCGAGGGGGTCGCCCCATTGTGCAACAACTCGGCGCCGACCGCATCCAGCGCCATGATGCCGTTGTCAGCGATTCCCATGGGATCGTTCCAACCTGGCAGGAGCCCCGACGAGGTCGCGTGCAGCAGTTCTTTGACGACTTGGAAGAAGTGCCGATCCGCCCGGACGAAAAAAAGGCTCACTCGCGACACCGCCGACGAGGAGATGGCGCGTGTGCCACCAGTGGAGGAGGCGGCAGCAGCCGCCGCCGGAGCCTTCGGTACACGGTGGTGGAGGCGGACGCTGCGAAGGCGACAAGCCTTGCCGAGCGAAGGGAGATCGCCGGCGAGGACGAGCTTGTCGAGCCCGAGGCCGGGTCGAGTGGACCCGCCGAGGGCGCTTCTTCTCCACCACCCAGCGACTTGCCGCCAAGGCCGAGCTCCTGCCCGCTGAAGAGGCGTCTCCGCAAGGCCGGAGACGAAGTCGGGCTGCAGATCGACCCACAAAGAAGACCACTGCGACGCGCTCTACCACGGCAAGCGATGTTGCCGCGGGGGCGCCTCACACTGCTGCAACAACTGGGGCCGGATCTTCCCAGGCCACCGCCGACGCCTCCGCCAAGCGGCCAAGAGAGCCCACTCCTCCGCCTCGTCGCACCGGAGGCGAGCCGGAGTTTGACTTCTCCGCGCTCAGCTCCGAGGAGGAAGATGAAGAGTAAGCTTTGAGATTGTGCTTGTATTTCTTCAATTTTATTGCTTCATCTTGAATCTGATTTGCTTCGTTACGACTCTTTCCTTTTCGTGACGCCGCCCAGAGCGTCGAAGAGGGCTAAGATCCCGGCGGTCGTCGTTGAGGACGATTCTCCCGTGGCAACAGGGACGCGTCTGAGACCCCTTGCGGACCCGGCAACCCTTCCTCAGAGCAGCCCCCAGCACAGCCCCCAAAGTAAGTGTGCGGTTTTCTCCTTACTATTTGGTGTGCAGGGGTGCTCCTTCTTCGTTGATACCTGATTGTTTGCTTGTGTAGGAGCAGAGCAGCCTCATCAGGAGGGCCCGAAAGCCGCTCCCGAAACCCTGTCTGCTGCCACTACGCCGCCGAGGGAGGATTCTCTGGCAAGGGAGCGCCCTCCGACAAGGGAGGCCACTCCGGCAAGGGAGGCTACTCCGGCAAGGGACTGCGCCAGTGACCCTCCAGTGGTCGAGGCCATGGCTGCAGATCCCGTTGCAGGTAATTTCCTTACACGAAAATTTCCCTTGGGCTTGTTTTCTTCTGTTTCTCTTTTTGAACATTTGCTTGACTGCTCTTTCTTCGTCTGACGCAGAGCCGATGGAGGTCGAGGCTGCCGGGCGAGAGGAAGCGCGCAACACCGACGAGGCCGCCGTCGTGGAAGAAGAGGTCGTTGTTGTGGAAGAAGAGGCCGCCGACGAGCCTGTTGTCGAGAAGGCCACCGAGGCTGCCGACGCAGAAGCCGGGCGAGGGTCGGGCGATCGCACCGACGGCCCTGAGGTCGCAGGAGCGCCAGCCAGCGCCACACCGACAGCCGACTTCTGGGCCGCTGCAGCTGTCAGTTCGAGGAGCCCAGCCCGCGCCTACCGAAGGCGGCGAGGGTGTCTTCATCAAACTCCCCGGGAACCGAGCTCAGGCGCCGGTCGAAGGAGAGACCTTCGACGGCGAGCTACTCGCCTCATTGGTCGACGCTGGTGGACGCGCCAAGCAGCAGCGAAGGGCGAATCTCGAGGAGGAGCATTCTGAAGAAGCCTTTGTCGCTCTACCGCGCCCGGCAAGCCAAGTTGGAGTCCCGGAAGCACTTGTCGTGAGGGCAGGAGCGGACATGGAGAAGCGCCAGAAGAGCTCCGGGCGCCAACCAAGAAACTCTCCGCGACGAAAGGTAAGCATCGGGGCAACTTGCGAAGAGTGCACGGCCTTCATCCTTGAGAAGGCCGCACCGAGGAGGAGCAGCTGGCTGCCGAGAAGCTCTCCGCGCAGGAAAGCGAGCCGGGCGCGGAAGTTCAACCTGGACAGCCACGAAGAAGACCTTGCCGCGAGAGGAGTCACTTACGGGCGCTTAAGGAAGCGAAGGATGCCGCCGCAGCCGCCGAGGCCGCCAAGGAAGAGTTGAAGGCGAAGGTGACACAGCCGAGGCCAGCCTCAAGAAGAGCGGCGAAGAGCTTGCCGTGCTCAAGCACGAGCCGAGAAGGACGCCTACACTCTTGGCGAGCTGCAGAGCCGCCTCACGATAGGGGCAAGGAGCTCGACGCTGCCAAGGATTCCAAGGCGGATCTTGAGCTGAAGTGACCACTCAGCCGCAGACGTTGGGCCGGCGCCCAGAGAGAGCGGGAGGTGGGCTTGTTGGAGACGATCAAGGCCAAGGAGGAGCTGCTAGCGAATGTTGTCTCCACCAGGCGCCTTGAGGGAGAGTGTGGAGCACCGGATCAAGGTCTTGTGGACACTGCTGACATCCACAACGAGCTGATGGAGCTGGGGATGGCGGACCTTGCATACTCCTCCGACGAGCATCTCCAACCCAGCGCCAAACTCAGTTTATTCTTCAAAGGCATGGTGGCGGGCCTCCAGCGACTCCGGGAAGAGGTCCCAAAGCAGCTGGCCGAGGAATCACGCCAGATCTGTGCAGGAGCCCTCGAGAAGGTGTTGATAAAGGTGGCCTTCCGCAATCCGGGCCTCAACCTTAACGGCGTCCTCAAATCCTTGCCGCCAGATGCCAACGTGGAGGAGCTCAAAGCCCTTGTCGCACCCATTGTGGACAAGGTGAACAAGACCAAGCGGATTGATGGCGACCGTGTAGACTAGGCCGCCAATTTTATCTTTCCCTTGTCGTTGCTGATCATGTTTAGAACACTTTGTTAGATCAGCGACAAGTTATTTTGTAATATACTCTATCTTAGGCGATCAATGCAACGTTATTTCCTCTACTTGATTCCTTCCTTTGTATGCTTACGCCTTACGCATTTGGGGACTTGTCGGTGCGGGCACCTTTGCCGCTGAAAGTCTTTGAGTGCGAACGTCGGCAGCCGGCAAAGGTCGCCTCCAGCAAGCAACCTTGTCGCGACTAGCCGCAGCTCACTTCAGTTGTTGAGCGGACTCGAAACAAAGTAAGGGCGCGACTAGCCTGCGAGTTGGTTCCTCTGCGCATAGGTTTTCCATACAAAGTACTATCGTTCGAGGAAGATAACTTAAAAGTTTAAAAATTGATTGCTCAAACTTTGGGAACTTAGCTTTTCAGTCTTTTGCTTCCCGATAAGGCGAAACTTCCTCGAGCGATGCCTGGTTCATAGTATTATCTTCTCCTCCCCCCTGGTTAACTTGTGCGCGAGGGAGCCTTCCTTTCTTTGAGAAAAGAGAAAGAAGAGAAAATAAAGTCATGGAGCCCAGCGGCTCGATTTTTCTTACCGGGTGTGGTTGCTGTATAAAGCGTTAGCCAAAGCATGCAATAAAATGATGAAAGCATGAATTTGACAAGTTGTGCGCAACACATGAGCTTTTATCGATGCATCGGGTCTCATACCGCTTTGTACAAAGGATTACATGCAACAGCGGCAAGACTTGTACAAAAGGTGGTTGTTTAACAGGTTCCGCAACCGCGCTTCTATGGGTAAAACTTACGAAGATGCTCAATGTTCCGTGAGTTGCTCACCGATGCCATCTTCGGTCTCAAGGCGGACAGCACCAGGCCTAGTGACTCATTTCACCCGATAAGGGCCTTCCCACTTTGGCGTCAACTTGTTTGAATTCTTGGCGGACTGAACGCGCCGAAGAACAAGGTCGCCTTCCTCGAGACTTCTGGAACTAACTTTGCGGCTATGGTAGCGACGCAAAGCTTGCTGGTAGCGAGCAGCTCGCACAGCGGCCTGAAGATGATCATCCTCAAGGAGCAGCGTGCCATCTTGTTGCAGCTGCTCTTGCTCAAGCTCATCATAAGCGAGCACTCAAGGCGATCCGTATACGAGTTCCGTGGGGAGAACTACCTCTGCTCCATAGACTAGAGCAAAAGGTGTCTGGCCGGTGGCTCGATTTGGCGTCGTTCTGATCGACCAAAGAACCACCGGCAGCTCCTCGATCCAGTTTCTTCCGCACTTGTGCAGCCTGTCGAAAGTTCTTGTCTTGAGCCCCCGCGCAGCACTTCAGCATTTGCCCTCTCGCTGACCATTGCTTCTCGGGTGAGCAACGGAAGCAAAGGCAGACCTTGGCGCCAAGATCTTGGACGTCTTGCATGAAGGTGCGACTCAGAATTGTGTGCCGTTGTCGGTGATGATCCTGTTAGGGATTCCAAACGGCAAACAATCGACCAAGAACTTGATCGCCGTGTCTTGTCACCTTCCTCATCGCTTCCACTTCCGCCACTTTGTGAACTTGTCGATGGCGACGCATAAGTACTCAAAGCCCCGACAGCTTCGGGGAAAGGGCCGAGGATGTCGAAACCCTGCACCGAAAAGGGTCAGGATAAAGGGATCGTCTGGAGAGCTTGAGCTAGCTGGTGTATCTGTCTGGAATGGAACTGGCACGCTTCACACTTGGTTACTTGTGCAGTTGCATCTTGGAGGGCTATCGGCCAGAAGAAACCTTGCCGGAAAGCTTTACCAGCAAGTGCTCTTGCGCCAATGTGGTGACCACATTTGCCTCCATGTATCTTTGCCAGCAGCTTCTGTCCATCTTCCCTGGGACTGCATTTCAATTTCACACCGTTGAGTCTTCTTCTGTACAGTATGTTGTCGACAAACTGGTACATACTTGACAGCCGGGCTACTCTTTCTGCTTCTTCTTGTTCTTCGGGAAGTTCTCCTGTCTGAAGGAAAAGGACAATCGGCTGCGCCCATGCTGGAGCTTGTGGCTCGACAACAAGGACTAAAGGCACATCTGCTGCTGCGGGAACGTCAGCTTCTACGGCAAGAACCTGCGGCTCTGCCGGAGCTTGATGTTCCCCGGCAAGCTTGCCGGGGCAAGACTTGTCGGAAGCGTCGCTTCAACGAACAAACCACAGGGCTTGTCGGAGCAGACTGCCCCTCAGCACTGTTGGTGTTGATCTTGGGGACCTTCGCAGCGACGGCTTCGGGAATCTCTGCCGGAAAGTAGTCACCAGAGATCAACTTCCTATTCTTGCTTTGTCCAGTTGATGGTGTTACGGTTGGTTGAGTCAGCTTGAGCACGAAAATCCCTGGTTCCACAGTGCAACTTGAGTGCAAGCACTTTGACAAAGCCGTCAGCAATATCATTCTGAGCTCTTGGAACATGTTCCATTTGCAGGCCGTCAAAGTGCTCTTCTAGCTTCCTCACTTCATCAACGTAGGCTTCCATCAACGGACTCTGATAATCTTTGTTCACTTGGCGGATGACAAGCTGCGAGTCACCCCTGACAATAAGCTTTTTGATCCCAAGGTCTACGGCGATCCTGAGACCGACAAGCAAACCTTCATACTCTGCAGTATTGTTTGTTGCTTGCTCCTTGGGAAAGTGCATCCGACTACGACTTGAGGTGCTCTCCGGTGGGTGCGATAAGCAAGACGCCGCACCGGGCGCCTTTGCAGCGAGAAGGCACCATCAAAGTACATTAGCCACTCTTTGCTTGTTTCCTTGACGGGAATGCTCGTCTCCGGAATCTCTTCATCCGGCGTTGGCGCCCATTCTGCTATGAATTTCTGCCAATGCTCGCTTTGGATAGTTGAAGTGCTTTCAAACTTGAGACCAAAGCTTGACAGTTCCAAGTGCCCACTCGACAATCCCGCCTGTTGCCTCTGGATTCCGCAGATCCTCTTCAGCGGAAAGCGAGTGACAACTGTGATCTCATGTGCTTGGAAGTAATGGCGCAGCTTTCTCGAGGCCATGAGGAGGCCGAAAAGCAATTTCTGCACACCAGAGTATCTTGACCTAGCCCCCTGCAGGAGGGAACTGACAAAGTAAACTGGGCGCTGCACCATCCTTTTCTGCATCTGGTCATGCGTCTGCGCGGATTCGTCCTTGTCGGGACCAGAGCTTGTCGGCGAAGCCCCCCGCTTGTCGCTGGATGTGCTTGCCGTGGTTGCTGGCTCGTCATCCGCCTCCCTCTCCGCTACTAACGCAGCACTAACCACTTGATTGGTTGCCGCTATATATAGCAGCAACTTCTCTTGTGGTTTAGGTGCGACAAGTGTTGGAGTGGAGGACAGGTATCTCTTTAAGTCCTGCGGCGCAGCCTCCGCAGAGTCCATTTCATTGGACCTGCCTTTTTCAAAATCTTGAAAAGCGGCAGGCGCTCAGCAGACCTAGAAATAAACTCGCCGAGAGCAGCTACGCGAACCGCAAGTCTTCGTACATCCTTGACGCGCTTTGGTGCTTCAATCTGCTCAATGGCCTTGATCTTGTCGGGATTGGCTTCAATCCCTCATTGAGATTCTGAAGAACCCGAGAAGCTTGCGGAAGGGACTCCAAACACGCACTTCTCGGGTTGAGCTTGAGGTTGATCTTGCGCAGATTTGCAAAGGTCTCGGCCCAAATCTTGAACCAGAGTTGCTTTGTCCTTGCTTTTGACCACTATGTCATCCATGTAGGCTTCTACATTTCTGTGCATTTGCGGCTCAAAAGCGTCATGGACTACCCTTGCAAGCGTTGAACCAGCATTCTTCAAACCAAAAGGCATCCGTATGAAACAAAGATGTGCCACATGGTGTAATGAATGCGGTCTTCTCCTCATCTTCTTCAGCCATGAAGATCTGATGGTATCCTCGAGTATGCATCAAGAAACGAAAGCAAATCACATCCAGCCGTGGAGTCAACAATCTGGTCGATGCGCCGGTAAGGGAAATGGATCTTTGGGACAAGCTTTATTAACATCCGTGAAGTCAATACAAAGTCTCCATTTTCCATTTGCTTTGCGCGACTACTGTGATTGGCCAGCCACGTGGGATGGAGCACTCCTCGACAAGGCCTGCGCTTCCAGCTTCTTGATCTCTTCGCTATGAATTCTTGGCGCTCACCGCTTGCTTCCTGATTTTTTGCTTGACGGGTCGCGATGAGGACAAACGGCCAGGCGGTGCTCAATCACTTCCACAGGAACACCGGGATGTCGACGGTTGCCATGCAAACACGCCGACATTCGCCCATGAAAGCAACGAGCGCCGCCTTCCTATTTAGGGTCGAGAGAGGCACCGATGGTGAAGGTACCACCAAAGGTCCGCCCTCCTTGGCGGGCACCCTCTTGGTCTTTGGCGGAGCTACCATCTTCTTCTTGCACTTGCCGGTGGAGCTCGATGGTGCGTCCTCGACGGTAGCGCATCACTCCGAAGAGGTGCGCTTGCCGGAGTGGGCATCAGAGCTCTTGTCGGACTTGGACTTTGTCTTCTTCCCCCCAGGAGCTTCAGCGGCAAGTGTTTGGCAATCTGCTGCTGCTGCTGCATCCCGGTAGATCTTGTCGGCACATATAAGGGCGTCCTTCTTGTCGCCATGGACAGAGATGACGCTTATCGGCCTGGCATCTTGAGTAAGTTGTAGGCGTAGTGAGAGGCTGCCATGAACTTGGCGAGTCTTTGGAATGACCAAGTATCCCATTGTAAGGCAACGGAAATCGGCAACGCCGAATGTGACCCTCTCAGTCCTAAAGTTCAGCTCGCGCCGAATGTTACCGCAACGTAATCTTCCCCTTCGGCTTGCTCCTTCCCGGATTGATTCCTTGAAGGTGCCAGTCTCTTCGAGCTCGCCGTCAGGGATTTGAAGCTTCTGGAGCACCGCGGAGGAGATCAGATTCAAGCCGGCCCCGCCGTCAACTAGCATCTTGGTGACCTTGAGGTTGCGGATGGTTGGTGAGACCAACATCGGCAAGCACCCGACCGCAGTTATGCGATCAGGGTGATCCTCAATATCAAAGACGATAGGCGTGCTGGACCACTTCAGAGGCTTGCGTGACTCCACGGATGGTTCCGCTGCATTGACCTCCCGCATCCATTGCTTGAGTTGGCGGTGGGAGGTATGCAGGGAAGCACCTCCGTCGACGCAGAGGACCTCTGTGGCTTTCTAGAACTCCCGCTCATCGGCATCGCTGCGTCTTCCATATCTTCGCTGCCGTCATCATCTTCATCCTTGTCGCGCCACGGGAGGTCTGTCTCCTTGCCGCTGCTTGGCCTTGCCGCGCGTCCTCCCCGCCGGACGTTTCTTGCTTGCTCCCCAGCACCTTCTGGGCCTTCTCCTTGTCGCGCCGCTCATACTCAGCCTTCTGCTCAACAAGCTGCTCGACCTTCTTGCAGCTCTGGAGGTCGTGGCCCTTGGTGCGGTGGATCTTGCGATCTTGCTTGCCGGAGCTGCCCCGCTTGTCGGCGTCCGCCACAGACCGGTGGTTGGCGTCGGCCGGCAACCTCCTTGCCGAGCCACCAGCCTTGGCGTTCTTGTCGCCACCTCCATTGCCGCATCGCTCGACAGCTAACACTTCTCCGCCTTTCTTCTTCCTTGCCTCGCCGCCGGCTCTTCTTTGCCGGGCGGCCTCCTCACCGCCGATCCCGCTTCAGCATTCTCTCACGGAGTCTCCTCCCTTCCTCAACGCTGCACACTTGTCGGCCAAGGCGTACAGCTCACTAACGTCCTTGACTTTGCACATCGCCATCTCCTCCTCATCCTGCGGTTCCGCACGTTACGATGAAACGCTACCGATCACCGGCAGGTGGACATCTGGGATGTTGTAGTGCACACGGCTGAATCTCTGATTGAACTTACGCAGGACGCTCCTTCCTTCTCGGGCGAAAGCAGATGAAGGTCACTCTTAGCCATGAGGTTTGTGGCCACCCGTGAAGGCGCCAACAAACCGATGGCATAGATCTGCCCAAGAGGATATGGAGCTGTCCGGCAAGTGCATGAGCCAAGATCTGACGTTGGGCTTGAGCACGAAGCGGGAAGTAGTTGGCGAGGATCTTGTCGTCCGTCCCCCGCAGCCTGCACCGCGATGGTGTAGATGTTGAGGAACTCGATGGATGCGCCCCGCCATCATACTTCTCCCGCATCTGGTTTGAAATTTTTCCGGTTGGGCCACCGGACTTGCCGCAGCTCACGAGTGAACGCAGGGCAACCTACCGCGCACGGCAAGTCGCGCTCGCCCCTCCGGCGCCGCATGTCAACAGAAGGCCCGGCGCTTTGTCGGACCGACGTCGCGCTTCTCTCCGGCGCTGGCGCGGTTCGAGCGTCCTCTTGTTGTCGTTCATGAAGAACTTGGCGCTGGTCGCGGCGAAGCCATGGATCCAACGACGCGGTGGAGTCGTTGTCGAGGTGGATCCGGTGAGTCGGCGATCTTGGCCTTCGGGGCGGAGAGTGCATGGTAGTTGCACCTCCGACAGTCTCGTCGCCGCCGGCTCGTGCCTTGTCGTCTTGCCGCGGCAACGACGGTGTTGGTTGCCACGGAGCGTCGCCGTTGGCAAAGCCGATGAGGCTCTGGTAGTGGCCCTCCACTCATCGACCTTGTCGGCCGTTGGAGGGTAGTCGAGGAGCAGCTGAGCTCTCGCCAGAGCTTCTGCTGGAGTAGTGGGCGGCATTGGCGAACGGTGCGAGGAGCGGGATATGCTCGGACTTCTAACTACGTTAGAAGGAGCAGCACCCGCCCAGCGACCGCATTCTCACTCGTGCGAGCATGTTGGCGCGCATGCTGGTCTTGAGGGTCTCGATCCAACGAACGTATGGCATTGTGAACGCCATGACGTTGTTGGTCCCGCGTCTCCTGAGATGGGCGCGGGGATGCACGGACGCCAATGTTTGCGGGGCCTTGTCCTTGGACTTGGCAACGTCACGAACTCCTTCTTCGGCGCCCGTTCCTCCGCCAGCGTCTGCCCCACCACCCGTTTGCTGCGGTGAGGGTGGGTACGACGCGGACGGCTCTGCTGCCGCCGAAGCCTTCTTCTTCGGTGGCATGTTGGGGAAGATGTTGAGGACGCTACTCATGTGAACGTCGGATCAGATTCACATGGCCTCGACGCCTACCCGGGCGCGCCAAAGATGTCGGGAGGCTGATCGTACCCATTAAACACCTATGGGGCGGCGGACCAGGCCCCTTGTGGTTCGGAGGGGGCGGAGATCGCACGAAGAGTGGATTGAGGCGGCACACGAGCAGTTTACCCAGCTTGAGCTCTCCGGAGAGATAAAACTCCCATCGCTGCTTGTTTGATGTATTGTGTTCTTGCTAGGGAGCGATGCAAGCTACAAAACCTAAGCGTGAGCGTATCTGGTCTCGAGTGAGTCGAATGAACCGAACCGAACCTCCTCTACGCTATGCATGGGCCTCCTTTTATATGCTCAAGGGTCTCCGACAGTGGCAACATAGGCGAGGGTACAAACGTAAAACAGGAGTTGGTACACCTACTCGAGCAGTGTACGAGTAAAATACCTAACTCGACGGCAAGGGACAAAAGCAATAAATGCCCGTCAGACGCTCGAACAAAGGCAACAGAGACCGTCAGTGCGCCACCGCCGCCACGATGGCAAGCTTGTCGGCCGCTTATCGCTGCTCTCCTCCGGCTGCACAGCCTCTCGACACGCCGCATGGAATGGTCCCATGGCGACACGTTGCTGGATGAGCCGGAGCGGAGATGGAGAGAGGTTGCTTGCCGCGGCAAGCTCCTTGCCGCGTCGAATCCTTGTCGCGTCCGGAGACTTGTCGCTCGAGCCTTCCTGCAAGCTCCTCTTGCCGGGCCTTGTCTTCTGCATGCCTTGAGTGGCCTTCCCGGCAAGCTCCTCCTGCCGGGCCTTGTCTTCTTAGTCAAATACTTTGTTCTTGAATGGCTCCAAAGGAGCCACCGAGGATCTTAAGCGGTGACGAGGCAAACCCCTGCCAGGTCTTTGCAATCGTTCTGCACGAGTTCGGGATACTAGGGTACCCCTACTCTAGTACACCGACAGCATGGTTCGCAAGCATCAAGTGATTCCAAAAGCCCATCAGCATGGAGTTTCTTCATGCGCTTTACACCAATATGACCTAAACGGCAGTGCCACAAATAAGTTGCACTATCATTATTAACTTTGCATCTTTTGGCTTCAATATTATGAATATGTGTATCACTACGATCGAGATCCAACAAACCATTTTCATTGGGTGTATGACCATATAAGGTTTTATTCATGTAAACAGAACAACAATTATTCTCTAACTTAAATGAATAACCATATTGCAATAAACGTGATCAAATCATATTCATGCTCAACGCAAACACCAAATAACACTTATTTAGGTTCAACACTAATCCCGAAAGTATAGGGAGTGTGCGATGATGATCATATCAATCTTGGAACTACTTCCAACACACATCGTCACCTCGCCCTTAACTAGTTTCTCGCTCATTTTGCAACTCCCATTTCGAAGTTACTACTCTTAGCAACCCAACCAGTATCAAATGCCGAGGGGTTGCTATAAACACTAGTAAAGTACACATCAATAACATGTATATCCAATATACCTTTGTTCACTTTGCCATCCTTCTTATCCGCCAAGTATCTAGGGTAGTTCCACTTCCAGTGACCAGTCCTTTTGCAGTAGAAACACTTAGTCTTAGGCTTAGGTCAAACTTGGGCTTCTTCACTTGAGCAACAACTTTGCTTGCCGTTCTTCTTGAAGTCCCCCTTTTTCCCTTTGCCCTTTTCTTGAAACTAGTGGTCTTGTCAACCATCAACACTTGATGCTTTTCTTGATTTCTACCTTCGTCGATTTCAGCATCAGTAAGAGCTTGGGAATCCTTTCCGTTATCCCTTGCATATTATAGTTCATCACGAAGTTCTAGTAACTTGGTGATAGTGACTAGAGAACTCTGTCAATCACTATCTTATCTGGAAGATTAACTCCCACTTGATTCAAGTGATTGTAGTACTCAGACAATCTGAGCACATGCTCACTGGTTGAGCTATTCTCCTCCATCTTGTCGGCAAAGTACTTGTCAGAGGTCTCATACCTCTCGACTCGGGCATGAGTTTGAAATACTAATTTCAACTCTTGGAACATCTTATATGCTCCGTGGTGTTCAAAACATTTTTGAAGTCCTGGTTCTAAGCCATAAAGCATGATGCACTAAACTATCAAGTAGTCATCATACCGAGCTTTGTCAAACGTTCATAACGTCTGCATATGCTCCTGCAATAGGTCTGTCACCTAGCGGTGCATCAAGGACATAATTCTTCTGTGCAGCAATGAGGATAATCCTCAGATCACGGACCCAGTCCGCATCATTGCTACTATCATCTTTCAACTTAGTTTTCTCTAGGAACACATATCAAAAATAAAACAGGGGAGCTAAACACGAGCTATTGATCTACACATAGATATGCTAATACTACCAGGACTAATTTCATGATAAATTAAAGTTCAATTTATCATATTACTTAAGAAATCCCACTTAGATAGACATCCCTCTAGTCATCTAAGTGATCACGTGATCCAAATCAACTAAACCATGTTCGATCATCACGTGAGATGGAGTAGTTTCAATGGTGAACATCACTATGTTGATCATATCTACTATATGATTCACGCTCGACCTTTCGGTCTCAGTGTTCCGAGGCCACTTCTGCATATGCTAGGCTCGTCAAGTTTAACCTGAGTTTTCCGCATGTGCAACTGTTTTGCACCCGTTGTATTTGAACGTAGAGTCTATCACACCCGGTCATCACGTGGTGTCTCAGCATGAAGAACTTTCGCAACGATGCATACTCAGGGAGAACACTTATACCTTGAAATTTAGTGAGAGATCATCTTATAATGCTACCGTCGATCTAAGCAAAATAAGATGCATAAAAGATAAACATCACATGCAATCAATATAAGTGATATGATATGGCCATCATCATCTTGTGCTTGTGATCTTCATCTCAAGCACCGTCATGATCATCGATTGTCAAAACCGGTGGATCTCGGGTAGGGGTCCCAAACTGTATGCGTCTAGGCAGATGGTAACAGGAGACAAGGGACACGATGTTTTACCTGTGTTCGGGCCCTCTTGATGGAGGTAAAACCCTATGTCCTGCTTGATTAATATTGATGATGTGTGTTACAAGAGTGGATCTACCACGAGATCAAAGAGGCTAAACCCTAGAAGCTAGCCTATGGTATGATTGTTGTATATTGTATATATGTCGACTAGCCTGGCCCTGGTTTATATAATGCACCGGAGGCCTAGGATAACAAGAATCCTAGCCGAATACGCCGGTGGGGGAGGAGTCCTTGTCTTGATCACCAAGTCTTGTGGAATCTTCCTTGTATGCGGCACCCGTCCGGATCGCCCATGAGTATGCGGCCCCTGGGGTCCTCGGCCCAATCTAACCGATTGGGGGACGAAGTGGTGAGTACCCCCTAGTCCAGGACACCGTCAGTAGCCCCTGAACCGGTTTTCAAGTTAGGGACGCTCCTCGATTCTTCCAAACTGTTCTTCATCTTCGGTTGCCGGTCTTGAAAACTGGTTCAACAAATCTTCATCTTCGATCTTGAGGATCGCCGAAATGCATTCGGCGAGTTTACACGTCGGGTATCCGAGGAGCCCCTTTAAGTTTCCGGCCTTTATCAATGCCTTGCTATTTTTACTCCACACCTCGGGTTTGAAGTTGTTCCCGGGCGGCAGCGTCCTCTTGCGTCCGAGCTCCAACGCCGGACTGCATTCGAGGTATCTTTTGTAGCCGAGCACCAATGTCGGACTGCTTCCCAGCTCTAACCCCGGACTATGTATCCGAGCTCCAACGCCGGACTGTATCCGAGCTCCAACGACGGATCAGATCCGAGGTGTCAGAATCACCTTGGTTCAAAGAAGTTTGAAGGAGTTTAGCCGAGCTTAATGCCGGAAATGCCCTCTATGGAGCCAGCCACTAGCGCCCGAGCTTTATGCCGGACTGCTTCTGAGGTGGTGCACCACCCCGAATGTGGGCTGATTTTTGGTCAATATTTTTTATTGATGCAATTTATTCTCTGACGAGATATATAGCCAGTAGCCCTCAAGGTGTGTATCGGTCTAAAACCCGAGATGCACCTGAAGGATGACATAAGACCGCTGATCCCAAGAATCACGAGACTCGTTGATTTGCAAAATCGCCCCGAGGATCAAGTCCTAACTTCGGCAGAATACTTCGACGCAAAGCGGGCGTGCTCAGACCTCGAGACTCAAGGTTGGGTGCGGCCGACCAACCCGAGGATCAAAATCTCCTCGAAACTGTATTGCACTTAAAATTTTCTGCATAGAACAAGCAATACAAGAGCCCCCGAGACATCGGGTCGGGTGGCAACACCGATCAAGGGATTGATGTGCCCTTTAATATTTGTAAATAATAAGCCCGAAGCCCAAGAGCCCCGAGCCTTAATGCGGGCACGGGTAATAATTAAGGATCGATATCCATAGTAAAATCGCAAATTATGTGTAATGACTCAATGTATGCAAGTACTTTATGTCATTAATGCTCGGATCCGCATTGTACAAAACTTTGTTGACCGACCAGCGGCTTCAACCTCCTCGGCCAAGATGTCGAGGAGTGTTTGTCCTACTTTATAAAGCCTTTATGAGGGCAAAGATTTACGACAAACAAGGCAATCTGGCCATACGGTTTTATAAACAAAGGTACGCAGAGAGATATGTTATATTACTGTTTAGCGTAAGAAATGTCTTCCAAAGAAAATAGTCCCGCTTATCGGTTCCTTTCTTTGGGTTGTCATGCTAAGCATGATCATGAAACCTCAGCTCCAATGTAAGAGCAAAATATTGAGGATTTAGTTTGGGAGGCCGCCATTAGCCCCGGTAGTGTTCGGGCGATTGCCGAGGTCAAGCCGAAACACTTCGCCAATGTTATGAATGGCCCGTCGTTTAATATAGTCATCGGACCGCTGACCAGTTTACACCTATTGTGACAGTCGGTTTTGGCTTTCTCCATCGAGGTGCTTGACCATGCGAGCCGAAGCGCAATCGCAGTGGTTCTCCCTTTGCACACCTAGCCGAACAAAGCGGAACGTAGGAGGCAAGCGCGGGAGCCGGGTAACCCAACTATTGACCGAAGACACAATTCGAAACTGATGCATATATAGCAATATCCGAGAATGTTTTTGCCGAATCTCTAAAGGTGTCCGCGTTGCCTTTGTGAGACTTGTGCTGAAAACACACAAATAGTTTAAAAGTGCCAAAAGCTTGAAAGCGAAAAAACGCCAAGAAAACATGACGTCCGAACAAGATCAAGTGTTCGATGCCAATCCGAAAATTGGACTTTAGAAAAAAAAAGTGCTTCTGCCGTGCTTTAACATGACACATCCTATCTCAAGACTTCAAGCGGGTCAGCCTACGGCTTCAGTCTCCCATCCCGAAGGTGGAGTACTTCTCATTAGGCCAGTTTAGAAAACTAAACTCTAGCGGTTTTGAGAGAGAAATTAGGCTCCCCGGCTAGTGACCGCACACTCGTGTCGAAAAAAGGAGTGATGAATAAAAAACTTTGCAACGACTAAGAAGAAAAACACTTAGCATAAAAGCGGCTCAAATAAACATAAGAGCCCCCAAGTGACTTGGGTAAAAGTTGACTATATAATGTAAGGTGACATGTAAAATGCCTTCTAGCCGGATTGTAGATCGTTTGTCGTAGCGGACCTTTTCGCTTCAACCCCTGGACCCAATAGTCCGGAGTGTGTCCGAATACCCTCGCGGTTATAAAATCGGGGCATGCGTGGAGACCAGGCGTACGGGTCATTAGTGCTTTATCAGACAAGTGCCCGGCTAGTTATGTTATATTACATGGTTAGTAAGAAACATCTTCCAGGAGAATAGTTCCGTTAAAGGTTCCTTTCCTGGGAGGCATGCCCTAAAGTGCATGTCCTGATCATAAAAAGAGCGAAAAAACATCTGGGGCAGGTAAATGAGTAGGTAAGAAATCATCTTTTAGTTCACCGACCGAGTATTCCCTTAAGAACGCTTAGCTTTCGGCTTCACCCTACCGAGGTACACATCCGCCGACCCGGCAAGAATAATCGCAGAGGTGCTCCTTTACCACCTAGCCGAACAATCGGGAACGTAGGGGTAAGGACAGGAGCCAGGCAACCCAGCTTGGCCAAAACTTAAGTCATATCGATGCATATAATGGTGAATAAAAGGTACATGTGGAAGTGTGACACATGTGTTGGGCATAAAGCCTGAATTAATAAGCTTCTGTTAAAGAATCCCCAGTATAATGAGCGCGGTGGCGCGTCAAGTGTGTCTTGAACAAAGTTTCGACAAGGAAAATTTTTACAAGCAACTTTTTTCCAAAAAAGTATAATGCTTGGTCGAACCGAACACAAGTTAGAAATTTAAAACTTTGAGCATTAAGGCAACTTAGCTGGTTAATGTGTTCGGTATTGACGATGCGATCCGAGCTTGGTGCGGGACAAGGTTCCAACCCCCAAGCCGGTCCCGAGGTGGCGAAGCAAAGAGCTCGGCACTGTGAAGTGGTGACATAGCACGGTCAATGCAGGACGGCAGAGTGATGCCGAAGTCCCTGGCATGTGGTAATGAAGTGTTGACGAAGCCCCCCGTCCAAACCGAGGTGACGCTAAAGGATATAGTCCGGCTGGATCATTTTCCATGCACAAAAAATAGTGCAAACCAGAGATAATAGTAAAAAAATCGTTGCATAATAAATAATTTATGCAAAGTGAGTAATAAAAGAAATATGTCCTGGCGCCAAATCAATGTCGGCGCAGGCGGCGGCGTGATGCGGTAAAGGCATGGCAAGGCCTGAATTCTGTGTCGATTCGAGTTCCGGATGCGGCGTTCGTCGGACTATGTACAGAAACTAACCGAACCATCATGCGACCGTCGATAATGCGGCCACCATTTGATAGACCTGTGTACATATGATGGAAAACCAGAGTAATAATTCCTTGGGAAAAATTAACCCAAACAAGCAAAAATAAATACTAGGATTAATAGCACCTGGTTTTTTTCTTGTAGCAATCCGAAGGAAGGTGATTCCCAAAATTGGGACTCGATCCACGCACCCATTGCCTGGTCGGCTAGTGACGCCGAAGTGTCCGGAGTAGGTTGATGAAGAGATGGCGAAGCCCCCGGTCCAGCTGAGATGTCGAAGTAGGTCGGCATGATGGACACCAGCTTGAAGAAGCAATAGTGCGGCCCTGCCGATGCAGGTCGTGACGTGGTCGATGCCGGCTTGATGAAGCGACCGTGCGGTGATGCCGGTATGCTCGCTCCGTGTAATCCGTGGGGCGGTGATGTTGGTGATGATTTATCCTTCGCGATGCCGGACTCTTGTTCGGCTTGCCGAGATGATGATCCAAAGAAGTTGAGCTCGGCTTAACAAAGTGACGACGTGTCTAGCGTAGGTCGGCAGCCGTGGAGCAATATTGTCGGACTGGTTTGACACCAGCGTGATGTTGAAGATCATGTTCAAAAGATCTTAAAGTTAGTGTGATGTATTCGGGAACAAAACACAATACCCCGTACAAAACTTCCTTCAAAAAGGATGTCCGAAATCCCGTTCATAAAAAAGACGAACTCGGGTCGGATTCGTTTTGCAGAAAACAGATCCGAAAAGTGATGCACTAATCGGAAGGTTACCGGAGTTTGGACGGTCGGATCGAGCTGAAATTTTGAGGGGTGGCAGATATAGGAATTCCGCAGCCGATCAACGGTTGGATCTTCCAAAGGAAGTCCGAGCTAGAATCTGGACACCACGCCCTAAACTCGTCCGGATTCTCGTCCAGATTCAATGCGGCTCCGGTATATCGGAGATTGCCGGAGATTCCTCCATCGGAACTCGATGAAATTTTCCAGGGTTGTTGTAGACTCAATTCCGCACAATTCCACCGAAGCAATCGGTAAAACAACGCTTGAGGAGGCGGTAGCGGCGGAGACAAGTCCGCTGTCCAGAAAAACAGTACGGTCGCCCGAGGGCAATGTTGACGTTGAGCCCTCGGGCTCCCTGGATGATTCCTCCATGATCTTGATAGAGATCGGAGTTGATGTTGATGAAGGCCCTCATCCGAACATGACGATCGGAGATAGGGCGCAGTCCTTGGTCGAACCAAGATGACCAGCCGAGCTGGTGACGAAGATGCCAAAGTTGCGCTTGACCATGCGGCGAGCCATCGACCTTTTGCGGACACACGGAACTCTCAATGAAAGCACCAATGTCGGTGTCAAACCGGCGGTTCTCGAGTAGGTGGTCCCGAATTGTGCGTCTATGCGGATGGTAACAGAGACAAGGGACACGATGTTTTACCTGTGTTTGGGCCCTCTTGATGGAGGTAAAACCCTACGTCCTGCTTGATTAATATTGATGATGTGTGTTACAAGAGTGGATCTACCACGAGATCAAAGAGGCTAAACCCTAGAAGCTAGCCTATGGTATGATTGTTGTATATTGTATATATGTCGACTAGCCTAGCCCTGGTTTATATAATGCACCGAGGCCTAGGATAACAAGAGTCCTAGCCAACACGCCTGGGGAGGAGTCCTTGTCTTGATCACCAAGTCTTGTGGAATCTTCCTTGTATGCAACACCTGTCCGGACTGGCCCATGAGTATGCGGCCCTGGGGGTCCTCGGCCCAATCTAACCGATTGGGGGACGACATGGTGAGTACCCCCTAGTCCAGGACACCGTCAATCACCATCGTCACCGGCGCGACACCTTGATCTCCGTCGTAGCATCGTTGTCGTCTTGCCAACTATTGCTTCTACGACTATCGGTACCGCTTAGTGATAAAGTAAAGCAATTACAGGGCGATTGCATTGCATACCATAAAGCGACAACCATATGGCTCCTCCCAGTTGCCGGTAACTCGGTTACAAAACATGATCATCTCATACAATAAATATAGCATCATGCCTTGACCATATCACATCAAAACATGCCCTGCAAAAACAAGTTAGACCTCCTCTACTTTGTTGTTGCAAGTTTTACGTGGCTACTACGGGCTGAGCAAGAACCGTTCTTACCTACGCATCAAAACCACAACGATAGTTTGTCAAGTTAGTGTTGTTTTAACCTTCTCAAGGACCGGGCGTAGCCACACTCGGTTCAACTAAAGTTGGAGAAACTGACACCCGCCAGCCACCTATGTGCAAAGCACGTCGGCAGAACCAGTCTCGCGTAAGCGTACGGGTAATGTTAGTCCGGCCCGCTTCATCCATCAATACCGCCGAACCAAAGTATGACATGCTGGTAAGCAGTATGACTAGTATCGCCCACAAATCACTTGTGTTCTACTCGTGCATATAACATCTACGCATAAAACCAGGCTCAGATGCCACTGTTGGGGAACATAGTAATTTCAAAAAAAATCCTACGCACACACAGGATCATGGTGATGCATAGCAACGAGAGGGGAGAGTATGTCCACGTACCCTCGTAAACCGAAAGCGGAAGCGTTAGCACAACGCTGTTGATGTAGTCGTACGTCTTCACGATCCGACCGATCCAAGTACCAAACGTATGGCACCTCCGAGTTCAGCACACGTTCAGCTCGATGACGTCCCGTGAACTCCGATCCAGCAGAGCTTCATGATAGAGTTCCGTCAGCACGACGGCGTGATGACGGTGATGATGTTGCTACCGACGCAGGGCTTCGCCTACGCACCGCTACGATATGATCGAGGTGGAATATGGTGGAGGAGGGCACCACACACGGCTAAGCGATCAAGAGATCGATTGTTGTGTCTAGAGGTGCCCCCTGCCCCCGTATATAAAGGAGGGAGGGAGAGGCCGGCCCTAGAGAGGGCGCGCCAAGTGTGGGGAGTCCTACTAGGACTCCCAAGTCCTAGTAGGATTCCCCTTTCCTTTTCGGAGTAGGGGAGAAGGAAAGAGGGGGAGAGGGAGAAGGAAAACGGGGCTGCACCCCTTGTCCAATTTGGACCAGAGGGGGGGGGGGCGCCTCCTTCCTTTTGGCCTCTCTCCTCTATTCCCGTATGGCCTGATAAGGCCCAATACTTCTCCCGGTGAATTCCCGTAACTTCCCGGTACTCTGAAAATACCCGAATCACTCGGAACCTTTCAGATGTCCGAATATAGTAATACAATATATCGATCTTTATGTCTCGACCATTTCGAGACTCCTCGTCATGTCCCCGATCTCATCCGGGACTCCGAACTACCTTCGGTACATCAAATCACATAAACTCATAATACAATCGTCATCGAAACTTTAAGCGTGCGGACCCTACGGGTTCGAGAACTATGTAGACATGACCGAGACACGTCTCCGGCCAATAACCAATAGCGGAACCTGGATGCTCATATTGGCTCCCACATATTCTACGAAGATCTTTATTGGTCGAACCGCATAACAATATACGTTGTTGCCTTTCTCGTCGGTATGTTACTTGTCCGAGATTCGATCGTCGGTATCACAATACATAGTTCAATATCGTTACTGGCAAGTCTCTTTACTCGTTCCTGGCAAGTCTCTTTACTCGTTCCGTAATACATCATCCCGTAACTAACTCATTAGTTACAATGCTTGCAAGGCTTATAGTGATGTGCATTACCGAGTGGGCCCAGAGATACCTCTCCGACAATCGGAGTGACAAATCCTAATCTCGAAATACGCCAACCCAACAAGTACCTTCGAGACACCTGTAGAGCACCTTTATAATCACCCGATTACGTTGTGACGCTTTGGTAGCACACAAAGTGTTCCTCCGTAAACGGAGTTGCATAATCTCATAGTCATAGGAACATGTATAAGTCATGAAGAAAGCAATAGCAACATACTAAACGATCAAGTGCTAAGCTAACGGAATGGGTCAAGTCAATCACACCATTCTCATAATGATGTGATCTCATTAATCAAATGACAACTCATGTCTATGGCTAGGAAACATAACCATCTTTGATCAACGAGCTAGTCAAGTAGAGGCATACTAGTGACACTCTGTTTTGTCTATGTATTCACACATGTATCAAGTTTCCGGTTAATAAAATTCTAGCATGAATAATAAACATTTATCATGAAATAAGGGAATAACTAATAACTTTATTATTGCCTCTAGGGCATATTTCCTTCAATAAGCAACTATAATCTCTAATTGTCATTGCAAACATGTTTATTCATAATAGGCTTAATCAGGAACGATGAACTAATCATATTTACAAAAACAAGAGAGGTCGAGTTCATACCAGCTTCTCTCATCTCAATCAGTTCATCATATATTGTCATAATTGCCTTGCACTTGCACGACCGGACAATGTGAATAATAATAATAATAGTGCACGTGCATTGGACTAAGCTGGAATCTGCAAGCATTCAATACAAAGGAGAAGACAAGGCAATATGGGCTCTTGGTTAAATCAACAATAATGCATATAAGAGCCAGTTCAACATTTTCATTATGGTCTTCTCCTCTCGACCCCCAAATAAAAGAAAAGAAATAAAACTATTTACACGGGAAAGCTCCCAACAAGCAAAAGAAGAACATGAAATATTTTTGGGTTTTCTTTTTACTTATTACTACTACAAGCAAGAAAGTAAACTAGCTAAAAGCTACAACTAAATTTTTTTCTTTAAGGTTTATCAAACACACAAGAAGAAAGAATAAAAAGGAAAATAAGCTAGCATGGATATTACAGTGAAAAAATATGAGCACCGACAACTAATCATGAGTGTGTGAACATAAATGTAATGTCAGTGAGAAATACGTACTCCCCCGAGCTTAGGCTTTTGGCCTAAGTTGGTCTATGCCCATGGATCAAAATTGTAGTTGGGGTCCTACTGAGAAGGTGCCTCGGATTGCCACTGGTTGGCAATCTCCTCTGGAAACCACTGGTAAACAGACTGTCGTGAAGGATCAAATTGTGGTTCCGGCTCTGGCTCTATAGCTGGTGTGGGGTTTCGGTAGGCGTGAATGGCCTCCAGCGGAACAAGGTACTTGCCTGCATGTAAGTCAAACAAAGAAGGAGCAGGCAAAGTAATAGTCTCAGGGTGATTTTTATCAAATATCATTCTATAGTTAAGCTCCTTTTTCTTGTTCTTAACAATGAAATCATGTGCAGACATACTCTTGTAGTCTAGAAAAATAGGAGGCAACAACTTTTCTTCTTTCTCATAATGCCTAATATGTATGTTAAAGTATGCAGCAAGGCGCGAGGCGAAGATGCCTCCCAAGATGGGGCCCTTAGTAGGGTTAAGATTTAACCGCTTTGCAACAATAGCGCCCATACTAAATGTGTCGTCACGAAACAGGGCATGGCATAAAAGAACAATATCAGGGGCACTTAGGTTGCCACAGTTTCCGCAACCAATCAAGCATCTACTAGCAAATATTGCAAAGTAACGTAGGACAGGAAAATGTATGCTAGTAATTCTTGCATCGGAAACCTTCCTAGTTTCCCCTACAACAATTGTATCAATAAACCCCTCCACATCGTTACGATGTGGTTCCTCTACGCTGCCCGAAAAATGCAACTTGCAAACCACACAAAATTCAGAGAGGGGCATCTCCTTATACTGATCATATAAATAGAAATCCACCAAAGGTGGTGACCTCCTAGCATGGAAATGAAAATTTTGCACAAAGATATTAGTGAATAAGAGATACTGTTCATGTTGGTCGCGGAGGAAGTCGGTGAGGCCTGCATTCTCAGCCAATTCATAAAAATCATCATAAATCACGGCTGCTCTCAAGAAATCATCACAAGGCCATTCACACGGCTGAACCTCCGTGGTGCGAGGGAGATTATATTTGGGCCTCTCTTCTTCTTCACTTTGCTTATCCTCCGAGCTTCGGCTCGAAGAGCCCCTCAAAAATCTCTTCATCATTTTCTAATTTTTTTAGTAA
This sequence comes from Aegilops bicornis, assembly GCA_021605145.1. Taxonomy (NCBI): domain Eukaryota; kingdom Viridiplantae; phylum Streptophyta; class Magnoliopsida; order Poales; family Poaceae; genus Aegilops; species Aegilops bicornis. Next base: position 155,832,584 of record CM038671.1, on the reverse strand, counting down.
TTTCAAATAAAAGTGAACCAAACTCAATGAAGGAGGGAGTGGTGCACATGCCAAGTTCAAGATTAGTAGCCAACCTTATAGTGTTGACTATAAGGTTGGCTACCATAGTGTTTACTATAAGGTTGTGGTAGCCAACCTTATAGTGTTGACTATAAGGTTGGCTACCATTGTGGGTGTGGTAGCCAACCTTATATTCAACACTATGGTAGTATTACATGAGGAAGGAGGGAGTGGTGCACATGCCAAGTTCACTGGGCTGCCGTGTTTCACACTCCTCCGTCATAACAATGGAGACAATAGGTTTCATAAAAAATAAACTATGAATACTCGTTGCTCGTCCACTATATCGGAAAGAATACTTTCATTCGCCGACATGTGGGACGTCGACCATGCTGGTCCACCTGCCATGCACAAAATTATCCTGGTCCACCCGGTCAGAAGCGCAGCTCAACCTTTCCCACTGTAAGTTAGTCGGACGAAGGAACCATCATGACTTCATTGAATTCCGCTTCTTCAAGAAAACTTACTCTACCCGCAGTACTGCTACCACACGCAAAGACTGGACGGCACTGTACCATGTCATATCACTAAAACCCACTAGGCCAAACTAGCCCACCTAGGATTTGTACTCCCTCCGTTTCAAAGTTACTACCTCTGTCCTGGTTTATTGATCTCCATTGTAATTTGTGCCAAACTTTGACCATAAATTTAATTAATAAAAAGTTCATGCATGTTATTAAAAATTATATCATTGAAAACAATGCTCAAAAACGAATCCAGCGATATAATTTTTGTTGACATGCAATAACATTTTTTAAGTTAAATATTTAGTCAAAATTTGGCACAAATTACAAAGGGGACTAATAAACTAGGACGGAGGTAATAGTAGTACAAAGTTGACTCATCTATTTTGGAACGGAGGGACGTCTCTGTACTGCTATGATTTTGTGTTGTACATCTATGTACTTTTGCTATGATTTCCCTACCCTATTAACCAAATGAGGCCTGAATGTATCCGTGTCGACTATTGTCTGATCATTCGCTAAGCCTACAATTTTAGGAGCTTGGGCTATTGGCCGATCGACAATGGATCAGTATAAGCGTACCACGAGCTCATCAGCCCCAACATTTCTCTTCGGTGAGTGTTTTGCAAGTACTATAGCTCGCAAAGTAGCTAGCCTACTAACACCAAGAATCATCAGATAAGCCCTGCTGATATGATAAACAGTTCAAACTTACATCTAAGCATGCCATATATTACATAAAAAGCCGGTGAGGATACATCTGTTTCCATAACTTGGAGATGGTTCGCATGATTCACTGTCAAACAAAAGTAGCAAGTATCGCCCACACAAGACAGTGCACTAGCCCTAAGATGGTTTGATAACACGGATCATTCTGGTAATTAAACACAGGGCAATGCAAACTACCCTGAAGGATTAACACGACCAACTATTTCTTGTCATCGATCTCTCAGGCAATGACCACAGCACGGACAGCGGCATGGGAATCGATCTCTGGGGCGATGTCCACAGGACTGACCGCAACATCGTAATTGATCTCTGGGGCGATGTCCACAGGATGGACAGCGGCATCGGAATCGATCTCCGGGGCGATGCCAACAGGATGGACCGCGACACCGAAAACGATCTCTGGGGCGTTGTCCAGAAGACGGACCGCGACATCGGAATCATCAAGGACGTCCACCAGCACCTGCACAACCCTAACATATTAGCAAGCACATTGCAAATAATCAAAAACCACAACTATGGTAATAAGCCATTATTTTTTACCTTGTGCGGCTCACCGGGGGATCCCATCCCTCCGGGGGCCATCTCCTTGTCCTTGATGGGGGCCATCACCTTGCCAGGGGAATACTGCTTCTCAATGGCGACTATCTCCTCAAACTCGGCCTTGAGCCTCGCATAGGTGGCCATCAGAGTTTACGGGTAGGCACGGTGGGGCCCTTGCTGTTCTTCCAACTTTCTTTGAGGAGTTCGTCCGCCAACGTCGTCAACTCTTTGGCCAGTGCTTGTTTCTTGGAGTTCTTCGTCTCCATGGGTTGGCCCGCCAACATGGTCAACTCGTTGGTTGGTGCTCGCTTCCTGGAGATCGCTGTATCTAGTGGGTTGTCCGCCGGCAACTCTTTGCCTAGTGCTCCAGGATCCATCAATGAACTGACAAACAAAAAGCAATCGAAAGGAAACCACAATCGCAATGAAAACGGGAAAAGAATAGGCTGTGAGAATCGGTCGGTGCTTCGCAAAAGAAGATTCTTGGAATGAAAATATAGCAGCATCATCGATTCGCCCACCTTTCCTTCGGCTTGCATGTAAGAAAAATGGCGAAGTGAGTAGCCTGGAGTGAGGTTTTCTTCAAGAAAGGGGAGAAAGGGCTTCAACAAGCGTTCGGGTGAAATGATGATTGCTTCATCCAGTCCAACTTCGAGGCCACTTTACCACTGCTGGTAAAGGTGTGGGTTTTGTGATATGACGGGTCATGAAGGCCACACCGGGGTGGCCGGTGAGTTTCGACTGTAGCATCTCGCTGTGATTTGGTGGATGGCATGCAGGCCCGGATGCTTTGATGTCCCGCATGTAGATAGAGCGGCTAGTCATATAGGAGTGCTCAATATTGTGCACCGCGACCAAGGCGGAGAGGAAAATGAGAGAACTACGTAATTAATGCATGAGTTTAATTAGGGTAGTTTTGTAAAGTACGAGATACATTCCTCCAATCGCAAAATGCCTTGGTTGATGAGATTTGAGATTTTAGCCCTATAAACCGGAAGGCAGGGAGTACTGCACGTGGTGTAGTCTAGTCACTTGTTGGAATCTCTAGAAAGACTTATACCGCATGATTCTTTGCTCCTTCTTACTACTACGTACTACTTCACCGACATGTGGTACAGCCAGCAGCATCCGGGTCGACGTAATACGTGTCATGCACCAGATTAGAGTGCGGAGCGAAAGGGGGCATCACCCGGTCGTATCTGCCAAGAATTCATGACTATAGTGAGTAGTCATATCACAAGTCTTTCCAACGAACGCTTGGCAGTCAAACCGCACAGCCCGACCTTTCCAGCAGTAAGTAAGTTGAATCCGCTACTCCCTCACCCTCCTCGCCTCTCTGTCAAACAGCCTACGCGAAAACTGCCGCGCGTACTGCCCGGGAAAAGCCCCGCCCTCAACTTTTAACTACGCGAAAATAGTTCGAGCTTGTTCGTTCTATATAAATACTAGTACTGTATGTTTATTCACCCGTGGGGTTGTTCAATGAATGGAGGGCCGGGGAGCACAAGTGAACAATACTACTACTAGTAGTAGTAAGTAGGAGTCGTACAGTTAGTCACCTTTAATAGAGAGTTTCTTTTCATTAATGCCACGTACACAAATTGAAACGCTTGTTGTGAAGAGAAAAAGATAATCACTCCACTATATATGTACGCAGGGGCCTGAGCGCTTGCTTTACTAGGGTTGCTCTCTTCATTCTCTCATCCTCTCTAGAAATAAAGAAGACAGCAGTAGCGACATTTTCTCTCTGCTCACCGCTGGTCACAGATCCGGCCGGATCCCTTCGGCTGGTGTGTGTAGAGGACTAGGTGCATCGTTTATGTGGTCATCATCGGCGAGGGAGGAAACCCACAACTACCGGAGGGGCTCGATCCTCTGCCCGTGCCGTTCTCTCCGACACAGCGCCGGCTCGGGAGGTCCTCCGACCCTTCTTCCTCCCTGCCGTATTGTCCGCAGATCCGACCTACCGCCGCCGACATCCCGGCGACCCTCAGGTATAAGTTCTTCGAAAGCGGCCTTGCTCTACTGCCCCAGCTCCCCACATGTCTGCATGTGCATCTTTTTCTACTCCCATCAGCTCTTCGAAAGCCACCTAAATTTTTTGTATTATTAGAGGTAAAGCTACTTCATGCATTCGAATCTAGGACTTTTTTCAAACAAGAAGAAAGGGGGGAAAGTTGTAGCATGAATCTAGGATTTGATTCAAAGAGGAAATAATATGGTGAAAGTAGTAGACCAGATACCCAACCAGTCTCTTTTTTGAAAAGGGAAATAATGGGAAAACGCGGTACAAACTGGATAAGGAACAGATCTATTATTGGTTGAAAAAGGATAGAAAGTGGCGGCTGGTGGACAAGTCAATAGAGTATGTCCAGGATTAGATTTGTTGCCCTCACTTAGTAAAAGGTCTCTAGGATTAGAATTTCTGCCCTCACATAGTAAAAGGTCTCAGGATTAGATTTGCTGCCCTCACATAGTAAAAGGTCTCCAGGATTAGATTTGCTGCCCTCACATAGTAAAAGGTCTCCAGGATTAGATTTGCTGCCCTCACATGGTAAAAGGTCTCTAGGATTAGGTTTGCTGCCCTCACATAGTAAAAGGTCTCCAGGATTAGATTTGCTTCCCTCACATAGCATGAACAAACTCGACATCACCACTTTATGCCTCCTTGTAGGTACATTGTGCTGATGAGTCCACTTTTCATTTTGTGTATGTTTCGTATATTCTTATTGACCAGCAACTGTTTACTTTCTATCTTTTTGTGCAGATAGGGATATCCATTTCACCTTGTTGCTATTGTGACCTTTTGGTGAACTGCACAAAACACTTTTTTTGGAATGAGTGTCTTGTGCAGTTCAACTAAAATGTCACGTGGGCAACATCCCTCAATTTTGGTGGAACTGCACAAAATGGTGATTGGAGTTTCCAAAATCTCCGTCAAGTTCTGCTGGTAATCTCGTGCAACATTTTATTAGCCTTTACAAGATGAGTCATCACTGTCACCACAATGGCACTTTATTTTAGTGGAACTGCACAAAAGGATAAGCAAATTATAGTTGCACCTTACATGAGCCGGACAACCAACCTTAATGTTCCTCAATTTTAGTGCAACTACTAAAGAAGAACTTGCCAGCTCACGAGAGCAAGTACTTCTTGCTAGCTGAATGATGCAATCTTTGCTTCATTTCAGGTGAACTGCAGAAAAGGCGCATGAATTGAATCATGGAACTCCAGGCAGGCCTCATGCGAGTGGAGCTGCAGGTTGAGTTCAAGGAGTGCCATGATGTCTACTACGCAACCTTCTCCTTGTAGACGATGTTGGGCCTCCAAGTGCAGAGGTTTGTAGGACAATAGCAAATTTCCCACAAGTGGATGACCTAAGGTTTATCAATCCGTGGGAGGCGTAGGATGAAGATGGTCTCTCTCAAACAACCTCAGAACTAAATAACAAAGAGTCTCTTGTGTCCCCAACACACCCAATACAATGGTAAATTGTATAGGTGCACTAGTTCGGTGAAGAGATGGTGATACAAGTGCAAAATGGATAGTAGATATAGGTTTTTGTAATCTAAAAATATAAAAACAGCAAGGTAACTAATGATAAAAGTGAGCGTAAATGGTATTGCAATGTGTTGAAACAAGGCCCAGGGTTCATACTTTCACTAGTGCAAGTTCTCTCAACAATAATAACATAATTGGATCATATAACTATCCCTCAACATGCAACAAGAGTTACTCCAAAGTCACTAATAGCGGAGAACAAACGAAGAGATTATGGTAGGGTACGAAACCACCTCAAAGTTATTCTTTCCAATCAATCCGTTGGGCTATTCCTATAAGTGTCACAAACAGCCCTAGAGTTCGTACTAGAATAACACCTTAAGGCACAAATCAACCAAAACCCTAATGTCACCTAGATACTCAATTGTCACCTCAAGTATCCGTGGGTATGATTATACGATATGCATCACACAATCTCAGATTCATCTATTCAACCAACACATAGAACCTCAAAGAGTGCCCCAAAGTTTCTACTGGAGAGTCAAGACGAAAAGTGTGCCAACCCCTATGCATAGGTTCATGGGCGGAACCCGCAAGTTGATCACCAAAACATACATTAAGTGAATCACGTGATATCCCATTGTCACCACAGATACGCACAGCAAGACATACATCAAGTGTTCTCAAATCATTAACGACTCAATCCGATAAGATAACTTCAAAGGGAAAACTCAATCCATTACAAGAGAGTAGAGGGGGAGAAGAAACATAAGATCCAACTATAATAGCAAAGCTCGCGATACATCAAGATCGTGCCAAATCAAGAACACGAGAGAGAGAGAGAGAGAGAGAGAGAGAGATCAAACACATAGCTACTGGTACATACCCTCAACCCCGAGGGTGAACTACTCCCTCCTCGTCATGGAGAGCGCCGGGATGATGAAGATGGCCACCGATGAGGGTCCCCCCCTCCGGCAGGGTGCCGGAACGGGCTCCCGAGAGGTTTTTGGTGGCTACAGAGGCTTGCGGCGGTGAAACTCCAGATCTATTCTGTTCCCCGATCGTTTTAGGGTATATGGGTATATATAGGAGGAAGAAGTACGTCAGGGGAGCCATGAGGTGCCCACGAGGGTGGAGGGCACGCCCTAGGGGGGTGGGCGCGCCCCCCTACCTCCTGGCTTCCTCGAAGCTTCCTTGACGTGGACTCCAAGTCTCCCGGGTTTGCTTTCCTTCCAAAAATAACTTCTCCAGAAGGTTTCATTCCGTTTCAATTCGTTTGATATTCCTTTTCTTCAAAACATCAAACAAGGGAAAAACAGAATCGCACTATGCTCTGGGTCAATAGTTTAGTCCCAATAATAATATAAAAGTGTTTAATAAAGCCCATAAATATCCAAAACACATAATATAATAGCATGGTACAATAAAAAATTATAGATACGTTGGAGACGACAAGATCCCCAATCTTAATTCCTGCTCATCCTCGAGTAGGTAAATGATAAAAACATAATTTTTGATGTGGAATGCTACTTGGCATAATTTCAATGTAATTCTTAATTGTGGTATGAATATCCAGATCCAAAAGATTCAAGATAAAAGTTCATATTGACATAAAAATAATAATACTTCAAGCATACTAACTAAGCAATTATGTTCTCTCAAAATAACATGGCCAAAGAAAGTTCATACCTATAAAATCATATAGTTTAGTCATGCTCCATTTTCATCATACAAGAATGCTCTCATCATGCACAACCCCGATGACAAGCCAAGCAATTGTTTCATACTTTAGTAATCTCAAACCTATAAACCTTCACGCAATACATGAGCACGAGCCATGGATATAGCACTATGGGTGGAATAGAATATGATGATGGGGGTTAGGTGGAGAAGACAAAAAAGGAGAAAGTCTCACATCAACGAGGCTAATCAATGAGCTATGGAGATGCCCATCGATTGATGTTAATGCGAGGAGTAGGGATTGCCATGCAACGGATGCACTAGAGCTATAAATATATGAAAGCTCAACAAAAGAAACTAAGTGGGTGTGCATCCAACTTGCTTGCTCACGAAGACCTAGGGCACTTGAGGAGGCCCATTGTTGGAATATAAAAGCCATGTTCTTTATTTAAATTTTCCCAATAGTATATGCAAGTAACAAAACAAGAGACTCTCTATCATGAAGATTATGGTGCTTCTTTGAAGCACAAGTGTGGTAAAAGGATAGTAACATTGTCCCTTCTCTCTTTTCTCTCATTTTTTGGGCCTTCTCTTTTTATGGCCTTTCTATTTTTGGGCCTTCTCTTTTTATGGCCTTTCTCTCTTTTTAATTTTTTATTCCTCACTTGGGACAATGCTCTAGAAAATGATGATCATCACACTTCTATTTATTTACAACTCAATGATTACAACTCGATACTATAACAAAGTATGACTCTATATGAATGCCTCCGTGATGTACGGGATATGCAATGAACCAAGAGTGACATGTATGAAAGAATTATGAATGGTGGATTTGCCACAAATACTATGTCAACTACGTGATCATGCTAAGCAATATGACAATGATGAACGTGTCATGATAAACGGAATGGTGGAAAGTTGCATGGCAATATATCTCGGAATGGCTATGGAAATGCCATAATAGGTAGGTATGGTGGCTGTTTTGAGGAAGATATAAGGAGGTTTATGTGTGAAAGAGCGTATCATATCACGGGGTTTGGATGCACCGTGAAGTTTGCACCAACTCTCAATGTGAGAAAGGGCTATGCACGGCATCAAGAGGCTAGCAATGATGGAAAGGTGAGAGTGTGTATAATCCATGGACTCAACATTAGTCATAAAGAACTCACATACTTATTGCAAAAATCTACAAGTCATCAAAAACCAAGCACTACGCGCATGATCCTAGGGGGATAGATTGGTAGGAAAAGACCATTGCTCGTCCCCGACCGCCACTCATAAGGAAGACAATCAAAGAACACCTCATGTTTCAAATTTGTTACACAACATTTACCATACGTGCATGCTACGGGACTTGCAAACTTCAACACAAGCATTTCTCAAATTCACAACTACTCAACTAGCACAACTTTGATATCAGTACCTCCATGCCTCAAAACAATCATCAAGCATCAAACTTCTCTTAGTATTCAACACACTCATGAGAAAGTTTTTTTACTAGTTTAAGCAAATTACCATGCTGTTTAATACTCTCAAAATAATATAAGTGAAGCATTAGAGTTCATCTATTTCTTCAAAATAAAACTACCACCATGCTCTAAAAGATATAAGTGAAGCACTAGAGCAAATGACAAACTACTCCGAAAGATATAAGTGAAGATCAATGAGTAGTCGAATAATTAGACAACTATGTGAAGACTCTCTAACATTTAAGAATTTCAGATCTTGGTATTTTATTCAAACAGCAAGCAAAGCTAAAGAAAATAAAATGACGCTCCAAGAAAAACACATATCATGTGGTGAATAAAAATATAGCTCCAAGTAAAGTTACCGATGAACGAAGACGAAAGAGGGGATGCCATCCGGGGCATCCCCAAGCTTATACACTTGGTTATCCTTGAATATTACCTTGGGGTGCCTTGGTAATCCCCAAGATTAGGCTCTTGCCACTCCTTATTCCATAGTCCATCGAATCTTTACCCAAAACTTGAAAACTTCACAACACAAAACTTACAGAAAACTCGTGAGCTCCGTTAGCGAAAGAAAACAAAACACCACTTCATGGTACTGTAATGAACTCATTATTTATTTATATTGGTGTTAAACCTACTGTATTACAACTTCTCTATGGTTTATAAACTATTTTACTAGCCATAGATTCATCAAAATAAGCAAGCAACACAATGAAAACAGAATCTGTCAAAAACAGAACAGTCTGTAGTAATCTGTATCAAACGTATACTTATGGAACTCCAAAAATTCTAAAATAAATTGGTGGACCTGAGGAATGTGTCTAGTAATCATCTGCAAAAATAATCAACTAAATATCACTCTCCAGTAAAAAGTTGAAGCTAATCTCGTGAGCGCTAAAGTTTCTGTTTTTTACAGCATGATCATAAAGACTTCACCCAAGTCTCCCCAAAGGTTCTACTTGGCACAAACACTAATTAAAACACAAATCCACATCTTAAAAGAAGCTAGATGGATCATTTATTCCTAAACAGAACCAAAAAGCAAGAAACTAAAATAAAATTGGGTTGCCTCCCAACAAGCGCTAACGTTTAACGCCCCTAACTAGGCATGCTGATTTCAATGATGCTCACATAAAAGATAAGAATTGAAACATAAAGAGAGCATCATGAAGAATATGACTAGCACATTTAAGTCTAACCCACTTCCTATTCATAGGGATTTTGTGAACAAACAACTTATGGGAACAATAATCAACTAGCATAGGAAGACATAACAAGCATAACTTCAAGATTTTAAGCACATAGAGAGGAAACTTGATATTATTGCAATATGTAGAAGCATATGATCCTCTCTCATAATAATTTTCAGTAGCATCATGAATGAATTCAACAATATAACCATCACATAAAGCATTATTTTCATGATCTACAAGCATAGAATTTTTATTACTCTCCACATAAGCAAATTTATTCTCATGAGTAGTAGTGGGAGCAAACTCAACAAAATAACTATCATATGATTGAAAATTAAGATCAAGATGACAAGTTTCATGGTTATCATTATTCTTTAAAGCATACGTGTCATCACAATAGTCATCATAGATAGGAGGCATGCTTTCATCATAGTAAATTTGCTCATCAAAGCTTGGGGGACAAAAAATATCATCAAACATAGCTTCCCCAAGCTTGTGGCTTTGCATATCATTAGCACCATGGATATTCAAAGAATTCATACTAACAACATTGCAATCATGCTCATCATTCAAAGATTAGTGCCAAACATTTTTAATGCATTCTTCTTCTAACACTTTTGCACAATTTTCCTTCCCATCATACTCACGAAAGATATTAAAAAGATGAAGAGTATGAGACAAACTCAATTCCATTTTTTTGTAGTTTTCTTTTATAAACTAAACCATTGCTAAAACAAGAAACAAAAATATTAGATTGCAAGATCTAAAGATATACCTTCAATCACTCACCTCCCCGGCAACGGCGCCAGAAAAGAGCTTGATTGACGGGGTGTGAGTACCGCTTACCTAGCCTCCCCGGCAACGGCGCCAGAAAAGAGCTTGATGTCTACTACGCAACCTTCTCCTTGTAGACGTTGTTGGGCCTCCAAGTGCAGAGGTTTGTAGGACAGTAGCAAATTTCCTCAAGTGGATGACCTAAGGTTTATCAATCCGTGGGAGGCATAGGATGAAGATGGTCTCTCTCAAACAACCCTGCAACCAAATAACAAAGAGTCTCTTGTGTCCCCAACACACCCAATACAATGGCAAATTGTATAGGTGCACTAGTTCGGCGAAGAGATAGTGATACCAGTGCAAAATGGATAGTAGATATAGGTTTTTCTAATATGAAAATAAAATAAAAGAAGCAAGGTAACTAATGATAAAAGTGAGCGTAAACGGTATTGCAATGTGTTGAAACAAGGCCTAGGGTTCATACTTTCACTAGTGCAAGTTCTCTCAACAATAATAACATAATTGGATCATATAACTATCCCTCACCATGCAACAAAGAGTTACTCCAAAGTCACCAATAGCGGAGAACAAACGAAGATATTATGGTAGGGTACGAAACCACCTCAAAGTTATTCTTTCCAATCAATCCGTTGGGCTATTCCTATAAGTGTCACAAACAGCACTAGAGTTCGTACTAGAATAACACCTTAAGACACAAATCAACCAAAACCCTAATGTCACCTAGATACTCCAATGTCACCTCAAGTATCCGTGGGTATGATTATATGATATGCATCACACAATCTCAGATTTATCTATTCAACCAGCACATAGAACCTCAAAGAGTGCCCCAAGTTTCTACCGGAGAGTCAAGACGAAAACGTGTGCCAACCCCTATGCATAGGTTCATGGGCGGAACCCGCAAGTTGATCACCAAAACATACATCAAATGAATCACGTGATATCCCATTGTCACCTACGCACGGCAAGACATACATCAAGTGTTCTAAAATCATTAAAGACTCAATCCGATAAGATAACTTCAAAGGGAAAACTCAATCCATTACAAGAGAGTAGAGGGGGAGAAGAAACATAAGATCTAACTATAATAGCAAAGCTCGCGATACATCAAGATCATGCCAAATCAAGAACACGAGAGAGAGATAGAGATCAAACACATAGCTACTGGTACATACCCTCAGCCCCGAGGGTGAACTACTCCCTCCTCGTCATGGAGAGTGCCAGGATGATGAAGATGGCCACCGGTGAGGGTTCCCCCCTCCTGCAGGGTGCCAGAACGGGCTCCCGAGAGGTTTTTGGTGGCTACAGAGGCTTGCGGCGGTAAAACTCCAGATCTATTATGTTCCCCTATCGTTTTAGGGTATATGGGTATATATAGGAGGAAGAAGCACGTCAGGGGAGCCACGAGGGGCCACGAGGGTGGAGGGCGTGCCCTAGGGGGGTGGGCGCACCCCCTACCTCGTGGCTTCCTCGAAGCTTCCTTGACATGGACTCCAAGTCTCCCGGGTTGCTTTCCTTCCAAAAATAACTTCTCTAGAAGGTTTCATTCCGTTTCGACTCCGTTTGATACTCCTTTTCTTCGAAACACTGAAACAAGGGAAAAAACAGGAATTGGCACTGGGCTCTAGGTCAATAGGTTAGTCCCAAAAATAATATAAAAGTGTTTAATAAAGCCCATAAACATCCAAAACACACAATATAATAGCATGGAACAATAAAAAATTATAGATACGTTGGAGACGTATCATGCCACTATTAAAGTGAAATCATGCTCTTCTTGTTTGTGATGTGCAAATAGGAATACTCAACTACAGATGTTGTGACGGTCAAGAGCATTCGCCAAGTTCTTCGGTTGTATGATACGGCTAGCCAAGATGGATTTAATCCCGATATTCACTTTATCAAAAGGCTCTAATGGGTTTGTTCTGAATCTTGCAAGCTGGGAGTCAATGAGATGTGTAGGCATCTTTGTTGTACTTATTATTTGAATCTTATTTGTTGGTTCTGAATCTTGCAAGCTGGGAATCAATGAGATGTGTAGGCATCTTTGTTGTACTTATTATTTGGATCTTATTTGTTGGTTCTGAATCTTGCAAGCTAGGAATCAATGAGATGTGTAGGCATCTTTGTTGTACTTATTATTTGGATCTTATTTGTTAGTTCTGAATCTTGCAAGCTGGGAGACACAACATGATGATGCAGAGGACAACAACCATAACAAACGGTTCAAACTTGGTAGTATTATCTGTGTGAAAGTGCGACAAATGTGCTGATCGTGTGCGTCCTGAGAATAATAATTCTAATTGTTGTGCATGTTGATCCTGTGGCACTGATAGAACGAGCCAATGCATTGCTTGTTTTAAGTATAAATTTATATTAAAGCTAATTAAATTTAAGTAAAGTGACCACTAACTCCTGTTATTACAGTACCAATATAGACCCGCTCGTGAACCGACGTGTGGCCGGAGTAGGTTTCTTAATGGAGGCATTTGAATGCGCCGATGGTGCATCTTCTGCCGGGTGTGCAGCGGACGAGGGAGGGGTAGTAACTGTTGTCGCCTGTACACACTTAGTTTACTGTTGAATCCAGTTCCCCAAGAGCTGAAAAACAAACTGTTGTCGCCGCCTACCCACTCGTTCACTTGAAGAGACTCCAATGCGATCCGAGGGGTGAGCCTGCTGGATATGGACTTCAGCAAGGAGTTCCCCTTTGAGTTTGCCATTCAGCCCTATGGCTGCACCAAGTTGAATGTGATGTAAACCAACGATCCGGACTCGGTGAAGCTCCGCCTCGCCGAGTTCAAGCAGTACCTACAGGACGAGAAAGCACAAGGTTGCAGGACTAGACCTTGTTCCCATCCATTCGTCTCCTGACAGGGACCAGCGGATCACCATCGCCTAGGTATGTGTCCGGGATGAGGTTCTCATCTACCACTTCTGTAGGGCCATCAGGGATTCTGGAGCATTCGCCCGTTTCATCGGCAGCGCCGACTGCACCTTCGCTACGGTGGAGAGAAGGAAGAACGTGACGATTTGGCCATCTGGTGCAACAAGCTTGTCGACATCCAGAAGCAATACAAGATCATCAAGCATGGGCGGAGAAGGACTCCGTGGTTGACCTCGCCGAGACCATCATCGACCCCTGATACGCCAACATGAAAGAAGACAATGATACCAGACCTGAACACATGGGAGGTACCTCTGAATCTAGCCTACGTAACCTACTCGGTCAAGGACGCATACGTATGCTACGACATGTACATGCAGATCTTGTACATAAGGGCGTGTCTGCTTCCCGTAACCGACGAGTACACGGACAGCCGCAACATCATGATCAAGCGTGCCAGGAAGGTCTAGATGTTGTACTTTATCTGTTTATAACCACCTTTATCATCTGAGTGTTTCATGCATTAGCCTATGTGTCGTAATTATCTGTTTTGTCCGAAATATTTCTTTTAAGAACCCATTAACCTGTTTGCTTTTTTAGTGGCTATTTGCTTATGTATGTAACTAGTTCACTTGTCCGTTAAAAAAACTAGTTCACTTGGCTGCCGTGCTTTGAATCTCCTTCCTCCCAACATATTCCCCTCCTCAGGTGGACCCAGCAGGTCTAGTACACACACATATGGGACCAACCACCTATCCATTTGTATTTATTTATTTTGTTCAATCTTTCTTCCTCTTCCTATACAGCGGCTGGCCATCATAGCCTATGGCATTGGCCAGGCCATCCCTCTACTACCACACATTGTCCGTGGCGGCAGCTCCACCGCCCACCTCAGACCGAACAAGTCAACCCTCGTACTCCCCTCCGCCTGCATCTTCCCCCGCTCCGGTTCGTTCGGTCCGAGGTTTCGACGTCGTCCTCCGCCTTGGTGCTCTAGCCGCCGCGCCGCCGTCTGTCATTCCCAACATGGTCAGCAAAACAAGAGGAATCGGGAGACAACTGTTCGTCGAGAGGCTGACAGTCCCGGGCCCACCAGGTCCATGGCCTAGGTTTTGTTGTTTAACATGGGCAGCCCACGACATGTTTCAACATTTTTGGATCCAGTAGGTATCAAGCGGCCTTTGGGCCTCCCAACCTAGCTTGTCTATAACATCAGCAACCCAAGTTATGTTTGTTTTTTCAAGACCACGCACAGCTCAGTTCTATTTTTCTATAAGAATGCAAAACTAAACCTATGTTTTCTATAAGAATGCAAAACTGAACCTATATTTATATCTTATTTTATTACACACACATATATATATATATATATATATATATACATAAACACTATTCTGATCACGGGATCAGAATAATATTCTGATCACAACATGAACTTCCTGAGTAACGCGCTTGACCTTCCCCGAGTACTAGATTGAACTTCAGCTAAAAGGTGTCCAAATGGGGCTTGCGATATACCGTTGGAAAAATATGGACACCAGTATCATGAGCCATCTTAAATTTTTGGCAAAATGTAAGCGGTTTAAGAGCAGTTTTGAAAACCTTTTTTCTTCACACAAAAAACGTGAATCGTATTTTCGATCGCATTTCTAAACTGTTTATCGGAATGAGGCATATAATATGGCGTTGGAAAGCTGCTGCAAAACCGCTCCTTCCACATGTTGAGAGTTTTCTCTAATTCCCTATGGTTAAAGAGTAATTTGAAAAAATGTAAAATTTTGTAAACCGAATAGCTGAGTTCGTATTTTCGATGTCATTTCTAAATGGTTAATTCAATTGAGACAAATGATATGGCGTTGGAAAGCTTATGAAAATTCTCTAATTTCTCATTTTGAAAGTTTTTTCTAATTTTGAAGGGTTTAAGAGTAATTTAGAAAACGGTACAAGTCCTACCGAGTTCGTATTTTCAAGCTCATTTTTTAACCGTGCGTCCGAATGCAGCAAACGATATGGCGTTGGAAAGCTTGAACAAATGTGAAACTTTCTGGCATGTATTGTTTCTCCCAATTCTTTATGGTTTTCAGTCAGTCTCGAAAATGGTGAAAAAAGTATTTTCACCGTATTTGCTACAAACTTTATCGGAAAGGCGCAAATAACATACCGTTGAAAAGCTACGAAAAATGCGAAACTTTTTCATGTTGATAGTTTTCTGAGATCCCTAGCCGTTTTCAAGTAATTGCGAAAATGGCAAGATCATTCGTTCTTCCTTTATCGCGAAACAGATTCTTCGAAAATGCACCGCGTGAAGAACCTGAACTTCTCGGCGTGTGTACCTGAACTTCACTCTGTTTTTCACGTGCTTTTTTTTCCTCGTAGATCTCCATCCACTGCTTGTAGCTCTCCATTCACTCACCAGAATTGAGCAAGTGATATACCGATGGAAAGCTGCTGTAAACTCGCAACTTTTCCGTGTTGATCGTTTTTTCATACTCGCGACAATTTTAAAAGTTTTTCATGTCAAATTCATTCACTATAGTAGTCGAACTTCATGTTGTTTTCATGCTGAACTTCTGTGACGTATTTTCATTTGTAATTTTCTCATCCATTTCGTCAGTGTTACACAAATGATATTCTTTTTGTACAAACCTCTCTCACAATATATTTTTTAACTTTCTCTGACCGAGGACTTGAACTTATACAAATGATATTCCTGTCGTTTTGAAGTAAATTAGAGAAATTCTGAGATCATGATTTCTGCCTTCATTGCGAATGGAAACGCACTGTGTGAAGTAGTTGAACTTCTCGGGCATGTCACTTTGAACATCACTCTGTTTTTGACTTGTTGTTTTTTGCACTGCGTGAAGTAGTTGAACTTCTGGGGCATCTCTGTTTGAACTTCACTCCGTTTCACTTTATTTTATATTTTTTCTTATATGAAATGCACACCATGTAGTACGTGAACTTCCGGGTGTTATCACTTTGAACTTCTCTCTGGTTTGAGAGAATTATTTTAAAACACAAAAAACAACATATTTTTTAATGTATTTTTGGACATCTAAATACACGGTGATCCTATCTCACAAGAATTTTTTGAACCTTTCCTTGCCGAGCACTTGAACTTCTATCAACTATTTTTTCGTTTAAGAGTTGTTTTTAAAAGTGCAAAAATGGCGTTGTGTTTTTTTTGAACAGGTAAATCCTAGGTTTTAATAAACTCTGAACTTCTCTGTTATTTCAATTTGAACTTCACCTTTTTACATTTTTGAGTAAAGAATTATATTCAATTTTTATACGAAAAAAATCAAACATGGAAATACAAGGTGAACCTCTCTCGCAAGAATTTTTTAACTTCTCCGGACAGAGCACTTGAACTTCTTTCAACAAAACTTTGAATCTTTTATTTTTCTATACTTTTATTCTCCCCTGAAATGCATTTCTTGCAGTACTTGAACTTCTTGTTGTTTTCACTATGAACTTCTGTTACATTTTTGTGTATACGTCGAAGGCAGGGGGTGCACGTGAAACAATTGAAGGTCGAACGCCATTTTTTGTCATTTTAAAACATGTAATTAGAGGTCGGATGTCCCGCAATATAAATTCTGAACCGTGCACGGGGGTGCACGTGAACTTCTTGCAACAAATCTGAGTTTTCATATTCTTCGAACTTCTATGTTATTTCAAATTGAACTTCACATTTTTATTTTTGAGTAAGAATTGTTTTTGATTTTTAGATATACATCAAATCTGACTTTTTTATCCATTTTTGAACTTCATGGTTGATACTTTAATAATAACAGATATTTGAGTTTCTTAAAAAGGTAAAATCATAGATTTTTTAATAAACATCAGACCACTTTGTTATTTTAGTTTGAATTTCCAGTTTATTAATAAACAAGAAATTTCTATTTAAAATTTTTTAGTTGCTCCTTTTATTTTAATCTGAACTTCTTCATTTTATTCTTTAGGAACGACAAAAATCTGAGTTTTAAATTTTTTGATTCATCACATTTTTCTTATTTTTTAGTTTACATTAATTTTACTCATTTTGCTATATCCGAACTCTGTTCTTTTGAATACTTGGACTTCTCATTTATTTACATGACCTTCTTCTTCCATCTGTTCACGAGAGTAGCGGCACCAGGCATGGATCGTTGTCCCTCCCGGTCTGCATGCATAGACCTGCCTCTGTGGTGAACTTTTTCATAACAGTAGCTAAATCGAAGCAACTTTATGATGACTTGAACTTCCGAAGAATACACAAAAAATGCAGAAGATTCAGTGGGGGCGAGGTGATGCATATAACACGCTTGAACTTCTTGAACACAACATTTTGCATATTTAAATTATTTGAACTTGCTGAGATACACATAACACACTTGACCTTCTCGAACACAACATTTTGACCTTCACAAAAAAGCAATTTTTTAGCATAGTAGTACAAGCACAACAGAGCATTCATCAAATATCTATAGTTATCATCTTCCCCACAAGACAAAACTGCAGGTGCAATCAATACTATGAACCAGGGGGAGGAACGATCTGGGCCTCATCGCAGCTAGCAGGTAGCAATGGCTGACAGCAGAAGCTAGCAGTGGCCGGCAACAACAATCGGGATCTCAAAAAGGGAGGTGGGGATCTTGTAAACAGAGAAGCGAAGAAGATTTTTGGGGGCGTAGAAGATGTCGGCTTGGATCGGGTGAACCTGCATCCTCTTCCATAGTGGACTTGCTGCTCGGGGAGAAACTAAACTTCTGGCTGCTGGGAACGAGGACAAGACGACGCGAGGTGAGTGGCCATGGCGACTTGTTTCTGCATGCATTGGCCTCCTACAGCGGCGTGGCGCGGGGATGCATGCCTTTCGGTGGTGCACAGGATGAGCCAGCCGACCAAAGGGGCGGCGCATCGGAGGAGCCAGCCGTCGCGGTGGCTGGATCCACAGACGGCGGTGGAGCAGCGGCCAGATCCCTGGGTGGGTGCGGTGCGGCAGCAAGATCCCTAGGCGGGGGCGGCGCGGCGACCGGAGCTCCTTCCGGATGTGGAAGGTTGCGGGGGAGTCGGGGGAAGAGGTTGAAGGTGCAGGTGGAGGCAGGGAGCGGCGGCGGCAGGGGGGAGGCAGGGCGCGGCGGCGGGTGGAGGCAGGGCGCGGTGGTGGGTAGGAGGCTGGACGCGGCGACAGGAGGAAGGCCGGTCACGTCGCGTTTTCTGTATTGGTCGAGGCAGGGAGAGAAGGTCGTGGATTTTCTAATGGGCCGTTCGGGAGGTGCATAGTGGGCAAGTTCGGGAGGACCTCCTCGGCCCTACATAGCGCGCTGTGATCCAAATAACTATTCTAATCCTGGGATTAGAATAGTGTCATTCGTCCAACCATTTTATAGACCTTCCCACTTCCTTTATTTTTCGTTTTCATTAATCCTATATCTGAATTTTCTCCCACTTTCTTTTTTGATGTAAACTGAGTTTTCTCCCAAAGATTTCTTTTCCTAGAACCAACTCAACTGTCCCACGTCTAGCCTAAAAAATAATAATACCCCACGTACTATTAACTCATCAAATTAAAATGATATTTTATTTCATAAGTTGAAAGTTCTTACAAAATAATAATAATAATAATAATAATTGTTTATATATAACTTGGCAACTTAACTCCTAGTGATTGCGTACATAAGCTTGCAAAGATTTTACTGACTGATACGTCTCCAACGTATCTATAATTTTTGATTGCTCCATGCTATATTATCTACTGTTTTGGACTATATTGGGCTTTATTTTCCACTTTTATAGTATTATTTTTGGGACTAACCTATTAACCGGAGGCCCAGCCCAGAATTGCTGTTTTTTGCCTATTTCAGTGTTTCGAAGAAACGGAATATCAAATGGAGTCCAAACAGAATAATCCTTTCTGGAACGTGATTTTCTTCCCTAATATGACCCAGGAGACTTGGACCCTATGCCAAGGAAGCTTCGAGATGGGCATGAGGTAGGGGGTGCGCCCTACACCCCCAGGCGCGCCCCCACCCTCGTGGGCCCACCGAGGCTCCACCGATGTACTTCTTCCTCCTATATATACCCACGTACCCCCAAACGAACAGATACGGTGCCAAAAACCTAATTCCACCGTCGCAACTTTCTGTATCCACGAGATCCCATCTTGGGGCCTGTTCCGGAGCTCCACCGGAGAGGGCCGTCATCACGGAGGGCTTCTACATCATCATAGCCTCTCCGATGAAGTGTGAGTAGTTTACCTCAGACCTTCAGGTCCATAGTTATTAGCTAGATGGCTTCTTCTCTCTTTTTGGATCTCAATACAATGTTCTCCCCCTCTCTTGTGGAGATCTATTCGATGTAATCTTCTTCTTTTCGCGGTGTGTTTGTTGAGACCGATGAATTGTGGATTTATGATCAAGTCTATCTATGAATAATATTTGAATCTTTTCTGAATTCTTTTATGTATGATTGGTTATCTTTGCAAGTCTCTTCGAATTATCTGTTTGGTTTGGCCAACTAGATTGGTAGTTCTTGCCATGGGAGAAGTGCTTAGCTTTGGGTTCGATCTTGCGGTGTCCTTTCCCAATGACAGAAGGGGCAACAAGGCACGTATTGTATCGTTGCCTTCGAGGATAACAAGATGGGGTTTATTTCATATTGCATGAATTTATCTCTCTACATCATGTCATCTTGCTTAAAGCGTTACTCTGTTTTTAACTTAATACTCTAGATGCATGCTGGATAGCGGTCGATGAGTGGAGTAACAGTAGTAGATGCAGAATCGTTTCGATCTACTTGTCACGGACATGATGCCTATATACATGATCATGCCTAGATATTCTCATAACTATGCTCAATTCTATCAATTGCTCAACAGTAATTTGTTCACCCACCATAGAATACTTATGCTCTTGAGAGAAGCCACTAGTGAAACCTATGGCCCCCAGGTCTACTCTCATCATATCAATCTTCATCACTTTAATCTTGCCTTGCTTTTTTACTTTGCCTTTTACTTTTCACTTTGCATCTCTATACCAAAAATACCAAAAATATTATCTCTATCAGATCTCACTCTCGTAAGTGACCGTGAAGAGATTGAGAACCCCTAATCGCGTTGGTTGCGAGTAGCTATCGTTTTGTGCAGATACGAGGGACTTGAGCGTGGCCTCCTACTGGATTGATACCTTGGTTCTCAAAAACTGAGGGAAATACTTACGCTACTCTGTTGCATCATCCTCTCCTCTTCGGGGAAAACCAACGCAAGCTCAAGAGGTAGCAAGAAGAATTTCGGCTGTTCTTGGGGAGTCTCATAAAAGTCAACATACCAAGTACCCATCACAATCCCTATCTCTCGCATTACATTAGTTGCCATTTGCCTCTCATTTTCCTCTCCCTCACTTCACCCTTGCCGTTTTATTCGCCCTCTCTTTCTCCTTCTCCTTCTCCTTCTCCTTCTCCGTTTGCCTTTTTCTCGCTTGCCTTTTGTTTGCTCGTGTGTTGGATTGCTTGTTTATCGCGATGGCTCAAGATACTACCAAATTGTGTGACTTCACAAATACCAACAATAATGATTTCCTTAGCACTCCGATTGCTCCTCTTGCCAATACTGAATCTTGTGAAATCAATACTGCTTTGTTGAATCTTGTTATGAAAGATCAATTCGCCGGCCTTCCTAGTGAAGATGCCGCTACTCATCTAAATAGCTACGTTGATTTATGTGATATGCAAAAGAAAAAGATGTCGATAATGATGTCGTTAAATTGAAGCTATTTCCTTTTTAAGCTTAGAGATCGTGCTAAAGCTTGGTTTTCTTCTTTGCCTAAAAATAGTATTGATTCTTGGAACAAGTGCAAAGATGCTTTTATCTCTAAGTATTTTCCTCCCGCTAAGATCATCTCTCTTAGAAACGATATTATGAATTTTAAGCAACTTGATCATGAACATGTTTCACAAGCTTGGGAGAGAATGAAATTAATGATACGTAATTGCCCTACTCATGGTTTAAATTTGTGGATGATTATACAAATTTTTTATGCCGGATTGAATTTTGCTTCTAGAAATCTTTTAGATTCGGCCGCGGGAGGCACTTTTATGGAAATTACTTTAGGAGATGCCACTAAACTCCTAGATAATATTATGGTTAATTATTCTCAATGGCATACTGAAAGATCTTCTAATAAAAAAGTGCATGCGATAGAAGAAATCAATGTTTTGAGTGGAAAGATGGATGAACTTATGAAATTATTTGCTACTAAGAGTGTTTCTTATGATCCTAATGATATGGCTTTGTCCACTTTGATTGAGAATAACAATGAATCTATGGATGTGAATTTTGTTGGTAGGAATAATTTTGGTAACAACGCCGTAGAGAGGGAATTTTAACCCTAGGCCATATCCTAGTAATCCTTCTAATAATTATGGAAATTCCTACAACAACTCTTATGGAAATTATAATAAGTTGCCCTATGAATTGAGAATAGTGTTAAAGAATTTATGAATTCACAAAAGAATTTTAATGCTTTGCTTGAAGAGAAATTGCTTAAAGTTGATGATTTGGCTAGGAATGTTGATAGAATTTCTCTTGAGGTTGATTCTTTAAAGCTTAGATCTATTCCTCCTAAGCATGATATCAATGAGTCTCTCAAAGCCATGAGAATTTCCATTGATGAGTGCAAGGAAAGAACCGCTAGGATGCGTGCTTCCAAAGATGCCTTTATTAAAGCGTGTTCTTCCAATTCCTATGAAAATCAAGATGAAGATCTAAAAGTTATTGATGTGTCCCCTATCAAATCTTTGCTTTGCAATATGAATCTTGATGAAACTGAATATGATCTCCCTTTACCTAGAAGGCGTTCTAAAAATTCGGAGTATTTAGATCTTTATGATGAAATTGATGAAAGTGGGATTGAAAGAAATAAAAATCTAGATGTTGCTAAACCCACTATTTTGGATTTCAAGGAATTTAATTATGAAAGTTGCTCTTTGATTGATTGTATTTCCTTGTTGCAATCCGTGCTAAATTCTCCACATGCTTATAGTCAAAAGAAAGCTTTTACCGAGCATATTGTTGATGCATTGATGCAATCTTATGAAGAAAAACTTGAGTTGAAACTTTATATCCCTATAAAACTCTATGATGAGTGGGAACCAACTATTAAAATTAAAATTAAAGATCATGAGTTTTATGCTTTGTGTGATTTGCTAGATTTCCGCGATTTTGATGATTGCTCTCTAAATTTGCATCTTGCGGATTCTACTATTAAAAAACCAATGAGAAGGATTAATGATGTTATTATTGTTGCAAATAGGAATTATGTGCCCGTAGATTTCATTGTTCTTGATATAGATTGCAATCCTTCTTGCCCTATTATTCTTGGTAGACCTTTCCTTAGAACGGTTGGTGCGATTATTGATATGAAGGAAGGGAATATTAGATTCCAATTTCCATTAAAAAAGGGCATGGAACACTTTCCAAGAAATAAAATAAAATTGCCATATGAAACTATCATGAGAGCCACTTATGGATTGCCTTCCAAAGATGGCAATACCTAGATCTATCCTCGCTTTTATTCCTAGCTAGGGGCGTTAAACGATAGCGCTTGTTGGGAGGCAACCCAATTTTATTTTTAGTTTTTGTGTTTTTATTCTGTTAGGGAATAAATAACCCATCTACCTTCTGTTTGGATGTGGTTTTGTGTTTTAATTAGTGTTTGTGCCAAGTTAGACCTATTGGATTTTCTTGGATGATAGTTATTTGATCTTGCTGTAATTTCCAGAAATTTGCGTTCAGTGCCCGAATTATTAAAAATCATCAGAACGTGATAAAATACTGATTCCAATTGATTCTGATCAATAAACAAAGTTTCTAGGTCGTCTATATTTGGTAGATTTTTTGGATTTCCATAAGTTTGCGTTAGTTACAGATTACTACAGACTGTTCTGTTTTTGACAGATTCTGTTTTTCGTGTGTTGTTTGCTTATTTTGATGAATCTATGGTTAGTAAAATAGTTTATAATCCATAGGGAAGTTGGAATACAGTAGGTTTAACACCAATATAAATAAAGAATGAGTTCATTACAGTACTTTGAGGTGGTCTTTTGTTTTCTTTCTCTAATGGAGCTCACGAGATTTCTATTGAGTTTTGTGTTGTGAAGTTTTCAAGTTTTGGGTGAATTCTTTTGATGGATTATGGAACAAGGAGTGGCAAGAGCCTAAGCTTGGGGATGCCCATGGCACCCCAAGATAATCCAAGTACACCAAAAGTCAAAGCTTGGGGATGCCCGGAAGGCATCCCTCTTTAAATCCACTTCCATCGGTAATTTACTTGGAGCTATATTTTTATTCATCAACATGATATGTGTTTTGCTTGGAGCGTCTTGTATTATTTGTGTCTTTGTTTGTTAGTGTTCCACAATCATCCTTTCTGTACACACCTTTTGAGAGAGCCATACATGAATTGGAATTTGATAGAATACTCTATGTGCTTCACTTATATCTTTTGAGCTATGTAGTTTTGCTCTATGTGCTTCACTTATATCTTTTCAGCGTTATAATTTTGCTCTATGTGCTTCACTTAGATCTTTTAGAGCACAGTGGTGGTTTGTTTTAAAGAAACTATTGATCTCTCATGCTTCACTTAAATTATTTTGAGAGTCTTAATAGCATGGTAATTTGCTTAATAATAACATGCTTGGTATTCAAGATTTGTGAAACTTTCTTTTGAGTGCGTTGAATACTAAGAAAAGTTGGATGCTTGATAATTGTTTTGAGATATGGAGGTAGTAATATCAAAGTCATGCTAGTAGAGTAATTGTGAATTTGAGAAGTGCTTGAGTTAAAGTTTGCAAGTCCCATAGCATGCACGTATGGTAAACGTTATGCAACAAATTTGAAACATGAGGTGTTATTTGATTGTCCTCCTTATGAGTGGCGGTCGGGGACGAGCGATGGTCTTTCCTACCAATCTATCCCCCTATGAGCATGCGCGTAATGCTTTGGTTTTTGATGGCTTGTAGATTTTTGCAATAAGTATATGAGTTCTTTATGACTAATGTTGAGTCCATGGATTATACGCACTCTCACCCTTCCATCATTGGTAGCCTCTTGATTGCACTGCATTGCCCTTTCTCACATCGAGAGTTGGTGAAAACTTCACGGTGCATCCAAACCCGTGATATGATACGCTCTTTCACACATAAACCTCCTTATATCTTCCTCAAAATAGCCACCATACCTGCCTATTATGGCATTTCCATAGCCATTCCGAGATATATTGCCATGCAACTTTCCACCATCCAGTTTATCATGACACATTCATCATTGTCATATTCCTTAGCGTGATCATGTAGTTGACATAGTATTTGTGGCAAAGCCACTGTTCATAATTCCTTCATACTTGTCACTCTTGATTCATTGCATATCCCGGTACACCGCCGGAGGCATTCATATAGAGTCATACTTTGTTCTAGTATCGAGTTGTAATCATTGAGTTGTAAATAAATAGAAGTGTGATGATCATCATTCAATAGAGCATTGTCCCAAAAAAAAGAGAAAGGCCAAAGAAAAAAAAAGGCCCAAAAAAAGAAAATAAATAAAAAGGGGCAATGCTACTATCGTTTTTTTCCACACTTGTGCTTCAAAGTAGCACCATGATATAGCGAGTCTCATATATTGTGCTTCAAAGTAGCACCATGTTCTTCATATAGAGAGTCTCATATGTTGTCACTTTCATATACTAGTGGGAATTTTTCATTATAGAACTTGGCTTGTACTCCCTCCGTTTTTATTTACTCCGCATATTAGCTTTGGTCAAAGTCAAACTTTGTAAACTTTGACAAAGTTTTTAGACAAAAATATTAACATATACAATAACAAATCAATCACATTAGATTCATTTTTTAATACACTTTCACATCGTATAGATTTGCTATTGTAAATGTTCATACTTTTTTCTATAAAGTTGGTCAAAGTTTATGAAGTTTGACTTCGATCAAACCTAATATGCAGAGTAAATAAAAACGGAGGGAGTATATTCCAACAATGGGCCTCCTCAAGTGCCCTATGTCTTCGTGAGCAAGCAAGTTGGATGCACACCCACTTAGTTTCTTTTGTTGAGCTTTCATATATTTATAGCTCTAGTGCATCCGTTGCATGGCAATCCCTACTCCTTGCATTAACATCAATCGATGGGCATCTCCATAGCCCATTGATTAGCCTCGTTGATGTGAGACTTTCTCCTTTTTGTCTTCTCCACATAACCCCCATCATTATATTCTATTCCACCCATAGTGCAATATCCATGGCTCACGCTCATGTATTGCGTGAAAGTTTATGAGTTTATGAATTTGAAATTATTAAAGTATGAAACAATTGCTTGGCTTGTCATCGGGGTTGTGCATGATGAGAGCATTCTTGTGTGACGAAAATGGAGCATGACTAAACTATATGATTTTGTAGGGATGACCTTTCTTTGGCCATGTTACTTTGAGAAAACATAATTGCTTTGTTGGTTTGCTTGAAGTATTATTATTCTTTATGTCAATATGAACTTTTGTCTTGAATCTTCCTAATCTGAATATTCACACCACAATTAAGAAATTTTGCATTCAAATTATGCCAAGTAGCACTCCGCATCAACAATTCTCTTTTTATCATTTACCTACTCGGGGACGAGCAGGAATTAAGCTTGGGGATGCCTGATACATCTCCAACGTATCTATAATTTTTTATTGCTCCATGCTATATTATCTACTGTTTTGGACTATATTGGGATTTATTTTCCACTTTTATATTATTTTTGGGACTAACCTATTAACCGGAGGCCCAGCCCAGAATTGCTGTCTTTTGCCTATTTCAGTGTTTCGAAGAAACGGAATATCAAACGGAGTCCAAACGGAATAATCCTTTACGGAACGTGATTTTCTTCCCGAATATGACCCAGGAGACTTGGACCCTACGCCAAGGAAGCTTCGAGGTGGGCACGAGGTAGGGGGTGCGCCCTACACCCCCAGGCGCGCCCCCACCCTCGTGGGCCCACCGAGGCTCCACCGACGTACTTCTTCCTCCTATATATACCCACGTACCCCCAAACAAACAGATACGGAGCCAAAAACCTAATTCCACCGCCGCAACTTTCTGTATCCATGAGATCCCATCTTGGGGCCTGTTCCGGAGCTCCGCCGGAGAGGGCCGTCATCACGGAGGGCTTCTACATCATCATAGCCTCTCCGATGAAGTGTGAGTAGATTACCTCAGACCTTCAGGTCCATAGTTATTAGATAGAAGTCTTCTTCTCTCTTTTGGATC
Organism: Aegilops bicornis; assembly: GCA_021605145.1. NCBI lineage: Eukaryota > Viridiplantae > Streptophyta > Magnoliopsida > Poales > Poaceae > Aegilops > Aegilops bicornis. The sequence goes on along the minus strand of CM038671.1, from coordinate 155,805,969 downwards.
TCAATACAATGTTCTCCCCCTCTCTTGTGGAGATCTATTCGATGTAATCTTCTTCTTTTTGCGGTGTGTTTGTTGAGAACGATGAATTGTGGGTTTATGATCAAGTCTATCTATGAATAATATTTGTATCTTTTCTGAATTCTTTTATGTATGATTGGTTATCTTTGCAAGTCTCTTCGAATTATCCGTTTGGTTTGGCCAACTAGATTGGTAGTTCTTGCCATGGGAGAAGTGCTTAGCTTTGGGTTCGATCTTGCGGTGTCCTTTCCCGATGTATAGGGGCAGCAAGGCACGATTGTATCGCGTTGCCATCGAGGATAACAAGATGGGGTTTATTTCATATTGCATGAATTTATCTCTCTACATCATGTCATCTTGCTTAAAGCGTTACTCTGTTTTAACTTAATACTCTAGATGCATGCTGGACAGCGGTCGATGAGTGGAGTAATAGTAGTAGATGCGTAATCGCTTTGATCTACTTGTCACGGACGTGATGCCTATATACATGATCATGCCTAGATATTCTCATAACTATGCTCAATTACATCAATTGCTCAACAGTAATTTGTTCACCCACCGTACAATACGTATGCTCTTGAGAGAAGCCACTAGTGAAACCTATGGCCCCCGGGTCTATTCTCATCATATCAATCTCCATCACTTTAATCTTGCCTTGCTTTTTTACTTTGCCTTTTACTTTTCACTTTGCATCTCTATACCAAAAATACCAAAAATATTATCTCTATCAGATCTCACTCTCGTAAGTGACCGTGAAGGGATTGACAACCCCTAATCGCGTTGGTTGCAGTAGCTATCGCTTTGTGCAGGTACGAGGGACTTGAGCGTGGCCTCCTACTGGATTGATACCTTGGTTCTCAAAAACAGAGGGAAATACTTACGCTACTCTACTGCATCATCCTCTCCTCTTCGGGGAAAACCAAGGCAAGCTCAAGAGGTAGCACTGACCAATGCAGTAATAGACGTGCAATCATGTGTTTATGTTTTTATAACATTTCTCCGTCTAGCCCAACATGATATTTTCACCTAGCCCAGCAAGTCCGCGAATTTCAAGAAAAATGCAAATGGGCTTTAAATTCTACCATATATATATATATATATATATATATATATATATATATATATATATATATATATATACGGGCTGCATAGATGCTACATCATTGTTTCACCCAGCCCACCAAATGGACTAAAAACAAATGGACTGGCTAACATGTGGGCCAGTAGGTCGAAGCCTAAGAAGGCGTTGGATTTACATCCAACGGCCGGCATTCTTCTTCAATCTCTCATATTCTTCCCCCAGTGCTACCGGGACCACCTGCTCCAGCCTCCGGCGTCCAGCGGCGTTGTTTTCCGCGCCTCAGCGAAACGCTACCTCGCCGACGGCCAGGCCATCCCTCCACTCCGCTCCTCCTGTTATTCTATGCCGATTGTAGGCCCACCCCGCACCCGAACCAGTCAAGTTTCCCACTCCTCTCCGTCTGTGACTCCACTGCCACATCTTCCCCATCTCCGGGTCGTTCCAGTCTGGGGCCTTGCCGTCGTCCACCGCCTCGGTGCGCTGGGCGCGGCGTGGTCAACACACGAGAGTCATCGGAAGAGGACTATACGTGGAGAGCCTAACGGCTGGGACCCACGAGGTCCATGGTCGCACGCAAGGAAAGTTCCTCCTTATTAAGTTGTTTCCTCCCCCTGACAGCTGGGACCCACCGGTTGTATCTTCACACGGAAGGAAGTGCCTCCTTGTTATGCGAAAAAAATATTCCTCCCGTTGACAGCTGGGACCCGTCGGATTTGGTGGCTGACTTGTGGGCCTACTAAGCGGACGTGTACGCAGGGCTTTGTCAACTTAATCAACAAATGATTCCAGCAGCTGGACCGTTGGATGTTAATCCAACAGCCGTGCTCCTTCTTCAACCTCTGTTCTTGCTCGTTGATACGTCTCCAACGTATCTATAATTTTTGATTGCTTCATGCTATATTATATTCTGTTTTGGATGATTAATGGGCTTTGTTATACACTTTTATATTATTTTTGGGACTAACCTATTAACCGGAGGCCCAACCCAAATTGCTGTTTTTTGCCTATTTGAGTTTTGCGAAAAAGAATATCAAACGGAGTCCAAATGGAATGAAACCTTCGGGAACGTGATTTTCGGAACAAACGTGATCCAGAGGACTTGGACCCTACGTCAAGAAAGCAACCAGGAGAGCACGAGGCAGGGGGCGCGCCTACCCCCCTGGGCATGCCCTCCACCCTCGTGGGGCCCACGTTGCTCCACCGACGTACTTCTTCCTCCTATATATACCTACGTACCCCCAAACCAATAGAAGCATCCAGGAAAACCTAATTCCACCGCCGCAACCTTCTGTACCCGTGAGATCCCATCTTGGGGCCTTTTTTGGCGTCATGCCGGAGGGGGCATTGATCACGGAGGGCTTCTACATCAACACCATAGCCTCTCCAATGATGTGTGGGTAGTTTACCTCACACCTTCGGGTCCATAGTTATTAGCTAGATGGCTTCTTCTCTCTCTTTGGATCTCAATACAAAGTTCTCCATGATTCTCGTGGAGATCTATTCGATGTAATCTTCTTTTGCGGTGTGTTTGTTGAGACCGATGAATTGTGGGTTTATGATCAAGTTTATCTATGAACAATATTTGAATCTTCTCTGAATTCTTTTATGTATGATTGGTTATCTTTGCAAGTCTCTTGAATTATCAGTTTGGTTTGGCCTACTAGATTGATCTTTCTTGCAATGGGAGAAGTGCTTAGCTTTGGGTTCAATCTTGCGGTGTCCTTTCCCAAAGGATGTTAGGGCAGCAAGGCACGTATTGTATTGTTGCCATCGAGGATACCAAGATGGGGTTTATATCATATTGCATGAGTTTATCCCTCTACATCATGTCATCTTGCTTAAAGCGTTACTCTGTTCTTATGAACTTAATACTCTAGATGCATCTTTGGATAGCGGTCGATGTGTGGAGTAATAGTAGTAGATGCAGGCAGGAGTCGGTCTACTTGTCACGGACGTGATGCCTATATACATGATCATACCTAGATATTCTCATAACTATGCTCAGTTCTATCAATTGCTCAACAGTAATTTGTTCACCCACCGTAATACTTATGCTCTTGAGAGAAGCCACTAGTGAAACTATGGCCCCCGGGTCTATTTTCCATCATATTAATCTTCAACACTTAGCTATTTTTATTGCCTTTTATTTACTTTGCATCTTTATTATAAAAATACCAAAAATATTATCTTATCATATCTATCAGATCTCACTTTCATAAGTGACCGTGAAGGGATTGACAACCCCTTTATTGCGTTGGTTGCGAGGTTTTTATTTGTTTGTGTAGGTGCGAGGGACTTGAGCGTGGCCTCCTACTGGATTGATACCTTGGCTCTCAAAAACTGAGGGAAATACTTATGCTACTTTACTGCATCACCCTTTCCTCTTCAAGGGAAAACCAACGCAGTGCTCAAGACGTAGCACTCGTGTCTCCCGTGGGCGGCACCGCGACAGTGCTGCCGCGCACCCAAACCAGTCAAGTTTCCCACTCCTCTCCGTCTGTGACTCCACTGCCGCGTCTTCCCCATCTCCGGGTCGTTCCAGTCTGGGGCCTCGCCGTCATCCACCGGCCGTGGTGCGCTCGACACGGTGTGGTCAACGTGGTCAACAACTGAGAGTCATCGGAAGATGACTGTACGTGAGAGGCTGACAGTGGGGACGCACCACGCCCATGGACGCATGCATGCAACTACATCCTTTTTACCCTGAAAAATAATGTTTTCTCCCCCTGACTGTTGGGACCCACCAGCTACATCTTCGCACGCAAGGAAGTGCGTCCGGGCAAAAAAAACGATTCGCCCCCTGACTGCTGGGACCCACCAGCTACTTCTTCGCACGAAAGGAAGTGCCTGACAGTCCGGACCCACCTGGTCGAAGCATACGTAGCGTTGTACATACTGGTCGATGTAGAGGCGCGCACGTGTCGTAGTAGAGGCGCGCACGTAGCATGTACACGTACGTACATCGGCCAGTGTGCAAGAAAGAAAATACGACCACGTACGTACATACGGGCTAGGTCTCGAATGCCTACTCGCGCATACGTACGGCTAGGGCTCGTGTACATGGCTGGGTCGGAACGGAGAAACTGCGTCGTCGTCGTGTTCATGGGGAGCCAACCGGCTGGGTCGGAACGGAATGCGTTGTCGTGTTCATCGGGAGGGCTTGGACGGAACAGCCGATGGAAATGAGGCCTGGCGTATCGCAGAACGGAGGAAACGGCCTTGTGTTCGACCGGCCACATTCGAAACGGGATCATGTTCATCGGTAGGGGTCTGGTGTATCGCAAAACGGAGGAAACGGACCTCCTACGGTCGAAATGGGGGTCCTATTGATCGGGAGGGGTGTGGCGTACCGTAAAACAAAGGAAACAGACTTGTGTTGGAGAGCTACGGTCGAAACGGGGGTCCTGTTCATCGGGAGGGGTGTGGCGTACCGCAAAACGGGACTCCACGGGATACTGTTCATCTCCACCGTCGACCCCCTCCAGCCTCCACAGGCTATTGTTCATCCACCGTCGACCTCCTCCAGCCTCCACCTGTGACTGTTCATCCACGAGCTCCTGTTCATCCAGCCTCCACCGCGCGCTACTGTTCAACCAGCCCTCTCCACGGGCTCATGTTCAACCACCCCTCCACGGGCTACTGTTCATCCAGCCCTACACCGTCTACTGTTCATCCAGCCCTCCACGGGGTGGTCCTGTTCATCCAGCCCTCCACGGGGTCCTGTTCATCCAGCCCCAACCGGCTCGATCGATCGGGGTCCTATTCATCCAGAGGCAACACCACGGGGTCCTGTTCATCCACCCCCACCGGAAACTGTTCATCCAACCCCCCTAGCAACGCTCACTGTTCATCCAGAGACAACATCGATCGGCTTCAGTTAGCAGCAGTAACGAAGGAATCGCTTGGTCGGGTTCAGTTAACAGCCATCGATCGATCACTCGGGTTCAGTAACGCGTAGCTTGTAGTGCAATCGCTCAGGTTCAGTTAGAGCCCAACGCCTCGCACCCACGCGCATGCGTGTACGAGAGAAACGCGCATCGCTCGGCCCCGACCACCCACCGTAACTGGGGAACACCCCGATATTTTCCTCGCCCTCGCTTCTACCATGGTTTTTTCCGTCATGGACGGCCCAAAGAATGTCATGCAACTGCGTCTCCGGCCCGCCCAGGACGAAAAGCCCATTTTCTGTCATGATTTTTTGTCATAGAAGTAGGAGCGCACCACATCTATGATGATACCGGGTTTTGTCACAATTATCGTCACAGAAGTGTCATAAGTATGACAGAAAAAATTTCGTTCGGCCCAAAATGTCACGAATGTGTCTTTTTTTGTAGTGTGATTAGGGTTTCTGGCAGTGGCTATGTCAAATGAACTCGGTGGCGCCGGATAGATCAAATCGGTGGGGCTGAGTTTGACTTTAGGTTTGGGACATATGTGGAAATGAGAAAGTGGTTGAGGGCTTTGGAGCATATCACTAAGCACTTTGAGCAAGCAAGCCATTAAGCAACACCTCATTCCTTTTTAATAGTATTGGCTTTCCTATGGACTCAATGTGATCTTGGATCACTAAAATGAAAATGTGGAGTCTTGAGCTTTTGAGCTTTTGCCGAACTTTTGTCCCTATCAACTTGAAGGGGTTCCACATCCTCTTGTCCATGCCACTCCACTGTTGAACTTATCTGAAATATACTAGATGAAAGTATTAGTCCAACAAGAGATATGTTGTCATTAATTACCAAAATCACCCAGGGAGCACTTGTGCTTTCAAGATGCCCATTAATAGATATCAATGTGAGTGAGTAGGGATTGCCATGCAACGGATGCACTAGAGCTATAAGTTTATGAAATCTCAAAAGGAAAACTAAGTGGGTGTGCGTCCAACTCGCTTGCTCACGAAGACCTAGGGCACTTTGAGGAAGCCCATCATTGGAATATACAAGGTAAGTTCTATAATGAAAATTCCCACTAGTATAATGAAAAACCCACTTCCTATTGATGATAGTTTTCCTGATGAGTAGTTAGCTGCAATAAATGTTTCTCATAACACTCCTTGGTATGCTGACTATGCTAATTACATTGTTGCTAAATATTTACCATCTAGTTTCACATACCAACAAAAGAAAAAATTCTTCTATGATTTAAGACATTACTTTTGGGATGACCCACATCTTTATAAAGAAGGAGTAGATGGTATTATTAGAGGTTGTGTACCTGGGCATGAACAGGGACAAATCCTACGGAAATGTCACTCCTAAGTTTATGGAGGGCATCATGCGGGAGACAGAACTGCTCACAAGGTATTGCAATCTGAGTTTTATTGACCTACTCTCTTCAAGGATGCTCGTAAGTTCGTCTTATCTTGTGATGAATGTCAAAGAATAGGCAATATCAGTAAGCGTCAAGAAATGCCTATGAATTATTCACTTGCTGTTGAACCATTTGATGTTTGGGGATTTGATTACATGGGACCCTTTCCTTCCTCTAATGGGTATACTCATATTTTGGTTGTTGTTGATTATGTTACTAAGTGGGCAGAAGTTATTCCAACTAGTAGTGTTGATCACAACACCTCTATTAAAATGCTCAAAGAAGTTATTTTCCCAAGGTTTGGAGTCCCTAGATATTTAATTACTGATGGTGGTTCACATTTTATTCATGGTGCATTCCGTAAAATGCTTGCCAAGTATGATGTTAACCAAAGAATTGCATCACCCTATCATCCCCAGTCTAGCGGTCAAGTTGAACTTAGTAATAGAGAAATAAAATTAATTTTACAAAATACTGTCAATAGGTCCTGGAAGAATCGGCCTAAGAAATTAGATGATGCACTTTGGGCTTATAGAACAACATATAAAAATCCTATGGGTGTGTCTCCCTATAAAATGGTTTATGGAAAAGCTTGTCATTTGCCTCTTGAGTTAGAACATAAAGCTTATTAGGCAATTAAAAAAACTCAACTATGATTTCAAACTTGCTGGTGAAAAGAGGTTATTTGATATTAGCTCTTTAGACGAATTGAGGACCCAAGCTTATGAAAATGCCAAGTTATTTAAATAAAAGGTTAAAAGATGGCATGATAAAAGAATCCAAAAGCGTGAGTTCAAAGTTGGAGAATATGTTATTTTGTAAAACTCATGTTTCAGATTCTTTGCAGGAAAACTCCTCTCCAAATGGGAAGGACCCTATGTTATCGAGGAGGTCTATTGATCTGGAGCTATCAAAATAAATAATGGCGAAGGTACAAACCCGAAGATTGTTAATGGGCAACGAATAAAACATTATATCTCAGGTACGCCCATTAACGTTGAAAGCAATATTATCCAAACTATGACACCGGAAGAACACATAAAAGAAACCTTCCGAAACACTCCAGAATCATGAAAAAAAGGAGGTACGTGATACGGTAAGTAAACGGACTCCGAAAAATCTGCAAAAATATTTTCTGTCCATTTTGGAATATAAAAAAAATAGGAAAATAAGAAACAACAAGGAAGACACCCCCGGTGGGCACAAGACACCAGGGCGTGCCTGCCAGGCGCGCCCAGGTGGGTTGTGCCCACCTCGGGTACCTTTCGGACTCCGTCTTTCTTCTGTTTGCTTGTTTCCCAAGATAAAAAAATCTTCCCCCCAACCTATTGACCTACGTGTCCTGGAGAAATCTTCTGTTTTTTTTCCTTACTGTTTTCTGACAGATCTAATCCACCATGGCCGCTTCACGCTCCTCCAAGGACAAGTTCTTCGAGAACGTCATCAACCCATATTTGCGGGAGGTGATGCAGCACCCACAGGTCATCCAGATGCATGAGGGAGTGCTTCACATCCGCGACGTGCAAGGTCCCAAAAGGGACGGGAACCGTGGAGGCCAGGCTTGAAGCTATGGAGCAGGATGTCTTCCGGTGTAAGGGGATGGTGGAATGTGGATTCAATGCCAATCACCTCATGATCGCGGACTACACCCGTGATCTCAAGGTGGATGGCAAGTCCATGAAGGACATCGTCTTCACCTTCAACGAGCAAATCAACTTCCTCGAAAGCCAGATCTACGATCTCCAAAACCAAGTCTTTGAATATGAGGCGAGGTTTAAAGGTATGAGTTTGGCTGCCAGTTGCAGGACCCGTGAGACTCACTCCTCCTCTTATAATGGTGAGCCTCTGCCATGGAAACCCGAGGACAAGGTTGCTACCACCTCATCACCACCACCTCCTTCTTCATCACCAAAAGAAAATTGAGTATCGGGTATGGGCACTCCCCTTGGCTTTCGCCAAGCTTGGGGATGTGCCCCGGTATCGTATCACCTCCACTATCTTTTGCCTTTACTTATCTTAGTTCGATCCATAGTTATATTTTGCTTTAGATGAATAAAAGTTTAGTTCGACCCTTTCTTTTTGAGTGTTTGCTTAGTGATCTATCCTTGAATCATGTGCGAGATATATAATAAATTTTAGTTTGAGTTTGGTTTTCTTTACTTTCATGATCAATAAAAGGAAAGGTAATAAATGAAAAAGATCATATGCTAATCTTATGGTAAGTAATGACATCACATAAGGAAAAGTATAAGTAGAAAATTTTATTGGAGATTGACAAACATAGCATTGGTCAATGATGCAATTCATGAAAGAATTAATAAGGGAAGAGAAGATTCACATGCAAATACACTATCTTGGAAATATTTTGTGATTGTGAGCCCCCATCAAAATATTATATGCCAAAATTATTGACGTTGGACAAGGAAGACAATGTAATGATTTATGTGTGTTCATATTCACATAAAAGTTATATTGTCATAGATCCTTCAACATGTGGTGCTTGCCCCCATCTATGCTAGCCAAAAATTCCGCACCAAGTAGAGATACTACTTGTGCATCCAAAAACCCTTAAACCCAAATCTTATTTTCAAGAGTCCACCATACCTACCTAAGGATTGAGTAAGATCCTTCAAGTAAGTTGTCATCGATGCAATAAGGCAGTAAAAATTGCTTCTAAAAGTGTTAGATCATTTAGTATAAGAGAAAATTGAGCGTTGTATGAACTTGTGATGGCAAATAATAAAATCGATAGACTGCATAATAAAGATTGCTATCATAAGGGGCAATATAACGTGATGTTCTTTTGCACTAAGGGATTGAGCATACAAACAAAAAGCGCATGGCAACCTCTGCTTCCCTCTGCGAAGGGCCTATCTTTTACTTTTATGTATTTACTTTCATGCAAAGAGTCAAAGTTTTTCTCTCTATTCCTTTTTATTTTTCTCTTTTGGCAAGCATCATGTGGTGAGGAAAGATCTAAGCACATATATCCAGTTGGATGTGGGTAGCATGAGTTATTATTGTTGACATCACCCTTGAGGTGAATACGTTGGGAGGCGAAACTATAAGCCCCTATATTTCTATCTGTCCGGTTGAAACGTTTTGCTCATGTGTATGCGGTGAGACTTAGCAATCATAGAGGCCCTGATATGTGACCCTTCCTAAAAATATGATGAATTGCAGTTGCAAAGTTGACTGAGAACATAGTTTTTCGGTTTCCAATAGAGTTTATGCTTTATACTTAGATGTTGTGATGATTTGCTACTTATTCATGAGAAGTCTATGATAAAAGTTTTATGTTCAAATTTGTTGTTGTTATAATAATTTACATGATGCTTCTATGTCTGTATTTTGTTTTTATCGACACCTCTCTCTCTCTAAGCATGTGGGCATGTTTTTCGATTTCGGTTTTCGCTTGAGGACAAGTGAGGTCTAAGCTTGGGGGAGTTACGTCCATTTTGCATCATGTTTACCTACTGTTACTTATAATGTTTTTATGCATAATAATGCTTTTTGGAGTAATTATAATGCCTTTTCTCTCATAATATGCAAGGTTCACACAAAAAGGGAGAATTCGGACAGTTGGAAATCTGGACTTGAAAAAGCTATGTCAGGCTACCTATTCTGCACAACTCCAAATGAGTTGAAACTTCACGAGGATTTTTTATGTAATAAATAAGAAATACTGGAGCAAATAACTACCGGAGGGGGGACACCTGGTGAGCACAAGACACCTGGTGAGCCCTGGTGGGTTGTGCTCAGCCCAGCCCACCTCCGGTGCCCATCTTCTAGTATATAAGTCATTTTGGCATAGAAAAAATAAGGAGAGGACTTTCGGGACGGAGCGGCTCCGTCTCGAGGCGAAACTTTGGCAGGAGCACTTTTGCCCCACCGGAGGCGATTCATGAGGGGAACTTCTCTCCGGAGAAATCACCGTCATCATCATCACCAACCACTCTCCCATCTTGGGGAGGGCAATCTCCATCAACATCTTCAACAACACCATCTCCTCTCAAACCCTAGTTCATCTCTTGTGTTCAATCTTTGTACCGGAACCTCGGATTGGTACTTGTGGGTGACTAGTAATCAATTAGAAGATGTAATCAACACTACTAGCCACCCACAAGTACCGATCTAAGGTTCCGGTACAAAGATTGAACACAAGAGATGTACTAGGGTTTGAGAGGAGATGGTGTTGTTGAAGATGTTGATGGAGATTGCCCTCCCCAAGATGGGAGAATTGTTGGTGATGATGATGACGATGATTTCTCCAGAGGGAAGTTCCTCTCATGAATCACTCCACCGAGGGCAAAGTGCTCTCGCCAAGTTCCGCCTCGAGACGGCGGCTCTTCGTCCCAAAAGTCCCCTCCTGATTTTTTCTAGGTCAAAATGATCTATATACGAGAAGATGGGCACCGGAGGTGGGCCGAGGAGGGCACAACCCACCAGGGCGCGCATGGGGGGCCTGGTGCGCCCGGGGGCCCTGGCGCGCCCAGGTGGGTTGTGCCCACCTGGAGGGCACCCTCTGGTAGTTATTTGCTCCAATAATTCTTAAATATTCCATAAAAAATCTCCGTGAAGTTTCGGCTCATTTGGAGATGTGCAGAATAGGTAACTCTGACGTAGCCTTTTCAGATCCAGAATTCCAGCTGCCGGTATTCTCCCTCCTTGTGTAAATCTTGCATATTATGAGAGAAAAGGCATTAGAATTACTCCATAAAGCATTATTATTCATAACAACATTATAAATAACAGTAAGAAAACATGATGCAAAATGGACGTATCAACTCCCCAAGTTTAGACCTTGCTTGTCCTCAAGCGGAAACCGAAATCGAAAAACATGTCCACATTCTTAGAGAGAGAGGTGTCGATAAAAACACAATACGGACATAGAAGCATCATGCATATTATTATAACAACAACAAAACTTCATTATAGAACTTTTAACATGAAACTTTATCAAACAACTTTTATCATATAACTTCTCATGAACAAGTAACAATTCATCACAACATCGAAATATAAAGCATAAACTCTATTGAAAACCAACAAACTATGTTCTCAGTCAACTTTGCAACTACAATTCATCATGTTTTCAGGAAGGGTCACGTATCGGAGCCTTTTGTCAAGTCCACATACTCAACCATCATATAGTATTCTATGGTTGCTAACACTCACCGCATACACATGAGCAAAAAGTTTCAACCGGACACATAGAAAGATAGGGGCTTACGCCTCCCAACGTATTCACCTCAAGGGTGATGTCAACAATAATAACTCATGCCCACTCATATCCAACTGGATATATGTGCCTAGATCTTTCCTCACCACATGGTGCGTGAAAAAGAGAAAATAAAAAGGAATAGGGAAGAATACTTTGACTCTTGCATAAAAGTAAATATAGAAAAGTAAAAGATAGGCCCTTCGCAGAGGGAAGCATAGGTTGCCATGCGCTTTTTGTTAGTATGTTCGATCTCTTAGCGCAAAAGAACGTCACATTATATTGCCCCTTGTGATAGCAACCTTTATTATGCAATCTGTCACTTTTATTATTTTGCCATCACAAGTTCATACAACGCTTAATTTTCTCTTACACTAAATGATCTAACACATTTAGAAGCAATTTTTATTGCCTTATTGCACCGATGATAACTTACTTGAAGGATCTTACTTAATCCATAGGTAGGTATGGGGTTTAAGGGTTTTGGATGCACAATTAGTATCTCTACTTAGTGCGGAATTTTGGCCAAAGATATTGAGCAAGCACCACATGTTAAAGGATCTATGACAATATAACTTCTATGTGAATATGAACAAACATATATCATTACGTTGTCTTCCTTGTCCAACGTAAATATTTTTGGCATATAATATTTTGATGGGGGCTCACAATCATAAAAGATGTCCAAGATAGTGTATTTGCATGTGAATCTCTCTTTCCTTATTAATTCTTTCATGAGTTGCATCATTGACCAATGCTATGTTTGTCAATCTCCAATAAATTTTACCACTTATACTTTTCCTTGTGTGATATCATTACTCACCATAATATTAGCATATGATCTTTTCCATTTATTTCCCTTTTTTATTGAAACTTAAAAGTAAAGAAAGCAAAACATAAACTAAACTTTATTATATATCTCGAACACGATTACATAGATAGATCACTAAGCAAACACTTGAAGGATTGAACTAAACTTTTATTCAACTAAATCAAAAGATAATTGAAGATCAAACTAAAATAGATAAAGGCAAGGATAGTGGTGGTGATACGATACCGGGACACCTCCCCCAAGCTTGGCACAAGCCAAGGGGAGTGTCCATACCATGAACTCAAGTCTCCTTTGGTGATGAAGAAGGTGGTGGTGGTGATGATGTAATAGGCTTATCCTTTTTCTCCAGCTTGCGTCGGAGGGTAAAATTATCTATCCTCAGCTCCTCCACTAGTAGAAAACGGGCCTATTGTCCCGGTTTGTAAGGGCCTTTTGTCCCGGTTCTTGAACCGGGACTAAAGGGTCGTTACTAATGCCCTGACCCTTTAGTCCCGGTTCTAACCAGAACCGGGACAGATGGGCCTCCACGTGGCCCGCGGGCTGAGCCCAGGCAGGAGGGCCTTTGGTCCCGGTTGGTGGCACCAACCGGAACCAATAGGCATCCACGCGTCAGCATTTCTTTGGATGGGTTTTTTGTTTTCTTAAGGGGGGGGGGGGTTGGGGGTTTTGGGGGGTTAATTTAGATATTTCATATATTGTGTTAGCTAGCTAATTAATAGAGAGAAGTGTCCTCTCTTATGTCCGTGGTTGGTCGACGCTACGTACTATACATACGTATAGAGAGGACTAGACACGCTAGCTAGCTAGTAAGCAAACGAAGGAAACAGAAGATCGTCATGAACATATATGCATACAGAGAGAAGTGATATCGACCACCTCTCCTTCTCCGAGAGATTGGTCGAACAACAAGTTCTCGTATATCTATCCGACACTACCGGCTACATATATACAATAATTATCTCTTACAAATATAATCTCCTAAATTACGGACGCATGGTCCACATAGTATTCTCCGTCTTCAGCGATCACGTGGTCAAGAAAGAATGCCGCCAATTCCTCTTGAATTGCTCACATGCGATCTGGTGCTAGGAGTTCATTCCGCATCCGAAACATCTAATTTGAAGAAGGGGGTCAATACATATATGTGAATGAATGGAACTCAACACAAATGATGGAAATAAAATAAAATTGTGAATATTGTTATTTACGCACTTCATGTTGTTCGTCAGAGTAGCCCCGCTCACAGGTCGTGTGGCGGATGGACTCGCAGACGTAGTATCCATAGAAATCATTCCCTTGTTCCTGCCACAACCACTTTACAATAAATAGAGGTCAATCAAACTGATAAGCAAGAATGACAAATGGTATTGATGAAACTAGCGCTTGAATCACTAGGAGATGCATGGAACATGCTACTATAGTACTTACTTTCGGGTGTCTAAATTTCAGCTCCTTCGGCAGTCCCAGAGCTTTTCTGGTGAATTTTCTCCAAACCCCGCCGGACAAAGAAAACAATTACTTGATATCAGAAATGAACAAAGTTGCTGATATGGTGGATAATGATCGATTTAACTTACTTCTCGAGCATTTCAGTCATGTCCGCATACTCCTGGGGATCTTTTCGTCTAGAGTCTAAGACGGTTACTAGTCCCTGCTCAAGCTTAATCTCTAGGAGAATATAGTGTAACCTGCGCACGCATGCATAACTCATCAAATACATTACTATAACCTGGACTAATATATAAGGGAAACCGAATATGCACAAGACAGTAACACTGACTTGAAGTTGTAAGGAAAGAGTATTATATCTTTGTGTTCATTTATTTTGAATGACCGTAGCAAGTTGGCCTCGGTTTCTGCGGCATGAAATTTAACCTCAGTTGCATCTATGAGATATGTGTTAATGAACCCAATATCACCGACTTGTCTTTTCTTCAATTCGGCGATCTTCAATCTGCATAATTAATATAGTGAGGATAATTATAAATACATGCAATGAAAGAGCTGAGCTATATAGAGAGACTTAATGACAGAAGTAGTAGTACTTACAGACAGCAGCAGGTAACCGTTGCTTTATCGAGGGCAAATTGATTGAAAAACTGATAGAACTCCTCAAATGGAATAGGCAACAGATCAATTCCAACGAGGTCATGCTCCTTTTTAACTCTCACATACAAAGTACTCCTCCCCCCAGACTCTCTGCAGATTTTCAAGTACCAATCATGCAATCTTCGCATCATCGTTGTTAGAAATTTTTCATCTTTGACGAGAGGCTTCCCATACTCGTATCTGTGTATCTGCACGTCCATGAAATCATAGTGTACATCATCGGGCAGGTAATCTTCAAGATTGCTATAACCGGGCACCATCCTCGGATCGACGATGTCGCTAGGCACCTTGAGCGGGGGGCACGATTGATTCCCTTGTTCGCCGAGCTGGGCAATTTGTTTGCCAGCTGCTCGTCGTTCTTTCATCCTTTGATCACTGACTGTACTTCCCGACCGCTCCGCTTCGGCCCATGTCTTTCCAATAATGCGCTCATAGTTGCCTTTCGGCGGAGACTTGGGTGGTTTTGCCAGGGCAGCCAGAGTGCGCTTCACTTTCACCGGATCTACCTTCTCCTTCGGAGGTGGATGTCTCTTTGCTTTCAACCCTTGAAATCAGTCATCCGCTTCGGTTCGCGCGATCTTCACGTTCTCCTCCGGGGTCCTCTCGTATGGTAACTTCTCTAGAGTCTTCAGAGAAGGACCGAATCTGTATGTCCTCCTGCCTCTGGCTGTACTGCTAGACGCCGGCCGAACAGACGGAGCGGCTGTCTTCTTTACTTTCTTACGAGGCGGAGGAGAAGGACTATGGCCGCGGAGCAGCTGCCGGGCGGCGGGTCTCTTTCGCCCTTGGCCGACGAGGCGGAGAAGGAGGAGGCTGGCTGCTCAGGCCTTGGCCGGAGAAGGAGGCGGAGTGCCGCCACGCCGGAGAAGGAGGCGGAGTGCCGCCACGCCGGAGAAGGAGTCGGCCGAGGGCCTGATCGTCACTCGCCCGAGGAGGAGGCGGTGGAGGAGGCGGAGTGCCTGACTCGCGGAGGAGGAGGAGGAGGCGGAGGCGTCCAGTTCGGAAGGTTGATGAGCTCCTTCCGCCATAGGCATGGAGTCTTCAGAGAAGAACCTAGCCGAGTCTCCCATTCTCCGGTAGGGTGGTCAAGCGGGAGGTCCTCAAATCCCTCCGTTATTTCATCCACCATCACCTTAGCATATCCTTCGGGAATCGGCCGGCAGTGAAAAGTTGCGCCGGGTTCATTAGGAAAAACAGAGCCAACAGCCGCCTTGACCTTCATATTAATCCATTGCGTCATAAGGTGGCAATTTTGAGCCTCCGTGATAGCATCCACGGGATAGTGGCGAGAGCCGTCAAGACATGCTTGGTGAAGCAGCTCGGTGGAAGCCACGCTGCTTCTCCACGAGATGGCGAGGTAGCTTTGAGGAAGCTTGACCAAGTCGTTTGCTGCGATTTGCTTCTCGTTCCTCTATCGCTTGTACCCTTGCGTGCAGCGCCTGCAGTTCGGTCTGCTGCACTTTCTTCCTCCTCTTGTGGCTTTTGTAACCGCCTGCATCGATATAGTACCGAAGCTTCTTCAAGGGTATGTCAAGTTGCTCGTCCGTCCAAATGCACTTCCCTGTTACAGGGTCCAAGGATCCGCCAGCCACGAAGAACCAAGTCGCAGCGGTCGCCGATTCATTGTCTCTGGTTCGATCCCTTTATCAAGCAGATCAGTCTCAGCCTTTGCCCACTTAGGCCGGGCTTTGAGGTAGCCACCTGACACCGTGCGATGGTGAAGCATCTTCTTCGCATCATTTTTCTTGTTTGTCTCCGACATCTTCTTACTCTTATCCGATGTCTTGTGGGCCACAAATGCGGGCCATTGATCTCTGATCTTCTCATATTTTCCCTTGAATTCTGGTGTCTCTTTTTTGTCGACAAACTTTTTCAGCTCATTCTTCCACCTCCTGAATAGCTCTGCCATCTTCTTAAGAGCAGAAGACTTAATTAATTGCTCTATAACCGGCTTCTCCGGATCCTCCTCTGGCGGTAGGGTGAAATTTGCCTTCAGATCCTTCCAAAGATCATCTTTCTGCATATCATTTACATAAGACACCTCAGGGTCTTCTTCAGTCGGCTTAAACCATTGGTGGATGCTGATCAGGATATTGTCCCTAACAAGAACCCCGCACTGAGCAGTAAATGCATCCTTCGCCCGGATGGGTTCAATCGGTAGGCCGTCGCGCGCGATTGCTGTGATCTCAAACCTTTCATCCTCGCGCAACTTTTTCTTCGGGCCTCGTCTCTTTACCGAAGTTGTGCTCAATCCGGAGGGCTAGAAAAAAGAAGAAAGACGAGAGTTAATTAATATGTGTACGTACCAAGACAATGAATGCATCAATTAGCTAGTCTTAGCACAGGCTTAACTAATATATTTACCTGGCCGGATTCTGTTTGGTCATCGGAGCCGTCACCCTGTTCTTCCGGACCTGCTTCTTCACCTTGTTGTTCTTCCGGACCTGCTTCTTCACCCTGCTGTTCTTCCAGACCATCATTGTCGTTAAGAAAACACGACATGACATCACCTCCATCTAAGATTATGTCCCGCAACCTCTCTTCTGCTTCCTCGTCTCGTCCGTGCTCCATATTATTTCTGCAAATATATATTACAACATGGCAATTATTACACAAGCATGACAACACGTGGATATATTAGTTTGGGTGTACTCCTCGAGAGTTCTCACTGTCGAAGTTATCCGGGAGTGGGTAATATCGACAACGATGAGATACATACATGGGAAAATAATATTATCGGGGAGGGGGTATATATATCGACCCCCTCCCCCCACGTGTTGAAGTTATCGGGAGGGGGTAATATCGACAACGATGAGATACATACACGGGAAAATAATGTTATCGGGGAGCGGGTATATCGACCCCCCCCCCCACGTGTTGAAGTTATCGGGAGGGGTTTATATATCGACAACGACGACATACGTACATGGGAAAATAATATTATCGGGGAGGGGGTATATCAACCCCCCCCCCCCACGTGTTGAAGTTATCGGGAGGGGGTATATATATCGACCCCCCCTTGTGTCGATGTTACCGGGAGGGGGTAATATCGACAACGATGAGATACATACACGGGAAAATAATGTTATCGGGGAGGGGGTATATCGACCCCCCCCCACGTGTTGAAGTTATCAGGAGGGGTACGTATATCGACGATGACAGACCCGATAAAACATAAGAAAACGAAGAAGAAATAAAAAGAGGAGAAGAAGAAAGGAATAGCTAGAGGAGAAGATCGAAGAAAAAAAAGAAGAAAAAAAAGAGGAGAAGAAGAGAAAATAGAATATTCTATTTTCTCTTCTTCTCCTCTATTCCTTTCTTCTTCTCCTCTATTCCTTTCTTCTTCTCCTCTTCTTTTTCTTCTTCTTATTTATTTCTCCTCTTCTTCCTCTCCCCTCTTCTTCTCCTTTCTTCCTCTTCTTATTTCCTTTTTCCTCTCATTCTTTTCTTCTTCTTCCTTCTTAAAAATACATGAAGTAGTATTGCCTAATTCATTGTTAATATGAATATACAAACATTTGCATATTTACAATAATTAATATCACCAAAAAAATCTATGAACAGAAAAAATCCTATTTTTTCTAAAAAAACTATCTTTTGCATATATACATGAACACATATATACACAGAGAACATATGTACATATATATATATATATATATATATATATATATATATATAGATATATATAACAAGCATATATATGAAAAAAGCATATATATGAAAAAATGCTAGCTAGGGAGGCGTCGGACCCGGGAGGACCATGGGTCGGCGCGAGGATGGCGACGGGCAGCAAGGCCGGGTAGGGCGCTGACGGCGACGGCGGGCGGGCGGCGTCGGGAAGGGGCCGGCGCGGGCGACGAGGGAGGGCCAGTGGCGCGTGGCTGGGCAGGGACACGGGCGACACCGACAGAGGCGGGCCGGGCGGCGTCGGGCAAGGGCGTGGGCGACGGCGACGACGGGGGCGGGCCGGGGCGGGCATCGTCGAGGCAGCCTGGCGGCGTCGGCGTCGTCGGGGGCGGCAACTGCAAGATGAGAGTGAAAATCTCCTAAGTGTGGACTTATATAGCAGAGCCTTTAGTCACGGTTCGTGGCAGCAACCGGGACTAAAGGTGGGCATTGGTACCGGTTGGTGCCACCAACCGACCAGAGGCCACTTTTTAAGCTGCCCAAAGGGCGGAAGTGGCGGTTTTGGTCCCGGTTGGTGGCACCAACCGGGACTAAAGGGTCATTGGTACCGGTTAAATCGCACCAACCGGGACCAATGCTCATTTTAGTCCCTTGGTGCCACCAACCGGGACCAAAGGCCTTGTCAGCTACCCAGGCCGAAAGTTTAGTCCCACCTCGCTAGTTGAGAGGGTGCGCAGTGGTTTATAAGCCCCTGCCGCACCCTCTCGAGCTTCTCTCCATTGCGTGCTTCGGGCCTAATTCTCACTGCTATGCCTGTGGGCCTACTGGGCCTCCTGCGGGCCTGAATCCTGGCCCATGGATGGGTTTCTAGTCGTATTCAGGCTGTGGGGCCCAGTAGGTGGCATTTTTTGTTACTTTATTTATTTTATTTTATTTTGTTTTTTGCTTTATTTTTTAATTCCATATGCTTTTAGTTTTAGAAAATTTATAAACTTTTTGTTATTGCCATTAGTTTTCAAATTTGAAAACACTTTTTTTCTTTTTTTGTTTTCTTTGTTGCTTTATTTATTTTATTTTGTTTCTACTTACAACAAAATACTTATTGTTGCTATTTTTATTTTTATTTCAGTTTTTTGTTTTGTTTTCTGCATTATTTATTTTCTTTTGTTTTTGCTTTATTTTTTAATTCTTTTTGCTTTTAGTTTTAGAAAAATTATAAACTTTCTGTTAGTGCCATTAGTTTTCAAATTAGAATAGTTAAAATTTGAATTCTTTGAAATTTGTGTGAATCACAAGTTTGTTGCCCTCTTGAGAGTGTTCTTGGTGAGAACATTGTTGACAAGGAGTGAACCGGGATTAATGGTATTATGAGGGCCAAACCATAAGACATTAAAGCATTTGAAATGAACTCTGAAAAAGTTGGCATAGCATGTGCATGTATAAAACGGAGAATGGTATCATACTTGTCTGTTACAAAGTTGGCATGGTATCATCATAATAGTTGCGGGAGAAAGTCTTCACTTTTTCTTCGCTTGTGTCATTTGCTTATTGCGCCGTAACCATGGATAATCTTCATCGTTTATCAGGATGCTTGGGTCAGCCTTGACTTTGAAGGGAGGAATTTCATGAAACTTTTCATAATCTTCAGACATGTCGGTCTTGCCCTCCAATCCCACGATGTCCCTTTTTCCTGAAAGAACTATGTGGCGCTTTGGTTCATCGTATGATGTATTCGCTTCCTTATCTTTTCTTTTTCTCGGTCTGGTAGACATGTCCTTCACATAGATAACCTGTGCCACATCATTGGCTAGGACGAACGGTTCGTCAGTGTACCCAAGATTTTTCAGATCCACTATTGTCATTCCGTCTTGTGGGTCTACATGCCCGCCTCTGACAGATTGACCCATTTGCACTTAAACAAAGGGACCTTAAAATCATGTCCGTAGTCAAGTTCCCATATGTCCACTATGTAACCATAATATGTGTCCTTTCCCTTCTCGGTTGTTGCATCAAAGCGGACACCGCTGTTTTGGTTGGTGCTCTTTTGATCTTGTTCAATCGTGTAAAATGTATTCCTATTTATCTCGTATCCTTTGTAAATCAATACGATCAAAGATGGTCCCCTGGACAACAAGTACAGCTCATCACAAACAGTGTTGTCACCTACGAGACGTGTTTCCAACCAAGCTGCTGAAAGTCCTGATGTGTTCACATGTAATCCGATCGTCGCCTTTGCTCAAGGTGTTTGGAGCACAGACTATTCTTGTGTTCATGGACATATGGGGTCACCAAGGTAGAGTTCTGTAAAACTGTGTAGTGTGCTTTAGACCAAGAATGCCCGTCCCTACATATTATTGAGTCCGCTCCTAGCGTGTCTTTTCCAGTCAATCTCCCCTCATACCGCGATTTTGGGAGACCTATCTTTTTAAGGCCAGGAATGAAGTCAACACAAAACCCGATGACATCCTCTGTTTGATGGCCCATGGAGATGCTTCCTTCTGGCCTAGCGCGGTTACGAACATATTTCTTTAGGATTCCCATGAACTTCAAAGGGGAACATATTGTGTAGAAATACGGTCCCCAGAATGACAATCTCGTCGACTAGATGAACTAGGACGTGCGTCATGATATTGAAGAAGAATGGTGGGAACACCAGCTAAAGCCCGACAAGACATTGCGCCACATCACTCCTTAGCCTTGGTATGATTTCTGGATCGATCACCTTACGAGAGATTGCATTGAGGAATGCACATAGCTTCACAATGGCTAATCGGACGTTTTCGGTAGAAGCCCCTCAATGCAACCGGAAGCGATTGCGTCATAATCACATGGCAGTCATGAGACTTTAGGTTCTGGAACTTTTTCTCGGCATATTTATTATTCCCTTTATATTTGGCGAGAAGTCGGTCGGGACCTTCATAATCGAAAGGCATTCAAAGAAAATTTCTTTCTCTTCTTTCGTGGAAACGTGGTGGCGGGACCTTCATCTTTGCCTTGAGGCATGCCATCTTTTTCGTGCAAACGTTGCAGGTCCTCCCGTGCCTCAGGTGTATCTTTTGTCTTCCCATACACGCCCAAGAAGCCTAACAGGTTCACGCAAAGGTTCTTCGTCATGTACATCACGTCGATTGAAGAGCGGACCTCTAGGTCTTTTCAGTAGGGTAGGTCGAAGAATATAGATTTCTTCTTCCACATGGGTGCGCGTCGCTCAGCGTCATTCGGAACAGCTAGTCCGTCGGGACCCTTTCCAAAGATTACGTGTAAATCATTGACCATAGCAAGTACGTGATCACCGGTACGCATGGTGGGCTTCTATCGGTGATCTGCCTCGCCTTTGAAATGCTTGCCTTTCTTTCGACATTGATGGTTGGTGGGGAGAAATCGACGATGGCCCACGTACACATTCTTCCTGCATCTGTCCAGGTATATACTTTCAGTGTCATCCAAACAGTGCGTGCATGCGTGGTATCCCTTGTTTATGCATCACGAAAGGTTACTGAGAGCGGGCCAATCGTTTATGGTCACGAACAGCAACGCCTTTAGGTTAAATTCCTCTTGTTTGTGCTCATCCCACGTACATACACTGCTTCCATTCCACAGCTGTAAAAGTTCTTCAACTAATGGCCTTAGGTACACATCAATGTCGTTGCCGGGTTGCTTAGGGCCTTGGATAAGAACTGGCATAATAATGAACTTCCGCTTCATGCACATCCAAGGAGGAAGGTTATACATACACGCGAGTCACGGGCAGTCTTTGTGATTGCTGCTCTGCTCCCCGAAAGGATTAATGCCATCCGCTCTTAAAGCAAACCATACGTTCCTTCGGTCCTTTGCAAACTCATCCAAGTACTTTCTCTCGATTTTTCTCCACTGCGACCCGTCTGCGGGTGCTCTCAACTTCCCGTCTTTCTTACGGTCCTCACTGTGCCATCGCATCAACTTGGCATGCTCTCCGTTTACGAGCAGACGTTTCAACCGTGGTATTATAGGAGCATACCACATCACCTTCACAGAACCCTCTTCACGGGGCTCGCCGTCAACATCACAGGGTCATCTCATCTGATCTTATACCGCAATGCACCGCATACCGGGCATGCGTTCAGATCCTTGTATGCACCGCGGTAGAGGATGCAGTCATTAGGGCATGCATGTATCTTCTCCACCTCCAATCCTAGAGGGCATACGACATTCTTTGTTGCGTATGTATTGTCGGGCAATTCGTTATCCTTTGGAAGCTTCTTCTTCAATATTTTCAGTAGCTTCTCAAATCCTTTGTCAGGCACAACATTCTCTGCCTTCCACTGCAGCAATTTCGATGCATGCGAGCTTTGTGTTGCCATCTTCGCAATTGGGGTACAACCCTTTTTTGTGATCCTCTAACATGCGATCGAACTTCAGCTTTTCCTTTTGACTTTCACATTGCGTCCTTGCATCAACAATGACCCGACGGAGATCATCATCATCGGGCACATCGTCTGGTTCCTCTTGATCTTGGCAGACTTCACCCGTTCTGCAGCATCATTGGGCACATCGTCTGGTTCCTCTTGATCTTCACCAGCTCCCCCCGTTGCAGCATCACCGTATTCAGGGGGCACATAGTTGTCATCGTACTCTTCTTCTTCGCCGTCTTACATCATAACCCCTATTTCTCCGTGCCTTGTCCAAACATTATAGTGTGGCATGAAACCCTTGTAAAGCAGGTGGGTGTGAAGGATTTTCCGGTTAGAGTAAGACTTCGTATTCCCACAATTAGGGCATGGACAACACATAAAACCATTCTGCTTGTTTGCCTCGGTGCCGAGAAATTCATGCACGCCCTTAATGTACTCGGAGGTGTGTATGTCACCGTACATCCATTGCCGGTTCATCTGCGTGCGTTATATATAATTAAGTGTGTCAAAAACAATTACAGAACATCATGAATAGATAATTAAGTGACCAAATTAATATAAGTTCATCATCACATTAAAACCAAAGTACATACATAGTTCTCATCTAAGAACATATAGCTCTCCAGAGCATCTAATTAATTAAACCATACATTGAAACTATGTAAAAGATTTCAATGCGAAAACAAACGCGATCATAATCGCAACCAAGGTAACAATTGATCCAACGGCATAATGATACCAAGCCTCGGTATGAACGGCATATTTTCTAATCTTTCTAATCTTCAAGTGCATTGCGTCCATCTTGATCTTGTGATCATCGACGACATCCGCAACATGCAACTCCAATATCATCTTCTCCTCCTCAATTTTTTTTAATTTTTCCTTCAAGAAATTGTTTTCTTCTTCAACTAATTTTAACCTCTCAACAATAGGGTCGGTTGGAATTTCCGGTTCACATACCTCCTAGATAAATAAAATCTATGTCACGTTGGTCGGCATAATTTTCATAAACAATAAATTAACCAATAGTTATAAAGATAATATATACCACATCCGAATCATAGGCAGGATTGAGGGCCGACGAGGCGGATACCAAAACCATCGCACTATATAAGATGCAATAATAAAAGTAAGAAAATGATACAAGTATCTATCTAAACATACAAGTAAGAATATTTTTCCTTTCGTAAAGAAGATAAGAACAAGAGGCTCACCACGGTGGTCTGGTGATGAGATCGGCGCTGTGATCGGCCCGGTGAAGACGGGGGTGGGGCGTGACGGACCGCTAAACCTAGACAAATATTGAGGAAAATGGAGCTTGGAGGTCGAGCTTGGAGAGGAGAAAGCTTAAGTAGTGTGGCTCAGGCATTCCATCGAACACCTTGCGTGCATAGGAGGTGAGCTAGAGCACCACCAAGCCCTCTCCCCTCGGCAAGAAAAAAGCAGGCGGTGTGCTCTGCTCTTCTTGTGAGGGGTATATATAGGCACCACCATTGGCCCCGGTTGGTGGCATGAACCGAGACTAAAGGGGGGCCTTTGGTCCCGGTTCATGTCACCAACCGGGACCAATGGTGGTGGGCCAGGAGCCAGGCCCATTGGTCCCGGTTCGTCCCACCAACCGGGACCAAAAGGTCCAGACGAACCGAGACCAATGGCCCACGTGGCCCGGCCGGCCCCCTGGGCTCACGAACCGGGTCCAATGCACCCATTGGTCCCGGTTCTAGACTGAACCAAGACTAATGGGCTTACCCGGCCTGAACCTTTGCCCCCTTTTCTACTAGTGCTCATTCTCCATCTCAAGCTTTATTATCTTCTTGCATAATGCCTCCTTGCTTTCTTGCTTGAAACGAGGGGGGGCTGGTTCATCTTCATCTTCCTCATCGGTGAACCATATATAGGGGTAGGTGTCTTTGAAGATATTCTTATCCAAAGGCTGATAAGAAACTGGGCAATCCTCTTCCGAACCTTGGGATGACATATTACAGATCTACCATGAAAACGGGAAGAAAGAAGAACAGAAGATTTCTCTGCGATATGGTGGTCATGTTCGGGTGGTATATAAAGGTTTTTTAATCTTGGGAAACCAGCAAACGGGAGAAAACGGAGTCCGTAAGGTTCTCGAGGTGGGCACAACCCACCTGGGCGCGCCTCGGGAGATGGAGAGGTGCTCGAGCATGTGATTTCGAACCAGACAAATGACACACGTTTATGGCTTTTTAAATCCATGAATAAGCAAGATCTAGCAAGAGTTAATCACCATGTGGGCTATTTGGTGGGCGAGAAGACGTGTAGTTCATGATAGTGAATTTTAGAGTCCTCTATCCACCACGTGCTTTGTTAGTAGATACATGAAAGACCCGAAAACTTATTGCCTGTTTCGAGCAACTTTTCGGCTACATTGCGCCAAAAGGGTACATATATGGATTGCACCAGATGGATTTGCCGCTAAAATAGATGTGGATAGTGGACGCTCTCGTCAAGGCAATATGGGTGTAGCGGCGGCCATTTGCAGGGACAATGAAGGGCCGAGAGCCTCAGTTCCAGCTCAAGACTTCAATCTCAGACATATGATCACGTCTGATTGCATAGAAGTTATCTCAAACATCAACATGGGTGCCGCGACTTCCTATGACTTGGTTTTGAACTATAAAGGATCTTGTGATTGTTAGATTTTCGCCGTGAGAATAGGGGGGCCAACTTTGAAGCACATGCAACAACAAAAGCATCTTCAACTCTCCCTATAAGTCGCTACATGTGGCTAGGCTCCTCCATTTGAGCTAAATTTTTTCCAAGATAGTGTCCTTAGTAGATGATCATCCTCGGCCAAAACTCAAGCCCATTGGCCATGTGCATTTCCCGTACCACTAATCAAACACTTGGGTGCTAATTCATGTTTGAGCATTATTCGGTCTCCTCGTGAGATTCTTACATTGTTATTTTCTTCCAAGCATCTACAGGGAGTGCCAAACCTACTAGACATGCCTAGGTTTCCAAGAATGCATGGCAACGCCACGGTCACACGGTGACCACGTGGCGGGCATGCGAGTCTACGCGCTTTGGAGTTGGGGCCCTAGGCCACCATCCAAACATCAACATATCACCACCAAACCATGTATTTCTGATTAAATAGATACTTGTGTAATTAGAAATGATTTTTGGAAAAAATAAAGAGCAAACTATAAGGCAGTTGCAGTTCAAATTTGACCTGATTCCTGCCGAATCGGCGAAATTTGTCTTTCTCACGAGAGGTGGATCAAAACTTTTGAAACCCAACCATTTTGTCAATTTTGCATTAAATATGTCCTAGTATTTTATAAAATTGATTTGGTGCAAATTTGCAACAAATATATGGTAGGTCAAAAAAAACTCATTTTGGGCACTCGAAAAATGGAAAATTGATTTTTCGTCCAAAGAAAATGAAAACTTCCTTTGGCAACATTGTTTGACATTCGAATATGCACCCTTGTGCACAATATGAGATCATTTGAACAAACTATGCCATGAATGTGGCCATAAGATTGAGCATTTGGGTTGAAAGCCATGAATCTTCACACATGATAGCTCATTTCTGAGAACACTTTTTTAATATAATTATCGTATTACAAGTTTATTATTTTTCATGGTAACTTGGTCACATATAGTAACACAATGCAAAGGTTTTCCAATTTTTTGTTTTTTTTGAATTTTTTATGCTCGTTTCAAAATGCGTCAAAACGGCGGGAATGACTGTTCCTAGCTAGTGGTTGAATATTGGAATTTTTTTGGTGTTTCTCTGATTAAATAGATACTTTTGTACCTAGAAATGATTTTTGGAAAAAATAAATAGCAAACTATGAGGAAGCTGCAGTTCAAATTTGACCCGCTTCCAACTGAATTGGCAGAAATTTGTCTTTTTCACGAGAGGTGGATAAAAACTTTTGACACCCAACCGTTTGGTCAATTATGCATTAAATATGGCCTAGTATTTTATAAAATTGATTTGGTCCAATTTTACAACAATTATTTGGTAGGTTCTTCACAAAAAAACCTCATTTGGGGCACTCGAAAAATGGAAAATGATTTTTCCATCCAAAGAAAATGAAAACTTCCTTAGGCAACATTGTTTGTCATTTCAATATGCACCTGCACAATATGAGATCATTTGAACAAACTATGCCATGAATGTGGCTATAAGATTGATCATCTGGCTTGAAAGCCATTGATCTTAACACATCATAGCTCGTTTCTGAGAGCACTTTTTTAAAATAATTTTTGTATTACAAGTTTATTATTTTTTAGGGTAACTTGACCACATATAATGACACAATGCGAAGGTTATCCAATTTTTTGATTTTTTTTGAATTTTTTATGCCCGTTTCAAAATGCGGTCAAAACGACGGGCATGACCATTCCTAGCTAGTGGTTGAATATTGGAAAAAAATTTGTGTTTCTATGATTAAGTAGATACTTTTGTACCTAGAAATGATTTTTGGAAAAAATAAATAGCAAACTATGAGGCAGCTGCAGTTCAAATTTGACCCGCTTCCAACTGAATTGGCAGAAATTTGTCTTTTTTACGAGAGGTGGATAAATTTTTTTGACACCCAACCATTTGGTCAATTATGCATTAAATATGGTCTAGTATTTTAGAAAATTGATTTGGTCCAATTTTACAACTATTATTTGTTAGGTTCTTCACAAAAAAAACCTCATTTTGGGCACTCGAAAAATGGAAAATGATTTTTTCGTCCAAAGAAAATGAAAACTTCCTTAGGCAACATTGTTTGTCATTCCAATATGCACCCTTGTGCACAATATGAGATCATTTGAACAAACTATGCAATGAATGTGGCTATAAGATTGATCATCTCACTTGAAAGCCATTGATCTCCACATATGATAGCACGTTTCTGAGAGCACTTTTTTAAAATAATTGCCGTATTACAAGTTTATTATTTTTGCTGGTAACTTGACCACATATAATGACACAATGTGAAGGTTTTCCATTTTTTTGTTTTTTATTTATTTTTTATGCCCGTTTCAAAATGCGGTCAAAACGACGGGCATGGCCGTTCCTAGCTAGTGGTTGAATCTTGAAAAACTTTTGGTGTTTCTCTGATTAAATAGATACTTTTGTACCTAAAAAAAGTTTTTGGAAAAATAAATAGCAAACTATGAGGCAGCCGCAGTTCAAATTTGACCCGCTTCCAACTGAATTGGCAGAAATTTGTCTTTTTCACACGAGGTGGATAAAAGCTTTTGACACCCAACCATTTGGTAAATTATGCATTAAATATGTCCTAGTATTTTAGAAAATTGATTTGGTACAATTTTGCAACAATTATTTGGTAGGTTCTTCACAAAAAAACTTATTTTAGGCACTCGAAAAATGGAAAATGAATTTTTCGTGCAAAGAAAATGAAAAATTCCTTAGTCAAAATTGTTTGTCATTCAAGATACAAACTTGTGCACAATGTGAGACCATTTTTTTTATTTTTCATGTGTAAAAGTAGAAGAAAACCAAAAGAAAAAACACAATTATATGTGCTCTATTCTTATTGGTTGGTTTAGTTGTCACACGGATCGATGACATGGCCGCCCATCCATCCGTCCAACTCTCCACCTCTCCATCCAGCCATCCATCCGCAACCCAAACCCTAACCCGCACCCATCCACCTCTCCTCCCTCAGCTCCTCGCCGCCGCCACCTCCTCCCAGATCCCCTCTCTCCCTGCCGACCTCCTCTCTCTACGCCATCCCAACCCCGCCACGGCCTCCCCATCCCCACCGCCGACGACCTCCTCATCGCCCCAGCGTCGGCCATCCTCCCTTCCACCACCCCTCCTGTCCGAGTCGCCCAATCGCGACCAAATCTTGCGAGCCAATTCCCCTCCCCTCCCCGCACCCCCACGCGCGCGATCCAGGCGGAGATGAACGCCGCCGCCACCGTCGTCACCCATCCCCACCATCTACGGCCACCACCTCCTCTCCTCGAGGCCCAGGTCGAGCAGGCGAGGCGGATTGGCGGCCTTGGTCACGCCGATCTGGCGGACACAACCTCGATCCGGAGGGAAGGATTTGGCAGCCATGGTGATGGGGGTCGCCTCCCTCCTCCCTCCACTCGTCGGAGCTCACCAGCGGGGCCCTAGGCTGGCACGGCTCACGCAAACAGAAGCCCGTCGCAGCATCGCACAGCAGCAAGCCCATCGCCCAGACCGACGCCTTGGTGACCTCAGCAACTCTGGCCAGGATGGTCGCGATCAGGGTGAGCCCTTCTTACTCGTACGCACCGCTATCACAGGGATTAGATCTCGTTGAGTGATCTGAACTGACCATTTAGGCGCTCAAGGCTCGTGCGATTCCACCAGTACCGGTGGTCGGGAGGGGCCTGCCGGCCGACGGAGGAGCATCCAGGATCTACCGCATGAAGCTACGGGTCATGTTTCGTTGTGTATCAGCTATACTGGTTCACCCTTTGATGATTTTGCTTGCCATCGTTTTTTCTGTTGCACTGTTAGATATTAATATTATGTGTGGATGTGAGTTGCTTGCTTAATCAATAGGGGATGAGCTTCTCTGCGATTTATTGCGAATCCGCCGTCCGGCACTCGTTAGGTACTTGAGATGGTACTTGGTCCACTCCCTTGAATGTATGTATGTATGTATGTATGTATGTATGTATGTATGTATGTATGTATGTATGTATGTATGTATGTATGTATTTATGTATATATGTATGTATGTATGTATGTATGTATGCTTTGATGATTTGTCCTTTGTCTTCTTTCATTGTAGAATGATAACTAGGAGTAGTTGATAAATGGATGTATTCTCTGATCCAACCAGAAAGTTCATTGTGATGTGATCTTTCTTGAATGAATGTATGTATGTATGTATGTATGTATTGTGATCTGGTTATAGCCCAATTACAAAGCAAATCTAGTAACTAGTACTTGATTGTAATATATTTGATCCGGCTGTTGGAAAGCTGTTTGTTTCCCCTTAATAGAGTTTGTGCTTTGTACTAGATTAAATGTTATTGTTTTTAGTAGAGCTGGTGCTCACTAGTTGGATTCAAGTTTAAAGTCTGAATAGTGTAATTAGAGCTGGAGTTTAATGAATGCAGCTAGCTCCATGGCGGTTACTACTAAAAGTTTTGCATTTGAGTGCTGGGCAGGTAGGATCTTAGGATCATCAACTCTTATACACTGTTTTAACTGGTTCCATGTGTACAGCCGTAAATCCAAGTGTACATGCTATCTTTTGCAAGCTTATTTCAGGTTGTGGTTGTTTGTCCTAAAATATATCAGTCTATTTTTTTTTACATCCTCGTCCACTGAGCTATCTGTGCTATGTCCTATTGAATAAGATTTCATATTCAGTGCCTTTGTAAATGTTGTATTTAGCCTGAAGCTTTCTATTCTTTATCAATTTTGCCATGTTTCTCATTGATTATGCTCCTGCTCACAGTTGCGTGCAGATTTTTTTAGTTGTATATGCCATTCGTGCATGAATTTCTTTTCTTATGTACCAACTCCCTAATCATGTTTTGTGTTTTCAATTTGCTATCTTAGGAGAACCTGGTGTGCTATATGGGGAAGCAAAGCAGCAGCCCGCAACCTGACCCGTGACTCCAGATGAAGGCACCACGACGCACCATGATGCTCCCTTGGAATGTCAGCTCCTGGACCGCAACTTTCTCTCAATTTGTGCTCTGCTTTATATCAGTTCCTTGTATTGCTGCTGCATTGACGCAAGTTGCAATGTGCAGGGCTTCCGAGTTTGCACCCCGCCGTCCGGACGGAGCAAGGAGGGGGCATCGTCCATACCGTGGAGTTGGTTGAGCCTTGAGTGTGACCTGGAGAAGCAGTGCATCATCCGGGGTCATCTCTTTCTTGTGTCGTGGTAAGAACAGAGCGCCACCCTTTGTCATGCATGTACCAAAATGGCAGAAATGTCGAATACATGTTCGCTCTCAGCTGGGATACTTTTGAGGGAAGATACTTGGTTGTAATTAGTTATGTGATTTATTCATGTTCGTGCTGTTTGTTAAGCGATTATCTTTATGTCGTTGCTACCCCGTTGTGTATCTCTCTTTTCTTGTGTGTTGCATCATTGTAGATATGCTTGATGGAGCGAATGCTTTCAGTTCTGGTTGTTATCAGTTCTGGTTGTCACAAACCTTTACTATGTACCATGCGTAGTGTTTACTGTACTGAGGCATTGGCCATCAGAATTTGGGCGTGTATGTATAATTTTAGTTACGATGTGTCCAGCATAAACATTACATCAATTGTTAAATTGATTCTAAAATTTCTCATTAACTTCATTTCATCTTTGTGATATTTGGATTTGGTACCAATTTATTGTTGGCCTGCATGTGCTCTGTACCTTGCTGTGGTTTTAAGTAGCAAGTACCTTAGTACCTTTTCTGTCATGTGGTGTCCATGGATTGAAATGTGGGCTGTTATGTATTGATTGTAGTACCAAAAATGGCTCAAACCTGAAGTACTTAAAATAGATTGTAGTTTCTTTCTTGTTTGTTTTGATACCTATATACCTGCCCTGTATTAGCTTTTTCCTTTTGTGCATGTTAATTCAGTGTTTGTGTTGATTTGATGCCGATGTTCAAAAACAAGATTTTGATGGATGGGTTTATGTGTTCTGCGGGTATATATGCATGCTAGTATATATGCACACGGATTAGCCTTAATTATTTTGTATCTACTGTTAGATATATGCTGTTAGATTTGCTTTTATTTTGTACCTAACAATTTGTTCTATAACATGCAGATGCTGGTGTTTCATGTTTCGTCGCCAGCATCAAGACGAAGAAGTCGGAAGAAGCATAGTTCTAGCTCATTGGAGCTAGTTCAAGGAGTAATGAAGCCCTTGATGCTGATCGTATTGGAACGAATTGAAGCACGAACTTGGCTCATGTGACATATTGTACACCTGTAGAGCTTGTTATATTGTGATCGCATTTGTATGTGTGTTGATGTAATAGATTGTTGCTTCTTGTTATTTGAAGTAGTACACTTGTTTTCTATCTATTTTGATTTAAATATTGGTTGTTTGATTATTGGCATATTGAAATCTGAGGAACATGACCATGACAGCAAGGACCCACAAATCAGAATCGGAAATTTGGGACCCACTTATCAGAACCTGACAATTGAGACCCATTTGAAAAAAAGAAAAAACGGGCCACAACCCCAAAATAAAAAGGCCGAATTATAGGGCCTGGCCCGTGTAGCTTACCCAAATTGAAAGAAACAAACAACAAATGGGCTGAATTAATGGGCTCGGCCCATATAGAAACCTAATCGGACCGGGCTGAATCTTATCCACGTCAGCTTGCCACGCTGGATCCTACGTGGCTTGGGGAGGCTGCTAGTGACCAAAATTTTGGTCGAAGAACCAACGACCTTTTACATATCACAGAGAAGGTCGTTAATTTCAGTTTACGACCGCCAGCTTTTGACTTTCTGTTTTTGGTCAAAAAAGGTCGCAAATGAAAAACAATGACCTTTCAGTGACCAATAATGGTGGTCGCAAGTTGACATATTTCTTGTAGTGACGGGGTTTGTCCGGACGCGGGGCTTGTCAGAGAGGCGTGGGCGACGGAGGCGGAACCCTTGGACAGGTCAGAGAGGCGAAAGGAGCTCGGCAGCCGCAAGCTTCACCGGGGCGCGTCCATGGCGGCGTTTGGACGAGCGATACAGAGATGGAGGGTGAGTGCGGGGAAGAACTAGGCATGCTAAGGTTTCGTGGGAGTGAGAGGGGAATTTCAGAGGTGGAATTTGAAATGAGATTTGAACCCAAGTGATTAAGCATTGCAAATCAAAATGATTTAGCATAATCATGAGGGATTACTATAGCTTAATACACGGGGGTGTTACATACACTTACGCCGCTCCGGTGAACCTGTTCGTGGGATCTGGCGATCGACAGCTTGAGGGAGATCAGATGACGAGGAGATGAACACCGCGGACGCGCTGCTCCAACTCTACTTCCGTTGCACGGTACTACGCATCTAATAGTAACGATCTGTGATTCATCTCCGTAGCATTTTCCTGGTTGATCTGCGCGTCGGGAAAATTTTACTCTCTCCGTTTTTATTTACTCCCCATATTAGCTTTGGTCAAAGTCAAGCTTTGTAAACTTTAACAAAGTTTATAGACATAAATATTAATATATACAATAACAAATCAATACTATTTGATTCATCATATAATGTACTTTCACATGATATAGATTTTTTATGGTAAATATTTATATTCTTTTCTATAAACTTGATCATACCTTACGAAGTTCGACTTCAGTCAAATTTAATATAAAGAGTAAATAAAAACGGAGGAAGTATATTGCATCCGATGCACCTACCGTAGCCCAACATTTAGAATCCTTATTTGAGGTTTTTTCTAGATGGGTTAGGAGTGAGGAGTGAATTGTATACACGTTTTTCGTGGTGGGATTGGGTGTTTTCTTGCAACTCAGCAGTTGAAGGGTCTCTTCACCCTCTCTCTTTAAACATATGATACACATGTTTATGTGTATTAAAAATAAAAATAAACCAAGCATCGGCTTACGCTAGACATGCTACTCATATTTGCCACTTGTAGGCTAGCAGTCACTAGCTCTTCGTACAAGCATGGTTAATAGTATAACCAGCTGCTGGCTATATGATCTCGCCATATCATTTGTAGGCAAGCTTATAGCGGTAAGTACAATAGTTGCATATAAATATGTATAACTATTTTGTTAATACATGGCTAACCTCACTCTCTCACAAAATGTCTAGGAGTGCGTGCTACAGCCAGCTGTTAATCAGTAGCCTGCTTTTTTTGTCTTTCCTCCAACTCATTAAACTATAATATTTAGGAGCATGGTTAATAGTATAGCTAGCTGTTTGCTATATGGTCTTGCCATATTATCTATAGCCAAATTTATAGCCGGCAAGTACAATAGTGCATGTAAATATGTACTACTTTTTCTGATACACGGCCCACCTCCGTCTATCACAACATGCCTAGGAGCACGTGCTGCAGCCGGCTGTTAATCAATAGCCTGCTTTCCTTCTCTCTCATACTCTCTCTTCTTCAACTCATCCAAAATATAATATTTAAAGGCTTATAGCCCGCCTACGTCATCCTATTATATTTGCTCTTTAAAGGATTTCCGTCTATGTCATTCTATTGTACTTGCTCTATGTAGATCAGTAATCCACCACAACACCTCACCGCCGCCCATCCAATCCAGCACATCACCTAACTAGAAACCCGAGCTGCCCTCGTTGTCTCGTTGCATTCCAACTCTCCACCAGCCATGAGCGAGCGCAGAACCAAAACAGTAACCCCCCCGGCCTGCGGGTCCCACGTGTATCAGACCCCACGCGTCGGTGACGCTGCTTCAGGATGTACGTGACATATGTGTAACTTTGTCTGCTCTCGCCGTACCCCCTTTTTTTGCAGATAATACATGAAATTTCCTCCTTTAGGAAAAACTAGGGTTTGTGCCTCTCGCCGGCTCCGCCGCAGGTCCATCGCATTTCCTGTGACCCTAAGGCCATGGGGCGCGGTGGATCCTGGCAAGGACCGGCGGAAGGGATCCGTTGTTAGTCGTTTCTTTGAGATTTGTTAGGATTTGTGTTCTGCTCAGGAAGCCGAGACGGCGGCGACTCCCTGAAGATGAAATAAAGGTCTCTCCTCCTAGTCCCCATTCCAGTGGTGCGTCTAGCGTCGTTGGTGGGCTTGTGGAGGTGTGTCTCCGGCGGACCCATCCTCGGTTGATTTGCTCGGATCTGGTTGTGGTTCGTCTATATTCGTGTGTCTTCAGCTTGGATCCTTTCAAGCTACTTTATTCTTCATCGGCGGCGTTTGCTGTTCTGGTGCGCTGGTCCTACTGGGCCTTAACACGATGACTTTCCGACTGTGTACTACAACAAGTTGTGCCCGACTCCAGCGAGGGCGCGCCTTCGGCTCGCTTCAGTGCTTATAGTCGTCGCTAGGTGGTCTACCGATCTGGATGTAATTTTTATTATTTCTTGTGTTTGTTGTACCGCCACGATTGAAATGAATAGATCGAAAGTTTTCTGGAAAAAAAAAGGCTGGGACCCTGCACGACCAGATATACCTCGTCGTAGGGCTTATCTTCCACCGACAGGTGGGTCCTGGACCCCGTGTGTGTGCAACACGATGAGTACGACTAGCTGGTTGCGTGGAGGCTAGGGTAGCGTGGGCCCCGGTCAAGCGGCGGCGCCCACAGCTGTATCAACTACTAACAACCAGCTTGGCGGCGGTTGGTTGACACTACAGGCAACTGACAGGTGAACCTCGATATCTGTGGGCCAGCACGTCAGTTGGAGATCAGCTGCCCACTTGCGCACGCTGCAGAAACATATGCAAGCGGAGGAATTACCCTCACACCATCTTTTCAGTCCATCCACACCAAGAAAGGAAAAAGATACGGAGAACAGAGGAAGAAACAAGAAATATATATCTATGTTGCGGCGAACGGCGTCGGCGTCGGCCGCCATGGTGTCCGGCTACTGGCAGAGGGAAGCCGTGGGTGCGTGCACAGAGAGCCTCGGGTCGGAGAGCGGCGACGTCGGCGGGGAGATCGAGCAGCTCCCGGCCGTCGCCGGCGCCGGAGTGGACGAGGACGGGCACAACGCGGGAATGGTGGAGCTTCAGAATTTGGCGGGCAAGAGGCGGCGAGGCGAAAGGCGCCTCCCTCCGGCGATGCCGAGGCCGGCTGAGGCGTTCATGCGCGCGGAGCGGCGTGGCGGGCGGCTCATCCTCACCCAGGTGGTGCGGCCGGTCGAGCGGCCGCGGGAGGTGTTCTGTGCGTCCCGCGTCGACGGGCGCCTGCGCCTGCGCTTCGCTGAAGAAGACGCCTTGTACGGCGAAAAGCGCCAAGCACCTGAATCAGCCTAGACGGAGAGCGGGGCCCTGGTCGGTGGCTGCGGCAACGGCGTGGGGTTTCGCCAGGGAGCGACCGGCACCGGGAGGCGCGTCGAGATCGGCGCCGTGATGGGGATATGATCGAGGCCATGAGGTCGGTCGAGTCGTGCCTCGATTCGAATGTGGCCGCGTTGCTGCTGGAGTAGCTAAGCTGCATTTTTTGTTCTTCTTTTTCTTATTTATTATAACTAAGCACTTTTCCAGCCCTCCTAGGCCATTAGCACTCGTAGCCATCCGATCCTCAATTAGGGCGTTTTTGGCTGTCCGATTGTCCCTCAATCCCAAATTCGCTCCCTCTGATCGTTACCAACGAGCCCTCACATTTGATGGGCCGCTGCTCTGGTGACATTTTGGGCTTTTGGTATTAAATTGGACCTTTCTCTCTAGCTACTGGGTCTGTTTCACCGAGAGAGCCCAATTACCGGGTGTCGGTCCTTAATTTACCCTCGAAAAAAAGGAAACAACCGGCAGGTTCGCAGGTGTAGGGCGTTTTTGGCCGTCCGATTGTCCCTCAATCCCAAATTCGCTCCCTCTGATCGTTACCAACGAGCGCTCACATTTGATGGGCCGCTGCTCTGGTGACATTTTCAGGCTTTTGGTATTAAATTGGACCTTTCTCTCTAGCTACTGGGTCTGTTTCACCGAGAGAGCCCAATTACCGGGTGTCGGTCCTTAATTTACCCTCGAAAAAAAGGAAACAACTGGCAGGTTCGCAGGTGGGGGCATGCCATCGCTAGGTTACGGTCGAGGCCGGTCCTTGTCCAGCGAGATCTTGCGGCTCCGGCCTCCCGGACCGCACATCCAGACAAAGGGAAGCGACTGTTCGGTGAAGCAGACATAGGGATGAAATTCAGTAGCGAGATTGACGGAAGCAATCAATCGTCAGTTTGTGGAATCATTCATGGCGGCTGAAGTGCGCCACTCGTGGGCGGAAATTAATAGAGGTTTGCGTTTCTATTTTTCAAATCTGTATACAGGCGCCTGTATATACTTCGTCACCTGGCACTCGGATCTCCCTGGCACTCTCGGCTCTCCCGGAACCGGCGTCTCCCTCTTGCTTGCCTTCTCCTGACCCAGCCGACTGTCTCTCTCATCCGCCTGCTCATTCCGGATTGCATCCAGGGGACTGGGATCTGTGCGGAAGGGAAGTAGAAGGAGTAACCACTGGACCATCTGTGTCTCCAGCCAAGCACCGCGGAAACCATCATTCAGGCAACAACAAGGTGCGACGGTTGTGCCTGCTACCTTTTCTTCACTGCTGTATCTAGTCGTGTTACCCAGCACCTCGCTCACGACCCCTCTGTACACCCCTTGATTCCCTAACTTAATTATTTCCTTTCAGTTGCAGGTTGTGGTGTTGACGACGAGGAATAATAAGTGGACATGTTCTCTAACCTTCTCATCTAATATCTGGAAATTTCCCCTGCAAACTTTGCCATGTAGAGTACCTTTTCCATCAGGATGCATTTTTTTAGTACTCTTTCAAATTACAGTTCCCTTGGTGCGGCTTCGGCCATGCACTCCAGCCACTAGAGGTCTCCATGATTGATATTCCCCGATTTCTCCTTGCCTGCATGCTATGGTGCAGAATATGCACTGTTTTGGAATCACCATATGAAATTGGTTGAACTTTTGATTTGATTTGACTATCCATGTATATGACTATAGTTGAGTAATTGGTCTCCAATTATTCAATGTTCCAGTCCACCTAATACTAAATTTTTGTGTTATTCTATTTGTAATGTTGAATTTTGATTGAAGATTATAAGAATACAACTAATGGATGATTATGTGTCTTTTGTAATTTCTCACCACTATGAGTCTCCCTTGGGTTAGAGATAAAACTAAATAATAACATTGCTCCATAATGTGAGGTAAGTCAAAGAAAAGTATTTTCATGTATGTTTTGAACAGTGCTTCGTCATTTCTTTAGCACAAAAACATATTTTTCTTGCTGAGGATTGCTTCTATGCTTTCTAATGGAGTGCTTGTCCTAATTTGTAGTTAGGCCCTGCAAAGGAAAAATAGTAATATTTTTAATGGTTAGATGCTACAGTGTTAGTGAAAGTAATGAAAGCAAAATACCTGTTTTATTTAGTTAAGTTGATTCAAACAAAGCCAAACACCTTGTAATTATGTTCTTGGAATAGGTTGTTGAATCAGTACTCACTGTTGCGCTTCAAATTCATTATTGTCCTGCAACAGTTCTTATTTGCGAAGTTTAGTATGATCATCCAGCATGTCCTCTTGTTCAAACATACTAATATTTATTCAGGGGAGACAGACAAATCACAGGGAGAGAGAGGAGCCTGCTCCTTGCTGAGAGACGTGAGTTCAGACTCACCAAAAATTCTGTAAAAATATTTATTCTCGATATTTATGCTCTTATTTGCGAAGTTTAGTATGATCATCCAGCATGTCCTCTTGTTCAAACATACTAATATTTATTCAGGGGAGACAGACAAATCACAGGGAGAGAGAGGAGCCTGCTCCTTGCTGAGAGACGTGAGTTCAGACTCACCAAAAATTCTGTAAAAATATTTATTCTTGATATTTAATTATTTATTGTTTTAATAGCTAATATGTAATCATGTTTTCACATCTCATGGTACATAATTATTTCCATGGAAGCACCATGTGTTCTTTATACCTCATTTTGTGTTGTACTTTCATAAAATAAAATTCTTGTCTTAGATTAAATACGAATACGGATGTATCTAATACTAAAACATGACTTGATACATCTGTATTTAGACAAATCTAAGACAAGAATTTTGGGACGGAGGGAGTACATATTATTGCAGTGGAACCACCAGATATATTGGATACACATTATTTGGATATACAAACTAATATAACAAGGCATACGCATCAATTTTTCCTAAAGTTCAATAAGAACCCACTGGGCTGGCTACGCATGTTCCTTTCCCATTTGATTAACTCCATGTATACTTGCAATGTATTAGATATAACCCGTGTTCCAAAGTAAGGTGCTTAGATTGCCATCCAGATGAAGAGGTTTTGAATTTTCAATGCTATAAATTTAAATTTTTCATGGAAGGTGCTTAGTGACTTTACAATGCATTTATTTTTTATGGGATGAGT
Source organism: Aegilops bicornis (assembly GCA_021605145.1). Classification (NCBI taxonomy): domain Eukaryota; kingdom Viridiplantae; phylum Streptophyta; class Magnoliopsida; order Poales; family Poaceae; genus Aegilops; species Aegilops bicornis. The sequence continues at coordinate 155,767,332 of CM038671.1, read as the reverse complement.
GTCAATCTGACGTTTCACAGGCCACATGTTAGGCATTCTTCTAATACTTCAGGTTATACTATTTTTACACACAACTATGTATGTATTTGAATGAAAGCAAATGCAAACTTTCTTACTTGCACAACTGGTTAATATCTCTAAATTGATGATATCCATGGTGTTTGTCGTTTGTAGTACACAGTTGCCAATGAGTGTTGACTGCAAACATAGTGTGCGTATAATGTCAGATAAATGTATTGCTAGCCAAACGAGCTACCTATTATGAATTTTTTAACCATCCTTTCCCGAGTATGTAGATTATTGGAAACTTTTTTTTGGATATTTTAGAGCTTGATTTTAGGTTCTCTACATGTGCCAGATCTCCACTTGGAATACAGTTGGTGTGCTTCCTGTTTGGAAATGTATGCTATCTGTCTCTATGCTTTTACACTTGAAACATGGTAATTGTAATTGTTCAAATTATATTAAATGGATGCTACCATATTCCATATTTGTGCTAGAGATAGCTTTCTAGGAACGAAAGAATGCTTATCTTCCTGGAAGGAAAAAATTGCACATGTTAGAAATATCAAGGTGCTTCTTGCTCTGCATGAGATCACTCTGTGCATTTTAAAACCGAACCGAAAAACCATACCAAAAATAAACTGAACCGAACCGATTTTATGGTTTTTATGGTTTTTGGTTTCGGTATGGTATGAACTTTCCATATCGATTTGAACTTTGGTTTTTATGGTATATACCGAAAAACCAAACGGTTAACCGAATAAACCGAAATAAAAATAAATTTATATTTCTTGAGATGAACAACCTTACAAGTTGTCATTTTTCTTGTACATGAGTCAAATTCACTGCTAAGCACGTAAATTTTTCTTGTAACATAGTCATTTTTCTCTTTTTAAAATGCTAAGCACGTCCATAACCATCAACAGATGAATCAATGCATGCATATATACTTATATATATATATATATATATATAGTCATATATATATATATATATAGTCATATACTATTTGTGTAAAATAGTATGTGTTTTGAATCATAAATTTGCAAATTATTATTACGTCATTTTCAAATTCGCGTCAACTTTGGTTTTTATGGTATATACCGAAACCATACCGAAATAATTTGGTATATACCGAAACCGAACCGTATTTTATTTTCATACCGTATTTATCGAAGTATTAATACCGTACAAACCGAACCATGTAAACCGAATAAACCAAACGCACAGGGTGAGCATGAGATAATCCTTCCCACATTTTGAAAACCTTCATGTACTATCACTAGCTGGACGTATGATGCTCTTGCACAAATTCTGACTCCTCACATTGATATAGAAGACTGTGATATTTAACTTTCATGCTTTGTACGTATGGCCATATATGTGCAAAATTTAATATTAATTTATTATTAAAATAAACGGGCGCGGCAACGCGCGCCATCATTGATCTAGTTCTATTTATTTCTGAGTGATTTTGCTTCATTGCGGAAGTAGGAGGTAGATGTAGTTTTCAGATCTTATCGTTGTGCAGATTTGTGGAAGAGTGATGATTGATTGTTTCGGGATAGTAAAACTTATCTTTGTGGACTGTGGTTACCTCCTGCATGCAGCAATTTTAGCGGCCTGCCAATGTTCATACAGCCGTTGCTTTGCACGAATACCTTGAACTTCGGAATGGCTGTTCTTCTTCTGTTGAAGACGCGTAATTGGTAGTGACAAATGAAGGAAAATGAGTAACTGAGGATTAGGAGGTCCCAGGGAACACCCGCACATCCATTGGATCAAGATCACGCAGATGACAATTTTAGCCGAGCGAGAGCCTAGCGAGAGCGAGAGCCCCCGCCGTGCGTCACTCCGACGCCGGCGTCCACCCCCACCCGCCGTCGGCCACCCCGGCGACGGCGTCCACCCCCTTTCGTCCTCCCCCTTACTCCCCTCCGGGCACGGGCGCTGCGTCATGGCCTCCAACCCCAACTTGGAGGCTGCGCCCTCTCGTTGCGCGGGGGACTGGCCGGTGGTTTCTGGCCTCGGCATCTCCTCGTGCTCGGAGTCGTCCGGCGCCGCGGGTGGTCACGAGGTCTCGTCGGGGACGAGGCTCGCGGAGGGAGCTACGGTTCTGATTGGCGCCGAGCTGGCGGTCACAGTGTGTGGCGCCTTGGGCTCCGCCCCCCATTGTCCAAGAAGACGCCGTGGGCGCCGCCATGATCGGGAGCTGCAGGCCTGCAGCGGCGTCCCCACGCCCTCGACCTCCCTCGCCGCGAGTTGTCTCCTGATATGGAGGGACTCTGCTTCCGGTGCCCCCGGGAGGGCCACTTCCGGCATGACTGCACAAACCCCATCGTGTGCATCAGATGCGGCGAGGAAGGGCACTTCCACCAGGGGATGCAAGCGGCTGCGATCCCGCCGAGGCGGAGCTCGCCCGTCGGTATGGCCATGGTGGCGCGGCGCACTTCCCGGTCGACAACCCCCTCAAGCAGCTCGCTTCCGCCACCGCCGCCCTCGTCTCTGGCCCCGGTGGAGGCCTGGCCGCGGCTGGGCCCGCAGCGCCCCCTTCACCCGGTCCCAAGGCTGCAGATGCAGATGGACACGACCATGGTGCCGTTAGAGCTGTGTGTCGTTCGGCGCACCCCGGCCATGGATGATCTGGAGAGGCGCCTCCAACTCGCCATGGTGGTGTACGCGGGCGGCGCCAGGAGGGAGATTTCGCCGGAGTTTGTGGTTGAGGCGCTCCAGGACAAGGCCGGCATTCTAGCAGCAAGGGTGTCGATCCATCGTCATCGGCCGGAGTGTTGGGGAATGTAGTAATTTCAAAAAAATTCCTACGCACACGCAAGATCATGATGATGCATAGCAACGAGAGGGGAGAGTGTTGTCCACGCACCCTTGTAGACCGGAAGCGGAAGCGTTAGCACAACGCGGTTGATGTAGTCGTACGTCTTCACGATCCGACCGATCAAGTACCGAATGCACGACACCTCCAAGTTCAGCACACGTTCAGCCCGATGACGTCCCTCGAACTCCGATCCAGCCGAGTGTTGAGGGAGAGTTTCGTCAGCACGACGGCGTGGTGACGATGTTGATGTTGTACCGACGCAGCGCTTCGCCTAATCAACGCTACAGTATTATCGAGGTGGACTATGGTGGAGGGGGGCACCGCACACGGCTAAAAGATCAAACAGATCAATTGTTGTGTCTTTGGGGTGCCCCCTGCCCCCGTATATAAAGGAGCAAGGGAGAGGCCGGCCGACCCTCTTTGGCGCGCCAGGAGGAGGAGTCCTCCTCCTAGTAGGAGTAGGACTCCCCTCTTTCCTACTCCTACTAGGAGGGGGAAAGGAAGGGGGAGAGGGAGAAGGAAAGGGGGGCGCCGCCCCCTCTCCTAGTCCAATTCGGACCAGAGGGGGAGGGGCGCGCGGCCTGCCCTAGGCCAGCCCTCTCTCTCCACTAAGGCCCATAAGGCCCATTACTTCTCCCGGGGTTCAGTAACCCTCGGCACCCGGTTTTCTCCGAAATCACCGGAACACTTCGGTGTCCGAATATAGTCGTCAATATATCAATCTTTATGTCTCGGCCATTTCAAGACTCCTCGTCATGTCCGTGATCACATCCGGGACTCGAACAACCTTCGTACATCAAAACATATAAACTCATAATATAAGCTATCGCCGAAGCGTTAAGCGTGCGGACCCTACGGGTTCGAGAACTATGTAGACATGACCGAGACACGTCTCCGGTCAATAACCAATAGCGTAACACGGATGCTCATATTGGCTCCCATATATTCTACGGAGATCTTTATCGGTCGGACCGCATAACAACATACGTTGTTCCCTTTGTCATCGGTATGTTACCTCGCCCGAGATTCGATCGTCGGTATCTCAATACCTAGTTCAATCTCGTTCTTTGGCAAGTCTCTTTACTCGTTCCGTAATACATCATCCCGCAACTAACTCATTAGTTGCAATGCTTGCAACGCTTAAGTGATGTGCATTACCGAGAGGGCCCAGAGATACCCCTCCAACAATCGGAGTGCCAAATTCTAATCTCGAAATACGCCAACCCAACAAGTACCTTCGGAGACACCTATAGAGCACCTTTATAATCACCCAGTTACGTTGTGACATTTGGTAGCACACAAAGTGTTCCTCCGGTAAATGGGAGTTGCATAATCTCATAGTCATAGGAACATGTATAAGTCATGAAGAAAGCAATAGCAACATACTAAACGATCGGGTGCTAAGCTAACGGAATGGGTCAAGTCAATCACATCATTCTCCTAATGATGTGATCCCGTTAATCAAATGACAACTCATGTCTATGGTTAGGAAACATAACCATCTTTGATTAACGAGCTAGTCAAGTAGAGGCATACTAGTGACACTCTGTTTGTCTATGTATTCACACATGTATTATGTTTCCGGTTAATACAATTCTAGCATGAATAATAAACATTTATCATGATATAAGGAAATAAATAATAACTTTATTATTGCCTCTAGGGCATATTTCCTTCAGTCTCCCACTTGCACTAGAAGAAAGTAAGTATTTATCCGGGAAGCCTCCGCCAAGATCTAGTTAATAATCTAGATTACATTGTAATGATTCTAACACCCATGGAGCCTTGGTGCTGATCATGTTTTGCTCGTGGAAGAGGCTTAGTCAACGGGTCTGCAACACTCAGATCCGTATGTATCTTGCAAATTTCTATGTCTCCCACCTGGACTAGATCCCGGATGGAATTGAAGCGTCTCTTGATGTGCTTGGTTCTCTTGTGAAATCTGGATTCCTTCGCCAAGGCTATTGCTCCAGTATTGTCACAAAAGATTTTCATTGGACCCGATACACTAGGTATGACACCTAGATCGGATATGAACTCCTTCATCCAGACTCCTTCATTTGCTGCTTCCGAAGCAGCTATGTACTCCGCTTCACACGTAGATCCCGCCACAACGCTTTGCTTAGAAGCGCACCAACCGACAGCTCCACCGTTCAATGTAAACGCCAGATCCGGTTTGCGATTTAGAATCGCTTTCGGATCGATGTCAAAGCTTGCATCAACGTAACCATTTATGATGAGCTCTTTGTCACCTCCATAAACGAGAAACATATCCTTAGTACTTTTCAGGTATTTCAGGATGTTCTTGACCGCTGTCCAGTGATCCACACCTGGATTACTTTGGTACCTCCCTTGTAGACTTATAGCAAGGCACACATCAGGTCTGGTACAAAGCATTGCATACATGATAGAGCCTATGGCTGAAGCATAGGGAACATCTTTCATTTTCTCTCTATCTTCTAAAGTGGTCGGGCATTGAGTCTTACTCAACTTCACACCTTGTAACACAGGCAAGAACCCTTTATTTGCTTGATCCATTTTGAACTTCTTCAAAACTTTGTCAAGGTATGTGCTTTGTGAAAGTCCAATTAAGTGTTTTGATCTATCTCTATAGATCTTAATGCCCAATATGTAAGCAGCTTCACCGATGTCTTTCATTAAAAAACTCTTATTCAAGTATCCCTTTATGCTATCCAGAAATTCAATATCATTTCCAATCAGTAATATGTCATCCACATATAATATCAGAAATGCTACAGAGCTCCCATTCACTTTCTTGTAAATACAGGCTTTTCCAAAAGTCTTCATAAAACCAAATGTTTTGATCACACTATCAGAGCGTTTATTCCAACTCCGAGAGGCTTGCACCAGTCCATAAATGGATCGCTGGAGCTTGCACACTTTGTTAGCTCCCTTTGGATCGACAAAACCTTCCGGTTGCATCATATACAACTCTTCTTTTAGAAATCCATTCAGGAATGCAGTTTTGACATCCATTTGCCAAATTTCATAATCATAAAATGCGGCAATCGCTAACATGATTCGAACATACTTAAGCATCGCTACGGGTGAGAAGGTCTCATCGTAGTCAATCCCTTAAACTTGTCGAAAACCTTTCGCAACAAGTCGAGCTTTATAGACAGTAACATTACCGTCAGCGTCTGTCTTCTTCTTGAGGATCCATTTATTCTCAATTGCTTGTCGATCATCGGGCAAGTCCACCAAAGTCCACACTTTGTTCTCATACATGGATCCCATCTCAGATTTCATAGCTTCAAGCCATTTCGCGGAATCTGGGCTCACCATCGCTTCTTCATAGTTCGTAGGTTCATCATGATCTAGCAGCATGACTTCCAGAATAGGATTACCGTACCACTCTGGTGCGGATCTTACTCTGGTTGATCTACGAGGTGTAGTAGCAACTTGATCTGAAGTTCCATGATCATCATCATTAACTTCCTCACTAGTTGGTGTAGGCGTCACAGAAACCGGTTTCTGTGATGAACTACTTTCCAATAGAGGAGCAAGTACATTTACCTCATCAATTTCTACTTTCCTCCCACTCACTTCTTCCGAGAGAAACTCCTTCTCTAGAAAAACTCCGAATTTAGCAACAAAAGTCTTGCCTTCGGATTTGTGATAGAAGGTGTACCCAACAGTCTCCTTTGGGCATCCTATGAAGACACATTTCTCCGATTTGGGTTCGAGCTTATCAGGTTGAAGCTTTTTCACATAAGCATCGCAGCCCCAAACTTTCAGAAACGACAACTCTGGTTCTGCCAAACCACAGTTCATAAGGCGTCGTCTCAACGGATTTCAGTGCCCTATTTAACGTGAATGCAGCCGTCTCTAAAGCATAACCCCAAAGCGATAGCGGTAAATCAAGAAGAGACATCATAGATCGCACCATATCTAGTAAAGTACGATTCTGACGTTCGGACACACCATTATGATGTGGTGTTCCGTGGCGTGAGTTGTGAAACTATTCCGCATTGTTTCAAATGTAGACCAAACTTCGTAACTCAAATATTCTCCTCCACGATCCGATCAGAGAAACTTTATTTTCTTGTTACGATGATTTTCAACTTCACTCTGAAATTCTTTGAACTTTTCAAATGTTTCAGACTTATGTTTCATTAAGTAGATATACCCATATCTGCTTAAATCATTTGTGAAGGTGAGAAAATAACAATATCCCCCACGAGCCTCAATATTCATCGGACCACATACATCTATATGTATGATTTCCAACAAATCTGTTGCTCTCTCCATAGTTCCGGAGAACGGCGTTTTAGTCATCTTGCCCATGAGGCATGGTTTGCAAGTACCAAGTGATTCATAATCAAGTGGTTCCAAAAGTCCATCAGTATGGAGTTTCTTCATGCGCTTTACACCGATATGACCTAAACGGCAAAGGCCATAAATAAGTTGCACTATCATTATCAACTCTGCATCTTTTGGCTTCAATATTATGAATATGTGTATCACTACTATCGAGATTCATCAAAAATAGACCACTCTTCAAGGGTGCATGACCAAAAAAGATATTACTCATATAAATAGAACAACCATTAGTTTCTAATTTAAATGAATAACCGTCTCACATCAAACAAGATCCAGATATAATGTTCATGCTCAACGCTGGCACCAAATAACAATTATTTAGGTCTAATACTAATCCCGAAGGTAGATGTAGAGGTAGCGTGCCGACCGCGATCACATCGACTTTGGAAGCATTTCCCACGCGCATCGTCACCTTGTCCTTAGCCAATCTTCGCAATCCGTAGCCCTATTTCGAAGTTGCAAATATTAGCAATGTAACCAGTATCAAATACCCAGGTGCTACTGCGAGCATTAGTAAGGTACACATCAATAACATGTATATCACATATACCTTTGTTCACCTTGCCATCCTTCTTATCCGCCAAATACTTGGGGCATTTCCGCTTCCGGTGACTGATGCCGCTTGCGGTAGAAGCACTCGATCTCGTGCTTAGGTCCAGACTTAGGTTTCTTCTCCTGAGCAAAGAACTTGCTTGATGTTCTTCTTGAAGTTCCCCTTCTTTTCCCTTTGCCCTTTTTCTTGAGACTGGTGGTCTTATTGACCATCAACACTTGATGCTCCTTCTTGATTTCTACCTCCGCAGCCTTTAGCATTGCGAAGAGATCGGGAATCGTCTTATCCATCCCTTGCATATTATAGTTCATCACGAAGCTCTTGTAGCTTGATGGCAGTGATTGGAGAATTTTGTCAATGATGGTATCATCCGGAAGATTAACTCCCAGTTGAATCAAGTGATTGCAGTACCCAGACATCTTGAGTATATGCTCACCGATGTAACTATTCTCCTCCATCTTGCAGCTATAGAACTTATTGGAGACTTCATATCTCTCAATCCGGGCATTCTTTTGAAATATTAACTTCAACTCCTGGAACATCTCATATGCTCGATGATGTTCAAAACGTCGTTGAAGTCCCGGTTCTAAGCCGTAAAGCATGGCACATTGAACTATCGAGTAGTCATCAGCTTTGCTCTGCCAGACGTTCTTAACATCGTCAGTTGCATCGAAGAAGGGCACGGCACCTAGCGGTGCTTCCAGGGCGTAATTCTTACGTGCAGCAATGAGGATAATCCTCAAGTTACGGACCTAGTCCGTGTAATTGCTACCATCATCTTTCAACTTTGCTTTCTCAAGGAACACATTAAAATTCAATGGAACAACAACACGGGCCATCTATCTACAATCAACATAGACAAGCAAGATACTATCAGGTACTAAGTTCATGATAAATTTAAGTTCAATTAATCATATTACTTAAGAACTCCCACTTAGATAGACATCCCTCTAATCCTCTAAGTGATCACATGATCCAAATCAACTAAACCATGTCCGATCATCACGTGAGATGGATTAGTTTCAATGGTGAACATCAGTATGTTGATCATATCTACTATATGATTCACGCTCGACCTTTCGGTCTTCGTGTTCCGAGGCCATATCTGTTATTTGCTAGGCTCGTCAAGTTTAACCTGAGTATTCCGCGTGTGCAACTGTTTTGCACCCGTTGTATTTGAACGTAGAGCCTATCACACCCGATCATCATGTGGTGTCTCAAAGACGAAGAACTTTCATAGCGGTGCATACTGTGGAGAACACTTATACTTTGATAATTTAGTGAGGGATCATCTTATAATGCTACCGTTAATCAAAGAAAGATAAGATGCATAAAAGATAAAAATCACATGCAATCAATATAAGTGATATGATATGGCCATCATCATCTTGTGCTTGTGATCTCCATCTCCGAAGCACCGTCATGATCACCATCATCACCGACGCGACACCTTGATCTCCATCGTAGCATCGTTGTCGTCTCGCCAATCTTATGCTTCTACGACTATCGCTACCGCTTAGTGATAAAGTAAAGCATTACAGGGCGATTGCATTGCATACAATAAAGCGACAACCATATGGCTCGCCAGTTGCCGATAACTCGGTTACAAAAACATGATCATCTCATACAATAAAATTTAGCATCATGTCTTGACCATATCACATCACAACATGCCCTGCAAAAACAAGTTAGACGTCCTCTACTTTGTTGTTGCAAGTTTTACATGGCTGCTATGGGCTTAGCAAGAACCGTTCTTACCTACGCATCAAAACCACAACGATAGTTTGTCAAGTTGGTGCTGTTTTAACCTTCGCAAGGACCGGGCGTAGCCACACTCGGTTCAACTAAAGTTGGAGAAACTGACACCCGCCAGCCACATGTGTGCAAAGCACATCGGTAGAGCCAGTCTAGCGTAAGCGTACGCGTAATGTCGGTCCAAGCCGCTTCATCCAACAATACCGCCGAACCAAAGTATGACATGCTGGTAAGCAGTATGACTTATATCGCCCACAACTCACTTGTGTTCTACTCGTGCATATGATATCTACGCATAAAACCAGGCTCGGATGCCACTGTTGGGGAACGTAGTAATTTCAAAAAATTTCCTACGCACACGCAAGATCATGATGATGCATAGCAGCGAGAGGGGAGAGTGTTGTCCACGTACCCTCACAGACCAAAAGCGGAAGCGTTAGCACAACGCGGTTGATGTAGTCATACGTCTTCACGATCCGACCGATCAAGTACCGAACGCACGGCACCTCCAAGTTCAGCACACGTTCAGCCCGATGACGTCCCTCGAACTCCGATCCAGCCGAGTGTTGAGGGAGAGTTTTGTCGACGACGGCGTCTTGGCGATGTTGATGTTCTACCGACGCAGGGCTTCGCCTAAGCACCGCTACAGTATTATCGAGGTGGACTATGGTGGAGGGGGGCACCGCACACGGCTAAAAGATCAAACAGATCAATTGTTGCGTCTTTGGGGTGCCCCTTGCCCCTGTATATAAAGGAGCAAGGGGGAGGCCAGCCGGTCCTCTTTGGCGCGCCAGGAGGAGGAGTCCTCCTCCTAGTAGGAGTAGGACTCCCCTCTTTCCTACTCCTACTAGGAGGGGGAAAGGAAGGGGGAGAGGGAGAAGGAAAGGGGTGCCGCCTCTCCTAGTCCAATTCGGACCAGAGGGGGAGGGGCGCACGGCCTGCCCTAGGCCAGCCCTCTCTCTCTCCACTAAGGCCCATAAGGCCCATTACTTCTCCCCGGGGGGGGGGGGGGTTCCGGTAACCCTCCGGCACTCCGGTTTTCTCCGAAATCACCCCGAACACTTCCGGTGTACGAATATAGTCGTGCAATATATCAATCTTTATGTCTCGACCATTTCGAGACTCCTCGTCATGTCCGTGATCACATCCGGGACTCCGAACAACCTTCGGTACATCAAAACATATAAACTCATAATATAACTATCATCGAAACGTTAAGCGTGCGGACCCTACGGGTTCGAGAACTATGTAGACATGACTGAGACACGTCTCCGGTCAATAACCAATAGCGGAACCTGGATGCTCATATTGACTCCCACATATTCTACGAAGATCTTTATCGGTGAGATCGCATAACAACATACGTTGTTCCCTTTGTCATCGGTTTGTTACTTGCCCGAGATTCGATCGTCGGTATCTCAATACCTAGTTCAATCTCGTTACCAGCAAGTCTCTTTACTCGTTCCGTAATACATCATCCGGCAACTAACTCATTAGTTGCAATGCTTGCAAGGCTTAAGTGATGGGCATTACCGAGAGGGCCCAGAGATACCTCTCCGACAATCGGAGTGACAAATCCTAATCTCGAAATACGCCAACCCAACAAGTACCTTCAGAGACACCTGTAGAGCACCTTTATAATCACCCAGTTATGTTGTGACGTTTGGTATCACACAAAGTGTTCCTCCGGTAAACGGGAGTTGCATAATCTCATAGTCATAGGAACATGTATAAGTCATGAAGAAAGCAATAACAACATACTAAACGATCGGGTGCTAAGCTAACGGAATGGGTCAAGTCAATCACATCATTCTCCTAATGATGTGATCCCGTTAATCAAATGACAACTCATGTCTATGGTTAGGAAACATAACCATCTTTGATTAACGAGCTAGTCAAGTAGAGGCATACTAGTGACACTCTTTTTGTCTATGTATTCACACATGTATTATGTTTCCGGTTAATACAATTCTAGCATGAATAATAAACATTTATCATGACATAAGGAAATAAATAATAACTTTATTATTGCCTCTAGGGCATATTTCCTTCACGGAGGACTTCCTCGTCGTCTTTGCGCGGGCGGAGGACCGGAACCGGGTGAGCGCCATGCCGGTGATGGAGCACAGGGGCGTTCAACTGTATTTCAGGCAGTAGATCCGACATGCTCAGGAAATCCATGCGGCATTCCAGTTCAAGGCCAAGATCGTGATGGAGGGGATTTCGCCGCATGCCTGGGAGCGGGAGGTAGCAGAGACTCTGCTGGGGTCATCCTGCCTGGTGGACATGATTGAGCCAGAGACTAGTTCTCGCTCAGACCTCTCGGCGTTCAGGTTGACGGCATGGACAACGCAGCCGGAGGAGATTCTGTCGTTGCGGTGGCTGGCGGTGCTGGAGCCAGGGATGCGTTCACCACTGATGGAGCCGACCCTTCTCCAGTACAAGGTACGGATTCACATGGATGAGATCTCGGATTACACCGCGGCGGAAGAACCACAGTTCTTGGGTGCTTCGTCAGACAGTGAGCAGAGTGGTTTGCCGGATGATCCTGACACATCGGGCATGGGCGGCGGTCGAGGACCTGCAAAATCGTGCAAAGTCTGGCGTTTTGGAGTGCGGGACGAGAGGGGCGGCGCCGGAGCTGGAGGAGGCATTGCCCATGGTGGTGGTGCACGGAGTATGTCGGCCACCGCGGAGATGTCCAGTGAAGGGCAGGATTGGAAAATCCCTCACATGCAGCCGGTGCCGGGGGGCCCACCCTGCATATTCGGCTCGGTGCATGAGCGTCTCTCCACCAGGCCATCAGCTTTTAAACGCTTGACTAGGCCGTCAGCTACGCAGCCAATGGGATCACCAAGGCAAGATCAGAGTTTGAACGGAGGGGCGGGATTGGATGGAAGTGGTGGTGCGATGGGGAGCCAGCTGGCAGCAATCATTGCGCCCATCGCCAGCCCAGAGAGGACCTTGTGCAGGTGGAGACAGCGCGGTCTCTGTGGCTAGAAGGGACAGGCGCGGAAACACAGGTGGGCCAGGTCGTGGGAGGATCAGATACGGTGGGGCCCGTGATGCCGGTGGCCAGATTCGAGACTCATACAGTTGGGAGAGGTGGCGATCCCATGGAACCACTGTTGCTGGGTGGGTGTGTTGATGCGGTTGGGGAGCAGGTGGTGCCCAGGCCCCGGCAGGCCACTGACATGGGGGTGGCGCCCACCAATCCATGCATAGAGAGGGCGGACCCGGTATCCAAGGAAGGGGATAAGGACATGCATGAGGGAGGTTCGGTGGAGGATGAGGACAAAGCAGCGGATGTGGCCAGCGGCAGTGGGACCGAGCAACAGGAGCTTAGGGAATCTTTCCCAGTTGTGCGCCCAATTGGCTGTGCATGCATGCCCATGCATGATGGGACGCCCCCATGCATGGAAAATGGGCACGTAAACACTATCCTGGCTACTTAGGAAACGAAGCAACAAGCATTGATTTTGCATAGTGGCCCGGAAGATACGGTGGGAATGACTGCGCAGGAAGCAATGGAGTACAACAAGCTCAAGGGATTTTGTTCCAACATTATCAAGAAGCTGGTGCCGCCACTACTGAAGGAGATACAAGCGGCCAAGCTGAGGCCGGAGGTGACACCTTTTACCCCTAAGCGCACAACACGAGCAATGAAGAAGACGACCTCCACCAGCCGGTCCAGAGATAACCCGACAGTGAACGTGCTACTTCATGCGCTTGGGATGGTGCCAGAAGACATGGTGGCGGATGACGGGATGGTGCACGAACTTCAGGCCCTGTTTGATTCCCCGCTGCGGGAGCAACATATCAGGATCATCGCGGGGCTGTTTGGCAAGGCAGTGCCAACAGTGCAAGACATGGAGGGAAACAACGCGGTCGTGCTATGCTCACACTAGAGAGCTAGCTTGGAGGTTGGTGTATATGTCCTTCATGGATATACACCCATAGTGTTGTCTTTGGAATGTGAGGGGCCTCAACAATCCAGCCAAGAGGAAGGCCGTTCGGGAGTTTGTGGAAACGGTGAAAGTTAACTTGGTTTGTTTCCAAGAAACTAAAATGGATGTAATGGCAAATTTGTTGTAATACAATGCTTGGGGCCGTCGTTTGATGGCTTTGCCTATGTGCCGGCGGTGGACACTTGCGGAGGTATACTTTTGGCTTGGGATAGCGCGGTGCTTAAGGTGGACAACATCATGCTCAATGCCAACTTCCTCACAGGCAGGGTGCATGTCAAGATGGGGGAACCTTGGTGGATCACGGTGGTGTACGGACCACAGGGCGATGAAAGGAAAACTATCTTTTTGCAAGAGATCAGGGACTGGCGCTTGGGGTGCCCGGGGCCTTGGATGTTGCTTGGAGACTTCAACATGATCAGAAGAGCTGCGGACAAAAGTAACTGCAACATTAATAGAAGGATGATGGGAAGATTTAGAGACTTCGTGGATGATCATGAGCTAAAGGAAATGTACATGCACGGACGGAGATACACGTGGTCCAACGAGAGGGAAACACCAACCTTGACAAAGATCGACAGAGTTTTCACGACAGTGGACTGGGAGCTTGAGAACACAGATTGCTTGCTGCAGGCACTTTCCACTGGGGTCTCGGATCGCGCGCCGCTACTTCTCACGACCAGTGCTAGTTTTTGCCCCAAGCGGCGCTTCCGGTTCGAGTTGTTTTGGACGAAGCTTGAAGGATTTGATGAGGCGGTGAGGGAGGCCTGGACGTGCAGCGATGACATGGTGGATCCGTACAAAAGACTCGATGCCCTGCTCAGAAATACTGTGAGCTACTTGCAGGCCTGGGGGCAGAAAAAGGTCGGCAATGTCAAGCTGTTGATGAGGGTGGCTAACTGGGTGATTCACAAACTGGACATAGCTCAAGAGAGACGGCTGTTGGGAAGTGAGGAACTGTGGCTGCGCCGAAGCTTAAAGCAAGCTCTCTTAGGATTGGCTGCGCTGGAGCGTACCATTGATCGCCAACGATCGAGAATGAAGTGGCTGAAGGAGGGAGATGCCAACACAAAACTTTTTCAGGCCTTCGCGAATGGGCGTCGTGCGAAGAACTTCATCACACACATCAAAAGAGAGGAAGTCATCATCACATATCAGGAGCAGAAGGAAGAGGCTTTTTTCCAAGCGTATGAGAGGATTATTGGGCAGGATACGGCAAGAGAGCACACCTTGGACTTGCAGTTCCTTCAGGTGCAGAGTCATGACCTCCGGGAGCTAGAGAATATCATAACCGAGGAGGAGGTTTGGGAGGTCATCAAGGAACTCCCCCCTGATCGTGCCCCTTGACCTGATGGATACATTGCGGCTCTCTATAAACGGGTGAGGGAGTCCTGGACTAGGGGGTGTCCGGATAGCCGAACTATCATCACCGGCGGACTCCAAGACTATGAAGGTACAAGATTGAAGACTTCGTCCCGTGTCCGGATGGGACTTTCCTTGGCGTGGAAGGCAAGCTTGGCGATACGGATATCTAGATCTCCTACCATTGTAACCGACTCTGTGTAACCCTAACCTATCCGGTGTCTATATAAACCGGAGGGTTTTAGTCCATAGGACGAACAACAATCATACCATAGGCTAGCTTCTAGGGTTTAGCCTCTACGATCTCGTGGTAGATCTACTCTTGTACTACCCATATCATCAATATTAATCAAGCAGGAGTAGGGTATTACCTCCATCGAGAGGGCCCGAACACAGGTAAAAACATCGTGTCCCTTGTCTCCTATTACCATCCGCCTAGACGCACAGTTCGGGACCCCCTACCGAGATCCGCGGTTTTGACACCGACATTGGTGCTTTCATTGAGAGTTCCTCGTGTCGTCACCGATAGGCCCGATGGCTCCTTCGATCATCAACAACGACGCAGTCCGTGGTGAGACCTTTCTCCCGGACAGATCTTCGTATTCGGCGGCTTTGCTGCGGGCAATTCGCAGCCATCCGGAGCAGATCGAAAGCTACGTCCCCGCCATCAGTCAGATTTGGAAGTTTGAACTATACGGCCGATACCCGCGGAGACTTGATCTTCGACGGATTCGAGCCGCAGCCAAGCGCGCCTTGACTGTCTCGATGGGCATGATCTAGCTCTGCACCGAACAAAGGCTCGAGGCCGCACCAAAGATCCGGCTCCGACCCTTAATCCGGAGCCGGATTCCCGATCGAGGACGAGTGGTTGGACACCGCCTCGGGGCTACGATCTCTGGCGATTGAGCCGAACTCTATCCCTGTCCCCTGCGAAGACCGTGACTCCAAGGTGCCGGACTCCTCTCCGGACTCCGAACCCTCCGCGCCCCTACAAATCGAATCCGATTGGGCGCCGGTCATGGAGTTCACCGCCGCGGACATCTTTCAGCACTCGCCCTTTGGCGACATCCTGAATTCACTAAAGTCTCTCTCCTTATCCGGAGAGCCCTGGCCGGATTACGGTCAGGAAGGTTGGGATGCGGACGGCGAAGAAATTAAACGCCCACCCACCACCCACTTTGTAGCCACTGTCGATGATTTAACCGACATGCTCGACTTCGACTCCGAAGACATCGACGGTATGGACAACGATGCAGGAGACGACCAAGACCCAGCGCCTACAGGGCACTGGAAGGCCACCTCGTCATACGACATATACATGGTGGACATCCCAAAAGATGGGAACGACGATGGAACAATGGAGGATGAACCCTCCAAGAAGCAACCGAAGCGCCCACATCAGCGGCGCCGCTCTAAATCCCGCCACAGCAAAAATGGTGATTCCGGCACGGGAATTAATAACACCCCGGACAGTGCCGAAAACAACCTCCTCCAGCAGGACTCAGCGCAGGAGGAAGGAGAAGCAAGTCCGCGATAGAGAGTCCTCTAGACCCTCCGTTCAAGCCGTACCCCGACGCCGTTCAAAAAGTACCAGGGCACGGGAAAACGTGCCGGACTTGCGAGATATATTGGAGGATAAGGCAAAACATACAAGATCGATCTACGGATCGCGTGGGCGCCCCACGATATGTGATGATAACCGTCACGCCGGATACAGAAACTCTGGCAGGGCCGAACACAATAGACAAAGCTCATTTGAGCTGCGTCGTGATATAGCGCAATACAGAGGCACCGCACACCCACTATGCTTCACAGATGAAGTAATGGATCATCAAATCCCTGAGGGCTTTAAACCCGTAAACATCGAATCATGCGATGGAACCACAGATCCTGTGGTCTGGATCGAGGATTATCTCCTCCATATCCACATGGCCCGCGGTGATGATCTACATGCAATCAAATACCTCCCACTCAAGCTTAAAGGACCAGCTCAGCATTGGCTCAACAGCTTGCCAGCAGAATCAATTGGTTGTTGGGGGACCTCGAAGCATTCCTTGATAACTTCCAGGCACATATGTGCGACCACCAGACGCCGATGACCTTAGCCACATAATTCAGCAGCCGGATGAATCGGCCGCATAATTACGGACACGGTTCCTAACAAAGAAAAATCAAATCGTTGACTGTCCGGATGCAGAGGCACTTGCAGCCTTCAAATATAACATCCGCGACGAGTGGCTTGCCCGACACCTAGGACAGGAAAAGCCGAAATCTATGGCAGCCCTCACAACCCTCCTGACTCGCTTTTGTGCGGTAGAGGACAGCTGGCTAGCCCGAAGCAACAACTTGGCTAAACACCCTGATAGTTCGGATACCAAGGACAGCAATGGCAGGGCGCGTCGCAACAAGAATAAGCGCCGCATTAACGACGATAATGCGGAAGATACGACCGTCAATGCCGGATTCAGAGGCTCTAAACCCGGTCAGCGGAAGAAGCCATTCAAAAGAAATACCCAGGGCCCGTCCAACTTGGACCGAATACTCGATCGCTTGTGCGGATACATGGCACCCCGAAAAACTAGCCAATCACACCAACAGGGATTGTTGGGTGTTCAAGCAAGAAGGCAAGTTAAGTGCGAACTCAATGACAAGGGGCTGCATAGCGATGACGAGGAAGAGCCCCGGCCACGAACAATAGAGGATGTAAGGTTTTCCCACACAAGTGCGGACGGTGAACATGATATACGCAACCCATATACCCAAAAGGGAGCGGAAGCGTGCACTAAGGGACGTATATGCGATGGAGCCAGTCGCCCCGAAGTTCAACCCATGGTCCTCATGCCCGATCACCTTCGATCAAAGGGACCACCCTACTAGCATCCGTCACGGCGGTTTCGCCGCATTGGTTCTTGACCCAATTATCGACGGATTTCACCTCACCAGAGTCCCGATGGACGGCGGTAGCAACTGAACCTGCTTTATCAGATACGGTCGCAAAATGGGCATAGACACCTCAAGGATTAAACCTACAAAGACGACCTTTAAAGGCGCCATACCGGTGTAGAGGCCAATTGTAATGGGCTCGATTACACTCGAAGTGGTCTTCGGATTCCGGATAACTTTTCAAGCGAAGAGTTAATCTTCGACATCGCCCCGTTCCGCAGCGGCTATCATGCATCGCCGGATGAACCGCATTTGCAAAGTTCAATGCGGTGCCGCACTACGCATACCTCAAGCTCAAGATGCCAGGCCCTCGAGGAGTAATCACGGTCAATGGAAACACCGAACGCTCTCTCCGAACGGAGGAGCACACGGCGGCCCTCACAGCGGAGGTGCAAAGAAGCCTCTCACGGCAATTCTCGAGTCCGGCCACTAAGCGTCCGGACACTGCCAAGCGCGCCGGGAGTAACCTACAACAAGACCGCCTGGCACGATTCAAGCACGCGTAGCAATCCGGCCCCAACCCCAGCCCTCGCGAAGTTGCGAAGCCCGATTACTACAGCGTACATAACTACGCCCGAGATACCATGGGCATAAGGGGAGGGCACCACCACGACACGCCCGGAATACGGCTCAACCGCACCAGGGGCTCCCGCTTGTGTCATTTTTTTCTTTTTTCTTTTTCTTTTCTTCCTTTTTTTTTACTTTCAGGACTCCGATTTCCAGAAGTCTTGTCCGGCACTAGAATCGCCGGACTCACGATGCAACAGCCAGGGAAACAGAAAGCTACATTGAGTGTTCAGGTGGTCTCTATTACGAGCATTATACCTGTTTTACATACCATCCCGCAGCTTACCCCTGGAGGGGGACATGTTAGATAGTCCCATCCCTTGCTTATCGCACTATTTGTATCGTTCTGCTTTCATTGCAGTACCTTACTGAATAAACAATACATAGCTTTTGCCTATTATTGCACTCCTTTGTTTATCTATATATATGTTCATTTCATGACATGTTGCACCCGTACACTTTGGTACGGCCAATACACCAGGGGCTTAAGTACCCTAAAATTATGGTGTGACAAGTCCGAACACTTTCACAAGTGCGGCACCCCAAACTTATAGCATTATATGAATCGGCTCCGAATCATGTCTTGGGTCAATAGTTGGGTTTGCCCGGCTCCCGTGTTTTGGTACCTTACGTTCCGTTATATCGGCTAAGGTAGCACCGGGAGAACCACTGCGATTGTGCCCCAGCTTGAGCTGGGTCGAGCACCTCGATGGAGAAAGCTAAAACTGACCGTCATGATAGGGCGAGAGCCGGTCGCTGTTCGAGAGGTTTTTCGGGTCCCTAAAGACTTATGCCGCTTAGAGCGAGGAACCGGAGTTGTCCGCCAAGGCGTGGATAGCGCCCGAACTCGGTCTTCCGAATACTAGGGGCTTCACCAAATTTAAAATTATAGAATTCTATGGCTAAGTGAGAGTGTTCAAGCATTATAAGTCCGGTTGCCTTGTTCGTTGCGTTGAGCGCCTCCTAGATGGACCCAAGAATGGGAACAAGAGTGCTCAAGTTTATCCCGAACACCCCAAAGACTGCGTGGCATGGGGGCTGAAGCCAACGACTTGCCATCTCTCAAATTTGATAAACGGCCGCACAGAAGGTAATATTTGAAATTAACAAGTGTTGCTTAGCGCATATGAACAAGTTTTCAGCGTATAGGATAACAAATGCGAGTCTATTCAAAAATTACATCTTTGGAGCACTCATCCGCTATTCGGCGGGCACCCTTCAGGAGGCCCTCATAGTACATTTCGGGCGTGCGATGCTCCTTGCCCTTCGGTGGCCCGTCCGTAACAAGCTTCTCCGCATCCAGCTTGCCCCAGTGCACTTTAGCACGGGCAAGGGCCCGACGGACACCTTCAATGCAGATGGAGCGCTTGATGACTTCAATCCGTGGACAGGCGTCCACCAGCCGCTGCACCAAGCCGAAGTAGCTCCCAGGCATGGCCTCCAATGGCCACAGCCGCTTATAAGGCCCTTCATGGCCTGTTCGGCGACCTTGTGGAGCTCGACCAGCCGCTTCAAATTGGTCGCTCAGGCACCGGATGTCCGCCTCATCATCTTGAGACCGTAACACCTTTTCCGCCGAGCTCCCTCCTTGGCGCGGTAGAATGCGGCAGCATCAGACACACTACGGGGCAAATCTGCGAATGCTCCTGGAGAGCTCCGAATCCGGGTAATTAATAGGTAATTCACTTTCACATGCCTGCTTTGCATAAAGAATGCCTTACACGCCGCTATCTTCTTTACTGATTCAATTTCTTGGAGGGCTTTTTGGGCCTCGGCCTTAGCAGCTTTGGCACTCTTAAGAGCCGAGGCGAGCTCGGACTCTCGAGTCTTCGAGTCACGCTCCAAACTCTCGTGTTTTTCCATGAGAGCTTGGAGCTCTTGCCGTACCTTGGCCAGCTGCGCCTCCCCCTTCTCTCACTCGGTGCGTTCCGCAGCCGCTTTGTTTTCGGAACGACACCGCTTCCTTCGTGGTCGCCACCTCGTTCGTGGCCCTGCAGCACCCATGTTATTCCTGTTATTTTTGCAACCAAACCTTTCTATAAGGTATTTCTTTAATAAGGTACTACTTACCTTCCTTGTCCTCGAGCTGCTTCTTGGCTTGGCCGAGCTCGTTCTCGGACCGCCGAGGCTCTGCTTCAATGCATTGACCTCCGCAGCCAAGGCGGCAGAGGTCAAGAATGCAGCCTGCATTCCCATATTGACATACTTATGTTAGACTCCTGCGTATATCTTTTAGATCCTTAGTCCGACTTTTCTTTCCGAACACCGAACTAAGCATCAGGCTACTGCCTATGCGGTAATATTTTTACATATTCTAAACTTACCTCAAAGCCTGTTAGAAGGCTGGTACAGGCTTCGGGTCAGCCCGCTCTTGGCGGATTGGGACCTGTCCGGATCACCGCACTCATAATAAAGTGCGGTGCTCCTTCCTCGATGGAGGCGCCGTTAGCGCCTCAAGATGCTATCCGGTGCCTCCGGTTGACGGAGGACACGGCGCTCTTACCCTTTCTTACGGCGGACCGCTTAGGACTGAACCACTCAAGGTTCCGCATGGAGTCCGGACAAGGGTCGGGCTTACAGCCCCCGGGGTCTTGCCCCCACGCGCCGAGTCCGGAGGTCGCCTTGTGGCGCCTCCTGCGCCACCTCCTCTTGACCAGGCCCCTTGGGACGCCACCTCGGCGTCGTGCAGCGTGAGGCGAGGAGGCGGTCGGAAGCGGCACTCTCCATTTCCGAAGAACCCAGGGACCCGCTCGTCGAAGCGGCTAGCTCGCTCTCGGGCGGGCTGCATGATTGTTCGACATTAGAGAACACTATGCAATAATGAAAAAGCCATGGGTATCCGGACACTTACGATCTCGCCATGGGCTTGGCCCTTGTTGGCCAATCCTCCTCGTCGCTGTCGACGTTGGTGGAGAAGTCCGGAGGAAGGGTTCTTCCTTTCTTGGACCCTCCGGCCTCCCGGTTAGGCGGCCTTCCTTTCTCTCCTCCCCGGGAGAAGCTTTTTCCTCCTCCTCGCCCTCGGGAGAAGATTCTCGCTTCAGAATCGACAAGACTGGCGCCGGAGCTCCTTCGAGTTCCCGTGGCCTCCTTCTTGGCCTTCATCTCCGGCACCACATGGGGTGCCAGAGCCAGCAGCCCCGTCAATCGGGCGTCCGCTGGATCTTCCGGCAAAGGAGCCGGACAGTTAATCTGTTCGGATGTCTTCAGCCAGTCCTGTCAAAGACTAGGGAGTTTTAGATCCCACATAGAGTCAATCTATGAGAAAAGAGTCCCGTAAAGGGTAAAATAACTTACCTCGCCGGCTTGACGCCGCGAGCTGTATCCGCGATCTTTGTTAGCGGATGCGGGGCTTCAGCGCCCTTGAACAGCACCTTCCAGGCATCTTCGTACATAGTGTCAAAGAGCCGGCTCAAGGTTCGGCGCTGTGCCGGATCGAACTCCCACAAATTGAAGGCCCGTTGTTGGCATGGGAGAATCCGGCGGACGAGCATCACCTGGATTACGTCGACAAGCCTGAGATTCTTGTCCACCAGGTTCCGGACGCATGTTTGGAGTCCGGATAGCTCGTCCGAATTCCCCCATGTCAGGCCCGTCTCTTTCCATGACGAGAGCCATGTGGGGAGGCCAGATCTGAATTCGGGGGCCGCCACCCATTCGGGGTCGCGTGGCTAGGTGATATAGAACCACCCCGATTGCCACCCCTTTATTGTCTCCACAAAGGAGCCCTCGAGCCATAGGTCTTTGGCCATCTTGCCAACCATGGCGCCTCCGCACTCTGCTTGAAGGCCACCCACTACCTTCGGCCTGACATTGAAGATCTTCAGCCATAGGCCGAAGTAGGGCTGGATGTAGAGGAAGGCCTCGCACACGATGATAAACGCCGAGATGTTGAGGATGAAATTCGGGGCCAGGTCGTGGAAGTCCAGGCCGTAATAGAACATGAGCCCCCGGACAAATGGGTGAAGTGGAAAACCTAGTCCATGGAGGAAGTGGGGAGAAACACCACCCTCTCATGGGGCCTGGTTGGAATGAGCTGCCTCGTCGGGCAGCCTGTGTGCGATGTCGCCGGACAAGTATCCAGCCTCCCGCAGTCTTGTGATGTGCCCCTCCGTGACGGAGGAGGCCATCCACCTGCCTCCCGCTCCTAACATGGTTGGAGAAGGTTGAGGTGGGACGTGCGGACTTAGGCGCTGGAGCTCGAGTGCGCTGAAATGGATGAGCAAAGGAGGAATAAGGCGTAGGTGAAAAAGGTGGATCCTTATCCCCTTATATGGACGGACGAAGCTATGCGTCCCCCACCAGCCTGGTAAAACTCGCTTACCTCCCAAGCACCATAATCAATGGCGCGGATGGGTTACCCGCGTCCGTATTGATGAGAATCCCGGAATAAGGGGGCACGATCTATGCTTTGATAAGACGTGCCAGGGGAACCGCCTCGCTAAACGCGCTAAGGTGGAATGGTAAAAAACGATTCATATAAAGGCCTGGCTATGGTGTGATGTCACGCCGCGGAATACGTCAGCAGATCTATGCAACAATTATTCTCTCTACGGTGGTATGTGGAACTTGTTTTGCAGAGCCGGGCACTATCCTGGTGTTCAAAACCTTCTATGAAGTATTCGGAGGAGGAACCCGCCTCGCAATGCCGAAGACAATCAACGCGCCGGACTCGTCGTCATTGAAGCCTGGTTCAGGGGCTACCGAGGGAGTCCTGGACTAGGGGGTGTCCGGATAGCCGAACTATCATCACGACCGGACTCCAAGACTATGAAGATACAAGATTGAAGACTTCGTCCCGTGTCCGGATGGGACTTTCCTTGGCGTGGAAGGCAAGCTTGGCGATACGGATATGTAGATCTCCTACCATTGTAACCGACTCTGTAACCCTAACCTATCCGTGTCTATATAAACCGGAGGGTTTTAGTCCATAGGACTAACAACAATCATACCATAGGCTAGCTTCTAGGGTTTAGCCTCTACGATCTCGTGGTAGATCTACTCTTGTACTACCCATATCATCAATATTAATCAAGCAGGAGTAGGGTATTACCTCCATCGAGAGGGCCCGAACCTGGGTAAAAACATCGTGTCCCTTGTCTCCTGTTACCATCCGCCTAGAGGCACAGTTCGGGACCCCCTACCCGAGATCCGCCGGTTTTGACACCGACAACGGGCATGGCCAATCATAAAGAAGGATGTCATGGCCGTCATGTTGAAGCTCTACGTGGGAGATGGGAGGGGTTTTGGGAAGCTGAACAAAGCACATATCATTCTCATACCCAAGAAACCGGATGCAGAAGAAATTGGGGACTTCAGGCCAATAAGTTTGACACACAGCATGCCTAAGTTATTCGCCAAAGTCCTTGCCAACCGCCTCAGAAAACACATGCACATGATCGTTGAAGCCAATCAATCTGCTTTCATCAAAGGTCGGCACCTACATGATAACTTCCTCCTAGTTAGACAAGTGGCAAGGAGGATTCATGCATGCAAATCGCCCGGAGTGTTCCTGAAACTTGATATTTCGAGGGCTTTCGACTCCTTGTCATGGCCGTTCCTTTTTGATGTCATGACTGCCAAAGGGTTTGGTACGAGATGGATGACTTGGGTGGCGATCCTGCTGCAAACTGCAACCACCAAAGTGATCGTCAATGGCGTGGCTGGGAAGAGCTTTGGGCACGCGTGCGGGCTGCGCTAGGGGGATCCTATCTTGCCTCTACTCTTCGTCATTGCAATGGATGTTCTGACAAGACTCGCTCAACGAGCTATGGCGTCTGGTGTGCTAAGCTCATTCCATGGGATCACGACCATGCAAAGGATCTCGATATACGCGGATGACGTAGCCTTGTTTATCAAACCTACAGTCATGGATTTGAGCTTTGTGAAGGAGACTTTAAAAGCTTTTGGTGAAGCTTCTGGGCTTAAGGTGAACTACCGGAAGTCGTCGGCCATAGTGATTAGAGGGGACGTGGAGGACAGACAAAGGGTGGCTGCACTACTCCAGTGCGACTTAGCGGAATTCCCATGTAGGTACCTTGGCCTACAGCTTGCTATCAAGAACTATACTCGCGCGGAATGGCAACCCATGTTGGATAAAGTGAGGTACTTCGTCCCTGCTTGGCAAAGAGGGTTGATTCAACGACCTGGCCGGTTGATCCTGGTGCAATCTATCATCTCTGCTAGGCCGATCCATCACCTAATGATTGTGGACGCCCCTGTCTGGGTGTTTGAGGAGATTAACAAGTGGATGAGATCATTCTTTTGGGCCGGCAAGGACAAGGTTAACGGTGGACAATGCCTCGTCGCATGGGACAAAATATGTCGACCTAAGTGCCACGGTGGGTTTGGAGTGAAGAACTTGCAACTTCAATCTTTGGCGCTAAGGGTCAGGTGGGAATGGCTAAAGCGTACGGAGCCAGCGAGGCCCTGGCAGGGATTACCAATGATCGAAGATAGATTGGCGAGGGAGGTGTTTGATAGTCTGGTTCATATTCAAGTTGGCTCGGGTGATAGCGTTCTGTTTTGGAGGGACCGGTGGATACACGGATATGCAGTACCTGACATTGCTCCACTCCTGCTTATGACGGTCCACGCGAGGGTGATCAATACAAGAACGGTGCAGCAGGCATTGCTCAACAACAGATGGATGGAGGACTGTCAAATTGAGATCTCTTTCATGGCTCAAATGCAACGCATGCATCTCTGCCATGCGGTGGCGACAGTTGACAGACGTGAGACCGAGCAGGATGTCTTCACCTGGACTTGCTCATCTTCTGGACAATACTCAGCTAAGTCACTCTATTCCAGCCTTTGCAATGGATGGCCTAAATCGCCCCTGGCAAAGTGTGTTTGGAGAAGCTGGGCCCCTCTTAAGTGCAAATTTTTTGTTTGGCTCGCAATGCAGTACAGGATATGGACGTCAGACAGGAGGGCTAGGCATGGGCTTCAGGATGGGAGCTCAACATGCTACACGTGCTTGCAGGATGAGGATAATGCTGATCATATTCTTCTGCAGCGCCCGCATGCTCGGGAGGTCTGGTATAGGGCATGGGACACCCTGCAAATTAACACTCCTCAATCACTCGCAAATGAGAATACCCTGGAGTGGTGGTTACGAGCATGTAGAAGCTTTCTAGGGGCGGAAAGGAGAGGTTTCGACACCACAGTCACGGCGGTTCTCTGGGCTTTGTGGAAACAGAGGAATGCAAGAGTCTTCAGTAGGGTAGATCAACAAAAAACTCCTCTGGAGCTTGTTACTTGTACGTTAATTGAGGTAGCTGAGTGTTCGCACGCGGCAGGTGGTGTTGGTGGTCTACAACAGTTTATGAGGAGTTATCTTAGATGTAGTTTGGGTGGTGTTGGTGTTGGTGTAACCGTGTGTGCCGAATGTTCGCATTTGAGCCACACTTCTTGTAATTATGTTTTCTTCGTCTTCTATAAAAATATGGTACGCTGTTGGCGTACTCTCGAAAAAACAATTTTAGATCAGAGGGAGTAGCATTTTTTGCGCTACATGACAGTTTTTTCTACCAATCATGTTAATCTTGGCAACTTCTATAAAGTTGCCATGACAACTTTAGTTGAAATTGCACGTCAATTCACTTCAAAAAAAATTGCACGTCAATTTGACTGTTCGCTGGGAAAATGCTCACAGTGAAAATTTTCCGTCACGGCTACGAATGGCGGCTCAAGGCTCTATCACGGACTTGGCGGGCCAACTGTTCGCTGACCAGGAGTAGTCCGTCTGCAAACTAAACGAGACACTCTGGCAAAAAACACAAAGACATGTAGATTCCTCCCTCTCTCTCTCTACCCCCGGGAACCCTCTGTATGTGCACAGTGGCTTTTCCACAAATATCATGCCTACTCTATATGATCATGCATAGCAAAATGACGATGAAACTCAAGTCCTATAATGTAAAGTAACAATGAAAGTTGCATGGCAATATATCTCGGAATTACTTTGGAAATGTGCAGTAGGACAAGTTCTTCTACGGGATTTGAATGCATCGACGAAGTCTTACACCATGCCTCCAGGTGAGAGTGAGAAATACGCGGCATCGAAGAGGCTAGCACAATATGGATATGTGAAAGTTAATGAGTCCAAAATATGTGATGATTTTGATAGTCATTTCATGCCTATATGGTAGGCTTTGTGGAGTTTTACTGCTTTCGCACACTACTTTTTGTCGGTATACCCCATGTAACGTTTTTTGGAGTAATGAAGTTCTATGAAAGGAATCCCAGGAAATTATGCGGAAATCACGTTATTCAATGTGATAATTGACTATCACAAAAAGAATGAAGCAAAGGGATAAAGGAGAAATCCATATGGCGATTCCTGAGCAAAATACAACCTAGCGTACGAGCGCCGCCTCGTCCACTACTTACACCCCATGAAGTCGGATCAGGGATCAGACGAACATACGCACCAGAAACGCATCCAGAAGGCAGAA
This sequence comes from Aegilops bicornis, assembly GCA_021605145.1. Classification (NCBI taxonomy): domain Eukaryota; kingdom Viridiplantae; phylum Streptophyta; class Magnoliopsida; order Poales; family Poaceae; genus Aegilops; species Aegilops bicornis. The sequence goes on along the minus strand of CM038671.1, from coordinate 155,740,551 downwards.
CCCTAGCCTCTAGATTCACCTGAAGGAGGGATTGACAAGGAGGAGATTGCCATCTTGACCACCACATGGAAGGGGACGCCGACATCATCACCATTGTCATTATCATCATCATCCACATACATCTCCATCTCATTGTAACATTTGGAACCCTAGTGTAGCGCCCAAGATGCAATTATGTCCTGATCACGTGATGAATTCATGATTGGGGTAGAATCGCATTTCGAGCGCATAGCAAGGTGGATACCATTACAACATACCATGTACTGAATTGATGAGAATACCAGATAAGGCTACACTCGCCAAAAGCTACAACATGAATACATCAATACATAGAAATCATCATACAAAAGAGCAGGATCCGACTACGGATGAAATCAAATGAAAAGAAGAATGACATCCACCCTGCTAATCCTAGGCTCCCGATCCGGAACCTAACCCTTGGTCAAAGAAGAAGAAGCAGAAGAAGAACTCCAAACAAGCAAGCATCACTCTCACGTCAGATCATCGCATTACCTATACCTGCACCTGTTGTTGTAGTAATCTGTAAGCCACGAGGACTCAGCAATCCCATTACCATGGGTATCAAGACTAGCAATGCTTAATAGGTATGGAATGGATAAGTGGTGAGGTTGCAGTAGCACTAATCATTGTATGGTGGCTAACTTACGAGTACAATAATAAGAAGAGTAAACAACACATAACAATCACAAACTATTAATGATCAAGAAGTGATCCTGAACTACTTACGAGTCAATCATAACCCGACCGTGTTCTCTTCCCGAACTCCCTTGAAAAAAGATGATCACGGTTACGCACGCGGTTGATGTATTTTATTTGAAGTTTAGTGTCGAGTTCTCTACAACCAGATATTATAAATTTCCAAGTCTCCCATAACCGTGGGAATGATAATCCCCAAATGCAAGGAATCGTCGTAGCAATTTCCAAAGATGGAAGTGATAAGTATGGAGTGTCGAACCCACAAGGAGCTAAAGGTAAGATCAATATTCTCTCAAGTCCTATCTGCCACTAATACGATTCTACGTACACAGAACGTTTGCTTCCATCTCGAAACGAGAAATAAAACTATGTTGTGGGTATGAGGAGGATAACTTTGCATGATGTCAAAGAACTAAAATATAAAAATAGGTGCTGCTATCATAAAGTTAGAATATATCACAATATATTACAAATAGCGAGTGTGGAATAATGATGGACCGGTGTGCGGAATTATCCTAGGCAATTGTTAACAAGATCGGTAGTCATTATTGCAATTTTATATGAGGGAGAGGCATAAGCTAACATACTTTCTCTACTTGGATCATATGCACTTATGATTGGAACTCTAGCAAGCATCTGCAACTGAAGGAAATATGCCCTAGAGGCAATAGTAAAGTTGTTATTTTATATTTCCTTATTCATGATAAATGTTTATTATTCATGCTAGAATTGTATTTATCGGAAACCTAAATACATGTGTGAATACATAGACAAACATTGTGTCCCTAGTGAGCCTCTATTTGACTAGGTCGTTAATCAAGGATGGTTAAGGTTTCCTAGCCATGGACATGAGTTGTCATTTGATATAACGGGATCACATAATTAGGAGAATGATGGGATTGGACAAGACCCATCTGTTAGCTTAGCATAATGATTGTTTAGTTTTATTGCTATTGCTTTCTTCATGTCAAATACATATTCCTTCGACTATGATATTATGCAACTCCCGGATACCGGAGGAATGCCTTGTGTGCTATCAAACATCACAACATAACTGGGTGATTATAAAGATGCTCTATAGGTATCTTCAAAGGTGTTTGTTAAGTTGGCATAGATCGAGATTATGATTTGTCACCCCGAGTATCAGGGAGGTATCTCTGCGCCCTCTCGGTAATACGCATCATAAGAAGCCTTGTAAGCAAAGTGACTAATGAGTTAGTTCACTACAAAAAAAGACACATCCGTGACATTTTGGGCCAAACGATTTTTTTTCCTGTCATGCTTATGACATTGCTATGAAGAATTGTGACAAAACCAGTATCATCATAGATGTGGTGGGCTCCTACTTCTATGACAAAAAATCATGACAGAAAATGGGATTTTCGCCCTGGGCGGGCCGGAGACGCAGCTGCATGACATTCTTTGGGCCGTCCATGACGGAAAAAAACATGGTAGAAGCGAGGGCGAGGGAAATATCGGGGAGTTCCCGATTACGGTGGGTTCTCGGGGCCGAGTGATGCACGGAGGTTTGCGTGTTTCTATCGTACACGTACGCGCGTGTGTGCGAGGCGTTGCACTCTAACTGAACCCGAGTGAGGCGTTGGGCTCTAACTGAACCCGAGCGATTGCACTAGCTACGTTACTGAACCTCGATCGATCCCTTGCTATTAACTGGACCCGAGTGATTCCTTCGCTACTACTGCTAACTGAACCCGATCTATGCTGCCTCGTGATGAACAGTGAGCGTTGTTGGGGGGGGGGGGGGGGTGGATGAACAGTTCCCGGTGGGGGGTGGATGAACAGGACCCCGTGGTAGTAGAGGTCGTTGCCGCTGGATAAACAAGACCCTGTGGAGGGTTAGATGAACAGGACGACCCCGTGGAGGGCTGGTTGAACAGTAGCCGGTGGAGGGCTGGATGAATAGTAGCCCATGGAGGGGTGGTTGAACAGGACCCCGTGGAGAGGGTTGGTTGAATAGTACCCAGTGGAGGAGCGGTGGAGGCTAGATGAACAGGAGCCCGTGGATGAACAGTGGCTGGTGGAGGCTGGAGGGGAGACGCCGTGGATGAACAGTCGCAGGTGGAGGCTGGAGGAGGTCGACGGTGGATGAACAGTAGCCCGTGGAGGCAGTCGACGGTGGATATTGATAACCCACAAGTATAGGGGATCACAACAGTTTTCGAGGGTTGAGTATTCAACCCAAATTTGTTGATTCGACACAAGGGGAGCCCAAGAATATTCTCAAGTATTAGCAGCTGAGTTGTCAATTCAACCACACCTGGAAACTTAGTATCTGCAGCAAAGTGTTTAGTAGCACAATAATATGATAGTGGTGGTAACGGTAGCAAAAGAGTAGTGCGAGCAATAGTAAATATTTTTGGTATTTTGTAGTGATTGTAACAGTAGCAGCGGGAAAGTAAATAAGCGTAAACCAGTATATGGAAAACTTGTAGGCACCGGATGAGTGATGGATAATTATGCCGGATGCGGTTCATCATGTAATACCATAACATAGGGTGACATGTATAGCTCCAATTCGTCAATGTAATGTAGGCATGTATTCCAGATATAGTCGACGTGCTTATGGAAAAGAACTTGCATGACATGTTTTGTCCTACCCTCCCGTGGCAGCGGGTCCTATTGGAAACTAAGGGATATTAAGGCCTCCTTTTAATAGAGAACCGGAACAAAGCATTAGCACATAGTGAATACATGAACTCCTCAAATTATGGTCATCACGGGAGTGGTCCCGATTGTTGTCACTGGGTTGCCGGATCATAACACATAATAGGTGACTATAGACTTGCAAGATAGGATCAAGAACTCACATATATTCATGAAAACATAATAGGTTCAGATCTGAAATCATGGCACTCGGGCCCTAGTGACAAGCATTAAGCATAGCAAAGTCATAGCAACATCAATCTCGTAACATAATGGATACTAGGGATCAAAACCTAACAAAACTAACTCGATTACATGATAAATCTCATCCAACCCATCACCATCCAGCAAGCCTATGATGGAATTACTCACGCACGGCGGTGAGCATCATGAAATTGGTGATGGAGGATGGTTGATGATGACGATGGCAATGAATCCCCCTCTCCGGAGCCCTAAACAGACTACAGATCAGCCCTCCCGAGAGGTTTTAGGGCTTGGCGGCGGCTCCGTATCGTAGAACGCGATGATTTCTTCTCTCTGATTTTTTCCCTCCGAGAGCGAATATATAGAGTTGGAATTGGCGTCGGAGGGTTTCCAGGGGGCCCACGAGGTAGGGGGCGCGCCCTAGGGAGGGGGCGCGCCCACCTCGTGGGATGTGGTGTGGGCCCCTGGTCTTCATCTTTGGCAAGGATTTTTATTATTTTTATAAGACATCTCGTGGAGTTTCGTGTCATTCCGAGAACTTTTGTTTTCTCGCACATAAAACAACATCATGGCAATTCTCACAAAACAGCGTCGATCCGGGTTAGTTCCATTCAAATCATACAAGTTAGAGTCCAAAACAAGGGCAAAAGTGTTTGGAAAAGTAGATATGACGGAGACGTATCAACTCTCCCAAGCTTAAACCCTTGCTTGTCCTCAAGCAATTCAGTTGACAAACTGAAAGAAAGAAAGAAAAACTTTTACAAACTCTGTTTCCTCTTGTTGTTGTAAATACGTAAAGCCAGCATTCAGGTTTTCAGCAAAGATTATAACTAACCACATTTGCAATAATTCTCAGGTCTCATAATTACTCATATCAATAGCATAATCAACTAGCAAGTCATAATAATAAATCTCGGATGATAACACTTTCTCAAAACAATCATAGTATGATATAACAAGATGGTATCTCACTAGTCCTTTCTGAGACCACAAAACATAAATGCACATCACCTTTAAAGATCAAGGACTGGCTAGACATTGTAATTCATGGTAAAAGAGACCCAATCATACTCATACCCAATATAAATTAACAATGATGAATGCAAATAACATCTGTGCTCTCCAGCTAGTGCTTTTTAATAAGAGGGTGATGACTCAACATAAAAGTAAATGGATAGGCCCTTCGCAGAGGGAAGCAGGGATTTGTAGAGGTGCCAGAGCTCAGTTTTGAAATAGAGATAAATTGTATTTTGAGCGGTATACTTTCATTGTCAACGTAACAACTAAGAGATGGCGATATCTTCCATGTCACACACATTATAGGCGGTTCCCAAACAGAATGGTAAATTTTATACTCCCCCTCCACCAACAAGCATCAATCCATGGCTTGCTCGAAACAACGAAAGTGCCTCCAACATACATCAGGTCCTGTGGGGAGTTTTGTTTGCAATTAATTTTGATTTAGTTTGCATAAAGCATGGGACTGGGCATCCCGGTGACCAGCCATTTTCTCGTGAGTGAGGAGCGGAGTCCACTCCTCTTGAGAATAACCCGCCTAACATGGGAGATAAGGGCAGCCTTGGTTGATACATGAGCTATTCGAGCATACAAAACAAAATGTTTATTTGAAGGTTTAGAGATTGGCACATACAAATTTACTTGGAATGGCAGGTAGATACCGCATATAGGAAGGTATAGTGGACTCATCTGGAATAACTTTGGGGTTTAAGGGATTGGATGCACAAGCAGTATTCCCGCTTAGTACAAGTGAAGGCTAGCAAAAGACTGGGAAGCGACCAACTAGAGAGCGATGACAGCCATGTACATGCATTAAAATTAATAAACATTGGATGCAAGCATGAGTAGGATAAAATCCACCATGAACATAAATATCGTGAAGGCTATGTTGATTTGTTTCAACTACATGCGTGAACATGTGCCAAGTCAAGTCACTTAAATCATTCAAAGGAGGATACCACCCCATCATACCACATCATAACCATTTCAATAGCATGTTGGCACGCAAGGTAAATCATTATAACTCATAGCTAATCAAGCATGGCACAAGCAACTATGATCTCTAATTGTCATTGCAAACATGTTTATTCATAACAAGCTGAATCAAGAACGACTGACTCATCATATTTACAAAAACAAAAGAGGTCGAGTTCATACCAGCTTTTCTCATCTCAGTCAGTCCATCATATATCATCATAATTGCCTTTCACTTGCACGGCCTAATGGTGCGAATAATAATAAGAGTGCACGTGCATTGGACTAAGCTGGAATCTGCGAGCATTCAATAAACAGGAGAAGACAAGGCAATATGAGCTCTGGGTTAATTCAACAATAATGCAGATAAGAGCCACTTCAACAATTTAATCATGGTCTTCTCCTACTGACCCCCAAAGAAAATAAAAGAAATAAAACTATTTACACGGGAAAGCTCCCAACAAGCAAAAGAAGAACGGGAAATATTTTTGGGTTTTCTTTTTACTTACTACTACTACAACAGAAAAGTAAACTACTACTAATTTTTTGTTTTTTCTTAAGGTTTAACAAACACACAAGAAGAAAGCAGGAAAAAGAAAATAAACTAACATGGATATTACAGTGAAAGAGTATGAGCACCGACATCTAGCAATGAGTGTGTGTGAACATAAATGTAATGTCGGTGAGAAATACGTACTCCCCCAAGCTTAGGCTTTTGTCCTAAGTTGGTCTATTGCCAGGGATAGCCTGGCGGATACCCGTAGGTGTAGTTGGGGTCGTACTGCGACGAAGAATAACTGGGATCATACTGTGATGCAGCGGTTATCGCCTGCTGAGCTGTAGCATGGAGTCGGGCTGCCTCCGCTCTCCTCTCGTACTCATCTGCCTCCTCTCTGGTGATAGTATATCTTTGTTTTGCCTGAGAATCATACAAGGTAGGAGCAGGGAGAGTAATACGGACAACATGCCGTTTGTTAAAAATTAAACGATATAAGAGAGGTGATTCAGGCCTCTCGACAAACTGGTGAGAAGCCATAGAGTTATAATCTAAATATGCAGGAGGCAATTCCGTATCACCCTCACGAATGTCTATCTCAAGAAAATTAGCTAAGCGGGTTGCATAAATTCCTCCAAAGAAATCTCCATTATGTCTATTATGATGCAACCTACGAGCTACAATGGCTCCCATATGATAAGGTTGGTCTCCTAACACAGCACTCCTGAGAATGCTAAGGTCAGGGACACACATGTGACATGCTTCATCCTTAGCATTTATGCATCTACCAATGAAGAGAGCAAAATAATGTATAGCAGGAAAGTGAATGCTTCCTATGGTAGCCTGCGTTATATCTCTAGATTCCCCTACAGTTATACTAGCAACAAAGTTTCTAAATTCAGATTTAGGGGGATCCCTAACACTGCCCCATGATGGAAGTTTGCAAGCAAAAGTGAAATCCTTTAAGTCCATGGTATAAGATTTGTCATAAAGATCAAACATGACCGAAGGAGAATTACGCGAAGATGAATACTCAAACCTCCTCACAAATACGCGAAGATGAATACTAGGGGCATTTGCCAGCCTCAAAATCCTCAAGACCGGCATTGCGCAAATATGCTTTGAATTCTTCTTTCATTCCCGCACGGTCCATAAAATTTTCCGACGGCCATTCGCAAGGCCGCACTAGAGCGTCTCTTGGTGGTTCCACGTCAGCATCACGCATAGCAATCCTGGGTCCTTGCTTCTTAGAAGAACCACCTTGGAACATCTTCCTAAGCATATTGTTTTTCTCTGAAAAATTTCTGAAATTTTTAGTAACTTCAAACAAAAGTGAACCAGCTTCAATAAAACTGATAGCAACTACTCCTACAAGTGCCTAGAGCCTATATCAAGCATTAGAACTACTTGGAACCATATAAATTTGACATGCAAGCTCAAGAACATGGTCAAGTATGCAGCACAAATTTGCAAAGAATAAAGCAGTAGAACAAAAACTAATTGGACCAATGGAGGAGTCACATACCAAGGAACAATCTCCCAAGCAGTTTTATGAGAGGTGCTTTGAGCAAGGAGATCGAAAATCACAGCAAAAGTGGCTGGAACTCGTGCTTGAGTTGGTTTTTCGGGTTTGTGTGAGACAGAGGAAGAAGATGGGTGCTGGGATAAGAGGAGGAGGGCCACCGTGGGCGCACGAGGCAGGGGGCGCACCCAGGGGGTAGGGCGCGCCCTCCACCCTCGTGGCCAGGTGGCAGCTCCCCCCGCGGTAATTTTTGCACAGTAAATCCTCTGATATTCCCGAAAAAATAATATTAAATTGGCATGTCATTCTGAGGACTTTTATTTTCGGAATATTTTTATATTGCAAGAATAAGACAGGAAACAGACAGAAATATACTATTGTTACTTTATTTCTACTAAAGAACAGAAAATGTAATGAGGGTACAGAAGGAATTTGTGCTTCTAGTTTCATCCATCTCATGCTCATAAAAAAGAATCCACTAACAAGGTTGATCAAGTCTTGTTAACAAACTCATTCCGATAATCATGAAACCAGAGAAATTTCGGATAACACTATGTTACCTCAACGGGGATATGCACATCCCCAATAATAAGTATATCATATTTCTTTTTGACAGTGGGAAGGGGAAATTCAAAACCTCCAAATATAATCGATGGAATTTTTCCAATAGAGTTGATACTATGAACTTGAGGTTGTTTCCTCGGAAAGTGTACGTATGCTCATTACCATTAACATGAAAAGTGACATTGCCTTTGTTGCAATCAATAACAGCCCCTGCAGTGTTAAGGAAAGGTCTTCCAAGAATAATAGACATACTATCATCCTCGAATATCAAGAATAACAAAGTCCGTTAAAATAGTAACATTTGCAACCACAACAGTACATGCTCACAAATACCGGCAATTATAGCAGTTGATTTATCAGCCATTTGCAAAGATATTTCAGTAGGTGTCAACTTATTCAAGTCAAGTCTACGATATAAAGAGAGAGGCATAACACTAACACCGCTCCAAGATCACATAAAGCAGTTTTAATATAATTTCTTTTAATGGAGCATGGTATAGTAGGTACTCCTGGATCTCCAAGTTTCTTTGGTATTCCTCCCTTAAAAGTATAATTAGCAAGCATGGTGGAAATTTTAGCTTCCAGTATCTTTCTTTTATTAGTAATGATATCCTTAATAGATTTAGCATAAGGATTAGTTTTGAGCACATCACTCAATCGCATACGCAAAAAGATAGGTCTAATCATTTCAGCAAAGCGCTCAAACTCCTCATCATCCTTTTTCTTGGAAGGTTTGGGAGGAAAAGGCATGGGTTTCTGAACCCTCTTTCTTTACCATGTTTCCTAGCAACAAAGTCTCTTTTATCATAACATTGATTCTTTGATTGTGGGTTATCAAGATCAACAGCAGGTTCAACCTCTACATCATTATCATTACTAGGTTGAGCATCATCATGAACATCATCATTAATATTCTCATTAGGTTCATGTTCATTACCAGATTGTGTTTCAAAGATCGCATATAGATATATCATTTGGATTATCAGGTGGTTCAGCAATAGGTTCACTAGAAGTTTGCACAGTTCTATCATTTTTCTTTTTCTTCTTTTTAGAAGAACTAGGAGCATCAATATTATTTCTCTGAGAATCTTGCTCGATTCTCTTAGGGTGGCCTTAAGGATACAAAGGTTCTCGAGTCATTCTACCAGTTCTAGTAGCCACTCTAACAGCATAATCATTTTTCTTACTATTCATCTCATCAAGCACTTCTTTTTGAGCCTTAAGTACTTGTTCTACTTGAGTGGTAACCATAGAAGCATGTTTGCTAACAAGTTTTAGTTCACCTCTAATATTAGCCATATAATCACCCAAGCGTCTAATCATATAAGCATTTTGTTTTAATTGTCTACCAAAATGAGCATTGAAGTTGTCTTGCTTAAACATAGAGCTATCAAACTCATCCAAGCACTGACTAGCAATTTTGGTAGGAGGGACTTCAGCTTTATCATATCTATAGAGAGAATTTACCTTTACTACCTGTGTCGGGATATCGGGATCAGGAGGTTCTTCAATAAATAAGGGATTAAGATCATATGTTTCTTCGACAGGCGGTATATTAATACCATGTATTTCTTCAATAGGAGGTAAATTCTTAACATCTTCAGCTTTAATACCTTTTTCTTTCATAGATTTCTTTGCCTCTTGCATATCTTCGATCGAGAAATAGAACACCTCTTCTTCGGAGTTGGTTTAGGAACAGGCTCAAGAATTGGAGCAGGAGCTGGCTCGAGCTGGCTCAGAGGTGCCCAATTATTTTCATTTGTCAACATATTATTCAATAGAATTTCAGCTTCATCCGTGTTCTTTCCCTGAAAAGAGAACCAGCACAACTATCCGAGTAATCTCTGGAAGCATCGGTTAGTCCATTATAAAAGATATCAAGTATTTCAGGTTTCTTAAGAGGATGATCAGGCAAAGCATTACGTAACTTGAGAAGCCTCCCCCAAGCTTGTGGAAGACTCTCTCCTTTAATTTGCACAAATTTGTATATTTCCTTTAAAGCAGCTTGTTTCTTATGAGCAGGGAAATATTTAGAAGAGAAGTAATAAATCATATCCTGGGGACTACGCACACAACCAGGATCAAGAGAATTAAACCATATCTTAGCATCACCCTTTAATGAGAACGGAAATATTTTGAGTATATAAAAGTAACGCGATCTCTCATCATTAGTGAACAAGGCGGCTATATCATTTCACTTAGTAAGATGTGCCACAACAGTTTCAGATTCATAACCATAAAAAGGATCAGATTCAACCAAAGTAATTATATCAGGATCAATAGAAAATTCATAATCCTTATCAGGAACACATATAGGTGAAGTAGCAAAAGCAGGGCCGGGTTTCATTTTATCTCTAAGTGATTCTTTGTTCCATTTAGCTAATAACCTCTTGAGCTCATATCTATCTTTGCAAGCTAAAATAGCGGCAGAAGATTCCATATCAAAAACATAACCCGCAGGAATAACATGCATATTTTCATCATCACTTTCATCATTATATTCAGATTCAATAATTTCTTTTTATCTAGCCCTAGAAATTTGTTCATCAAGAAATTCACTAAGGGCACATGAGTATCGTGCATAGAAGCAGCTTCATCATAAGTATCATGCATAGCGTATGGCATCATCAATAACATGCGACATATCGTAATGAATAGCGTAGCAGGTTTAGGTGTCGCTAGCTTACTCATAATGTAAGGTGAATCAAGTGCGAGCTAGATGGCGCTTCCTTACCTCCCTCGTAGTTGAGGGATAAATTGTTGTCTTAGCGTCTTTCAAGTTCTTCATAGTGTCCAGCAGATATAAATCCCAAGTGACTCAAAGAATAGAGCTATGCTCCCCGGCAATGGCGCCAGAAAAAGGTCTTGATAACCCACAAGTATAGGGGATCGCAACAATTTTCGAGGGTTGAGTATTCAACCCAAATTTGTTGATTCGACACAAGGGGAGCCCAAGAATATTCTCAAGTATTCGCAGCTGAGTTGTCAATTCAACCACACCTAGAAACTTAGTATCTGTAGCAAAGTGTTTAGTAGCACAGTAATATGATAGTGGTGGTAACGGTAGCAAAAGAGTAGTGCGAGCAATAGTAAATATTTTTGGTATTTTGTAGTGATTGTAAAAGTAGCAAAGGGAAAGTAAATAAGCGTAAACCAGAATATGGAAAACTCGTGAGGCACCGGATCGTTGATGGATTATTATGCCGGATGCGGTTCATCATGTAACAGTCATAACCTAGGGTGACATATAACTAGCTCCAATTCATCAATGTAATGTAGGCATGTATTCCGTATATAGTCATACGTGCTTATGGAAAAGAACTTGCATGACATCTTTTGTCCTACCCTCCCGTGGCAGCGGGGTCCTATTGGAAACTAAGGGATATTAAGGCCTCCTTTTAATAGAGAACCGAACAAAGCATTAGCACATAGTGAATACATGAACTCCTCAAACTATGGTCATCACCGGAGTGGTCCCGATTATTGTCACTTCGGGTTGCGGATCATAACACATAGTAGGTGACTATAGACTTGCAAGATAGGATCAAGAACTCACATATATTCATGAAAACATAATAGGTTCAGATCTGAAATCATGGCACTCGGGCCCTAGTGACAAGCATTAAGCATAGCAAAGTCATAGCAACATCAATCTCGTAACATAATGGATACTAGGGATCAAAACCTAACAAAACTAACTCGATTACATGATAAATCTCATCCAACCCATCACCGTCCAGCAAGCCTACGATGGAATTACTCACGCACGGCGGTGAGCATCATGAAATTGGTGATGGAGGATGGTTGATGATGACGATGGCGACGAATCCCCCTCTCTGGAGCCCCGAACGGACTCCAGATCTGCCCTCCCGAGAGGTTTTAGGGCTTGGCGGCGGCTCCATATCGTAAAACGCAATGATTTCTTCTCTCTGATTTTTTATCTCCGAGAGCGAATATATAGAGTTCGAATTGGCGTCGGAGGGTTTCCAGGGGGCCCACGAGGTAGGGGGTGCGCCCCCACCCTCGTGGACAGGGTGTGGGCCCCCTGGTCTTCATCTTTGGCGAGGATTTTTTATTATTTTTTATAAGACATCTCGTGGAGTTTCAGGTCATTTCGAGAACTTTTTTTTCTGCACATAAAACAACATCATGGCAATTCTGCTGAAAACAGCGTCAGTCCGGGTTAGTTCCATTCAAATCCTACAATTTAGAGTCCAAAACAAGGGCAAAAGTGTTTGGAAAAGTAGATACGACGGAGACGTATCAGATATGAACAGTATCCCGTGGAGTCCCGCTTTGTGGTAAACCACACCCCTCCCAATGAACATGACCCCCGTTTCGACCGTAGCGCTCGAACACAAGTCCGCTTTCTCCGTTTTGCGGTACGCCACACCCCTGCCGATCAACAGGACCCCATTTCGACCGTAGGAGGTCCAAGAGAAGTCTGTTTTGTCCGTTTTGCGGTACGCCAGACCCCTCCCGATGAACAGAATCCCGTTTTGACCGTGGCCGGTCGAACACAAGGCCGTTTCCTCCATTCCGCGGTATGCCAGGCCTCGTTTCGATTGGCTGTTCCATCCAAGCCGGTTGGCTCTCGATGAACACGACGATGCAGTTTCTCCGTTCCGACCCAACCATGTACAAACGCCCTGGCCGTACGTATGCGCGAGTAGGCGTTTGAGACCCCGCCGTATGTATGTATGTGGCTGTATTTATTTTCTTGCACCCAGGTTGTACGTACGTGTACATGCTACGTGCGCACCTCTACTAGGACACGTGCCCTTCCTTACTCGGCCACGGTTCATCACTGCAGCCTGTAGACAGACCGGTCGACCAGTATGTATGTACACGTTCGGGACCGAAATGACAACGCTACGTACGCTTTGACCAGGTGGGTCCCGACTATCAGGCACTTCCTTGCCTGCGAAGATGTAGCTGGTGGATCCCAACAGTCAGGGGGAAACTTTTTTTCACAAAATACGGTGGCCTGTCTAGTGGGTCCCTGCTGTCAGGTGGAGGAATCATTATTTTATGCATAACAAGGAGGTACTTCCTTGCTGTGGCCGTGGACCCAGCTGTCAGCCTCTCCACGTCACTACAAAAAAAAGACACATTCGTCACATTTTGGGCCGAACAATTTTTTTCCTGTCATGCTTATGCCACTTCTATGATGATAATTGTGACAAAACCCGATATCATGATAGATGTGGTGGGGTCCTACTTCTATGACAAAAAATCATGATAGAAAACGGGCTTTTCATCCTGGGCGGGCCGGAGACGCATCTGCATGACATTCTTTGGACCGTCCATGACGGAAAAAAATCATGGTAGAAGCGAGGGTGAGGAAAATATCGGGGGAGTTCCTGGTTACAGTGGGTGGTCGGGGGCCGAGCGATGTGTGTTTCTCTTGTACGTATGCGCGTGTGTACAAGGCGTTGGGCTCTAATCGAACTCGGCGACAGACCGCAGGCTACGCTGCTATCGAACTCGAGCGATCGATTGATCCCTTGCTGTTAACTGAACCCGAGTGATTCCTTCGCTACTACTGCTAACCGAAGATGATCGATGCTGCCTCTGGATGAACAGTGAGCGTTGTTGGGGGGGGGGGGGGTTGGATGAACAGTTCCCGGTGGGGGGTTGGATGAACAGGAACCCGTGGTGTTGCCGCTGGATGAACAGGACCCCGATCGATCGAGCCGGTGGAGGGGTGGATGAACAGGACCCCGTGGAGGGCTGGATGAACAGGACGACCCCGTGGAGGGCTGGTTGAACAGTAGCCGGTGGAGGGCTGGATGAACAGTAGCCCGTGGTGGGGTGGTTGAACAGGACCCCGTGGAGAGGGTTGGTTGAGCAGTAGCCGGTGGAGGAGCGCGCGGTGGAGGCTGGATGAACAGGAGCCCGTGGATGAATAGTCGCAGGTGGAGGCTGGAGGAGGTCGATGGTGGATGAACATTAGCCCATGGAGGCAGTCGACGGTGGAGATGAACTGCATCCCGTGGAGTCCCGTTTTGCGGTACGCCACACCCTCCCGGCGAATGTAACCCCTGCTTTCGACCGTAGCGCTCCAACACAAGTCCGTTTCCTCCGTTTTGCGGTACGTCACACCCCTGCCGATCAAAAGGACCCCATTTCGACCGTTTTGCATTATGCCAGACCCCTCCCAATGAACATGATCCCGTTTCGAGCGTGGTCGGTCGAACACAAGGCCGTTTCCTCCGTTCTGCGGTACGCCAGGCCTCGTTTCCATCGGTTGTTCCGTCTAAGCCGGTTGGCTCCAGAATCCCGATGAACACGAAGACGCATTCCGTTCCGTCCCAGCCGGTTGCCTCCCCATGATCACGACGACGGCCCAGCTTCTCCGTTCTGACCCAGCCATGTACACGTGCCCTGACCGTACGTATGCGCGAGTAGGCGTTTGAGACCCCGCTCGTATGTACGTACGTGGCCGTATTTTCTTTCTTGCACCCTGACCGCTATACTTACGTGTACATGCTACGTGGGCACCTCTACTACGACATCGCAGGCGCCTCTACCTACGACGCGGCGCCGCTCTACATCGACCGGATGTACGCATATCGCTTACTATCAGAATGACAACTCTACGTATGCTTCGACCAGGTGGGTCCCGACTGTTAGGCACTTCCTTGCGTGCGAAGATGTAGCTGATGGGTCCCAACAGTCAGGGAGAAACGTTTTTTTCACGAAATACGGTGGCCCGTCCGGTGGGTCCCTGCTGTCAGGTGGAGGAATCATTATTTTCCGCGTAATAAGGAGGCACTTCCTTGCTGCGGCCGTGGACCCAAATCGGCCTCTCCATGTACAAGATGCTCTTCGATGGAAGTCGTTCCTTGACCATGTTGACCACGCCGTGCCGAGAGCACCAGGGCGATGGACGATGGCGAGGCCTAGGAAGGGGACGACATGGAGCCGGGGAAGAAGCGGCAGTGGAAGCCCACGCGGACAGGAGTATGAGGGTTCATTGGTTTGGCTGCGGTTTGAGCATACCGTCGCCGCAGGGCTGGCCAGCAGTGGGAGTAGTAGGGGGCGGTGAGGCCTCAACGGAAGCACAGCCGGCCACTGGAGGCAGGAGCAGGCGGTCTCGCCAGCGCTGGTTTGGGCGGCTAGTACAAGAAGAGCAGCGATTGAAGAAACAACATGACCGTTCGATTCAAATCCAACGGTCACTGCTGCTAGAATCGTTTGTTGACTAAGTTGACAAAGCCCTGCGTACGCGTCAACTTAGTAGGCCCACAGGTCAGCCTCCGAACCGGTGCGCCCCAGATGTCAGTGGGAGGAATCATTTTTTTCGCGTAATAAGGAGGCACTTGATTGCGTCCGGCCAGGCCAGCGGAGCGAGTAGGGTGGGCCGGTGAAGCCTGCGCGGCATGACAGCGAGCCACAAGAGGAGGGAGCAGGCAGTCCCGCCGATGTTGGTTTAGGCGGCTAGAGCAGGAAGATCAGAGATTGAAGAAGCACGTCGGTCGTTGGATGGACATCCAATAGTCACTGCTGCTAGAATCGTGTGTTGACTGATAAAGCCTTTCGTAAACAAGTCAGCCTCGAAATTTGTAGCGTGTACAGCCCATTTGCTATTATTTTTATAATTTTTACTCATTTTCTAATTCATATGGAATTTATTACAGCCCATTTTCTATTTTTAGAATTGCTACCCATTTTCTGGTCAGTACCAGGGATAAAAATTGAACTAAAAAATGTGCGAAATTTTGAAAATTCACAATTTTTTGGTGGGGAACAAAATATTCTCAATCCAAAAATTATTAGCCATACTAAAATAAATTAAAAAATAAATTAGTACTATGTCATGTTAAAATCCAATGAAATATAAAATATCAGTGAGAACAAAAACAAAAAAGGAAACCAATTTTCCCATTTACTTTTAACAGAAACTGACCAAACTCTTTGGCCAGGCCGGAATGCATCCATCC
Source organism: Aegilops bicornis (assembly GCA_021605145.1). NCBI lineage: Eukaryota > Viridiplantae > Streptophyta > Magnoliopsida > Poales > Poaceae > Aegilops > Aegilops bicornis. The sequence continues at coordinate 155,724,446 of CM038671.1, read as the reverse complement.
TCGTCTTGAAAGATTTGCAGGCCAGTAAATCAGAGAAAACAAATAGGCCTAGTTTGGTATTCTTCAAAAAGAAATTGTGGCCTACCTATTTTCCCAAAGAAAAAACTGCTGGGCTGGTCATGTTGTTAGACGGGCCACAGAGACCGCACAACCCAGTTCATAACCTGCTCCTCCGAACAAATCCTCAAACAAAAAAGTTTGTGCAATTATGTCGTTAATTGACTATATGTTGAAAATGATGTGGGTCCCAGATATCAGCAGGGTGGATTAGAGTAAAAAACGAGGGTGCATCTGAGTAGTAAAAGAGGTGCTTTGCTTGTGTTCGGGAGTGGACCTGGTGGTTCCGTACTGTCATACTCACATCTATAGTCCTCTCCGGATTCACTATGTTGACAGGGCCGGATGGCCGCGCCGCGGCGAGCGCACCAAGGCGGAGGATAAAGTGTTGTCGCCAATGTGCTGGGCTGGGTTGGACATTCTTATTGAAAAATAAAACTGGATCGGAACTATTTACGATGTTGACTACGATTTGCATGGGTCCGCTGGTTGCAGGATGAAAATGGTGGGAGAAAGAAGACTGGTCGCTCTCTTTGCCTAAGAATTATATCGACTAAATGTAACGACACTATCATAGGAAATAATATCCTCCTGTTAAATCGTGAATTTAAAGAACTGGTGCATGAGCATTTAGCTTTATTTATTTATTTACTTATTTATGTTTAGGAGACCATGAGCATGTACCTGGGCCGGATTCATGTGAGAGCCTCCCTTCTAGTTAATTATGGGCTCCTCTATTGGGACTTCGTCAGTGGGCTGCATGTTATCAACAAGTGAAAAATGTGTTCTGTACGAAAAATAGTATGCGCTACGTATGACACGAGGCACTAAAGGATCGGACCGCGCAACGACTTCCAAAATATTGTGTTTGTCGTTCTAACAACACATTTATTCAACCAACAGACGAAATATACTACTGATTGTACATTGAAAACAGCAGCAGCAGCAACCAGGGCTGGGGTGCAACAGAAGCAGTAAGCAGGCCAGAAGAGTAAAGACGCAACTCTCTCTTCCAAACCAAACATCAGCCATCATTACAAAAGGGCTACCAAAAAATAACAAGTGTATGCATCAAACTAAATAAAGATCGTACTACGGCAAGTGTACGCATCTAACTAACTGGCTCAGTTAGACATTACTATTTATTAAGCTGTGGAGATTGGCTGACGGCTTGAACCGGATGGGTGCTGGCGGGGAAACTCCACCAACAGGTCAAGTCTCCGATACTTCCGACCCTCTCTCCTACTTTGGGCTGCAGAGCGTGGCAGCACATATCGTAGTATGGTACATACAGAGACGCATGGTACGTTGTGTACACACAGTTTTGCCTGATGAACGAAACCGCGCTGCCATCATGATCCTTGTCGTCGGTTATCTCCTGGTTAATCGGATAATTCAGTCCAAGAAAAAGAGAGCGTGTACCAAGGCTACTTACCAGCCTCCAGTCAAAAATTCCTGAAGGCCCAGAGAAGCTGGGATCCTGCTCAAAGACCTTGGAGTGATTGTGATTGTATTCCACGAAACAACACGTCCGGTACGTGCGAACGATCATCAATCATTTGCCGTCGTCTGATCAAGCCAGGAACCACCTACAACTGCCATGCCGCTTTTCTTTGAAAGGTTCTGGGATTAGGAAGGGTAGGGACACCACGTGGCCTACAACATCATATCAAGTTGGAGTCAAATAAAAAAGGGCTCTTAATGTTGTCAATCTTAAGAACAACATGTTATGAGCATGAATATTTTTCTGTAAATGTTGACAGTAATATAAGCAAGCCATCATGATATCATAGGAAAGTAACATACTGGTGTAACAGCCGTTTGTAGCGATGACTGGAGTAGGCCAGCAATACGTCCAGCCATAGAAGGATTCGACAACATAAATGAAGCCCTTGTGTTCAATGGCATCAGAGAACCATGGAGGATGTATGATCCTGCGATGGACATGCAGATTTATCCACTTACCGAAGTGACCTATCAGATAGACGAGACCGTGGTTGAAGAATGCAATTAGCCTAAAGTCTTTATAATTCGTAGATCTTGTGGGCACTTGGCAGATTACAACCTTGAGAAAATCAAACTTGGTATCATGTTGGCTACTCTAAGATTCCGAGTATTCTCGTCATGTGCCAAAGCAAAGGCAAAGGTTAATCAAAGGAAGGGGATCAATCACCGGGTGTAGACCTCCACGAGCATCCAGCTGCCGCCACCGTCGATCACCATCCAAGACATGTTCATGCCGACCCAGTACATACCGTTAATGTAGTTGAGGGTGACGGGGATCGAATCGCAATCAAGAAGGTTGATGTTCGCCACCCTACGATCGTTATGCTGCGTGACACGCCGTTTCTGAAGATCAGGCGGCATCAGCAAGCAAGGAGCTGGCTTAAAAAGATCCGGCCTGAGGGCTTTGAGTAAATGGTACAGCCCCGACGAGCACGCGGCGAGCGGCATGGTACTGAGATTGTCGACACGCGAAACAATGAGCTTGATTACGATATGTGGGGAGCGCATTCCAGCCACTCTTTCGGCAAATGCTGCTCGATTCTACCATTGTTAGTGCTTGGGTTCCGGAAGAGGGGGGAGGCGCCTTTAGCGGGGATGGAAGATTGGAAGATTATGTGCAGACAAGGATGGAGAAGTGAATATGTGCTGCGGGAAGTTGACAGGTGATGATGACTACAACACACCTCTTGACTTACGAGACACATACCAGCAGCGTAGGGTCATATCGATGCCAGACAACTTGCTTGAGTGATCACGGTACAGGTACTCCCTACAATACCTACTACTATGCCCTAAGTTGCTTAACTAGAGTAGTAGTGGAGTAGGACTTTGCTCTACTACTAGCACCGGAGGATTAGTATATTCTAATCTAAAATAGTTACAAACTTCAATGCTCGAGCGTGGAACGACTATGAACCGCCATTGGTGCTAACTCCAATCCCCAGCAAACGTTCGCTGGCAGACATGGCAGTTGCAAACGCCCGCGACTCAGTTACAGTACGTGTTTAAGGGTCGCGGTTTTGTCAAATACTATGGCTTAAAAACAGGCCACCGTCGGATGGAAATCAGACGGTTACGTGGGATTCGCCATGATTGAGCTCGTGGCGAACAATCGCCAGCTATCATTACTAAAAAAGGCTAAAACACCTGGGGCTATAACTTGCACCGGCTGACCACTAACAATGATACCAACATAGTTGTAAAAAAAACTAGCAAGATGCACGTGCATTGCACGGAACATCAAGATGCATTTTTTTACAAAACACCTGTTGTGATTGATCCATGCAGGAGTAATCCCATGTGTAAAAACTAATGATATCTCGAGAATTCTACCGAAAACATGGTATCTCGACCATTTCATCGAAAAATGACATCTTGAGAAAGATGATAGATAATGTGAGGAGGAGTGGGGCGTGGTGGTGACTGGTGGTCGGACTGGGCGGAGGCATGGGGATGGACGGCGCCAGCAGCGGCCACCATGCCAGATTGTTCCAGAGACTTCCTTTTTTAATTGCTCAGCAATGAGGTTGTGGGAGATAAGGATGAACGAGGCAAGGCCTTATCTGTAAATGTGGAGAGAGGTGCGGGTATCTTTTGTAAAATTGTCATAGTTTGCTTTCTATCCGTCAGATATAGATCGGACGGTCTATACTATAAGATGGCAGGCACACCATCATCACCAACTCAGTTTTTTCTCTACTCCTACTCCTATATTACTTATACTTATCTACACTCTTATAAAAAACAGAGTTGGTGATGATGGTGTGCCTGCCATCCCGCAATATAGGCCGTCCGATTTATATTTGACGGATAGGAAGGAAACTATGGCAATTTTGCAAAAGGTACCCACACACCTCTCCACATTTGCAAATAAGGACTTCCCTCATTCATCCTTTTCTCTCACAAGATTACTTATACTTATACTCCTATAAAAGACTCAGTAGGTGATGATGGTGTGTCTGCCATCCGCCATTTCTGACCATTAGGTCTGCATCTAACGGCTGTGATGTAAGTTCTGGCCTTTTGTAACAATTCCTACTTCTCTGCTCCAGTTTACACAAAACCCTTAGAATCTTGAAACCAACCACATCCCTCCCTTACCTCATCAAAACAGCCCAAAGAATATATTTGGAGTGAAACATAAGATATTTTTAGTGATATGTATATCAAAACTAAGCTGTTTTGTTTCAAATTTGTGAATATGTATTATTCTACTTTGGATCCATTGCAACGGACAGGCTCATTGCTATAAAGGTTTATATCTTGCATCATCCGCAATGAACACCTGGTGTACTGGTCCGGGCCGGATGCTTGCAGCGCGATGGCCTGAGTTTGAATTCTGTCCTAAATTGTAGCTTTTTATATTGTTTTAATATATACTTCTTTCGCTACTGTACTGGGAGTGGAACCCACAGAGTACTTAGAATACAAGATTAAGGATGGATTCGTTTCTTTCTAACTTTCTGTACGAATCTGTAGCCAGCCTGCAAGTAATGTACACTGTACTGACAGTGGAACCCACAGAGTACTTAGAATACAAGATTAAGGATGCAATTAACTTTTTATAGAGGGAGAATCATACATGCAATTAACTCAAATGGATTGAACGTGACTCTATTATTTTCCAACAGCTACCGGCAAATTTCCTCCCGTGGGCTGGAGTAGGTTTCTCGGTTTGCATGCGGGTTTAACGGAGGGGTTTGATGGAGGCGAGGAGGCGTGTTCAGCCAGGCATGCAGCGGGCAACACTGTACTATTCGATTTGACAACTACTAGTATATTATAAAAAAGAAAGAAGAGTAGTAGAGATAGAGATAAGAGTAGAGATAGAGACTAGGAGGAGCACCATCTCGCTTCATGTGCTACTCCTGCGCTCCATTCTTTGCCGCAACGTCCCCTATAGCCACTCCCTCCTGCGCTCCATTCAAGGCGCTGTTGAAATTTGGGGAGCGCACTCGTGATCACGGGCAGCGATGACTTCACCGACGCATTTACTTCTTCCCCGACCTCGGCAACCTCTTCCTCAATGACATGGGCGACAACCTCAACGCCAACGGTGCTGCTCCCGTTGCACCGTATGTGTTTCTGTCCTTCCTGTTCGAAATCGTGGTAGAATTCATGTTTCTAGTCTGTGTCCTAGATTCGATCTGTTCATCTACTATGCTAGTCCACATGATTAGTTTAATCTCTGTTATAGCCATCATGATTTATTTTGTGCTTATTCGCACTAAATCTCGTAGTAACTTGCTCATATATTCAATCGGGCGCACTGGCCCCCTACAGCCACTCCCGTTTCATGGACGGCCTGGTCGATGCCTCTAAGGAGCCCTTCGTCTACTGCTATGAGTGCCCGATGCCGTTTTGGGGCTCGCCGACGGACCTCGTGCATCTCCTCACGCAGTCATCCGTCTATCACTACTGGCCCGCGGCAAAGAACATCAAGTACGAGACGTGCTACCCGTTCATTGTGCCGGAGTCGCTGGAGGATCACCGCCGCCTGCTAGTCTCGGAGGAGGACGGCAGCGTCTTCCTCTTGATCATGGGCACCAGTGAGGCCCGTGCAGGCCACCACCCCGTCTCTGTAGTGTGCGTCATGAGGGACGCCGCTGACACTGACACTGACACGAGGCCGATGTACGGGTGTGTGCTCGCTGTTACTACCCCTCTGAGTTACATGGGCGGCGACACTGGCTACAGGAAGCTGACTAGGACTGTGCCGAGCTGGGACCTTCCCGCCGATGTGGACATGGAAGACGCATGGTATGATCCCCCCCCCCCCAACATGGTGCACGGGGACTCCAAGGAGGTTCACCTGGACATATGCATTACCAAGTTAAATGTTGATCATTAGTCTTCGCTCAATGTAACCCGCTGTCTAAGCATGTGGAGACTTCCATGCATGATCTTGCTCTATTGGAGTATCGGGCATGAATAAAAGTGTATCCATTTATGGTTTAGTCTAGAATCTTCCATGTATGAAATTTTTACTACAAGATCGTGAAAGACTTATGATGAACCATTTCTTACATCTCCTCCGCCTTCCAAGTCATCCTGATTTAATCCCTCCGCCTAGGTGTATAAGGGCATGGTTAATACTTAATAGTATAGCCAACTATTGACTATAAGAAAGTGCCATGTCATCTGTGAGCCAACATGTATAACAATCGATACTCAAAAACTAATTCTTAAAGATCATTTCTTGCAAAGCACAATAAGTGTTATTTCTTCACAAGTTTTGGATGCAGGTTGAACAGTTGAACACTTTTGTTTGCAAAAGATACTTCTTTTATCTATTTCACCCGGATGTTTGTGAGCTCTAGAGAAGAAATAATATCTGAAGAAACCTATCGATACCCGTTACACATGAGATGACCCCCACATCCTTTGTCAAAATAAACAACTCCCCGATCAATGCATTTCATCGTTTCCGCAACGCATCAGCACCTTACTATAGATTAGTACGATGAAAAATTGAACTAACATTATATATAGTACGATAAATGCTGATGCATCTCACCTAAAATTATATCATTGAAAACTATGTTCAAATACGAATCCAACAATATAGTTTTTGTTGACATGCACTAACATTTTTTCAGTTAAATCTTCAGTCAAATTCAATGGGGGACTAATAAACCACGACTGATGTAGTACTAGTGTACAGGGCGGTGCTGCACGTGAGTCTCACCCCGCTCGTGGCGCGGCAGTAAAGCTGTCATATCACAAAACCCAACCACTCCTAGTAATAAGTGGCCTGGTAAAATAAACGGACAAGCAACCACTACTAGGGAAAAGCTTATAGGCAGACGCTTACTAGTAGCGCAGGTTTATGCCCCTCGCTACTGCTAATTACTAGTAGCGCAGGTTATAAACCCATGCTACTACTACGTTGATAGTAGTAGCGTGGGTTTTTACCCCTCGCTACTACTAAGTGATTTTCACCGTGCATTCCGGGACCAGCCGTCGTAGTAGCGCGGGCTATAAACCCACGCTACTACTAAGTTGATAGTAGTAGCGCGTGTTATAAACCCCATGCTACTACTAAGTGGTCTCCACCGTCGACCCCGAGACATGCCATAGTAGTAGCGTGGGTATAAACCCAGCGCTACTATTATCAACCCACCGACAGATGTATAAACATAGCGCACAGAGGCCCAGTCCCAGACCCACACTCTCTCGATTTCACTTCTCCCTCCCACTTGCGACGCCCTTCCTCGCCCACCGCAACTGCCGGCCTCCCACCTCGACGTCTCCCTCAAATCCGGCGACCTCCTCTTCCATTGTAGCCCCTCCTTCCTCCTCCTCGTCCGCTGCCCCTCCTTCCTCCCCCCCCTCCTCCGCTGCTGGAAGGAGAGGAAGATCCAGCAGAGCGCCACCCATGACGATGGCCGGATCTCTGATGGACGCAACCCATGGCGTCATCTAGGGTTTCGGCTCCAACTCCGGCGGACACTGGTGAGTTGCTGCACCTACTCCTCTCTATCTCTCTCGTCCTCTTCCAATCCATGTCTCTTTTTTTTGTAGCAGCAACAAAGGATAGGTGTGGAGAAGAGTTGGATGGGGAAGCACCATCTCCATGGACGACTTCATCCCCTCCAGGGTCAGCATCGGCCATGGATGCAGAGGACGATGACGCCTAGCAGCATCAGCCATGGCTGGAATTTATTTTTTATTTCCTAATTAGTTAGCAGTAGCGAGGGTCCAGAACCACGCTACTACTAGTTAGTAGTAGCGCGGGTGGTATCCACACTACTATTAATGGACGTAGTAGTAGCATGGGTGGCATCCGCGCTACTACTACCGATTAGTCAGAAGGCCAGATCGCCGTGAGATGGCGGGCACCCATCTTGATATACCTAAAACCCGCGCTACTGCTAGGCTTTTCCCTACTAGTGAACCATCACATCCCTCTGTCTTTTTTGCATTTCATCTCTCTCATTTATTTTCTCCGGTTCATCTCGCACACTCGATCCCTAGCTACTACTCCTAGTATCCCTAGCTACTACTCCTAGGGCCAGTTCTTTTGGCGGCTTAAAAAATAAGCCGTCTCTTCCCCAGCTTTTCCCATAAGACCAGTCACAGTGGAGAGTAACATTAAGGCGCCTCACTCATTTATTTGGGCTTCTATACTACTACTACTACCTCCGTCCTGGTTTATTCGTCACCATTGTACTTTGTGCTAAATTTTGACCAAAGATTTAACTGATAAAATGTTAGTGCATGTGACATATGCATGTACTTACAAAATGCGTACGGATACACAAGGTTTCCAAACTTTTCCTTTTACATACTTAATTAAGGACGCTAATAATTCCTGAATGTTCGGGATTTATCATTTGCGTCAAAAACTAATGAGACCGCCTTACGGAACTAAATTATATTCCTAATAAAAGCCACAACGCTTCAGGAGGCGCTTTGCGCCGCCATGAGTGCCCCTGCAGTGCGCGGCCGTTTCCCAGCGCGCCGACACAACGCCTCTTCCTCAGCCTCACAACTCGCGAGGGGCTGATTGGCGGCTTGCCGGAGGGCAAGCGCGATCTCACCGGTGTGGTGATCCGGCGCCAACAGGTACTCTTCCTCGCTGGAAGCGTGCACCCGGTCCACATACTGCCAAGCGTAGATGAGGCGCTTGGCCCGACTGCACTTAGGGCTTTGGCACGGGCGTCCTCCGCCACCCTCACGGCCCTCGCAAGAGCCTTCTGCCAAAGAGCCAATTGCCTGACTCTCTCGGACGCGACATAGGCCTGCCAGGAAACTTGCGCCGCGGCACGCTTCTCCTCCTCGGCCTTCTTCTCCGCCTCTATTTTGGCGCGCTCTGCCGGAGGCTATGGGACTCAGCAGGCTATGGGACTCAGCAGGCCGATACGTCTCCAATGTATCTATAATTTTTTATTGTTCCATGCTATTATATTATCTGTTTGGATGTTTAATGGGCTTTATTATGCACTTTTATATTATTTTTGGGACTAACCTACTAACCGGAGGCCCAGTGCAAATTGCTGTTTTTTTTTCTATTTCAGTGTTTCGCAGAAAAAGAATATCAAACGGAATCCAAACGGAATGAAACCTTCGGGAGAGTTATTTTTGGACCAAACGCAATACATGAGACTTGGAGTGGATGTCAAGGAAGAAACGAGGCGGCCACGAGGTAGGAGGGCGGGCCCAGGGGGGTAGGCGCGCCCCCACCCTCGTGGGCCCCTCGTGGCTCCACCGACCTACTTCTTTCGCCTATATATACTCATATACCCTGAAAACATCCGAGAGCACGACGAAACCCTATTTCCACCGCCAAGAACCTTCTCGTAATTCGTGAGATCCCATCTTGGGGCCTTTTTCCGCGCTCACGGAGGGGGATCGATCACGGAGGGCTTCTACATCAACACCATAGCCTCTCCGATGATGTGTGAGTAGTTTACCACAGACCTTCGGGTCCATAGTTATTAGCTAGATGGCTTCTTCTCTCTCTTTGGATCTCAATACAAAGTTCTCCTTGATTCTCTTGGAGATCTATTGGATGTAATTCTTTTTACGGTGTGTTTGTCGAGATCCGATTAATTGTGGGTTTATGATCAAGATTATCTATGAACAATATTTGGTTCTTCTCTAAATTCTTATATGTATGATTTGATATCTTTGCAAGTCTCTTCGAATTATCAGTTTGGTTTGGCCTACTAGATTGATCTTTATTGCAATGGGAGAAGTGCTTAGCTTTGGGTTCAATCTTGCGGTGTCCTTTCCCAAAGGATGCTAGGGGCAGCAAGGCATGTATTGTATTGTTGCCATCAAGGATAAAAAGATGGGGTTTATAGCATATTGCTTGAGTTTATCCCTCTACATCATGTCATCTTGCCTAATGCGTTACTCTGTTCTTATGAACTTAATACTCTAGATGCATGCTGGATAGCGGTCGATGTGTGGAGTAATAGTAGTAGATGCAGAATCATTTTGGTCTAATTTTCACGGACGTGATGCCTATATACATGATCATGCCTAGATATTCTCATAATGTAACATCCCAAAATTCTAAATTTTGGAATGTTATATCAAGTAAATATTTATGATTGTTTGTTTGATTGTTGTGTGACTGATTGTGTGAAATTGGGTGGAATTTGAAACTTTTTTGAAAGTTAAATGAGAGGGAATAAAAGGACTTTCCTAAAACTTTCATCTTTGTATTTTGATCTCCATGAATTCAAATCCATTTTATCACAAAACCCTAGAGTGAAGATGATATGACTTCTTCCATTTAAATAAATGAAAAGGGTATTGAAAGCTTTGAATTCCATTTGGACATATTAATTCAGAAGCTTTATGCAACTCAATGATTTTCATGAGAGAAGATAAAATGACTTCTTCAAATTATATGAAATAGAGTCGGAAGTGGTTTGAAATTCAAATTCAAAACCATTTAGGAGTTATTTGTGTTTTATTCAAATTATTTTTCTCCAAAAATAAATTATTTGGAAATTGGGGTAAAATGATTCCCTATAATATAAAATTGGAGGAAAGTAAATTTGAAATCATTCTGGTGTTTTAAAAATGATTTTTATTGGGTTCTCTTTAGACAACAGCATTGTTTGACTTTTATGAATTTTTGTGTACTTTATTTGTACATGAAAATATGTTCATGTTTTAGGATTTACTTTTCTGAAAATTTTGGTATATAATATGTCTTTATAAAAGTCTTATTGTTTTTCCTTTATTTTCTTGTCTGTGCTTATTTAAAAAAAACAGCCGAAACCAGCAGTGCCCAGCCCGAGGCCCATCTCTCTCTCCCTCCGTCATGGCCCACAGCGGTCCAGCCCGCGCACGCGCCTGAAACCCCTCCCCACCGGTCGCCCGCACCTCTCCCTCGTTCCCTTTTCTGACAAGGCCCGCTGCCTTCTTCCTCCTCACGCCAAGCCAAGTCGACGCCTTGAGCTCGCTCAACTGTCGCCAGATCCCGGATCGCTCAGATCCTCTCCCGATTCGCCCTCCTCCAAGCACCACCCCTATATAAACCCCGTCTCCTCGACCCTTTCCCCTTTTTCCTCATGAGACCCACCGTTTCCTCCTCGATTTCTCGCCAGAGTCAAAGGAAACCGCCGCTGCCATTGATGCCCTAGAGCCCACTCCCGACCCCCTCGTCGTCATCCAAGACCATCCCGAGACCCCCCTTGATCCCCTACACTTCCCCGCCCACTGCTCCGAGCCGGAAGACCACCGGAGCGCCGTCACGGACGATCCCGAACGCCAGCTCCGTCCCGAGCTCACCGCCGCATGTCTCCGTCATCCCCAGGGGCACCAGCGACCATCGTTGGAACCACCTCTGAGCGCTGCATCCCCGGGTCTCCTTCGCCGACCCCGCCGACGACCGGAGCGCCGCCGCTGCCGACGTCCGAGCCGCATCGCCGGCGACCATCCCACTGTAAGCCGTCGTCGATCTCCTCCGTCCGATCTGTTATTAATGGCGTAGATTAGGTCTAACAAACGGTTACGTTTGTTTTAATTAGATCGGTTTAGTTCCGGTTTGTTTCGGTTTTTATTCGGTTTAGATCGGTTCAGGTCTAGTCGGTTTAGCCCGTACGCGTTTCTATTATTTTACAACCGAGGGCTAGATAGTTCATATCGCCCACCTCACTGGCCCGATACTCGGCCGATAGCAGTAGGCCACGTTGTTTGTTTTTCTTATTTTCGTTTCTGTTTTTTTTAAAGAAAAGTTTCAATCTTAGATATTCTATATCTTTTAGGATTTTAATCCAAATTGAGTGATTCTTTTTGCATTAGTTTTATAATTTCTTGAAGTTTCTTTTTGTGCAATTGGATCTCAAGTTTGAGTAGCTTAAAGTTGAATTTGATGGAATATGTTCAAATTAGTATTTTTGCCATAACTTGAGTTTAAAAATAGGTTTTTAATTAATTCTTTTTGCTCCTGGTCACTAGGACCTTTGCCTATCCATTAGTGTTGAGTATTTAATTTTTTAGTTTATTTTAAATTAGAGTTTTACGCAAAACAGTATTGTTTTAGTTCTAGTTTAGTTTTAGTCTTTTCTTTATAGTTTTAATTGTTTTTTAAATTATTTCTTTTTCTCACTCTTGAAAAATTTAGTTTTGTTTCTGTTAGTCAACAAAAGAAAATTTTGTTTTTATTTTAAAATTTTATTTTACTTAGTTTTGTATGAAATCTTGTTTAGGTCATAGTTAGTGTTTCATAAAAGCTTTTTATTTGTTTCTTTTTGCTATTAAAAGTTTAGGAAAAAATACTTTCTGTTAAAATTAGTTGTTTTATATTTTGTTTTCTGTTTATTTATTATGTTAGTATTTTCTTTGTTGTTAAATTTTACTTAGGACAAAGCTATTTTGGGTTATGTCTTAGAATTTTCTTTAGTAGTTTTCTTGTGTAGTTTTCATTGGTTTGTTTTTATTTTGTGTTCTTTGTGATTTGCATTTTATTCGTTGATTTTTTTTGTGAGTGTTAGAAATTACTTGCTAGTATGTTTGCTTATGTGAATACTATGTTTACTATATAGATTTTCATCAGAGAATTGCGTATAGTGCTTTATCTTCATCAAGTAATACCAGGCAAGTTCACTTTGACCATGTTATCCATACCTATGTTTTTATTGCATCTAGTTTCACCATTCATAATCCCTCCAGTAGTGTTATTGAATCTTGTAGTTGAGTAGAATGCATGAGGTAGGAACCCATCTCCCTGTTACCAAGCCCGGGACGTTATATAGTTTTAATGCTACGCTACAGTAGACGGGGTTTGGTATGAGTGCACGAGAGTGGTGTGAAGGAGGATTCTACGTCAATGACGACAACTTCATGATGGAATCTGCAAGGACTGCATCTTCAAGGCCTCAAGACTGGAGACAAGAACTCAATACACACTACTGGGTGAAGGACGGTTGACGGGCACCCTGGAGCAACAAGTGGATGGCCGGGATGCATGGAGAAGCGCCATGACATCTTGCGGAAAGCTTCACCTAGACTCAAAGAGACGGAAGAATACTTCATGCCCGGAAGCTTACCTGTGCAACCGCAAGTCACTATGGGCTCTGGCTTGGTTGACCTTAGTGGTGACTCACGGCTAGGGGCGGTGCTAGCGGATGTAGAACTATGGTAGGATTGGATGAGCACCGGACGGTGGTCGGGAACTCTTCGGAAGACCATGTTTGGTCATCTTGTTCTCAAACACCTCAAGTGTGAGAACGTAAAGAGAGGGATCGAATCTTGCGGGTAAAGTGTACAAACCTCTGCAGAGGGTTAAAACCTAATCGATTAGCCGTGTCCCGATTACGGACAATTTGAGCATCTGGACTTGGATCTATCTCGGAACTCTCAACACCGGACTGATAACTTAATTGTGGGCAACTTATGATTATTCTGAGGTATGAGACATCGGTTGGCGAAACCATGTCATGATAGAAAACTCCGTAGTACAGGCTCCTGATATTCCTTGGTTGTAGGGAAAATAAAACCAGCTTTTACGCAAACAAAACTCAGATACAGAGCCACAAAGCCATATTGCATATAGTATAGTTTATCATCTGTTTTTCTTACAGTGATCTTGCCGGTACATTCAATATACTGACCTACACGGCTGCAACGTATTATGTTGCAGATGTTTTCTTCCGATTTAGCAATGCAGTACGGTACAGGGTTACGGTCTACACTCAACTTGCCGATGGCGTTGATGGGACACCACACCCGATTGTTTGTTTCCGCGGAGGCTTACGAGGTATATATCAGTTTTATGTTATTTATACATGTGATTGCACTTTGATATATACATTGATGTACTGTGTGCCAAAGATATCTTGATCCAGGGATGGCACGGATACACAGAGACTTGACCGTCTGAGGTCGGGTCGCTACAGATATGGTATGAGAGCACATGTTGACTGTAGGACGTGACCCTAGAAATCGAAAATCCCTAGGATAGGATATCTCTAAAAATTTATTTTCAAAAAGATTCTTACTTCTCGTCTTTTCTGATTTTATCAAGTAGCCCCTCTTACCTCCAATAGTCGGAGTATACCCATTTCCCTTTTGACCACACGGAGGATCAACTGAAGCCACTCCAAGAAGTACAAGATATCAGACAACTGATGGCCTTTTCAGAGTAAAGAGGATTTCACCATGCGTTGGAAGAAGTGCAGCTGCAACAACAGAAGACTCTGAAGACTTTGGAAAACTCCGAAGATTTATTTGATCCTCAGAAGACCAAAAACCCCTGTTATATACTTACGTTAGATGCGATGATTGGTGAGCTGTCATTTGTTTGATGTTTTTCCGACAGCCACAAAATAAAACATGTTTCTTCAAAACTATTGTTTGTATTGCGTGCATCTCCCCCTATCTTCCGTATCTCATCCCAAAAACACTTGGACCCAATAGATGATGAATGAAGATGGACGTGTATTTTCGAGATTGATGACACAGCCGGAGGTAGCACAGTGGATACGAAACATGGAAGATCGCATGAAGGAGCACTACATTGAAGGAGAGTATATGGTTCCATACACCCTACGACGGATCACACAAGGTGCTGCAAAATGGCGAGAGATACATCAAGCTATACAAGGATGGAATGGAGCAAATGCTTGGGAAGAATTCAAGACGATTCTACTGAGGTCTCGTTTTATCCAAAAGCCCGGTGACAGTAAAATGAAGCAAACTTGTGCATGCAAGATATGTGGAGAAATAGGACACACACAGGAGGAACACAAAGATGGATGCCCTCATTGTGAGGAAAATCACGCAGCCAAAAAAATGCCAGATTGGACAGGTTACTTGTTTCCTGTGTGAAGGAACTACACACTACCCTACTCAGTGTCACATTTACCCCAAGGTACAAGAAATTATAAAGCAGCAGAAAGAAGCCCGCAGGAAAAAATTAGAAGAACCTATTATGAAGGAAGTTATTGAAGACCCTGATGGTGAAGGCCTAAACAGATTTTTCTCCCAAGCCTGCTATTCATGTGGAGAAGAAGGACATTTTTCAGAGTATTGCACGAAGGAAAGCCAAGAGTATCTCGGAGACTTCCCGACAGCAAAAGTGAACTTTGACCCTCAGGAAATAGAAGCTCTGATCATTACGGAGAAATCCAAGAGGAGAAGACGAAGGCATCTTCAGAACAACCCAATCTCTGCAGAGAAGGACCTGAGTCATATCACTTGTTACAGGTGCAAGAATTTAGGTCATTACACTAATAAATGTCCAGAGCAGAAGCCAAGAACCCAAAGAGCAGACACCAACCCCGAGAAGACCAAAGACTTATCGGAAATTATTTGTTTTCGTTGCAAGGAAGCAGGACATTATGCTAGTAAATGCCCCGACAAGATGAAATCTGGAGCTGAGTAGTTGAGATTTTGGTATTGATAATAAGTGTAGTAGGAAGCACATTTATTTTTCATGAGGATATGGAGTTGAATTTATGTAATGAGAGTCTCAAACATTGTAATGAGTTCATGAAATCAATAAAGTTAAAGTGTCATAATTTCCATATGTTGAATTGTATGAGTTGTTAAGCTATGAACACAGATGTTGACCATTTTCGAGGATATGAGAAATATGGTCTATGGATAAAATTGTGCAGTTCACTTTAAGGGTGGCGGTACCCTGTGAGAACTCCTAATTTATGGAAAGGGAAATGTGTCCCAAATATTGGAGTTTGGACAAAATAAGTATGAGTTGTATTCTAATATTTTGGTTACCTCAGGAGTATGAAGGAATGAAGTAATATTGGATTTAAATGAGATGTAATTTTGAAATATGGAACAATTGTAGCCCCAATGATGAGTTAAAGCTATACAAGTGTTGAAGTGGGCCATAACCCACAAGCCCAGGATTTGAAAAGGAACAGACGTAACCTTGATAAAGGAAGAAATTTGGAAGAATCGGTGATTCAATCAGCATACGTTTCATAGGAGGTTACGCAAAAACCCGAGAGTTGTGAAGAAACAATAGATATTTTGTTTGGCTTGCAGAACCAAAGGATTTACCCGATCCCAGTTCGAGGACAAGAGAAATTCTGCAATGCTTGTGAGAATGCCAGAGTGTTAGAAATGCGAGATTCGCTAAACCTTCTACAGGGTAATGATTCGGGTGCAGAATGGATTGATCACCATACTGACTTACTCTTATCATTCGCTCTTGCTATTCGAGATGGTAAATCTGAGTGACTTACCCATAGTAGAGAGACGACGATATCGAGACCTTGTTTAAAACCTTAGAATGGTAGGACGATTGATCCAAGTACAAGCAACCGTTGCCAACCGTAGGATATACGGTGAGATTCAGCCCAGACCATTTTCCTGCAGGAGAAACCTGTAATGGTTGGCCACCATGAGGTCTCGATAGTTGTTTAGTATTGGCGCCAGACCTGTCAGATATGAAGATCCAGTCTCGGAAGAACCTCACCAGGATGAAAGGACACGTGTTTGAGGAAAAGTTTGTGACCCTACTGGAAGAGCCTCAGTGAAGGAGTTATTCCAGAGAGTATGAGAAGACTGACACCGTCAACCCAAAGGGACGGATTACATTAGTTTTGTCAGAACCATAGCCTTGCTTTTAAGCGTGGTAGCACCCCAGACCTCTCCGGTCAATGGATTTGCAGGAAGACCTCCAAACCCTAACTTTTTCTTGCTAGCCTCTTCGAATCTCGAGGACGAGATTCATTTTAAGTGTGGTAGGTTTGTAACATCCCATAATTCTAAATTTTGTAATGTTATATCAAGTAAATATTTATGATTGTTTGTTTGATTGTTGTGTGATTGATTGTGTGAAATTGGGTGGAATTTGGAACTTTTTTGAAAGTTAAATGAGAGGGAATATAAGGACTTTCCTAAAACTTTCATCTTTGCATTTTGATCTCCATGAATTCAAATCCATTTTATCACAAAACCCTAGAGTGAAGATGATATGACTTCTTCCATTTAAATAAACGAAAAGGGTACTGAAAATATTTGAATTCCATTTGGACATATTTGAAATTCAGAAGCTTTATGCAACTCAATGGTTTTCATGAGAGAAGATAAAATGACTTCTTCAAATTATATGAAATAGAGTTGGAAGTGGTTTGAAATTCAAATTCAAAACCATTTAGGAGTTATTTGGGTTTTATTCAAATTATTTTTCTCCAAAAATAAATTATTTGGAAATTAGGGTAAAATGATTCCCTATAATATAAAATTGGAGGAAAGTAAATTTGAAATCATTCTGGTGTTTTAAAAACGATTTTTATTGGGTTTTCTTTAGACAACAGCATTGTTTGACTTTTATGAATTTTTGTGTACTTTATTTGTACATGAAAATATGTTCATGTTTTAGGATTTACTTTTCTGAAAATTTTGGTATATAATATGTCTATATAAAAGTCTTATTGTTTTTCCTTTATTTTCTTGTCTGTGCTTATTTAAAAAAAACGGCCGAAACCAGCAGTGCCCAGCCCGAGGCCCATCTCTCTCTCCCTCCGCCTTGGCCCACAGCGGTCCAGCCCGCGCACGCGCCCGAAACCCTTCCCTACCGGTCGCCCGCACCTCTCCCTCGTTCCCGCACTCGCTGACAGCAGGGCCCGCGTCATCTTCTTCCTCCTCATGCCAAGCCAAGTCGACGCCCGAGCTCGCTCAACCGTCGCCGTATCCCGGATCGCTCAGGATCCTCTCCCCGATTCGGCCCTCCTCCAAGCACCACCCCCTATATAAACCCCGTCTCCCTCGACCCTTTCCCCCTTTTTCCCCTCGCCGAGACCAACCGTTTCCTCCTCGATTTCTCGCCGGAGTCAAAGGCAACCGCCGCCGCCATTGATAACCTAGAGCCCACTCCCGACCCCCTCGTTGTCATCCAAGACCACCCCGAGGCCCCCCACGGGACCCAACACCTCCCCCCCCCCAGGTCCGAGCCGGAAGACCACCGGGCGCCCGTCGTGGAGCGACCCGAACGCCAACTCCGTCCCGAGCTCACCGCCGCTGTCTCCGTCATCCCGGGGCACCAGCGACCATTGTTGGAACCGCCTCGAAGGCGCTGCATCCCGGGTCTCCTCGCCGAGCCCGACGACCGAGCGCGCCATTTAGCCGACGTCCGAGCCGCATCGCCAGCGACCATCCCACTGTAAGCCGTCGTCGATCTCCTCCGTCCAATCTGTTATTAACAGCGTAGATTAGGTCTAACAAACGGTTACGTTTGTTTTAATTAGATCGGTTTAGTTCCGGTTTGTTTCGGTTTTTATTCGGTTTAGATCGGTCAAGGTCTAGTCGGTTTAGCCAATCGGTTTTTCTGTTTTAGCCCGTACGCGTTTCTATTATTTGACGACCGAGCGCTAGATAGTTCTGATCGCCCACCTCACTGGCCCGATACTCGGCCGATAGCAGTAGGCCACTTTGTTTGTTTTTCTTATTTTCGTTTCTGTTTTTTTTTGAAAAGAAAAGTTTCAATCTTAGATATTCTATGTCTTTTAGGATTTTAATCCAAATCGAGTGATTCTTTTTGCATTAGTTTTATAATTTCTTGACGTTTCTGTTTGTTCATTTGGACTTCAAGTTTGAGTAGCTTAAATTTGAATTTGATGGAATATGTTCAAATTAGTATTTTTGCCATAACTTGAGTTTAAAAATAGGTTTTTAATTAATTCTTTTTGCTCCTGGTCACTAGGACCTTTGCCTATCCATTAGTGTTTTATTTTTTAGTTTATTTTAAATTAGGGTTTTACGCAAAACAGTATTGTTTTAGTTCTAGTTTTGTTTTAGTCTTTTCTTTATAGTTTTATTTGTTTTTTAAAATATTTCTTTTTCTCACTCTTGAAAATTTTAGTTTTGTTTCTGTTAGTCAACAAAATAAAATTTTGTTTTTATTTTAAAATTTTATTTTACTTAGTTTTGTATGAAATCTTGTTTAGGTCACAGTTAGTGTTTCATAACAGCTTTTTATTTGTTTCTTTTTGCTATTAAAAGTTTAGGAAAAAATACTTGATGTTAAAATTAGTTGTTTTATATTTTCTTTTCTGTTTATTTATTATGTTAGTATTTTCTTTGTTGTTAAATTTTACTTAGGACAAAGCTATTTTGGGTTATGTCTTAGAATTTTCTTTAGTAGTTGTGTAGTTTTCATTGGTTTTTTTTATTTTGTGTTCTTTGTGATTTGCATTTCGTTTGTTGATATTTTTGTGAGTGTTAGAAATTACTTGCTAGCATGTTTGCTTATGTGAATACTATGTTTACTATATAGATTTTCGTCGGAGAGTTGCGTATAGTGCTATCAAGTTTTGCGAGAGCGATATTATCTTCATCAAGTAATACCAGGCAAGTTCACTTTGACCATGTTATCCATACCTATGTTTTTATTGCATCTAGTTTCACCATTCATAATCCCTCCAGTAGTGTTATTGAATCTTGTAGTTCAGTAGAATGCATGAGGTAGGAACCCATCTCCCTGTTACAAGCCCGGGACGTTATATAGTTTTAATGCTACGCTACAGTAGACGGGGTTTGGTATGAGTGCACGAGAGTGGTGTGAAGGAGGATTCTACGTCAATGACGACAACTTCATGATGGAATCTGCAAGGACCGCATCTTCAAGGCCTCAAGACCCGAGACAAGAACTCAATACACACTCTTTGGGTGAAGGATTTGCTGACGGGCACCTGGAGCAACCAAAGGATGGCGGGATGCATGTAGTAGCGCCATGACATATTGCGGAAAGCTTCACCCAGACTCAAAGAGATGGAAGAATACTTCATGCCCGGAAGCTTACATGTGCAACCGCAAGTTACTATGGGCTCTAGCTTGGTTGACCTTAGTGGTGACTCTGGCTAGGATGGTGCTAGCAGATGTAGAACTACGGTAGGATTGGATGAGCACCGGACAGTGGTCACGGGAACTCTTCGAAAGACCATGTGTCGGGGAGGCTGATCGTACCCACGGACACCTATGGGGCCGGCGGAGCAGACCCCTTTGTGGTTCGGAGGGGGGGCGGAGGTCGCACGAAGAGCGGATCGAGGCGATGCACGCGAGCGGTTTACCCAACTTCGGAGCTCTCCGGAGAGATAAAACTCCTACTGCTGCTTGTCTGATCTATTGTGTTCTTGCTAGGGAGCAATGCGAGCTACAAAACCTAGCTTGAGTGTATCTAAACTATGGCCAATCGAACGGACCGAACTAGCCGAACCTTGCCAAAAATGCGAGCTGAACCTCCTCTACGTTGCACTCGGGCCTCCTTTTATATGCTCAAGGGGTCTCCGACAGGTGGCAACATAGGCGGGGGTACAAATGTAAAAACAGGAGTTGGTACACCTACTTGAACAAAGGTACAAAGTGCAAAATACCTAACTCGACGACAAGGGACAAAAGCAATAAATGCCTATCGTTGTCGCCTAACAAAGTGTAACAGATCGCCAGTGCGCCTCCGCCGCCACGATGGCGAGCCTGTCGCTGCTCATCGCCGCTCTCCGCTGGCTGCAGCCTGCTCAACACGCCCATGGAACGGTCCCATGGCGACACGTCGCTGGGTGAGCTGGAGCGAGACGGAGAGAAGTTGCATGTCAGCGGCAATCGCCTTGCCGCGGCCGAATCCTTGTCGCGCTTCGGAGACTTGTCGCGCCTGAGCCTTCCCGGCAAGCTCCTCTTGCCGGGCCTTGTCTTCTGCGTGCACAGGCGGCCTTCCCGACAAGCTCTTCTTGTCGGGGCCTTCTTCGTGCCTAGAGAGGCCTTCCCAGCAAGCTCCTCTTGCCGGGGTCTTGTCTTCTCAAAGGCGAAGGAGGGTCTTGGCGGACGCCCGGCGAGGCTTGCCGCGGGACGCCGCGATCGCCTGCACAGACAAGTTCGGGGTACTAGGGTACCCCTACTTTAGTACACCGACAGGAGCCCCGGTCTCAGGCCATACACGGTGCCGAGCGCTGTTGGGCCAGGCCCAAAGCAGGGCACGGGCACGCGCGGCCTGGGTCCAAACCAAAACCCACTCCGTATCCGCCGCGTCCCCCCGTAACGGCACGCGTCAATTGCGGCGTCGTGGGGGAAGTGGGCGGCGTGCGGGGTCGCTCCACCCGTCGCCTCAGCTCTGCATCCCCGCCACGTGGTCCCCATGCTCTTGGGGTCGTGGATGGTGGAGGTGGAAAATTGGGCCGTTACGAGCAGAGGCAGCAGGTCGGCCCCGATTCCCTGCTCTTCCTATGCCCTGATTTGTCGAGCGGGGCGGTCGAGCCCCCACCTTGCTTCCTTAAAAAGAGCGGAAGGGCAGCGCAGAAGCCCGCACTCTCCCACCTCTCCTTTCCTCAGTTTCTGCTCCCCCTTCTCTCATTCGCCATGGAGAAAAGGAGCCTTGGTTCCCCATCGGTGGCGGCGAGGGTCGCCGCTAGACAGCGCTCCCCTCCCAACCCCACGCCCGGGGCGGCAGAGCCAGCCCCAAGAGGAAGAGGGAGGGGGCGAGGTCGGGGACGAGGTCGAGGACGAGTACGAGGAAGAGGCGGACGGGGCGGCGCGCCGTCTCCGCCTCCGCCGGCGGTTCCCCTTCCTGCGGCGGTCCATACAGGGGACGACCCTTGCGAGTTCTTCTTCAGGCTGCGCCGGGTGCCTCGTCGTCGCCTCCGGCTTCCAGCTCCGTTCGCGAGCGCGATGGAGTCGGATCCGCCCAAGACACTGAGATTGCACATGAGGGGCTGTGGAATCAGCGGCATGCGAGTCCGTGTTGTATTCCCAGCCCCTAATGTGATGTATCTCGATCGTGGGTGGTAGACGTTCACCCGCATCCACAACCTGGGGGCGGGGTTTACCCTCCATTTTAAGTTAATGGAAGGTGATCTCCTCTCCGTCAAGGTCTTCGGGGATCTTGGTACCCGAGCGAAGTGCTACGTGGATAGCTCCTCGGACAGCAAAGATTCCCCCTCGAGCGAGAGTGACGAGGAGGAGAGCGACAGCGACGACGAGGTTGGCGGGCCCGATTAGTTGTCGGGCGCCGCTTAAGGCCACCGGCGACCCCATCATCCGTGTCGCCCGGCTCCTTGGGCGATCAGCGTGGGGAGGCTGCGGAAGGGGAAGAGGATGGCGACAAGGCCGTCAAGTCGAATACGAGGCGTAGTGCCCTCGACAGCGTGCTGACGTCTTGCCGCCACGTTTTCGAACCCCGCTTCCGGCGCCGCCATCCCCGTCAAGCCCTCGGGGAGCTCCCGGGATGTTCTCTTGGTGCCTTCTGGCACCTGTAGCTCGCCTAGGCGTTTCTTTTGCCCTTCTCGCCTCCTTGTCCTACCTCCTGAAAAGAGGGATAGGAAAAGGGATTACGGGCATCTTATCTTTTTAATTTGTAAGCCTTCGGGCCTTATCCGCGTTTAAGACTTGTAATCCTCTCTTTCATGTTTTTCATTCTCCACGGATTGTACCCGAGTAGAATGTTTTTTTAATGAAAAAGGGAAGTTTGAAAAGGGACGAAGGGCTTATCTGATATCGCAGCCCCGGCAACTCTGCTTGCCGCAGCCCGACAACTCAGCTTGCCGCAGCCCCCGGCAACTCGGCTTGCCGTAGCCCCGGCAACTCTGGCTTGCCGTAGCCCCAACAACTCGGCTTGTCGGGCTTGGACGCCGGGCGCCTTCTTCTCCTCTTCGCTGTTATTTCAGTTCGAGAACGATTTGATCTTTGCAATAAGTTATTTTTGTAATATAACTTTATTCTGGGCAACATTTGCTACGTCACTTCCTTTACTCGACCCTTGGCTTTGTATGTTATTGCCCTACGCTTTTCAGGGAAACTTGCCGGTGCAGGCACCCTTGCCGCGAGCGCCGAGTGCGGAACTTCAGCAAATTTGGCGGGTCGCTACCGACAAGCAACCTCGTCGCGGACTAGCCGCAGCTCACTTAAGTTGTTGAGTGGACTCGAAACAAAGTAAGGGTGCGACCAGTCACGATTTGGTTCCTCCGCGCACGGGTTTTTCATACAAAGCGTGGTCGTTCAAGGAAGATAACTTTAAAAATTTATTACTGATCGATCAATGCAGTGTTGTTTCCTCTACTTGATTCCTTCCTTTGTACGTTTCTGCCCTGCGCATTTAGGGGACTTGCCGGTGCAGGCACTTTTGCCGCGAGCGCTGAGTGCGGAACGTCAGCAGCCTACTGGCAGTGCCGCCTCCGACAAGCAACCTTGTCGCGACTAGTCGCAGCTCACTTAAGTTGTTGAGCGGACTCGAAACAAAGTAAGGGCGCGACTAGCCGGCGAGTTGGCTCCTCTGCGCACGGGTTCTCCATACAAAGTACTACCGTTCGAGGAAGATAACTTGAAAATTTTAAATATTGATTGCTCAGACTTTGGCAACTTAGCTTTTCTGTCTCTTACTTCCCGATGAGGTGAGACTTCCTCGAGCGGTGCTCTGGTCCACAATATTATCTCCTCCTTCCCCCTGGTTAACTTGTGCGCGAGGGAGCCTCCCTTTCTTTGCGACAAGAGAAAGAAGAGGAAATAACGTTATGGAGCCCAGTGGCTCGATTCTGCTTACCGGGTATGGTTGCTGCACAAAGTGTTAGCCAAACATGCAATAAATTGATGAAAGCATGAACTTGACGGGTTGTGCGCAACACATGGGCTTTATCGATGCACTGTCTCGCTTGGCTTTGTACAAAGGATCACATGCAACAGCGGCAAGACTTGTACAAAAGGTGGTTGCCGGATGGGTCCCGACAACCGCGCTTCTTTATGGGTAAAACTTACGAAGATGCTCAATGTTCCGTGAGTTGCTCACCGAATGCCATCTTCGGTCTCAAGGCGGACATCGCCAAAGCCTAGTGACTCGTTTCACCCGATAAGGGCCTTCCCACTTCAAGGCGTCAACTTGTTTGAATTCTTGGCGGACTGAACGCGCCGAAGAACAAGGTCGCCTTCCTCGAGACTTCTCGCATTAACCTCGCGGCCATGGTAGCGACGCAGAGCTTGTTGGTAGCGAAGCGGCTCGCCTGACAAAGAGGAAGACGATCCTCCTCGAGGAGCAAATACACATCTTGTCGCAGCTGCTCTTGCTCAAGCTCATCATAAGCGAGCACTCGAGGCGACCCGTATACGAGTTCCGTGGGGAGAACTGCCTCTGCTCCATAGACTAGAGCAAAGGGTGCCTGGCAGTAGCTCGATTTGGCGTCGTCCTGATCGACCAAAGAACCACCGGCAGCTCCTCGATCCAGCTTTCTTCCGCACTTGTGCAGCCTGTTGAAAGTTCTGGTCTTGAGCCCGCGCGACTTCAGCGTTGCCCTCTCGCTTGACCGCTGCTTCTCGGGTGAGCAATGAAGCCGGCAGACCTTGGCGCCAAGGTCTTGGACGTCTTGCATGAAGGTGCGACTCAGAATTGTGTGCCGTTGTCGGTGATGATCCTGTTAGGGATTCCGAAGGCAAACAATCGACCAAGAACTTGATCGCCGATCGTGTTGTCACCTTCCTCACTGCTTCCACTTCCAGCCACTTTGTGAACTTGTCGATGGCGGCGCATAAGTACTCAAAGCCCCGACAGCTTCGGGGAAGGGGCCGAGGATGTCGAGCCCCGGATCGAAAAATGGCCAGGATAAAGGGATCGTCTGAGAGCTTGAGCTGGATGGTGTATCTGCTTGGAATGGAACTGCACGCTTCACACTTGGTTACTTGTGCAGTTGCATCCTGGAGGGCTGTCGGCCAGAAGAAACCTTGCCGGAAAGCTTTGCCGGCAAGTGCTCTTGCGTCAATGTGGTGACCACATATGCCTCCATGTATCTCTGCCAACAGCTTCTGTCCATCGTCCTTGACTGCCGGGCTACTCTTTCCGCTTCTTCCTGCTCTTCGGGAAGTTCTCCTGTCTGGAGGAAATTGACAATCTGCTGCGCCCATGCCGGAGCTTGTGGCTCGACAACAAGGACTAAAGGCACATCTGCTGCTGCGGGAACATCAGCTTCTACGGCAAGAACCTGCGTCCCTGCCGGAGCTTGATGCTCCCCGACAAACTTGCCGGAGCAAGACTTGTCAGGAGCGTTTGCTTCAACGAAACAAACCACAGGGTCTGCCGGAGCAGATCGCTTCCTCAAAGACTGCTGGTGTTGATCTTGGGGACCTTTGCAACGACGGCTTCGGGAAGCTCTGTCGGAAAGTAGTCACCAGAGGCCAACTTCCTCTTCTTGCTCTGTCCAGTTGACGGTGTTACGGTTGGTTGAGTCAGCTTGAGCACAAAGATCCCTGGTTCCACAGGTAGCTTGAATGCGGCGCACTTTGACAGGCCATCAGCAATATCATTCTGAGTTCTTGGAACATGTTCCATTTGCAGGCCGTCAAAGTGCTCTTCTAGCTTCCTCACTTCATCAACGTAGGCTTCCATCAACGGACTCTGGTAATCTTTGTTGACTTGCCGGACGACGAGTTGCGAGTCACCCCTGACAATAAGCTTCTTGATCCCAAGGTCCACTGCGATCCTGAGACCGGCAAGCAAACCTTCATACTCTGCAGTATTGTTTGTCGCTTGCTCCTTGGGAAAGTGCATCTGGACGACGTCCTTGAGGTGCTCTCCGGTGGGTGCGATAAGCGGCACGCCGGCACCGTCGCCATGCAGCGAAGGCACCATCAAAGTACATCAGCCACTCTTTGCTTGCCTCTTTAGCGGGAATGCTCGTCTCAAATCTCTTAAATGCGGCGTTGGCGTCCATTCTGCTATGAATTCTGCCAATGCTCTGCTTTGGATAGTTGATGTGCTTTCAAACTTAAGACCAAAGCTTGATAGCTCCAGCGCCCACTCGACAATTCTGCAGTATCCTCTTCAGGGGAAAGCGAGTGACAACTGTGATCTCATGTGCTTGGAAGTAATGGCGCAGCTTTCTCGAGGCCATGAGGAGGCCGAAAAGCAGTTTCTGCACACCAGAGTACCTTGATCTAGCCCCTTGCATAAGGGAACTGACAAAGTAGACTGGGCGCTGCACCATCCTTTTCTGTATCTGTTCAGGTGTCTGCGCGGATTCGTCCTTGTCGGGACCAGAGCTTGTCGGCGGAGCCCCCTGCTTGTCGCTGGATGTGTTTGCCGTGGTTGCTGGCTCGTCATCCGCCTCCCTCTCCGCCACTAACGCAGCACTAACCACTTGATTGGTTGCCGCTATATATAGCAGCAACTTCTCTTGTGGCCTAGGCGCGACAAGTGTTGGAGTGGAGGACAGGTATCTCTTCAAGTCCTGCAGCGCAGCCTCCGCTTCGAGTCCATTTTTCTTGGACCTGCCTTTTTCAAAATCCTGAAAAATGGCGAGGCGCTCAGCAGAACCTAGAAATAAACCTCTTTGAGAGCAGCCACGCAACCGCAAGTCTTCGTACATCCTTGACGCGCCTTGGTGCTTCAATCTGCTCAATGGAATTGATCTTGTCGGGTTGGCTTCAATCCTCGCCGAGACACGAAGAACCCGAGAAGCTTGCCGAAGGGACTCCAAACACGCACTTCTCGGGGTTGAGCTTGAGGTTGATCTTGGCGCAGATTTGCAAAGGTCTCGTCCGGATCTTGAACCAGAGTTGCTTTGTCCTTGCTTTTGACCACTATGTCATCCATGTAGGCTTCTACATTTACGTGCATTTGCGGCTCAAAAGCGCCATGGACTACCCTTGCAAATGTTGAACCAGCATTCTTCAAACCGAAAGGCATCCGTGATGAAACGATATGTGCCACATGGTGTGATGAATGCGGTCTTCTCCTCATCTTCTTCAGCCATGAAGATCTGATGGTATCTCGAGTAGGCATCAAGAAACGAAAGCAAATCACATCCAGCCCGTGGAGTCAATAATCTGGTCAATGCGCCGCAAGGGAAATGGATCTTTGGGACAAGCTTTATTAACATCCGTGAAGTCGATACAAAGTCTCCATTTCCCATTTGCCTTTGGCGCATGACTACGAGATTGGCCAACCACGTAGGATGGAGCACTCCTCGACAAGGCCCGCCGCTTCCCGCTTCTTGATCTCTTCGGCTATGAATTCTTGGCGCTCCGCTTGCTTCCTGATTTTTTGCTTGACGGGCGCGCATGAGGACAAATGGCGGCGGTGCTCAATCACTTTCCGGGAACACTGGGATATCGGGACGGTTGCCATGCAAACACGCCGACATTCGCCTCACAGAAAGCAACGAGCGCCTTCCTATTTGGGGTCGAGAGAGGCACTGATGGTGAAGGTACCACCAGCGCCGTCCTCTTTGGCGGGCACCTTCTTGGTCTTCGGCGGAGCCACCATCTTCTTGCACTTTCCGGTGGAGCTCGATGGTGCGTCCTCGACGGTAGCGCAGCACTCCGAAGAGGCGCGCTTGCCGGAGTGAGCGCCTTCCTATTTGGGGTCGAGAGAGGCACTGATGGTGAAGGTACCACCAGCGCCGTCCTCCTTGGCGGGCACCTTCTTGGTCTTCGGCGGAGCCACCATCTTCTTGCACTTGCCGGTGGAGCTCGATGGTGCGTCCTCGACGGTAGCGCAGCACTCCGAAGAGGCGCGCTTGCCGGAGTGAGCATCAGAGCCCTTGCCGGACTTGGACTTGGTCTTCTTCCCCGGAGCTTCGGTGGCAAGTGTTGGGCGATGCTGTCAGCTGCTGCATCCCGGAAGATCTTGTCGGCACGTATAAGGGCATCCTTCTTGTCGCCATGGACAGAGATGACACTTATCGGGCCCGCACCTTGAGTAGGTTGTAGGCGTAGTGAGAGGCTGCCATGAACTTGGCGAAGCGCCGACGGCCAAGTATCCCATTGTAAGGCAATGGGAAATCGGCGACGCCAAACGTAACCCTCTCAGCCTGAAGTTCAGCTCGCTGCCAAATGTGACCGCAACGTAATCTTCCCTTCGCTTGCTCCTTCCCGGATTGATTCCTTGGAAGGTTCCGGTCTCTTCGAGCTTCGCTGTCGAGGATTTGAAGCTTCTAAAGCACCGCGAGGAGATCAGATTCAAGCCGCCCCGCCGTCAACTAACATTTTTGTGACCTTGAGGTTGCGGATGGTTGGAGAGACCAACATCGGCAAGCACCCGACCGCGGTTATGCGATCAGGGTGGTCCTCAATATCAAAAATGATAGGCGTGTTGGACCACTTCAGAGGCTTGCGTGACTCTATGGATGGTTCCGCCGCATTGACCTCCCGCATCCATTGCTTGAGTTGGCGGTGGGAGGTATGCAGGGAAGCACCTCCGTCAACGCAGAGAACCTCTGTGGCTTTCTGAAACTCCTGTTCGTCGGCGTCGTCCTCTTCCATGTCTTCATCGTCGTCATCATCTTCGTCCTTGCCGCGGCCGCGGGGAGGTCGATCTCCTTGTCGCTGCTTGGCCTTGTCGCGGCGTCCTCCCTGGCCGGGACGTTTCTTGCTTGCTCCCCCAGCACCTTCCTGGGCCTTCTCCTTGTCTCGCCGCTCGTACTCAGCTCTCTGGCTCGACGAGCTGCTCGACCTTCTTGCAGCTCTGGAGATCGTGGCCCTTGGTGCGGTGGATCTTGCAAGATCGCCTACCGGAGCCGTCACCGCTTGTCGGCGGCCGCCACCGACCGGTGGTTGGCGTCGTGCAACCTCCTTGCCGGAGCCACCAGCCTTGGCGTTCTTGTCGTTGCCTCCGTTGTCGGGACTGCCGACAGCTAGCACTTCTCTGCTTTTCTTCTTCCTGTTGCCTGCTTCGCCGCCGCCCTTCCTTGCCGGGCAAGGCGGTGTCATCCGCCGATCCTGCTTCGCATTCTCTCCGTGGAGTCTCCTCCTTCCTCGGTAGCGTGCACACGTGTCAGCCAGGGCGTACAGCTCACTGACGTCCTTGACTTTGCACATCGTCATCTCCTCCCTCATCCTGCGGTTCCGCACATTCTGATGAAATGCGCTGATCACCGCGGCAGGGTGGACGTCTGGGATGTTGTAGTGCACGCGGCTGAATCTCTGGATGAACTTGCGCAGGGACTCTCCTTCCTTCTGGGCGAGCAAGTGAAGGTCACTCTCTTGGCCATGGGGTTTGTGGCCACCTGTGAAGGCGCCAACAAACCGATGGCACAGATCTGCCCAAGAGGATATGGAGCTGTCCGGCAAGTGCATGAGCCAAGATCGGCGTTGGGCTTGAGCACGAAGCGGGAAGTAGTTGGCGAGGATCTTGTCATCCCGTCCCCGCAGCCTACACCGCGATGGTGTAGATGCCGAGGAACTCCGACGGATGCGTCCTGCCATCATACTTCTCCGGCACGTCTGGTTTGAAGTTTTTCTGGCTGGGCCACTGGACTTGCCGCAGCTCACGAGTGAACGCAGGGCAACCTACCGCGTACGGCAAGTCGCCTGGCTCCTCCGGCGCGCACATGTCAACAGAAGGCCCAGCGCGCTTGTCGGACTGACGTCGCGCTTCTCTTCGGCGCTCGATGCGAGTTCGAGCGTCCTCTTGTTGTCGCTCATGAAGAACTTGGCGCTGATCGCGGCGAGCTCGCGGATCCGGCGACGCGGTGGAGTCGCTGTCGAGGTGGATCCGGTGAGTCGGCGATCTTGGCCTTCGTGGCGGAGAGCGCACGGTGGTTGCACCTCCGACAGCCTCGCCGCCACCGGCTCGTGCCTTGTCGTCACGCGCCAGGCAACGATGGCGTTGGTTGCCGCGAGTGTCGCCGTTGGCAAAGCCGATGAGGCTCGATAGTGGCCTCCACTCGTCGACCTTGTCGGCCGCTGGAGGGTAGTCGAGGAGCAGCCGAGCTCGCCAGAGCTTCGCTAGAGTAGTAGGTGGCATTGGAGAACGGTGCGAGGCGGGACACGCCGGACTTCTAACTATGTTAGAAGGAGCAGCGCCCGTCCGGCGCATCAGATCTCACTAGCGCCAAAGATGTTGGCACGCATGCTGGTCTTGAGGGTCTCGATCCAACGAACGTATGGCGTTGTGAACGCCATGACGTTGTTGGTCCCGCGTCTCCTGAGATGGGCGCGTGGGATGCGCGGACGCCGAGGTCTGCGGTGCCTTGTCCTTGGACTTGGCAACGTCGCGAGCACCTTCGTCGGCGCTCGTTCCTCCGCCAGCGTCTGCCCCACCACCCGCTTGCTGCGGTGAGGGTGGATACGACGCGGACGGCTCCGCTGCCGCCGAAGCCTTCTTCTTCGGTGGCATGTTGAGGAAGATGTTGATGACGCTGCTCGCGTGAACGCCGGATCGGATTCACACGGCCTCGACGCCCCTACCGGAGCGCCGGAGATGTCGGGGAGGCTGATCGTACCCACGGACACCTATGGGGACGGCGGAGCAGGCCCCTTTGTGGTTCAGAGGGGGGCGGAGGTCGCACGAAGAGCGGATCGAGGCGATGCTCGCGAGCGGTTTACCCAGCTTCGGAGCTCTCCGGAGAGATAAAGCCCCTACTGCTGCTTGTCTGATCTATTGTGTTCTTGCTAGGGAGCAATACGGGCTACAAAACCTAGCGTGAGTGTATCTAGACTATGGCCAGTCGAACGGACCGAACTAGCCGAACCTTGCCAAAAATGCGAACCGAACCTCCTCTACGTTGCACTCGGGCCTCCTTTTATATGCTCAAGGGGTCTCCGACAGGTGGCAACATAGGCGGGGGTACAAATGTAAAAACAGGAGTTGGTACACCTACTTGAACAAAGGTACGCAAAATACCTAACTTTGACGGCAAGGGACAAAAGCAATAAATGCCTGTCGTTGTCGCCTAAACAGTGTAACAGAGACCGTCGGGTGCGCCTCCGCTCGCCACGATGGCGAGCCTGTCAGCGCCACTCATCGCTGCTCTCCACTGGCTGCACAGCTGCTCGACACGCGCCCATGGAACGGTCCCATGGCGACACGTCGCTGGGTGAGCTGGAGCGGAGACGGAGAGAAGTTGCATGCCGCGGTAAGCGCCTTGCCGCGGCCGAATCCTTGTCGCGCCCGGGGACTTGTCGCGCTCCGGGCCTTCCCGGCAAGCTCCTCTTGCCGGGGCCTTGTCTTCTGCGTGCCTGGAGCGGCCTTCCCGACAAGCTCTTCTTGTCGGGGCCTTCTTCGTGCCTAGAGAGGCCTTCCCGGCAAGCTCCTCTTGCCGGGGTCTTGTCTTCTCAAAGGCGACGGAAGGTCTTGGCGGACGCCCGGCGAGGCTTGCCGCGGGGACGCTGCGACTGCCCGTGCACAAGTTCGGGGTACTAGGGTACCCCTACTTTAGTACACCGACACCATGTTTTGGTCATCTTGTTCTCAAACACCCTGAAGTGTGAGAACGTAAAGAGAGGGATCGGATCTTGCGGGTAAAGTGTACAAACCACTGCAGAGGGTTAAAACCTAATCGATTAGCCGTGTCCCCGATTACGGACAATTTGAGCATCTGGACTTGGATCTATCTCGGAGCTCTCAACACCGGACTGATAACTTAATTGTGGGCAACTTATGATTATTTTGAGGTATGAGACATCGGTTGGCGAAACCATGTCATGATAGAAAACTCCATAGTACAGACTCCTGATATTCCTTTGTTGTAGGGAAAATAAAACCAGCTTTTACGCAAACAAAACTTAGATACAGAGCCACAAAGCTATATTGCATATAGTATAGTTTATCATCTGTTTTTCTTACAGTGATCTTGCGGGTACATTCAATGTACTGACCTACACGGCTGCAACGTATTATGTTGCAGATTTTTTCTTCCGACGAGTAACAGTACGGTACAGGGTTACGGTCTACACTCAACTTGCCGATGGCGTTGATGGGACACCACACGTGATTGTTTGTTTCCGCGGAGGCTTACGAGGTATAGATCAGTTTTATGTTATTTATACATGTGATTGCACTTTGATATATACATTGATGTACTGTGTGTGCCTGCATACTGATCCAGGGATGGCACGGATACACAGAGACTTGACCGTCTGAGGTCGGGTCGCTACACATAACTATGCGCTTTTCTATCAATTGCTCGACAGTAATTTGTTCACCCACCGTAGATTATGCTATCTTGAGAGAAGCCACTAGTGAAACCTATGGCCCCCGGGTCTATTTTCCATCATATAAGTTTTTGATCTATTTTATTTTGCAATCTTTACTTTCCAATCTATATCATAAAAATAGCAAAAATATTTATCTTATTATCTCTATCAGATCTCACTTTTGCAAGTGGCCGTGAAGGGATTAACAACCCCTTTATCGCGTTGGTTTCAAGGTTCTTATTTGTTTGTGCAGGTACAAGGCGACTTGTGTGTAACCTCCTACTGGATTGATACTTTGGTTCTGAGGGAAATACTTACGCTACTTTGCTGCATCACCCTTTCCTCTTCAAGGGAAAACCAACGCATGCTCAAGAGGTAGCAAGAAGGATTTCCGGCGCCGTTGCCGGGGAGGCTTACGCCAAGTCAAGTCAAGATTTGATCTCCCGACAACTAGCCATTTCTGGCACCGTTGCCGGGGAGATTTAGTCACAAGTCAAGACATACCAAGTACCCATCACAAACTCTTATCCCTCGCATTACATTATTTGCCATTTGCCTCTCGTTTTCCTCTCCCCCACTTCACCTTTGCCTTTTCTTCGCCTTCTTCCCGTATGTATCTTTGCTTGTGTTTCCACGTGCCTTCTATTTGCTTGCATCTTTGCTTGCTAAAAATCTATTAATATGGATCCACTTAAAGTGTTCTACTTGGATCATCTTTGATCCTTATGCGCTCGTGCTGAAACCCCAACTAGCCTAGTTGATGGGAAATCTTTAGATGAGCATGCTCATTTTGTGCGTCACAGTTTGTCTGAAAAAGGAAGACTCTTATGGGATCAACTAAACAGATTGATGTGTTATGCTTGGAATGTTTGTGAAATTTATGATTTTACTTGCTGCTCTAAGAACCCTAAAAAACACCTCCCCTACCTATGTGAGTTTAATGATAATGCAATCTTATCTTCTTATGCAAAGGGTGTTTATAGTTACTACAATATCGGAAAAATTGAAGAATTTGTTGCTTTTAAGGGTGCTTATGAAGTTGCTTCTTTGATTGAAAAGTATGATATTACTCTCTACGAATCTGAAAATTTTGACATACTTGAATATTCCTATGAAAAATATGCTCATAATGTCTATGCCAAAGAATTTATTGGGAGAATGACCGTTGATTTGGAAGAAAATAAGGATATGCATGAATCTATAGATAACGATGATTCCAATGATTTGATTGAAATATCCCTTGAAGAACATGATGCTTACTATTCTTGTGGCCATGATGCCAATATTTATGAAGATGAATTTGCTATAGTTCCTTATGTTAAACATGAGATCGTTGCTATTGCACCCATACTTCGTAGTTCCTTCGATGAAAAGCATGATTCCAATGATGTTATTATAAATTCTCTTAATGCCAATTGTGTTAATAATATGCAAAACCCTAAGCTTGGGGATGCTAGTTTTTTGTAGCGACCCGACCTCAGATGGTCAAGTCTCTGTGCTTCTGTGTCATCCCTGGATCGGTAATGCTGACACACAGTACTCGAAGGATTTATAACAGAGTAGCAATCGCACACTTATTACATCGAATGTCTCAAAAGAGAACTTATTACAATAATATGGCTTAAGGCCATCTAATGTGATAACAGCGGAAGGCTTGGAAGATAAAGTGAGTCCATCAACTCTAATGGCATAACTGAGCTGCACGGCAACGACCTACCAATCCTTACTCCTCGTCTCAAAAGTCAACAACATAATATGTTGCAGCCCGAGAACGGGTCAGCACATGGAATATGCTGGCAATGTAACACATAAAGAGTAATGAAAGAATAAGCTATACTACATGCATATATGGCTGGTGGAATAGCTCTATGGTTACAGTTTTTGCATAAAGCCAATTTTTCCCTATATCAAAGGAATAAATTTTTTTAACTATCATGGTGGTTGGAACAACATTGAGAAGGTATAACCCCAACTCAATCCCAATTAAAGTGATTAACAACCCAGCAATATTAATTTAGAGTGATGAGATACATGTGAATACTCAAGTACTAGATACTCAGAATTGTCCATAACCGGGGACACTGCTAACCATGATTAGATTGTACACTCTGCAGAGGTTTGCGCACTTTTCCCCACAAGACTCGATCGCCTCCGTTGGTTTCTCGCACTACATGGTGTTTGAGAAACGGATGACCGAGACACAGTCTTTCGTAAACATTAACTCTCTACTCCGGATAGATCATACCAAACCTATAAAACCCACTACCTGCTGATCTACCTCTTCGAGAGCTTCACGTAACTTATTCAACTATGCTAGAGCCCATAATAGCTTGTGGCTGCACACAGAAGTTTCTAGCATGAATAATCTAAGTTCCCTTTGAGCCTGGGTGGCGGTCCTTAGGAAGATCACACGGGTGCCCCGGGATTTCCAAAAATAAAACAGACAACACTGGGTTCCCAGGTGCCTCAATCCACCCAGATGTGTATTTAAGTTGCCACCTTAAAGTAAACCATTAATTAACAATCTCAATCTGTCGTGAATATCTCTCAAACCCAAACCACGTCTACGAGCATAGCATAGAAATATAAGCACCACGTAGAAATAACTCCCAAGGGTTTGATAGTAACAGGGCAATAGGTTCCTACCTCATCATCTACTTCCCAACCCACAATTTAATGACATCCTAATCATGCAATGTTTGAGGATTGAGCTAATGCATAAAACTGGGTATGAAAAGGTATGATCAAGTGTTACTTGCCTTCTTGACGATCCGTGAATCCTAGAGACTCAGAGTAACACGCTTCGAACTCCGGGAATTCTATCACAAGCAAACAATACATACATAAGCAACAAACAAAGATGCACAAACAAAATTTCAACTGAAAGAGGTTGACCGGAGAGTTCAACTTAAGAACTCCGGTTTGCAAAAATAATCAAACCAAACGAAACAACGAAACTCAAACGGCGAGAGAAACAAGATCCGTTTACTAATCTGAACTAGAGTCAAATTTTACAAAGACAAAAACTGGTTTAAGTTGGCTATTCGGAAAGAGGGTTTCGGGATGAAACTCCAGCGCTTGAATCGCCTGATTCCGATAAACGAGCGAAAAGTTATACTAATTTGAACATTGGTTCAGAAATCGAAATCGGAATAATCGCGGAATAAACCCGATAAAAGAAAACGACGAACGGCTAAACGAACGAACGTTCGTTAGCAGAACAGTTCATAAAAACGAACGAACGGGTGAACGTTCTCAAATAAATAAACCGGGAAATAAAACCGATCTAATATATATATAAAAAACAGGCTAGGGTTTTCAAAAAAAAAACCGAAGGGTTATTTTAAAAAAAACCGGCGACGAGGGCTACCTCCGTCGAGGGTCCGGCAAGGCGGCGGCTACTCCGGCGGGGGTCCGGCGAGGGCGGCTAGGGGCGGCGGCTCGGCGAGGGGCGGCGCTGGAGGCGGCGGCGGCGGCGGCTGCTCGGGCTCGGCTCGGCTCCGGGTCCCAAGCGACGGCGGCAGTGGTGGTGGCTAAGGGGTGAGGCGGTATATAAAGAGGGGAGGTGGCTTGGAGGAGGGCAAGGTGGCGGGAGGAGTCCGGCTCGGACTCAGGTCCCGGCAGCGGCCAGCAAGAATGAGGCGGCGACTTAAAGCTCGGCCGTTAGCCCCGATCGGTAGTTCTTTTTTTTAACATTCCATGAAAATTATAAAAATCCTAGAAAAATAAATAAAATCTAAAATGCCAAAACAAGTTTTCTTTGCCTAAATAAAATATTTAGAACAGGATGAACTTTTCTTGGCCCCTAAATGCAATTTTAAATATATGCAAATTTTCTCTAGGCAAATAAAATTCCAAATAAATAAAATAAAAATCCAAATAATGATTTTAACATTTTTCCTCCGGTATTTCAGTTATTTTTGGAGAAGTAATATTATCTCCTCTCGTTTATTTTAAACTTGAAATATTTTTCCGGAGAGAAAAATAATAAAATCCAAAATCCTCGCCTTTCATTATTTGATAAAATTCAAATATGAAAATCGAAAAATCCTCAACTCTCTCCGAGGGTCCTTGAGTTGTTTAGGATTTCGAGGATGGCAAACGGGAATGCATTAAAATATGATATGCATGGATGACCTGTGTATACATGCCAAATTGAAAATTTGGGATGTTACAAACCTACCCCCCTTAAGATGAATCTCGCCCTCGAGATTCGGGTTGGCTAGAAAATAGGTGAGGATGGTCCTTGCGTATATCATCTTCTCGCTCCCAGGTGGCTTCCTCCTCGGTATGGTGGCTCCACTGAACTTTACAAAACTTGATAACTTTGCTGCGAGTGACTCGGCTGTCGAAATCCAAAATCTTCACTGGCTTCTCCTCATAAGTCAAATTAGTATCCAACTGTATCGCCTCTAGGGGCACTGTATCCTTTAATGGTATGTCGGCCATCTCAGCGTGGCATACGTGAAACACATCGTGAACTCCTGACAGTCCTTCGGGTAACTCCAGCTTGTAGGCAACTTCTCCCATTCGTTCCAAAACACGATACGGTCCTACAAATCTTGGGGCTAACTTTCCCTTTACTCCAAAACATTTCACTCCCTCGTGGGTGATACTGCAGATAGGCTCATCTCCAATTTCATAGGTTACTTCCTTGCGTTTTGAATCTTCGTAACTCTTACATCTAGACTGAGCAATCTTTAGTCTGCCTCTGATCAGTTTAACCTTCTCCTCTGAGTCTTTGATCAAATCTGGTCCAAACAACTGACGGTCTCCGACCTCATCCCACATCAAGGGTGTTCTACATCTGCGTCCATACAGAGCTTGAGCGGTGCCATCTTCAAACCGGCTCGTAGCTGTTGTTATATGAGAATTCTGCGTGCATCGCAAATTGTCATCCCAACTAGATCCATAATCTAGCGCATGTGCTCTTAACATATCCTCCGTGATCTGGTTAACTCTCTCTGTCATCCATCCGTCTGCGGGTGGAGCAACGTCTTGAATTCCAATCTGGTACCCAAAGTCCGTGTAGTTGATGCCAAAACTTTGAAGTAAACTGTGTTCCTCTATCGATACGATGCTCCTCGGAACTCCGTGCAAACATACGATCCTGGTCATATATATCTTGGCCAACTTGGCACTTGTATAAGTTGTTTTTCACGGGATGAAGTGAGCTACTTTGGTCAAACGATCCACAACTACCCATATTGAATCATATCCTGCTTTGGTTCTGGGTAATCCAGTGATAAAATCCATGCCAAGTTTGTCCCACTTCCATTCGGGTATTGGCATAGGCTGTAATAGTCCTGCTGGCTTTTGATGCTCTGCCTTCACTCTCTGACATACATCGCCATAACGGCTACATACTCGGCAATATCCTTCTTCATACCAGTCCACCAGAAACGTTCCTTCAAGTCCAAATACATCTTGGTGTTTCCGGGGTGAATCGAGTATGGTGAGTCATGGGCCTCTTGAAGTATTATCTTCGTGATCTCCGAGTTGTTGGGCACATAAATCCGGTCCTCAAACCACAAGGTATCGTGCTCATCCTCGCGAAAACTTTTGGCTTTTCCTTTGCCCATCTTTTCTTTTATCTCAGCAATCTCTTTGTCCTCCTTTTGAGCGTCTCGAATCTTGTCTAACAAGGTCGATCAACCTCCATTGTTGCAAGAAAACCTCTTGGAACAATCTCCAACCGAAGTTCCATAATATCCTCTCGCTAACTCCTTTGGCAGTCCTCTACTTTCAAGGATATTGGCATAACTCTTCCGACTCAAAGCGTGCGCTCTGACGTTGGCCTTTCCTGGATGGTAGTGTAGCTTCATATCGTAATCCTTTATAAGCTCCAGCCATCTCCTCTGTCTGAGGTTTAACTCCTTCTGTGTGAAAATGTACTTCAAACTCTTATGATCCGTGTACACATCACAACAGTTTCCAATGGGATAATGTCTCCAGGTCTTCAACGCATGTACTACAACTGCTAACTCCAAATCATGCGTGGCATAGTTCAACTCATGAGGCTTCAGTTGTCGTGAGGCATACGAAACAAATTTTCCATCCTGCATAAGAACACATCCAAGTCCCAAGCGAGAGGCATCACAATACACTTGAAACTCCTTATGTATATCTCGGCAATGTCGACTGTGGCTGTAGTCAACCGCTTTCTTCAACTCTTGGAAGCTTGTCTCACAATCATCATCCATTTGAACTTGGTATCCTTCTTTAGCAATTTTGTCATTGGTTTAGCAATCTTGGAAAAATTCTCAATGAATCTCTGATAATATCCTGCCGGTCCAAGGAAAGCTGCGAATCTCGGATCAAGTGGGTGCCAACCATTCGGTGGTCGACTGAATTTTCTTTGGGATCTACTGCTATACCCTCTCCTGATATAACATGCCCAAGAAATCCAACTTCCTTCAACCAAAACTCGCACTTTTGCTGAATTTGGCGTATAACTGGTGTTCCCTGAGTTTCTCAAGAACCAAACGTAGGTGTTCTGCGTGCTCCTCTTCGTTCTTCGAGTAAACCATAATATCATCGATAAACACCACAACAAACTTTTCCAAATACTCCATGAACACTTTGTTCATCATACTCATAAAATAGGCAGGGGCGTTAGTCAGTCCAAATGACATGACAGTATACTCATATAATCCATAACGTGTGGTGAATGCTGTCTTTGGTATATCCTTCTCTCGGATCTTCAACTGATGGTATCCTGATCGTAGATCAATCTTAGAAAACACCTTAGCTCCTTGCAACTGATCAAACAGATCATTAATCATCGGTAAGGGATACTTGTTCTTTATCGTTACTTCATTCAGAGCTCGGTAATCAACAACCATCCTTAGGGATTTATCCTTCTTCTCCACCAAAAAAATGGGGGCCCCCAAGGTGATGAACTTCTATGAATGTAACCTTTCTCCAGTAGCTCCTTGATCTGCTTCTTAATTTCCTCCAGATCATTTGCGGGCATCCGATAGGGTCTCTTTGATATTGGCCCTGTACCTGGCATTAGTTCTATTAGAAACTCGATGTCTCGATCCAGTGGCATGCCTGGTAACTCTTCTGGAAAAACATCTGGATCATCCTTCACTACAAGTACTTCCTCTTGTACAACTCCCGTGAGGGTATTCACTTGGCTCCTCCTAGGCACATGCCTAGATACATGCTTAATCCTTTTTCCCTCCGGGGTGGTAAGATAAATTGACTTGCTAGCACAGTCAATACTTCCTCCAAACTTTGACATCCAATCCATACCTAATATCACATCCAATCCTTGCGACTCCAAGATAATTAGGTCAGGCGGAAAAACATGCGTGCCAATGATTAGGGGTATCGGGGTGCACCACTTGCTAGCCATGTACTCTGCTCGAGCGAGCTCACTAAAAGAGGGGTCCTAAGGGTGCAGGTTGGTAACTTAAACTTATCCACAAATCCCTTGATATGTATGAATGCGATGCACCAAGATGTCGAAAAGAACAATAGCGGTAAATGACTGAACCAAAAACTTACCTATTACAGCGTCCGGCTGCTCTTCAACTTCCTCCACGTTAAGGTGGTTCACTTGTCCTTTGTTGAATGGATTGGGCTTCTTCCGGCGCTTCCATTTCCGTTTCCATTCTTTCCTTGAGGCGATCGTTGGCATAGTGCCCTGTCTTCCCGCACTTAAAGCAAATAACTTGGCTTAAGTCCCTCTTGGCGGGTGTAGCTGGGTTAGAGCGATTCTAATTATTGTTGGCTGCATTTCCATTCCCATTCTTCGCACCATTATGCGATCCTCCTCCAGTATGGTTATGTCCTCCATGGTTATGAACAAGTCCTCCCGAGTTCGGGTTTAAACGAGGCTTCTGGTGAGCTCCTGAGTTATACTTCCCTTGTCTATACTTCCTCTTACGATTCTCAATTTGCTGCTGCTTTCCTTCAATCATTAGGGCCTTATCTACCAACTCCTGGTAGTTGTTGAAAGTTGCCACCATCAACTGCATACTCATCTCATCATTCAGCCCTTCCATAAACTTCTCTTGCTTCGCGACATCTGTGGCCACATCATCAGGGGCATAGCGTGATAACTTGCTAAACTCATCCACGTACTGGGCCATAGTACGGTTCCCCTGGCGTAAGTTCCGGAACTCACGCTTCTTTATCTGCATGGCTCCAGTTGAAACATGGGCCGTGCGAAAAGCTTGTTGGAACTGGTCACAAGTGACATAGGCTATAGGAAAAGTAGCCGTGTAATTCTCCCACCATGCTGCTGATCCATCCAATTGATGTCTGGCAAAACGCACTCTTTCAAAGATCCGTGCATCCTGCGGTGGTTAACTCCTTCCAATACGGGCGTAACCGGTCATCTGCAACTAT
Organism: Aegilops bicornis; assembly: GCA_021605145.1. Lineage (NCBI taxonomy): Eukaryota > Viridiplantae > Streptophyta > Magnoliopsida > Poales > Poaceae > Aegilops > Aegilops bicornis. The sequence goes on along the minus strand of CM038671.1, from coordinate 155,684,204 downwards.
TGGCTCGGTGCTCTTTGGAAAACACCGCGGTTGTAACCTTAGAAAACGGGCTAAATTGTCCATCGCGGCGGGTTGTTGTTGTTGTTGGTATTGCCTGGTTCTCGAACTAGCAATTGCATCAAGGCATTCTGCCGTTGGATCAACCGAGTGAGCTCCGGTGGGAAAACAAAACCGGGTCACGCCTCGGAGGCATCTGAAGGTTTAGATGGGAGAGATTAGAATAGAAAGAGGTCTAGTGAGAAAACACTACCCATATGCACATGAGGCAAACACACATTCATTCAATCAAGCAAGCAAGGGCATACAAAATGATCTAGGACTATCGCATAAGTCCTCAACTACTACTAGTTACATGGGGGTAATACTACTATTATATGGGGGTCATCTAGAAATTTTGATCGATGGAAGACTCCATGATGTCTGCTCCAGCTTTGTTTTCATAGTCATCATCACTTGGATCTGAGTCGGTGTCGTCGATGATGATGTAGTTGTCTGGACAAGCGGGATCTTCTTCCTCTTCTTGCTCCTCTTCCTTGGGTGTTGGTCCTCCCATGAAGACTCCGATCTTCTTGACTAGGTCGTCGTTCTTCTCCAGTAGTATTTTGATTTCTTCCTCATATCCATCGCGTGTAGACTTGAGTTCTTCCTCCAGCTCGATGATCTTAGTTTTCGCCTTCTTTAAATCCATCATGTCTGCGCACATCTGGTTCTCTTGACGTCGAATGTGCTGGTTTAGCTCCTGGATGTAGGCTACAATGGATCTATCCTTCTTGGTGCTGATTACTTCCCATTGCTCGTCTCGGCGCCCACATATTTGGTATATGGTGTCTTTAAGCTCCTTATTGTAGACTTCTCCAATGCGTCCCATGGTAATGTGAGCTGCCATACTCTTTCCCAAACTCCATGTTGGTGCATTGAAAACACATACTATGGGCTCCGTGCTTGGCAAACGTCCTTCCGGAACTAGAGCTTGAATCTTCCGGCATTCTTCTTACGGTAAGGTGGCGTTATGCGTCCGGTGAAGCTTGGTATTCCAATATTCAGGTACCTAGTGACTTCCTTCAAGTGGCGTCCAAAAGGTGTGTCTTCATCCGGTTGTGCAAACTTGTACTTCATCTCCGTCATCCTAAAGAGTGGAAAAATGGAGAGGGGTCGAAATGAGTAGAGAGGAGTGACCTATGGTTTTATCTTAGTGGTCGTGTCCTACACTCAAGCGTGTGCTCGATACCATCTTGTAGCGACCCGACCTCGAGATGGTCAAGTCTACGTGCTTCATGTCATCCTCGGATCGGTAATGCTGACACACACAGTACTCGAAGGATTTATAACAAAGTAGCAATCACACACTTATTACATCGAATGTCTCAAAAGAGAACTTATTACAATAATATGGCTTAAGGCCATCTAATGTGATAACAGTGGAAGGCTTGGAAGATAAAGTGAGTCCATCAACTCCAACGGCATAACTGAGCTGCACAGCAACGACCTACCAATCCTTACTCCTCGTCTGAAAAGTCTGCAACATAATATGTTGCAGCCCGAGAACGGGTCAGCACATGGAATATGCTGGCAATGTAACACATAAAGAGTAATGAAAGAATAAGCTATACTACATGCATATATGGCTGGTGGAATAGCTCTATGGTTACTGATTTTGCATAAAGCCAATTTTTCCCTATATCAAAGGAATAAATTTTTTAACTATCATGGTGGTTGGAACAACATTGAGAAGGTATAACCCCAACTCAATCCCAATTAAAGTGATTAACAACCCAGCAATATTAATTTAGAGTGATGAGATACATGTGAATACTCAAGTACTAGATACTCAGAATTGTCCATAACAAGGGACACGGCTAACCATGATTAGATTGTACACTCTGCAGAGGTTTGCGCACTTTTCCCCACAAGACTCGATCGCCTCTGTTGGTTTCTCGCACTACATGGATTTTGAGAAACGGATGACCGAGACACGATCTTTCGTAAACATTAACTCTCTACTCCGGATAGATCATACCAAACCTATAAAACCCACTACCTGCTGATCTACCTCTTCGAGAGCTTCACGTAACTTACTCAACTATGCTAGAGCCCATAATAGCTTGTGGCTGCACAAAGAAGTTTCTAGCATGAATAATCTCAGTTCCCTTTGAGCCTGGGTGGCGGTCCTTAGGAAGATCACACGGGTACCCCGGGATTTCCAAAAATAAAACAGACAACACTGGGTTCCCAGTGGCCTCAATCCACCCAGATGTGTATTTAAGTTGCCACCTTAAAGTAAACCATTAATTAACAATCTCAATCTGTCGTGAATATCTCTCAAACCCAAACCACGTCTACGAGCATAGCATAGCAATATAAGCAACACGTAGAAATAACTCCCAAGGGTTTGATATAACAGGGCAATAGGTTCCTACCTCATCATCTACTTCCCAACCCACAATTTAATGACATCCTAATCATGCAATGTTTGAGGATTGAGCTAATGCATAAAACTGGGTATGAAAAGGTATGATCAAGTGTTACTTGCCTTCTTGACGATCCGTGAATCCTAGAGACTCGTAGTAACACGCTTCACACTCCGAATTCTATCGCAAGCAAACAATACATACATAAGCAACAAACAAAGATGCACAAACGAAACTTCAACTGAAAGAGGTTGACCGGAGAGTTCAACTTAAGAACTCCGGTTTGCAAAAAGAATCAAACCAAACGAAACAACGAAACTCAAACGGCGAGAGAAACAAGATCCGTTTACTAATATGAACTAGAGTCAAATTTTACAAAGACAAAAACTGGTTTAAGTTGGCTATTCGGAAACAGGGTTTCGAGATGAAACTCCAGGCGCTTGAATCGCCTGATTCCGATAAACGAGCGAAAAGTTATACTAATTTGAACATTGGTTCAGAAATCGAAATCGGAATAATCGCGGAATAAAACCGATAAAAGAAAACGACGAACGGCTAAACGAACGAACGTTCGTTAGCGGAAACTAAACGACGAACAGTTCATAAAAACGAACGAACGGGTGAACATTCTCAAATAAATAAACCGGGAAATAAAACCGATCTAATATATATAAAAAAACGGGCTAGGGTTTTCAAAAAAAACCAAAGGGTTATTTAAAAAAAACCGGCGACGAGGGCTACCTCCGGCGAGGGTCCGGCAAGGCGGCGGCTACTTCGGCGGGGGTCCGGCGAGGGCGGCTAGGGGCGACGGCGCGGGAGGCGGCGGTGGCGGCTAAGGCGGCGGCCAGCTGCTGCTCGGGTTTCGCTTGGCTCGTCCCAAGGGCGGCGGCGGCAAGTGGCTAAGGGGTGAGGGGGGGGCAGATATAAAGAGGGGGAGGTGGCTTGGAGGAGGGGGCAAGGCGGCGGGAGGGAGTCCACTGGACTTAGGCCCCACAAGGACGGCGCGGCTACAAGAAAGTGAGGCGGGCGGCGACTTGCCGGCCGTTGGGCCTGGCCTAGCTCAAGGGTTCTTTTTTTTTTAACATTCCGCCGAAAATTATAAAAATCCTAGAAAAATAAATAAAAATCTAAAAATGCCAAAACAAGTTTTCTTTGCCTAAATAAAATATTTAGAACAAGATGAACTTTTCTTGGCCCCTAAAATGCAATTTTAAATATATGCAAATTTTCTCTAGGCAAAGAAAATTCCAAATAAATAAAAATAAAATCCAAATAATGATTTTAACATTTTCCTCCGGTATTTCAGTTATTTTTGGAGAAGTCATATTATCTCCTCTCGCTTATTTAAACTTGAAATATTTTTCCGGAGAGAAAAATAATAAAATCAAAATCCTCGCCTTTCATTATTTGATAAAATTCAAATATGAAAATCGGAAAATCCTCAACTCTCTCCGAGGGTCCTTGAGTTGTTTAGGATTTCGAGGATGGCAAACAGGAATGCATTAAAATATGATATGCATGGATGACCTGTGTATACATGCCAAATTGAAAATTTGGGATGTTACATTTTTCTATGTCTACTACTTGTTGCAATGATCATGATTGGGGTGATTCTTCTTATGATCTTGAAAGTTTATTTAAGCCCCATGATGAATAGGAGATTGATAATAATGTTTGCAATACTATTTAAAGTGGGTTTAGAAGGGTGTCAACTTTAGACCCCACATATTTGGAGAATGTTCGATCTTATGAAGTTTTTGATAAAAGTGGGTTTGGAGAGGTCATGACTTCAGTTAATGTTAATCCCACTATTTTGGAAGAGTGTCAACTTTGCATACATGTGGATCGTGTTAAGAATATGTTTTGTGATAGATATATTGTTGAATTTTCTTATTATCCTACATGTAATTATTATGAGGGAGGAAAATATGGTTGTAGAAATTTCATGTTACTAAATTACCTCTCGTTATGTTGAGATTCTTATTATTTCTCACTTCTTTCTTGCATATGCTAGTTTTTGCTTGTCTTGATAATTTATTTGCCTATAAGATGCCTATGCATAGGAAGTATGTTAGTCTTAGATGTGTTTTTAATATACTATATGATGCTCTCTTTGTGCTTCAATTCTTTTTTCTTTCATGTGAGCATCATCAAAATTATCAATGCCTAGCTAGGGGCGTTAAACGATAGCGCTTGTTGGGAGGCAACCCAATTTTATTTTTGTTTCTTGCTTTTTGTTTCTGTTTAGTAATAAATAATTCATCTAGCCTCTGGTTAGACGTGGTTTTATGTTTTAATTAGTGTTTGTGCCAAGTAAAACCTATAGGATCTTCTTGGGTGATAATTATTTGATCTTGCTGAAAAAGACAGAAACTTTATGATCACGAAAACAATTGTTAAAAATCACGAGAAAGTGATAAAATACTGATTCCAATTGCAGTAGATCAATAATAAAATTATCTAGGTCTTCCTATTTTGGTAGAATTGTTGGAGTTCCTGAAGTTTGCGTTTGATACAGATTACTACAGACTGTTCTGTTTTTGACAGATTCTGTTTTTCGTGTGTTGTTTGCTAATTTTGATGAATCTATGGCTAGTATCGGGGGTGGGGGGGTATGAACCCTAGAGAAGTTGGAATACAGTAGGTTTAACACCAATATACATAAAGAATGAGTTCATTACAGTACCTTAAAGTGGTGATTTGTTTTCTTATACTAACGGAGCTCATGAGATTTTCTGTTGAGTTTTGTGTTGTGAAGTTTTCAAGTTTTTGGGTAAAGATTTGATGAATTATGGAATAAGGAGTGGAAAGAGCCTAAGATTGGGGATGCCCAAGGCACCCCAAGGTAAATTTCAAGGACAACCAAAAGCCTAAGCTTGGGGATGCCCCGGAAGGCATCCCCTCTTTCGTCTTCGTCTATCGGTAACTTTACTTGAGGCTATATTTTTATTCACCACATGATATGTGTTCTGCTTGGAGCGTCTTGTATAATTTGAGTCTTTGCTTTTTAGTTTACCACAATCATCCTTGCTTTACACACCTTTTGGGAGAGATACACATGAATCGGGATTTATTAGAATACTCTATGTGCTTCACTTATATCTTTTGAGCTAGATAATTTTGCTCTAGTGCTTCGTTTATATGTTTTAGAGCACGGTGGTGGTTTATATTATAGAAATGATTGGTTCTCTCATGATTCACTTATATTATTTTGAGAGTCTTTTAGAACAACATGGTAATTTGCTTTGGTTAAAATTTTAGTCCTAATATAATGAACATCCAAGATGGGTATAATAAGAACAATCATATAAAGTGCATCGAATACTATGAGAAGTTTGATAGTTGATGATTGTTTTGAGATATGAAGATGGTGATATTAGAGTCATGCTAGTTGATTAGTTGTGATTTTGAGAAATATTTGTTCTAAAGTTTGTGATTCCCGTAGCATGCACGTATGGTGAACCATTATGTGATGAAGTCGGAGCATGATTTATTTATTTATTGTCTTCCTTATGAGTGACGGACGGGGACAAGCGATGGTCTTTTCTTACCAATCTATCCCCCTAGGAGCATGCGTGTAGTACTTTGTTTCGATAACTAATAGAATTTTGCAATAAGTATGTGAGTTCTTTATGACTAATGTTGAGTCCATGGATTATACACACTCTCACCCTTCCACCATCGCTAGCCTCTCTAATACCGCGCACCTTTCGCCGGTATCATACACCCACCATTTACCTTCCTCAAAACAGCCACCATACCTACCTATTATGTCATTTCCATAACCATTCCAAGATATATTGCCATGCAACTTTCCACCGTTCCGTTTATCATGACACGCTCCATCATTGTCATATTGCTTTGCATGATCATGTAGTTGACATCGTATTTGTGGCAAAGCCACCGTTCATGATTCTCATACATGTCACTCTTGATTCATTGCATATCCCGGTACACCGCCGGAGGCATTTACATAGAGTCATATTTTGTTCTAAGTATTGAGTTCTATTTTTTGAGTTGTAAGTAAATAAAAGTGTGATGATCATCATTATTAGAGCATTGTCCCAAGTGAGGAAAGGATGATGGAGACTGTGATTCCCCCACAAGTCAGGATGAGACTCCGGACAAAAAATAAAAAAAGAAGAAAAAAAGAGGCCAAAAAAAGGAGAAAGGCCCAAATAAAAAAAATAAAAAAAATAAAAAAATAAAAAAAAGAGAAGGGACAATGTTACTATCCTTTTACCACACTCGTGCTTCAAAGTAGCACCATGATCTTCATGATAGAGAGTCTCCTATGTTGTCACTTTCATATACTAGTGGGAATTTTACATTATAGAACTTGTCTTGCATATTCCAATGATGGGCTTCCTCAAATTGCCCTAGGTCTTCGTGAGGAAGCGAGTTGGATGCACACCCACTTAGTTTCTTTTGTTGAGCTTTCATACACTTATAGCTCTAGTGCATCCGTTGCATGGCATTCCCTACTCACTCACATTGATATTTATTGATGGGCATCTCCATAGCCCATTGATACGCCTAGTTGATGTGAGACTATCTTCTCCTTTTTGTCTTCTCCACAACCACCCTTCTATTCCACATATAGTGCTATGTCCATGGCTCACGCTCATGTATTGCGTGAAGATTGAAAAAGTTTGAGAACATCAAAAGTATGAAACAATTGCTTGGCTTGTCATCGGGGTTGTGCATGATTTAAATATTTTGTGTGATGAAGATAGAGCATAGCCGCACTATATGATTTTGTAGGGATATATTTCTTTGGCCATGTTATTTTGAGAAGACATGATTGCTTTGTTAGTATGCTTGAAGTATTATTATTTTTATGTCAATATTAAACTTTTATCTTGAATCTTTCGGATCTGAACATTCATGCCACAATAAAGAAAATTACATTGAGAATTATGCTAGGTAGCATTCCACATCAAAAATTCTATTTTTATCATTACCTACTCGAGGACGAGCAGGAATTAAGCTTGGGGATGCTTGATACGTCTCCAACGTATCTATAATTTTTGATTGTTCCATGCGATTATATTATTTGTTTTGGATGTTTAATGGGCTTTATTATGCACTTTTATATTATTTTTGGGACTAACCTACTAACCGGAGGCCCAGTGCAATTTGCTGTTTTTTTTGCCTATTTCAGTGTTCCGCAAAAAAGGTATATCAAACGAAATCCAAATGGAATGAAACCTTCGGGAGAGTTATTTTTGGAACAAACGTTATCCAGGAGAGTTGGAGTGGACATCAAGGAAGAAGCGAGGCGGCCACGAGGTAGGAGGGCGCACCCAGGGGGGTAGGCGCGACCCCACCATCGTGGGCCCCTCGTGGCTCCACCGACCTACTTCTTTCGCCTATATATACTCATATACCCTGAAAACATCCGAGAGCACAACGAAACCCTATTTCCACCACCGCAACCTTCTGTACCCGTGAGACTCATCTTGGGGCCTTTTCTGGTGCTCCGCCGGAGGGGGAATCGATCATGGAGGGCTTCTACATCATAGCCTCTCCGATGATGTGTGAGTAGTTTACCACAGACCTTCGGGTCCATAGTTATTAGCTAGAAGGCTTCTTCTCTCTCTTTGGATCTCAATACAAAGTTCTCCTCGATTCTCTTGGAGATCTATTCGATGTACTACTTTTTTGTGGGGTGTTTGTCGAGATCCAATGAATTGTGGGTTTATGATCAAGATTATCTATTAACAATATTTGGTTCTTCTCTGAATTCTTATATGTATGATTTGATATCTTTGCAAGTCTCTTCAAATTGGTTTGGCCTACTAGATTGATCTTTCTTGCAATGGGAGAAGTGCTTAGCTTTGGGTTCAATCTTGCGGTGTCCTTTCCTAGTGACAGCAGGGGCAGCAAGGCACGTATTGTATGGTTGCCATCGAGGATAAAAGGATGGGGTTTATAGCATATTGCTTGAGTTTATCCCTCTACATCATGTCATCTTGCCTAATGCGTTACTCTGTTCTTATGAACTTAATACTCTAGATGCATCTGTGGATAGCGGTCGATGTGTGGAGTAATAGTAGTAGATGCAGAATCGTTTCGGTCTACTTGTCGCGGACGTGATGCCTATATACATGATCATGCCTAGATATTCTCATAACTATGTGCTTTTCTATCAATTGCTCGACAGTAATTTGTTCACCCACCGTAGATTATGCTACCTTGAGAGAAGCCACTAGTAAAACCTATGCCCCCGGGTCCATTTTCCATCATATAAGTTTCCGATCTATTTTATTTTGCAGTCTTTACTTTCCAATCTATATCATAAAAATACCAAAAATATTTATCTTATTATCTCTATCAGATCTCACTTTTGCAAGTGGCCATGAAGGGATGGACAACCCCTTTATCGCGTTGGTTGCAAGGTTCTTATTTGTTTGTGCAGGTACAAGGCGAATTGCGTGTAACCTCCTACTGGATTGATACCTTGGTTCTCAAAAACTGAGGGAAATACTTATGCTACTTTGCTGCATCACCCTTTCCTCTTCAAGGGAAAACCAACGCATGCTCAAGAGGTAGCACGGGCTGCGCGGTGTTCTCCTCATAGCGGGGAGCTGATGCGTCCTCCTACGTGCGTGCTGGCGAGATTGGGAACGCTGACGCGTCCACCTCGATGCGTCGCAGCGAGCAGCGGAACACCGACGCGTCCTCCTCGACTAGTGGCGGTGAGGAACGGAACGGCGACGCGTCCTCCTCGACTAGTGGCGGTGAGGAAAGGAACGGCGACGCGTGACCGTCCACGCGGTGCGGCGAGGGGCGCCTAGGGCTTGGGAGGGGGGATGCCATGGTGGTCGACGTGAGAGGGGAGGGGGAGGAGATAACGATGAACGTGAGCGTTCTTCCGAATGCTGTGGGAGACGTAGTATTTATAGAGAGCAATGGCACACCTACGTAATATATGGACTGAGCTTCACTGACTTAACTGAAGCAGCTACGTGGGCATATTTGTTGGGCTCACATGTCAGTGACCCAATGCACCTACAGTTAAGTAACTGAAGCAGCTACGTGGGCATATTTGTTGGAGTAAATTAAGGGTGAGGGAAGGGTTGGAAATATTGCTGGTCACAACGGATTGGACGAGCGCGAGGGAGGAGAGTTATGCATGTAGATTTTTTCCACACTGGATGGAGTGGTGGGACTGCTGGGGACGCAGCTTCGGTGCCTTAAAGGCACCTGCCTTTGGGTCACTAACATGTGGGCTAGCCACCTGTTGGGCCCACATGTCATAGACACAAAGGCAGGTGCCTTAAGGCACCGAAGCATAGTCTGACTGCTGGAGGGAGAAGGAGAGTCAAGCAGGCGTTCAGATTTCAAGTTGCACTAAATTATTGCATGCGATGATTAAGGCTGGCCATAGTGGTGGTAATGTGGTACTCCCTCCTTCCGGTTTATAGGGTTTAATTTGAAAATCTCTTCAACCAAGGTAGATGATGAATGGTGGAATTAATTCCATAGTTTGCAAAAGTACTTAATTAGTACTCTCATTTCTCAAAAATTTGTCTAAACTGATGCATTAATTACACCACATGCATGCATGACCACTCCTCTAAAAATCTCAGTTGGTGGTGATGGTATGTCTGCCTCTGGACAACGTGAGCCATTCGATCTACTTGGAACCAACGACTGAGATGTGTGTGTGCATAGAGACATGTCCTTGCCACCAGAGGTATTGTATAGCAGATATTTACCCACCTCTGCCACTGTATAAAATACGGAACTACTCATTCCAGCCTCATTTTCTTTCTGGTTCATCTCCTTGCATTCTTGCCGGCGGTGGCGAAGGTTCCTGAAGATGGATTCCAGACTCTAGAAACCACTACAAAAACTATTCCACCGCCTCTATCTTGGTAAGAGTAGGTGAAATTTTGAATCGAGCCCTTTAAACTAGAAGGGAGGTAGTGGTACTCTAATAGCTAACCTTGTTGTGATGACTAGATAGGACATGGCACACACCTGGACGGAGGAACTAGTCTGCATTGTGCATTTAAGTTTTGTCTGAAGTCAATGTACCTCTACTTTGACCAAACTTATAGAAAAATGTACATCAACATTCACAATGTCAAATCAATATTTTTATACTCATTATAAAACGTAGTTTTTATACTCATTATAATCAGTACTGTAGATATTGATATTTTAAGAATTTGGTCAAAAACTTTGCAAACGGTTGACGGAAGTAAAAAGGACCAGAGGGAGTATCATGCATGCGGAGTAGGCAAAAAATTGCTCATTTATAGCCGGTCGAAGTCTCAAAGGGCGCGACCGCGCGAGGGAGGCGAAGGTCGTGGGAGGCGCGACGGTTGAGGGAATTAAGTGAAGTTACATCCACGCGCCGGCATGGCGTGCGAACAGGCAGAAGCTATACCGTCAGGCCTACGATATGGGTCTAGTAGACATGACATCTAGTGGGTCCAGCATAGTACTCGAGAACTCTTTGGGGGCTTGCAGCCGTTTATCCACCGGGCAAGCCAACAACCGCACGCTGTTCGCATGCCCTACTCGTCCCCGTCTTCTACCTTACAATAGTTCGCTCCCAATCGTCCCGTCCTTTTACATTACACCAGTTCAACTTCTCCTAACCCTCCTCCCAAATCCATGGCCTCCCAAATCTCCATGGTCGGCGCTTAGTACCAGGTTAGAGCTATCACCGGTGATGAGTTCATCGTCATCTACACCCGTGGATCCGCGACGGTGAAAGCATGCCTTGCTCGCTTCCTGAGCATGTTCAACAGTTCAAAGGATGAGTGGGTCGCTGGGCTAGATGTTGAGTACACCACAGTCCTGGAAAGCGAGAAGATTCTAAAGGAGGCAGAGAAGAAGAAGCCTGCCGTGATCCAGGTTTGTGTGCATAACGTGTGCTTGGTCTACCACATATCCCATGCCGATATTGAGTGCCAGGATTTTAAAAACTTCTCGAAGGACGAAAGAGTGAAATTCGTTACTGCAGACTTTAGGAATGACAGGGATGTCCTGGGTCGGATAGGCCTCATTGTAGGCCAGCCCTTTGATCTCCAGAAGGCAAGCCTGGTGTCCTCCTCTCAGCCTTCAATGCTGACCTTGGCAGCAGCCATGATTGATCCTTCGTACGCTAAACTGAAGAAACCTCACCACGAGTTTCATCATGCATGGGAGTCGAAGACAATAGATGAAGATCACATCCTGTACGCAGCAATGGATGCCTACCTTTGTTTAAATATCTACAAGGGTTGGATGAAGAAGCAGAGCCTAGTGTCCGGTTCAAGGAAAGAAGCGGCGGCGAAGATGAAGAGGAAGAGGGACGAGCACGAAGTCGAGGACGTGGACTCGGACTCCGAGTAAGGTGGCAGTGCCATCGCTCATGCTGGTTCTACTACAGTGTCAAGCGGACTAGTTGCTTAGTTTTATTTCAGGGGTGTGTTGTGCTGAGCCCCCAGCAGAACTATGTTTATGTTCTTTCTCGTTATTTGAACTTTATGTTCTTTCTCGTTAAACTCTTTAGTACGTACAGTAGTACTAGTACTATGACTTACTACTGTTCTTCTTGCAGTTGGTACTACTACTCGTATCTTCATGTTCCTACTGTACTTAATACGTTCATACTAGTAGTATAATTTGGGTCAGTCGATTTGTGAAAGAAGTTCGATGGAGCGAAGGAAGAAGACAGCAGAGAAGCTACCCCAGTATCTATATTAGGGTGGCAGGGTGCCCATGATCTATCTTCTGAGAGTTGGGTGTGGAATGCAGTTCGCCAGAAAAAATGGATTGGGCCCGGGGTTAAACGGATGGCGGGGGTGGGGGGAGCATGGCTGTGGCAGGCGATTCAGGGGAGGGCGGGGCGGTAGCGGCAGGCGGTTAGGCGTGTGGCGGGCTGAGAAGATGAACCGTGCATCAATTTCGGAGGTTAAAGAAGCCCTTCTAGCCATCCATGTTGCATCCAACGGCTCACAAGAGTCGACTGACCCAAGTTGCTCCTTCAGATTGCAGGATCCACGTGGCATTCAAGGTCTCGAAGGTAGATTCCGCGTCCGCACCCGGTTTGCAGGCTCGGCGCGGGCACGACCGACTTCTGCCGCGACAGCCACCATGCGCGCCTCCTCCGCGCGGGCGGAGACAACAATGACACGCTAATTCCTCCTCGCCGGCGTGCTCGAGCACACGTTCTTCCTCCTCTTCGTACGCTTCATGCATAGACGCGGCTCCACCAACTGCTCATGTGCTTGGCAGCGCGGATCGCAAGGAGGGACTGCAGACGACGTGAGCGGGCGAGCCTTCGGCTTCATGGTACAAGGATGGCAGCGACATGGCAGTGATGGGCGAGAAATGGTTGGACTGAGCAGGCGGGCGCCGACATGCGCAATGATGGCGGCGGCATATTGATGAGTGCGCGTATGGGAGCTTAGTTTAGTTTTATATAGGGTTGGTTAAACTTAAAAGAAAACCGTACTAGTACGCGTAAACATTAGACTGAGGCAGCGCTTATAATCCTAGACCTACGTACCTTTACGAAACGTTTTATGTAACATTCCCAATAGCTCTATCGCCCCCCTGATTTTCAGGTGGGTGGGGCCCCTTCCTCCCCCTTCTCCAATCACAATTGTCCATGTGGCAGGTTACGTAAAACACGTAAAATTCTTTACATGGATGTAGCATTACTCGTTACCACAGCCACGATATGGAATCCTGTGCAAGCGCGTGAACCACGGCCACGCGGTCGATCGAACGGCGCGTCATCGTGTCGCGCTCGAAGGACACCCACCGAACCTTGTTGTGTGTGTGAAAACAATCTCCGAATATTACTCAACTTTTTTTCCTGGAAAAATTCTTGATGCTACAATATTTCCATACATTTGAATTTAGCTCCAGTTTGTGTTTATTTGGATTTGGACGTTTTAGGTGCGCCAAGTTTTTTTTAATACTGATTTTGTGTGTGTAACTGAGAGAGACTGTGTGTATGTGTCCATATGTGTGTTGTGGCGGAAGGGCAATGTGGAGACGGTGTGCGTGTGATAGAGACATAGAGAGGTGTGAATGTGCAAATGCTCATGCATGAGTGAGACATAGACATATGGCGATACGTTGTGTATAAATGAGAGAACGGTCTTCTATTTGTACTTGTGTGTGTGTGTGTGTGAGAGAGAGAGAGAGGGAGAGAGGAGCATCCGTAACACAACAACCATCTCTCTCGATTCCTCCGTCCCTCGCATGATCGCATGTAACACATGCATCAACGCACACATTTCGACACCCTCAGCCGGCCCCTGCCCACCTCAAGCCCCGCACCTCGCTCTCTATCTCGCACGCACAATCTCTTCGTGAAAACCCTATTTAGCATGTAGCTTTCCGTCACACACACACACACACATTTTTTCTCCGTAGATAGGTTTGATTTCTCTCAATACCTGACACACACACACACAACACACACACACACACACACACACACACACACACACACACACACACACACACACACACACACACACACACACCGCACACACACTCCCCCTCCCCCGAGAACACAATTCATCCCCATCCAAGGCTATATGGCGACCACTCTCGCTTGTGCTGCTCTGCACCCGAGCATGCACAACACCTCAACCTTCAAAGAGGGCATCGAGGAGATCGAAGACGGCGACCACACTGCGCTAGAGAATGCGGGGCCATTTGGAAGCAGGATGATGTGATGACGGCTGACTGACTCCTCCCCCCTCTCTCCCGCAAAAAATTACCGATCCCTCTCTCCCCCGCACAAAATTATCAATCCCTCAACCCACGAGATCCTTCCCCTCTCGTCCATGTTTTTCCAGCTCTCTCATCAAACCTGTTGTCTCTTCTCCTTCCATGTCTACAGAATCCGGATGCACACACATCTCACGTATATTACATGTCTCCATCTATCTCACAGATCTAACTTCTTCCTCTCTCTTTCTCTCTCTATATCTCTCTCTGTCTCTCTCTCGTTAGGTTTGCCCCCTACTCTCTTGTCCACATACACACAATATTTACCGCTCTGTGTGCTCCATCTTTGCAAGCTCTCTCTACATGTTTCATTCACACATTGGGATGTGATCAAAATGTTTCTTTTATAATGGATGATGTAGAGTTATGGTTGGTTTTGTTGCATCCTACAAAGTAATAACTATGATATGCATTTAGATTCTCATTTGATTGGGATTATGTGAGTTTGAGCATATTGTGAAGTACTATAGACTTCATATACATCTTGGAATTCAACAATGATTGTAACTATTGAATTGTATAGACCATTACATTCGAAGTCAGTAGCCTAATATATTTATTTCACAATTACAACAAATGATTAATTCACTACAAACTAAGAAAACAAATGTGTACTCCCTCTGTTTTTATTTAAGTCCGCGTATTAGCATTGGTCAAAGTCAAGTTTTGTAAACTCGCAGAAAGTTTATAACAAAAAATATTAACATAAACAATAACAAATAAATACCATTAGATTCATTATTGAATGTAATTTCACATCATACATATTTGTTATGCTAAATGTTTATATTTTTCTATAAACTTAGTCAAACTTTAGGAAGTTTGACTTCGGTCAAACCTAATATGCAGAGTTAATAAAATCGGAAGGAGTACTAGTAGTTACTAGTACTACTCGCTAGTTGCTTAGCCTGATCACCCAACACGCCACACAGGGAGTTCAGTGTCACAAAAATTTGAGGTAGGCGGGAAAATCTCCTGCGACCCTGATTCGAGCAGTGCGAAGTTACCATCATAACCTTCGGAACAGGTCTATGGATTGCGCTTGGTAGGGGCCTATTTTCATAACCCCAAGTTCACCCTACCCAGCCAACCCCACCCTGGCACCCAGAGTAGTACACCTGAATACTCCCCATTTTCTATCCACACACCAAAACAGACTTCTCCACGGCACCACAACCTTCGTGCTCCTCCCCTTCTCCATCAGCGCACTCGTCCACCGCAGCGCATCTACCTCATCAACGATCTCGTAAGCTGCACTGGAGCCATTCCACCGTCGTCGTCTTCCCCGACACCATCTTGCACGGTCTAGGATCTACTTCCCGGAAGCCGACACCAAGCGCAGAAGCACCACCGTCGTGGACAATGAACTGAGTCCCGTTGCCGACCATGATGCGCAGAGGCCGCCGCGACCATCGTTCTCCTCCTCGATTGGTAATGTGTGTATTGAATCACTTAGCAGTACATGTGCAGTTCCTGTTTTGTTCATACCTGCCCTTCAAATTTCCTAGTTGCTATTGTTCCCGTAAAAGTAATTGGTTATAGCCTCCATTGTCCAACAGAATATCAGCTTGTAATTATGCGTCGCTCCTGTATCGCGCTGTGCTTGGGTAGGTTCTTCATCTGCAACCAGTAGTGTGGAAAATGATGGATTTTTTTAGAACTAGCAAGATGCCCATGCGTTGCACGGAACATCAACAGGCATTTGTATGATAAGTTTATCTTGTAGGAGAAAAGGATGAATGAGGGAAGGCCTTATTTGCAAATCTGGAGAGGGGTGTGGGTATCTTTCTGCAAAATTACCATAGTTTCCTTTCTATATGTGGGATATAAATCGGACGGCCTATATTGCATGATGGCAGGCACACCATCATCACCAACTCTGTTTTTTAAAAGAAAAATAAAAACGTAGAAAAAAGAGTAGAGAGTAGAGAAGTAGAGAGAAATATTAAATATAAAATAAATATAACAGTAGAGAAGAGTGTAGAGATAAATATTAAATATAAAATAAATATAACAGTAGAGAAGAGAGTAGAGATAGCAGGGACGTAGCGAAAGGATCGCGCGCGCGGGAAAAAGCGGCCGGGCGCGCACTAGTTTTGGCGTGCGGCATCCGGCGCGCCTTATAAAATCCAACGCCCTCCCACTGCTCTCTCCCCGCTCTATGCCTCGCCACCGCTCTCTCTCCGCTTTGCGCCTCGCCACCGCTCTCTCCCCGCTTTTTCTCGCCTCCGCTGCGCCACCATGTCGCCGCGTCGCCGGGAAACTTGGGGATACCGCGGCGTCCGGGCGTGCCCCTCCGTCGGCTTGTCCGCCGAGATCTGGTTCCGCGGGATGCGCCTCGGCCTCGGAAATTTTGACACCGCCAACGAGGCCGCCTGCGCGTACGATGCAGCGGCGTGGCGCCTTCGGTGGCCTCATAGAACATTGAACTTCCCCAACGTGCCGACGCGGGAGCGGGAGCAGGAGCTCATGCCTCTGCCGCGGCTTATCACCGACGATGATCGTCACAACAACCGGAGGCGGAAGCACCGTCTCAGCATATCCGATATGGATGAGGAAGCCATGGCACTGTGGCGCCAACGCTTCCCACAGGACATCATCAACGAGCGCGTGTTCTACGCGCAAAGGAGGGCGGAGAGGGAGAAGAGGAGGGTGGAGCGAGCCACCTATCGTGAGGACAAGCATACGCGAAAAGTGGACGCTCAATTCAACATGAGGCTTGTAGCAGTGTCGCCCTGGGAATCCGAGGACGATCGGTATCTTCACGCCTACATTGAGACGTCGGAGGAGGACATCACCAAGGAGGAGTTGGACGACGAGGAGTAGTTGAACCATCTATTTTTTATGCATCTAGGCTATATCTATGCTGAGAACTATCTGTGTCTCTACTCTCTAGTCTCTGCTCTCTATCTCTACTTCTCGACCTCAGCACTGTAAATGCTTTTTTAAAGCGCCACACGTTGCGCTTCTGTTGGAGATGATCTAACATGGCAGACAAGTGATTTAATGTTGCCCACCAGATGCGTGAGTATTACTAGTATATTTTTCTTGCCACGTTGAGATTTTAAAACCACGAGTGAAAACATGCAGAGGAGCAATGAAGACCAAACACGGGATATTGGGGACATCTTCAAGGAGCGTGGCAAGTTAAAGAGGAGCTGGACCGAACCTGTAAAACAAGCTTTGATAAGTAACACCCTTTCAATTACTTACGTTTAGCCTCGTGTTTTCCGATGTGTATATGTTGTAGTTTGTGTTTCTCTTAGCCTCGTGTTCTTCATGTGTAATAAGAAGAGTCTTAATCGTCCTAGTGCTTTTGTTTTTAGCTTGATGTAGCAAGTGGGTGTTCTCACCTTGTAGTCTATTTTTATATTTTTCCGGTTGAATTCACTTCTTCGAGTCCTATTTATCTGGCTTCTACTAAATGGATCTAGGTTGCACTGACTATTGATCTAAAAAAAGAAGTAACTTCATGTCAGCATGCAGTTCCTGCGAGGAGGGAAGTATGGTCAACCTCGAGATCATGTTTCCAAAATGAGGCTGGATTAGACACAAGGTGCCAGTTCCCTAATGATGCTGGATTAGACACAAGGTGCAAATTCCTAGATGATGCTGGATTATGTTGGGGAACGTAGTAATTTCAAAAAATTTCCTACGCACACGCAAGATCATGGTGATGCATAGCAACGAGAGGGGAGAGTGTTGTCCACGTACCCTCGTAGACCAAAAGCGGAAGCGTTAGCACAACGCGGTTGATGTAGTCGTACGTCTTCACGATCCGACCGATCAAGTACCTAACGTACGACACCTCCGAGTTCAGCACAAGTTCAACTCGATGACGTCCCTCGAACTCCGATCCAGCCGAGTATTGAGGGAGAGTTTCGTCAGCACGACGGCATGGTGACGATAATGATGTTCTACCGATGGCACGACGCAGGGCTTCGCCTAAGCACCGCAACAATATTATCGAGGTGGACTACGGTGGAGGGGGGCACCGCACATGGCTAAAAGATCAAACGATCAATTGTTGTGTCTCTAGGGTGCCCCCTGCCCCCGTATATAAAGGAGCAAGGGGGGTGCGGCCGGCCATAGGAGTAGGCGCGCCGGAGGAGTCCTACTCCCAAGAGTAGGACTCCCCCTTCCTAGTTGGATTAGGACTTGGGAGGGGAAGGAGTGGAGGAGAAGGAAGGAAGGGGGGCGCCGCCCCCCTCTCCTTGTCCTATTCGGACTAGGGGGGACGGGCGCGCGGCCAGCCCTTGCCTCCTATACTCTCTTCCACCTAGGCCCTTTAAGGCCGATTAAGTTATCGGGGGGTTCCGATAACCTCCCGGTACTCCGGTAAAATCCCGATTTCACCCGGAACACTTCCGATATCCAAACATAGGCTTCCAATATATCAATCTTCATGTCTTGACTATTTCGAGACTCCTCGTCATGTCCGTGATCACATATGGGACTCCGAACAACCTTCGGTACATCAAAACATATAAACTCATAATATAACTGTCATCGTAACGTTAAGCGTGCGGACCCTACGGGTTCGAGAACTATGTAGACATGACCGCATAATAACATACGTTGTTCCCTTTGTCATCGGCATGTTACTTGCCCGAGATTCGATCGTCGGTATCTCAATACCTAGTTCAAATCTCGTTACCGGCAAGTCTCTTTACTCGTTCCATAATACATCATCCCGCAACTAACTCCTTAGTTGCTATGCTTGCAAGGCTTTAAGTGATGTGCATTACCGAGAGGGCCCAGAGATATCTCTCCAACAATCGGAGTGACAAATCCTAATCTCGAAATACGCCGACCCAACAAGTACCTTCGGAGACACCTGTAGAGCACCTTTATAATCACCCAGTTACGTTGTGACGTTTGGTAGCACACAAAGTGTTCCTACGATAAACGGGAGTTGCATAATCTCATAGTCATAGGAACATGTATAAGTCATGAAGAAAGCAATAGCAACATACTAAACGATCGAGTGCTAAGCTAACGGAATGGGCCAAGTCAATCACATCATTCTTCTAATGATGTGATCCTGTTAATCAAATGACAACTCATGTCAATGGTTAGGAAACATAACCATCTTTGATTAACGAGCTAGTCAAGTAGAGGCATACTAGTGACACTCTGTTTGTCTATGTATTCACACATGTATCAAGTTTCCGGTTAATACAATTCTAGCATGAATAATAAACATTTATCATGATATAAGCAAATAAATAATAACTTTATTATTGCCTCTAGGGCATATTTCCTTCAGTCTCCCACTTGCACTAGTCAATAATCTAGTTCACATCACCATGTGATTTAACACCAATAGTTCACATCACCATGTGATTAACACCCAAAGGGTTTACTAGAGTCAATAATCTAGTTCACATCACTATGTAATTAACACCCAAAGAGTACTAAGGTGTGATCATGTTTGCTTGTGAGAGAAGTTTAGTCAACGGGTCCGTCACATTCAGATCCGTATGTATTTTGCAAATTTCTATGTCAACAATGCTCTGTACGGAGCTACTCTAGCTAATTTCTCCCACTTTCAATATGTATCCAGATTGAGACTTAGAGTCATCTGGATCAGTGTCAAAATTTGCATCGAGGTAACCCTTCTGACCGAACCTTTACATCACCTCCATAATCGAGAACATATCCTTATTCCACTAAGGATAATTTTGACCTCTGTCCAGTGATCTACTCCTAGATCACTATTGTACTCCCTTGCCAAAATCAGTGTAGGGTATACAATAGATCTGGTACACAGCATGGCATACTTTATAGAACCTATGGCCAAAGCATAGGGAATGACTTTCATTCTCTTTCTATCTTCTGCCGTGGTCGGGCTTTGAGTCTTACTCAATTTCACACCTTGTAACACATGCAAGAACTCTTTCTTTGGTATTTCCATTTTGAACTACTTCAAAATCTTGTCAAGGTATGTACTCATTGAAAAAACTTATCAAGCGTCTTGATCTATCTCTATAGATCTTGATGCTCAATATGTAAGCAGCTTCACCGAGGTCTTTCTTTGAAAAACTCCTTTCAAACACTCCTTTATGCTTTGCAGAATAATTCTACATTATTTCAGATCAACAATATGTCATTCACATATACTTATCGTAAATGTCCGTAGTGCTCCCACTCACTTTCTTGTAAATACAAAGCTTCACCGCAAGTCAGATAAAACTATATTCTTTGATCAACTCATCAAAGCGTATATTCCAACTCCGAGATGCTTGCACCGGTCCATAGATGGATCATTTGGAGCTTGCACATTTTGTTAACACCTTTAGGATCAACAAAACCTTCTGGTTGCATCATATACAACTCTTCTTTAATAAATCCATTAAGGAATGCAGTTTTGTTTATCAATTTGCCAGATTTCATAAAATGCGGCAATTGCTGACATGATTCGGACAGACTTAAGCATATATACGAGTGAGAAACTCTCATCGTAGTCAACACCTTGAACTTGTCAAAAACCTTTTGTGACAATTCTAGCTTTGTAGATGGTAACACTACTATCAACGTCCGTCTTCCTCTTGAAGATCCAATTATTCTCAATGGCTTGCCGATCATCGGGCAAGTCAACCAAAGTCCACACTTTGTTCTCATACATTGATCCCATCTCAGATTTCATGGCCTCAAGGCATTTTGCGGAATCTGGGCTCACCATCACTTCTTCATAGTTCGTAGGTTCGTCAGGGTCTACACTACAACAAAATAATCGCGTAAAGTCGCTTTTTCTGCTACGTTTTTTAATTCGCCTCTACACTCATGGACACTAGGAAGCTAAAGTCGCTTTTTAAGACATTTACAAGGCGCTGCAAAAATTGGGTATTTTTAAAATACTTATCTATTTTTTTAATAAGTTAGAGACGTTTTTTGAGACATTTCGTACGTGGATTTATGTTTGTACTAAAACTTTGGCGGTACCAAATTCATTTGCTTCACCACTTGTTTTTAGGGATGCCTGCGTCTGTTTTTTTTCTCACTGACATATAGTCCAAGGTGTTTCCCCACGCCCCCATCTTTTCCGCCTTTGAATCCCTTTCTTCAACCTCCCACCAAATATCCAAATCTGCAGCGGCGGCGCCAAGCCTATCCCATCCGTCGCTCGGCCACTCCCACATCCTATGCGGCAGTCAGATCCCGGCCGGCGTCCGTTGTCCTCCCCATAACCGCTCCGCCCTCTACAGACGTCGTCCTCACCGTCGCCAAGCTGTGGCCATGCCGGCGTCAACTTCCAGCCAAAACTCCTCCACGCTCCCTCCAATCCCATCCCGTCCACAGGTTATACCATTA
Organism: Aegilops bicornis; assembly: GCA_021605145.1. Classification (NCBI taxonomy): domain Eukaryota; kingdom Viridiplantae; phylum Streptophyta; class Magnoliopsida; order Poales; family Poaceae; genus Aegilops; species Aegilops bicornis. The sequence goes on along the minus strand of CM038671.1, from coordinate 155,662,728 downwards.
AATCAACAAGGTACATCCTTCATTTATGCATCTCACGCCTTTTATATCCAGATTAGTTGTCAACAAAATCTCACAGTTAGGGCCAACCACCATCAATCAGAGAACTCATGCATCAGATCTAATGGAGCAATCCTGTTGGTGGTGCATCCTGCAACTTGTGTACATATTTTTTGTTGTTCATCTCACTTTAACTAACGAATTTCGCCAGATCATTCTTTTGGGAGGAAAGGAGCGAATACATTAATCTGGCTTTCTGGACACTTCAAGCAGGTGCTCCCTCGAATACAATTCTGCTAGTATGATAAAATGACTTGCCATTAGTAGATTGCGTTTACTTGTTGTAAGAACCCCTAAAAAATATACTCCCTCCGTCCCAAAAAGCTTGTCGCGCTGTATGTTTTGCAAAAAAAACCTCAAAGTTTGTCAGACCGAACCAGCCGTCACATTGTAAGCTCGGGTACTTGTTTGAAGAGAATTCCACTATAATCTGCAATCACAACATGATTCCTACCTTTCATTTTTAATGATATATAATTTTAGCTTCCACAACCCAGTATCACTTGGTTTGCCCTACTACTTATGAAGCAAAATGACATGACTACGTGGTCCGCACTTTATGAGTTCTGGCTTGACATGACTTTGTGTGGCAGAGAAGCCGTAGTTCTTGGTCCACCACTAATGAACTATACATATTGTTTTCATGGATTTTTTTACTTTAGCTCTGTAGATGCTCAGTATGTTTCACAACTGTACCATTCTGGGAAGATTTTGCATTTTAATTAGGCCTAAGTAAGAACAGAGTATCAGACCAAGCCAAGTTATGTATTGAAAAAGATTCAAACTAGATGCAGTTTCACACTTAGTTTAATCACATACGCCTGCTAAGCTAATTGTCGTTTGCCTACCATCTGATACAGCCTTGAAACATTATGATTTTACAAAAGTCAGCTGGCCATGGGGGTGATGCAGGTTAGCTTGGTAAGTTAACCTAGACATGGCTTAGGTACATTCTTGAGGCATCACATGCATGCTGTGCAACCATGATAATGTGATGTACACATTCACCGTCCATTTCTAGTAAATTGCAAGAGGATTATCCCCTATTGTTTCCTGCTTATAAAAGTGAGTGTGCTGAACACATCATCATAAAAGGTGCTTCATATGTACTTGTTTATCACTTTTCAGTTTGGTCCTTGTTTCAGCTAGCAAAAACATGTATGGTACCATATTAACGATGGAATGTTCTAGTGGTAAGTGCAGCATTTAACATATTCTACATTTACATATCTTGTGATTTCTGTCACCCAGATCGTATTTTCACGGATGCTTGGCAAGAATTTGCGTGTTGCATGATCATAAGAACATGGCTCAGGCCGGTATGCAGTTTTCTCTTTCTTTGATATACATAACTGCCACATTAACCGAGATATCATATGTATGGTAGATGTGGATGTAGTTGGTCTGTAGGTGTTAGTTACCACTCTGCCGTTCCTAATTACATGTATATATTTGGTCCACCAGAATAAATAAGAGTCCGTTTTCTCACAGATGAAAATTAGTATTCCCAGTGAATATGCAATGAGTCCCAGCTAGGCTAACATATGTCTGGAAGAGCACTATGTTGCCAATATGTATACCATCTACCAAGAAATGTCCTAACTTCTAACTATCCTCGTTGCTCGCATACTCTAGAACATCAGAAAATTGCCAATAATTAAACTATGATATATTTACTTCTTTGAGTTGTCTGCCAAAATCGAATGAAATTGCATATGTATTGGTCTTGAGTTTTATATCAAATGAGTCGCCTATTTATTGTCTCATAGACATTCGTGAGGTATTTCCACAATATAAATCATGATATGAATTTTTTATTACTTTCTAATTTGTTTCATTTGGTGGCAAGGTTGTCTACAGTAGTTCTCCATTTTATTAGGAATCGGAGATGACCAAATAATTTTCCATAGATTTCTGAATATTTCTGAAAAGATTATCCCCGGTGCCATTTCTCGCTGATTCATTCCCTACCTGCAATACAATATGTTCTTAATGAGTAAATTGCAATACATTCCTGTGGTGCTTGTTAGAAAATGTACATAGATTCTAATTATTATTCTGAATAAACACAAGCATCAGATCTATTGCGCATGTTTCATTTGCTTCTACTGCCGTACCCATAATCGTGTTGGATTGCATTCTGATGTTTAGAGACTGACCTCACATATGAATTGTCTTACTTATATTAATTATGCAGTATGCAGGCAAGATGGAAAGGTGTGACAGATTTTAGGGAAATTTTGAGTTTAAATCTTGTCAAAATTAGGCACGTAAATATAATTGCGGAGACCAATGAAAATTTGTATTGCCAGTGAAGGGTCCGCTGCAATTCTTATTCAAGATCTCAGCTGGCCAGCAAAGAAATCAAGATTTGGACCAATTGCATATTCCGACATGCGACAACTAATGAATTGTTTCTTGCCGAAACATGGGCAATGAATCACATATTTGGAGGTAAAAAGTTCATAGCACCGTAACTTGAATCACTATGTTCATTTGACATCCTTTCAATCAATTCTATACTTGTTAAAATCTAACTACCATAATCATTCAAGAGAGCTTACATGTGACAACATCCTAATGAGTATTAGGGAAAAAAGGAGAGTATTAGAAGAAAAAATATTCCAATGGTCATAAGAGGTCTTTAACTAAAATTATAGTAGATGTCTACTAGTTGCTTCAACTTTGGCATCCTTCAACTAACGTTGTGCTTCACAGGTCAAAAGAGATATGTGAAGCTATTTGTTTTTCAAGCAACTTAGCAGAATAAGTGGGGACGCAAAGGAGAAATGAGCAGAAGATGGATGCACAAATATATCAGTTCCTGCCTGCAGCTTATGGAAAGACTCCAACTAATTAGCGAATAGGATATTTTTCTTGATATGTATGCAACTTTTTGTCCACGGATGTGTAGTTCAGTTCTGAAATATTAACCCCACAAGATATAAATAAAAGTATTGGTTTGCTGCTTTCAACTATGTGATGTTATGTTTTTCTAGTGCTGTTGAATGTTGATCGTGAGAATATCGTGCTTACATATGAAATGGAGGATGTAAATTCTAGCGTCGCCTTCGTGCGACCATGTGTGTGTGCATGAACAAGACTCAAATTACATTTTCCAACCAAATTTCAAATGCAAATGGGAGTACAAAAATGACATTTTCTGCATCTAGACACGTTCATAACATCCCTATAGAATGTCTCGATATTAGTAGAGACGTGGTGTAAGGTGTGTCTAATAAGACGTCTCTACTAGCATAGACACGAATTGAACGTCCCTATAAAACGTCTCATTTCCTGTAGACACGCTTTGCAAACGTATCAATGTCACTTGACACGGTCCGTGAGGAGACGCTCCAAGGACGCTTTACGAAAGCGGCTCTACATTCCATTTGAGATGAAATAACGTGTCTCTAGCTTACAAATCTGACGTCTCTACGTGCATATTTTGTTGTAGTGCTAGTAACATAACCTTCAGAACAGGATTACCGTACCACTCTGGTGCGGATCTTACTCTAGTTGACCTATGAGGTTCAATAACAACTTGATCTGAAGTTCCATGATAATCATCATTAACTTCCTCACTAATTGGTGTAGGCGTCACAGAAACCGGTTTCTGTGATGAACTACTTTCCAATAGGGGAGCAGGTATAGTTACCTCATCAAGTTCTACTTTCCTCCCACTCACTTCTTTTGAGAGAAACTCCTTCTCTAGAAAGGATCCATTATAAGCAACAAAAGTCTTGCCTTCGGATCTGTGATAGAAGGTGTACCCAACAGTTTCCTTTGGGTATCCTATGAAGACACATATCTCCGATTTGGGTTCGAGCTTATCAGGTTGAAGCTTTTTCACATAAGCATCGCAGCCCCAAACTTTAAGAAACGACAACTTTTGTTTCTTGCCAAACCACAATTCATAAGGCGTCGTCTCAACAGATTTAGATGGTGCCCTATTTAACGTGAATGAAGCTGTCTCTAATGCATAACCCCAAAACGATAGTGGTAGACCAGTAAGAGACATCATAGATCGCACCATATCCAATAAAGTACGGTTATGACATTCGGACACACCATTACACTGTGGTGTTCCAGGTGGCGTGAGTAGTGAAACTATTTCACATTGTTTTAACTAAAGTCCAAACTCGTAACTCAAATATTTTACCTCTACGATCATATCGTAGAAACTTTTATTTTCTTGTTACGATGA